>OY757027.1:31362683-32787683 GCA_963580285.1 Lucinisca nassula | reverse complement strand
CTTCATCTTATGGACCTCTACCAAGATTGTTCAAATTTTAGCCCTGAGACCAAAACTGACCCCGCTCTTGGGCCCTTGGGTTTTACATAGACTTATATAGGGAAAATCTTGGAATATCTTCTTCTCTGAAATCACAAGGCCTAGGTCTTTGATATTTGATTGGAAGCTGCATCTAGTGGACCTCTATCAACAATGTTCCAATTATAGACCTGAGACCAAAAATGCCCCCGCCTCGGGGCCCTTTGGTTTTACATAGACTTACATAGGGAAACTCTTTAAAAAATCTTCTTCTTTGAAACCACAAGGCCTAGGTTTTTTATATTTGGTGTGAAATTTTATCTAGTGGACCTCTACCAAGATTGTTCAAATTATAGCCCTGGGGCAAAAATGCCCCCGCCCCGAGACCCTTTGGTTTTACTTAGACTCATATAGGAAAATCTTTATAAATCTTCTTCTCTGAAACTGCAAGGCCCATGTCTTTGATATTTGGTATGGAGCTTCATCTACTGGACCTCTACCAAGGTTGTTCAAATTATAGCCCTCGGGGTACAAATGCCCCCGCCCCCGGGCCCTATGGTTTTACATAGACTTATATAGAGATAATCTTTGAAAATCTTCTTCTCTGAAACAGCAAGGTCCAGGTCTTTGATATTTGGTGTGAAGCTTCATCTAGTGGACCTCTATCAAGATTGTTTAAATTATATCCCTGAGGCCAAAAATGCCCCCCACCCCGGGACCATTCGGTTTTGCATATGCTTATTTAGGGGCTCACTTGTTACTCTTTGGATCAGATGAGCGATCCAGGGCCATCATGGCCCTCTTGTTTTTTTTGTTTTTTGTTTTTTTTGTTTACATCAATTCATTTTCAGCAGATTTATAGCCCTTTAAGGTTTAAAAAATTGATTGCTCAAAGTGATATTTTGAATTGTACTGTGTTGGTGGGGGGGGGGGGGGGTATTTTAGTAACTTTAAGCCGAGCATTAAATAAGAGTTATAACTATAATATAGAGATTAAGATTCCAATGAGTTATCAACTAATCTGTTTAATTGCTTCAGAATGTTGTTCAATCACTATTTTAGTAACTTTAAGCCGAGCATTAAATAAGAGCCATAACTATAATATAGAGATTAAGATTCCAATGAGTTATCAACCAGTCTGTTTAATTGCTTCAGAATGTTGTTCAATCACTATTTTAGTAACTTTTAGCTGAGCATTAAATAAGAGTTATGACTATAATATAGAGATTAAGATTCCAATGAGTTATCAACCAATCTGTTCAATTGCTTCAGAATGTTGTTCAATCACTATCCACTTTATTCATTTTTGTACAAATGATTTTGCAATGAAAATTTTTTTGTTAATTTTAAATTGAAACTCCCTGACCATAGTGTTGATTGATTGTTGAAATGGACATACTAATAACCATGCCCGTGACTAGGCAGTGCTTAATTTCATATCAATTTGTTTGATTTGATAATTAACGTCCCCGTCAACACTGTAAAGGTCATTTTGGAGACGTTGCTTCCAATTTTGTGGGACATTTACCCGACATTGAGATGAAATGACATCTCAAGCCCTGCCGCCCAATGAAACCAATATGGTTTATAAGTATGGACGGGCCGACTCGCACCGCTTTACCTGCGCAAGCTTAGATCCTTAAAGCGGTTTACAAGTACTTGTGAACGGGTCGGTTCAGCTCTGCGTGGAAGCATCATGCAGCCCATCTATTTCTTCAAGCCCCGATGGACGGGAGCCGACCGTTATAATTATCACTTCCGAAGCGCCGTTACCTTTTGCCAACAGTGGACAATGCTTAATAACAAAAACATTCGCTGACGTCACTTTCAACTTATCTTGTACCCGTTCGTATTTATGAAATAGATCAGCTCTAGCTGTGATTTGTTGAGTATTTAATGACAGTTTGGAGGTCAGTTGTAAAGTAGACAAATCAAGAGCGCGTAGCGCGCGTGATTTGTCTACTTAAAACTGACCGACAAACTGTGATTTATTGCTCAACAAATCACAGACTAGAGCTGATCTATTTCGATTCTAACGCGCATTAATGATGTTGATTCCTTCAAAATCTCACAACTTTTCGCCAAGCCATTGTTAGAAGAAATCCCGCTAAAATTATCGACTGAAACACATGCATTTATATCCTTTTCTAACGTTTTCGATGCGAGAAAATGAGGTTACACCGTCTAACGTCAAGAAAATCGACAAGTGACGTCATAAATTGGCAGTTTTAAATGATGTCACTCGTCACGCTCTTCCTTGCCGTGATTTGTTGCGGAATAAACTTAATTATTTTCCATTGGCTATATGGGCGAGCTGTGTTAGAATTCTTCTTAGAAACATAGATGTTATTATACTTGCTACAAGTATTTTTCTGCTCAGAAACATTGATTGTGTATATTCGTTGATATTCCTGCTTATATAGATTGTTGATGTAATATTTCTGCATAGAAATATGGATTGTGGCTACTGCTTGATACTTCTGCTTAGAACATACATTGTGGGTACTCGTTAATATTTCTGTATAGGAATATGGATTGTGGGTATCGTTAATATTTCTGTTGCGAAACATAGATTGTGGGTATCTCTTCATATTTCTGCTAAGCAACATAGGTTATATATATTGTAAATATCTCTGCTTAAAATTAAAGATCTGGATATTTGTTAATATGTCTGTTTAGAAACAAAAACTGTGGCTACTCGTTCATATTGCCGCTTAAAAACATAGATTTTGGGTACTTATTAATATTGCTGCTTAGCAACATAAATTGTGGGTTCTCGTTCATATTGCCGATATAGATTTTGGGTAGTTGTTAATATTTCTGCCGAGAAACATTCATCAGGATAAAAAGTCCGTGTAATGAACACCCCCTAAACCCAATTTTATATAGAGAAAACTATATAGGGGTAAACATTATGTTTCATATCTCTGCTCCAAGACCTAGGTTGTGGGTACGTTAGAACCAACATTACGTGAACAAGTCCGTGAAATGAACACCCATTTAGATCCCAGTTTATATAGAGAAAACCGGGGTTTAGTGGGGGGGGGGGGGGTATACATTGTTTTTCTTACTTCTATTTCAAGACATAGGTTGTGGGTATTCGTTAGAACCGCCTCATTGAGGCGGTTCTAACGAGCACCCACAACCTATGTTTGCAGCATAAATAAGGAAAACATCACGAATTTTCATTAGAAAAGTTGCCATTTTGGAGTTGTGAAAAAAAAAATCCACTATGTCGCACGGGTGTGTTATCGTAATGATAAATTGTGGGTGATCGTTTTTAGTCCAATATAGAGCGGCGGTTCTTCTGTCGTGGTTTATTACTGTTATAGGTCGTCTTTGCATGTACGAGATGAATTGCTTATATCTTTATCCCCACGCTTTTTGAAGAAAAGTGGGGATATTGTTATCGCCTCCGTCCGTCCGTCCGTCCGTCCGTCTGTCCGTCTGGCCGTCTGTCTGTCCGGCTATCTCCTCCTATACCGTTCATTGGAATTCAACCAAATTTGGTGTGTGAGTTACTTACATGAATGGCTTCTGCAAGAGCACATTTATTTTTGGACCAGCCCCCAGGGGTTTCTGGAAGAGGTCAAAACGTGGGGATTTGCGATGGCGCGCCATCGACTGCGCGATCTAGTTTTATTTTGGAAAGCCGCTTTGCCATTTTGTGGGGAAGTAACTGTCCTTTTGGCTTTCCGCTTGTGATGTTTTCAATAGGGTCTAGTTGTTTCATGTTCGTGTTTCTTTTCCTTTGGTGTCTCTTATGGGATTGTATCGATTCCTGATCATAACCTTCATTTCTATTTCTCTAAGTAAAGAAGGTTTTATTTAGGGTTCATTGCCTTCGCTTCTATTTTACAGGGGTGCTCATTACATGGAATAGATATAGCTGAGACTTTGACATGAGACTGACCTCTGTGCAAAGAATACGTTAGTCAGTGTTTTGGCCTAACATGTGGGTTTTCGTAAACTTCTCGTGAACTGTCGGCATCTCGTGAATGGCGACCCATTTACCGATCTCTATCACGGTATTCAATAACAATATAGATCACTTCGGAAAACGGCGAAGATAAATATATGCATTCAGGCGGATGTTTGTTTGTTTGTTTGATTTGAAGTTTAACGTCCCCGTCAACACTGTTAAGGTCATTTTGGAGACGTTGCTTCCAATTTTGTGGGACTTTTACCCGACATTGAGATGAAATGACATCTCAAGCCCTGTCGCCCAGTGAAACCAATAGGGTTTATTAGCATGGACGGTCCGCCTCACACCGCGGTTCCTGGACAGGCTTAGATCCTCTAAGCGGTTTACCAGTAGTAGTGTACGGGCCGGATTCAGCTCTGCGTGAAAGCATCATGCAGCCCATATATTTCTTCAAGCCCCTATGGGCGGGGGCGGAAAATCTTTTCCTTTGGTGTCTCTTGTGGGATTGTATCGATTCCTGATCATGGCCTTCATTTCTATTTCTCTAAGTAAAGAAGGTTTTATTTAGGGTTCATTGCCTTCACATCTATTTTACAGGGGTGCTCATTACATGCAATTGATATAGCTGAGACTTTGACATGATACTGACCTCTGTGCAAAGAATACATTAGTCAGTGACGGTATTCGACTGGTAGGTTTCGTGAAATTTTCCGTGAAATTCCAAGTAGGAGTGTGGTGCCTTTCTTGTAATAGCTGGTCACATGGTCCAATCAAATATTTCATTTGTGTATAGCTCATAAGCGACCGTGGTGCACGAAAGCTTCGACTTTTCCTTCGAATAGAATCGTGCTCCACGATCGCTTATGTATTTGAAAAATAACCCATATTTGATTGGACCATGTGATCGGCTATTACAAGAAAGACAACGCACTTCTGCGTTGAATTTCACGGAAATTTCACGAAACTTCCCAGTCGAATATGGCCAGTGTTTTGGCCTAACATGTGGGTTTTCGTAAACTTCTCGTGAATATTGTCGGCATCACGTGAATGGCGACCCATTTACCGATCTCTATCACGGTATTCAATAACAATATAGATCACTTCGGAAAACGGCGAAGATAAATACATGTATATGCATTCAGTCGGGTGTAAAATTATGGCAATAGAGGCCACCAGTCTCATTAAAAATTGATCGAACTATACCAAAATGAAAATCGAGGTCTACTACTAGAGTACCTATCACAAAGACTTGAACTAGGAGTACATGTACAATCAACCACATCACGAAAACACGCCTATACAAATCCATCCTAAACAAACTAAAAATTTTAAGATGAAAAATTGTGATATTTTTCTAATTTCTGCTCAATATATAGATTGTGGGTACTCGTTAGAACCGCCTCATCGAGGCGGTTCTAACGAGTACCCACAATCTATATTTTAGAACAGAAATAACAAAAATAAGGTTTACCCCTGAAAACCCCCTTTTACTATATAAAAATGGGGTTCAATGGGGGTCAAAATTATATAGACGTGTTTCCGTATGAGCTCATACATTTTTCATGCTCTATTTAACTGAGTATAAAATTTGTCATACTCATTAATATTAAAAATGCTAACAAATGCATAAAGCAATTTTCGTGTTAAGATCAGCGTAGAAGGTCATTTGTCCTGTTCATAAACTTTTAAATGCCAACAATAGTTCTCATTTTAAAGTTTATGAGCAGGAGAAAATTCATGCAAAATTGTGCAGGGCATGGAAATGACCCTTTATTTTAAATAAGCTCTAAATACTATGACCCCACTCTGCCGCCGCCTATCGGGGCTCGGAACCCGAATTTTATGGTGACTTAGTATATAAATTCAGAAAAATATATAACCGCAATGACTTCGGAACCCAATTTCGTAAAATCGTTTTTCGATATAAAAAGATTGGGTACAACACAAATGTTATACGACAGACTGCATGCATGGTAGTTAACCCAATCACGGTTGACAACTTTGCTTCACTCTTTAATTGCACACCGGTGGGTCAGGCCTCAGATTCTAAGACGGTTCCAGCGTAAAGGCTTACTGAGAATTAGAGAGATCTAGTTCTATGTAATGTTAGTTGGTGCCTGATTCTCTGTCTCTGGTCAGGCCCATCGGAGTCTTAACTGTTGGTTTTTGTTTTGTTCCAGCATTTCAGTGGTTTCTTGCTGTCGATTCCTCACCGTTGTTTCATCATTGTGGTTGTTTGATATTTTTTTGTGTTCACGGAGATGTTGCACTGATGAGTTAGGAGGCCTTCATACGGACTGAACAAAGTATTTGTCTAAATCGCGACGGAAGTAAGGGCGAGGATTGTGGCCACGTAAAATTGATTTAAGCCCCCCCCCCCCACCCACCCACCCACCCCCAGTGGAATTCGTTTCACTGACAGTTCCAAGGCGGTTCTTCTGTCGCGGTTATTTTTGTTATGGTTTGTCTTTGGGTGTTTGTGTCGCTTATATTATTTTGTTTTGGATAGCCAATTGGCCAGCTTGTGGGAAAGTAACTGTCCGTTTGGCTTTCCGCTATTGATGTTTGCATTAGTGACTGTTGTTTCATGTTTGTGTTTCTTTCCCTTTGGTGTCTCTGATAGAAGGATGGAAGCTGTTGGTTAATTGTATCGATTCCTGATCATTGCCTTCACTTCTATTTTGGAGAAATAGAATAGACTGCATGGTGCTTCCGCGCAGAGCTGAAACCGACCGAACATTTGAGTACTGATAAACCGCTTAGAAGGTCTAAGCCTGCCCAGACAAAGTGATGCGAGTCAGACCGTCCCTAGTTATGGACCATAGCGGTTGTTTTGGCGGCAGGGATTGAGATGTCATTTAATCTCAATGTAAAAATCCCACAAAATTGGAAGCAATGTCTCCACAATTACCTACATAGCGTCGATGGGGACCTAAAATCTTATCTCAGAAAAAGCTTTGACCTCACTCCACCACCGTCAGGCACATTCTACACAACCTGGAATGTCATGGAATCACCGACAAGACCAGATGGATTGTCTCATGGTTATGTTACCGCCACCAAAGATTGGTACTTCATGGTTCAGCCTCCGCAGACACCCATTCTTCTCTGGAGTACCACATGGCTCAGTTATGATTCTGCTATATGCGTAACTACATTAGAACCAACCACAATCTAGCTCTTAGGCGTCTCGCTGTATCAATCAATCAATAATCCGTCGGACGATCGGCAGCTGCAGCATGATCTTGACAAATATAAATACATGTACCCACCTTATGAGCTCAAGTACTGAACAATACAGTAAATTTCCTATATTAAGACCACCTTTGGGACTGTTCAAAAGTGGTCTTTAAAACCACCATCGAACAGTCCCAAAGGTAGTCCTTGCCCAGAGGACAGAAAACACAAATAAATAGTACATTGTAACTACACCCCTCCTAAATAAGATTTTTAAAGCAGAATTTGTCTTAATTCAAGGTGGTCTTAATAGCAGAATTTTACTGTATTTAAAAACATAATTTATTTGGAACGCAAGACAGGTAAGATGACAATAATCGTTAGAACAATGCCCGTGGCGATGGGTTGAGGTTCTTTACATTGGCAAAGCAAATGAAACCAATGTCATTGAATGTCATGTGTCATGGCACTAAAATAATTTGTGTTTCCTTGGCTCTGGTCAAAACACAAATAGTTGGTAATTTCCTCGGTGTGTCAGTTCTAACAAGTAAAAGTATTAGCTTTTACAAAAAGCTTAAATCTACGCTTAGCACACATTAATTTGTGTAGTCAAAGGATTGGAAAGTCAAATGACAAAGCTGTTCATGTATATGTGTGACAGTAATTACGGAAACTTGTATAATAGCCAAAGATTCCAAATGTTGACTCCAGTTTCATACATAAGCAAAACTACAATCTTTTACTATGGCAACCACTCGTACAAGGAAACGAAAAATCAGTAGAAGAGATGCATCTGCCTTCTTTTAGGGAAAATAAACGGAAATGGATGTACTGTATCATCGGAGGGAAGTCAACATCATGTGAACCCAGAAAACGTCTTTATTTTGTATGCAAATAGGGTGTGATAAGCTTACGGATTATTCGGGAAGTGTTCCGGTCAATCCCAGTTTTTAATCATTATAACAAGTAACAACGTTGATCAGTCAATAGAATATAGCATTCAGCCAGTAATGACTTTTTCTTTAATGCTTCTAGAGCAACAGTAAACGTTAGGTAGTCTACACCCACATGCGTAGACAATAACACGGATGACATGCTAATAGAAAATAACATTCAACTAGTCATGACCTTTTCTTAAATGCTTCCGGAGCTTTAGTCATCCTTAAGATTGTCTGCGCCCGTGGGCGTAGACAATGAAAAGATGACTATTTGTGCAAACGCCGTTCACCCTATAGAAATTGGTTATACTGGACACGAGGACCATTTGGAAAGTATTAATAGTAGCCGTATCGGTTAATACTAGTAGTTTCGAAGGTGTCGTGCATTTTTTAAACATGTATGAAAATTCTAACCTTTTATCACTTGACCGATTTACAATTTGCATGATTTTTACTGACAGATTATGTCTGTCATGCTGGCACACGAGTTTTCACGATGTTTCCGGCTTTAACCGCAATAGAAATGTGTATACGCACAAAATGTAGTCCGGCCTATATTAAGTTTAAAGCGCAGTTACACTCAAATGACACTTTTGAAGATTTTTCTCGCGTGTGTTTGTAATACGAGGGGTGATCGGGAAATACGCGGAAAAGTGCTCTAAATTCTTTACCGTATTATTGATTCTGCTGAAATTCTGTGTGAATATATATTCAACCAATTCACATTATGCAATAAATTTTTACATCAGTAGCTTAGCATGTACAACGTTATTGTTACTATGGAAACGTCCACTAGCCAACACCGGCCCAACATTATATAATACCAACGTTAACGTAGCTGTTCATGATACGCGTTTCGCTAAAAACGCTCAGTCTTTTTCAAAATACTCCCCATTAAATGAGATACATGACTGGATAAAACACCGTCTAAATGAAGATGGTTGTATGTTGGATATAGCCTTCTGTACTGCCGCTGAATGTTCATGAGTGTCATCGAAGTGTGTTCATCTAAGGTAGGTCTTCATTACCGGGAAGAGAAAGAAGTCACAGGGGGACAAATCCGGACTGTATGGTGGATAACTCAAAAGCTCAAACCCTAGTTGGCGTACAGCGGCCTGGGTTGTTGCTGCTAGATGAGACGGGGCGTTGTCATGGTGAAATAGCATAGATGGTAGGAGTGAGGCCCTCTTTTTGCGCATTGCTCGCATGAAGTCCCTTTCAAAACCTGAAAATGTAAGCAAGTTGTAAATATTCTAAATCGCGGTTCTTCGGTAGCTGGTGTATTTTATCTATATATCTAAACCATATCTACTAACTACGTGTTTAACAGGTAAAATGTTCCAACTAACCTTCGTATTCACCTTATTTGCATTATCTACAGGTTCCTAGTCTGAAGGTTATCAGTGTTGGGAAACCAGGTAACCAGACCCCCCTGACCTTGAAAGGTCAGTGGGGTCTGGTCACCTGTTTTTCCAATATTGACAATGTGCAAGCTGGAAGGCCAGCAAATAATGCAAATATGGTGAATAATACACTCAGAGCAATAAAAAGTATACAGTTTTTTATTTGGAATACCGGATCATATATTGCTGTCTGTAATAAATTATGCCTTTGTCCGTTTTTACCAAACGTCTAAGTTTGTAAAACTCCAATTCTTTTCCTGATGCAGTCATCCATGATGGAGTTATTGTCCTTAATTGATAATCAATATTTCCGAAAAAAATCTCGTGTTGTACATGACATTCAAATCTATGCACACCGCAAAAGTAATGTACGAATGTTCATCGATAATACGCCATCATTACCTTGCCATTAAACCCAAACAAACAGCTTCAAACTCAATTGGAAGTTCTGCCTGTTCCGGATTATCTCCCTTTCGATTAAAATCATAGTGAATTGAATGAGTCTTTTTCTCAAATCGTGTAAGATATATTCATTTGAAACTTTCGCATAAATTTTGTTTTCCTCGGCATTTTTTTGCTTACTCTGTAGTGATCCCTCTAAAATTGCTCAAAGAAAAGTTAATCACCGATACAAATCCCAAAGAAACATAAAGCATTTAGTCAAAGAAGAACGTAAAAGTCGAAAATGACATTTTCTTTCAGACAAAATGTTGCACTTTACCTTTGGTTTAATTTAAATATGGGATATATTCTTGCCAATAAGTTCCCCTTCTTTGAATCTGTTGCCCGAAAAATCATTTATTGAATAACATTTATTCGAAACACGTGTTTAAAGGGAAACTACTCAAGACAAAATATTGGATCAGACCCCCTGTCCATTTCAAGTGATGCAATATTCTTTAGTTAATTTTAACGGAAAATGCTGTAAATTATGCGGAAGTGGTTGTTCTTATTTATAATGCCACATATGTATGTAGAGAAGGAGACTTTGGGAAGTAAATCGGCATTCAGTAACCTGTATACTTACTTTTGCCTCTCAGTATATGTGGCATCCACCGTCTGTCCCTGGGGAACTGCATGGGCTAAGATCACCCCTCTCGCATCGCAGAATACCACGAACATCTGTTTCTTGGTGGACTGGCTTATTTTGAATTTCTTTGGGGATGGCGATCCTGGGGTTTTCCACATCGTCGACAGAGCTTTGGTCTCTAGCGTGTACAGGCTGATCCACGCTTCATTAACGGTGACAATTCTGTCCATTAACTTTTCCCCTTCTCGTTCGAATCTCTTCAGAAGCTGTTCACAACATTCCAAACGAAGTCTTTTCTGATCAGTATTGAGCATTTTGGGAATCCACCTAGCACAAAATCGACGCATATTTAATTGGTTATGAATAATACTCGACACTGTACCGGTACTGTAGTCAGTTTTTGCAACAATATCCCTGATCGTGATGCACCGATCATTATCCAGCAGCTACTTGACGGCGGCGACGTGAGATGACGTAACGACGCTTGGACGACCACTGCGCTGGTCATCCTTGATGTTTTATCTGCCCTCTTCTGCTATTTTTTTTCTCTCATGGACTTTTCCCCATATATATGCGTTCAGTAGCATATCAATAGTTTTTGATTTTGAAAATCCATTTCGCACGCAAAATTTGATAGCCGATCTCTGTTCATCACTCATTTTCACACGATAAGCACTATAAACAGACGTTGTTTACATGTCCAGCGTCAGAAACCAATGACGAAAGTTCGCGCGTTTAGTACCTCTCGTTTGGTGAAGTTATCTTAAAAACTCTACGATCGCGACGCGGTGTTTCGTTACCGCTTAGTGTTCAAAATTCGTAAATTTGGGCCGGGATGACGTTGTTGACGTTACTATAGAAACCACATTTACTTCTATGAAGCTTCTACAGTCCTAAAATTTGCGACTTGGATTTAGATTTATTATACCTTTGTTTCCGTGCAGTACTGTGAATGTCGGGCGAAAAAAAAATAAGAGCACTTTTCCGCGTATTTTCTGATAACCCCTCATATGTATTGGTTTACGTTGAAAAATAAATCTCATGAATGATCTGGCGAAACAGGCTATTTGAAAAACGAAACTGGTTATCCACGAAGTGTCAGATGAATAAGTGTGTTATTTACGGAAGCCGGCGGGTCTGGTTTCCAGCTTAAACATGTGCAGGTAATCGGCAGATAAAAGTAGGTGTGGCTTGGTCTTGGTGGGCTTGCTACCTATAGGGGCCATAAAACTGATAATGATTATAGGATATAATTGATTGCAGCAAACAGCTGGTGTCCATATATTCATCAAACAAATACCTTCAACAGTTTACTATTATTATTTATTTATTAACATTAAATAAAAAATATCTGGCTGTGTGTATCAGAAAATAAAATGGCATACTTGACTGAAATCAGAATATGATTTTATCTGAATATCAATTTAGGCTTGGAAGAGATATAATGTGTGTTTCCATATTTTTCTCTGTACACATTAACCACCTGTAAAAAGAGATATAACACAATTCTAACACACATCCCCAAAATTTAGATTATATTGAGGCCATTCGAATGAGTACCAACACTGTATATTAGATTGTGGGTGCTTGTTAGAACTGCCTCATTGAACATTTGTATATGTAAAATGTTATTAGAAACGCCTAGAATAGATCTGTCTCATTGAGGTGGTTCTAATAAATGCCTAGTCATAACCCACTCATTGAGACAATTCTAACGAGCACCCCAAATCAATATTTTATGGAAAAAAAATAAACTGAGATTAGAATGAGATAAGCCTGGATATCTGATTTATTCATTCAGTCATTCCATCATTTGGTTAGCTGAGCTGATTTTATTTTATTTATTTTACTAAATAGAGGTGATGGCAATGATCAGAAATCGATACAAGTAACCCACAGCTCCCATCAGAGACATCAAAGGGAAAGAAACACAAACATGAAACAACAGACCCTTATGGAAACATCAATAGCGGAAAACCAAAAGGACAGTTCCTTTCCAACAAAATGGCCAATTGGCTATCAAAAACAAAATAAAAACGATACAAACACTCAAAGACAGACCATAACAAAAATAAAACGCGACAGAATAACCGCCTTGGAACGGTCAGTGAAACGAATTGCATTGGGGGTTTTTCAAATGAATTGGGATATTGCAGTCGCCGTATATTTTCTGAAATCAAGCAGTCGTTTTTAACCAATGCATACGTTTATATGACAGAACAACAGGTGCCGAAGATATCATGATAAACCTCCTGTAGAAAAGTACCTTTTCAAAGAAAATGAGCCACGGGAAAACCTGGTTTTGTAATGTTCGAGACTGTCGCTTTTCGAATTCTCTTTGTTTGCGCACTTACAAAATTGAAATTCCACGAGCAAGGAAAGGGTTTGGTGGTTTCCATAAATTCTACATATTCTGGGTAGGGAAATAACTACCATTAGCAGGACCACATGGAGTCTTACTAAGTATTTTCCCCCAAGTATGGCTGTCGCCGAAATTTAATTAAACATTGTAATGTACGAGACAACGTTTTTCTTCTTGTTATTTCAAAACACCGTTTAGGTTTTTATACCAGAAAACATGACCAAATGGAGATTTTATATTATATTAAGCATATAAGGTTGTTTGATGTTACCTGTACAATAGGAAATGAAAAATACTTGCCATACAAAAATGTGCATGGATTTGTTGCAAAAATGCATGTAATGTTCGCGGTCATTATACCAGGCTTATTACGTATGTATGGACAAAAAATGCTAGATTGGGTTAAACTCTCGCAATGTGTGACTAACACAAATACATCATCTGGAACGAAAATAATATTTTGATGTTGAAATTCCCTCATGTCTAGTGTTTTGTAATGTTCGATACTTGTAATGTTCAATACCGAAAATTGTTAGTCTAACAGCTTGATCACATTTCTCTCACGTGGCACAGTTTTCCGTTACCAGATTACGTAGTAGAAAGTATCTGCAGACGACATGGTTGCCTTTTCCGGTGTTTGATGGGTAAGGGAGTCGGCAGACAATACCACAGGGGAAACAGAAGTCATATTTTGTTTTTAAATACCTGTATAAACACTTTTTATCTTTTTCCAATATTATTTGTCACAATTAATATTGTTCAACTAAGAATATGCCACCAAAAATCATTATTAATGAACAACATTTGCACGCTTGCAAGATCATTATTCTTTTGCAATAAGCAGTGAATGTATGCGATGAAATGTCCGCTACATTTGGTATCGAACATGACAGGTTTGCTATTTTGACCGTCCAGGGATAATGATTGCAAATAAATGAACAATTTTGAATTGTGCAACCTTAATTGTGTAACATGAACACGTTTAGTGATATACATGTTTGCTACATTTCTACCAATAGCTGCAAACGGTAACAATGTTGATTCCAAATTTATTACTTATTTTCGATTTTGGATTTGAGTCCCATAGCTTATAACCTTTTCCCAAATTTTATTTGCCAGAATGAATATTTTCAATATAAAATGTGCACTGCTAGGAAGGCACTTCAACTCTCAAATTTGTATTTCCAAATGCACATTTTGAATGTTAAAAACATTGTAAGTGCAGTTTATGTTACTAACATTATTGTATCGAACATTACAAATTGTATCGAACATCCCCACCTAAAATAAATGTGTATATTTTAGGGTATGCTGGTTTACTCTTGATTATGTTCCTAGATACAACAAATACAATATTAGATTCATTTTCAATTTTACAGGTAGAAATGGTAAAGTGGCATAGCATGTCCCTTTACCGTGCATGGTATGTCCGAGACCATCATGGCTGCCATTTACAGACATGCATTTGTTTACATTTCTGAGAACTTATTTACAAACTTCACAAAACGTGTTACTTTCTTCCAGTTGGTAGACAGAATTGGTTACACTTTGAAGACTTTTGTATAGACAAATATTACTCTGGAATGCACTGCAATGTTCGATACTGTATTCTCGCGGTTGCATTATTAATTTTAGATACTTGATTATTGAGAACATAAGGCCATGCGGTTGTTGTGTGCTAATATGTTATAAATATGTCTTTTAATGTTCTGCTGCCTTAAGAAAGCAGTTTATCTGTCAGGAGAGCATTTTTTATGCATACAAGTATATACCGAGGCTTTTTTGCGTAATAGCGACACCATGTTTTAAAAGCATATGACTGAACATGCACTGTTACATTAGTTAGATCCGAAATATGAATGAAAATGACACTAACAGCTATATTGTCAGTTTATCGCGTTAGTAAACTACTTGACTTTTAGAAACAAAATCACTGTAATGTCCGCGACTTTTTACATACAATTAAAAAAACCTATTGCTTATGCTGGTCGTTTATCTAAAGTAATATTACTTGTGTTCCTTAGTTACCACTCAATACTTGTTCAAATGAAATAGTCGTAAGTGATCTAGCTATTATGTGCTTCTCTTAAAACAAAACGAAAGTTGTATGTTTTCAGAAACTATTTCTTTTTCTGTATTCTCTAACCAACCCCGAATTTTATTCTAAATGGCTATTCATTTCTTTACCATATATATGATTATATGTTCAATTTTGCCCCTGCTTAATAACCCGATCGAAAGTTTCTGTCATTGCGAGCTGCGGTCTCTTGATTTTTGTGATGTTATAGACGGGGCAACGAACAAGTAGATTGTAGCGTACATTTCCCACAATCAAAATATATCAAAATACCGACATTTTTCTAGCTGTTGGGGTGAAAAAACTTTTGATTTCTTGATCAAGGAATTTAAACTGAGTATAGGTACATGTTAATACTTTATTTTGAACATATCGGTGACTGAATCTAAGTAACTTTATAATTTGACTTTTTAAACGGCTAAAATCCCAATTCATTTGAGAATCGATTTTACGTGGCCACAATCCTCGCCCTTACTTCCGACGCGACTTAGACAACCAATTTGTTCAGTCGGCGTGAAGGCCTCCTAACGCATCAGTGCAACATCTCCGTGAACAACCACAGAGATGAAACAACGGTGAAGACTCGACAGCAAGAAACCACTTCAATGCTGTAGCAAAAGAAAACCAACAGTCAGACTCCCTGTGTATAATTCATTTTACTTTTTTTATTTTTGGAAAACAAGTTGATGAATGGAAAAGCTAGATCTATTATATCAAAATTAAAAGCAATTCTTTCATTCAAAAATTTTGCTTTATACCTTTTTGTTTATTTTATTTTTTTCGTTAGGATCAACTGATAATTTTTCTTCAAAGTTGAAGCTTTAATTTGTTTGTTTATTATATTTGAACTAAATTTGCTATTTATCAACCTTTATGAAATATGTTTGTATTTTGTTTCTTTGTAATTTAACATTTACAGGCTGTTTTCTACAAAGAGCAGAACAGCGTTGACGTCGCCAACGCCTAATCAGATCTTAGAGAACCATTGTTTAGACTGACGTCACTTGACGTCACTGAAAATCACATGACTCTATGCGTTTATTGAAGTATGTAGTACATTTACATTAGACTTTACACTAGAAATGTTGGCCGGCCTCGGTAGCTCAGTCGGATGCGCTTCTGACTGGTGATCAGGAGGACGCGGGTTCGATTCCTGCCGGGGTCAGCAACATTCTTTCATGAAATCTTTTCTACGGTCATTCTCTCCTTTTCGCTGACTCAACGTAATGAGTACGCAAGCCTGCGTTTCATGACGTTGAAAGGGGCATTTACTTCTCACAAAGTCCACTATAATCAGTCAGAGCTCTTACTTGTTTGCGTGATTTTTGTAAATCACTGTACGTAATGTTCCTACATCATTTTCTTTATATATATATATATTTTTTTTTTTTTTTTTTTGCTCCTTGATCAGAAAACGAAAATCACTGCATTCACCTGTAAACCCAGTTATACACGGCTGGTAAACTCGTAAGGGGTAACCGTCGGTTATGCACTCAAAATCCTTACGGGAACTTCTGGTTATGCCTTCCGAGACCAAAAATATGTCAACAAACAGGCGAGTGTTCCCGATATATGATTTTTACTCATTTTTGTAAACATATTTTGAGAAATCAGGCACTGCTAATCTCAACAACTTTCATTTCTGCATCAGAAAAGATGGGTGTGTACTTGAAAAGGCAAGCGGTCGATTTTTAATTTAATTTCTCCCTGAGGAAGGTAGTCAGATATTTCTGTTTTGACCTGTTTTCTAGTGCCAAATGAAGCCATTTTCAGCTACCCGGACGATGCGAAACTAATCCAACATGCCAAATAACACGTAATTCAAACCACTTTCATGTTGAAATACATAATTTGCGAAATTTCCGCAGATTTTTTTTCCAGGAGCTTTAATATTTGTGTCGATAATGACTTACGAGGTCCCATTACCCCTTACGGGAGCATTACCCCTTACGGTGTCAGCCCCAATACTAACATGTAGGATCATGACGGTAAGTTTATTTTTAGTCATTACTGATGATGTACAAACTTAATCGGAGCAGCTTTGTTGATGTTGCACAGATGAGTTAGGATGTTTAAGGAGCGTTCCCACTCGCAGCAGTTTTCCTGGGCAGGCTTAGACCTAAACGGTTTACCAGTACTCAAGTTCGGTCGGTTTCAGCTCTGCGCAGAAGCACTCCAAGCCCCGATGGGCGGAGGGCGTATAGTAAAATGCGTATCTAAAATGAAATTTATTCTACTGTACGAGAATATCAGATAAATGCCTTGAAAATATAGCAATATCAGGTTTTCAGCAATTCGTTCGAATACATGAATTTGGATACGTACGAGCAATTCATACGAGGGCACGAATTTCGATTTTAAGTTATCGTTCTGAATAAAGTTAACAGCATTATCAGTCGTACCGAGCAACTGCAATGTCTTCAGGGCTTTGAT
The DNA here is from genome assembly GCA_963580285.1 of Lucinisca nassula. Taxonomy (NCBI): domain Eukaryota; kingdom Metazoa; phylum Mollusca; class Bivalvia; order Lucinida; family Lucinidae; genus Lucinisca; species Lucinisca nassula. The sequence continues at coordinate 32,770,320 of OY757027.1, read as the reverse complement.
GAACCGTATGTGTGAATTATTGGATGAAGAAACGCACTTCAATCAAACATTAGTTGGCATTTTCTGTCCCCGTAAGGGGTAATGCTCCCGTAAGGGGTAATAGGTCCTCGTAAGTCATAATCGACACAAATATTAAAGCTCCTGGAACAAATTCTGCGGAAATTTTGCAACTTATGTATTTCAACATGAAAATGGTTTGAATTACGTGTTATTTGGCATGTCGGATTAGTTTCGCATCGTCCGGGTAGCTGAAAAGGCCTTCATTCGACGTTAGAAAACAGGTCAAAACAGAAATATCTGACTACCTTCCTCAGGGAGAATTAAATTAAAAATCGACCGCTTGCCTTTTCATGTCCACGCCCATATTTTCTGATGCAGAAAAGAAAGTTGTTGAGAATAGCATTGCCCGATTTCTCAAAATAAGTTTGCAAAAATGATTAAAAATCATATATCGGGAACACTCACCTATTTGTTGACATATTTGTGGTCTCGGAAGGCATAACCAGAAGTTCCCGTAAGGATTTTGAGTGCATAACCGTCGCTTACCCCTTACTAGTTTACCAGCCGTGTTATACTATAAAAAATAGGTATAAGGGGGTCAAATTATATAGGCGTGTTTTCACATCCTGAAGCCTCCGTGGTGTAGTGGTTACGCTACTCGCCTTGAAAACCAGGGGTCGCAGGATCGACCCAGGGCTTCTCCATACTTTCGGATGAGTCTATAAACCGAGGTCCCGTCTCCGTATGACCTCAGCTGTTGGTGGGACGTAAAACTCAAATACTCACTCACATTTTTAGCTCACCGTCATGTAGTGACGAGGTGAGCTTTTGGGATCACTTTTCGTCCGTCGTCCGTCGTGCGTCCGTCCGTGCGTCCGTCCGTAAACAATTCTTTAAACGACATCTCCTCCTAAACAACTGATCGGATTTTGACCAAACTTCACAGGAATGATCCTTAGGTGGTCCCCTTTCAAAGTTGTTCAAATGGTTCCGGTCCGTTGCACATCTAGGTCAGAGGAGCCAAAAAGAGATTTTTTTCACCAAAAACTTAAAAAATCTTCTTCTCTGAAACCACAAGGCCCAGGTCTTTGATATTTGGTATGAAGCTTCATCTGGTGGACCATAACCAAGATTGTTCAAATTATAGTGCTGGGACCAAAAAAGCCCCCGCTCCGGGGCCCTTTGGTTTTACATGGGCTTATATTTGGGAAAATCTTTAAAAATCTTCTTCTCTGAAACCGTAAGGCCCAGGTCTTTGATATTTGGTATGAAGCTTCATCTAGTGGACCCCTACCAAGATTGTTCAAATTATAGTGCTGGGGCCAAAAATGCCCCCGCTCCGGGGCCCTTTGGTTTTACATGGGCTTATATAGGGTAAATCTTTAAAAATCTTCTTCTCTGAAACCGCAAGGCCCAGGTCTTTGATATTTGGTATGAAGCTTCATCTAGTGGACCCCTACCAAGATTGTTCAAATTATAGTGCTGGAGCCAAAAATGCCCCCGCTCCAGGGCCCTTTGGTTTTACATGGGCTTATATAGGGAAGAGCTTTAAAAATCTTCTTCTCTGAAACCGTAAGGCCCAGGTCTTTGATATTTGGTATGGAGCTTCATCTAGGGGACCCCTACCAAGATTATTCAAATTATAGTGCTGGGGTCAAATATGCCCCCGCTCCGGGGCCCTTCGGTTTTACATGGGCTTATATAGGGAAAATCTTTAACAATTTTCTTCTCTGAAACCGTACGGCCCATGTCTTTGATATTTGGTATGAAGCTTCATCTAGTGGACCCCTACCAAGATTGTTCAAATTATAGTGCTGGGGCCAAAAATGCCCCCGCCCCGGAGCCCTTTGGTTTTACATAGGCTTATATAGGGAAAATCTTTAAAAATCTTCTTCTCTGAAACCACAAGGCCCAGGACTTTGATATTTGGTATGAAGCTTCATCTAATGGACCTCTACCAAGATTGTTCAAATTATAGCCCTTGGGCCAAAAATGCTCCTGCCCCGGGGCCCTTGGTTTTACGTAGACTTATATAGGGTAAATCTTTAAAAATCTTCTTCTCTGAAACCACAAGGCCTAGGTCTTTTATATTTGGTATGAAGCTTCATCTAAAGGACCCCTAACAAGATTATTCAAATTATAGTACTGAGGCCAAAAATGTCCCCGCCCCGGGGCCCTTTGGTTTTACATAGGCTTATCTTTGTTTTACTTCTACTTTTTATATAGGGAAAATCTTTAAAAATCTTCTTCTCTGAAACCGCAAGGCCAAGGACTTTGATATTTGGTATGAAGCTTCATCTAGTTGACCCCTACCAAGATTGTTCAAATTATAGTGCTGGGGCAAAACATACCCCCGCCGTGGGGCCCTTTGGTTTTACATAGGCTTATATAGGGAAAAGCTTAAAAAATCTTCTTCTCTGAAACCGCAAGGCCCAGGACTTTGATATTTGGTATGAAGCTTCATCTAGTGGACCCCTACCAAGATTGTTCAAATTATCAAATTATAGACCTTGGACCAAAAATGCCCCTGCTCTGGGGCCTTTTGGTTTTACGTAGACTTGTATATGGAAAATCTTTAAAAATCTTCTTCTCTGAAACCACAAGTCCTAGGTCTTTTATATTTGGTATGAAGCTTCTTCTAAAGGACCCCTACCAAGATGATTCAAATTATAGTGCTGGGGCCAAAAGTGGCCCGCCCCGGGGCCCTTTGGTTTCACATAGGCTTATATAGGGATAATCTTTAAAAAATGTCTTCTCTGAAACCACAAGGCCCAGGACTTTGAAATTTGGTATGAAGCTTCATCTAATGGACCTCTACCAAGAGTGTTCAAATTATAGCCCTGGGGCCACAAATGCCCCCAACCTGGGGCCCTTTGGTTTTACATAGATTTATATAGCCCCGGGGCCATTTGGTTTTGCATAGGCTTATGTAGGGAATATCTTTAAAAAAATCTTCTTCTCTGAAACCACAAGGCCCAGGTCTTTGATATTTGATGTGTAGCTTCATCTAGTGGACCTTTGCCAAGATTGTTCAAATTATAGCCTTTGTTGATGTTTGGTATGAAGCTTCACCTTTAAGACCTCCCTCAACATTATGCAAATTAAAGTCCTGGGGCCAATAATGGCCCTCTCTGGGGCCCACTTGTTACACTATGGAGCAGGTGAGCGATCCAGGGCCATCATGGCCCTCTTGTTCACATCCTAGTCAATCACAGATACAATTAAATAATTCAATCACCACTTATCTATAATAATCAGTTACAGGCAATTTGCCTCCTCTGTGAACTGTTCAAAAGTGTCGCGAAACTGTCTTCATTTCTGTCTGGGGAATTATTACTATTTATGTTATAAAATGTTTATACTTTGAAAGCAGAGAAAACGCCGAAGAACTGAAAAGTATGGAGTGTGCAAATACTTTTGGACCAGACTAGCTAGTTTCGGCCAATCAGGCCTCATCAGTGACCCTAAAATAGTTTCAAAACTCCACCACAGTGGAATCAATATCCCTAAGATAAGAAAATACAAACTACACCGTGATGAAGGACAGTGAGACATTTTACGGCCGCCATAAAACCATGTCGGAGGGGTGGGGTGGATCTATCTATCTATCTATCTATCTATCTATCTATCTATCTATCTATCTATCTATCTATCTATCTATCTATCTATCTATCTATCTGTCTGTCTGTCTGTCTATCTGTCTGTCTGTCTATATGTTCCCATTACCTCAGTTGTTGGGTGGCTAAATTTAGAATTTATCTTAAAACAAGAGGGACACGATGGCCATGGATCACTCACCTGAGTCCAAGATGGTTAATAGCTTATGGAAAAGAATGAGTCACTGGTTTAAGGACATGTGGACCAAGACAGCTTTTTTTATTTTGCTTCTATTTTTAGCTTTGGAAGCCATCTTTTAATTGGAGAGGACCATTTAATTAGCATTAGAGGAAATATCTGAGTAGTTATTTTGAAACATAGCAATTGGTCTAGGAAATGTCGTTTATTAATCTTGCTATTTTAAGCTGTGTTGGCCATTTGTCTAGTTGAAGCAACCATTGTAGCAATTTCGGATATATGTCATCAAGATAAAGTTTAGGTTCGACCCCGGGCCGCGACATACCAAAGTCGTTAAAAATGGTACTAGCTGCTCCTCGTTTGGCACTCAGATTTACGGGGTAGAGCTAGGACTGGTCGATCCAGTGTCAGGATAATGTGACTGGGTGTGGTATCATGTAATGTGTCTGGGACATGATACTTCAGTGAGGCAGCACTATAAATGTGAGCATTGAGCTCCCTGTCGCAACCAGACACCGTCGTGATATGACTGAAAAATTGTTGAAAGCGACGTTAAACCCGATTTCACACACACAAGATAAAGTTTAGCATTCTGGTAATGTTTCATGAAGACTGAAGCAAATATGTGGCCTCTAATAACAGAGGGTGAACAAGACATTAAAGAAATTTGACCTAGTGACCTAGTTTTGTTTATTCTGTATAACCAATATTAAAACTATATAAAAATAGCATCAACGTTTCATGAAGACTAAGCACAACTGTGACTTAACAATGTTCTAAAATAATTTGACCTAGTGACCAACTTTTTCACTTGATATGACCCATATTCCAAACCGACCAATATATCATCAAGACAATTATTCTGGGATAGTTTCATGCAGTTTGACGCAAAAGAGTGACTTCTTCAGGGTAAATAAGATTTAAAAAAAACCTGACCTAGTCTTTGATCCAATATAACCCATATTCAAATCGGATGAAGATAGTATTAAGTTATCGATTCTGGGAAAGTTTTATGAATATTGAAGCAAACTTAGACCTGTAGGGGTTTTTAAGAAATTAGACCTGGTGACCTAGTTTTTCATCCGACATGCCTCATACCCAGATTTGACTAGGATATAATAAAGACAAACATTCTGCTACAGTCTCATGGAAATTAAAGCAACGCTGTGGCCTCTAGTGGGTGAGCAAGGTTTTAAAAGCAATATGTCCTAGTGACCTAGTTTTAGACCCAATAGGATCACTATTTATTCATGGTCGTGATATTCTCATGCCAAACATTCCGGGAAAGTTTCATGAAAATTGAAGCAACACTGTGGCCTCTAGAGGATAAACAAGGCACGATTAAAGCAATTTGACCTAGCCCAGCGGGCAATAATCGGTTGATTCAACGTTGAGTCCAACGTTAAATAAACGGTGATTTTGGGTTGAACAGAAATTTGAATCAACGTTGCACAGTTGACTCAAAGTTGACCATTCAACAGTGAATCAACGTTGATATTTCAGTGTTGATTCATTGTTAATATATTAATGTTGAATGAACGTTGATATTCGGTTGAATATGAAAGTTGAATCAACGTTAAGCAGTCATCTTTGAACCATAGCTTAATTTTCAACCTTGCATCAACGTTGAACTATCAATCATTAAACCAAACTGATATAACTACAGAAACAGCGTTTTAGAAACCATGATTTATTAAAGAAACGAAACTAACATATAAACTTGCAAACTGTAAATATTTCATACGCAGGCAAGGGCGCCCACCTTTTCCCTTAAATTTGCTATTAAGGTATGTTATAACGAGCCACTAACACTGTTGTACTTCAAGTTTGTAGAACTGATCACTGTTTTTTTATCGACATTTGTTGCCGCCTGTTCTGTAAGCTGCCCATTTTAGTGGGACGCTAATTTCTTTTCTTTTCGTTTTTAATATTGTCGGGGTCGTGGCTTTGATGCTATTCATAACACTATCTGAAAAACAAGAAAGGCAATTCTTCAAATTACACCACAGATTATTTTCTCCTATAGATGCATGTTCAGTTTCTGGAAGGAATTATTGTGTATTGTGTAGACAATGCGTACACTTTAGAAATGAAGTTTATCTTTCTGCTGTTTATGTAAGTATGAACGCAGTGGGTCACATGCAAATTAAATGAATCCCGAAGGGGTTCGTGTAAACTTTGCAAGCGATCCGCTGTCCTTCAAACTTTCAGGAAAAGTATGTATGTGTAAGTGCTGTATGCTGTGAAGTATCGATACCACCTCACCATGAACGCAAGGCATGAGGATCGTTTTCTAAAAAGCCACCTCTCCTCAACAGACTGATATGAGGTATCGAAAATTGAAAAAAGCATGAGCATAGAGAAGTTTAAATTCTGAATTAGATATTAATTGTATTTATTTCCTTACTTTATGTGCTACTTAAATAGTGAAATCATGAGTGCTGTATGCTTTGCAGTATCGATACCACCTCACCATAACTGCTGGGTATGAGGACCGTTTTTATGTTGTAAGCCACCTCTCCAAAACAGACTGGCATGAGGATCGACCGATAATATAAATATATATGCAGCAAGAGATTTAATTATGAATTAGTAATTTAAATCGCACATCAGGAAAAGTTCTTATTTATGAACAATTTACACTGGATCCTCAATTTTACACGAACACAGCATAAGTCAGAATATGCGGCAAGTAAGGTTTAATCTTGAAAATGCCATAACCAAAAATAGGATTGAACCAAAAATCTAAGTTAAGTAACCTTACCATGACCAAACAATTTTTCGGTTTTACTTATCGTGGTAGACTGGAATCAGTTCAAATGTTAGCTAATTCACTCTAGACCTATAAATGTCTCTCTGATTACCCCTCCTATCCCTCTCTGAAACCTGTTAATTAATCTTCGAAATTTAATTCATTAAAGAAGTCATTATTTATGAGAGGAGAGCAAGATAAATATGCTTATGAACAAAGCAGCTAAATAAATGGACTGTATCTAGTCTATTATCATGGCGGCATGCCGGTAGTGTTTGTTAATGCCATACGCTTTGCTGCGTCTATACCACCTGACCATGAATGCTGAAAATACTGTTATTGTCATTATGTATGACACTGCATCGGAATTGAGGGCGAGGGTAAAAATTTCGTAAACTCCGGATTTGAAACCCCATCAGTAGTTTAACTACTGGCGGTCACATCATGTTAACAAGTCCATGCAATGATTACCCTTGTAAACACTATTTTATATAGAGAAAAGTGGGGTTTACATTTTTTTACTTATTTCTTCTCCAAAACATAAATGCGCTGTGGTGCAGTGGTAAAGCATCGGGTTTGAGATCGAGAGGTCGATTATTATTATTATTAATAATTGTGGATACGCATCAGAACCGGTTCTAACGAGCATCTACAATCTATGATTGGAGCAGAAATAAGAACAAATCACCAATTATCATATCTGGATCCATAAAATATTGCCCTGCATTACATAGGCATGTTGTCGTAATGATTACGTTGCAGTTTCTGGTTTTGTACTGTTGGTGCACGCACGTTTCGATCGTGTGTGTGCTGTCGTCTCATCTTTTCTAACTGTTATTTTGGTGGTTTGTGGTGGCTGTGGTCTTTGATTCTGGCTTTTCAGGAATAACCTTTTCTTACTGTTCTATTTCTAAAAATAAAATTAACGTCTAACATATTCCAGGCATAGTACCCGTAGCTTGTTGTTGCTTCTTGTAACCGCCATCTAACGGCTACCCACGACCTATGTTTTGAGAAGAAATAAGAAAAGTAAAAACTAATAATAATAATGCAGGGGTAGGCCTATGCCCCTGTTTATTTCACTATTAATTTTTTTTTCCTAGATAAAGTGATATGATTTTAGTTTCCACATGTCTTGTTTTGTTTGTGTGATTTGAGGTTTAACATCCCCGTCAACATTGTATAGGTCATTTTTGAGTCGTTGCTTCCAATTTTGTGGGACGGTTACCCGACATGGAGATGAAATGACATCTCAAGCCCTGTCGTCCAATGAAACCAATAGGGTTTACAAGCATGGACAGTCCAACTCGCACTGCTTTACCTGGGCAAGCTTAGATCCTCTAAGCGGTTTACCAGTACTCGTGCGGTCGGTTTCAGCTCTGCCTGGAAGCGTCATGCAGCCCATTCTTCAAGCCCCAATGGGCGGGGGCCGCACATGTTTTGTTTGATGTATTTTTATAATAACAGTAACATATAACAGGAAACTAACCCTCTACAGGCATAACACATATGGGCCTCCGTGGCCTAGTGGATATAAGAGCATTAGGTCTCTCACCGCTGTGGTTCGAGCCTGGCTCGGGTCACATGTGAGACGCCAAGTTCTGCAACGGAAGGTCAGGTTTTTTTTCCGGTTACTCCGGTTTTCACCCACCTCTGACTAACTATCGGCTCGATATGAGTGAAATAATCTTGAAAGGGCCTTAAAATCAAAACTAAAAGAAAAAAGGCATAACAATTGTGGCATAAGCTGGAAGCTGGGATTCAGCTAGACGCTCTAATTACACACCTATAATGTGGAAATATCCCAGCTCACCAAACCGATGGAAACACTGATAAGCACAGTACTGTATATTTGTGTATTTTGGTTAAATATACTGTGATAGTCCCTTATAATTCTATACTAGAATGGTTAATTTTAGCAAGTTTATACATTAAATTGTATATTTGTACATGATTGTTAACCATGACGAGGCTCTAATAAACTAATAAACTAGCTATACACAGAGCATATCAAAATTGTAAGTGCTGGGCTGAAAATCACATATTTTCTGAAAACTAAGCATTACATTGCCCAGAAGCTTGATTTTAGCGTAAAGTAATAGAAAAAGAATCGTGCATTTTACCGGGCATTTTAATTTATATAGTTTTCCTTTGACGGGCCAATTATATATTTATGATTGCACTTCGTTTCGTTCGATTTAAAAGTTTACTGGAAAAATGAAAAGTTTCTCTTCATTTAAAAGTCAATTTTAAAATTTATAAAGAACAAAGCTATTACAAAATCATTTTTAAATGACATTAGTTGAGAGGCTCGTTTTTGGCGGTCCAATTTTCATAACTGCGCGTCTGCGCGCACGCGCTTGTAATGAGCACTTGAAAGAGTATTAAATTTCTAACCAATCCATTGCATTGTGCGTAATAACACATGCTATTACATGCAGTTATAATGAACTAGGCGCAGGATAAGCCGAACAGTGGCTATGCCAGCGACGTACGTACGTTAGGATAAAACTCTAAATACCTTTTTCTGTTCGGCGCCGCTAATTTTTGTTCCATTCATGAACACTGCGTAAAAAGTGATCTCGCCCTCCTTGCAAACTGGACAGATCCATATATAATTGGTATTTGAAAAACAAACAACGTAGACCCAGATCGGTTGCCGCACCAGCGCGCCTTCTGGATTTTTATCCCAGCGGGCACATGACGTTTAGGTAAAGTCGCATCAACGTCGATGCGATGACGTTGATACGACGTTGCCCCGACGTGATTTGCCCGTTGGGTAATTGCGAGTGTTGTTTTAAAGCAACAACAACAACAATAATAATAATAATATCGTTGCTGTTGTTGTTGTTTATTATGTCGTGATGACGAAATGTTGGTTGTCAGCCAAATTTCAATGTTGATTAAATAATAAGAACTTCAACATATAATCAACAGAATTATACCAATTTAAGTACAACTTAAAGGAATCAGTTGTTTATATACAACAGCATATCAACTTTGATTCAACGTTATACTGCCAAACTTTAATCACTGTTGATAAATCAACTAATCAACCTAATTTCAACAGAAACTCAACGTTGATTCAACGTTGAGTGCCTGCTGGGAGAGATCTAGTTTTTTATCTTACATGACACATATTCAAACTTGACTAAGATATCTTCAAAACAAACATTCTGGAATAGTGCCATGAAGATTTAAACAAAACGGTGCCTAAAGAGCGTGCACATAGAGGATCTTACATGAGTGCTCATGTATTATTGAATTTATTAAACGAGTTGATGAAAAGGGATAAAATGCGAGGCTTTGCCGAGCATTTTATCCCGTTTCCTCAACGAGTTTAATAATTCAATAATACACGAGCACGAATGCAAGATTCTATTTATCATATGACATTTAAAACGCATTTTATTCACGATTGTTAACAAAAATGTCAATATTCCGGCATAAGTAAACGCGACGTCGTTAAGGACGTCGTACACGTAACGTTACGGGACGTATCTAGCTAATTTGCATAGTTAATCCACTAGTGGATTATCGAAAATAATACATGGCGTTATTACATTCTCAGACGCGACGTCATATGATAAAAGGTATGACTGCGATTTGACCTAGGGACCTAGTTTTTGATCTGACATAACCAATACTCCAACTTGACCAAGATATCATCAAGTCAATCAACCTGGTAGAGTTTCATAAAGGCTGAAGCAAAACAGTGACCTCTAGAGGGTGAACAAGTTTTTAAACCAATGTGACCTAGTGACCTACTTTTTATCTGACATGACCCACATTCAATCTTGACCTAGACATCATCAAGACAAACATTCTGATGCAAGTTCAAGGAGACTGAAACAAAACATGGCCTCTAGAGGGTGAAGAAGGTTTTAGACAATTTGATCTAGTGCTCTAGGTTTGGATCCGGCATGACCTACATCCAAACATGACCAACATGTCATCAGGACAAACATTCTAGCATAGTGTCATGAAGATGGAAGCAAATTTGTGGCATCAGAGGCTGGGTAAGGTTTTAACCCATAAGATTCCGAAAAAACTGCATCTGGAAAGGGCAATTGTTTATGTCGCAAACTGTGCCTACAGGCAAACAGTGTGGACCCAAATCAGGCTGCCATGGAGAAGCAGTCTGATCGTGGTCATCACTGTTTGCAACACTGACTTTTAAAGTAACCGGCAGACAACTAAGCAGACAACACTTGTTCTGATTGGCATCTTAACGGCTAGAACTACCCCTACCTAGAACAGATTTTCCTACTGCAAAAAGTGTTCAAATCATCAAAGCTTGTCAGGAATTGATAGTATTTTATGGGTTAAAGCAATCTGACCTAGTGACCTTTTGACCCAACATGATCCAAATTCGCAACTGATCAGGATATATTCTGGTATAGTTTCATAAAGATTGGTGCAAAACTGTGGCCTGTTCAGGATGAACAAGGTTTAAAGTAATTACACATAGTGACCTAGTTTTTGACATGACCCATATTTTAACTTGTGTAAAATTTCATCAAGAAAAACATTCTGGTACAGTTTCACAAAGATCTAGTGACCTAGTTTTAGACCCAACATGACCCGTGTTCGAACCTGACAGAGATATCACAAAGTCAAACACTCTTTTAATGTTTCATGAAGATTGAAGCAGAACTGTGCATGAACAAGGTAAAATTTAATGATGTATGACGGACGACAAAACACTGACGATGCACGTATGGTAGACACCGGGTTATCATCATACTCACATGTTCAGGTGAGCTAAAATCCATCATCTGGCTTAGGAACAGAATAGATCAGGAATCATTCACATTAACCCACACCTCCCATCAGAGACGCCAAAGGGAAAGAAACACAAACAATAAATAACTAGACCCTGATGGAAATATCAATAGCGGAGAGCCAAAAGGACACTTAGTTTCCCACAAAATGGTCAATTGGCTCCGCAAAGCAAAAAAAAAAGCGATACACACATTCAGAGACAAACCATAGCAAGAAAAATAAATAAATAAATAACCGCGACAGAAGAATGCATTTTCAGCAATCAGGGTGATGTTACTCTACGATAAATATGCCAACCTTGCCAGTTTTCGAAATCATCCAATATTTACCCCAAGCCACTTTATAGGTAAGTTTCATAAAGATCCGATCAAAACTTAACGTGCTACGGCAGTGACAAGGTCAAAAATAGGCATTTCCAGCAATCAAACGGTGCGGACCTCACCAGTTTTGAACTTATCCCTGACCATACGTAAGTAGTAGACAGATCCGATGAAAACTGAAGGGGCTACGGTGATGACAATGTCAAAATAGGCGTTTTCAGCATTAAGGGGACATAACACTATGATAAATAGGCAGACCTTGCCAGTTTTCAATCTCATCCAAACTTTTACGCCAAGCCTACTTGCATGTAAGTTTCAGAAAGATTCGATAAAAACTTAAGATAAGGCAAGGTTGGCAAAAAGACGGTCAATACTCAGACGGTCAATATGAGTATTGACTGGGCCGGTGGTTAAAACCGGCTTTTACCGGTCATTACTGGTCTTTTGGTTGTCAATTGGTCAATTAAATCTCTGGAGGATATGCCTCTGTACTGTTGCTATCTGGTCTTAAAAGCTTGAAATCCCCTACATCATGTACACAACTTTAGACTATATTTTAATCAGTGAGCAAGACAAAATAGTTTTTATTAATAACAGTAATTATTTGTTTGATCAGCGGTCAAAAGACATTACTGCTTGTCAAATGAAGCGTTTGGACTGACTCACTGAATTGTAAACAGGTCTGTTCTTCTCAATCTATCTTTATAATAATCCTTTTCATTGATCTATGTACCACTCACCCCTCTCTTCCTCATTCTGCACACCCCCAACCCCACCCCCACCCAATCTTCTTCCCCCTTAAACATTGAAAATATCAATTATTCAACATAATATTTGATCATAAAATTTTAAAGGTTACAAAAAAGGCAGTTCACATATAATTTTTATGTAATTGCAGAAAATTGTCACATACACATACATGTATTGACTAACGTGAAATACACCTGTCATTAATCTTTAGACTTGTCAAATAGTTCACCTGTAATCACATGTTACTAATAGGGGTATTATACACTGACACCAGGCTTTATTCCTGATGTGTGATTTTTTTTATTTTTCCGCAATCTAGATAGTAGCTAATTATCATCAAGCTATTACTGAAGGTGTCAAAAGTGCATGAAACATTAAGATCCAGTTTTGAACTTCTTCTGACTTGTGTTTCATGTTTGTGCTTCTCTCCCTTTGGTGTATCTGATAATTGTATCGATTCCTGATCATAACCTTCTCTTCTATTTTGTGTTTTGTGTAAATTGCTTGAACAAATAGTCTGCTCAAACATCATGGCTCACTTGGATGAACATAAACTTTTGTCAGACAGACAACATGCATTTAGAAAAAGGCATAGTTGTGAAACTCAGTTGAGCACAGTTATTAATGGCTGGGCAAAATCTTTGACAAAGGGGGACAGGTGGACACATTCATTCTTGACTTCGAGAAGGCTTTTGACACGCCACGACATGATCTACCTAAATCTAAGTTATTTGGTTATGGATTTGAGGGAAAGATTCTCAAATGGATAGACTCTTTCTTTGCTACGAGTCGGACTCTCCATGCTTATAAACCCTATTGGTTTCATTTGGCGACAGGGCTTGAGATGTCATTTCATCTCAATGTCGGGTAAAAGTCCCACAAAATTGGAAGCAAGTCTCTAAAATGACCTTTACAGTGTTAACGGGGACGTTAAACCTCAAATCAAACAAACAAACATAAACAGCGTTTTGTTGTTAATGATGAATCTTCGGAGAGGGCTACAGTTTTGTCTGGAGTTCCACAAGTGACTGTTCTTGGTACACTGTTCTTGGTACACTGTACATCATTGATATTTCCACTGACACTGACTCAGAAATAAAACTGTTCGCAGACGACTTGATTGCTACCGGGAAATTAGAGATACAGATGATTCACTGAAACTTCAGAATGATATAGATAGATTAGGATGTTAAGCACGAAAATGGGGCATGAGATATCAGCCCGTTAAATGCAATATTATGCAGATAACTAGGAAGAGAACTAATAACATTAAGACATCTTATACCTTAGCGGGAACGGTCCTCGAGAATGTGGATTCCATTAAATACCTTGGTGTGACAATCACACACAATTTGAGATTGAATACACATATTAGCAACATATGTACTAAGGCAAATATAACGCTTTGTTTTCTGAGGCGAATTCTTCATAAGTGTCCTCGGGATGTAAATGATGTAGCATATAAAGGACTTGTTCGCCCAATCTTGGAATATGGCAGTTGTATCTGGGACCCCAGTGGAGTGGTCCTTAATGAAGAAATTGACAAACTTCAGAATAGAGCTGCTAGATTTGTAACAAGCAACTACTGCTTTAAAACTGGGAGCATGGCTGGAATACTAGGAGTGAGTGAGTGGTTGAGTTTTACATCTCACCAACAGCCAATGCCATACGGAGACGGGACCTCGGTTCAAAGACTCATCCCAAAGTCTGGAGAAGCCAGGGATCGATCCTGCGACCCCTGGTTTACAAGGCGAGTAGCATAACCACTACACCACGGAGGCTTCTCTGAAATACTAGGAACATTAAGACGGGGGTTTCTGAAGAAAAGGAGAAAAGACAGTAGGCTCATACTTTCATACAAGGGTCTAAATGGTGCTGCCAGCATACCAACAGATGACCTTGTTTTCCCAGCTAGGCACAAACAAACATATAGCCAGTTGTCCTTTTGGCTTTCCGCTATTGATGTTTCCATTAGGGTCTAGTTATTTAATGTTTGTGTTTCTTTCCCTTTGGAGTCACTGCTGGAAGCTGTTGGTTAATTGTATCGCTTCCAGATCATTGCTTTTACTTCTGTATTATCATTTGTATATATTTACAGAACTTTACTATGGGCAATGCTTGGGCTACCGAAACAAATCCTCGTCCGAATTCCCGGAATGACAGTTCACATTTTCTTTGTGGACTGTGCAATAGAAGTTTTGGTTGGGAAGACCGAGGAATTTGTTACGATACATGTAAAGTCTGGTACCATATAGACTGTCTAGGCATGCCATAAGCTATGTACAGTATTTATAATAGGTCATTGAGTTCCAGCATGGCATGGGAGTGTATGAAATGTGGAATGCCTAACTTTTCCACATCTCTGTTCGACACGACAGCTTCTATAGATACTTATAACCGTTTTGAGACTCTATCAACCCTGTCCGAGCCTGATAGTCCGATGTCAGACAATATTGGCCCGCCCACTGCAGTTTGTTCGCCCATTGTGCAGCATCCAAAAGAAGCAAGACCAAAGACCAAAAAGGCGGTCCTAAACCACCCCCTTAGGATGTTGATCATGAACTGTCAGTCAGTTAAGAACAAAAGGGCTAAACTTCATACCATTATTGACTCGGCAGAACTAGACACCATTTTGAGTAATGAGTATTGATAATCCCAAGAAATTAAAAACCCAGATGTTTTCCAGAGGCCATCCGGAAAGACAGAGTTGGGGTTGCACACACGGAAGAATCTTCGTAGCTTTCAAAAGAGACCTGCTCTGTACAAAAACTCCGGAGTTGGACACCAACTGTGAATTAGTTTAGTGTCAATTGAACATTATTGGGTTAGGACATTGTACCTTGGCTCATTTTATAGGCAACCAAATCAGATTGACCCAGAATATCTTGAGGCATTCAATTCATCCTTGTCAAGGATAATGTCAAATGGAAATGCTCA
This sequence comes from Lucinisca nassula, assembly GCA_963580285.1. Classification (NCBI taxonomy): domain Eukaryota; kingdom Metazoa; phylum Mollusca; class Bivalvia; order Lucinida; family Lucinidae; genus Lucinisca; species Lucinisca nassula. Next base: position 32,754,981 of record OY757027.1, on the reverse strand, counting down.
TATTTGGGTCTATGGAGACTTCAATGGTGGATATATTGAATGGGACAATATGCAGGTACCCCATGGGGTGCCAAAAAAAAGGCAAACACAGCAACAGCTTTTGGAAATTATTAAAGAACATTTCCTGGCCCTGGTAGAAAACATACCCTAACGTCAAGGAAAGACCCTTGATCTTTTATTTACAAATTCCCCGATCGGCACGGCTGATCATAACATAGTCCATATTGAATATGATATAAAAGCTAAGGGAATCCAACAAGCCCTGCGAAAAATATATCTATATAAACGTGCGGATATGGATGGTCTCCGAGACCACATGGCGCGATTTAAAGTTTCGTTCCTTTCCTCTGACCTCTCTCACATGTCAGTTAATGACTTGTGGGTCAGTTTTAAGTCGGAACTAACGACGGCAATAGAAAGGTTTATTCCAACAAAAATGACCAAGACTAAGAATAATGTACCATGAATCGATAACTCGATCAAACGTTTAATTAGAAGACGTGACAGAATGTACTTCCGTGCTCCCAAGTCTCGCACACTTACAAAGGGTAATAAGGGATGCATATTGAAAGCATGTTTCCAGTATCTTTACCTTTGAAGATGACAATAAAGATCCTGACGGTCCTCCAGAAGATCTAGAGTGGTAAATTAAAAACTTTCGGTCATTTGTAAAATCCCTTAAAAACAAGCACTTGGGATCACCCCATTAAGGGAAATGGAATTCTGAAAACTGACGCGCAAGATAAGGAAAATATATGTAATAAACAGTTTCAGTCTGCATTTACTCGTGAAACTGATGTTGAGCTTCCATCCAAAGGTAATTTAGCCCGTTTCCCTCTAGGGCAGACATAACAGCTGACCCCAAGGGGGTCGTTAAACTGTTGGATAAGTTAAAATGCATAATGCATATCGGCCAGACGGCCTGAATACCAGTGTGCTTAAAGAATGTAGTGCTGAAATCTCTCATCTGCTGGCCTTTATCTTTAAGGAATCACTTGCTCAGGCGGCTGTACCAGATGAATCGCGACAAGCAAATGTTATTCCGGTCTATAAAAAAGAGAAAAAAATATGATGCTGCAATTTTTTTACCAGTGTCACGTACATGCATCTGTTGCAAAACCCAAGAGCATATACTAGTTGGGTTTTGTAACAGATGCATGTACACTGATGAGATCATATACTAATTAGCAATATTAACAAGCACCTAGCCTTTAAAAACATTCTTGCTGACTGCCAACATATGGTTTCCGCAGTCAAAGGTCTTGTGGAACCCAATTAGTCCAATTTTACCATGACGTGGTAAACAATCTGGATGCGGACATTAACTGTGGCCACAAACAGACTGACATAATTATCATGGACTTTACCAAGACCTTTGATAAGGTACCACACAGAAGGCTATTGTACAAACTGGAATATTATGGGATAAGAGGATCCACACATAGGTGATTAGCTCAAGGCTCTCGGGGCGTACACAAAAAGATGTACTTGATGGCCAAGCGTCCGATCCAGTCCCTGTTTTATCTGGTATCCCACAAGGCTCGGTACTTGGACCGGTCCTTTTTTTAGTATTCATACATGATCTTCCCGATAACATATCAGGTCATCTGTTCGTTTGTTTGCTGATGATTGTGTACTGTATAGGAAGATATACCATCCTTCTGACTGTCTAATTTTACAAGATGACCTGGACCGACTAGCACAGTGCCAATTGGCCTCCCAAGATTCTATGACGGCTCCAACGCAAAGGCTTATTGAAAATTAGAGAGATAATGTCGGTTGGTGCCTGATGCTCTGTCTCTGGTCGGGCTCATCGGAGTCTAACTGTTGGTTTTCTTTTGCTCCAGCATTTCAGTGGTTTCTTGCTGTCGAGTCCTCACCGTTGTCTCACCTCTGTGGTTCTTTGTTTTTTGTGTTCACGGAGATGTTGCACTGATGAGTTAGGAGGCCTTCATGCGGACTGAACAAATTATTTGTCTAAATCGCGACAGAAGTAAGGGCGAGGATTGTGGCCACGTAAAATCGATTTAAGCCCCCCAGTGGAAATCTTCCACTGACCGTTCCAATGCGGCTCTTCTGTGGCGATTTATTTATGGTGTTGTTTGTTACTTACTGTGTGTATCACTTGTGTCTTTTAATTTTGGATGGCCATATGGCCATTTTGTGGGAAAGTAACTGTCCTTATGGCCTTCCTTTGTTTAGGTTTCCATTATGGTCTGGTCGCTTAATGTTTGTATTTCTTTCCCTTTGGTGTCTTTTATGGGTGGAGTAAGTTAATTGTATCAATTCCTGATCTTTGTTTTACTTCTACTTTGTACTTGATGGCCACGCGTCAGATCCAGTCCCTGTTTTGTCTGGTGTCCCACGCAGGGGTATGCGTTTTAGTACACCTCTGAAAGCAGATTATAAATAGTTTTAAGAACTCATCCAGTGAGTTTGTTTTTTGCTAAATTCTAAATTTAGCGCACCACCAAACTGAGGTAATGGCCAAATTAAGTATATGAAGATTGAATATAGATTGATCTCAGAATCAGAATCAGAATTGTTACTGGTGACACCTCAAATGAAATTCATACACCAGGACCTGTGACGTGGGAAGTTAGTCCCTCGCTCTTACCAAAGAGGTAAATTTAGCTACACAATCATCAGCACTTTCAGCTGTCGAAATAATCGAATCGGGAGGGGCATTCCAATCTCTAATGGTTCTGGGGAAGAACGACTCTTTATAATTGTCAGTTTTTGCAGTAAGGGTCTGAAACGCCAATGAATGGTGATTTAAACAGTGTCTAGCTCGGGGAACAAGGTCATCTGTTGGGATGCTGGCAGCACTCTTTAGACCTTTGTATAAAAGGATGAGCTACTGTCTTTTCACCTTTTCTTGAGAGACTCCCATTCTAATTTTCCAAGTATTCCAGTCATACTCCCTGTTACAAATCTAGCAGCTCTATTCTGAACTTTCTCAATTTCTTCCTTAAGGACCACTGCACTGTGGTCCCAGATACAACTACCATATTCCAAGATTGGACGAACAAGACCTTTATCTCGGCGAGGCGGTTCTAACGTATACCCACAACCTATGCCTTTTACAATATAAAAGTGAGGTTTAAGGGGGGTCAAAATTATATAGGCGTGTTTTATTGCTGCTGAGTTTGAGGACAAGTATGTTTGTTAAGGAGTCTTACAAGTACCCATAACATTTTTTTTATTCGGAAAATTACCGATAACTGCTGTCATTCTTATCTGGTTCCTTTGTAGGATAGAAAAAGAAAGAAATAAGAACAAAATAAAGAAATATCTCGTGGGTAGTCATAATCGTCTTACCATGGATTCTAACGGGTATCCACATGAAAAAGATAGAACACATGTAGTGGGTCTCATTACAACTTACTCCCACAGGATTCTAATACGTACCCTCAACAAATCCGGCCCCGCCCATTGGGGCTTGAAGAAATAAATGGGCTGCATGATGCTTTCAGACAGAGCTAAGCCTGCCCAGGCAAAGTGGTGCGAGTCGGATCAATGCTTATAAACCCTATTGATTACATTGGGCGACAGGGCTTCAGATATCTCAATCTCGGGTAAAAATCCCACAAAATTGGAAGCAACGTTTCCAAAATGACCTATACAGTGTTGACGGGGACATTATCTCAAATCAAACAAACAAACGAAACCCTCAACAAATCTTTTTTTTTTTTAAGGAAAATAATGCATAACTCAAATATTTGTTATTATATAAGAAGAACGAGAAAAAAGAGAGGAAAGAAAGAACGAAAGGAAGGAAGAAAGAAAATGAAAATAAAGGAAGGAAAAGAAAGAAATTGGCGGTGCGATGAAGGAATACACGCTTATTGATTTTATCAGTTTCATAGCCCATAAGCCATTTAGTAATTTAACTTAAATTACTCAAACTGAGTGAAAGTAATTAACGATTTGGGGCGTGATATATTTTCTTGTCGCTTTTTACTGGTAAGCGAACAACCGGCAGAAGGTGGAACTTTTCCTTTAACTATAAGGGTCCGAAGTGGATTTTATTTTCCCGAGAAGTATTATAAATGAGCAAATTGAACCCATAAGGATATGTGGATCTTTGCAGATGTCAGAAATCCAGAATAAAATACGTGTGGAAATCGTCATTTTTTTTTCTTGACGCTTTCTTGTTTCCAGATACTTGACTGGCACCGTTTTGGCATAATAAAGCCTTAAAAACATAAAAAAAAAAAAAAACAACAGAATTATACGTAAATCTGTTTCTCTCCATATGAATGCTTATGTATATGTTCTGCGCAAAGTAAGAATCGGTACAATTCTAGAATTGTCCTGCGCAAAGTAAGAATTCTCACTTTGTTGCGCAAAGTGAGAATTCCTACCTTGCGCAAAACAATTCCGGAATTGTCTCTGCGCAAAGTGGGAATCGGGACAAAGTGAGAATTCCTACCTTGCGCAATTACAGTATCGGAATTGCCTGTGCACAAAGTGGGAATCGGGACAAAGTGAGAATAGTAAATATTATTACGGGATTTTATCACATTCATATGGAAACTGACTCTGGTGGTAAAAATCACTCTATAAAATGTAGTCTAAACTTTGCTTCTATATCATGGCCATTCCATTTTAATTTTCCTAAAAGAATATGAGCGGCATCACGCATAAAAGGTCCTTAGAGCCTTCGCTGTACGCATGAAGAATATATGGGACTAGAGTAAGGTTCAGACAAGAATCAAATATCTGGCCTCAGTGAGACTTTGCGCATGTGCATTTATGTGATCAATTTACGGATATACGCTAAGTACCTTTTATGCGTGGCGTCGCTGATTTCATAGGCAGATGCTCATTAGTCCAGTGTTGGTAAGGATTTCTTGATGGCTGGGTACACTTGAGTTTGTTTTGAAATGCATTTTATTTTATGCCGATATCATTATTATGTTTTATTTCTATTGGTGTTGCTTATGAAATTTTCAAACTTCACCAGTAACATCAGTTTTCTTTTACTTACGACAGCAAGATATCGGTAAAGCAGACACATTTCTGTCAAGTTGAAAGTAGTTGTTGCGGCGACGGGTTGTATAAAAAACAGACATGCTCAATTTACTTTTATTATGGTGATAAAACAAAACTGTGAGCACATGATGAACGAACATATGAAAGCACATATGAAATTAAAATGTAGATTATATTAGCGAGTCTCTACTGTTCTTGTGGATGACCTCAGACTCACAAATGAACCACAAAATACATCTTATAAATCGTAATGATTCTAAAAACTGGGACAACAAAGTACGTGAGCAAACAGTGTACACTAAGATGAATATGCATTCTGATCAGTGTGTACAGTGTTTACCATACAGCCTGCACTATGACCTTTATGCGCGAAACATCATTGACTGGAAAAGGAAAGGAAAAGATCAAGGTTTCCCACATTTTAGGCACATTACTGAACACTGTGTAAAAATGATACATGTAAGTACCCCGAGATTTTTTTAATGTTTTTCCAAAATTACAAGACATAACTTGAAGATCAGAGATTTCATTTCGTACTTCATATTTTATTCAGTGTATACCTAAAATATTGCTAAAACATAAAATAGGAAAATTTCAGAAGAGGTTATTGTGTGTGAAGGAAGTGCACTGAACATAATTATTCGCTTTTTGACAATCATAATTCGTACTGTTAATTTCGTTCTTGGGCCCTCTTTCTGAGAGTTATTCTGATAAATTTCATTTTTTTGGAGGTAAAACAGTAAAACTGAGGTTTACAGGGTATGCATTATTTTTTTTCTATTTCTGCTCCAAAACATAGAGTGTGGGTACTCATTTAAACCGCTTCACTGAAGCGGTTATAAGGAGTACCCACAATGCATGTTTTGAGCAGAAATGTGAAAAATATCAGAACATTTTATCTGAAAGTTTTCATTCATTTTTTGGAGGTAAAAAAGAACATAATTATTCGCTTTTTGACAATCATAATTCGTACTGTTAATTTCGTTCTTGGGCCCTCTTGATGAGAGTTGACTTGGTATATTGTCTAGTTTATTACGCATTTTAGGTTGATTTCCCATTTTTCCCTGTTTTGATATTTAGCAAGTGAAAACTAAAAGATCTTACACAAGTGGTCATTTCATGGATAAGTGACCAGGTAACCCTGACCACACAGTTTCTGGGAAGGCTTAGACCTTCTAAGCGGCTAACCGGTACTCAGAGCTCTTTCTCTAGCCAGTAGCTGAAACCTGTCCTACTTGAATCAGCGGTGGGGAGAGAACCAAATATCTACGAAAGAAAGTGGCTAGCCAACATACCAGCTACATATATCATTCAGACAAATATATTCAGATCGTAACTTGTAGTGAACTCGTATCCTGCTGAATAAATTAATTAAGCCACACCCATTTCTGACTATCAACTAATCATATTACTTAATAGGTATTTGTTCAATTCACAAACAGTGGAAAAACAGAGTAGATCCTGATCAGATGCCTTCTTTATCCCAGATAATCCCTAATTCCAAATAGTTTGTTTGCATTACTAAGGCAGAGATAATTACCAATTGAAATCGTTAAGACGATGATGGTCCTCTTTTCATACTTGAAATTAATCACATGTGTTGATTATGTCTTTTTAGACTTACCGATTTGAAAAATTAAAAATTGAAATTAGCAAATGCATTGTGTACATGTAATATACAAAACATTCAGCTCCTACAATCGCAAATAATTTTCTACTCACAAAACCATCAAAGTAATGTTACCCAGACTATACTGATGATAAATGCTATTCCCAAAGATGAAAATTCGATTCTCACTTTGTCCCAAATATTCCCACTTTGTCCATACGGATGAAACATTCGATTCTCACTTTGTCCAAAAGATTCCCACTTTGCGCAGAGACATTTATCTGTTTCATATAACATTCGAATCCCTTGCGCAATTCTAGAATTGTACCGGTACAATTCTAGAATTGCGCAACAAAGTAGGAATTCCTACTTTGCGCAAGACAATTCTAGAATTGTACCGATTCTTACTTTGCGCTGAACATATATATAGAAATATCTTATGGAATCTATCACATGTAGGCTAGTATCTAGCGAAGCAGAAGTTAAAATCCCTTCATGGCGCTTTTTCATCAGTCGATAAAGCTAGACGACAGGCCCATATTATGGATCTGATAAGCATTTATGGGCTTTTAAAGGAACTTGTATGGACACAAAATTACACATTTAAGTTAGCCAATGTCTGGTCTTATCTTATTACTAGAAAGATTGAATACAAGTGTTAAAATATGTTCTTGACGCTTTCTTGTCGCTCAATACTTGTCTAAGCTTTTCAGGGTCGGCATTGCAAGTTTTTCGGAGCAAACTTTAAGGGTATCTAATGAACTTGTGTTGACAAAAATATACCAGGAAGCATTGAAACTGTTAGAAAAGATCAAATCTGCCTTAGATGTTTATAAAAAAAAATGTTTTAAAAACGTTCTTGTCGCTTCTTGTCGCTTTATAGTGAGACCGCTCACTGGCGTTAAAATTTAATCGAATTCAAATTCTTCAAGTTATGTATACGGGTTTAATGACAACATGGAAATAGCGATATGAAATATTTAGAAATAAATAAACTAAAAAAAGGCCATCCACTATCTCATAACTCTCGAGTTTTGTTACCGAACTTGTGCGAAATTAGGGCCGGATTTTACGGTGGACACTAATGTCCGGGAATTGTCCGGGAAATGTCCGGGAATTCGCCGGGAAATGTCCGGGAAATTGGGGGTAGTGGTGCGTTATCCCTAATATTTCCACTTTGGGTGGTCAGAAATTAATGAGATTAGTATCAAATGAAATTTTTAGCTCCATTCTAAAAGATAAAAAAAGAATAATTTGATTTTATAACGTTTTAGGGGTCCATTTTTCAAGTTAATTTGTCCGGGAAATTCTCGGATTTTTTCCCGGATTTGGGGGTAGTGGTGCGTTAACCATAATATCTCGACTTTGGGTGGTCAGAAATTATTAAAATTAGTATGAAATAAAATTTTTTGCTCCGTCTCAAAAGACTATTAAAAAAAATTTCATTTTCAATATTTTAGGGGTCCATTTTTTTGAAGTTAATTTGTCCGGGAAATTCCCGATTGTGTCCTGGATCAATCGGTATTTGTGCATTTTTATAATATCTCGGTTTCTGGTGATCGCTTATGGATAAAAATTGATATATGTTTAAAGTTTAAGTTCAATGATAAAATAATGTAAAAAAAAATCTTTTCATACGCCTCACTGAGGCAGTTCTAATGAGTACCCACAACCTGGATTATGACCAGGATGTTGGGGGAATAGGGGGTATTGGTTCTTTTTCCTTAATATATCGACTTGTGAATACGAAAGAAAGACTGCACACCCCGTGTAAATCCTACTTTTCTCTTTATAAAGTTGGATTAACATGGGTTTCCATTACACAGCTTTCTTTGATGTCACACATGTTGCTGCTCACAAGACGGACACTGCCATTGATTTGATGATGAATTCAGACCTAAACATATTCTATAAAACCAAATTTTGCACTTACGATTTCCACAGCAAATCATGTTATCAATATACTCAGGCATTTTGCAAAATCACCAGACTGGAATTTTTACGATTTTACAAGTGAATGAATGAAGTATTTCTACTATTTCAATCCAGGAAAGCAGCACACGCCAACTTATTATGATTTAAAGCAATTAACTTAACACATTTTTAATCTCGTTAGAAAATTAATGGCCCGTAAAATCGCTCAAAGTCCGTACACCTAATTCATCGTCAGGAAGAAATGGATGCGCTTAAATTTCGTTGTTTAAGCAAACAATATAGAACCTGATCAGATGTCGCATTTTGCGGCCGAGATCAGACGCCAAGTTTTGCAGCGTCTGAGCATCATTGTCCGTCAAATCAGTCAAAGTCCGTACATCTAATTCATTGCCAGCAAGAAATGGATGCGGTTAAATTTCGTCGTTGATTAAGCAAACAGTGTATACCGAGATCAGACGTCGCACTTAGCGGCCCAGATCAGACGCCAAGGTTTGCGCAGCTACTGATCATAATGGTCCGTCAAAGTCCGTACATCTAATTCATTGCTAGCAAGAAATGGATGCGGTTAAATTTCCTCGTTGTTTAAGCAAATAGTGTAGACCCAGATCAAATGTAGCATTGTGCGGCCCAGATCAGACGACACGTTTTGCAGCGTCTGATCATTTGAGTCTACACTGTTTGACTATGTCCCACAAATGGGACGCTATATAGGCATATATGGATTAAATATCTGGGTTAAATATCTGATCTGCCAATGGATCTACACTATCTGCCAATGTCCCTCAAGTGGGAGTCAAGGCATATATGGGTTAAACCTTTGATCAAGATCTACACTGTTTGCCAATGGCCCAACAATGGGGCGCTAGGCATATATGTGTTAAACCGTTGACCAAGTTCTACACTGTTTGCCGTAATTAAAGATTCTTTGAGATCTTCTCTAAATTAGTCATGTTGTGTGCACTCATTAGAAGTGCCTCAGTGAGGTGTATGAAAATATTTTTTTTTTATATTCTTTTAGAACTGAACTTAAAATTTTAATATATATCAATCGTTATCAAAAAGTGATCACCACAAACAGAGATACTATGAAAATGCACCACTACCCCAACATCCAGGACACAACCGGGAATTTCCCGGACAAATTAACTTCAGAAATGGACCCCTAAAATATTCAAAATGAAAAATATCTTTTAATATTCTTTTAGAATGGAGCTAAAAATTTTATTTGATACTAATTTTATTAATTTCTGACCACCCGAAGTTGAGATATTAGGGTTAACGCACCACTACCCCAAAATCCAGGACAAAATCCGAGAATTTCCCGGACAAATTAACTAAATAAATGGACCCCTAAAACGTTTAAAAAGTAAATTATTTTTTAATAATCTTTTAGAATGGAGCTTAAAATTTTATTTGATACTAATTTTAATAATTTCTGACCACCCGAAGTGGAGATATTAGGGATAACGCATCACTACCCCCCATTTCCCGGACATTTCCCGGCCAATTCCCGGCGATTTCCCGGACAATTCCCGGACATTAGTGTTCGCCGGATTTTACCCTTTCCAATAAACAGTACTTCCGGAAGAAGGTTACAAATTGATATCTCCGAAAATTTCGACAATTTCAAGAAATTCGATGCACTCTGAAGGTGGAGAATAATGACATATGATAAAATGAATTCATTTTTACTTTATTTTTGCAAAATCAACGCGACAATCAGGCAGAAATCGTCATTTTCTTGTGAACAAGTTGTGGATTTTTCAAAAACCCATTTGTACGGTGATCAGATAACAATCCTATCAGCAAGATTATCCGGTACCATTTATTGATTTAATGTGTTGTAAAATAATCACCATTCATTGGCATTTCAGAACCCTATTTTCTTTTTCTCCTATTACTGCTACTCACTCACATCTGAGCATTACGAGCAGGATTTCCTGGGTGGTAATAATGTAGTCCAACAAGTTAGACGTACGCATGCACTCATTTATAGATTTGTTTTTTTATAGATGTGCATGCGACGTCTAACACGGGGCTTATACAAGTTCATATAGCACTTTTAAAATTTTCACTTAGCATGTATACCCATTGTATTGTAAGTCCAATTCATGCCTTAGATTGTAAAAAGTCGAAATCTGTGATAAAAATGCTGTCTAACCTTTGTGGATGTAAGAATATTCCTTATTTAAACAAACCATCACTTGACTGACAGAAGTCCACCACCATTGTTTTGAAATAATTGTCATGTGACTTTGGTTACGACTAAAAGTTGGAATTGGATTTTTTCTTCAACGGTTTTTTTTTTTCTTTCATGTGACGCAGCAACTGGGAATATAAATATCGGGAAACACCACAGCAAGGGAAACAGGTGGCTGGGGTTTGTAAAGCGGAAAGCAGAAATGAAGCAGTAAAAGAGAAGTGGCATACAAAACGTTGGTACACCTCAGCAGTTAGGTTACCCGACACTAAGAATAGCATAAATATAATTGAAATGACCCAAAGAAGAACTGCTAGTTTGGTGGAAGGGGATTAAATACTCCCCATATGATAATGCATCTAACATGCAATGCGAGATCATCACCAGGGATGACCAACCAAAAGATATTCCTTTTATTATTGTCTTTTAAAAATAATACATAATTATGTTGTCATGAAAAAAAATCCACCATGCTTTTTGACACCCAGATGTTCACTCTGCATATGCTCCCTGTTTTGTTTTGGCAGATGCAGATGCACACTGATGCAAAGTATCAGCAGCACTCCTTTATCAAGTATCAACAGATCTATGGGACAGATTATTTAATCTCCAACAATTTTTCTTTTATCCTTCCACTGACTGCGCAAATGCACATGAAACTCGAAGGAGGGTACTGAGAGAGAGAGAGAGAGAGAGGCATCATAAAAAATATACATGTTATGCAACATGGAACATCACTGCATTAGCCAGAACCTAAAAAAATGAATGATCTTCGGATTTTGTGTGTCCCGAGAAAATTAATATTTTTTCGACAATAAATTGCGAGTAAGGCAATTATCATTCTTACTTTGGCAGTGTTGACTTAGAAGAAACATGTTAGGTGCATGGCTGTTGCACGCTGGTATGTATGTTTGCAGAACGAGAGAGGATAAAACGTTACCTTTTATATACATCACTAAAAAGAAAGGACCCAGCACTGAACCTTGCAGTTTCTTTTTCACCTAAATTAAACGGCCCTACTTTACTATAAAAAAAAATTGAAGGCAGAGATCTATTGTAGGGATGGCATGGATAAATAGATTTTATGTGGCCACAATTCTACCTCTTGACACAGAAAATGTATTAACACTGAGCTCTGCTTTGGGATAAGACGATCTACAGATTGTGGCATGTTTTAGACTAGGTGCAAAGAAATAGAAGTGAGGGCCGCAGTTATAAAATAGAAGTGGAGGCAATGATCAGGAATCGATACAATTAACCCACAGCTCCCATCAGAGCCTTTAAAATTAGTTCTTGAGATGAAATCTCAAAATAAATTTCTGCTGTATAAAACTAAGTTTATAGAAGAAAAAGCCCCAGCCCACCTTAAAAGTGTAATTGTAGTGAGGGACTTTAACCTGAAACAAAGGGAAGAAAGAAAAGAAGCGAAGTCAAACAAGAAATGTTGAACCTCGCTGGGAATTGAATAGGGCACAAGGTGACCCTGCACGAATGGAAACGGGTGAAAATATCCACTGCCCATTCCATTCCTTCATGATGAGAAAAGCAGCCTTTCACAGCTTAACATACACACAGACTGACCGTTCCAAGGCGGCTCTTCTGTGGCGATTTATTTATGTTGTTGTTTGTTACTTACTGTGTGTATCACTTGTGTCTTTTGGTTTTGGATGGCCATATGGCCATTTTGTGGGAAAGTAACTGTCCTTATGGCCTTCCTTTGTTTAGGTTTCCATTATGGTCTGGTCGCTTAATGTTTGTATTTCTTTCCCTTTGGTGTCTTTTATGGGTGGAGTAAGTTAATTGTATCAATTCCTGATCTTTGTTTTACTTCTACTTTTCAATAGTTTTCAGAAAAAAAAAAATACCATTTTTAATACAGGGCAAATGCTTTTAGTGACACTACTGAAGGGAGGGAAGGAAACAATGATTGGTGGGGTTTGTCACAGATACAGAAGAGCAAGCCCAGCCTCTTTAACTATGGCGTAGGAAACATATTTTAGTTTAAACAGAACTATAAATAATGATCAAAATATTTTTTATCCAAAACTTTCCCGGAAAATTTATCTCCTTTATTCTAACTGTGAGAGAGATTGTCTCAAGTGAAGAAAGAAATTGAAATTAGAAAAGTACGTCAAACTAATAATTTATTTTCAAAAGCACAACATTGGTTCCTTACGGGACGCTCATGTATTACCAACTTCTAGAACTAATGGGGGAATTGACAGAAGCCCCTGGCGCAAACGAAGACATCAGTATAATTTATTAAGAAGGCCTTTGGCAAAATGCCACATAAAAGATTGTTGACTGGGGATATGGTACTTAAATGGATAAAAGAATTTCTGTCGGGTAGAACCCCAAAAGTTGTTATCAACGGCAAATACTCTAAAATGGCAAAAGTCGCTAGTGGTATCCTGCAGGGAAGTGTCCTGGGTCCTATTCTATACCTACTTTTCATAAATGACCTTCCCGACGTTGTTATTGCATGTATGAAGCTCTTTGCTGATGATGCTAAAATACTTGGGAAACTCAATTAGACAGACAGAATATGTTCAGACAAGTATTAACAATGCTTTTGATTGGGCAAAAACTTGGAATGGAATGTGAACTTGGAATATGAACTATCACCTCAAGAAGTGTAAGTACCTACACATCCGAAACCACAATTACCATTATGAATATAAAATGGAAACTGACCAAGAGTAAAAAAACAGCTGAAACAGTAACCACAGAAAAGGACTTGTGTGTAATTATGCAAACTTCTTTGAAGTTCACAGAACATAATCAATAATAAGGTAAATAAAGCAAACTGAAATGTTGGATTAATCTTTCGAACCTTTACATACATAGACACGGAAATATTTTTGAATCTGTACAAATCTCTTGTGAGACCTCACCTCGAATATTCCAAAACCATTTGGTCGCCGATGTTTTAAAAAAGATAAAAAATATTATCGAAAATGTTCAGCGCCGAGCCACCCAACTAGTAAAAACAAAAAGCGGACAGCATCTGAGTTATCCGGAAAAATTAAAGACACCAGGATTTCCATCCCTGGGATATAGAAGAGACAGAGCCGGTACAATTCAGCTGTACAAAATATTGCACAAAATAGACAAAGTTGACAAGAACAATGTATTTATTATTCATACACAAGCATCAACTCCTGGACAAATTTTAAAGGTCACATTTAAAAGTACGGGCAAATCTTTTCAAAAATCATAGCGTTGATAATTGGAATTCTCTAACTGTGGACATGGTAAATGCACCCTCCTAAAATGCCTTTCATAAATCGTGTCATTAATAACTTGAATTCCCTAAATGTGGACATGGTAAAAGCACCCTCCTAAAATACCTTTCAAATAAGTTCTGAACGGCCGAATCGCTTTTGGCAGCAACGCCCATCTAAGATCAGTCCATCCTGCTATGCATCTGGACCAGCTAACAGAATGCATCATCAGAGGCCAGTGTGTCTGTTAACATGATGACCTAGATCCACAGGAATATCAGGCATATAATGGTCACACCAATGCAGTAATGAGAGTCGACATTTTCGAGGACCGTTCCCTTATAAGTGTAAGAAGCCTCGATTTTGTTCTTTTCTGGTTGCCTGCATATTTTTTTTTTATTTAACAAGCCGAAATCTCCTGCCCAATTTTCTTGCCAAACAACCTAATATATCAATATCCATCTGGTTTCAATTTGCCTTTCTTATTTAACTATAGTAAACACGGTCTTATTACAGAATCATTGTCAGTTGAAATATCACTGATGTACGAAGAGAACAACAATGGACTAAGAACGGTACCTTGTATAACACCAGACTTAATTGGAGCCTAACTTGAAGGTTCACCATTAACAACAGCTCGTTTTCTGTAGCAACGAAAGGAATATATCCATTTATAGTCTTGTCGTCAGAGAAGTAAACAAATGGCGTGGTGCATACTAAGGCATAACAAAATAATTTGTTTTTAAGTTGTTTAGTAGTTCAGTTGATGCGGGTGTTTCGGTCGTGGTCGTGTCAAAAAACTGTAAATGTGCCCACCTATGCTTCTTTGTCTGATATTTCTAGTCAATCATTAATCACAATTGTGAAAACATTAACGTTCAAGGGCCTTGTATTCTTGTTCTCAACCACGCACCAAGCTCTCGCATGAAGAGAAAAGAATTAAGTAGGGGAAATGCTTATTAAGATTTGTAAAGTAGAAGTGAAGACCATGATAACCTTTTAATACACTTATCATTGGTTTTAAAAGAAAAAAATCTCAAAATCCCTTTATTAACTTGAGTTTGTCACCGAGCTATTCTGTTTCACTCTCCACATACTTATTCTTTTTTTCAATGCTATCCGTCTTGTTCGTTCGAAAAATAAAAAGAAAAGTATTCCGGTTTTTGCTTTTACCGATGACGTCATTTGACTTCTTTGACCCTGGCTGAGAAGTAAACAAATGGCGTGGTGCATACTACCGGGACGGAATATTGCCTAATTAAAGTTTTAATTTAGTGACTTTTGGAATATTTCATGTTGAGATAAGGAGTTAAAACATTACTTATGTAAGTTACATAGGCAGTTTGTTATGACAACGTTTTAAATGCTCTCAAAGTAATCAGAAAGTGCTCCGCTAGTTTGTCTAGCGGTCCTCACGTAAAGAAAATGGCGTAATCCTTATGAGAGTTCGCGTTCCGAAGAATAACAAAAACATAAATATTAGCATATAAATGTAAAATATGAATGTCTGGAACGCAGAACTCTCATGTATGGGAGTAGTAATAATGGAGCGTGATAGCTCAGTGGTTAGTGCACTTGCTCTGATGCTAGAGGTCCCGGGTTCGATCCCCGGCAAATGCGATAAAATTTCGGTGTCCGAACACGCTCCATTGGCATCATTTGCAGGGATGAATGTCATAAAGTGCACCGTCCTTCGGATCAGGATGTTAACTGGAGGCCCCCTGTGCAGGGAGAACCATCCCCTGTGCAGGTTAAATATCCCTACCGTAATTACATGATTACTGTGTAGGCTTTCATCCTGCAAAATCTGGAGTGTATGTAATATACACCTGCGGTAATGGTCAAATGTGACCGACGCAGTATTAGAAGATAGATAGATAGGTAAGCAGGTAACCAGCACTTTTTATGCCCCCAACTTTGAAAAAGTTGGAGGGGCATATTGCTTCTGCCTCGTTCGTCCGTTCGTCCGTTCGTCTGTTCGTCCGTTCGTCCGTCCGTTACGCTTTTGATGCATAGCATAACTATAGAACCGTGTATGCTAGGGTTTTGAAATTTCATATATGGATTCCTCATGGAAAATTAGCTGACGCGTATTTTTTTTCTAGTCCGGATTATGCCCCCTTCAAGAGTTATTGCCCTTTGAAATTTTTTTAATAAAATCTTGTCAGCAAGATATCTCAAAAACTATTGGAGCTAGAGCCTTGAAAGTTGGTGATTATATTGGTGGTGATGAGTAGATGAACTGATTAACTTTTGACAAAATTCTGAAAAATACTTTGTGAGTTATGGCCCTTTGTCATTTTTGTAATTTGTGCCCATTGTAATGTATGCTAAAAGTGATGCATAGCATAACTTTAGAACCGTGTATGCTGGGGTTTTGAAATTTCATATATTGATTCCTGATGGAAAATTAGCTGACGCGTATTTTTTTTCTTGTCCGGATTATGCCCCTTTTAAGAGTTATTGCCCTTTGAAATTTTTTTAATAAAATTTTGTCAGCAAGATATCTCAAAAACTATTGGAGCTAGAGCCTTGAAAGTTGGTGATTATATTGGTGGTGATGAGTAGATGAACTGATTAACTTTTGACGAAATTCCGAAAAATACTTTGCGAGTTATGGCCCTTTGTCATTTTGGTAATTTGTGCCCATTGTAATGTATGCTAAAAGTGATGCAAAGCATATCTTTAGAACCGTGTATGCTAGGGTTTTGAAATTTCATATATGGATTCCTGATGGAAAATTAGCTGACGTGTATTTTTTTTCTCGTCCGGATTATGCCCCTTTTAAGAGTTATTGCCCTTTGAAATTTTTTTAATAAAATCTTGTCAGCAAGATATCTCAAAAACTATTGGAGCTAGAGCCTTGAAAGTTGGTGAATAGATTGGTGGTGATGAGTAGATGAACTGATTAACTTTTGACAAAATTCCGAAAAATACTTTGTGAGTTATGGCCCTTTGTCATTTTGGTAATTTGTGCCCATTGTAATGTATGCTAAAAGTGATGCATAGCATAACTTTAGAACCGTGTATTCTAGGGTTTTGAAATTTCATATATGGATTCCTCATGGAAAATTAGCTGACACGTATTTTTTTTCTTGTCCGGCTTATGCCCCTTTTAAGAGTTATTGCCCTTTGAAATTTTTTTAATAAAATTTTGTCAGCAAGATTTCTCAAAAACTATTGGAGCTAGAGCCTTGAAAGTAAGTGAATATATTGGTGGTGATGAGTAGATGAACTGATTAACTTTTGACGAAATTCCGAAAAATACTTTGTGAGTTATGGCCCTTTGTCATTTTGGTAATTTGTGCCCATTGTAATGTATGCTAAAAGTAATGCATAGCATATCTTTAGAACCGTGTATGCTAGGGTTTTGAAATTTCATATATGGATTCCTCATGGAAAATTAGCTGACGCGTATTTTTTTTCTCGTCCGGATTATGCCCCTTTTAAGAGTTATTGCCCTTTGAAATTTTTTTAATAAAATCTTGTCAGCAAGATATCTCAAAAATTATTGGAGCTAGAGCCTTGAAAGTTGGTGAATAGATTGGTGGTGATGAGTTGATGAACTGATTAACTTATGACAAAATTCCGAAAAATACTTTGTGAGTTATGGCCCTTTGTCATTTTGGTAATTTGTGAAAAACTTTGTCATCGTTCTAGCGCCTACATTTCTTCACCAATTTCAATATAACTTCACACAATGTTCCTTATAAAAAAAACTCGAGTGAGTTCGACTTTCAAGGTCATGACCTCAAGGTCAAGGTCACTGTGGCTATTTTTAGAAAAACTTTGTCATCGCTCTTGCGCCTACATTTCTTCACAAATTTCAATATAACTTCACACAAATGTTCCTTATAAAAAAAATCTCGAGCGAGTTCGACTTCAAAGTCATGACCTCAAGGTCAAGGTCACTGTGGCTATTTTTAGAAAAACTTTGTCATCGCTCTAGCGCCTTCATTTCTTCACCAATTTCAATGTAACTTCACACAAATGTTTCTTATGACAATATCTCAGCGAGTTCGACTTTCAAGGTCATGACCTCAAGGTCAAGGTCACTGTGGCTATTTTTAGAAAAACTTTGTCATCGCTCTAGTGCCAACATTTCTTCACCAATTTCAATATAACTTCACACAAATGTTCCTTATAAAAAAATCTCGAGCGAGTTCAACTTCAAAGTCATGACCTCAAGGTCAAGGTCACTGTGGCTATTTTTAGAAAAACTTTGTCATCGCTCTAGGGCCTACATTTCTTCACCAATTTCAATATAACTTCACACAAATGTTTCTTATGACAATATCTCAGCGAGTTCGACTTTCAAGGTCATGACTTCAAGGTCAAGGTCACTGGCTATTTTAAGAAAAACTTTGTCATCACTCTAGCGCCTACATTTCTTCACTGATTTCAATATAACTTCAAACAAATGTGCCTTATGACAATATCTTGAGCGAGGTCGACTTTCAAGGTCATGACCTCAAGGTCAAGGTCACTGTGGCTATTTATGCCCCCAACTTCGAAGAAGTTGTGGGGGCATATTGGTTTTGCCCTGTTCGTCCGTCCGTCCTTCCGTCCTTACGTCCGTCCCACTTTTTACTGCATAGCATAACTTTAGAACCATGGGTGCTAGGTTTTTGAAATTTCATATATGGATTCCTCATGAAAAAATAATTGACCCGTGTTTTTTTTCTCGTCAGGATTATGCCCCTTTTTTGAGTTATGCCCCTTTGCAAAAAATACTATGAAATCTTGTAAGCAAGATATCTCAAAAACTGTTTGAGCTATTGCCCTGAAACTTTACATGCTGGTTGGGGATGATGAGTAGATGAACTGATTAACTTTTGAAAAAAATCCGAAATTTTTTTCTTGAGTTATGGCCCTTTGAAATTTTTCGCGTTTTAAGTTTGTAAGCAAGATATCTAAAAAAACTATTTGAGGTTTTTCCCTGAAACTTCACAGACTTGTCGGGGATGATGAGTAGATGAACTGATCAACTTTTGAAAAAAATCCGATTTTTTTTTCTTGAGTTATGGCCCTTAGATTTTTTTCGTGTTTTCAGCTTGTAAGCAAGATATCTCAATAATTGTTTGAGCGATTGCCCTGCAACTTTACAAGCTGGTTTGGGATGATGTGTAGATGAACTGATTAACTGTTGAAAAAAAATCCTATATTTTTTTCTTGAGTTATGGCCCTTTGATTTTTTTCGTGTTTTCAGCTTGTAAGCAAGATATCTCAAAAATTGTTTGAGCTATTGCCCTGAAACTTTACAGGCTGGTTGGGGATGATGAGTAGATGAACTGATTAACTTTTGAAAAAAATCCGAAATTTTTTTCTTGAGTTATGGCCCTTTGAAATTTTTCGCGTTTTGGCGTCCTTCCGTCCTTACGTCCGTCCCACTTTTTACTGCATAGCATAACTTTAGAACCATGGGTGCTAGGTTTTTGAAATTTCATATATGGATTCCTCATGAAAAAATAATTGACCCGTGTTTTTTTTCTCGTCAGGATTATGCCCCTTTTTTGAGTTATGCCCCTTTGCAAAAACTTTTTGATTTTCTAACACTGAGGCAACAAAAAAAAATGTTCAAATCATCCAGATCCCCAGACCCAGATCAACATTACGCCCAAATATAGTTAAAACCCTCACAAATCATTTTCACTAGAACCACTGGGCTTATTGTCTTGAAACTTGGCATGTGACATTCGGTAATAAAGTACTACCAAATTTGCAAGATCGATGACCTTGGTTGACCTTGAGCTACTTCAAGCAAGGGTAAAATTATGTTCCCTTGCCATTTCAGTGACAAAAAGGTAAACAAACACATTTTGTTAAAATATCCTGGTGCAAGTCATGAGATTAGATATAAAATGAATGTCAATGAATACTAAATGTCAAGGTCTTTTGGGCATTTAACCAAGGATAACTTGCATTCGAGGCCCATTGACTTGAAAATGAACTGCTTGAAAAATAGATAACGCTGCATAATGCTTTCCTGCAGAGCTGAAACCAATGACTACTGGTAAGCCTCTTAGAGGTTCTAAGCCTATTGACAAAGAGTGTTTTACACGAGAATGTACATGCGTATAAACCCTATTGGTTTTGTTGGAAAAAAAAATGTGAGATGTCATTTCATTTCGGATATCAGGTAAACATCCCAGAAATTTTAAAACATCTCCAAAATGGCCTATACAGTATATAACCACAAATCAATTATATAAAAAAATGTGTCTGTTTCAATTAAATTTTATACGCAGCCTATGACTGGTGGACTAAAGTTTGAGTGGTAATGGCCACATGACTAACCTGATCACCTTGCCTAAATATGGTAAAAGCGTTATAAAAAAAAATTACCACAACCACTGGACCAGTTGTCTTGAAACTTCATGATTTCATCACATGATTGATTACTACAAAATACAAAAAATGGTGATAGTTTATTAAATTGAATTAGAATTATGCTTCTTACTGATGTAAAAAAATTTCATCAGCCTAAATTTCTTATGTCAGAACCAATTAATGGAGTTTTGCATATGTTTCAATATTGGCAAGTTCTAAATTCTAATTCTTAAATGTTGATTTTAATTTTCGTGCATATATTTTATAACAGAGATAAGTATAAGAAAAGTTATCACCCTTCATTTTCATATAAATATTATGTTTCAAAGACTGACAAAGCCTCCTTGTAATTTTCTTGTGAGTGAGCTTTCAAGCGAAATTTGTACACGTGCAAGCTTCATTATTCCTGCAATCAAAATATTTCCAGTCTCTAGATGTTGGGAGAACACTATCTATGGGATAGATATCAATTCCAAAGCCATTACATACCACACTAAAATCATTTACAATGCAAAGTGACGAAAGTTCGAAAAGCTCATGGTGTTTCGAGAGGAGAGAAAGAACCCAATCACAGTGAAACTGTCCTCCACATGCAAGGGTTCGATTCCAAATGCAGATGAGATCCTGCAACGCATTTCTGAAGGAGAACTCATTGCTCCATATCCACTATACTACGGTTTAGGATTTGATTCAACGATGACCACATACAAATTTGGACCCATAGTTCATGTGAACAGTATCTTAGAGCATTACAGTTACATGAAAAACACTGGATAAAAGATGCAAGGTATTATGCTTCTTTGTTTTTCGCGGAAGAATAGTTTGTGGAACTTAATGCATGCTTGCTTAAGACAGGTTGCTCGCTTAATAAAGGTGGCCACTAAGACAAGTTTGACTGTATCTCTAAAACTGTATGAGCTATTATCCTGTAACTTAAAAAACTAGTAGGGGGTGATAAATAAACGACCTGATTAACTACAGCTTTTCTTGTGCAATTTCAGCATTACAGCCACATAAAAACAAGATATCTCAATTACTGTTAGGGACAAGCAGTGTTAGGGTCAAGCAGTTGGGGGCATTGTGTTTCATAAACACTGGCTCTAGTTTTATTTTATTTTTTAAGCAATGTGGATGAAGTTCCTTGCTCAAGGACACAACACTTTGGTCAGCGTGAGGCTCGAACCCGCAACATCTCGATCGCAAATCCGATGCACAACCACTGCATTAAAGCGCTCAATCCCTATGGCAGTAATGACATTTACAAAGATTCCTCCATCCATCGATCCATTAGAGTCCTGATTCAGTGTTTCTATCTTTCCTTCTTTCTACTCATACTTCTTCTTCTTCTTCTACCAATAATTTACAAAGGATGTTGCATATAAAACATTGGTTCGCCCTCAGCTTGAATATGCATCACCCATTTGGCATCCATATGTTAAAACTCATATTCAGCAGGTGGAGAAGGTGCAGAGGACAGCTGCTCGATGGACCTGCAGACGATGGCGAAATAGAAGTAGCGTCGGTGACATGCTTGATGAACTGGAGTGGCCATCCCTGGAGACCCATCGTGAGCAGTCCTTCTTAACCTTCTTCTACAAGATACATTCTGGTACAGTATCAATTAACAAGGATAGGTATTTGACCCCTGCAACAGTGTCAACACGGACAAGGGCATCAAGAGCAAATAACTCACAGTATCGTAGGTACCAGTCCTATTGTAATGCCCTGAAAAACTCTTTCTTCCCTAGAACTATTCCTCAGTGGAATAGTCTTCCATCTTCTGCGGTGAATGTCAAGACTGTAGAGGAGTTCAAAGCCCGCACAGTATAAGATTGAGACTCAGAGGTATGCGTTTTAGGATACCTCTGTGCTTGGATTGTAAATAGTTTTAAGGACTCATCCAGAGATGATTTTTTTTTGTGTGCTAAATACTAAATTTAGTCACCCACCCAACTGAGGTAATGGCCTAATATGACCGACTCAGTATAAGAAGATAGATAGATAGATAGAATAAAGGACCGGGTCACAAGAACGTAATTGGTCCTGCGTACTGCAACATGTCGGGAAGACACAGCAATCTCTCGTCAAGTCTATTTACAGTTTAAAGCAGTAGTCATTAAAACTATATACAGGTGAATCTGGCTGATTACTTGGTTGGTTGGGCTGAAGACAGCTGTTGTCTAAAGCCCTCGAGGGATGTTGACTCCGTCACAGAAGTTGGTAGGCCGTTCCATTCCCGGACTGTTCGGGGGAAGAAGGAATTTCTGTAGGCAGGATACTCTGTTCTCGGTTGGAAAAAGCGTGCCTGGCCTCTGATCCGACTGTCACTGGCTTGTAGGTAGATACTTGGGTCTAGAAGGTTATTTGTTATCCGGTATAACATACATAGTCGTCCAGATCTTCTGCGCTCTTCCAATGTCTCCCAGTTGAGGTCTTTCACCATCTGTGTGACGCAACCTGGTGTGCGGTCTGTGTAGCTGTTTAATGCATGTCATAACGAGCAGCGCGCCGTTGAACTTGTTCAAGCAGCTGGATATGCTTCTGGCTAACTGGATCCCAAACTGTGGAAGCGTACTCCATAGCTGGGCGCACCATAGCTGTGTAGGTTGCTTTCTTGATCGGGATGGTGCAGTCTCTGAAATTCCTCCTGAGGAAACCAAGAGTCTTGTTTCCCTTTCCAGCAACTTGGGCTATGTGTCTGTCCCAGGTGAGGTCCTCTGAGATGGTAATTCCAAGATATTTGCTGGACTCCTCTACCTCCAGGGTATGTAAGGGTGTAACAATATATTGAAATATCAATATATTGCAATACGTGTCTGAGCAATACGTATTGCAATATGACCTGAACAGTGTGACAATATATTGTGTTACTATATATAATAGAATAGAAAATCATTAGAAGTAATGTAAAATGAATCAGAATTTGAGAGAATAAAAATGTCCAAACAATTTGAATGTATTTGTTAGCCTAATAAGTGGTTGAAGCATGTCTTTACAGTGGCCTTCCACATAGATTGACATTTTGGACCTTAGATAATGATCCTTTTTGCTTGAATTTTCTAGTCTGAATGGTGCTTGGTGGTCTTCAGTCTTCAGATATGTCAATAATAAAATATAAGACTCTGGAAAGGCTTGTCAGATTGAATTAAACATGGGGAACAGCTACAATTCATCTGTCATTAAACAGAAAAAACTTTTAATGATTGATAAATGGTTTTGCTTAAGTATAGCTTTAATTGATAAAGCAATCAAAGGGTTTTTGTAATATACAATACATATTCAATACGTATTGCAATACAAAAAAGCTGTATCGCAATATATCGCAATACGGTATTTGCATGCAATACTCAGCCCTAAGGGTATGGCCATGCAGGATATATGAAGTGTGGAGCAGTTTCTTTCTTTGGGGTGGTATCCTGATGACAGTGCAT
The DNA here is from genome assembly GCA_963580285.1 of Lucinisca nassula. Taxonomy (NCBI): domain Eukaryota; kingdom Metazoa; phylum Mollusca; class Bivalvia; order Lucinida; family Lucinidae; genus Lucinisca; species Lucinisca nassula. The sequence goes on along the minus strand of OY757027.1, from coordinate 32,731,254 downwards.
TTAGATGGGTGGAAGCTCATCTGCCAGGTCTTCTCCCAATCTTCCAAGGCCTTCAGATCTTGTTGTAACAGGTCCGCATCCTGCTGATTCTTGATCTGACGGAAAAGGAGAGAGTCATCTGCAAAGAGGCGTGCGTCAGAGTGCCTGGCCCATTCTGGCAGGTCGTTGATAAATGCCAGGAACAGGAGTGGGCCCAGGACTGTGCCTTGAGGAACGCCTGATAAAACCTCCGCTTCTGACGATGTGCATCCATCAAGTACCACACTTTGTTTCCGGCCAGACAGGAAAGACTGCGAATTGTCACACAGATACTTGGGGTCAGTAGAGCTTTCTTGCGGTTAGTAGAGTGGATGGTCCAAAACTGATCTCTTGGATTTTTTTTCTCTTTATTTTTGCATTTTAGCGCACTTGAACAACACCTTAATCCATACAAATGGTTGTGTCACATCTAGAAAATCGTTCGAAAATAATGATATTTTATGGATAGGATAAAATTATCTAAAGATAAACAACTTCGATGTGAGCTATTGTGATCACTCACCGTCCGTCGTCGTTGTCCTCCTTTCACAATATCCTGTAAACAACATCTCCTCTTAAACCACTGGATGGATTCTAATCAAACTTGGCAGAAACAATCTTTGGGTGGTCCTCTCTCAAAGTTATTCAAAGAATTCCATTCCATGCAGAACTCTGGTTGCCATGGCAACAAGAAGAGGAAGAAAGAAAAAACCTTTAAAAACCTTCTTGTCTGAAATTAGAAGGCCCTGGAGGTCTGTGATATTTGGTATGAAGCTTCATCTAGTGGACCTCTACTAAGATTGTTCAAATTATAGCCCTGGGGGCCCACAGGTTTTACATAGGCTTATATAGGGAAAACCTTAAAAAACCTTCTTGTCTGAAACCAGAAAGTCCTGGTTTTTGATATTTGGTATGAAGCTTCATCTGGTGAACCTCTACCAAGATGGTTCAAATTATAGCCCTGGGGCCAAGAATGGCCCCCTTGGCAGGGCCCACTGGTTTTACATAGGTTTATATAGAGAAAACCTTTAAAAATCTTCTTGTCTGAAACCAGAAGGCCCAGATCTTTGATATTTTGTATGACACATTATCTAGTGGACCTCTGCCAAGATTGTTCAAATTATAGCCAGGGGGTCAAAAATGCCCCCCACACCGGGGCCCACAGGTTTTACATAGGCTTTTTAGGGAAAACCTTTAAAAATCTTCTTGTCTGAAACCAGAAGCCCCAGGACTTTGATATTGGATATTAAGCATCATTTAGTGGACAAAATTGTTCAAATTATGGACCTGGGGCCATAAATTGTCCTGTCCTGGGACCCACATGTAAATCTCTTATCTCAGGGAGCGATATACGACCATCATGGCCCTCTTGTTTGACATTCATCCCTGCAAATGATGTCAATGGTGCATGTTCGGACACCGAAATAATCACCGCCGCCGGGGATCGAACCAGGGGCCTCTAGCATCAGAGGCAAGTGCACCTACCACTGAGCTATCAGATTGACAGATTCACGGAAAGAAAGAAATAGAAAGTAAAGTGTGCCGTCTTTTGGATAAGGACGTTAACCTCCGAAACCACAGTGCCAATTTTAAAATAATTTCACAGGAATATTCCTTGGGTGACCCTCTACCAAAATTGCTAAAATGTTTCTGTGCCGCCGAACAAAATGGCCGCCAGAGCTAAAAATAGAAAAAGCCTTTATTAGAAATCTCCTCCAAGGCTAATGGTCCGATTTCAAAATAATTTCACAGGAATGTTCCTTGGATGACCCTCTGCAAAATTTGATAAAATGGTTCTGCTCCGCTGAACAAACTGGCAACCAGAGCTAAAAATAGAAAAACCTTTAAACGACATCTCCTCCTAGGCTAATGGTCCGATTTAAAAATAATTTAACAGGAATACATGTATTTATGAGGTGACCCTCTACCAAAATTGCTAAAATGGTTCCGCTCCGTTGAACAAGATGGCCACCAGAGCTGAAAATAGAAAAAACCCTTTAAAGGACACCTCCCAGACTAATGGTCCGATTTCAAAATAATTCCACAGGATTGTTCCTTGGCTGACCCTCTACCAAAATTGCTAAAACAGTTCCCCCCACTGAACAAAATGGCCACCAGAGCTAAAAATAGAAAAACCTTAGAAAACCCTTTAAACGACATCTCCTCCTAGGCCCATGGTCTGATTTCAAAATAATTTCACTGGACTATTTTTTAGGTGACCCTAACCAAAATTGCTAAAATGGTTCCGCTCCGCTGAACAAAATGGCCACCAGAGCTAATAATAGATAAAACCTTTAAACGACATCTCCTACACTGAAGTTACATACTGGTCTAAAGATTTCATTGATGCATGTCCCACCCCCACACTGACCTTGAGGTCAAGGTAACAGACTTAGAAATTTTACGTTTGGTTAAAGTTTTATGTCAAAGTTTATAGATGCCTATAGATATGTTCTAAACAAATTCATTTGATACTTGCATCAATGTTTCATACCAGTCCAAAGATTTCGTGATGCATGTCCCTTCCCCCAGCCACAGTGACCTTGACCTCAAGGTCACAGACTTAGAAATTGTACATTTGGTTAAAGTTTTATGACAAAGTTTGTAGATGCCTTTATGTTCTAAACTCCAAGACAAATTCAGTTTGATACTTGCATCTATGTTGCATACCAGTCCAGAGATTTTATTGATGCATACCAGGGCTCTAGAAACTGAAGAATCCAAATCGGTCCAACCAGATTTCGTCAAAAATTACGGAAATTGTCGAGCGGGTTCGGTAATTTCCGTAAACGTCCTTAGTGATTTGCAATTTCAAAATGTGTTAGCAGCGTAACGAATGACCTACCGATATTGCTCTTACACTTTTTCAATGAATATGAGCACCAGTATCTCGATTATAAACAGCAGTTATTGCTCACATCGTTCAGATTTCATCTACTTTCATTTTCTATGCCAGATTTCATCTACTTTCATTTTCCCAATATCCGGGTCACTCAGTACCGGGACACACCCGGCGTGGTGCAGTCAAACACCAGTTCAATGGTCACTATATATTTTTTTTTCCTTTTCAAAACCTTTAAAATATTTCTCTTATTTCACGCATATTTATTTTGCCCAAATTGCTTTGTTTACAAATGGCGACCAATATTACAACCACGTGGTCGGAAAATGACGTCATATGGTTTCCGGTTACAAAATACACATTAATGCAGACAAGGACATAACACACACCTGTTTTAGGTCCTTGATTTTAATTTACCAAAAAGAGGACTTTTTTGGCCAAAATAAGCTGGGAGCCTTGATTGGTCAAATGGGGTTTCAGAGGTAGAAATAAAAAGTGCATCACCCCGCTGCTGTTGGTTTTTTTTTAAAAAAAAAAACATTTATGCAATAAGTTCCATTATCCAATGAGCTGCCCAAATTATCGTTTCAGAAAAATAGCCAACCTTTAGTGAGTGCTGTGGTATATATCACTGACACCTATAATTTCCAGTGTCTCTCAGTTCTATGGTCCAAGACTCCATAGTAAAGGTGAGTTTGACATACTGTAAATAATATTATACAGTAAGGCTGACATGAATTACCCATTGTATAATAGTGGACTCTTCCATTGCTATATGTTTTACAAGTCCATTTGTCATATAAGGGGTGTCAGGCTATTTTTTCGTTTTTGAGTTGATCGGTTTACAATTGACCCTAATTTACTAAATGGCCAAACGGAATTCATGCGGTTGTCCACGTGACCATCACCGATTTGGGAAAACCAATATTATGTTTTATTAATAGAACTTGAAATGTTGCCCTATTTTTATCGATGCAACAAGAGCTATCTATAGAGTCTTGACAGGAATTGTGTGCTGGATAATACCCAGATCAGAGTATCATCAGACACCGCGAAATGTGGTGTCTGATCAGCAGGTTGCACAGGAGCTTCATTGTTTGCTTAAATAGTGGCATTTGAGGGTTAAACGAAATAGTATAAGAATGCCAGATGGCTCATTATTAAAAATACTTTAACCATGAAAAATGGAAAGACTGTTTTGGCACATAAAATGTTTGGAATATTCATGATAGAAAAATAATTAGGGTCGGCGGGAAAAAGCTAGGCACGGTCGGGTAACCGGAACCACACATATATTTTGTATTGGCCTAATGAAAAAAAACAGTATCTTAATCCAGGCCACAATGTCACGTAACGTCTTTCGGAACATTCTATTTATAAAACTGTTACACAAATGTATGCCCTTCTAAGAACTTAATTTTAGAACCCTGAAATGTTTAAGTGCAAAAATGAGTAGCCCAGACTTTATAGGTGGTACCATTATCAGACATACAGCGTAGACCAAGATCGGATATAGAGTACATTGCTTCTGTTCAGGTCGGCACTATTGGCCATATGTATGCAACAGCAGTTTTGAACATGATTCAGGGCCGTACGCAGACCCTGAAAAGGGGCGGGTTGAGGATGCGAATTTCAGGTATTTTGCAGAGGGTGAAAACTGTATGAATCTCATATAATTTCCAAAAGATGGGAGGGGCTGCGTTGGCACCCTCCCCACTCTGTTGAACAAAATCCAAGTACTACCCTAAGATGTCAGAGCGCAGCGTAAGAAGAAAATTCTGGACTATGCTCGTTTGTTTGATTTAAGGTTTAATGTCCCCGTCAACACTATAGGTCATTTGGAGACGTTACTTCCAATGTTACGGGACTTCCAGCTTTGCGTGGAAGCATCTTGCAGCCCATTATTTATTCAAGCCCCGATGGGCGGGGGGCGGGTGGACTGTGCTCGTACACTTGGCAAGGTTGGCATAAAAGTGGGAAATACTCATATTTCCCTGGACGGCGGGAAATACAGTGAATTCACGGGGAATTCCCGGGGACTACTGGGAAATATGGTACCAATTGAGACTTCTCAATATACCGCAACTATCTTGCTTTTTGAAAGCAAAATTATTTCGAATTCATGCAGGGCTTGAAAATTCCACTTGTCTGCTTGCAATTACAAAACAAATTGAAGGACAAGTAAAAAGTTTATCTAGTCCTTTAATACGATATTTACCAAAGTTTACATGCACTTATTCATGTACATGTAGGACAAGTGAAATTTTGAAGAATTTTCCAGCCCTTTCTTATACTGAATAACTTGAACGATCTATAGGCCCTTGCCTTCATATAGAACGTATATAATTTCTTTTCAAACGTGATTCTAAAATATTAGTTTTTAACTTTCAGCTATTTCCCTTGACTTGTAAATACATGTATTTTTAATACTTCGGTGATTTAAGAAACCTTTTGTGCTTAAATTAACTGTGTTCTTTTAATACCTGTCTCAAACAAACAATTAAATTATCACACCTTTTAGTATTAGGAGTATGATTACTTGACAAAGTTACAAACAAACCTTCGGCCCCCCGTCGCCCCCACCCATAGGGGCTTGAAGAAATATATGGGCTGCAACATGCTTCCACGCAGAGCTGAATCCGGCCTGCACACTGGTACTGGTAAACCGCTTTGAGGATCTAAGCCTGTCCAGGAACCGCGGTGCGAGGCGGACCGTCCATGCTAATAAACCCTATTGGTTTCATTGGGCGACAGGGCTTGAGATGTCAGTTCATCTCAATGTCGGGTAAAAGACTAAAAGTCCCACAAAATTGGAAGCAACGTCTCCAAAATGACCTTTAAAGTGTTGACGGGGACGTTAAACTCAAACAAACAAAACCTCGGCCCCCGCCCATAGGCTTGAAGAAATATATGGGCTGCATGATGCTTCCACGCAGAGCTGAATCCGGCCCACACACTAGTACTGGTAAACCACTTAGAGGATCTAAGCCTGTCCAGGGACCCCAGTGCGAGGCGGACCTTCCATGCTAATAAACCCTATTGGTTTAATTGGGCGACAGGGCTTGAGATGTCATTTTAATTGGATTATAATTGGAAGCAACGTCTCCAACATGACCTTTACAGTGTTGATGGGGACGTTAAACCTCAATTCAAACAATATACAAACAAACCTTTTCTAGTGTAAACATCCTTAAAATTCAAACATCCGAAGAGTTGTTGTAAATGTAAAAAAAATGAAATGTGTGGTTTAGTGTTACACTAAAGCATACACATACCTATGATATTTTTTAACTATATGAGGGAGATTTGCCATTGTGATGGGGGAGATGTAAAGAATACATGTATATAAGGAAATTCTCAGTTCAAATGAGGGAGACTCCAAAATTTTACTAAAATTTAGCATAAATTGGGCAAAAATGAGCATCAAAATGAGGGAATCTTCCTCCTGATGAGGGGGGTATCACAGGTATGCATACAAAACATGTAGTTCCAATGGCAAACTCTCTTAAAGAAGCTAAGTGAGTCTGATCTGGGTCTGCACTGTTTGCCCAGGCAAGTTTGTCCCAAATATTGGGATCATTATGGTATTTAATCTTCTTAATATTAAATCTTAAGCATATGAGTGATTTTAAATAACTCTCTGCACCCTACATAACAACAGATCACTTTATATTTATACTTGTGTTGGGCGAGTAAAAGCAGACTTATGACATATATGTATTGGGAGCAGGGATACTGACTAACAGGTGCCCAGTTGCCCAAGGCACCTAAATTTTTGCCTGTGCACCTAAGTTTTGAATAAAAATGCCTATTAACCTAATGTAAAATTTGGATTTATGGGATTCTGGGTGCCTAGTCTCAGTTTCCCTGATGGGGAGGTATATAGCAAGGTTGGCAAAAAGCCGGTCAATATGAGTATTGACCGGGCCGGTGGTTAAAACCGGTTTTAACCGGTCAATACTGGTTGATTGGTGGTCGATTAAATCACTGGAGTATATACCTCTGTCCTGTTGCTAAACTGGTCTTAAAAGCTTTCCCCCCTACATCATGTACATGATGTTAGACATATTTTCATCACTGAACAAAATAGTTTTTATTAATAACAGTAATTATTTGAGGTTTCTTTTATTTCATCAAAAGTCAAAAGACATTATTGCTGGTCGATTGACTCACTGTACTGTGGACAGGCCTGTTCTTTTCAATCAAACGATCTTTATAATTATTCTTTTTTCCTTTATAGGTTAGATTGATTGTTCATATTTTGATTTAAAGGAATATGAATAAGCTAAATGTATCATGGATTTTGAAGTATTTATGAGAGGTCCTTTATTTATTAACCAAACAATATTTGAAGATTCAATGACGTCTTTGAATATTTAAAAGTATCTGCAACACCTGTAAATTGCGGTCAAAACAGACTAACCCATGCCACAGCAGTGGATGTGGCAAAGATCTGATTGCTAAATTGACCAATTACATGTCCCTAATAGGGGTATTATAAACTGACACCAGGCTTTATTCATAATGTGTGAAATTTTGATTTATATGCAATATGGACAATCTTATCATCAAGCTATTACTGAAGGTGTCAAAAATTAATGAAACCTAAAGACCCAGTTTGGAACTTCTCCATTATTTTTGAAGATAACAAAAAAAAAAAAACAGTGCAAGGTGTTGAAGTTTGTGCTAAGGTCTTAAGACTGAGGAGTCATAGACAAAAATGCCTAGGGCTAAAAAAGCCAGAAAGTATTGCTAAGAGGCCACTTGAAGAAATAACATCTGAACCTGACACTCTATCAAATGATCAGCCTCCAGCAAACAGAGCAAAACTTCAAAATAGTTTCAGAAGCTTTGCTTTTTTAACACTAAAATTATTCAGTTGACCACTCAATATTTCAATCGACCAGTATTGAGTAGTATTGACCACTTTGGGAGTATTGACCGGGACGGTTTTAACCGGTTAAAACCGCCCCCGGTTTTGACCGCCCAACCTTGGTATATAGCAAAATAGCTAACTGTTCATTATTTCAATTAAGTGACACAAATATTTATAGTGTTTTTCTCTGAAATAACTAAACAAAAATCATATAAATTTTCCCAATATTTCCCAGTATTTTGCACTGTCTGAAATTTTGGAGTATTTCCCAGGACGGTAATTACCGGTAAATACCAATGGGAATTCCCGTCACCGGTATTTACCGACCAACCTTGACACTTGGGCATTGGCAAACAGAATCTATCCGCCCCCGCCCATATGGGCTTGAAGAACTATATGGGCTGCATGATGTTTCCACGCAGAGCTGAATCCGGCCCGCACACTAGTACTGGTAAACCGCTTAGAGGATCTAAGCCTATCCAGGAACCGTGGTGCGAGGTGGACCGTCCATGCTTATAAACCCTATTTGTTTCATTGGGCGACGGGGCTTGAGATGTCATTTCATCTCGAATGTCGGGTAAAAGTCCCACAAAATTGGAAGCAACATCTCCAAAATGACCTTTACAGTGTTGACGGGGATGTTAAACCTCAAATCAAACAAACAAACAAAACAATCTACATAATCAGACGCCACATAACGCGATGTCTGATCAGCTCTACTGTGCTTGCTAAAAGTTAAACTAACAGTTCGATTGGCAGCTCAGGACTATTTTCCCAACCTACACTCAGAGACGATAGACACACCAGTACTCTCAGTGCTTTGATTATTCTGTTTTTGATGGAAAATTCTGTTAGCAAATAGTGCAGGCCCCGATCACAGGCCGCGTTCTGTGGCGTCTGATCTGGTCCTGCACTGTTTGCCAAGGTACCCCTTATGGGGTTTCCCGCATATAATGGGTTAACTGCATATTAATCAAATGCTAAATTCTATCATTACTGATTTGCTCATAATTGATTATATGATAAGTACAGTTTACTACCCAAAGTTGTGCCTAAAATAGCTGTATGAGTGGCAAACAGTGAAGACCCTGATGCGTCACCGCATTCAGCTGCATCTCATAATTATGGGTCTACTCTTTTGCTTAGACCTGTCTGTTCAAATATACATATGACAAAGCACAACATATAGTAAGAGTCATGGCCCCTGCCCATCAGGGCTTGAAGAAATAGATCGGTTGCATGATGCTTCCACGCAGAGCTGAAACCGATTGCACATGAGAACTGGTAAACCGCTCAGACGATCAAAGCCTGCCCAGGCAAAGCCGTGCAAGTCAGACCGTCCATGCTTATAAACCCTATTGCTTGCATTGGGCGACAGGGCTTGAGATGTCATTTCGTCTCAATGTCGGGTAAAAGTCCCACAAAATCGGAAGCAACATGACCTATACAGTGTTGACACGGACGTTAAACCTCAAATCACACAAACAAAATGGTAAGAGTCATGCTCAGGCAGAAAGCAAGACAGGTAAAATTATAACAAAATCTGAATTATTAATAATCGATTATCGACGACAATGGCAGGACTGATAATTGATTATCTTTTCAGTTCCAGTTAGCCAGTCCTATCTCCGACAACTATAATTTCCAGTGTTGATCAGTTTTAGTGTCCAAGAGTCCATAGCAGAGGTAAGTTTTGATATCCTGTATAGTATTATGCAGTAATTATGCCCCCCTCACACGCCCCCCCCCCCCCCACACACACACACAGACACACATGGACATAGTGTTTGTGGTGCATATCCTGTTTGCATCATCATAGCCTGTTTGAAGCACTATCTATCTCTTCTGAACCTAAGTATAGATTCTGACCAAACTTGCATGGCTATATCACTAGGTTATGGGAAAATAGTTATTAGGTTATGATGATCTTGACCTCATCTTCAAGGTCACAGGCCCCCAAAAACAGTCAATTTTGGGCCAAAAAATGACTTGTCTGCACTCTTTTTTCATGAACAAATCGGTTAATTTTGGTCAAACTTGGTAAAGTATATTATTAGCTCACCTGAAGTGCTCATGGTGAACTATTGTGATCAGTGAATGTCCGTCATTCGTCGTCCTGCGTCCCGCATCAACAAATTGCTTTAAAAGACTACTCCTCCTAAACTCTTGGTCCAATTTCATTTAAACTTCATTGGAGTGTTGCCTAGGTTGCTCTCTACCAAAATAGCGAAAATCGTACCACTCTGATAAACAAGATGGCCACCAGAGCTAATAATAGAAAGATCTTTAAACGACTACCCCTCTCATACCCCTGGGCCAATTTCATTTAAACTTCATAGGAATGTTGCTTAGGTGACCCTCTACTAAAATAGCTAAAAATCTGCTCCGATGAACAAGATGGCTGCCAGAGCTAAATATAGAAAAATCTTTAAACTACTACTCCTCCCATTCCCCTGAGCCAATTTCATTCAAACTTCATAGGAATATTGCTTAGGTGACCCTCTACTAAAATAGGTAAAACGGTTCTGCTCCCATGAGCAAAATGGCTGCCAGAGCTAAAAATAGAAATATGTCGTAAATTTGCTTCAAACGCGAACTCCTCCTGAACCCTTTGGCCAATCACAGGAATGTTGCCCAGGTGACTCCCTACCAAAATAGCTAAAATCGTACTGCTCTGACAAACAAGATGGCCACCAGAGCTAAAACTAGAAAAAAACCTTTAAACAACAACTCCTCCTGTACCCTTGGACCAATTTCATTCAAACTTCATAGGAATGTTGTTTAGGTGACCCCCTACCAAAATAGCTAAAGCGGTTCTGCTCTGATGAATAAAATGGCCACCATAGCTAAAAATAGAAAAAACATTTTAATTTGCTTCAAACGCGAACTTCTCCTAAACCCTTTGGTCAATTTGATTTAAACTTCACAGGAATGTTGCCCAGGTGACTCTCTACCAAAAAAGCTAAAATAATTTCGCTCTAAATGAACAAGAGGGCGGGCAGAGCTAAAAATAAAACAAAAACCTTCAAACGACAACTCCTCCTGTACCCTTGGGTCAATTTCATTCAAATTTCATAGGAATGTTGCTTACTTGACCATCTATCAAAATTGCTAAAATGATCCTACTCCTATGAACAATATGGCCACCAGAGCTAAAAACAGAAAAAAACATTGTTAATTTGCTTCAAACTGAACTTCTAAACCCTTGGGCCAATTTGATTCAAACTTCACAGGAATGTTGCCCAGGTGACTCTCTACCAAAAAAGCTAAAATAATTTCGCTCTGATGAACAAGAGGGCGACCAGAGCTAAAAATAAAAATACTTCAAACGACAACTCCTCCTGTACCCTTGGGTCAATTTCATTCAAATTTCATAGGAATGTTGCTTTAATACATGACCCTCTATCAAAATTGCTAAAATGATCCTACTCCTATGAACAATATGGCCACCAGAGCTAAAAATAGAAAAGCATTATAAATTCACTTCATACGCCAACTCTTCCTTAACCCTTGGGTCAATTTGATTCAAACTGCACAGGAATGTTGCCTAGGTGGCACCCTACCAAAATAGCTAAGATAGTTCTGCTCTGATGAACAAGATGGGGGTCAGAGCTAAAACTAGAATGTACTAGAGACAGTGACATTCAGGTGAGCGAATCAGGCCCTTCGGGCCCCCTTGTTACAACAAATTTGATTAGATTTTGGTGACCTTATATATACAGGCCCCCACAGTATGTTCATTCCCACATTTTCGAAAGAATTCCTATAAGTCAAACATTTGGGTGACATTTTTTACCTTTTGTTGATTAACTTAAATTATAGCCGATATCACATCCATGCACTAAAATGGTGTTTATCTTATCTCCAGAACTGAAATTTTTCAGGTGAAAATGTTTGATATGTTTCTTATTTCTGGTACGAATATAGATTGTGAGTGCTCCTTAGAACTGCCTCAGTGAGGCAGTTCTAACAAATACCCACAGTCTGTGTTTTTGAGCAAAATTAAGGGAATTAATGAATACCCTGTAAACCCCACTTTTATGTATATAAAGTGGAGTTGTGGGGGGGGGTCTTCATTTCAAGGACCTGTTAACCTGGTGTCTACATGTTTTTGTTTTTTTTACATGAAAACTGGTAAGAAATGGTCACTCAGGAAAGGCCACAATCCAAAAACGCAGCCGTCTCAAGTCACCTATAGAAAGTGAAACCCTTAAACACACGCACATCCATTTTTAGAGCATCAATTTGAAGACCACAAGCTGTTGAATGTTAACAAATTACAGAGCTCTATATAAGAGGGACTAAAGGGTATCTTACATGTAGCATGGAATTTTTATGCCCCCCGCATCATCATGATGCCGGGGGCATATAGTTTTTCGTTTTTTTCGTACGTGCGTGCGTACATGACTGTGTACGTCTGTCTGTACCCGGTATATGTGTGTGTGTACGCATGTACGTGATCCTGTAACCTCAGGTTAAGGTTTTTGTAACAGGTAGAGCCTGAACTTTTAGAACTCATATTTTCCTAACCATTTGATGGTACTGGTTCATCTTTGGAATGATGATAGATGTAGGTCCAAAGTTTTATTAAGCAATACCCCCACCCATGCTAGTGACCTCAAGGTCAAGGTCACAGACTTAGAAATTTTCAATGTTAAAGACTCCGGTTAAGGTTTTTGTAACAGGTAGACCTGAATATTTTAGAACTCATATTTTCCAAACCATGCGATGGAATTGGTTCATATTTGGTATGATTATAGATATAGGTCCTAAGTTTTATCCAGTGATACCCCACCCATGCCCATGACCTCAAGGTCAAGGTCATGGACTTAGAAATTTTCCATGTTAAAGACTCCAGTTAAGGTATTTGTACCTTGTAGAACCTGAACTTTCATGATGGCTTTGGTTCATATGTTAGTTTAAACAATATTTTATTTACTTCTTTTCAATTACAGATATATAACAAGAATGTAACATATTAGAAAGATCAACAGGATTTGAAAACAAGCAAGGTTGCTTATACTAATCATCTTCATATGTTGATAGATATAGGTACGATGTTTTATTCAGCAATACCCCCTTCCATGCCTATGACCTCAAGGTCAAGGTCACAGATTTAGACAATTTTAATGTTAAAGATTTTAAAGAGCTCAAATTTTCCAAACCATATTATGGATTTGGCTTATATTTGCTATGATGATACAGGTCCAAATGTTCATTTGACAATACCCCCACTCATGCCTATGGCTTCAAGGTCAAGGTCACAGACTTAGAAATTTTTTAATTAGATATGTTGAGAGTTGATATTTTCCAAATCGTATGATGCATTGAGTTTATATTTGGTATGATGTTAGATACCTGTCCATTTTATTCAATGATACCCCACCCATGCCCATGAGCTCAAGGTCAAGGTCACAGACTTAGAAATTTTTATTAGATATTTTAAGAGTTTATATTTTCCAAATCGTATGATGAATTAAGTTAATATTTGGTTTGATACTGGTCCAATACATCCACTGGTGCATGTGCCCTAAAGGTCAAGGTCACAGAGAAATTTTATTCAAACTTTATGAAGAGCTCATATGCACCAAGCCATATAGATTTGCTTCATCTTGGTATGATGATAGTTACAGGTCCAAAGTTGTATATACCCCTGCCCCTGACCTCAGGGTCAAGGTCACAGACTTAGTCTTATTATGCTTTTAAAGTTTTAGGGCTCATATTTATAGATTGGCTTAATATTTGGAATGATGATAGATGCAGGTCCCAAGTCTCATTCAGCCATACCACAGACCCTGCCCATGACCTCAAGGCCCAAGTCCACACACTTAGAAAATTTTGAATGTTAAAGTTTCTTAGAGCTCATATTTTCCAAAATATTTAATTAATTGGGTTCAAATTGGGTATGCTGATAGTTTTTGTCCAAAGATTTAATCAGCAATATCCCCATCTATAGGAAGGACACTTTTGCAGTAGAGCTATGCTGTCCAATGGCAGCTATTGCTGCAACATGGATTTTCAGGGTGAGGCGGGGCCCTGGGCGGGGGCATCTGTGTCATCTTGACACATTTCTAGTTGAAAATCAGCATTGAAATTTAACTTGAGGGGGTGAAATTTTGGATTCCAGCATTGAATCAAATTGAGGGGTTTAAAAATTTTCAGTAACCTTTACATCTTTGAACACATTAATTCGTCTGTTAGCAGTATACTAGATCAGAGTGGGTTTAGCCTCTTTAAAGTACAGATTACAAATTTATGCATTCCAGGTTTTGTTGATTTTTTTTTTAGGAAAATAAAGCTTGGTATTTTCTAAAGCTTGGCATTTCATGTGAATTGTCTGCAAAGTGGCCCCCGCCCACCGGGGCTTGAAGTAATAAATGGGCTGCACACGTAGAGGATCTAAGCCTGCCCAGGAAAAGCGGTGCGAGTCCGACAGTCCATGCTTATAAACCCTATTGGTTTCATTGGGCGACAGGGCTTGAGATGTCATTTCATCTTAATGTCGGGTAAAAGTCCCACAAAATTGGAAGCAACGTCTTCAAAATGACCTATATAGTGTTGACGGGAACGTTAAACATCAAATTGAACAAAGCAGGGGAAAAAATACTCATTGTACCAAAATCTTATCTAGAACACTGAATTAGATTTGCTATTAGCAGCTACACTTATTTCTGACTATCGACCAATCAAATCACTTGATACAGTGTATTCCCTCAAATTTGCAAACTGAACGACAAACAGTGCAGACTCTGATTAGATATCTTCTTAAATGGATCTTCTTTGTTTGATTAGGTTGGGGTCATTACGAAAACACATCCATGTGCTTAAGCTGTGCCTTTCATATCTCTATAACTAGCATTTTTAATCCCCAACCGCAAAGCAGGGCTTGGATTATAGGAATCTTCTTCGTCTGTCCGTCTATCCATCTGTCTGTCCGTAACACTTTCTTGTCTGCTCCATATCTCCTATACCCTTGAAAGGATTTTCATTAAACTTTGGTCAAATATTCTTTTCAGTGAGCTGCTGTGTAGAACCCATAAATGAACCATGTCGACTCAAGGTCAAGGTCACATTTGAAGGTCATGAGTTTGAAACTTTGAATTCTGTGTTAGTTCCATATCTCCTTTACCCTAGCAAGGATTCTCATTAAACTTTGGTCAATTATCCCCCTTAGTGAGCTGATGTGCAGAACCCATAAATGAACCATGCCGACTGAAGGTCAATGTCATATTTGAAGGTCACAAGTTTAAAACTTTGAATTTTGTGACCGTTCCATATCTCCTTTACCCTCGAAGGATTTTCATTAAACTTTGGTCAATTACCCCCCTCATTGAGCTCATGTGCAGAGCCCATAAATGAATCATGCCCACGCCAGGTCAAGGTCACATTGGAAGGTCCCCCTCAGTGAGCTGATGTACATAACACGTAAATAAACCATGCCAGGTCAAGGTCACAGTTCAAGGTCACCAGTTTAAAACTTTGATTTTTTTTTGCGTATTCCATGTCTCCTTTTCCCTTGGAAGGATTTTCATTAAACTTTCTTCAAATATCCCCCTCAGTGAGCTGATGTGCAGAACCCATAAACCATGCCAACTCAAGTTCAAGGTCACAGGTGAAGGTCACGAGTTTGAAACTTGGAATTTTGTTATCGTTCCATATCTCCTTTACCGCTGGAAGGATGTTCATTAAACTTTTGTGAAATATACCCCCACATTGAGCTGATGTGCAGAACCCATAAATAAACCGTGCCGACTCCAGGTCAAGGTCACGTGAAGGTCACAAGGTTGAGCCTTGATACAAAGTGTGGCAGGGGATTTGGCTGTCCCTCAGACTGCTTTCTTGTATAGATAAAATATTTGATATTTTTCTTTTTTGATGCCCCGCCATTGGAAGAATGGTGGAAAGGGCATATAGCGTTGCCCCTGTCCGTCCATGTGTCTATGCGTCGGAAACTTAAACGCGGTCACTAACTTCCTTATTTCTGGATGGATTTTAAAATTACTCTGCAGAAATGTTAACCATCATGAGACGACGTGTCAAGTGCAAAGCCCAGGTCCGTACCTCCAAGGTCAAGGTCATACTTAGAGGTCAAAGGTCAAAATTGGGTCCGAAACTTTAACACAGTCAATAACTTACTAATTTCTGGATGGATTTTGAAATTACTATGAAGAAATGTTAATCATCATGAGACGATGTGTCATGTGCAAACCCAGATCTGTACCTCCAAGGTCAAGGTCATACATGTACTTAGAGGTCAAAGGTAAAAAAAATGGTCCGAAACTTAAAAGCAGTTAATAACTTTCTTATCTCTGGATGGATTTTGAAATTACTTAGCAGAAATGTTGGCCATCATGAGACAATCTGCTTCACACAAAACCAAGGTCCTTACCTCCAAGGTCAAAGTCATACTTAGAGGTCAAATGTGTAAAAAGGGTCAAAAACTTAAACACGGTTAATAACTTTCTATGGATGAATACAAACATAGACATATTTTCAGGCGGGGGCATCTGTGTCCTATGGAAGCATTTCTAGTTTTTCCTAAATATAGACTGGGGGTGCTTGTTAGAGCTGCCTCAATGAGGCAGTTCTAACAAGTACCCACAATCTACCCTATTCTGAAATATTTCTGCATCAACAAATTTTTGCAGAATTGCCTCAGAAACATGAGGATAAATGTTCATGGTTTTTTAATTTTCGCATCTGTTTAAACCCGTGAAAGTAAAAACTTTGATTGTCCCATGAAAATTTGACAATACTGAAACTTTTAATATCACATGTAAAGATTGGTTGAAACCATCTTACTTAACCCACTCAGTACCAGAAACCCCAAAACGGGTACCCTGGCAAACAGTGCCGGCCCAGATCAGATGCCGCAGAATGCGGCATCTGATCAGGGCCTCCACTGTTTGCTAAATTTTCAGCCATTTTCCAAATACAGTTTGAAGAAAACACCACCTGACACCCCTAAATTTTGAAGTGGACTCCTGCTATATATATAAAGAGGAAGATTCCATTTGGTACAAAAAGGGTCAATATTGACAAATTTATCAAAACAAAAGTGGTAAAATAATCAGAGACAGATCAGACTGCTTCATTTGAAACAGTATTGTCATGCTCAACTTCTCTTCCTCAGTGAATGTAAATTCAGCATTTATGGATGCACACAGCACCTCACTGGCCCCGCCCATAGGGGCTTGAAGAAATATATATATAGGCTGCATGATGCTTCCACGCAGAGCTGAATCCGGCCCGCACACTAGTACTGGTAAACCTCTTAGAGGATCTAAGCCTGTCAAGGAACCACTGTGCGAGGTGGACCGTCCATGCTAATAAACCCTATTGGTTTCATTGGGCGACAGGGCTTGAGATGTCATTTCATCTCAATATAGGGTAAAAGTCCCACTAAAATTGGAAGCAACATGTCCAAAATGACCTTTACAGTGTTGACGGGGAGGTTAACCCATTTCAGACTGGAAACCCCTAAACGGGTACAGTGCCAAGCAGTGCAGGCCCAGATCAGACTCCGCAGAATGCGGACTCTGATCAGGGTCTACACTGTTTGCAAAAAGTTCAGCCATTATCCAAATAGATTTTGAAGAAAACACAACCTGTCACCCCTAAAGTTTGAAATGGACTTCTGCTATATATAAGGAGGAAGATTCCATTTGGTACAAAAAGGGTTAAACCTCAAATCAAACAAACAAATCCATTTGGATCTTGAGAATTCCATCTCCGTCTTTATTAATCACCAAAATGCATTAAATAGATGTTTCAGACACAAATGAATGTAAACTTCAAAAGCATCACTCTTTTTTCACTTGAGGTTTAACACATTTAGTACCAGAAACCCCAAAACGGGTACCCTGGCAAACAGTGCAGGCCCAGATCAGACGCCGCAGAACGCAGTGTCTGATCAGGGCCTCCACTGTTTGCTAAAAGTTTAGCCATTTTCCTAATCAATTTTGAAGAAAACACCACCTGACACCCCTAAATTTCGAAATGGACTTGTGCTATATATAAGGAGGAAGATTCCATTTGGTACTAAAAGGGTTAATGTCCTCATCAATACTACTTTGGTCATTTTTGGAACATTGTTTCCAATTTGGACCGATAATTCCGATCAGGATCTACACTGTTTGGCATTCAGTTTACGAATTTGTAGCAATAAATTAAATCAAGTAATTTGATTGGTTGATATAATGAAATGGGTGCGGCTTAGATGAATATTCAGCAAGATAAGTTTGTTTGTTTGATTTGAGGTTTAATGTCCTCGTCAACACTGTAAAGGTCATTTTGGAGACTTTGCTTCCGATTTTGTTGGACTTTTACCCGACAGTGAAATTAAATGATATCTCAGGCCCTGCCACCCAATACTGCCAGTAGGGTTTATATGCATGGATGGTCCGACTCCTAAGATCTAAGATCTCCTAAGCAGTTTACCAGTACTTATATGCAGTTGGTTTCAGTTCTGTGTGGAAGCATCATGCAGCCCAATCTATTTCTCCAAGCCCCAATGGGCAGGGGCCAAGTCTTATCTCAAATTAAATATAAACAACTGAGAGCGGCTCCCGCCCATCGGGGCTTGAAGAAATAGATGGGCTGCATGATGCTTCCACGCAGAGCTGAAACCGACCCGCAAACGAGTACTGGTAAACCGCTAAGAGGATCTAAGCCTGCCCAGGCAAAGCAATGCGAGTCAGCCCATCCATGCTTATAAACCCTATTGGTTTCATTGGGCAGCAGGGCTTAAGATGTCATTTCATCTCAATGTCGGGTAAAAGTCCCACAAAATTGGAAGCAACATCTCCAAAATGACCTTTACAGTGTTGACAGGGGCGTTAAACCTCAAATCAAACTAACAAACAAACAACTGAGAGAAAGTAAACGAAACACGACTGAAGAACTACCTTATTGAACATTCAGTTAAGGTGCAAGTGACCTTTAATCCATAGTTGTTAGTGGCATTCTTTCAATGACCAGTGTAATTTCCAACAACATAACACAAGCCTTGCCACCACAACCTCTTCAGAGATGTAAAATTTCCCTCAAACTTACTCGCCCTTATCTTCTAAACTTTTCATTTAGGTGCTAAAAATGAAGAAAAAGTAAGGTCAGTTTTGAAAACCTTACTTGCCCTGCCTTAAAACTTACTCGTAAAGGCAAGCTGGCGAGTGGAATTTTACACCCCTGCTCTTTATAACACTATTAATGGGGTCCAAAACAGAAACCGTGTTAGTTAAACAACCGTGTTAATCCAAACAAAAAAGTATAGATTATATAGAAAAATGACCATTTATGGTTATTTTTCTATATAATCTATACATTTTTGGGATCCATCTTGAATCCGTGTTATATCCAAAACCAAGTTTTATCATATGACGTCGCGTCTGAGAGTGTAATAACGCCATGTATTATTTTTGATAATCCACTAGTGGGTTAAATATGCAAATTAGCTAGATACGTTTCGTAACGTTACATGTACGACGTCCTTAACGACGCCGCGTTTACTAATGGCAGAATATTGTCAATTTTGTAAACAATCTTGAATAAAATGCGTTTTAAAATGTCATATGATAAATAGAATCTTGCATTCGTGCTCATGCATCATTGAATTTATTAAACTCGTTGAGAAAAAGGGATAAAATGCTCAGCAAAGCCTCGCATTTTATCCCTTTTCCTCAACTCGTTTAATAAATTCAATAATACATGAGCACTCATGTAAGATCCTCTATATCAACAATATATTAAACTCCTTGAAGAAAAGGGATAAAATGCTCGGCAAAGCCTCGCATTTTATCCCTTTTCCTCAACTCGTTTAATAAATTCAATAATACATGAACACTCATGTAAGATCCTCTATACCAACAATTTATTAAACTTGTTGAGGAAAAGGGATAAAATGCTCGGCAAAGCCTCGCATTTTATCCCTTTTCGTCAACTCGTTTAATAAATTCAATAATACATGAGCAGAGGTGTAAAATTTCCCTCAAACTTACTCGTCCTTATGGTCTTAACTTTTCATGTAGGTGCTAAAAATGAAGAAAAAGTAAGGTCAGTTTGGAAAACCTTACTCGCCCTGTCTTTAAACTTACTCGCAAATGCGAGCGGGCGAGTGGAATTTTACACCCCTGATGACCACTCATTTAAGATCCTCTATATAATGAGGTTGTGGTGTACCTGTATTACTTCAACTTTCTTCGCCCTTATTTGAAGGGAAGTAACTACAGATAATTTCTGCCACTTCGGACAAACTTAGAGAATATTTCCCAGGTTTGAATTTGCGCGGATCAAGACAAATTGGGAAATTCCATGTACATTGGTTGATGCCGAAAATTTCTAGAATATGGTATTTTTTTAGCAAAAATAAGAAAAAATATGAATTCCCCGGTAAACCCCTGAGCACGAAGTTTCGTGCTCAAGGCGAGCTTTTGTGATCGGTCTTTGTCCGTGGGTGCATGTGTCCGTCTTCAACTTGTTCTTTAAACGACTTCTTCTCCAATACTGCTGAACAGATTTTGAAATAATTTCAAAGGAATGTTCCTTGGGTGACCCTCTACCAAAATTGCTCAAATCGTTCCGCTCGGGTGAACAAGATGGTCGCCAGAGCTAAAAATAGAAAAACCTTTAAATGACTTCTCCTCCTTAACCATGTTAACCAGTGAATGGACTTCAAAATAATCTCACAGGAATTTTCCTTGGGTGACCCTCTACCAAAATTGCTCAAATTCTTACGCTCGAATGAACAAGATGGCCGCCATCTAAAACTAGAAAAACCTTTAAGCGACTTCTCCTCCTTAACCAGTTCATGGATTTTGAAAAAAAATCACAGGAAGGTTCCTTGGGTGATTCCTACCAAAATTGCTCAAACTGTTCAGCTCGGATGAACAAGATGGCCACCAGAGCTAAAAGTAGAAAAACCTTTAAATGACTTCTCCTTAACAAGTGAATGGATTTCAAAATAATTTCAAAGGAATGTTCCTTGGGTGACCCTCTACCAAAATTGCTCAAATTGTTATGCTGTGATGAACAAGATGGCCGTTAGAGCTAAAAATAGAAAAACCATTAAAAGACTTCTTCTTCTTAACAAGTGGATGGATTTCAAAATAATTTCATAGGAATGTTTCTTGGGTGACCCTCTACCAAAATTGCTCAAATCGTTCTGCTCGGGTGAAAAAATTGGCCGCCAGAGCTAAAAAAAGAAAACCTTTAAACGACTTCTCCTCCTTAGCCAGTGCATGGAGTTTGAAATAATTTCACTAGAAGGTTCCTTGGGTGACCCTCTACCAAAATTGCTCAAACTGTTACGCTTGGATGAACAAGATCTACCAGAGCTAAAAATAGAAAAACCTTTAAATGACTTCTTCTCCTTAACCAGTGAATGTATTTCAAAATAATTTTACAAGAATATTCCTTGGGTAATACTCAGCCAAAATTGCTCAAACTGTCCTGCTCGGATGAACAAGATGGCCGCCAGAGCTAAAAATATAAAAATCTTTAAAAGTCTTCTCTTCCTTAACTATTGGATGAATTTTGAAATACCCGGTAACTGCATAAGAATTTGTTTGATTTTGGTTTAACGGACCTTTCAAGATTATTTCACTCATATCGAGTCAACTGCACAAGAATGATTATGTTGGACCCTCTACCAAAATTGCTCAAATTGCTCTGCTCGGATGAACAAGATGGCCACCAGGGCTAAAAATAGAAAATAAATTTAAACGACTTCTGGCCCTTAACCAGTGGATGGATTTCTATATAATTTCACAGGAATGTTTCATGGGTGACCCTCTATTAAAATTGTTCAAACAATTCTGCTGGGATGAAAAAGATGGCCGCTGGAGCTAATAATAGAAAAAACTTTTAAATAACTTATACTGCTTAACCAGTGGATGGATTTCAAATTAATTTCATTATGATAACACACCGGTGTGACATAGAGCATTTTTCATATCTCCAAAATGGCAGCTTTTCTGAGGAAAATCCATTATATTTTTCTTATCAATGCTCAAAACTTAGGTTGTTGGTGCTCGTAAGAACTGCCTCATTGAGGCCGTTCTAATGAGTACCCACAACCGATGTCTTGGAGTAGAATTAAGAAAAATAATGTATACCCCCTTAAACCCCAGTTTTATCTATATGGAGTGGGGTTTAGGGGTCTTCATTTCACGGACTTGTTCACGTGATGTCAGAGGAATATTCCTTGGGTGACCCTCTTCCACAATTGCTCAACCCATTGTGTTTGGATGAACAAGATGGCTAACATTATAAAAACCTCCTTGGATCAACCAAAATTGCTCAAACCCTCTACTCTACCATATGTTACCTACAATTTCATTTGTACAATATGGATCAGGTGAGCGATCCAGGGCCATCATGGCCCTCTTGTTATTATAGCCCCGCATAAGAAGTATGCTATGGGGGTATATAGTTTTTGTCCTGCCGTTCATCCATTCGTCCATCCTTCTGTCCATCCATTTACATTTTGGTTAAAGTTTTGCGTTAAAGTTTCTAAGAGATTGTATCTGAACCCTTTGATAGATTTAGTCTCGGACCCATTGATACGGTATTGATGGGTCCAAGATATTGTTGATACTTGGTTGATACTTACACTGAAGTTACATGTTGGTCTAAAGGTTTCATTGATGCATGTCCTACCCCCACAGTGACCTGGTCAATGTCACAGACATAGAAATTTTACATTTGGTTAAAGTTTTATGACAAAGTTTTTAGATGCCTGTATGTTTTAAACTCTAAATAGAAGTGGAGGCAAATTCAATTGATACTATCATCGATGTTGCATATCAGTCCAAAGATTTCATTGATGCATACCCCACCCTGCTGCCTCAGTAACATTTATGCCCCAACCCCTTCAGTAGCTTTGATGCCCTCGCTCCCTTGGTGCATTTAGAAATTTTATGTTTGGTTTAGCTTTTTCAAGCACATTTATAGATTCTTATAGCTTCTTGACTTTTTCTTTCATATTACAGTAGAACTTCAATGGCTCGAACACCGATGGCTTGTTTACCATGGCTGTGCCGAACCCGTTCTTGAGCCGCTAGCGAAATCCTCTACATAAGAAATAGTGGACGATAATTAAGGAGATTGTCGTCTTTTATCCTGCAAATGTATGCTGTTTGTACTCATTAGAAACGCCTCGATGAGGCGATTCTAATGAGTGCACACAGCATACATTTTCATTATAGAACACCGAAAGGATGTTTAAAAATATCACGTTATGCCTCCTGGCAGTAATCCTCAGTGGCTCGATCTACCCGTCTTGGACAGATTTTCGAGGTCCCAAAGGTGTTTGAGCCATTGAAGTTTGACTGTACATACAAGTTCGAAAGATATATCAGAGGGTGGCGCTTGCCGGGGGTATACATGACCCACTGGTCACTTACTATAGTAACACAGACTTGTTACCATGATGTGATAGGCCCCAGCCCATAGGGGCCTGAAGAAATATATGGGCTGCATGATGCTTCCACGCAGAGCTGAATCCTGCCCGTACACTAGTACTGGTAAACCGCTAAGAGGATCTAAGCCTGTCCAGGAACCACGGTGCAAGGCAGACCGTCCATGCTAATAAACCCTATTGGTTTCATTGGGCAACAGGGCTTGAGATGTCATTTCATCTCAATGTTGGGTAAAAGACCCACAAAATTGAAAGCAAGGTCTCCAAAATGACCTCTACAGTGTTGACGGGGACGTTAAACCTCAAATCAACCAAGCAACCATCCATGATGTGTTGTGTTCAGCATGACAAGAGTTAAGATTAGGGCTGGCTAATCGGAGCTGAAAAGATAATCGATTATCAGCCCTGTCATTGTGATAGATAATCGATTAGTAATCGCTAAGGTTTTTGTCATAATTTTACCTGTCTGGCTTCCTGTCTGAGCATGACTCTAACCATATGTTGCACTTTTAATATATATATATATCTGAACAGACAGGCCTGAGCAAACAGTGTAGACCCAGATGAGACGCCGCATAATGCAGCGTCTCATCAGGGTCTGCACTGTGTGCCACTCATACAGCTATTTGAGGCATAACTTTGGGTAGTAAATTGTACCTATCTAGTAATCGATTAAAAGCAAATCAGAAATGATAATCATTTTTGTGGAATTTATCGATCGATTAATCGATTATATGATTAATCGTGTCAGCCTTAGTTAAGACTTTCTCATGAGTTTGTTCATTTTTTTTTTTCAGATAAGAAGTCTACATGGTCAAATACTTGAGGATACAGACTTTTTTCTATCCAAGGCTTTTTTTCATTTAGCTCACTAGGACTTTGAAATGATGTATATAAATTGCAGTTTCACAGAATAAGCTTGTTTATAATAAAACATCTGTGATAGGCACAGAAATTAGGAAGTCAACAAAACAACAAGCTGGGTGTCGCTGAACTTTATTGGAATTGTTTTGAGTATTTTTATATATCTGACTGTTTAGTAGAAGACTAGTGCAGCTAGTGAATGAATTTTAAACAATGACTTCTTGGTAGAGTTTGGTGAACATAAGTTTACAGATTTAATGTCGTGTGTCTGGCCATCTTTTCAGAAACCAATTTGCAAATAGCTGGATAAAATGAAACCAGAAGCTGAAACAGAGAAAGTCGAAGAAAGGCCGTCTAGAGATAGCAAGTGGCTTCTACCAGCTATTTCTGTTAAAACAGATGGACCAGTGACGCGTAAAGCAGCTAGAAAATTTGCACCAAGAGTATTGCTTAGAGCATCTAAGCAAAAGAAACACGAAACTGCAGTGGCTAAAAAGAGTTTGACCTCAAAACCAAAGACTTCTAACCTGCAACGAAAGAGTTCTAACTCACAAAAAAAGAGTTCTAATTTACAACAAAAGAGATCTAATTCACAAGTAGAGAGTTCTTCCCCAAAACCTCAGAAAAACAAGTCCAGAATCAGGAAACAAGCTAGTCAGTCTGCGAATCTAACAAAACATGGAAGCAAAGAGAAAAAAGTGAAAACGAAACCTAAACTTCAAGCAGAAGTCGTTTTAGAAGGAGAGAACATAATTCACATTAAAACTGATGCAGAAAATGAAATCCATGTGGTTAATGAAAACAAAAACAAAAGGCAGAGGGTAATTGATGTTGAAGATATGACACAGATGAAACCACAGAAAAGAAGTAGAAAGCCTGTGAAAGTAAAGGGGGAAATAAAACCTGAAGAGTTTTCAACAGAAGAGAATGGATTTCCAACAATAGAAGATGAGCTTAAATTGATTGAAGGAGAAGTCCCTCAAAGTGGGAAGACTGAGCAGAAGCAGAAGGTACCAAAAAAACGAAAGAAGAGAAAACCTGGTGCGGGAAAGCCTCTTATTCCCACCAGGCATTGCAACTTATGTCCAGAGTCATTTACTTCAGAGCTGGACTTAGCACAGCACTGCAGAGAAAAACATTTTAAGCACACATTCGTTCTAAAAGAGGAAGGCTTGGAACCATTGTTAGGGATCAGAAAAAGTATTCCTACAACTACAGACACATCTGTTGATGAGGAGCACCAGTATGCTAAAGACAAAGCTAAAAATGAAGGACAACAGTGTGATAAGGCCTATGGAGAAATGGATGAAAATGAAATGTTAGTGTCAAATCCACTTGGAACAGAACAAAATTTTCCATTAGACCCTGTTGAGGAATCCATTGTTGTGGTTAGAAAAGTCCATGAACAAGACAAGAGGCACTGTCCTTTTTGTCATAAGATGTTCTTGTCAGACAAAGGACTGAAAGATCATATTGAAATGAGATGTAATTATGTCCCATTCCGCTGCTTCTGTGGTAAAGGTCTAAGAGAAAAAAATGAATTGCACACACATTATCCCAATTTCAAGATCCCAAAATACAAAGCGTATCGTACAAGAATCGAATGTGAATTGTGCAAAATGAAATTCAGCTTTCGGGAAACGTATAGGAATCATACTTTTTCATGCCCTGCAAGGGAAAATGCTGCATATAACGGTATTGAAAAGAAAATTGAAAACAGTGAGAGAGTAGAAGCATCCTTTTTATGTACCATTTGCAATCAGGTATTTGCAAGTGCAAGTGGTTTGAAGAAGCATGAAAGATCTCACCAGCCAAGTATAAAGAATACTGGTCATGTATGTGACATATGTGGAAAAGAATTTGCAAGCAGGAGCGGCCTAAAGACACATTCAGAAACTCATTCTGATCAAAAGCGTTTCATCTGCGAACACTGTGGTGCTGGATTCTTCCAAAAAGGCAATTTGATGACACATCTTAAATCAAGCATGGGGTTGTGTAAGGGAATGAAAGGTGTTAATACCCTAATGGTGGAATGCAGTCTGTGTCAGCGGTCATTTACCAGTATTAACCGACTCAAACAACATGAAAGGAAGCATGAAAGAATAGAGGAAATGTTGAGCCCAGATGGCCTAAGATGCAGAGACTGTGGGAAATGTTTCAAAGCTATTCATGAGTTAAAAAGGCATGGAATGATTCATACAGGAGAACGACCTCATGTTTGTCGTTTCTGTAAGAAAGGTTTTGCACAGAAATCTAATATGATGGCACATATGAGAATTCACACTGGTTACCGACCATATGAATGCTATATATGCGGTCAAGGGTTCACACAGGGAACCACGCTAAAAGTACATGTAGAAAAAAACCATGACATCAAATCATACAAATTCAAAAAGCTTCCTAGAGGACGTAGATTTAAGGATACCCATTCGAAAGAAAAAATAACGGATATTGAGCAGGAATATATTGAAAGAGCTTTGAGTGACAACAGTTTTGTAGAATGTGAGGCCAAGAGAAAAAGCACTGACAGGTCCAGGATTAGAAAGGATGTAACATCTAAAGGGAATGATGCAAAGGCTAGTATGACGAAAGAAATTGGGACACAGGCTGATGATGATGACGATGATGATGAATATTTATCTTATGAAGATGAGGAGGATGAACCAAACAGAATGGATGAGTACAGAAAGAAACATAGGGAACCTGATTCAGGGCCTGCTGTTAACCAAACACCGAAGCAGAAAATTTATTTTCAGCTAGTGGAAAGTGGATCAGATGCACAAAACAATACAAATTTTGCTGTTGATACCAAAAGTTTGGAGGAGGTTATTAGGAGATCTCTGTATGATACGAATATTCAGGAAGTTATTAAAGAATCACTTACTGAAAACTCAAGTGCAGTCCCACAATTATCTGATGATGCTAATAGAAATACAGTATATCAACCTCAAGAGGAAATCCCTACATCATCGGGGGGAAGTGTTAAACAGGCACAATCTCAGCCACATAGGAAAATTCCTCCAGCATCAGAGGAAGCTATAAGAAGACTTTCAGAGGTGGCTGTGAAAAGATCAGTGTTTGAATCTGCCAGAACATTTTCTCCTGAAGCTTTAAGAAGATTTTTAACGCAGCAGTCGTACATACATGTACAGAAAGAATCTGTTATGGCTTCACAACCACCGGAAACACACAAAACAGTTAATGATGAGAATGTGTCTCATGTTGTAGTTACTTCTTCTCAGATTCCATCCGGTACAAGTGTGGTCACAAATGAGAGAGGAGCTTGCTCAGTACTTCCAAAACAGACAGTTAGTGGGTCTGGATCTCAGTCAGCTTCTGAGGCATTAGATATGTCTGTAAGTTCACAAGGAGATAATTTAGCTCATATTTATCAAACAATTGTCAGCTCATCAGGAGAACATGTGGTTGTTATACAACCTCAGACTGACAGCAACAGCACTAACAATAATACTGTTTATAACATTGCTACAGAAAGTTCTGCTAATAAACCTGAAACACTAACAAGCCGACCTGAGCTGAGTGGGACTGAAACAGTACAAGCAAATAACTACAATCCTTTAACTGAATCAGAGACAAGATCCGTCATATCTGAAGTACAAAACAAACAGACAGCAGTTTCAAACGATGAAAATCTTGTTCAAACGTATCAGGTAGTGGGCAGTGTAAGGGACTTATCGGATGCAAAGAATTCAGTACCAGGTAATCAAAGTATAATCTATGAGGCTACTGAAAGTTCATTACCAGGTAATCAAAGCATAATCTATGAGTCTGGTGAAAGTTCTGAACCTGGTGTAGAGTATGTAACGGTTATATTTGAAGATGATGGCACAGATACTGTAGAGCAGGAAATTGGTCTAGCACAGACTGATGTTGTGTCTGACGTACAATCTGTTCATGAGACGAAAACGGATACATCTTCGAGACATGAAATGCCGTTAGTAAGAAATGCACAAGAGACTGAGGTTATTAATGTAGTAAATGCTGAACATGATGAAACTACTCAACAAGACACAAATGTTATAACCTTGATTCAGTAAAATTATGTCCCCCACCCAAGGGGAGGGGGACATTGTTTTTGGAGCAGAATACTGTCTGCGTTTGTTTGTGTTGGCATGACACTTTCTTGTGTGCAAGTTATATCTCATGAACTACTAGGTGGATTTTAATCAAATTTGCATGGATAAAACATTGGGACAGGACGAAAAACCGATTTTTTTTTTTTTTATCCCTTTGAATTGATTGAAGTTAAAAAAAGAGTCGTGTTAAACAATAATGGCCTTGGGTCAGTTGTTCAGAATTAACAATGCCGTTAGTTACCAATGGTTTAATAAGGCAAATATACAAATATTTTTGATGAAATAATGTGTGTAGCTTTTGCTACTGACTACTCTCATTATTTCAGCAAAACTACATAAAAACAATCCTATATAATCATGTCTCCCTTGAACCCCACTTTTATGTAGTAAAACCAAGGTTTACAGGGGTAAACCATATATTTCTTATTACTGCTCTATAATATAGATTGTGGGTACTCTTTAGAACCGCCTTGACGAGGCGGTTCTAACATGTACCTACAATCTATATTGTGAGCAAAAATAAGAAAAATATAGCAATTTTTCATCTGAAAATTGTCGTCGTTTTTTTTTTTCGGCGGGAAAATTACAATGTTTTTGTAAAGCCGTGTTTTCGTAATGTTATCAGAGATATTGTATGTGCCAGAATATGTTTTGACCACTGAATAATTCCCTAAAAGCTGGCAAGTCTTCAAACTGCTGAGCCCTGGTAGAATTTGAACAACTGGGCCTAGTTGTCTTAACTCGCTGATGGTAGGCTTTAAACAACTGGACCCTCATAGCCTTGAAATGCCAGGCCCCAGTAGACTGAACAGACGGGCCCTGGTAGAATTTGAACAACAGGGCCCAGTAGACAACAACTGGGTGCTGGTAGGCTTTGAACAACTGGACCCTTATAGCTTTGAACAAGTGAGCCCTGGTTAGCTTTGAACAGCTGGGCTCTTAAATACTGAACAACTGGGCCCTGCAGTCTGATCAACTTGGTGCTGTAGGCTTTGAACAAGTGAGCCCTGGGTAGCTTTGAACAGCTAGGCTCTGAAAGACTTTGAACGAATGGGCCTGGTTAACTTTGAACAACTGGGATCAGATAGGGGTTGTAGTGAACAGCAGGATAAGATTTAGAATGCTGAGGAAAACTAGATCTGAAAATGTCATCTGCTGTTATTTTTGCAAACTTTTTCAAAATATTTTTGCATTCAAGCAAACAGTTTGGACCCAGATCAGACTGCTCCTAGAGGAGCAGTCTGATCTGTGTCCACACTGTTTACAAAAACTAATTTTAAAGTACTTGGCAGACGACAAAGCAGACGACATTTGTCGTGATTGGCATTTTATGGGTTAAAAGAGGCATCCGTGTTGCACGGTGTTGAGACAGACCGCACACGAGTACTGGTAAACTGCTTTAATAGAGGAGCTAAGCCTGCCCAGGAAAAGCAGTGCAAGTTTGACCGTCCATGCTTATAAACCCTATTGGTTTCATTGGGCGACAGGGCTTGAGATGTCATTTCATCTCAATGTCGGGTAGAAGTCCCACAAAATTGAAAGCAACATCTCCAAAATAACCTATGCAGTGTTGACGTGGACGTTAAACCCCAAATCGAACAAACTGTATGTTGTATATGCTTAGTCCAGGGCCTGACAACTCCATTGGCCAGCTGCCCAGGACAAGTCCAGATTGTGGCTTGGCAGTTGATTATTCTAGTTTCGTTGCACAGAAAAATGTATAGAATATAATTATAAGGCATTTTGTATTTCCGGGCCCTTTTGTTTATGTTGTGAACTTGAAACTCCGATTTGTCAGTCAAGAAGATTTTTAACCCATAGGAACAGATATGGTGGTTTTGTTTGTTTGTTATACCCCCGGCATACGGAGTATGCAATGGGGGTATATAGTTTTCGTCTTTTCTGTGTGTGTGTAAACTTTCTGTGTGTGTGTGTGTAAACTTTTTTTTGTGTCAAAGATTTCTCAGGAACTACTATACCTAGAAACTTGAAATTTGGTACACACAACATGCATAACTAGTTGTATTGTGGGAAAGAAAATTGGGGCTGTGGGGCCAGGTTCTTTAGAGTTATTCCCCTTTGTTATATTTGCTACTGAGATGTGCATTTTGTGACTTACCTTAAATTTTGTGTCAAAGATTTCTCAAGATCTACTGTACCTTGAAATTTGGTACAAGCAACATGCATAACTAGTTGTATTGTGGGAAAGAAAATTGGGGCTGTGGGGCCAGGTTCTTTAGAGTTATTCCCCTTTGTTATATTTGCTACTGAGATGTGTATTTTGTGAGTTACCTTAAATTTTGTGTCAAAGATTTCTCAGGAACTACTGTACCTAGAAACTTGAAATTTGGTACAAACAACATGCATAACTAGCAACATGCATAACTAGTTGTATTGTGGGAAAGAAAATTGGGGCTGTGGGGCCAGGTTCTTTAGAGTTATTCCCCTTTGTTATATTTGCTACTGAGATGTGTATTTTGTGAGTTACCTTAAATTTTGTGTCAAAGATTTCTCAGGAACTACTGTACCTAGAAACTTGAAATTTGGTACAAACAACATGCATAACTAGTTGTATTGTGGGAAAGAAAATTGGGGCTGTGGGGCCAGGTTCTTTAGAGTTATTCCCCTTTGTTATATTTTTTTTATAAAATTTTGTCAGCAAGATATCTCAAAAACTATTGGAGCTAGAGCCTTGAAAGTTGGTGAATAGATTGGTGGTGATGAGTAGATGAACTGATTAACTTTTGACAAAATTCCGAAAAATACTTTGTGAGTTATGGCCCTTTGTCATTTTGGTAATTTGTGCCATTGTACTGTATGGTAAAAGTGATGCATAGCATAACTTTAGAACCGTGTATGCTAGGGTTTTGAAATTTCATATATGGATTCCTCATGGAAAATTAGCCGACACGTATTTTTTTTCTCGTCCGGATTATGCTCCTTTCAAGAGTTATTGCCCTTTGAAATTTTTTTAATAAAATCTTGTCAGCAAGATATCTCAAAAACTATTGGAGCTAGAGCCTTGAAAGTTGGTGAATAGATTGGTGGTGATGAGTAGATGAACTGATTAACTTTTGACAATATTACGAAAAATACTTTGTGGGGCCAGGTTCTTTAGAGTTATTCCCCTTTGTTATATTTGCTACTGAGATGTGTATTTTGTGAGTTACCTTAAATTTTGTGTCAAAGATTTCTCAGGAACTACTGTACCTAGAAACTTGAAATTTGGTACAAACAACATGCATAACTAGTTGTATTGTGGGAAAGAAAATTGGGGCTGTGGGGCCAGGTTCTTTAGAGTTATTCCCCTCTCACAGGAAATTGATTCTGAAATCAGACTCTTTGCTCATGACTGTGTTTGTTACTGTGAAACTTTGGAAGATACAGTGAAACTCCAGGATGCTATTGGAATGAGTTTCCCTCTTCTCTCCTCTTGTCTGCAGGAAGTGCAGATAACTCCATCTCTAGATTCACCACCCTTGTGAGATCCAGGGACTAGTTCTGTCAGTCGAAGGTCCTGGTGAAGGAATGACTAAAGATGTGTCACCAGTAAACAATTCTGATGGTTACATATCTAAACTATAGAGAGCTTGCTGATGTTTTATGGCTTGGCACAGGAGTTATTACTGAATCAGACAATTGGAAGAGAAATAGCCTTTGTTCTAAAAAGACTAAACAGACAACTTGTGATACTGACATTTCAAACATCTGTTCAAGATCTCATTAGTTATCAGGTGAGTTATTTAGATGTAATGGTATTCTCCTTACTTTTGCAAGATTAATTCTGTGTTCATAATAGGTTTTTGTCAAACTTGATGGCTTTGAATTGCCAGAAAGTTACCGATGGCTTTGGCCGGGGGTATTAGTGAGCATATGCTCACTTGATAGTCTAGTTTGATTTGAGGTTTAACGTCCCCGTCAACACTGTATAGGTCATTTTGGAGATGTTGCTTCCAATTTTGTGGGACTTTTACCGAAATGACATCTCAAGCCCTGTCACCCGATGAAACCAATAGGGTTTATTACCATGGACGGACCCGACTCGCACCGCTTTGCCTGGACAGGCTTAGATCCTCTAAGCCGTTTACCAGTACTTGTGCGCAGCCCCCGCCCATAGGGGCTTGAAGAAATATATGGGCTGCATGATGCTTCCACGCAGAGCTGAATCCGACCCGCACACGAGTACTGGTAAACCACTTAGAGGATCTAAGCCTGCCCAGGTAAAGCGGTGCGAGTCAGACCGTCCATGCTTATGAACACTATTGGTTTCATTGGGCGGCAGGGCTTGTGATGTCATTTCAACTCAATGTCAGGTAAAAGTCCCACAACATTGGAATCAACGTTTCCAAAATGATCTATGTATGCAGTGCTGATGGGGACATTAAACCTCAAATCAAACTAACTGTGTGTTGTATATGCTTAGTCCAGGGCCTGGCAACTACATTTGCCAGCTGCTCAGGACAAGTCCAGATTATGGCTTGGCAGTGGATTATTCTAGTTTCATGGCACAGAAAAATGTATAGAATATAATTATATAGAGGATCTTACATGAGTGTTCATGTATTATTGAATTTATTAAACGAGTTGAGGAAAAGGGATAAAATGCGAGGCTTTGCCGAGCATTTTATCCCTTTTCCTCAACGAGTTTAATAAATTCAATAATACATGACAACGAATGCAAGATTCTATTTATCATATGACATTTAAAACGCATTTTATTCACGATTGTTTACAAAATTTTCAATATTCCGCCGTTAGTAAACGCGACATCGTTAAGGACGTCGTACATGTAACGTTACGGGACGTATCTAGCTAATTTGCATATTTAATCCACTAGTGGATTATCTAAAATATTACATGGCGTTATTACACTCTCAGACGCGACGTCATATGATAAAAGGTATTTTGTAATTCCGGGCCATTTTGTTTATCTTGTGAACTTACTTGTCACTTGCTGTCGGGTCCTCGCCGTTGTCTCGCCTCTGTGGTTCTTTGGTTGTTTGTGTTCGCGGGGGTTGTTGCGCTGATGGGTTTGGAGGCCTTCATGCAGACTGGGCAGGTTGTTTGTCTGGATCGCGACGGAAGTAGGGGCGAGGATTGTGGCCACGTAAAATCGATTTAAGCCCCCCGGTTGAAATCTCTTTCCACTGGACATATAATGAAATTCTGCTATTAAATAATTATGTTCTATACAAGGGTTATCCTTTGGAAGCAAGGAATACACCACAGAAGTGAAAAATATGGAGTGTACATGTTTTCTGGGCCAAACTAGCTAGTTTCTGCCAATAAGGCCTCATCAGTGACCCTCAGATATTTTCAAAATTCCACAATGGAATCAATGATCCCAAAGGACAAGAAAATATAATCTACACTATGATGTAGGGCAGGGAGACATTTTACAGCCACCACACATTCCCACACACCAGCTGTAGTGAAGTTAAATATGTTCTATAAAAGGGTTATCCTTTGGAAGCAAGGAATACACCACAGAAGTGGAAAATATGGAGTGTACATGTTTTCTGGGCCAGACTAGCTAGTTTCGGCCAATTAGGCCTCATCAGTGACCCACAGATATTTTCAAAATTCCACAATGGAATCAATGATCCCAAAGGACAAGAAAATATAATCTTCACTATGATGTAGGGCAGGGAGAGGTTTTACCGCCGCCACACATTCCCACACACCAGCTGTAGTGAAGTTAAATATGTTAAACCCTTCTCTTGCTGAATTTTCATCTAAGCCACACCCATTTCTGTCTATCAACCAATCAAATTACTTGATGTTATTTATTGCTACAAATTCATAAACTGAATGCCTAACAGTGTAGATCCTGATCAGATGGCTTCTTCAGAAGCCATCTGATCTGGATCTACACTGTTTCCAAGGATAGGGGTTGTTGTGAACAGCAAGATAAGGGTTAATACCATCTTATATTAGGACTAATTCTGCTAGAAACAGCTTATTTTGAAGGGTACACTTAAATTTTCTTTGTGTTTTCTGCCTACAATGTCCTCTGCTCAGGGACCACCTTTGAGACTGATCAAAAGTGGCCTTTATGACCACTTTTGAACAGTCCCAAAGGTGGTCTTAATATAGGACTTTTACTATACATTCCTTTGTTCTAGTTGGAAACTTATGCTGTGGGTACTTGTTAGAAACATATGTTGTGGGTACTTGTTAGAATCACGCCAGTGAGGTGATCTAACATAAACAAGTGCCCACACAATGTTTTTCATAAATGTATGTTATCCACAACCTGTGAACCCACAACATGTTTCTAACAAGTACCCACAACATGTCTTCTGTATATGTTGTGGGTCTGGCCTTAGTATTTCAGTTATACGTGAGTCTGACTGGTGATAAGCAGGTTTCAGTTTCGATACCTGCCACAGGTTTGATACCTGGGAGATCGCCATCATTCTTTAGTTGAAATTGATCATTTTCTATGGTCTTTTTCTCCTCATCGTTGAAACAAGAAGGGAAGTTGTCCATTTCTGGCAAAAGAATAATCACTGTACTGGGTACCAGTATATATACAGTCGGACTTCAATGGCTCGAACACCTTTGGGACCTCGAAATTTTATTCGAGACAGCGGTAGTTCGAGCCACTGAAGGTCGCTGCCAAGAGGCATAACGAGATACTTTTGAACATCTTTCGATGTTAGATAATGAAAATGTTTGCTGTGGGTACTCATTAGAATCGCCTCACCGAGGCGATTCTAATGAGTACACACAGCACACATTTCCAAGTTAAAAGACTAAAATCTCCTTTATCATCCCCCACCATTTCTTATCTTGAGGATTTCCCTAAGGGCTCAAGTACGAGTTCAACCCAGCCATGGTAAAAGAGCCATCAGTGTTCGAGCCATCGAAGTTCTACTGTATATATATTGATACCCAGAGTTACTGGAAGGATGTCATCGCAAGTCCAGAAGGGGTAACAGCCATAGTAATGGAGATTGGTAATGAAATGTTTTCTTCTGTCATTCTCTCCCTTCTGCTGATTCAAGAAGGGCAGTTGTCAGTTCTGGAGAAACAATATGCACTGTACTGGTTAACCCTTTACCACTCAGATACGTGTTTTTACGTGTCTGCACCCCCCCCCCCCCCTTTTAAGCCCCAGAAGCACCTAAAATCTGCATTTCTACCCCTGGATAGTTATGTTTGCTTTAGGATTTGTTGGGCAAAAAAGTGATCTGTTTTTTCGCGCACCTCCCCACTAAAAATATTCTGGGGGGATTGAAGGGGGGCAACGCCCCCCTCACATCCCAAAAATTTTTGGGTGTATGACCCAACCGGCCGCTAAAATTTATATCTGAGGGTGTCTGGGGTGAAAAATGCCTGAAAATTGATGCTGATAAAACATGATGCAAACAGTGAAAATGGCCAGTGCCAAACACCTTAATTGTTGCCTTGACAGCTGTGTGAAGATTAAAATGTGGTCAAAAATTCATGTGAAAACACACTTTTTGCCAACTTTGAGATGCCCCCTCTTAACCATGACAACAATGATCAAGTCATGAAAGGTTGCATTTGAAAGGCTACTGTCCAATGAACATTCAAACCGAGTTTGGTGTAAAACAGACCATCCATTATGAAACAATGGCTAGTTGAAGTTGCTGTCAGGTGCAACACTGTGAAAATCAGCAAAATTCACAAAATCCCTGAGTGGTAAAGGGTTAACTGGTTTTGTATAAGCCTGCCCAGGAAGTATGGTTAGGTAAACTGACTGGCTTGATATGATCTAACTGGTGTTTATTAGGCTATAAGAGCAGCTAAAATTACTGTAAAAATCTTAAAATTCAGACAAATTGAAGACTTGCTGTTATTCTCGTAAAATTTTAAAAAATTTGTTTCATGATCCAGCAAGGGGTCCAAAAGGTGCAGACAGAATTGCAAGTGGTGTAGACCTTGATCAGACTGCTTCTTCAGGAGCAGTCTGATTTGGGTCTGCACTGTTTCATTAGGCCTGCCTGTCCCAATACTTAGGGTCGTTACGGTAAGACTAATTCTTGTTTTAACCCTTGTTCTGCTGAGCCCGGATATGCCTTTTCTTTGAAACAATGTAGATCCAGATCAGATGGCTTCTGAAGAAGCCATCTGATCAGGATCTACATTGTTTGTCATTCAGATTGTGAATTTGTTGTAATAATTTGCTAAAGGTAATCTGATTGGCTGATAATCGGTAGTGGGTGTGGCATATATGAATATTCAGCAGGACAAGGGTTAAAAACATGTTAGAAAGTTTTCAGTAACTATTGTTCTTTCTTTGTGTTTTCCACACCCAGTGTCCTCTTGTTATAGACCAACTTTTGGTCTCTTCAAAAGTGGTCTTAAAGAATAGACCCAAAGGTGGTCTTAATATAGAAATTTTACTGTAAATTAGCTGCAGGTGGTTTGAAGTTTCATTGCACATGTAGTTTGTTAGTTTGTATTGGAGTTTTACGGCCCACTCAACACTATTTTAGGCCATTGTTGAGCAGGTCAGTTTACCTATCCACACTTTTCCTAGGCAGGCTTTTACTTAAGCATTTTTTTGGGGGGGGGGGGGGGGTTGGGTTTTACGGCCCTTTCAAGATTATTTCACTCATATCGAGCCAATCGTTAATCAGAGGTGGGCGAAAACCGGAGTACCCGGAGAAAAACCACCTGACCTTCCGTTGCAGAACTTGGCGTCTCACACGTGGCCCGAGCGAGGCTCGAACCTACGGCGGTGAGAGACCTAATGACTAAGAGTCAGCGCTCTTATCCACTAGGCCACGAAGGCCCGTTCTTAAGCATTTACCCAGTACTGTGCATATAGTTTCACCAGAAGCTGACAACTGCCCTTCTTGAATCAGTGGAAGGGAGAGACCTACTATAGAAAAGATCTTCTTGTCTCAGAGGAAATATAGTACACATTCGTTCACTAGAAACAGACAACTGACAGTCTTGTACAGACAAAGGGAGATAATGACCCTAGAATATCTTTCACAATAAATCTCCGGGAAAGTATGATGCCAAGCCTGGCAGATATTGAACTACCACCCCCTGATCACCTGTCAGATTCAGATCTGACCGACTACTGAGGACAGCCATGTGCCCACTGGAGAATTGGTTTGAAGCAAGCTTACAAAGTAAAATTCCCACATTAACCTGCTGAGCCAGGATGTCTTATTTTTCAAACAATGAAGATCCAGATCAGATGGCTTCTGAAGAAGCCATCTGATCAGGATCTTCATTGTTTGTCATTCAGCTCATGAATTTGTTGCAATAATTTGCATCAAGTTATCTGATTGGTTGATAATCAGTAGTGGGTGTGGCATATATAAATATTCAGCAGGTCAAGGATTAAGACCACATTTGGGGCTGTCCAGAATTGGTCATACTAATGGGGTGATTTGAGAGAGAGTAATAGTAGGCCTAGCCTAGGCTCAATCCTGGTCTCATTCAATGAACTTTTACATGTTTTCGAATGTTAAGCCATATTATGTAAATAAGTTTATGATGAATAAATAAATAAAGCGCACCTTTTGGGTCTGTCCAAAATTGGTATTATTGTTGATGGTCTTAGTTTAAATATATTTATTTCATAATTTCTCGACATTCAAAACATATACTGTTAACACTTATCTTGCTGTTCACGACAACCCCTATCTTGCCAAACAGTGTGGATCCTGATCAGATGGCTTCTTGTAGATCCAGATCAGATGGCTTCTGAAGCCATCTGATCAGGATCTACACTGTTTGCATATACTGTTAACACTTATCTTGCTGTTCACGACAACCCCTATCTTGCCAAACAGTGTGGATCCTGATCAGATGGCTTCTTGTAGATCCAGATCAGATGGCTTCTGAAGCCATCTGATCAGGATCTACACTGTTTTGCATTCAGTTTATGAATTTGTAGCAATAAATTACATCAAGTAATTTGATTGGTTGATAGACAGAAATGGGTGTGGCTTAAATGAAAAGTTCCTATCCTTTGAAAGTGTTACTGTAGAAATTATCTTTTATCTTGCTGAATATTCATTTAAGCCACACCCATTTCTGTCTATCAACCAATCAAATTACTTGCTGTAATTTATTGCTACAAATTCATAAACTGAATGCCAAACAGTGTAGATTCTGATCAGATGGCTTCTTCAGAAGCCATCTGATCTGGATCTACACTGTTTGCAAAGATAGGGATTGTTGTGAACAGCAAGATAAGGGTTAAAGCTTATTGAGTTCCCATTATTATATGCCTAGCGTCTCACCAGGTATTGTCCCATAATTATATGCCGAGGGTCCCATTATTTTTGTGGGACATTGGCCATCAGTGTAGACCCATATCTGATGACCCAGAATGCGGCGTTTGATCTGGGACTTCACAGTTTCTTCTGGTACTTGCATTAATGGAAAATTTACCACAAACAAAACAAACTTAGCACCCCTATAACTGGAAACGGGCCACACCAAACTTATTTTGTTGGAAGATTCCATTGTCATATAGGGTTAATATGGCCCCCGCCCATAGGGGCTTGAAGAAATATATGAGCTGCATGATGCTTCCACGCAGAGCTGAATCCGGCCCGCACACTAGTACTGGTAAACCGCTTAGAGGATCTAAGCCTGTCCAGGAACCGCGGTGAGAGGCGGACCGCCCATGCTAATAAACCCCATTGGTTTCATTGGGGGACAGGGCTTGAGTTGTCATTTCATCTCAATGTCGGGTAAAAGTCCCACAAAATTGGAAGCAACGTCTCCAAAATGACCTTTACAGTGTTGACGGGGACATTAAACCTCAAACAAACAAAAAAAAAACTAGCGTCCTATTATTTTTGTTGGACATTGGCAAACAGTGTAGACCCACATCTGATGATGCAGAATGCGTCGTCTGATCTGGGACTACACAGTTTCTTGTGGTACATGCATTTCTGGAAAATTTACCACAAACAAAACAAACCTGGCACCCCTATAACTGGAAATAGGCCACACCAAACTTATTTAGATGGAAGATTCCATTGTCATGTATGGGTTAATAATGGATATACAGTCAAACCTGTGTTAAGCAAGCGCCTCAGGGATAATGAAAATGTGCTTGCTTAAGACAGGTGCTTGCTTAATACAGTTAATTTTATAATGCAATTGCCTTTTTCGGGAACTAAATGCCCGCTTCCTTAAGACAGGTTGCTTGGGCAACACAGGTGGCCACTAAGACAGGTTTGACTGTAAATCAAAGTACAGTAGAACTTCGATGGCTCGTTTACGATGGATGTGTAGAACCCATTCTTGAGCCCCTAGCGAAATTCTCTACATAAGAAATAGTGGGGGATAATTAAGGAGATTTTAGTCTTTTATCTTGCAAATGTATGCTGTGTGTACTCATTAGAATCGCCTCGATGAGGCGATTCTAATGAGTACACACAACATACATTTTCATTATAGAACACCGAAAAGATGTCTAAAAGTATATCGTTATGCCTCCTGGCCGTAGCCCTCAGTGGCTCGAACTACCCCTGTCTCGAACAGATTTTCGAGGTCCCTAAGGTGTTTGAGCCATTGAAGTTCGACTGTATACACAATATTGGCGAGTCGGTTGTCTCCGAGTGTAGGTTGGAAAAATGGTCTTGAATGGAGATCTGACTGTTTGGTTTAACCCTTAAATTACTGTGCTATAGGCAAACATTGAAGACCCTGATCAGATGATGCAGATTGCAGCATCTGATCAGGGTCTACACTGTTTGTCAACATCTCAGCACATGAGCAGAGTCTTTGTTTGATTTGATGTTTAACGTCCCCGTCAACACTATATAGGTCATTTTGGAGACGTTGCTTCCAATTTTGTGGGACTTTTACCTGACATTGAGATGAAATAACATCTCAAGCCCTGTCACCCAATGAAACCAATAGGGTTTGTAAGCATGGACGGTCCGACTCGCAACCCTTTGCCTGGGCAAGCTGAGATCCTCTAAGCCTTTAACCAGTACTCATGTGCCGTTGGATATAGCTCTGCGTGGACTTCCAGCATCATGCAGCCCATTTATTTCTTCAAGCCCCGATGGGTGGGGGCTGAACATGAGAACATTTTACAACAAGAGGTCTTTTACACAGCACTCTGATGGCCCAATGATAAGAAAAGAAGAACATGGTTGTAAATTAGCATTTCCTGGAATTCGTACAAATCAGCGATTGTCACATGGACATCAGCAAGGTAAAGCTACTGTGCTTAGTAACTTAGGGTTCATTCACCAAAAATTTAAGTGAAGTCTAATTTGGGATTGGCAGATGAAACTCTTCACCCTTATTCTACTGCAGGACAACCCATTCCTTTGCAAACAGTGTAGATCCTGATCAGATGTCTTCTGAAGAAGTCATCCTGCTGTTCACGACAACACCTACCTTTGCAAACAGTGTAGATCCTGATCAGATGTCTTCTGAAGAAGTCATCCTGCTGTTCATGACAACACCTACCTTTGCAAACAGTGTAGATCCTGATCAGATGTCTTCTGAATAAGTCATCCTGCTGTTAACTACAACACCTACCTTTGCAAACAGTGTAGATCCTGATCAGATGGCTTCTTAAGAAGTCTTAACCTGCTGTTCACGACAACCCCTACCTTTGCAAACAGTGTAGATCCTGATCAGATGGCTCCTAAAGAAGTCTTATCCTGCTGTTCACGACAACCCTACCATTGCAAACAGTGTAGATCCTGATCAGATGGCTTCTGAAGAAGTCTTATCCTGCTGTTCATGACAACCCATTCCTTTGCAAACAGTGTAGATCCTGATCAGATGGCTTCTGAAGAAGTCTTATCCTGCTGTTCATGACAACCCATTCCTTTGCAAACAGTGTAGATCCTGATCAGATGGCTTCTGAAGAAGTCTTATCCTGCCGTTCATGACAACACCTACCTTTGCAAACAGTGTAGATCCTGATCAGATGGCTTCTAAAGAAGTCTTACCCTGCTGTTCACGACAACCCTACCTTTGCAAACAGTGTAGATCCTGATCAGATGGCTTCAACAGAAGCCATCTGATCAGGATATACACTGTTTGTCATGGGCTTTGTGAATTGAATGAATACATTATATCAAGTAATTTGATTGGTTGATTGTCAGGGATCAATTTTACTGGAGGATAGCAACCCAGTCATTTTGTTTATAATTTATTTATTCAGCAGGATAAAGGCTAATAATGGAGTGGTCTTAAAATGGGTGGTCTTAATATCGGAATTTTACTGTATATGCATTAACCTTTTCAACCCTTCAGACTGGTACATGTACTTCTGCAAACAGTGTAGATCTTGATGGTTGCTTGCTTGCTTGATTTGAGGTTTAACATCCCCGTCAACACTGTATAGGTCATTTTGGAGACGCGTGTAGATCTTGATGGGACGTCTCATAATTAACCATCTGGTTAAGAGATAGTGTTTGCTGCTCTGTTGATGGTCATTATGAAAACACGCCTATACAAATACATTGTAAATTTTATCGCTGAAAAAAAAAAACATTTTAAGATAAACAAGAGGCTCAATGAGCCTAAACCGCTCACCTGAGGAACTTAAGTTTTAACAATTCACAGACTTGACTACTAAATCTGCTAATAGAATCCAGCCCATTGACCCTTACAGGATATTATTGCATTGCATTCCAAGTTTGAGACTTCTAGCTTATATAGTTCCTGAGAAATCTTTGACGAAAATTTAACATTGGTCAAAATGGAGAGAAAGAAGAATGAAAGAACAAATGAACAAATAAGCTGAGAAAGCCCAATGTCTCTTACACAAAATAAGTCATCATTATTCTATTGAATACCAAATTTGATGCTTCTAGCTTTTATCGTTCCTGAGAAATCTTTGATTAAAAATTTAACATTGGTCTATTATCTCTATATGGAGAGAAAGAAGAATGAAGGAACAAATGAACCAGACTAGCTCCAAAACCTAATGCAGCCTTTCCCCTTGCCCAATGGTGCTACACATAAAATTTAAACAAGATTGGTCGACTGCCTTCTGAGATATGCTGCATTGAAAGTGTGGACGACGGATGGACGGACGACAGACGACGGACTCCGGAGCCTTGGTATACTATCAGCTCACTGGAGCCTTTGGCTCAGGTGAGCTAAAAATTCAAGTCGCTATTTCTGTCACAACATTTTCCCTACGTTAAGTCTATGGGCAATTTTTTTTGTCTCTCAAGGTCACGTAACTCCGAGGTCAATATTCCGATTCGGCCCAAAATCGAACTTAACCGAGATTTTATGCCTGTCCTCGTTACCTGCAAGTTTGAAGCTGATCTGAAAAAAATTCAAGTCGCTATCGTAGTCACAACATTTTCCCTATGTTAAGTCTATGGGCAAATTTTTTGTCGCTCAAGGTCATGTAACTCCGAGGTCAATATTCCGATTCGAACTTAACTGAGATTTTATGCCTGTCCACGTTACCTGCAAGTTTGAAGCTGATCTGAATAAAAATAAAGTTGCTATCGTGGTCACAACGTATTTTTTTATGCTCAAGGGCAGGTAACTCCAAGGCAAATAATCCGATTCGGCCCAAAATCTAACTTAACCGAGATTTTATGTCTGTCCTCGTTACCTGCAAGTTTGAAGCTGATCTGAAAAAAAATCAAGTGGCTATCGTAGTCACAACATTTTCCCTATGTTAAGTCTATGGGCAAATTTTTTGTCGCTCAAGGTCACGTAACTCCGAGGTCAATATTCCGATTCGGCCCAAAATCGAACTTAACCGGGATTTTATGCCTGTCCTCGTTACCTGCAAGTTTGAAGCTGATCTGAATAAAAATAAAGTTGCTATCGTGGTCACAACGTATTTTTTCATGCTCAAGGGCAGGTAACTCCAAGGCAAATAATCTGATTCGGCCCAAAATCGAACTTAACCGTGATTTTATGTCTGTCCTCGTTACCTGCAAGTTTGAAGCTGATCTGAAAAAAATTCAAGTCGCTATCGTAGTCACAACATTTTCCCTATGTTAAGTCTATGGGCAAATTTTTTGTCGCTCAAGGTCATGTAACTCCGAGGTCAATATTCCGATTCTGCCCAAAATCGAACTTAACCGAGATTTTATGCCTGTCCTTATTATCTGCAAGAATGAAGCCGACAAGTTTGAAACAGTGTAGATCCTGATCAGATGGCTCCTAAAGAAGTCTTATCCTGCTGTTCACGACAACCCTACCATTGCAAACAGTGTAGATCCTGATCAGATGGCTTCTGAAGAAGTCTTATCCTGCTGTTCATGACAACCCATTCCTTTGCAAACAGTGTAGATCCTGATCAGATGGCTTCTGAAGAAGTCTTATCCTGCTGTTCATGACAACCCATTCCTTTGCAAACAGTGTAGATCCTGATCAGATGGCTTCTGAAGAAGTCTTATCCTGCCGTTCATGACAACACCTACCTTTGCAAACAGTGTAGATCCTGATCAGATGGCTTCTAAAGAAGTCT
Source organism: Lucinisca nassula (assembly GCA_963580285.1). Classification (NCBI taxonomy): domain Eukaryota; kingdom Metazoa; phylum Mollusca; class Bivalvia; order Lucinida; family Lucinidae; genus Lucinisca; species Lucinisca nassula. The sequence continues at coordinate 32,687,718 of OY757027.1, read as the reverse complement.
TACCCTGCTGTTCACGACAACCCTACCTTTGCAAACAGTGTAGATCCTGATCAGATGGCTTCAACAGAAGCCATCTGATCAGGATATACACTGTTTGTCATGGGCTTTGTGAATTGAATGAATACATTATATCAAGTAATTTGATTGGTTGATTGTCAGGGATCAATTTTACTGGAGGATAGCAACCCAGTCATTTTGTTTATAATTTATTTATTCAGCAGGATAAAGGCTAATAATGGAGTGGTCTTAAAATGGGTGGTCTTAATATCGGAATTTTACTGTATATGCATTAACCTTTTCAACCCTTCAGACTGGTACATGTACTTCTGCAAACAGTGTAGATCTTGATGGTTGCTTGCTTGCTTGATTTGAGGTTTAACATCCCCGTCAACACTGTATAGGTCATTTTGGAGACGCGTGTAGATCTTGATGGGATGTCTCATAATTAACCATCTGGTTAAGAGATACAGTGTTTGCTGCTCTGTTGATGGTCATTATGAAAACACGCCTATACAAATACATTGTAAATTTTATCGCTGAAAAAAAAAACATTTTAAGATAAAAAATGTGATATTTTTCTTATTTTTGCTCAAAATATAGATCGTGGGTACATGTTAGAACCGCCGCATCGAGGCGGTTCTAACGAGTACCCACAATCTATATTATAGAACAGAAATAAGATTTCCCCCTGCAAACCCCAGTTTTACCATATAAAGGGGGGTTCAAGGGGGTCATAATTATAGAGGCGTGCAGGCCTCCTAGCAAAACCTATAAAACCTATAATAACCTATAATTTTGTGCCAAACCTATAAAACCTTTATTTTGTCCATAAAACCTATAAAAAGCCTGTATTTTCAAGAAAAAAAAAACTACATTTTTTTTCACTTTTTCAGTGTCTTATATGTTATTTGGCTTTGTGTCGTTGGTTCATTTTTCGTCTGTTTTTGTGTGTGCCTCTGGGCCACTTTCTATAGGTGACTTGAGACGGCTGCGTTTTTGGATTGTGGCCTTTCCTGAGTGACCTTTTCATACCAGTTTTCATAATGATAGTATGACAAAAATGAGGACACGTAACACCTGATCAGGGGCTAGTCATGCAGTTACAAAGTACTAGATCAAACACCACATTTATGAAGTGATAACAGAAATAAGAAAAATGTGACACCAGGACAGATGATGCCCACACAGCCTCAAAGCACTATTGTGCAATATCATCAAAATTGATGTCACTCAGCAACATAAAAAGGATGTCACCAGAATGGACGGCGCCCACACATGTACGAAGAACTATTGTTCAACGTCGTCAAAACTTATTTCATATTGGAAAACATGAAAATGAATGTCATCAGGATGGATGACGCCCACATAGGTATAAATAACTATTGTGTAACGTCACACAAACTGATGTCATGTAAGGAAACACGGAAATGCATATCACCAGAATGGATGACGCCCACGCAGGTACAAAGAACTGTAACGTCACCCATACTGATGTAATTCGGGCAAGCATGAGAATGTGTTACTAGAATGGATGACGCAAACACAGGTGCAAAGAACTATTGTAAGACGTCTCTCAAACCGATGTCATGTAAGAAAACATGAAAATGTATGTCACGAGAATGGATGTCGCCCACACAGGCACAAAGAACTATCGTGTGATGTCACTAAAACTGACATCATGTAGGAAAACATATCACCTGCATGTCAACGCTCACACCACGAAGAGACACACATCGTCATAACTTCTTTTAGGATATTCAGGATACAAATTTCTTTGACAGAAAAATGTTTCTGAGGTGACAGAATTTTTCAATAATGCATCCAGCCAGAGCACACGACCTGTCAGTGATAAGGGTCAAAAGTAAATGCTACATTTCCCAGGAACATGAAGCAATGTTAGCCAAGGTAAGATCAACATCCAAGTATCACTGCAGTTTGCATGCTTCACAAAAAAGACAGGACAAGCAACTAGATTCTAGTCTGTAATTAAGAAATGATATTTTTCCCCTGCTTGTCCCATGTAATACATATTGATGTCAATTGTAAATACAGAGTGTTTGAGTAATACAAAGTATTCTAAACAGAACAGAATCTATCACAAATTGCAATATATCATATATATAGACAAAATCAAATATCGCACGTGCACTGCATGCACAGCATGATAAAATATCACTCTGGCACACTAAATGTACCAGCATGACACTACATAAATATAATCATAACACATGTTAATAAACATACGGGCCTCCGTGGCCTAGTGGTTAAGAGCGCTGACTCTTGATCATTAGGTCTCTCCCCGCTGTGGTTCTAGCCTAGCTCGGGTCACATGTGAGACGCCAAGTTCTGCAACGGAAGGTCATGTGGTTTTTCTCCGGGTACTCCGGTTTTCGCCCACCTCTGATTAACGATCGGCTCGATATGAGTGAAATAATCTTGAAAGGGCTGTAAAACCAAAACAAAAAAAATGTTAATATACATAGAACAAAAGGGAAATTAATTTGCAGTAGAAACCGTTGTGATCAAATGCATTTTGTTGTACATGATGTTGTATGCACACATGATGCTGTATGCACAAACATGTATGTAACATATTTAGAAAGTAACTGAATATAGATAAAAGAGAAAGTTTCAGCATACACACCTTTAGTAAATATGTTCTAGAAAGGGTTATCCGCAAGGAATACATCACAGAACTGGAAAACATGGAGTGTACATGTTTTCTGGGCCAGACTAGCTAGTTTCGGACAATTAGGCCTCATCAGTGACCCTCAAAAATTTTCAAAATTCCACAATGGAATCAATGATCCTAAAGGACAAGAAAATATAAACTACACTATGGTGTAGGGCAGGGAGACTTTTGACGACCGCCACACATTCCCAGACACCAGCTGTAGTGACGTTAAATATGTTCTAGAAAGGGTTATGCTTTGGAAGCAAGGCATGCACCACAAAACTGGTAAAGCCTGGAATATTGTAATTCCACTATTAACAAATCTATCAATTTTAAATATTACCGATTTTATGATTCTGTTGGAATGAATTGCTAAACAATAAGTACTTTAACAAGAAAAGGACCCTAACTATAATACTGTACTGAAATTTTATTATTATTATCTACCAAATACCGAGCTATTATTTCTAATACTGAGGTGAGCACTCATAAATGTTGACAAAAAATAAGTATGCAGTGGAGGGACACATCACCGAACAATAATCACCTAAAGAAATCTATATCTAAAGGGTAGTTCATAATGAGCATGAAATTAGAAATCTACATCACAGCCTCTTAAAAATTTTTTAAAGTTGTTCAAATTCTGATGAAAAGCATTTTTAAAAGAGGAATTGTTGTCTTAGCCAAAATTTTCTTACATTTTCTAAAGCACGTATCAGTAAAAGAGGGAATTTTTCCGAAATGGTGTCTCCCTGACGAACTACAGTTAACAAATGAAAACATACGAATACAAATGTAATTCACATTATTTTACCTTTTAATCCTCGTCGCCTGACTTACATGTGTATTGTAAGTTCTTGGAGCGATGCTCTACAAGGGTAGTGCTGTCAACAGTAGGGGTAGTCGTCGAATCATCTATCCACGTGTAGGAATATGGCTCCTGAATCTCGTGTTCCGGAGATTGTCGGACGATGCCGAAAGTCATGTTAATACCATGTTCCTCCCATTCCGGACTCCTTGGGTCGAAGGTTGGATCTACCGGCACAACAATATACTGCCTCTTTTACATCCGGGGGACACTGATGAAAAGTTTGTCTCAGAAAAGCAATTCTATTTGCCTTAGTGCACATGTTGCTATCCCCCCCCCCCCACACACACACACATCTAAAGTGTAAGAAGCATCAATCTTATTGGTTCTCTTCCTAGTTATCCTCATATTATATTGCATTTAACTGGGTGACATCTCATGCCCCATTTTTATTTCCAACATCCTAGTCTATATACATGGCTCTGAAGTTTCAGTTAGTCCTCTCTATCTCTAATTTCCAAACCTAATTTCAAAACCCAGTCGTCTGCGAACAGTCTATATTCTGAGTCAGTGTCAGTGGAAATATCACTGGTGTTTAGGGAGTATAACAGTGGACCAAGAGCAGTACCTTGTGGGAACCCAGACAAAACTGGTGCTCACTCCGATGATTCACAATTAACAACAACTCACTGCTTTCTGTAGCAAAGAAAGGAGTCCATCCACTTTAGTTTCTTCCCCACACTGCCGAAACCAAATAATTTGGATTTCAGTAGTTCATGAGCGCGGAGAGGAGGTAAAAACCTTCTCGAAAGCCAGAATAACTGTGTCCACCTGTCCCCCTTTGTCCAAGATTTTTATCCAATCATTTACAACCATGTATACTTTCAGAGATCATAATAATGATAATCAGAAAGGCATTAAAGAGTAGTATGTAACAGCGAAAATGGATCGTTTTGAACTTGAAACAGCATTATGTATCATGATTTGGCTGACGGATTAAGCAGTCATGATGGTAATAATCCGTGTTCGTTGTACGCAAATTGTGCTGACTAACCGCGTTATGGTGTATCATAACCTGTAGTAAGTTGTACCCTAACAAAAATCACGCTTTGAACCATCCTCGAATTCAATTGGGGGGTGATGGTGGGGCGGCGCTCAGGCAAATGCATCAATCGAAAATCTTGAATCGCAATAGCATACCAATCACAAAATCATGTGCATAAAAGAGGTGGTACTGTCAAAACATTGACCGAAGGATGTTGGTGTTGGTGAAAACACACTAGACGAAAGAAAATAATATTTCTGTTTTCATTTGTAATGAATAATGACCTAAAACGGTTCCCCCAATAAATGCGCCTTATCGTAAGGAGCAAAAATATATCTTATACTTTAGTACTGTATTCTGAATCGTTTGCAGGATAAAATGCATTCTCACATTTTCCAATACAAAAGCATATGTGTCAAAGTTTGACCTAGGCACAAAGAAGGTCAAGGTCAACCCAGGGTCACCATTTTAGCAATTTATGATGGGCCTACGTCCCAGATGCCATTTATCAAGTTTCGTGGAAATCTGCACGGTGGTTCTGGAGAAGACTATTTTTGAAGGGGTTTTACAATATATGGCTTGGCGGCCATTTTGGTCATGTGACCTGGACCCCATGAGCAAATTTTGGTTTTCCCCCATCCCATAGAAGCTCCATATGAAATTTGACTTCAACCGGCCCAACGGTTTCCGAGGAGAAGCAGTTCGAAAATGTTCACATTTTTCGCCTCTGCGAGGCTATACTAAATGGAATGTAATATTTCGCAAGCTCATTGGTTAGATCTCATTGATATCTATCAGTATGCCAAAAATTGTTTAAGTATTCCAAGCGGTTAAGTCACTATCACCAATTTTCACAAACGGGTTACGGACGGATAGACAGACAGACCATATATGGCTTGGCGGCCATTTTGGTCATGTGAGCTGGACCCCATGAGCAAATTTTGGTTAGCCCCATCCCATAGAGGTTCCATATGAAATTTGACTTCAATCGGCCCAACGGTTTCCGAGGAGAAGCAGTTCGAAAATTTTCACATTTTTCGCCTCGGCGAGGCTATACTAAATGGAATGTAATATTTCGCAAGTTCATTGGTTAGATCTCATTGATATCTATCAGTATGCCAAAAATTGTTTAAATATTCCAAGCGGTTAAGTCACTATCACCAATTTTCACAAACGGGTTACGGATTTTTCGCCTCGGCGAGGCTATACTAAATGGAATGTAATATTTCGCAAGTTCATTGGTTAGATCTCATTGATATATATCAGTATGCCAAAATTGTTTAAATATTCAAAGTGGTTAAGTCACTATCTCCAATTTTTACAAACGGGTTACGGACGGAAAGACAGACAGACCATATATGGCTTGGCGGCCATTTTGGTCATGTGACCTGGACCCCTTGAGCAAATTTCGGTTTCCCCAATCCCATAGAGGCTCCATATGAAATTTGACTTCAATCGGCCCAACGATTTCCGGGAAGAAGCAGTTCGAAAATTTTCACATTTTTCGCCTCGGCGAGGCTATACTAAATGAAATGTAATATTTTACTAGTTCATTGGTTAGATCTCATTGATATCTATCAGTATGCCAAAAATTGTTTAAATATTCCAAGCGGTTAAGTCACTATCGCCAATTTTCACAAACGGGTTACGGACGGACAGACAGACAGACCATATATGGCTTGGTGGCCATTTTGGTCATGTGACCTGGACCCCATGAGCAAAGTTTGGTTTCCCCCATCCCATAACGGCTCCATATGAAATTTGACTTCAATCGGCCCAACGGTTTCCGAGGAGAAGCAGTTCGAAAATTTTCACATTTTTCGCCTCGGTGAGGCTATACTAAATGGAATGTAATATTATGCAAGTTCATTGGTTAGATGTCATTGATATCTATCAGTATGCCAAAAATTGTTTAAATATTCCATGCGGTTAAGTCACAATCACCAATTTTCACAAACGGGTTACGGATTTTTCGCCTCGGCGAGGCTATACTAAATGGAATGTAATATTTCGCAAGTTCATTGGTTAGATCTCATTGATATCTATCGGTATGCCAAAAAATATTTAAATATTCCAAGCGGTTAAGTCACTATCACCAATTTTCACAAACGGGTTACGGACGGACAGACAGACAGACCATATATGGCTTGGCAGCCATTTTGGTCATGTGACCTGGACCCCATGAGCAAATTTTGGTTTCCCCCATCCCATAGAGGCTCCATATGAAATTTGACTTCAATCGGCCCAACGGTTTCCGAGGAGAAGCAGTTCGAAAATTTTCACATTTTTCGCCTCGGCGAGGCTATACTAAATGGAATGTAATATTTCGCAAGTTCATTGGTTAGATCTCATTTATATCTATCAGTATGCCAAAAATTGTTTAAATATTCCAAGCGGTTAAGTCACTATCACCAATTTTCACAAACGGGTGACGGACGGACAGACAGACTGACAGACTGACAGAATGACCGATTGACCGATTGACCGAATGACAGAATGACACGGTGATTTTAGGGCACTTAGAAAGTCAACTGACTTCAGTCGGTCGCTTTTTCTGCGGGTCGTGCAATATTCTCTGCAACTGTATCTGTAAATACTAATACCATTATTCTATTTATCTGTCTATCTATCTTCCGCCTTAACCCCAGGAGGGGACAGAGACGGTGTATATTACATACACTCCAGTTTTGCAGGATGAAAGCCTTCACAGTAATCATGTAATTACGGTAGGGTTTTTTAACCTGCACAGATTATGGTTCTCCTTGCACAGGGGGCCTCCAGTTAACGTGCCGATCCAAAGGACGGTGTACTTAATGACATTCATCCCTGTGAATGATGCCAATGGAGCGTGTTCGGACACCGAAATTTTATCACCGCTGCCGGCCGGGGATCGAACCCGGGACCTCTAGTATCAGAGGCAAGTGCACTAACCACTGAGCTATCACGCTCCATATATTCTGCACCACTCAAGAAGATTATGATTTTTGCTAAAATAAACCTTTCTCTTACCGAAAATACTGTTGTAACGTCATCAATTCAGTAGCGTTTGTTGTACCCAATCGCGTTCGTTGGTTATCGTCGTGCAAACCCAGCAGGCACACGTCGCCAGGGCAACGTCAAAGCAACGTCGGTGCAACGTCATGACGTTGCACCGACGTTGATGTGACGTTGCTTAAACCTCATGACGTTGTTCCGACGTCGATGCGACGTCACAATTACGTCATGTGCCTGCTGGGAAAAGACTGCCCTTCTTTATACTTAGCACCCTCCTTTCCAACATCAAGAACAGCACGTTGTGGTTGTTGTTGTTATTATTATTATTATCGTTTTTTATCATTATAATCATTATTATTGTTAAATGTTCTTTCCTATAAACAATATAAGCTAGTGTTTATTCACTTTATTTTCATCACGTTAATAATAATTATAATACTGATAGTTGAAGTAGTGGTAGTAGTACATTGATAGTAGTTGTAGTAGAAGTAGTAGTAGTAGTAGTAGAAGTAGTAGTAGATGTGGGAATAGTAGCAAAATAAAATTATTATTACCATCGTTTTTGATGATGATGATGATTATTATAGTGGTACTGAGTTGTAGTAGTTGCAGTAGTGGGAGTAGTAGTAAGAGTATAATTATCATTGTCATCGTTTTTATTTTGTAAATTATTATTTTCGTTATTACAAGTAGTATCCTCAGTAGTAGTGGTTTGCTTGTTTGTATTGAGCTTTTATGTTCCAGACACATCATTAAGATCATTTGGAGACGTTGCTTCCATTTTGCTAGACTTTTACCCGACATTAAGGTGAAATGGTATTTCAAGCCCTGTCGCCTAAACAAACCAAAAGGTTTTTATATAGGGACGATTCGACTCGCACCACTTTGCCTGGGCAGGCTAAGACTTCCTAAACGGTTTACCTGTACTCATGTGGGGTCAGTTTCAGCTCTGCCTGGAAGCATCATGCAGCCCAATCTATTTCTTCAGGCATCGATCGGCGGGGGCACAATAATAGCAGCAGTAGCAGTGGAAAAAATAGTAACAGTATAGTTATCATCATCTTCGTTTAAGAAATAGATCAGCTCTAACTGTGATTTGTTGAGTAATAAATCACAGTTTGGAGGTCAGTTGTAAAGAAGACAAATCACAAGCGCGTAGCGCGCGTGATTTGTCTACTTACAACTGACCGACAAACTGTGATTTATTACTCAACAAATCACAGACTAGAGCTTATCTATTTCGAGTCTAACACGCTGAAAATCGGCAATAATGCTGTTGTTTCCTTCAAAATCTCACAACTTTTCGCCATTGTTAGAAGAAATCCCGCTAAAATTATCGACTGAAACACATGCATTTACATCCTTTTCTAACGTTTTCGATGCGAGAAAATGACGTTACACCGTCTAACGTCAAGTAAATCGACTAGTGACGTCATATATTAACAGTTTTAATGACGTCACTCGTCACGCTCTTCCGAGCTGTGATTGGTTGCAGAATAAAACACACTTATTTTCCATTGCCTATATAGGCGCGCTGCGTTAGAATTTATTATTGAAATTATTATCAGTAGAAGCAGTAGTAGTAGTGGCAGCAGTAGTTATAGGAGTATCATAATTTTATTATTATTATTATTATTACAGTAGAACTTTGATGGCTCGAACACCGTTGGCTCGTTTACCATGGATGAGTCGAACCCATTCTTGAGTCCCTAGCGAAATCCTCTACAGAAGAAATAGTGGGGGTGACTGAGGACATTTTAGTCTTTGATCTTGCAAATGTATGTTGTGTGTACTCATTAGAATCGCCTCGATGAGGCGATTCTAATGAGTACACACAACATACAGTTTCATTATAGAACTTCGAAAAGATGTCTAAAAGTATCTCGTTATTCTTCCTAACAGTAACTTCAGTGGCTCGAACCACCCCTGTCTCAAACAGATTTTCGAGGTCCCAAAGGTGTTCGAGCCATTGAAGTTCGACTGTATTATTATTATTATTATTATTATTATTATTATTTATGTACGTTCCAACAAAAATGTTGGCTAATTTTATCAAATTTTATTTTCATCACGTAATCCCCTTGTAAATCCGATTTTATGTCAAGAAAACTAAAGTTTACATTTCAACCCGCAGTGGGCGCAAGCGCTTGATAGAGGGCCCTGATTGCAGGTGTACACGGTGCCCAGGAACTGCACGGCCCTTAATGGCAGACCACAGAGGGAAGTCCAAGTCGGATCCGACGAGTTGAAGGTTGTAGCTTCCTTTTGCTACCTAGGTGATATGCTCTCAGCAGCGGGTGGTTGCGACCTTTCAGCCACATCACGTGTGAGAACAGCCTGGAAGAAGTTCAAGGAGTTGCTACCAGTTATCTCTTCCCGCCACCTCTCGTTCAAGACACGTGGCCGTATGTACATCTCTTGTGTGCGGAGCGCAGTGCTTCATGCCAGTGAGACATGGCCATTGACAAAGCCAAACCTCCAACGTCTTCAGCGGAATGACAGGGCAATGATCAGACAGATATGCAATGTCAAGCCACAGGACACTGTCACCATCAGGTCCAGTGAGTTACTTGAGCGTCTTGGCATTGACAACCTGGAGCCGTCCTGAAAAAGAGAAGGCTCCGCTGGTATGGACATGTGGAACGCTCCAACGGTGCAGTCAAGACTGCCTGTGACATACAGGAAGGTGGAAAGCGGGGGCCTGGAAGGCCCAAGATGACCTGGAAGCAGCTGACAGAAAGGGATTGCAGAGCATGGAAGCTCTCTGCTAACAGCTATCGATCCTCATGATAGACAAGCCTGGAGATTTGGTGTAAGATCTGCCATGCGTGCAGCAAGCCAGCTACCTGAAAGGGGGCCCACTTATGTGGACGTTGCCCCTGTACCTGCGTGTTAATCAAAAATCCGTTGATGATGATGATGAATTTACTTGCAATTGTATTTTTGTGAGAACTGCCATTTACATAGAGGATCTTACATGAGTGTTCATGTATTATTGAATTTATTAAACGAGTTGAGGAAAAAGGATAAAATGCGAGGCTTTGCCGAGCATTTTTTTGCTTTTCCTCAACGAGTTTAATAAATCCAATGATACATGAGCACTCATGCAAGATTCTATTTATCATATGACATTTAAAACGTATTTTATTCACGATTGTTTACAAAAGTGTCAATATTCCGCCATTAGTAAGCGCGACGTCGTTAAGGACGTCGTACATTTAAAGTAACGGGACGCATCTAGCTAATTTGCATATTTAATCCACTAGTGGATTATCGAAAATATTACATGGCGTTATTACACTCTCAGACGCGACGTCATATGATAAACAGCATTAATGTGGGTGAATAGCAAATTGTTTCCAGTCCCTTTCAATTAACTGTTATAAACTTCATTTGAAACAATTAACTAAAAATAATACAAGAAACATAATAAAAAGATATCTTGTGGACAGCTGTATATTCGTCTTTGTGACTAAAGTGCAACATCTTTCAAGTTAGCATATTGTTTTGCTTCCCTAAAAAGTCAGGTCGCAGCATTAATGTACACGATGGCAAGTTTGAAACACAACTTCCCACACAGAAACGCCAATGGTACTGAGTCCTCTTTGTTCGTTACTCGCCCTTATCATGTTCGTCAAATGATCTTTTTATACAGTATCCAAAATAAGCAGAACCCTTTTTTCACAAAGTGTCTATGGAAACTTTTTAATTGCTGTCAATCAGAATGTGACATACAAATCCTTTTCTCTTTCTGAGCTTTTTGCATGCATTTCAAGAACTACTTGTGTAAAGAAAATGTGTAAGAATTTCCGTGTTGAAGTACTATACAATAGTATTCGTGTCCTATGAACAGTTTAGGTCAATCAAAAGTTCGGTCACAAAAATAAAAAACATCTTCGCTCATTATTTACCAATTTGGGTTATAATGCCTTCTATATCTCCACTTATTTGACTTCTGCTTCCGAGTACATTGTGTATCTTCACCGACTTTGATGTCACTTGCAACGCCAGTCTCTTCTAATGAATCAGAAGTCGACTTCATTTCTTCTTTACTGTCAATCTCTGAATACACAGAAGTCTTTGGAAGTTGATACTGGTTTTGAACAGGTTCAACAACGACCAATCTCTCAACATCGTATGTCTCCAAGACATTATCCATTTTCTTTGTCATCCTAACATTTAGTCTTTGTCCTAAAATGTGACCTCCCTGAACTGCGAGGGCCTTTTCAGTTTCTTCAAGGATTTCTTTAATTTTGTGACTTGTAACGTATATTTGCGAGTCTGTGCCAACTTCTAACATAGAATAGAGCATTTTAAGTACATCTTTATTAGCATTCAGCTTGAGTTTCCAGCTTTTTCTACGATTTTCGATGGCTTGCGCCTCGTCTAGCTCTATCCCTTGGACCTTTTTCATCACAGATGTCTCAATTCTGTCATACAGTTTCATTAAATCGTCTTTTATTTTTGCTAGAGCTTTAGGTACTTCTTCTTTCGAACTTTCAAAGTCTTTCAGATATTCATCATTTATGGTAATGATCTCCTGTATGCACGAGTTGATTCCCTCAATACGAGCGAGAAGCTTGTCCGTCTGTCCGTCAGTCTTACACCCCAAAGCGAGATGTCTGATTTCACTTGTACTCTGACAGTTCCTATGGGTTACCGTCGCACATGTTAGGCAACAGAGTGTATTATGCACTTCGCATTTAACTTCAACAGCTCTGTCATTATGGTTAGGACAGAGCAAATAAGATGACAAGAGTCGAGCATCTTGAAAATTATCTTTGTTGCACTGCACAAGTTTGTGGTTCTTTGTTGATTTGAACTTCATGTGAAACTCCACGCATGTCATACACAATAGCTCATCGCAGTCAATGCAGTACCTAGAAGCTTGGTGTGACTCGCCAGCAGATTCACAAGGCGAACACAGAAACAGTTTCTGATCTTTTGTTTCTGCTTCTTTCGTCGACTTTGCTAATTCTGCTCCTTTTGTACACTCTGCTTTTTCCTCGTCTTGTGTACCCTCTGCTATTTCTGCGTCTTTTGTACACTCTGCTATTTCCTCTTCTTTTGTATCCTCTGCTAGTTCTGCGTCTTTTGTACATTCTGCTATGTCTGCTTCTTTCACACACTCGGCTATTTCTGCATCGTCCATACTTTTCGTTCTTTCTACAGTTTCTCTACCTTCTGCCATCTCTCAACCTCTGACTGTACCCTGAAAGTAAATAGAGAATACCAGGTTCGTGTCGTTTGATATCAAGTTTATCAGGCAATGCTTCGAGAACGCTTGTAGAATCGCGAAGCTTGTTGAGCGATTCTACATGCGTTCTCGAAGCCGAGCCTGATAAACTTGATATCAAATGACACGAATCTGGTATTCTATTTATCAGTTTATCCCTTGAAAACGCTTTAAATTGGCAGTTTACGACCAGTTACCGATTATCCATAGTGTGTCCCAACATTCCGGTGCGGAATATAATCGATCAGTATATTTACTATTAGCTGACCGTTATTTCAAATTTTATGTTTTCAATGTATTTTTTGGCAGTTTTTCTAGTAACAATAACACTTTGGCCATTTTTCCGGTTGTCCGTTTCATTCATAAAAGTGCAATGTCACGTTGACGTGATAAAGCTCACTTGACCTGAGATAGCATATCTTTATCAGGTCAATGCTTTACAATGCAACATAAATAGGGGGTAACTCATAAAGAAGCCTTCATAGTGTAGTGGATAAGCTACTCGCCTTCTACGCTAGGGGTCGTGAGTACGATTCCGGACTTCTCCAGCCTTTCGAATGAAACTGTAACCCGAGGTCTCGTCTCCATATGACCTTAGTTATTGCCGGGACGTAAAACGCCGCACACACACTGAAAGTATAACTGAGTACAATACTGCTTACTAGGTATTTAACATTTAATGCATTTAAGACCATTGCGAACGCGATTGACTATGGTTTTCCGAGATCGATTGCTCTATAGCTTGATAAGATTATGGCCTCCGCCCATCGGGGCTTGAAGAAATACATGGGCTGCATGATGCTTCAATGCAGAGCTGAAACCGACCGCACACGAGTACTGGTAAACCGCTTAGAAGATCTAAGCCTGCCAAGGCAAAGCGGCGCGAGTCGGGCCGTTCATGCTTATAAACCCTATTGGTTTCATTGGGCGACAGGGCTTGAGATGTCATTTCATCTCAATGTCGGGTAAAAGTCCCACAAAATTGGAAGCAACGTCTCCAAAATGACCTAAATAGTGTTGACGGGGACGTTAAACCTCAAATCAAACAAACAAAATCAACTAACATACTTTAGGCAATATTTGTATCATCTTTAATATAAAGGTATGTTGTTTGCACTCTTTAGAATCGCCTCATTAAGGTACGTTGTTTGCACTCATCAGAATCGCCTCATCGAGGCATTCTAATGATTACACACAACATACCTTTTCAAGATCAGAGAAAAATAAGACACCTCGCTAATTTACACCAAATTATATGAATATCTGGAGTCACCGGATTAACCCATTTTGTACCGGAAACCCCAAAACGGGTACCCTGGCAAACAGCGCAGGCCCAGATCAGACTCCGCAGAACGCGGCGTCTGATCAGGGCCTACACTATTTGCAAAACGTTCAGCCACTTTCCAAAGAAATTTTGAAGAAAATACAACCTCACACCCCTAAATTTTGAAATAGACTCCTGCCATATATTAGGAGGAAGATTCCATTTGGTATAAAACTGGGGACTCAAGAACGAGTTCGAATAATTTGTTTGTTCGATTTGAGGTTTAACGTCCCCGACAACAATATATGTCATTTTGGAGACGTTGCTTTCAATTTTGTGGGACTTTTATCCGACATTGAGATGAAATGACTTCTCAAGCCCTGTCGACCGATGAAACCAATAGAGCTTATATGCACTGAAAGGTCCAACTCGCACCACTGCCTGGGCAGGCCTAGACCTTCTAAGCGGTTTACCAGTATACATGTTCGGCCAGTTTCAGCTTTGCATGGACGCACAATCTATATCTCTAAGCCCCGATGGGCGGGGGCTTGGAGATAGGGGCAGTTAGAGCCACTGAAGGTTACCCTCAATGCATAGGGCCCCACCCATCGGGGGTTAGAGAAATAGACTGGACTGCATGATTCTTCCACGCAGAGCTGAAACCGACCGCACATCAGTACTGGTGAATCGCTTAGAGGGACTAAGCCTGACCAGGCAAAGTGGTGCGAATAAACATGTAAACCATTTTTGTTTGTTTTGGTGGCAAGACTTGGGATGTCATTTCACGTCAATGTCGGGTATATGTCCCACAAAATTGGAAGCAACGTCTCCAAAATGACCTAAATCGTGTTGAAGGGGGCGTAAAATCTCAATTCAAACAAAGAAAATGGGGCAATATGTATCATCTATAATATACAGGTATGTTGTTTACGCTTATTAGAATCGCCTGACTGAAGCGATTCGAATGAGTAAACACAGCATACCTAAAGATATGTTGTTTGCAGTCATTAGAATCGCCTTCTAACGAGAACACACTACAACACTGAAACCCAAATCTGCAAAAGCCAGATAGGGAACTTGTATGTCCCTCGCTTTTCACCGTCGCGACTGGGTTCGATGCCGTGTTTGCATGTGGCAGGGTAGTGGATGCCTGTCCAAGGCCGGTGGTTTTCTCCGGGTACCCCGTTTTCCTCCACCCTGTAAGATACCGCATTACACCAATATCTGCGCCTTCGAAAACGCGTAAACAAATAAGTCGATGTAATCGAATACGAATATGAATGCAACTAAGCACATAAAAATGATTCCGTGATAGATTTCGATGAAAAATTTATTTTGTCCCCTCAAAGTATTCCCCTTTAACAGATATACAAACTTTCAGTCTTCTGATCCAATCATTGAATGCATTTTGGTAGTCTTTTCGAGGTATACTATGAAGGCACTGGAATAATGCAGAGCCGAGGTGTTTGCGCTGTACAAATTTTCGACCAGAAAGGTTTTTTTCAGCCGCGGGAACAAAAAAGTCACACGGGGCAAGGTCAGGGGAATACGGGGGGTGAGGGAGTTCAGCAACCTTTTTCTGCTTCAGATAGTCTTGCAAAATGAACGCCTTGTGCGATGGCGCATTGTCATGTAGCAATCTGACATTGGCCAAACCAGTTGCGGGTCTTCGTTCTCTGAAATATTTCTTCAATTTTCGAAGAACTTTATTCTTGTAAAACTTCGCATTTACAGATTTGCCTTTAGGCCCAGCAACCTGAATAGCAGGGCCCTGGTTTGAAAAGAATATGGCATACATTACCTTCTTGACGCTCATGGTCCGCTTTGCAATGCATGGTCTTTTGCAATACTTCATTGCCCATATTTTGCTCTGAATCTTTCGTTTTGGCTCAAAAAAGTGAACCCATGTCTCGTCATCTGTGACGACATTAGCGAAAGACCGTGCATTGTAATTTGGAAACTTTTTAAGCAACTTCTTGGCGCACTGAACGCGTGTCTTTTTCTGATCATCTGTCAACAGATGGGGAATCCATCTAGCACAGATCTTTCTCATTTTCAAATCCCGTTTCAGAATTGTATTGCTGCTACTAATGAGATGCCAACCATACTAGCTATTTGCCTAGTGGTGTATCGTGCATAGGTAGCAACTATTTCTTTCACTCGCGCAACCATCTTGGCAGATGTTGCTCTTTTCGGCCGACGATCATGTGGTGCATCTTCTGTTGAGCCTAGCCCAAAGCTGAATTTCTTACACCAACGAAAAACTTTCGGAAAAGACATTTCATTATGCCCATAAACCGAACATATTTCATCAAAAATGACTTTGCACCGTATACTAAGAATACAACGATTCTTATTATAGGACCGTATTTCAACGGCGTACTGTGACCTTCTTCCAACCATGTTTTGTATTAGTATGCAAGAGTAGACAGTATTTATCGAAAGATATACATGGCTAAAGTTAACGGATTTTAACAGGTTTGGTATCAATGTATAGGTAAAATGTTTTTCTACGCTGTGATATTTATTTCCAGGTGATTTTCGCATTAGTGCATGAGAAAACGTTCTACTTGCATTCATATTTGAACAGTCCTCGTAAAACACTAATAATAAAAAGTTTAAACTAAAAGCCAGATGGTTGTTTTAAATTCGAATATACGAGGGTAGGCACAAAAGTTCTGAGCCTGACCAAGATCCAATGGTTTGTCCATGCTGAAAGTGCCTTATTTTTCAACATAGTCTCCCTTCCTGTCCACACACTTTCTCAAGCGATGCTGGAGTCCTTGAATCCCAGTGGTATAGAAGGTCTCATCTTGGTCCCTGAAAAACTCCTCCATAGCAGCTATCACCTCCTCGTCTGACCATTAATGCTGCCCAGCCAAGTGCTTTTTCATGTTTGGAAACAGGAAATAATCGGATAGAGCTAGATCAGGTGAATACGGAGGGTGATCGACAAGTGTGAAGCCACAGTCATGCACAGCAGCCATTGCGACAACCGATTTATGAGCAGGCGCATTGTCCTGATCAGAAAAAGACCCCTTTTGTCAATTTTCCGGGTCGTTTAGCCTTAATTGCTTTTCGCAGTTGTTTTAGCAGATCTGCATAATACTCCCCATTAATTGTTCTGCCCTTTTGAAGGTAATCTATGAATATTATGCCCTTGGCATCCCAGAACACTGATGTCATCACCTTCCCTGCAGAGGAGACGACCTTTGCCTTCTTTGGAGGGGATGAGCCAGGGTGCTTCCATTGCATGGATTGTCTTTTGGTCTCTGGCTCAAAGTGATGAACCCAACACTCATCCTGAGTGACAAAACGGTCAAGAAAACCATATTGGTCTGCTTCAAAAATAGCCAAGTTGGCTTGTGACAGGTTCAGTCTGGTCAACTTTTGGTCAGGCGTCAAAAGCCGTGGCACCCATCTGGCGGAAACCTTCGACATTCCTAACTCACTGTGAAGAATGTTCTCTACTCGTTCATGTGAGATGCCAACAGTGTTTGCTAACTGATTCACAGTTAAACGCCTGTCATCCATCATGACCCTGTGCGCTTGGCTGATGGTTTCCTCAGTTGTTGCAGTTGTGGGTCGTCCACACCGGTCATCATCTTCAAGGCTGTCCTTGTCCATCTTAAAATTTGCTGCCCACCTTTTCACGGTTGCATACGAAGGAGCATCATCCCCTAATGTAGCAACCATATCGGCATGAATGTCTGTAGGAGCTAACCCCTTTTTATGGAGGTACTTGATGATACCACGGTGCCAGATTTTGTCCATTTTCTCAAAACCGTGCTAGTATCGATTTTCAAAGTCTAGAATTTCTACGTTATTGCAGTTAAACTTGAACTTATTTGAGTCAAATCAAGTAATAAAGGTTTGGATTTAATGAATACAAAATTTCATGGCTCTTCGATGCCTGCTTCTTGGTCAGGCTCAGAACTTTTCAGCCTACCCTCGTATTTTCCCCCATTTAAATGTCTTCACTAAATGACTAAAAACATTTCCCATATCTTCCCAGCAGGCACATGACGTAATTTGACGTCACATCGACGTCGGTACAATGGCATGATGTTTATGCAACGTCACATCTACGTCGGTGCAACGTCGTGACGTTGCACCGACGTTGCCCTAGCGACGTGTGTCTGTTCGGTTATCATTGTGAAGTCGCTTGAAAAAAATGGAACTTTATTCCTCTGGAGTTTGTAAGCACTGAAACGCGCGCACCCTGTTCTGTAGAACTATGCCAAAGACATCCAGTAGGCACGTATAACACTTGCGCGAGAAGAAAAAGGCTCTTGCGGGAAGGGGTGTTCCATATTCAAAACTTGGTTTTTGAACAAACCAAAAAAAAATAAAAAATCATAGTATTTTGTTGGCAGTATATGATAAAGCATGCTTATAAAATAAATATATGATAAACAGATTATTACGACCTAGAAATTGACCCGTTTACTTGGTACAAAAGTTACCGGTCAATATTTTTTTCATATTGCCCGTAGTCAAGTTCATATTGCCCGTAGATGAGCAGTCTCGTTCACACGCACAGACAATGAATACATGAAAAATAAAAGTCTCTCTTATGACCGCACCAGCCAAGCCGGGAAAACCCTAATCTACACAGATGGCAGTAAGGACCCCTCAACAGGTAAAACCGGCGCCGCATTCGTTGCCCCCGCGAGAAATCTACACAAACCACAACTTAACTGATTGCCATTCATTGGGCCCTCTCACGGGCCATCACAGTTAAGACACCCAAAGACACAGTACTCACGGAGAGAGGCCCTACAGTCTGGAAAATCCAAAACACGACCTGACCAAATTGACGTAATCCTGTCAACCTCACACTTCTAGGAAACACAACAGGTCTATGCAGAAAATGCGATAATTATGAACTAGAGACAACACAACATATCTTCTTTTAATGCGTAGCAAACGCCCATGCACGAGAAGAGTTAAAATCTGACATGTTCAAATTAGGATATGAATCGGTACACCTACAAGATCTCCTCGCTCCCCTGTAAAACACTGTTCAGCCATAGCCGAGGTTCTAAGAAATTCCTTATAGACACAAATTACTGGGAAGTAATATTCGAAAAAAACCACAAACCGCGCTTAGGCAACAATCACCTACCGTCAATCTACACGTTGACCTGAGACGGGGGCGTCAAAGCGAGACACTTTGATTGCGGCTCATTTGCTTTGCACTTACAGGTGCCCCGCCGAGGCTACCCCGTCAAAGGACAAACCAACGACCCTCACATACCTTCAACATCATAACAGTCCAGGGCAAGGGTGTACCAAAAAGAAATCCAAGAGTCCGAAAACTCCCACGGATATGCTTGAACCTGCGGCGACCAGCCGGTACGGGGCACTGTGGTTGCGGAGCATGGGCTTAGCACTTATGAGTGTTCCGGTGAGGTAGCATGCCGCTGCGGGACAGGCAGCCCCCATGGGAAGGGTATTCTTCAAAATAACCGCACCACCCGTTAGATTGGTTTTGAACAAGTTACTGTAAAGGCCGGACCGCTTGCCCCCCCCCCCCAACCCCCGAGCCGCCGGCCCGCTAGCACAAGCACACTATGCACTAATGACCTTTGTTTCTATTACAGGTACAGTTATGACCCCGGGGGAGAAGAAAGTGGACACAACTACACTGATCCGGGCGCAGACATGCGGTCCAAAGTACTAATCACACTTTTCTATTTCAGGAACGAGAGGATGCTCAACGGGGAGCCTCATGAAAACACCCTGAGGGCACCTGGGAGAGAACCCGTACTGGGCTCCCCCATGGGTACCAACAGGATGAAATCCCCGGAAGTATGCAGAGCGAAGGCATAAATACTACCAGAATAGAGCAAACAAACGGGGAGAGGTCACGCGCTAGATAACTTTATAGGCGGGGCAATGGCAATAGCCACCATTTGCTAGGTATTTGGAAATAGGAAGTCCCTTAAAAATGCCTTTTGGAAGACCGTTCAAAAATAAAAAATTAGCGGACTTGCAAAATGGCTGATTAGCCTCATCACCGCCTTTCCCAAACAAACACCTCCAAACACATCAAGAAGACACGCCTATGTAATTTTGAACCCCTTGAACCCCACTTTATATGTTGGTTTCTGTAATGAGAGCACGCATACTAGGACTTTTTGCAATAGCCGGAATTGGCTGGTCTAATAGTCACCCATCCTGGCTCACTTAAGATGCCTGTTCAAAATTAAAAAAGTCCATGCGTTATCACCCTTTATCAAGCATCGTGACCGAAGGTGTTTTCCTTGCCATGTCAGGGGTGGGGGCAGAGAATAATGGAAGCCAGAACCGATGATGTATGTTAGCTTTTTTCCTCGGCCAGACATTCGAAAACAGGGCTGTACTCTGACAATTGGCAACGTGTCATCATACACTATCTAGAGTCCGTCTTTGGTCGACTGAAAGAACGTAAAAAATGATTATAGGCTGTGAAATAGTGCATAAAGCATATTTCATGCTAGCAAAAATGACCTGCCTGCAGTCTGTTTAGGTATTCAGTAATGCCGTATCACGTGATTATACAGAGAAAACTGGGGTTTACGGGGTATACACTATTTTTCTTATTTTTGCTCAAAGACAAAGGTTGTGGGTACTCGTTAGAACCGCCTCATTGAGGCTGTTCTAACGAGCACCCACAACTTATGTTTGCAGTATTTATAAGAAAAATAACCTTAGCTTTTGTTGCGTTGTAAAACTCAAACTCCAGTTTTTCAACGTGAAGGAAGACACTTAACGACCAGCATCCAAACCACTTGAAGTTGTATAATATGATTTTACGTTCAAGGCAGAGTTCTATGCCAGGCAATCCTGAATTCTGGCAGACAGTCCAAGTTTTTGGTATACAATAAAAAGGTTATTGACTTTATGCTGTGAAATGTTCAGCACTCGTTCATAAGGCGGAGACGCACGAGCTCCTTCGCCATATGAACTCGTGCCGAATATGTCACAATATAAAGTCAATGACTAATACATATGCACTTTTTGCAACCATTGTAGATAGAGGTCAGAAGAAGCCATCTGATAAGTATCTACACCGTTTGGCATTCAGATCGTGAATTTTAAAGAATGAATTAGATTAAGTAATCTGATTGGTTGAAAGTCAGAAATGAACGATCTATAGCAATTTATTCGGCCGGACAACAGTTACTGAGTATGCGCCGTCATCGGCATCGTCACGTCATCATTACGATAACACACCCATGTGACATAGTGCATTTTTTCTCATCTCCAAAACGGCTACTTTTCTAATGAAAATCCGTGATATTTTTCTTATTTATACTGCAAACATAGGTTGTGGGTGCTCGTTAGAACCGCCTCATTGAGGCGGTTCTAACGAGTACCCACAACCTATGTCTTGGAGTAGAAATAAGAAAGATAATGTATACCCCCGTGAACCCCAGTTTTCTCTACATAAAGTGGTGTTTACGGGGACTTCGTTTCACGGACTTGTTATCGTGATTTTGAGACGTATCGGGTGAAATTGAGGTGATAATTATTCAAATATTCTCCTTTGGGCAGGTAAATCGGCGGTTTTACGATCGGAAATTTCGTTTTACGGCGACGCGTCAGTGGAGCTGTAAAGCGGAATTAGCGATCGTAAACACTGACGATTTACCTCTCCAAATGGCAATTTTAAAAATACAATTATCCCTATATATTTTAATGCACTTATATTCGGTTATTTTCTTTAAAAGTGTGCTAGTTTGCTCCACGCAGCAAGCGCTGTGAGTTGCGAAAAACGAAATACCAGCAAATTGAAAATGATGTCACATGATGGCGTCGTCATAGCCCCCACCCATCAGGGCTTGAAGAAATATATGGGCTGCATGATGCTTCCTAGCAGAGCTGAAACCGACCGCATACGAGTACTGGTAAACCGCTTAGAGGATCTAAGCCTGCCCAGGCAAAGCGGTGCGAGTCAGCCCGTCCATGCTTATAACCTCTATTCGTTTCATTGGGCGGCAGGGCTTGAGCTATCATTTCATCTCATTGTCGGGTAAAAGTCCCACGAAATTGGACGCAACGTCTCCAAAATGATTTTTACAGTGTTAACGGGGACGTTAAACCTCAAATCAATCAAACAAACAAACCAGTGAAGACTAAAATCGGCCGGCATGTCCATTTAACCTTTTCCTCTTCGCATCAATCAAGTTAGGACAATAACTATCTTTAAAGCAGATGCGCAGTCTGATCATTGTCATTGCTGTAAGCACTTTTCGCTTGAACGGACTTTATTGCTTAGACATGATAACATTCCGTTCCTATGCTGCGGACAATTTTAAGGTGACCTCATTTTAAAGATAAAATTACAATGAGGAAGGTTTTAACGTTTCTCTTTCTTTTAGGAGGTCACCTTCTGTCCGTTGGTAAGCGTAAAAATCTTCTTTCACGGGCGAACGTTAAGCATTTTATCATATGACGTCGCGTCTGAGAGTGCAATAACGCCATGTAATAAATTTGATAATCCACTAGTGGATTGAATATGCAAATTAGATAGTTAGGCCCCGTAACGTTACACGCACCCGTCCTTAATGACGTCGCGTTTATTAATGGGCGAATATTTACATTTTTGTACAAAAAATCGTTAATTAAATACATTTAAATATCATCATAAATAGAATATTGCATTTGTGCTCATGTATTATTGCCGAGTGATGCCGGATTGTGATCAAAGCCTCGCATTTTATCCCTTTTCCTCAACTTGTTTAATAAATTCAATAAAACATGAACACTCGTGTAAGATCCTCTATGTAACTAACGGCGTAAGCCATGCCAAAGTATGGATCGCTCGTGGCTTTTCTTTTTCTTTCTTCTTTTTTTTTTTTTTTTTTTTTTTTGTTTTTATATTTGTTTGTTTGTTTGTATTCATCCACGATCCTAGCATAGCGGACCTACATGTACATACGGTGAGTGGAAAGGAACCGCAAAGAGGGCAACGCGAAAATCTTCCGTTTTATGGAGGACGCACTCGTTTTTTGGCATTAGACTGTGAAACATTATTTTCTTGCACAAAAAGTTACAAATGGGCGTAGTTGCATGCCGTGTTTTGTTTGCGATTAGGTTTTACGTCCCCGTCAACTCTATTTAGGTCACACTGGAGATGTTGCTTCCGATATTGTGGAACATTTATCTGACACTGAGATGAAATGATATCTTGAGCCCTACCACCCAAAGAAACCGCTAGGGTTTAAGGAGCGGTCCGACACGCGTCGCATTTCCTGGACAGGCCTAGACCAAAGCGGTTTACCAAAACTGAAGTTCGGTTGCTTTCAGCTCTGCCAGGAAGCACCATGCAGCCCAATCTATTTCTCCAAGCCCCAATGGGCGGGGACGCTCATGTCGTGTTTAAGAGTCAATAATGTTGGCGGAATTTTCTTCTAACAATAGCAAAAACTTGCGAGAATTTGAAAACAATCAGATATTTGTCGATTTAAGTGTGTAAGAATGGACAAATATCGGCTCAAGTTTGTGAATTGTTGAGAAATACATGTATTACATTATTTGTCGTTCAAATGTAAGTAGACAACTGAGGTCCGGATTATGATTTGTTACTCAACACTTCACCTGGCCTAGCTGACCTATTTTAAAACATTTTCTGAGTCTCGAAGTTGTCTGACAGGGAAATATTAACACATTGAAACAAACATGAATAGTTGCTATTCTTGCTTATGTTTCTAGTTCTTTTTTGTCAAAACTATCCCTTAAATCAGCACACATTTGTTGTTAAAATGCCTCTTCAAAGAAAAGTCTAATTAGGAAAAGATACAGCAAGTTTTCCTGTTTACTCCTAACCAGCACAAAGCGGTGTACCATAGTCGGGCCGACGTTGTAACATCGTATTGATGTCGGCCCAATGTTGGCCTGGAATGCCTTCGTGTTTCTGGCACACCAAATAAGGAAAAAAATAGACGGAATTTTAGCCAGGGATTACTCTGGTAGTCTCACCAAGGGACATGACCCCCGCCCATCGGGGCTTGAAGAAATATATGGGCTGCATGATGCTTCCACGCAGAGCTGAAACCGACCCGCACGCGAATACTGGTAAACCGCTTAGAGGATCTAAGCTTGCCCAGGCAAAGAGGTGCAAGTCGGCCCGTCCATGCTTATAAACCCTGTTGGTTTCATTAAGGCGGCAGGGCTTGAGATGTCATTTCATCTCAATGTCGGGTAAAAGTCCCACAAAATTGGAAGCAACGTCTCCAAAATGACCATTACAGTGTTGACGGGGACGTTAAACCTCAAATTAAACAAACAAACAAAACCAAGGGACAGGGTGAAAAAATCGAACGTTCACACGTGTTTGAATACGGCCCCATATGCGCCGTCGTTGTCGTCACAGCACATTACGTGACGTTACTAAACTCACACCATTGTCATCGCAATATGGTTGAGGGCGGCAACCAGAGTGGCTGCATTTTTAAAAATCCACGCTGAGAAATGAAAGGTATGAAAGCAAAAGGATCTAAACATGGGTGTGAGGGATGAATAGAAAATCCGTCCCTCGGGATCAAAGTCCGGCATCACTCGGCAAGCCTCGTGATGCCGGCCTGTGACCCTCGGAACGGAGATAATGAGGGATGGATAGAAAATCCGTTCCTAGGGATCACAGTCCGGCATCACTCGGCAAACCTCGTGATGCCGGACTGTGACCATCGAAACGGATTTTTCTATTCACCCCTCACACCCATGTAAGATACTTATATTCTTACACAGCCAACGCGAAAACAGCGCACCATCATCGGTCTGATGTCGAACGTCACGTATATAGATGCCGGTCCGACTTTGGCTCGGAATTCCTTGCTGGTTATCCTCGGTTCTGATCCCAGTTATCATCCAAAGCGCTGGAACACTTACACTCGCACTTCATTTGCTCAAACACCCTAGGCATTATGCATTACATGTATGAAAAAAAAAATGTTCTTGATATTAAACGGAATGGATGAACCTTTAGGGGAGGCAACTCCTGCAACATTAGTTTTGTCTCCCATGTCAATAGGGGTCAACTCTAAAAGGAAAGAATTTGCATGGCCAACTATATCTGACATTAGCCCGATGACTTTCAACCGTGAGAGTCGCACAGAAAGTCAATATTGGGTTGTCTCCCTTTGACTGAGGCCTACGATAGATACCTGTCGTGTACCTATCGTGTAATCAATATTGTGTTTTAATCCGGCTGTGTGTGAAAATGACCCCGGGGGATATTGAACGATAGATACGTCTAGTTAATTTAGAACTGCGTGTTTTGGTACTTTAAGCGAGAAAAATTCTCTTTTTGTCAAACGGTTAAAATTGAGCCTTTTTGTACTTAAAATATTATTGGTTCTCATAAATCCATTTTTTCTGGAATGTGATATTCCACATTATTTAAAAAAAAAAAAAACATTTACAGTTAATGGATGTCAGATTGCATTATTTAAAATTGCATTGTTTAGAAAAAAAACATGTTCATAAGTCCATGTAATAAAAACTCTGTAAACCCCACTTTACATTTTATACAGAAAAGAGAGGTTTAGAGGGGTTACAATGTGTGTGTTATCCGCACCAAGACATTGTTTTGTTCATCATAAAAATAATGTGCTTTTTTTTTCTTGTTTTTTTTTTTTTTTTTTTTTTTTAGATATAAGTTAACATTTCGAAGATAAGAAAGAAAACATTGTCACAAGGATATGTTTTTTTTAATGGGTTGACAGTTTTGTTTGATTGGATGCTTAACGTCCCCATCAACACTGTATAGGTCATTTTGCGGACGTTGCTTCCAATTTTGAGGGACTTTTACCCGACACTGAGATGACATCTCAAGCCCTGCTACCCAATGAAACCAGTAGAATTTATCTGCATGGACGGTCCAACTCGCACCACTTTTCATGGGCAGCCTTAGCGCCCCATGCAGTTTACTAGTACCCATGTGCTGTGCAGTCAGTTTCAGCTCTGCGTGGAAGCATCATGCAGCCCAATCTATTTCTTCACATCACGATAACACACCCTTGTGATATAGTGCATTTTTTCATACCTCAAAAAAGGTCATCTTTCTGATGAAAATTATGTATACCCCCGTAAACCCTAGTTTTCTCTATATAAATTGGGGTTTGATGGGGTGTTCATTGCACGGACTCGTTCACGTGATGAAGCCCCGCTGGGCGGAGGCCGTAATGGGTTGACAGCAAAGGCCCTGATCTAAGCTCGACGTCTGATCTGAGCATGCAGTGTTTCCAGCATAAGTGTCCATGTTTTGGCTTTCCCGTCCAAAATGCACTTAAATCTGCTTGACTATCATTATAATGTTAACAAGTCCATGTCATGGATGAACACCCCTTCTAAATCGAACTTTATATAGAGAAAACTGGTTTGTTGGAACATACATATATATTTTTCTATTACTTTTGTCCCAAACATATGTTGTGGGTACTGCGGTTAGAAGCGAGGCGGTTCTAACAAGATCCACAACCTATATTTAAAGTAGTAATAAACTATGACACAATTTTTTAATAACCGTTTTCTTCAACCTAAAGAATGCATTATTTCACACAGATGTGTTATCATAATGGTCACAATGATCATTCAATGTTGTAACATATCCATGTAAGGTAATGCTTACTTACACTGTTTGAAATTAACTGTGACTAATCAAAAATATAAAACGAAGCATTAGGTTTTAATTACTCTTTATTTACCTGTAACTATTTTAATTATCTATAATAACATACTGCAAATTCAAACATCAAATATTTATTCTGGAAAGAAAGGTTCATTGATTGTTAATTTAATTGTTTGATTCGAGGTTTAACGTCCCCGTCAATGCTGCATAGGTCATTTTGGAGACGTTGCTTCCAATTTTGTGGGACTTTTACCCGACATTGAGATGAAATGACATCTCAAGCCCTGCCGCCTAGTGAAACCAATAGGGTTTATAAGCATGGACGTTCCAACTCGCACCGGCTTAGATCCTCTAAGCGGTGTGCAGTCGGTTTCAGCTCCGCGTGTACTTGCATCATGCAGCCCATCTATTTCTTCAAGCCCCGATGGGCGGGGCCGTTATTGATTGTTAATGTAAAGGAATATGTTCAAAATGCCGACAATAACAAACAACAAATTGGCCGATTTATCAAAAGGGACCAATCACTTACATATCTGCAAATTTCATTACGAAAACACGCCTATACAAATGCATTGAAAACGTTACCACCGAAAAAAAAAAACGAAAAAAAAAAAAATTAGATGAAAACTTGTAATATTTTTCTTATTTCTGCTCAAAATATAGATTCTGGGTACTCGTTAAAATCGAGGCGGTTCAATATGTAATCTAACGAGTAACCACAATCTATATTTAATCTAACGAGTAGCCACAATCTATATTTAAGAGCAGAAATTAGAAAAATTTGCTTTACCCCTGTATAACCCAGTTTTACTACATAAGATGGGGTTCAACGGGGTCGAAATTATAAAGGCGTGTTTTCATGCTTGTTACAACCGCCTCATTGAGGCATTTCTAACGAGTATCATCAATAATTGTTTTGAGTAAAAATAAGGAAATCAATGATTACCCTTGTAAACCCACCTGTAAAGTGGGTTAAGAGGTGTGTTCATTACACGGACATGTTAACATCCAAAATGGCCTTTACAGTGTTGACGGGGACGTTAAACCTCAAATCAAACAAACAAACAAAGATATATTAATAATAATAATAATAATAATAATAATAATAATAACAACCACAAATGGTACTCATTATCTAAAAGCACCAATACTTCATATGAATAAAGAATGCACAGTAGTACCCATGACACAATCTTTCCGGAAATAAGGTAATCCATTATACATGCACGCGTGTCCATTAATCTTCGGGCTACCTGACGTTCGGTAGCCGGAACGCAATACACAATCCACGTGTCATAAAAGCGATAATTGTCTTCTGCTTAAATACCCGTGATATTTTCCCCTGAGTGTAATAAAACGTTGATTATTGGCACAGAAGCGCCAAATTGAAATCTTTCTACCTTTGTTTTTGTGTTTATTAAGTTTCATGCTCAAAACATAGGTTGTGTGTGCTCGTTAGAACCGCCTCATTGAGGCGGTCGTAACGAGTACCCACAACCTATGTCTTGGAGCAGAAATAAGAAAAATAATGAATACCCCCGTAAATCCCTTTTTTCTCTATATAAACTGGGGTTTAAGGGGGTCTTCATTTCTTGGACATGTTCACGTGATGCATAAATAAATTAAAAAAAAAAATCAGAATGAGCTGGTTCTAAATAGTACCATCAATCAACGTATTGGGCAATAAATAAATTTTAAATAAATAAATCGTAAATAAATAAATTACGATAACACATCCGTGTGGCATAGTAGGGTATTCAAAAACAGTTAATTTATTAATGAAAAATTATCGATACTCAAAACCGGTTTTGTATTCTCGTTAGAACCGCCTCATTGAGGTGGCTCTAACGAGTACCCACAACCTATGTCTTGGAGAAGAAATAAAAAAATGAATACCACAGTAAACCCCAGTTTTCTCTATATAAAGCATTGTTTAAGGGGGTTGTTCATTACAAGGCTTGTTGTCGTGATGAAAAAACAGCAGTGACTAAAATAATATAAAAGAATAAGAAGCAAGTACTTTCGAACTATGTTTTTGTGTTATGTTAAAATCATGCCGATCCCTGAATATCCGACTGTTCAATATATAAAGTTGGGTTTACATGCAAATTCTTTTCCCCGGTATGATGGAAGGAACACCAGAAAGGGTGTACACCCTGATCTTAATAAATCATTTAACAGTTAAAATAAATACATAAATATAAAAATAAATAAATCGGAATGAGCTGGTTCTAAATATAACCAACAATCCACGCATTGAGCAAAAATATAAACAAATAAATAAATAAATTACGATAACACATCCGTGCGGCTCAGTCGATTCTTGATAATTTGTTAATCATCACGCGAACAAGTCCGTGAAATGAAGACCCCCTATACCCTACTTTATGTAGAGTAAACTGGGGTTTACGGGGGTATACATTATTTTTCTTATCTTTGTTCCAAAACTTAGGTTGTGGGTACTCGTTAGACGTGCCTCGATGAGGCGGTTCTAACGATCGAGGCGGTTCTAACGAGCACCCACAACCCATGTAAACACTTTTACCCAATCAAGGAAATAATAATGAATACAAAACAAATTTCATGGGCAATAATGGCCTCTTTAACGGCTATTATCTGGTCTACCAGACGGAATTAATAATCAAACGTATGTTACGAAAAGGAAAAATCAATCAAAACAATGTGCGAATAGCGAAATGTCAGAAATGCGAACAGCGAAATGTCAGATTAGACTGCACATACGGCATCTTTCTTTCTGTCTTTCTTTCAGTTGTAATCTTATTACTAGCAATGTTTGTTTAAATTGCTTAGTAAGTATAACAAATCTAATCGGGTCATGAAAAATAAATAAATAAATAAATAAGACGCAGATCAGACACCGCATTTTAGATTGATAAATAAATAAATAAATAAATAAATAAGACGCAGATCAGACACCACATTTTAGATTGATTTTCATTCCAAGGAGATGCCCAGGCGAAGATGTGTTCAGTTCACGGTCGACGGAGAATGACACGCTTTGGGATTACACGCGTGTGTAGACGATAAAGCTTTTTCTGAAAAAGCTCCAAGTTGAGTCGCAAAATGCCGCTATTAAATATACTTTTGAAATATTATAATTGCTATCAAAGTGCACAATATTGTAACCACATTGCGTCTGATGCGGGCGTTTGTTTGCAATATTAACAGAAAGTGGGGATTTTAGCCGTTAAATTAGGGTACGGTCGTTGTTTTTCCAGAGTTTTGTATGCTTCATATAAGGATTAAGGGTTGTTAATTTGAAAATAAAAATGCCGGCAGCTAATTAAATAAAAGTTCCACTTATTTGATATCTTTTTGAAGGTATTTAAACGGACAATTAGATTAAATCGGAACTTGTTTGTCAAATTGAAAAATAAATAAGTTATATTTGTTTAAAAAATAGTTTCCATTAAAGCGCCTGCTATTTCCAACAAGACATTCTGTACAGGTAAGCCGAAAAGGTCCGCGCACAGTAAAAGGCTTAATCCTTTGCGCCAACGGCATAAATGTCAATAATAGTTGCGGATGGCTCCGGAGGAGCAAGCATTTTCCTTTAAGGTAGACCACTTTTTCAGTGGGACAGGGCTTATAGAAAAGCAAAAAGGAAGTCCCGAAAGTTGTCGCCCTTGAAATGGCGGAAAAATCTAGCAGGTGTTCCCCTTAATTCGGCCAAATGAGGGTTATTTACGTGTATATGTCCGGGTAGGTGGACATGAATGAATGGCCCCGCCCATCAAGGCTTGGAAAAATGGATTGGTCAGCATGATGCTTCCCCGCAGAGCTGAAACTGACCGCACACGAGTACTTGTAAGCCGCTTAGAAGGTTTTGTTTGTTTGTTTGACTTGAGATTTAACGTCAACGTCAACACTGTAAAGGTCATTTTGGAGACGTTGCTTCCAATTTTGTGGGACTTTTACCCGACATTGAGATGAAATGGCATCTCAAGCCCTGTCGCCCAATGAAACCAATAGGGTTTATTAGCATGGACGGTCCGCCTCGCACCGCGGTTCCTGGACAGGCTTAGATCTTCTAAGCTGTTTACCAGTACTAGTGTGCGGGCCGGATTCAGCTCTGCGTGGAAGCATCATGCAGCCCATATATTTCTTCAAGCCCCTATGGGCGGGGGCCACCGCTTAGAAGGTCTAAGCCTGACCGGGTAAAGTGGTACGAATGAGACCGTCCCTGCATATAAATCCAATTGGTTTGTTTGGATGGTAGATCATTTCATCTCAATGCCGGGTAAAAGTCTCACATAGCTGAAATCAACGTCTCCAAAATAACCTAAATAGTGTTGACGGGGACGTAAAACCGCAATTCAAACCAAGACATAAATGAGACATAGTCATTTAAGCAGTCAGTAAGTAAGTCCGTAAGGAAGGAAGAAAGGGAGGAATGAAGAAAGGAAGGAAGGAAGGTCTTTATCTATCGAGCTCAACATCATTTAGCATGAGGGTAGCACCAAGTACTATTCGGTTATTAAGACCCTAGCTCGGGTTTTAAATTGTGATAACTTGTGTCCAATCGCTTTGTACTTTTTGCAATAAGATACGTTTAATCTAATCTTTAAAAGCATATTTAAAAAGTCCCCCATGGCCTACATGTAGTGGATAAGAGCACTGACTCTTAATCATTATGTTTCGAGCCTCGCTCGAGCCCAAGGCTCGAGCCCACATGCTGCAACATGGGATCATGTGTATTTTTCCTCTAGGTACTCTGGTTTTCGCCCACCTCTGATTAACGATTGGCTCGAGATGAAACCTTTAAAAAGTTCTTTATATTTTCTACACTCAGTGTCCTCTGGTAAGAGACCTCCTTTGGAACTGTTCAAAAGTGGTCTTTAAGTCAAAAGTGGTCTTCATATATGAGTTTTACTGCATATCGTTTTTAACTGAGGTGAATTGCTTAATATAGGATATCTTTTTGAAAGGAGTGTTGAGTGTACTCATTAGAATCGCCGCCATTGAGGCTATTCTCCAGTGAATACATACAACATATATTTCAAGACAAAATAAAGACAAGATCTCGGAGTAGTCTGATCAGGGTCCACACTGATTGCTTGTAAGGATTTGGTTGGTTGAAAAAATGGCAAAAAACATGTAAAGGAAGTTATTTTACACTATTCTACCTTTTTGTTTGGATATAACACTGTTTAACTAAGAGGTTTTGTTTGTTTGATTTGAGGTTTAACGTCCCCGTCAACACTGTATAGGTCATTTTGGAGACGTTGCTTCCAATTTTGTGGGACTTTTAACCGACGTTGAGATGAAATGACATCTCAAGCCCTGTCGCCCAATGAAACCAATAGGGTTTATAAGCATGGACGGTCCGACTCGCACCGCTTTTCCTTGGCAGGCTTAGATCCTCTAAGCGGTCTACCAGTACTCGTGTGCGGTCGAATTCAGCTCTGCGTGGAAGCATCATGCAGCCCATATATTTATTCAAGCCCCTATGGGCGGGGGCCGGTAATTTGATACTCCAAGAAACAAATGTTATAGAAATTTGTATAGAAATTTGTTAGAATCGCCTCAATGAGGCGATTCTAACAAATATCTATAACATTTGTTTCTTGGAATAATGATGTGGAAAAGGCCTTTTATAACGTATCATACTCCTAGCTAGCTGCGATCTTTATAACGACAAATTCATTATAACGGCACAATAATAGGTGAAAAATATCGTCGTAATAAAACGCGGGTCCTGTGTACAGGTATTGTTTCTTTGTTTGATTTGAGGTTTAACGTCCCCGTCAAAACTGTAAAGGTCATTTTGGAGACGTTGCTTCCAATTTTGTGGGACTTTTACCCGACAATAAAATGAAATGACATTTCAAGCCCTGTCGCCCAATGAAACCAACAGGGTTTATAAGCATGGACGGTCCGACACTCAAACCGCTGTACCTGGGCCGGCTTAGAGACCCTAAGCGGTTTACCAGTACTCGTGTGTGGGTTAGATTCTGCTCTGCGTGGAAGCATCATGCAGCCCATATATTTCTTCAAGCCCCGATGGGCGGGGGCCGTCTGTACATGTATTGACTGTATATTATTCTAATGGTTTGACTTTTCATAATACAAAGACGGACGCAGTAACAAACATGCCCGACTCCTGCTGGACAATCCTGCGGACATGTCAAGCTACTTGGGTTACAAAGACCACCGCATTCATGATATGTCTTCACTCGTGAACGAGGCCAAGGCGCAAGCGCACGGTAATACCGGAAGCGGGTCTGGAACCGGAAGTGGACAACCATACAACATACCAAGTATGTGAAAACTTCACAATTTAATTACATGTAATCGAGGCAACACATTTCTTTTTTCTTCTGTTTTTTTTTTTTTTTTTTTTTTTGTTTCAAAAAATAATAAAAGAAGAACTTAGAACATGCATGCACATCGTGTTAATAAATAGAGGATATTTACTTTTTTGAGATGAATACCAAAAATATTTCATCGAGTGTGTTGAAAATTCTGATGTTTTCAACACACGAGATGAAATATTTTTGATATTTATCGAAAAAAAAGTAAATTTTCTTTTCATTCGGTAATATTTTAGGCCACTTACTGTAATTGATCAATCGGATCTTACGTCATAATTTTTGACTTGGCTATGACGTCACAACTGTCAGTTACATCGCCATTTTTAATACACCATTTTTACAGTTCAAAGAATGCTTTTTTCAAGCTATTTTGACAGAATTATTTTATAGATAACGTATGAATTTTTGCGAAAAAGTAGTCCGCTGCTACTGTGAAAATAACATGGCCATGTTATTTTTCACACTGTGAAAATTTCATTTATATTTTCACAGTGTGAAAATATCAGTTTTATTTGTTTCAGATATGCATTGATTTCACTGCTATGTATAAATAAATCCAGTATATTTATGATGTAGATCACAATGCAGTTAGTTAATTTATACTGATATCTCCCAATGTTTTGATTTTGACGAAAACACGCCTATATAATTTTCACCCCCTTGAACCCCACTTTTATACAGTAAAACTGGGGTTTACAGGGGTAAACCTTATTTTTCTTATTTTTGCTCTAAAATATAGATTGTGGGTACTAGTTAGATTGAGGCGGTTCTAACGGGTACCAACAATCTATATTTTGAGCAAAAATAAGAAAAATATCACAA
Organism: Lucinisca nassula; assembly: GCA_963580285.1. Classification (NCBI taxonomy): domain Eukaryota; kingdom Metazoa; phylum Mollusca; class Bivalvia; order Lucinida; family Lucinidae; genus Lucinisca; species Lucinisca nassula. The sequence goes on along the minus strand of OY757027.1, from coordinate 32,653,921 downwards.
TTTTCATCCTAAAATTTTCATTTTTTCGGCAATAAAGGTTACAATGTAGATCTATTTGTATGGGCGTGTTTTCGTAATGATATATATTTATCTACAGGTATTTGACAATTTAACTTGAAAACGTTGCGATCGATCACAAAAATAAATTTTTGATTCTGCATTTTAAGGTTTGGGATTGATCCCAAATGATTAATCTATTTGACATTTTCATCTTGCAGTTGGGATCGATCCCAGAAATACAGTTTGGCTTGTTCGAAGCTTTGTTCAGTGCAAACGTTTTGGTCCCGTAATTGCACGTATAAACCGTAGTGCCCGAAATACTACGAAGTGGTCATGCCAAGTAATCTGAACCCATATTTCATTTTGAAAGTACAAATACGAGAGAGCTGTCTACACTTTTTAAAATTTCACGAAGGAAAGGACATCATGCTATGAAGACATCCGTAAACTCCACTTTTACAGAGAAACTGGGACTTACATGGGTGTATAACCGGCCCCGATAGCTCAGTTGGTTCTAGTGTCCGCTCCAGGGAATGGGAGGTCTCGGGTTCGATCCCGGGCCGCGACATACCAAAGTCGTTAAAATGGTACTAGCTGCTCCTCGCTTGGCACTCAGATTTACGGGGTAGAGCTAGGACTGGTCGACCCAGTGTCAGGATAATGTGACTGGGTGTGGTATCATGTAATGTGTCTGTGACATGATACTTCAGTGAGGCAGCACTATTAAAGTGAGCATTGAGCTCCCTGTCGCAACCAGACACCGTCATGATATGACTGAAAAATTGTTGAAAGCGACGTTAAACCCAAATTAACACTCACATTACATTGGTGTACATTATTTTTCTTATTTCTGCTCCAGGACATAGGTTATGGGTACTGGTAAGAACCGCCTCAATGAGACGGTGCTAACGAGCACCCACAACCAATGTTTTGAGTGGAAATAAGAAAAAAACACAACTTTTCGGCGATATGATAGACACAATTTTAGCGCATAGATCCCAGCAGGCACATGACGTAATTGTGACGTCACATCAACGTCGGTACAACATCATGACGTTTATGCAACGTCCAATCAACGTCTATGCAATGTCATGACGTTGCACCGACGTTGATTTGACGTTGCCCTAGCGACGTATGCCGGCTGGGATGTGTTCCCGTAATAGGACAAACATACATTTTCCTTATTCAGAATATTCTATGTTTGGCATATTTACCATGTGGCAGGGTAGTGGTGGCCGCCCACCATCAGTGCTCAAAATACATCAATATCATAACTAGGGCTGATTAATCGGAGCTGATAAGATAATCGATTATCATTTATGTCATTGCGATCGATAATCGATTAGTAATCGCTAAGTTTTTTTGTCATAATTTTACCTGTCTGAGCATGCCTCTTACCATATGTTTTACTTTACTATATGTATATTTGAACAGACAGGCCTGAGCAGACGGTGTAGACCCAGATGAGACGCCGCAGAATGCGGCGTCTCATCAGGGTCTGCACTGTTTGTCCTCATCCAACTATTTTAGGTATAACCTTGGTTAGCAAATTGCACATGTCAAGTAATCGATTACAAGCAAATCAGAAATGATAATCATTTTTCTGGAATTTATCGATCTATTAATCGATTATACGATTAATCGTGTCTGCCTTAATCATAACCCTTAAGGACGTGTTTACATGTGTATTGCGATTTCTATGTAGTCGAAGATAAATACGGCCTCGCCCATCGGCGCTTGAAGAAATATATGGACTGCATGATGCCTCCACGCAGAGCTGAAAACGATCCGCACACGAGTACTGGATCCAGGAATCGCGGTGCGAGGCAGACCGTCCATGCTAATAAACCCTATTGGTTTCATTGGGCGACAGGGCTTGAGATGTCATTTCATCTAAATGTCGGGTAAAAGTCCCACAAAATTGGTAGCAACGTCTTCAAAATGACCTTTACAGTGTTGACGGGGACATTAAACCTCAAATCAAACAAAAACAAACAAAACGAGTGCTGGTTAAACGCTTAGAGGATCTAAGCCTGCCCAGGCAAAGCGGTGCGAGTCGGCCCGTCCATGCTTATAAACCCTATTGGTTTCATTGGGCGACAGGGCTTGAGATGTCATTTCATCTCAATGTCGGGTAAAAGTCCCACAAAATTGGAAGCAACGTCTTCAAAATGACCTTTACAGTGTTGACGTGGACGTTAAACCTCAAATCAAACAAAAACAAACAAAACGAGTACTGGTAAAACGCTTAGAGGATCTAAGCCTGCCCAGGCAAATCGGTGTGAGTCGGCCCGTCCATGCTTATAAACCCTATTAGTTCCATTGGGCGACAGGGCTTGAGATGTCATTTCATCTCAATGTCGGGTAAAAGTCCCACAAAATTGGAAGCAACGTCTCCAAAATGACCTTTACAGTGTTGACGGAGACGTTAAACCTCAAATCAAACCAACAAACACAACGAGTACTGGTAAACCGCTCAGAGGATCTAAGCCTGTCCAGGCAAAGCGGTGCGAGTCGGACCCGTCTATGCTTATAAACCCTATTGGGTTCATTGGGCGGCAGGGCATGAGATGTCATTTCATCTTAATGTCGGGTAAAAGTCCCACAAAATTGGAAGCAATGTCTCCAAAATGACCTTTGCAGTGTTGACAAGAACGTTAAGCCTCAAATCAAACAAAAACAAACTCGAAGATAACTAACTATAGTTCGCCAACAAATAGCTGGCAGTGACGTAGCTGACTATTTGAGCTATTTTACCGTTAGCCCCATAAGCTTTGCATTGTTCAGAACAAAAACAAGTCGTGACGTCACTGTCAACTATTCCTCGACGGACAGGAATAGTTGACAGTGACGTCACGACTTGTTTTTGTTCTGAACTATGCAAAGCTTATGGGGCTAACGGTAAAATAGCTCAAATAGCCAGCTACGTCACTGCCAGCTATTTGTTGGCGAACTATATGTCTAATTGTTTTTAATCAAGAAAAGAAGTCCGTGAAATGAGTTTACGGGCCACCGTGGCCTAATGGGTAAAAGCGCTGACCCTTAATCATTAGGTCGCTCACCGCTTTGGTTCGCGAATCGCTTGGGCCAGATGTGAGACGCTACGTTCAGCAAGGGAAGGTCATGTGGGTTTTCTCCGAGTACTCCGGTTTTCGCCAACATCAGATTAACGATCTGCTCGAAATAAGTGAAATGATCTTAAAAGGCCGTAAAACCAAAAACACACACAAAAAAGATATATTCTTTTGTTTATTTATTTAATACATACAATTTATGAACCCTTATCTTGCTGTTCACGACAACCCCTATCATTGCAAAAAGTGTAGATCCAGATCAGATGGCATCTGATCAGGATCTACACTGTTTGGCATTCAGTTTATGAATTTGTAGCAATAAATTACATCAAGTTTTTTGATTGGTTGATATAACGAAATGGGTGTGGCTAAACCGAATATTCAGCAAGCGAAGGGTTCAAGTAAGTCGATTTTGTCAAAATATTGAAAACATCTTTCTTACATGTCTGTCAAAACAGACCTATTTGACCCTTACCCGATCATTTACGTAACAGATTTTCCGGGACAAACCGGGCAGTCAGATACCGGAACACAAAGAAACAGTCTTAGTTTCGCGGGAACCAATCTATGGCGCTGTGATGCTCACGTGGTGGCAGTATGTGATCTGAATTGCCTCGACGTTGATCCCAAAGATGGTTGTCCATTTTGTGTGCAGTCATGTCGTAAGTCTCTCTCTCTCTCTCTCTCTCTCTCTCTGTCTCTCTGTCTCTGTCTCTCTCTCTCTCTCTCTCTCTCTCTCTCTCTCTCTCTCTCTCTCTCTCTCTCTCTCTCTCTCTCTCTCTCTCTCTCTCTCTCTCTCAGCAGCACATTTCATTTCATGTTCCATCTCCCGAAAATAGTATTGCTGAACTGGGCCTACGTCCGATTGAGATTCTACGTAAACTACTCAAAGTTTGATAGGGATCACTTTTTATATACCAAATTTTTTTTGCACTGAAAATTTAAAATTTCTTGACAGAATTTGTACTCCCTGTATTGATAAATATCTTTAGCAGAAACTCAAGTGCAATTAAGTACTCATGAATGTGCACATTTCTCACACTTCGCAAATGAATTCATGCTTCCCCAAAATCTTGCGTAGCACTGCTTTCCAACAGACAAATCAAACTTGTCAGTGTTCCTTTACAAAGCGTAAAAACGATTTCATTTGATTTGTGAAACACTAAAATGCCTTGGGGACAATTAAAAAAAAGGGTCTGAGCCCCGAAGAAATGAATCATGACGTCGGAATGTTGGAATCTGGCGTCTCTCGACATCGTGTTGCTGGGATTCTGAATGTGTCTCAGAGCGTGGTTTCCCAAATGTGGAGTCGGCATCTTACCCACGGAAATTCTTCACACAGACACGGCGGGGTCGAGAAAGGCTACAAACTCAACATCAGGGCCGTTTCTTGTTGATTCAGTCTCGACGTCAACGGTTCCTGAACGCTACGCGTTTGCATAACGAGCTTAGGAACGGAACTGGAGTACGAATTTCTACACAAACTGTCAGAAACGGGCTCCACGAGTTCGGACTTAATGCCATGAGGCCTGCTGTACGTGTTCCGTTGACGAGACAGCACGTGATAGATCGGTTGGACTTTGCCAGAACTCACGTCAGGTGGACGGTTCGTGACTTGACGCCAGTACTGTTTTCTGAAGAGTCCAGATTCTGTCTAGACTTCACTTATAAACGTCAATTAGTGTGGCGAATGTCTAAAGAGGGATTCGATGACTTGAATGCGGCAGAGCATGACCGCTAAGGAAAGGGATCAGTTCTGGTTTGGGCTGGGATAAGCGTAAACGGTAAAACTGACTTGTACGTCGTTGAAAACGGAACGTTAATGGCAGTTAGGTACTGTTATGAAATTCTGGATCTGTTTGTGAGACCATATGCAGATGCTATCGGCCCGGACTTTATTCTGATGGGCGATAATGCCTGTCCAAACCGTGCCAACGTCACTGATTCCTATCTGGAACGTGAGACAATCGTTCGTATGGACTGGCTTGCTCGATCACCGGACTTAAATGCGATTGAGCATGCGCGGGACATGCTACAGCGATATGCTTAAAGGAAAGGAAATTAAAGGTTAAACGAAACAGTCTAAATCCCTGTTCAGGGTCATTTACCCAGCCCGCACTCAAAGATCCACCAGTGCTGTCAGTACTTTCAGCGCTTTGATTATCTTTCACACGATAACAAAACATCTTTATCTCTGAATGTAGGCTGCGTTTCCATTCTGAAAACACGCCTATAAAAGTACATTTTATCATGGCGCCGAAAATATGAAGACGTGAAGATGAAAAACTACGATAATTTTCTAATTTCTGCTCAAAAATAGATTGTGGGTACACGTTAGAACCGCCTCATGGAGGCGGTTCTAACGAGTACCCACAATCTATATTTTAGAGCAGAAATAAGAAAAATAAGGTCTACCCCTGTAAACCCCAGTTTTACAATATGAAAATGGGATTCAAGGGTGGGGGGGGGGGGGGGTACGTGATGTGACAGAGTCTTCATGTTTCGTCTGATGTTTTTGTGTGTGCCTCCTTGTCGCTTACTTTCTTTAGAAGACTTGAGATGGCTGCATTCTTTGATTGCGCCATTGCCTAGGCGATCTTTTCTTACTGGTTTGCATACCACGGCTATTTTGTGTGTGCTGTATGGTGGCCGTGAAACGTCTCCCCGTGCTGCATTAAATGCTGTTATTATTCTATCCTCAGGGATAGCATATTACAACCTATTTGTTTGGCCCCAGCACATCGGGGCTTGAAGAAATAGATGGGCTGAATGATGCTTCCACGCAGAGCTGAAATCGACCGCACACGAGTACTAGTAAACCGCTTAGAAGATCTAAGCCTGCCCAGGCAAAGCGGTGCGATTTGGATCGTCCATGCTTATAAACCCTATTGGTTTCATGGGGCGGCAGGGCTTGAGATGTCATTTCAGCTCAGTGTCGGGCAAAAGTCCCACAAAATTGGAAGCAACGTCCCCAAAATGACCTTTACAGTGCTGACGGGGGCGTTTATCCTCAAATAAAACAAAACAAAACAAACAAAACAACCTATTGGTTTTTTGGGTCTCATGTTTCTTCTGATGTTTTCTTTAGGTGACTTCTTTGATTGTGGCATTTCCTGAGTGACCTTTCCATACTAGTTTCATAGAGTCTAAGTTATCAGTCAAAAACGCATTTAGTTAGACGTGTAGTAATTTAGTTACATATAGCACAATTATCCAAGTCTCTTGGAACAAAACGGATACTCTGGCAATCAATGCAGGCCCAGATCAGACGACGCGTTCTGCGGCCTCTGATCAGGGCCTCCACTGCAATCATTTTCTAATAAATTTTGATGAATACACAACCTGACACCCCTAAATTTTGAAATTGACTCCTGCTGTATCTACGGAGGAATATTCCATCTGGTACAAGACCATTCGTAGACTTGTAATTATAACAACTTTGTGTGCGTTTAAACCGTTATCTTGTTAAAAACGACAACCCCTCCCTTTGCAAACAGTGAAGATTCGGACCAGAGAAGCCATCTGATCACGATGGCTGCTTCAGAAGCCACGATGGCTTCTTCAGAAGACATCTGATCAGGATCTTCACTGTTCGTCAATCAGTTTGTACATTTGAACGAATTCAATATATGTAGATATTTAATTGGCTGATAGTTAGAAATGGGCGTGACAAACTTAACTTATTCAGCAGGATAAGGTAAAATATACTACTCAAAGTTTGATAGGGATCACTGTTTTAATGCAAAATAATTTTTGGATAAATTAATCAGCTGAATCCAAATTTGATACATAATGATAGAAGACGTATCCTTCACAAAAGCTAGTGATTAATTTTGTCAACTGGTACTGCATTCAAGCGTGACAACAGCAACCGTCTTGCCACCCCCAAAATTTGCCGTAACACGAAGGGATTTGGACAATTGATTTTTCACAAACTGTCGAATTTGTTTAGACAAACGTGCCTAATAACGTGTATAGCGTCCATGGGCATCAATTACAGTACGGCATCGCCTGCGCATGCATATAGTCAGAGTCTGTATCCGGTTTTGTGGAATCAGCTTTTATTCAGCAACCAATGCATCTTTGAGATCCTGTAAAGTCCTCGGATGCACAGGTCGGCGTAGCGCGGCGTCTGATCAGAGTCCACACTTTTTGCCAATGTTCCAGCATATAAGCCGAGTCAATTTTACACAACAAGCTTTCTTTAACAAAGCGCGCTCTGGCGTCCCAGTGAAAAGAATATCGCGGCTAAAATAACCGCTATCAGTGATAGTCACGTGGACATCAGCTGTGCTTAGTAACTTTGGGTCGACTGACAAACAATCGACCCAAGACTGTCCACTGAATTTGTTTGCTCTAATTTCCCTTCATTTTCACAGAGACAGCGCTTCATGGTCAAGGAACACACACCGGAACCTTTTCTTCCGGCAGTCAATCGGGTTCTGTTTCGAGTGGCAGTGATGCTGGCGCTGGAACACAGTCTGCGATGGGCCAATCAGGATCGCCGTTTCAGCAGCAACCTTCATCAGGCACCGGAGCACAAAGTAGCATCGGCCAATCAGGTTCTCCGTTTCAACAGCCAACATCGGGAGCTGGAACAGGAACGCATACCAGTGGTGGCCAATCCGGAGCAGCATCGCAGCAGACATCAGGCGTGGCTGGAACCGGGGCACAATCTGGCGGCAGCCAGTCAGGTTCTATATCTCAACACCCATCTGGACTAAGCGGAACCGGGGCTGGTAGCAGTCAGTCAGGTCAGCTTCCCTCCGGTCTCGCAGGAACAGGGACACAGCCGGGATCTAGCCAGACAGGATCAATCGTGCAACAGCCGTCTGGATTAACTGGAACCGGGAGCCAGTCTGCAGGCCAAGGGACGGCTGGTTCAATCGGTGCCCAGACAACAGGTATCAAAATATAAAGATACTTTATAGAACATATTTATTCAGCTGAAATAATCTAACAGCAGCAATGCCAACTGTACTGTTTCCCTCCACTAAACATGTGTTCTATCGAACGCATTAATTTAGCTTTCACAGTAGACTTTTTAGCTCACCTGGGCCGAAGGCTCCAGGGGAGCCCAAAGAACACTTCAACAGTAATTCATCCGCCGTCCACCCGTCACCGCCTTTGACCAGTTATATCTCTGTGGTCTGCAGGCTGATCTGAAACATTACTCATCTGTATAATGCCGCTGGTATGGGGATTTTCATTGAAATCGACTAGACACTTTGATTGCTGGATGGCAATCACAATTTCCCGTAGACATACAATTGGAAAGTGCGTGTCACCATCGAAGCTCCTTCAGTGTAAATAAGATCTTTCTGAAACTTACATATAAGTATGCTTGGGGTAAGTAAATGCTCGGATGAGTTTGAAAACTGGCAAAGTCGGCTCATTTATAGTGAGTGAGTGTTTGAGTTTTACGTCCCACCAACAGCTAAGGTCATACGGAGACGGGACCTCGGTTTAAAGACTCATCCGAAAGTCTGGAGAAGCCCGGGATCGATCCTGCGACCCCTGATTTACAAGGCGAGTAACGTAACCACTGCACCACGGAGGCTTCTCGGCCCATTCATAGTAGAACTGTGTCCCCTTGGCGAGTAGGCTTTAGGCCAAGGGTCGGCTGTTTCTGAATATGTCTGCACCGTTTCTGAACATGTCTGCACCTTAGTCCCTTCAGTTTTGATTGGATCTTCTGATAATTACAAAATTATAAGTAAGACAGGGATAACAGCTCGGATGAGTTCGAACACTCGCAATGACGGCCTTTTACTAATAGAGTTATGCCCCTTTGTTGCTGAAAAAGCCTATTTTCGACCTTGACATCGCCATAAGTCTTTTAGCTTTGATTGGATCACCCAGAAATTTACATACAGTAGAACTTCGATGGCTCGAACACTAATGACTCGTTTACCATGGCTGAGTCGAACCCGTCCTTGAGTCCCTAGAGAAATCCTCCACATAACAAAAAGTGGGGGATAGTTTAGGAGATTTTCGTAATTTATTTTGGAAATGTATCCTGTGTGTACTCAATAGAATCGCCTCGATGAGGCGATTCTAATGAGTACACACAGCATATACAGTTTCATTATAGAGCGCAGAAAAGTTGTCAAAAAGTATCTCCTTATGCCTCCTGGCAGTAACCCTCAGTGACTCGAACTACCCCTGTCTCGAACAGATTTTCGAGGTCCCAAAGGTGTTCGAGCCATTTAAGTTCGACTGTATAAGTTAGTAGGTTTGGGATAAAAGCTCGGATGAGTTCGAAAAATTGTGAGGTAACCCTGTCTATTAGAGTTATGTCCTCTTAATTGCTGAAAATGCCTATCTTTAGCACAAGACATAGGCGTGCAAGTTTCCATCCGTTAATTCGTCCGTCCGTCCAGCCTTCCGTTAACATTTTCCCGTGAGTGTTTTGTGAGCGCAACTCCTGTTACAATTTTTACCGATCTTTTGGAAACTTTGCAGGTGTTTTGGCAAGATCTGCAGATGTGCATGTGCTTTTGGGCTTATCCTCCGTTAGTCCGTTTAACTTTCCCAACTTGACTTCTCCAGACTTTCGGATGAGTCTTTAAACCGAGGTCCCGTCTCCGTATGACCTTAGCTGTTGGTGGGACGTAAAACTAAAACACTCACTCACTCACTCACTTTCCCAACTTAACCCTAATCGTACTGTTCACAACAACCCCTATCTTTACTAACAGTGTAGATCCAGATCAGACGGCTTCTGAAGAAGCCATCTGATCAGGATCTACATTGTTTGGCATTCAGTGTATGAATTTGTAGGAATAAATAACATGAAGAAATCCGATTGTTTCAAAGTCAGAAATGGGTGTGGCTTTACTGAATATTCAGCAAGATAAGGGTTAACTTTTCCAGGTCCAATTACCATACGAATAAATACCTTGTAAGCGCAACTCTTCTTACAGTTTGCAACAGATCGTTTTGTAACTTTGCACGTGTTTTTGTCATGATCTGCAGTGTGACGTAGCTAAAGCTCAAACGATTAATCGTATAATCGATCGATAAATTCCACAAAAATGATTATCATTTCTGATTTGCTTTTAATCGATTACTTGATAGGTACAATTTACTGCCCAAAGTTTAGCCTAAAATAGCTGGATGAGTAGCAAACAGTGCAGACCCTGATGAGACACCGCATTCTGCGGCGTCTCATCTGGGTCTACACTGTTTGCTCAGGCCTGTCTGTTCAAATATACATATGGTTAAGTGCAACATATGGAAAGAGTCATGCTCAGACAGAAAGCCAGGCAGGTAAAATTATGACAAAAAACTCAGCGATTACTTATCGATTATCGATCGCAACGTAAGAACTGATAATCGATTATCTTTTCAGCTACGATTAGCCAGTCCTAAACGTAGCCTGTTAGAGCTGTGATCGTATAGTTTTATGCGTTGTGTTTTTCAACAGACAGAGAGACAAACGACTATCATCAGTTACTATTTTATAAGCAAGTCACTTCATGCAGAGAACTAAGTTTTTACTGCATGACAACTGTACAGCAGCAAGACTGCACAGAACAAATACAAACTTCAAATCCATCAACAAAATCCAAAATTTAACTAGAGCGAGCAGTCGATGGCAAGCCGTCGCAAATCCACACGCTTTGCCACATAGCAGACGTGACCTTTTGACCCCTTGAGATGGCCCGTTTGGGCGGAGCCAACTATAATGTCCCTCTCGCACGCCCTCACCGTGTAAGGAAGTTATGTAGCAAATATGGTTGCATTCCGGCCAGTGGTTAAGGAGGAGATAGCATGACGGACGGACGGACGGACAGACGGACGGAGGCGTTCACAATATCCCCAAACGCTTTCTTTAAAAGCGTGGGGATAAATATACATTTCAAACCATGTTTATTAACAAATCCCCACATGTAGCGATCACATGAGGTTTGTACTTATTATTTACATAGTTTATTCTGACTTGCTTTTGTGCCAATACAACATCCCACTTGTACATGCAATTTATACTGCATATTATAGAAAAGTTTCAACTGTTAAATTTTACCAATATTCTCTGTCATTATTAAAGAAGCTTATAACGGTTCTTTCTTCATATAAAATTACTGCCCTATAAACATATTAAGACCATAGCATGATCATAATGCCGAGTAGACTCCGCTGGTCATGTCCCTACTTGACAAGTGTGGACCCTGATCAGACTGCACAATGGCCGCACTTCACAAGTGTAGACCCAGATCAGAGTGTGTAAACAGCCACTATGTTATAGCATATTTGCTAGTGGGTTTACGGGTAATCTCTGCTAATTTTCTATCAACCTTTTCTACTTTTTCAGCTTAGTTTTTTTTTCAGGTCCAATTAATTCTTGAATAGATACCTTTTGGAGCGCAAATCCTCTTACAGCTTTTTGCTGGATCTTTTGAAACATTGCAGGTGTTTTGGGAATGGTCTGCATGTGATTTTTGTTTGTGGTTATCCTCCGTTAATTGTTAAGAACTTTTTTCACTCTTTCAACTAAAACTTTTTGATGTCAAATTACTTTTAGATACCTTGTGGGTGCAACTCCTTTTACCGATTTCTACCAATCGTTTTTAAACTTTGCATGTGTTTTATGCATGATATTAGGGTATATGAACTTAGTCATTTTCTGACATCGGAAACATAGACTGTGGGTACCTCTTGAATTCCCATGTATTCATTTCTTCTACCTGATATAAAAATACTTTTTGGGTGGGGCAAATGTGGGGCTTGTGCGACATCAATTTCACTGAAGTTTGATCAATTTTTGACATTGTCATCACCATCGTAAGTCCCTAAGTTTAGGTAGCATCTTCTTGATTTAATTTTGTTTGATTTGAAGTTTAACGTCCCCTGTAAATGTCATTTTGGAGACGTTGCTTCCAATTTTGTGGGACTTTTACCCGACATTGAGATGAAATGACATCTCAAGCCCTGTCGCCCAATGAAACCAATAGGGTTTATAGGGCCAACTCGCACCGCGGTTCCTGGACAGGCTTAGATTCTCTAAGCGGTTTACCAGTACTAGTGTGCGGACGGTTTCAACTCTGCGTGGAAGCACCATGCAGCCTATCTATTTCTTCAAGCCCCGATGGGCGGGGCGGAGCATCTTCTTGAAATGTACATATAAGTGACTCAGGAATAAAAGCTCAGATGAGTTCGAAAACTGTCGAAGTCGGCTTATTACTCAGAGTTATGTCTATTTCTTTGCTGAAAATGCTTATTTTGGACATTGTCATCACCATAAGTCCTTTAGATTTGATAGGATATTCCTTAAACTAACGGATAAGTAGGTTGGGGTTAAAAGCTCAGATGAGTTTGAAAACTGTTGAGGTTCGCCTATCTATCATAGTTATGTCCCATTGGTTGTTGAAATAAAATAAAAAAAAAAATAATAAAATGGCGTTTCCTCCTTAACCAGTGGATGGCTTTTGATATTCACAGGAATGTTCTTTGGGTGACCCTCTACCAGAATTGCTCTAACCATTTCGCTCCGATTAACAAGATGGCCACCAGAGCTAAAACTATATAAAAAAAATCGACTTCTCTTAAATCCGTGCACGATGGATGGATTTCGACATAATTTCACAGGATTGTTCCTTTGGCGATCTTCATCCAACATGCCTCTACCCATTCTGCTCAGATGAACAAGATGGCCGCCAGGGCTAAGGGCTAAAAAAATGAGAGAAAACCTCTTTAAACGACGTCTGTTCCTAAGCCAGCGGATGGATTTTAAAATAACTCCACAAGAATGTTCCTTAGGTGAAACAATGCATCATGTCATACAAATGTGATCGTAATATAACTGTAGTAGTAGAAGTATAAGTTACCTAATATATTAATTGCATTGTAACACCTTGACCTGATAAACATATGCTAGCTCAGGACAAGTAAGCTTTATCAGGACGACGTGACATTGCACTTCTATGAACTGGGCTGCTGGAAAAATTGGCAAAAATGTACGAGTTTACAATGGGATTAACTAATAAACAGATTCGTGATATTTGATATCAAGTTTACCAGGCTCGGCTTTTTGAACGCATGTAGAATCGCTCGGCAAGCCTCGCGGTTCTACAAGTGTTCTCGAAGCCGTGCCTGATAAACTTGATATCAACAAACATGAACCTAGTATCCTCTATGTATTAAAGCAAATGAAGCAAATCCGGACTTGGTCTTCTGTCCTACGGGGGTCGCTTCCTTTGCACGTGACCCGTATTGTTTATACTCCCTTGTCCTGCTGAGCCCGGATATGTCTTTTATCAGTTACCACCAATATAAATTGCATTGTAACGCACTGACCTGATAAAGATATGCTATCTAAGGACAAGAGAGCTTTATCAAGTCAACGTGACATTGCACTTTTACGAATGAACCGGACTACTTGATAAATGACAAAAATGTTATTGTTACTGGGAAAAATGGAAAAATTACCTGAAAAAAAAATATCATTGGAAAATATGGTCTGCTGACACTAAATATATCGACCGCTAGAATGCTCGGATGCACTGAGGATCATCAATAACTAATCGTAAATTGTTCATTTAAGAGTGTAGAAGGGGATAAATGAGAAATAGAATACCAGATTCGTGTCTTTGATATCAAGTTTATCAGGCTCGGCTTCGAGAACGCATGTAGAATCGCTAATAGCATCGACTGGAATAAGTATAAACGTATTAGAAATAAAGTTAATAATCTAGTAAAGCATGCCAAAGAAAATTTTTATAATTCCTTGGAAGTTTCCATCTGTGATTTTCATAACAATGACAAAAGGAAATTTTGGCAAGTTATTCGCCATTTTGTTAAAAATAATAAAACCTCAAACAATATTCCCCCACTTGTTATAGAAAAAGAAAACGGTCAAAAATCATATTGTTATACAGACGAAGAAAAAGCGGAATGTTTGAACGACTATTTTTCGTCAATTTCAACAATAAATGATAATGAAGTTCAGTTGCCTAATTTTGAATCTAAAACTAGAAATTCGTTAAGTGATATTACATGTTCAGCTCTAGAAATTTCAACTTTAATCGATTTACTAAATCCAAATAAAGCGACTGGCCCGGATCTAATTAGTAATAGAATGTTGAAGGCTGTATCAAACGAGATCTCAGTTCCACTGGAAATACTGTTTAATAGGTCGTTTAGGGAGGGGGTGTTTGGAGATATATGGAAGGGTTCTCACGTTTTGCCTTTACCTAAAAAGTGGGACTTAACTAAGGTTACAAACTTCAGACCGGTATCACTACTTAGCGGAATAGGTAAATTACAAGAACGAATAGTTCATAAAAACATATACAACTTTTTACACGCCAACAATCTTTTATATAAATACCAATCTGGTTTTCTTCCCAATCATTCTACTACTTACCAACTTGTTGACATTTATCAACATATCTATCAAACGTTTGATAATAATCAATATTCATGCATGATATTCGGTGATGTCTCTAAGGCATTTGATAGGGTTTGGCATGAAGGCCTAATTTTCAAATTGAAACAGCACGGCATAAACGGACATTTACTTAACTGGATTAGAGATTACCTTTCTAACAGATCTCAGAAAGTAATAATTAAATCTTCTACTTCCACTGCTAGGAATACTAATGCCGGGGTACCCCAGGGTTCTGTTCTGGGACCCCTATTGTTCTTAGTTTATGTAAACGATATTGCAGGTTCTTTATTAAGCTTAACCAGACTTTTTGCCGATGATAGTTCATTATTTTATTCAGCTTCATCACTGAACGACATTCAGGGAATAATAAATCACGATCTTTGTGTTTTATCGGCATGGGCGAAACAATGGCTGGTTACTTTTAATTCACTGAAGACAGAAGCAGTTCTTTTTACATTAAAACCTTTCGAGCAGTTTCCGGATATAATTTTCGACGGAACCCCAATAAAATTTGTCCCGGAGCACAAACATTTAGGTCTAACATTAAGCTGTAATGGTCAATGGAAAACTCATATTGAAAACATTATCTCAAGCGCAGCAAAAGTAGTTGGTATAATGCGTAAACTTAAATATACATTTCACAGGGTTGCCTTGAACCAAATTTATTTATCATATGTACTGCCCATCCTTGAATATTCTTGCATTGTTTGGGATGGTTGTACAGCCCAAGACTGCCAGTCTCTTGAAAAATTACAACATGAAGCAGCTCGTATTGTTACGGGTCTTACTAGGTCTGTGTCCCTAGATAAGCTTTATAAAGAATGTGGCTGGATTCCTCTTAAGCAAAGGAGGCACAAACATAAGCTATCATTTATGTATAACGTCGTACATGAAAACGTACCATCATATATATTAGACATAATTCCTCCTCTGGTAAGAGACGCAACCCCGTATCCTTTAAGAAATAATAATAACATAACGGTTCCCCACACTCGAACTGAAATTTCTCGGCGATCGTGCATTCCATCTTCTATTTCGATTTGGAACTCCCTTGACATTAACCTTCGAGGAGCACCTAGTCTTAATTCTTTTAAATACCAAGTTAAGAATTTTTACTTTTCTAATACTTACGTTCCTACCTATTACATGGAAGGTGATAGGTACAATTCAGTATTACATGCCAGAATAAGAAATAACTGTAGTAACCTAAAAAAAGATCTGTATATAAATCACCTGGCTCTAAGTCCGAACTGCAATTGCTCGGAAGTAAACGAGGATGCTGAGCATTTCTTCTTTGCTTGTTCCAACTTTACAAGAGAAAGAATTATATTCTTTCAATCGACACGGACATTTCATCCTCTCAATTTAAAAAAGGTTCTTTTTGGGGATGATGCATTATCACCTCAAGAAAATGGAATACTATTTCAAGCAGTGCAGACGTATATCAAAAGCACTGATAGATTTAACCAAAATGCTTAATTTAATTGAATTTATATTGAAACACTATTATATGCCTCAACGGCTGGGTTTCTTGACGACGAACAATTAGTGACTTATTCATTTATTTTAGTTGCTGATTTATTTATCTGATATATATATGTATGTGTATGTGTGTATATATGTGTATATGTGTGTATGTGTGTGTATATGTATGTATATATATATATATATATATATATATATATATATATATATATATATATATATATATATATATATATATATATATATATATATATATATATATATATATATATATATATATATATATATATATATATATATATATATATATATTATGATTTAAGCAGTAAGCCTGTATGTGCCTTTTTGTTATAAAATAGCCATGTTCATATGTTGTAAATGTATTAGTGTCAACCATATACGGGGAGGGTCGTAACTAATGTTGTGAGAACTTGTGGCCCGACCCATTTGTTTATTTGCAATAAAATACGATTAAACTGTAAACTATGTAGAATCGCTCGGCAAGCCTCGCGATTCTGCAAGCGTTCTCGAAGCCTTGACTGATAAACTTGATATCAAAAGACACGAATCTGTTATTCTCTATATCTTTCAAACAATGAAGATCCAGATCAGATGGCTTCTTCAGAAGCCATCTGATCAGGATCCACATTGTTTGTCATTCAGCTCATGAATTTGTTGCAATAATTTGCACCGAGTAATCTGATTGGTTGATAATCAGTAGTGGGTGGGGCATATATAAATATTCAGCAGGTCAAGGGTTAAACAATGACTACCTTCTGCTCTTTAATTTTTCAGCCAAACCAGTATGCCCCTATTATCCACCGAACTGTCCAGCAATTTATACAAAACTGAAAAATGGCTGCCTTGTATGCACGAGTAAGTAAAGAATAAAATACTTTATTTTATACACTGCAGTGAAATCAATGCATATCTGAAACAACAAAAAAGCTTTAAACGGCTTTGCCTCCAAAACCAGAGGATGGCTTTTGATATAATTTCCCAGGGATGTTCTTTGAGTGACCCTCAACCAAACTTGCTCTAACCTTTTCGCTCTGATGAACAAGATGGCCAACAGAGATATTTTCACACTGTGAAAATATATGATATTTCACCCTGTAAAAATAACATGACGTTGTTATTTTCACAGTAGCAGCCCGGACTACTTTTTCTTGCCTAAATTCAGATGTTATCGATAAAATAATTCTGTAAAATACCTTGAAAAGCATTCTTTGAACTGTAAAAATTACGAAAGAGCATTAGGGCCAGGTATACTTTTTTTCTTTTGATAGGTATCCCGAAATTTCGACTTAGTATCTCGAAATTTCGACTTAGTAACTCGAAATTTCGACTAATTAACTCGAAATTTCGACTTAGTAACTCGAGATTTCGACTTACTATCTCGAAATTTCGACTTACTATCTCGAAATTTCGACTTACTCACTCGAAATTTCGATTTATTAACTCGACATTTCGAATTACTATCTGAAATGTCAACTTAATAACTCGAAATTTCGACTTATTAACTCGAAATTTCGACTTATTAACTCGAAATTTCGACTTAGTAACTCGAAATTTCGACTTACTATCTCGAAATTTCGACTTAATAACTCGAAATTTCGACTTATTATCTCGAAATTTCGACTTAGTAACTCGAAATTTCGACTTACTATCTCGAAATTTCGACTTAGTATCTCGAAATATCGACTTACTAGTCATTACGAGATATTAAGTCCTATACACACAGTTAATGTTAAACACCCCCGTTTCATTATACCCCCGCTTTGAAAAACAAGTTTACATCAAGCAGATTATGCAAATTATGTGATGACATGGTGAAGAGACTATGGTCATTATCGGCTTACTTGTATCGTATAAACGCGCCAATGACCTTTCTCGGTGTAATTTTTCACATGTTCTTTCATTCTTCTTTCTCTCTAAAATGGCCAATGTTAATTTTATCAAATATTTCTCAAGAACTATAAAACTAGAGGCTCAAAACATGTGTATCATGTCAGAGACAGAGGGTTTTCTGTCTCATCAGGACGTCGCGCATCCAATCCCGTTTCACGGCCCCCGCCCATCGGGGTTTGAAGAAATTGGTGGGCTGCATGGTGCCTCAGCGCAGAACTGAAATCCGACCGCACACGAGTTCTGGTAAACCGCTTAGAGGATCTAAGCCTGCCCAGGTAAAGCGGTGCGAGTCCATGCTTATAAAAAGTAGAAGTAAAACAAAGATCAGGAATTGATACAATTAACTTACTCCATCCATAAAAGACACCAAAGGGAAAGAAATACAAACATTAAGCGACGAGACCATAATGGAAACCTAAACAAAGGAAGGCCATATGGACAGTTACTTTCCCACAAAATGGCCATATGGCCATCCAAAATTAAAAGACACAAGTGATACACACAGAAAGTAACAAACAACAACATAAATAAATCGTATAAACCCTATTGGTTTCATTAGGCGACAGGGCTTGAGAAGTCATTTCATCTCAACGTCGGGTAAAAGTCCCACAAAATTGGAAGCACCGTCTTCACAATGACCTATACAGCATTGACGGGAACGTTAAACCTCAAATCAAACAAACAAATTCAATCTCGTTTCAGTAAATTACAAGCGGGCTAAAAGTCATATTTGACAGCTTTTTTTTCGGTATCAAACTTTCTCATCGTGTGCTGTAAAAATCATTTATAGATCAAAGCACTGACAGCACTGGTGGGTCGATTGTCTTCGAGTGTGGATTTGTACATGTTTCGTTTATCCTTTAAATTCCTATACTATAAGCAAAACGTGTAGATCCTGATCAGACGCCGCGCTTGGGTTGATTAATTATCAGTTGAGTAAAAGTTACTAACTACAGAAGCTTCGCGTCTCCTCATGATTGACCTCGTGACTATCACTGACCATGTTCAAAATCCATGCACCAGTTATTTATAGCAGCGCTATAGTCTTGTCTATTGACGTCAGTGCGCCATGTAGAACATGGCCAGTGAACATGGACATTGCAAACAGTGTAGACCCTGATCAGACGCCGCAGAAGAGAGCTTCATTAAATAACCGGTACCTTCATGGTGTAGATGGTCAGCGACAGTCACGTGGACAATTGCAGGCGAGAAGCTTCTGTAGGTAGTGAGTGAGTGAGTGTTTGAGTTTTACGTCCCACCAACAGCTAAGGTCATACGGAGACGGGTTTTAAAGACCCATCCGAAAGTCTGGAGAAGCCCTGGATCGATCCTGCGATCCCTTGTTTACAAGGCGTGTACCGTAACCACTGCACCACGGAGGCTTCTAATCTGTAGGTAGTTAATTTTGGTCGAATGAAAAAAAAATCGACCCATAAGATGGTAAACTTTGCAACACGAACACCATGACTAACTTAACAAAGCAACAACTGGACAGAAAATGAGTTATCAGAATACGTTGCGTGTTCAAGATGTATCATTTTGACAGAGCAGCAGATTCCTAGATCATTCGTTTCATCCCATCGGTCAGACGTCGAAATTGATGGCTGGTCAGCTCTAGCCACGCGTGTGTGTGGTGGTGGGGGGAGGGGAGGGGGGCGTTGGGGTGTTCAATGTTCTGTTTTCGACGCCCAAGAATCTCCCAAATATATGTTCCAGGGGATTCAAATCCGGGCTTCTAGCTAGCCAAGCCAATGTCTCAATACCGAAACGGCGGGGTCTAGCACACAGGTCTAGTGTCAAATGATTCTTTCTCAAAATGAGGCATGACTTCTGACGCTAAACATGCAAAAATATATCCAAATTCCATACGTAAACCGTGATAATGAAGTTGTGGAAAGTTGGTTCTGAGATCTGAGGTCTTCTTTCAACTCTGAGTTGTCCATATGATAACAAGATTCCTGTTATGGCTAATCCCTAAATTCAGAGTTGAATGCACATCGCAGATCACAGAGTCAGTTTCGAGTTAGTATGTCGAAATTTCGAGTTAGTATGTCGAAATTTCGAGATAGTAAGTCGAAATTTCGAGTTACTAAGTCGAAATTTCGAGATACTAAGTCGAAATTTCGAGTTATTCAGTCGAAATTTCGAGTTATTAAGTCGAAATTTCGAGATACCTATCAAAAGAAATAAAAGTGTACCTGGCCCTATTGCTCCTTCGTAAAAAATGCTATATTCAAAATGGCGATCTGTTTATGTTTTAAAACTGATAGTTGTGACGTTATAGTCAGATCAAAATTGTGACATAGGATACGATCGATCAATTACAATAAGTGTCCTAATAACTTATTTAAAAAAAAAGTAAATTTGTTACGGTGGATACTAAAAGTATTTCATCTCGTTTGTTGAAAACAGCTGAATTTTCACAAGTGCTTCGCATTCGTGAAAACTTGGATGTTTTCAACACACTCGATGAAATATGTTTGGTATCCATGGTGCACCTCAAAAAAGATTTTGTTTGATTTGAGGTTTAACGTCCCCGTCAACACTGTAAAGGTCATTTTGGAGACGTTGCTTCCAATTTGTGGGACTTTTACCCGACATTGAGATGAAATGACATCTCAAGCCCTGTCGCCCAATGAAACCAATAGGGTTTATAAGCATGGACTCGTGCGCACCGCTTTGCTTGGGCAGATTTAGATCCTCTAAGCGGTTTATCAGTTCTCGTGTGCGGGTCGGATTCAGCTTTGCGTGGAAGCATTATGCAGCCCATATATTTCTTCAAGCCCCGATGGGCGGGGGCCGCCTCAAAAAAGTAAATATCCTCTATAACTACCATCCCAGCAGGCACACGTCGTTAGGGCAACGTCAAATCAGCGTCGGTGCAACGTCATGACGTTGCACCGACGTAGATGAGACATCGTATAAACGTTATGACGTTCTACCGACGTTGATATGACGTCATGATTTCGTCATGTGCCTGCCGGGGGCTTGTCATCGTGCCGTATGGTCCCAAATGTGTTCGAACCATCGAAGTAAGGTCTCTATAACGACTTGTTGTCTGATGAAAAAGGGTTAGACTCTTTTCTTATCATTACGAAAACACGCCTATACAAATGCATTGCAAAGTTTACCTCCGAAAATGAAAATTTTAAGATGAAAAATTATGATATGTTTCTTATATCTGCTCAAAATATAGATTGTTGGTACTTGTTAGAACCGCTTCATCGAGACGGCTCTAACGAGTACCCATAATCTATATTCTAGAACAGAAATAATAAAAATAAGGTTTACTCCAGTAAACCCCAGTTTTACTATATAAGAATGGGGTTATATGGGGTCAAAATTATATAGGCATGCTTTCGTGAAGTGTGTGCTTAGTACATATATTATATTATGTCTTCTCGTTAGAACCGGCTCAATATGCGGTTCTAACGAGTACCCACAATCAACGTTATGAGCTGCTACTTAAGATCTAAAATCCATCTGCAGAGGTGCATAATAGGAATGAAAAAAGGATTGCTATCTTTGTGATGTTCAATAAGACAACTGCCCCCGCCCATCGTGGCTTGAAGAAATAGGTGGGCTGCATGATGCTTCCACGCAGATCTGAAACCGACCCGCACCCAAGTACTGGTAAACCGCTTAGAGGACCTAAGTCTGCCCAGGCAAAGCGGTGCGAGTCGGACCGTCCATGCTTATAAACCCTATTGGTTTCATTGGGTGGCAGGGCTTGAGATGTCATTTCATCTCATTGTCGGCTAAAAGTCACACAAAATCGGAAGCAACGTCTCCAAAATTACCTTTACAGTGTTGACGGGGACAATAAACCTCAAATCAAACAAACAAACAAAAATCAATAAGACAAATAAAAGCCTCCGTGGTGTAGTAGTTATACTACTCGGCTTGTAAACCAGGGATCGTAGAATCGATCCCTGGCTTCTCCAGACTTTTGGAAGAGTCTTTAAACCGATGTCCCGTCTCTGTATGACCATAACTGTTGGTGAGACGTAAAACTCAAACACTCGCTCAATAAGACAAGGAAATATTGTGTGTACTCATAAGAATCGTCTTCTCATTCAGGCGATCCTAATGTATACACACAACATATCGAGGTAATTATATAGAGGATCTTACATGAGTGCTCATGTATTATTGAATTTATTAAACGAGTTGAGGAAAAGGGATAAAATGCGAGGCTTGCCGAGCATTTTATGCCTTTTCCTCAACGAGTTTAATAAATTCAATAATACATGAGCACGAATGCAAGATTCTATTTATCATATGACATTTAAAACGCATTTTATTCACGATTGTTTTCAAAAATATCAATATTCCGCCATTAGTAAACGCGACGTCGTTAAGGACGTAGTACATGTAACGTTACGGGACGTATCTAGCTAATTTGCATATTTAATCCACTAGTGGATTATCGAAAATATTACATGGCGTTATTACACTCTCAGACGCGACGTCATGTGATAAAATGTGATTTGTTTGTTTGTTTGATTAGAATTCTAACACAGCGCGCCTATATAGGCAATGGAAAGGAACTGTGAATTATTATGCAACAAATCACACCTCAGAAGAGCGTGATAGGTGACGTCATTAAAAACTCAAAATTTATTACGTCACTAGTCGATTTCCTTGACGTTAGACGGTGTAACGTCATTTTCTCGCATCGAAAACGTTAGAAAAGGATATAAATGCATGTGTTCCAGTCGACAATTTTAGCGGGATTTCTTCTAACAATGGCGAAAAGTTGTAAGATTTTGAAGGAAACAACAACATTATTGCCGATTTTCAGCCTGTTAGAATCGAAATAGATCAGCTCTAGCCAGTGATTTGTTGGGTAATAAATCACTGTTTGTCGGTCAGTTGTAAGTAGACAAATCACGCGCGCTACGCGCTTGTGATTTGTCTACTTTACAACTGACCTCCAAACTGTGATTTATTACACAACAAATCACAGCTAGAGCTGATCTATTTCTTAAGTATAACGTCCCCGTCAACACTGTAAAGGTAATTTTGGTGACGTTGCTTCCAACTTTGTGGGACTTTTACCCGATATTGAGATGAAATAACATCTCAAGCCCTGCCGCCCAATGAAACCAATAGGGTGTATAAGCATGCACGGGTCGACACGCACCGCTTTGCCTGGGCAGGCTTAGATCCTCTAAGCGGTTTACCAGTACTCGTGTGCGGGTCGGTACCAGCTCTGCGTGGAAGCATCATGCAGCCCATATATTTCTTCATGCCCCGATGGGTGGTTGTACCGACGTTGATGTGACGTCACAATTACGTCATTCGAGTTTTTGAAGTCTCACTGTATTTGATTGACAAGAGTACGTGTTTATCCCAGCAGGCACACGTCGCTAGGGCAACGTCGGTGCAACGTCACGACGTTGCACCGACGTTGATGTGACGTTGCATAATGATCATGACGTTGAACCGACGTCGATATGACGTCACAAATACGTCATGTGCCTGCTGGGATTGTACGAACTTGTTGACATGATGCGATGTTGGCGTATCTTAACATCACAGACCCTTATGCTGCTGCGTTAAGTAACGAATACCTACCCAACAGGCACAAGACGTAATTGTGACTTCACAACAACGTCATGACGCTTATGCAACGTCAAATCTACGTTGATGCAACGTCATGACGTTGCACCGAAGTTGATTTGACGTTGCCCTAGCAACGTGTGCCTGCGGGGTATAATCTATGTTTTGAACAATAATGAAGAAATATATCTGCTCTAGCAGTGATTTGCTGAGTAATATACCACCGATTGGAGATCAGTTGTAAGTAGACAAATAACTCGCGTTTGAAAAATAGATCAGCTGTATCAGTGATTTGTTGAGTAAAAAATCACAGTTTGTCTATCAGTTGTATGTAGACAAATCAATCGCGAACGAGTGATTTGTCTACTTACAACTGGCAGGCAAATGGTGATTTATTGCTCAACTTTCAACAAATCACACACTATCTAGCTGATCTATTTCGATTCTTAAACACTAATTGACAATCATTTTCTTATTTCCATTAAATTCTCCCAAACATTCGCCACTGTTAGAAGAAATACCAGTATCACAAACATTCATTACCATGTATAATCGTTTTGATGCGAGAAAATAACGTTTAACCGTCTAACGTCAAAAAATAAACGAGTAACGTCATAAAACGGCGGCTTTTTATGACATCACTTGTCACACACTTCCAGTGAATTGTTGCAAAATAAACTAGTTTCTTTCCATTGCCAATAAACGCACGCTATGTTGGAATACAGAATATATAATCTATACCTTGATAAAGCCGTTCTGCATTTCTCTGGTTTTCAAGAGAATTTAGGGCGGTCAGTATTCGGACGTAACATAAGGATTGTATAGTAAATAAATTATGTTGACAGAAATTAACAATAAAATGATGTACCAGCAATTTATTTGGAGATATCATTCAAATTATTTAATGTTTAAGGTTTGTCTAAGTCGCGACGGAAGAAAAGGCGAGGATTGTGGCCACGTAAATCGATTTAAGCCCCCACCCCCACCCCAGTGGAATTCGTTTCACTGACCGTTCCAAGCCGTTTTTTGTCGTGGTTTATTTTTGTTATGGCTTGTCTTTGAGTGTGTGTATCGCTTATATTATTTTGCTTTGGATAGCCAATTGGCCATTTTGTGTGAAAGTAACTGTCCTTTTGGCTTTCCGCTGGTGATGTTTCCATTAAGGTCTAGTGAATTCATGTTTGTTTTTATTTCCCTTTGGTGTCTCTGATGGGAGCTGTGGGTTAATTATATCGATTCCTGATCATTGCCTTCCTTTCTATTTTCAACGCAACAGATAATGTCTTTTATCAGTTACCCCCTATATATTGCATTGCAACGCATTGACCTGATAAAGATATGCTATCTCAGGTCAAGTGAGCTTTATCACGTCAACATGACATTGTACTTTTATCAATGAAACGGACCATCGAAAAAAAAACGAAAAAAAAAAAATGACAAAAATGTTATTGCTACTGAGAAAAATGGAAAAAAATTACATTAAAAATATATCATAGGAAAATATGGTCAGCTGATACTATCGACCGCCAGAATGCTGGGACGCACTGAGGACCATCAATAACTGATAGTAAATTGCTAATTTAAGAGTGTACAAGGGGATAAACTGATAAATAGAATACCAGATTCGTATCATTTGATATCAAGTTTATCAGGCTCGGATTCGAGAACGCATGTAGAATCGCTCGGCAAGCCTCGCGATTCTACAAGCATTCTCGAAGCCTTGCCTGATAAACTTGATATCAAAAGACACTCCCCTGGTATTCTCTATCTGTGGTATACGAAAGACATATTAACTCATGATGCGGCTTCTAAAACAGCAAAATATTATGACCTGTCTTATGGTAGTTTGATTTGATGGTAATATTGATATAAATGCGTTGTATACTAACTGAATGTGTTGATGCATTTCACTGAACATTGATGTATGTTGCTTTGATCTCTATCACAATTAAGCCCCGCCAAGCGAATTTGTGTCTTCGAGCATTCCGTCATGACAAATTTTAACTGCGCATGCCCAGCCATTCAGAGGGGCCAGGGATATGGCTTTCTGTCTGAAGGTTCCTCTTGATTCACTGCTTGTATGAGCGAGCAGCGAAGGTTCTGGCGAGACTGCGCGGATGCGCAGGCTCGCCTGAACCTTCGCTTCTCGCATAGGCGATAAGTACCAAAATCGCTTGACGGAGCCCATTTAATATCTATTTCTATTTGAAAGTGCATAAAGATTTTATCGCGAAAATTGCAAACTCATAATCAAAAAACAAAACTCAAAAATACATCTCTATGTATGTATCACTTATACAAACTGTATTAAGGCCTCTAACTGGTATGCTAGTTTCGGAAGAAAAACGATAATTTCAGGCAAAATGGTACAGGAAAATCATTTCCATGTTGTGGACTACATTGTGTTTGCTTTAACTTTAATATCTTCTCTTTCGATCGGATTATTCTTTGTCTTTCGGAAGGGTAGAGGTTACAATTCTAGGGACTACTTCTTCGGTGGAGGAAAACTGAACGCCCTGCCCGTGGCATTGTCTTTCGTTGTAACATTTCAGTCATCTCTACTAATCCTAGGAGACCCTGCAGAGACCTATGGATATGGATTGTACTTTGGCATGAGAGTACCTGGCATTATCGTAGCCTACAGCCTGGGGGCAATAATAACAGTGCCTGTTTTCCGTCCACTGAGAATCACCAGTATATATAAGTACTTCAGTATGCGATACGGATCGAATGAAGTTAGATTTTTTGCTGCCGCCGCAGGATCAATGTATCTCGTCTTTTACATGGCTATCATAACTTTAGGAACGAGCGTTGCGTTGAATTCTGTTATGGGATTGCCATATTGGGTAACCATAATTGTCTACACAGTAATTACAGCTATTTATACCTCTCTTGGAGGTTTCAAGGCCGTTATTTGGACTGACGTGTTCCAGTTGGTGGTCATGGTAACTGGTATCTTAGCGACGTTGATTAAATCCACGATCGATGCAGGAGGACCATCGTCTGTATATGAGTTCTCGAATGGTCGCCTAGATGTTTCTGACTTCCGTTTCGACCCTACTATACGCTATACAGTATGGTCTGTTACATTCGGTGCAGTGACACAATTCATGATCATTGTATTTTCGCAGATGGGTTTACAACGTATTAATTCTACGCCAAACATTAAAACTGCATACATCATGTTTGCTATTTCGACTCCAGTGTACTGTTTATTCATTCTGTTTGTTACATTCGAAGGAGTTACAATATTTGCATATTATGCTTCCATTGGATGCGATCCATTAGCCTCAGGGAGAATATCGAACATAAATGAAATAATTCCAACGGCTGTTCTGGATTTGTTTGGTCACATGCCCGGATTTCCTGGTCTTTTCATTGCATCGTTGTCTAGCGCGGCACTCAGCAGTCTTTCTTCATGTCTAACTGCACTCAGCTCAATTACATTTGAGGATATTATCAAAGTCAAGTATGGTAGTATATCTGATCAGAGTGCAACGAAAGTCGCCCAAATCGTGGTGTTTGTTTATGGCGGACTGTCGTTGGGAATTGCCTTTCTTTTAACACGGGCATCAGGTGGGGTAACGCAAATTTTCCAAAGTTTCATGGGTTCTATTGATGGGCCAACATGTGGAATATTTATTCTATCAATTTTCTTTCTTCGAGCAACACCGAAAGGAATAATAATAGGTGGCTTATCAGGGATAGTCCTGTCAATGACATTAAATCTTGGACAAACATTCCTGTCAGCAGCTAAAAATGAATACCTCCCACTAGGTCCGACGGACGGATGTCCTGCAATAAATCCAGCTCTATCAAATAGTTCAGTGGTCTCCAACCTGTCATTTGTTACGAAGCCAGATACCTACACCGTGCTTTATAGTGATTCCGAATCAACGACAACGTACTTCAACCATACATGTGTTGCTACACCAGAACCTGGGCCGAGTCTTCTAAAAACGATTTTCGGAATTTCATTCATGCTTTTTTCTCTAATCGGGTTTCTGACCACAGTAATTATTGGAACATTGGTAAGTTTATGTTCTCATCCACCACCAAAGGAACAGGTTGAATATTTATGTCTGTACCCACTGCCGGATAAATTTTGTGCTCTTTTTCCTCGTGGATTTTTTTACAGTAACACCGAGCGTCGGGTTGCCGACGAGCAAGAGGGTTGCAAAGTTGAACTGATGGAAAATAATGTTGATAAAGACGTGAATGGCGTCTTTGAAAGAGATGATCCCTTCACAACGGCCTAGATACCGGAAATATTAAACTTTGAAGTTAAAGGCATTATTCTTGATTATTGAGGACTATCATTTCATTACATAATATTATGTAGCCCTCAGTGCTGACTGAAGAGAAGTTCTCTGTGTTCAACAGGTAAGGGACATCCTTTGGGAAAACCATAGTTTACTAACTGTTAAATAGAGTATACATTATTGATGTTCCCCTTAAGTGCCTCAGTCACGGGATTCAAAAAGCACTACTAATCACCCTATTAAGGGCCGCCTTTGATCTGCCATAGACTGTATATAACAGGGGGGGGGGGGGTAATAAAACAATTATGAACACACGGTGTTTCCTACTGTTACAAGAATAAATGCCTTTAAGTGGAGAAGATATGGCAATATTTACAGCAGATGCACTCGGAAACGTAACAATCAAATATATGAAACAATTCCAATTCAGTTGAATTTGCACAACTTCGGAAAGGATAATGCAATGTCATCTCAGTCATGTCAAACAACCGTTTATGTCTTAGGTCAATTACAAGCTAGAATATTTAGATCATGCCTATATGGACATTTAACATTATCGAATTCACAAAGGCCGGTCATGTTTAGCTTGATGTCCAACATTGTTTCTCATTTTCGACAATTTGTATTGAATTCAATAGATAGAATACCGGGGGTCAGTTGTTCAAAACTAACGACGTCTTTAGTTAGCGTATCGTTAAAACTTTGATCATTAAATATGTTGAAATTGTTGCTGAAAAATGTGAGCAGCTTTTGCGGACGCAAAAGCTGCTCACATTTTTTCAGCAAAAATACCAAAATTTACGATATAGTACTTGCTAGAAGAGTTACCAATTTGACCACTAACGAGCTCGTTAAACTAACGATGCTTTGAACAACTGGCCCCTGACTTTGACTGTTAATTTGTTTGGAAAATTGAGCTGACTTCCTGAATTCGACAAAGATCGATCCATTGGACACAGAAAAAATACTACAGGACTGAATTATCATTTTGTGGATTTCATTGATGTTTCCGCTATATTTATAGACTCCAGCGAATCACTCACAAACTTAGCATAAAGCCCGAAGCACTCAGAAACTTAGTTTTATGTTAAGTTTGTGAGTGATTCGCCGGAGTTTACACCTCGATAAAATCCACAAAAAATGATAATTCATCCCTTATAATTCCTACTTTGTCATCGAAATGTTTAAACATAACACAAAAATGGTAAATTTTAAGTATTATTCAATTAGAACCTGCCAAGCGAAAGAAAAAGTCAAGTTTTTAAATGCAGTTTATTTGTCTTCTGACATTTATGTTTTCAATAGTTCTCCTCCTTTTAAGCGAACGCTATTGACGTCGCTTCATAAACAATGACGTAACGCACTGGTTCTAAACGTGCACTTTGACGTCACGTTATACTACTACCTGTCGCCGCGACTATGCGAAACAGATCAACAGAGATTCTTGCTCATGGAATTTATCTCAGTATAAAACTTTTATTGCAACCAGTCGAATCGCTCGAAATGCACATAAAGATGGAGAACAGGGGCCAGTTGTTCAAAACAAACGACGTCGTTACTTGACGTATCGTTAAAACTTTGACAGTTAAATATGGTAAATTTTCTTTTATCTTGCAATTATCTTAAATTATGCTAAAATTTTTGCTGAAAAAATGTGAGCAGCTTTTGCGTATGCAAAAGCTGCTCACATTTTTTTTTTCAGCAAAAATACCACAATTTTCGATATTGCACTTGCTAGAACAGTTAACAATATGACCACTAACGAGCTCGTTAAGCTAACGATGCTTTGAACAGCTGGCCCCTGGACAGCGCAGCATAATTGTCATCAAAATAGGGCAGACATCAAACCGAAGTGATAGCATCCAAGCCCCGATGGGCGGGGCCATTCACATTTTAAAATACAATTTAAAATCGTTATATGATACCATATTTTATCATATGACGTCGCGTCTGAGAGTGTAATAACGCCATGTAATAAATTCGATAATCCACTAGTGGATTAAATATGCAAATTAGTAAGCTACGTCCCGTAATGTTACACGTACGACGTCCTTAATGACGTCGCGTTTACTAATGGCGGAATATTGACATTTTTGTACAAAAATCGTAAATAAATGCGTTTAAAAAGTCATATGATAAATAGAATCTTACATTCGTGTTCATGTATTATTGAATTTATTAAACTCGTTGAGGAAAAGGGATAAAATGCTCGGCACAGCCTCGCATTTTATCCCTTTTCCTCAACGAGTTTAATAAATTCAATAATACATGAGCACTCATGTAAGATCCTCTATAAGGGTAATGATAAATAGAAACATTTCAAATGTAATTAATGAGACTAGAAGTCAGATAGAAAACTATATAAGACATTATTAAAATATCATTCGAATTCAAATCAAAGTATTCCATAAGCCGCAGATTCAGGCTAAAAATGGCAATCGCATTAATCTATATTAATTATTATAACAGATATATCGGATATCAATGAGTCGTCAGCCATAAATGGGCTTTTGTTTGATTTGAGGTTTAACGTCCCCGTCAACACTGTAAAGGTCATTTTGGAGACGTTGCTTCCAATTTTGTGGGACTTTTACCCGACATTGAGATGAAATGGCAAGTCAAGCCCTGTCGCCCAATGAAACAAATAGGGTTTATTAGCATGGACGGTCTGCCTCGCACCGCGGTTCCTGGACAGGCTTAGATCCTCTAAGTGGCTTACCAGTACTAGTGTGCGGACCGGATTCAGCTCTGCGTGGAAGCATCATGCAGCCCATATATTTCTTCAAGCTCCTATGGACTAACTGCTTGTTTTCGTTAGCTTCACCTTAAAAACAGACATGTAAGATAGCTCTCAAATAGCCAGAATATATAATTACTCCTGTATATGTAAGATTTTTGTTGTGTTTGTATTTGTTTTATGTGCACGAGATGCGCTAAAGTGTATTTGGCAATCTTAAGAAATGAATTGAATTGATAATATACTGAGTCAAAAAAGTTACTATACCAGCTTCCGGGTGAAACTTACAAAATATCAGATAGCTATTGAGTTAAATATGGCTGTAGGCATGGGAATCGGACGTTTAGCTAGAGAATGCTCAAACTTGTATATGCCCATACCTTTCTACCCAAGAGTTGTCTTGCAATATGTGCCTAAAACGATTTTGGAAGAAATGGGCATTGTGCATGCGCAGATAATCTCTTTTGTGTCTATGATGGAAGACGTTATCCTCTGAACATCGGATAACACTTTAATTTTACAATATTTCGTGATCTAGCATTATAAGCAAGGTTTTAATTTGTGAAATTCTCAGATTATCTCCCTTGCAATTAAAAATATAGCAATTTTCGAACTGTTGTTATTCTTATACCTGTCAATCAATTTTTGCCATTTTTAAATAAAACGCCTTGTTTCCACCATCGCTGTTCATCGAGATGGAAAATATTGCAGAAAATTCATGTAGCATGTAGCACTACCGATTGCGATTTTCTATGGAGTTTCCAATGAAAGCAGCATTTGACACAATTTCTAATAATCGGAGATCAATATGTGATCGCCTGTTTCTCGTAGCCGATGCAACTAAAGTTCCTAATCTTTTGTGAATCGACGCAAGGGGTATCTAATGAACTGTAACATATATCAAATTTTAGAAATCTGGGGTAAGGTGATTTTTTTATGATGTTAAATCATAGCACTTTTCATGATTTTCTCTGCGAAAATGACATAGTGACCCTTGGGTGTTTAGAGCAATACTTTACGATAATGGGTTTAAGAAAACAAAAACAAATGGAGCTTTTGCACAGAAAAAATGTGTCCTATTACCAAAACATAACAAATTTTGTGTTATTTTCATCCGTAGTAACTATGGCAACAGAAGCAATTTTAGGTATAGGAACGTTTTTGACTGAGTATATATTAACAAGGTTTGCATATGCAATGGAAAAGAAATGTCTCTTTTCTGACGACAGTCGATGATTTTATGACATTAGACGGTGAAACGTTATTTTCTGGCATCAAAATTATTTCAAAATGACATAATGTGTGTAATATATACATTCAATAATGTTAGCGGGATTTCTTCTAACGCCTGATTACGGGTGCGTAACGTCATGACGTCGTCCGTGACAACCTTGTGTTTTCTATTGAAATCCTTTTGAACTACTGCGAATGTGTGGCGGCGGTAAAACGTCTCCCTGCCCTACATCATAGTGTAGATTATATTTCTTGTCCTATGGGATCATTGATTCCATTGTGGAATTTTGAAAATATCTGAGGGTCACTGATGAGGCTTAATTGGCCGAAACTAGCTAGTCTGGCCCAGAAAACATGTACACTCCATACTTTTCAGCTCTGTGGTGTATTCCTTGCTTCCAAAGGGTAACCCTTTTATAGAACATATTTGACAGTAAAATCCGGTATATGATAAACAAATAATTATCTTACAATCGGGATTATTTTGTATGTAAGATCCTCTTTGTGTAGCATGTTTTTTGTTTGTTTGATTTGAGGTTAAACGTCCCCGTCAACACTATTTAGGTCATTTTGGAGCCGTTGCTTCCAATTTCGTGGGACTTATACTCGACATTGAGACGAAATGACATCTCAAGCCCAGCTGACCAATGAAACCAACAGGGTTTATATGCATGGACGGACCAACCGAAACGGTATTCCAGTACTCGTGTGCGGTTGGCCCCAGCTCTGCTTGGAAGCATCATGCAGCCAAATCTATTTCTTCAAGCCACGATGAGCGGGGGTCCTGTATCATGTGTAATATTACGTAACAATGTCGAGAAAGGTCATCATATCGGCGATGTTTTTCGTATGAAATGAAATTCAATATTAAACGTGAATATAGAACAGCAATAGATAGGGTAGTATTTTGTGTTAACTGACTGCTCGTTTTTGTCAATTGTCCGTAAGAACCTATGTTGTGGGAATTCATTAGAACCGCCTCGCCGAGGCGGTTCTAATGAGTACCCACAACATAGGTTTATATGGTGAAATAAGGAAAACTATCCTTCATTAATCACAAAATACTTACCTTATCTGTTGCTATGATACGGATGGCTCGGTAACATAAGCTAATTTGAACTCGCTCTGTGAGCCATGGCGAATCGATCCAATAAGTATTCAGTCGAACTTCGGTGGTGCTGACCACTTTGGAAACATAAAAGTTTGTTCGAGACCAGGGCTTCGATTAGTACTAGGCCATGCAGGTGTCATAATGGAGATAGTTGCGGGACACATCACGAATACACGCCTATATAATTCTGACCCCTTTGAACCCCACTTTTATATACTAAAACGGGTTTACAGGGGTAAAAATTATTTTTCTTATTTCTGCCCTAAAATATAGATTGTGGGTACTCGTTAGAACCGCCTCAATGAGACGGTTCTAACGAGTACCCACAATCTGTATTTTGAGCAGAAATAAGACCAACATCACAATTTTTCATCTTAAACTTTTCGTTTTTTTCGGCGGCAAAGTTTACAATGTGTTTGTATAGGAGTGTTTTCATGATGATCTTTG
The DNA here is from genome assembly GCA_963580285.1 of Lucinisca nassula. Taxonomy (NCBI): domain Eukaryota; kingdom Metazoa; phylum Mollusca; class Bivalvia; order Lucinida; family Lucinidae; genus Lucinisca; species Lucinisca nassula. The sequence goes on along the minus strand of OY757027.1, from coordinate 32,620,704 downwards.
CGTTGTTCTACGAGTATTTTATATATCTTCATGGGGCATACACCCTCAAATGATTATTACGTGCCGTTATTCGATAAGTATAAAGAATGTATGTTGTGCGTACTCATTAGAATCGCCTCATCGAGGCGATTCTAATGAGTACATACAGCATACATTTGCAAGATAAAAGAAAATCTCCCTAAAGTATGTCTATTTCGTATTTGGAGGAATTCCCTACGGACTAAAGAACGGGTTCGACTCAGCCAAGGTAAACGAGACATCGGTGTTCGAGCCATCGAAATTGTACTGTGTTTGGATGTTTAAGGGGGTGGGGTTCTGATTTTATCTAGAAAAAATATATTGTGTGTACTCATTAGAATCGCCTTAGTGAGGCGATTCTAATGAGTACAAACACCGTTCCTTTATTTTATTTATTTATTTTTTTTTTTTATTTGAGGTTTAGCGTCCCAGTCAACACTGTATAGGTCATTTTGGAGACGTTGCTTCCAATTTTGTGAGATTTTTACCTGACATTGAGATGAAATGACATCTCAAGCCATTTCGCCCAATGAAACCGCATGGACGGTCCGACTCGCTCCGCTTTGCCTGGGCAGGGTTAGATCTTCTAAGCGGTTTACCAGTACTCGTGTGTGGTCGGGTTCAGCTCTGCGTGGAAGTATCATGCAGTCAATCTATTTCTTCAAGCCCCGATGGGCGGGGGCCGTCCTTTATTTTGTAACAAATCTTGAATATATCATTGAGCATGGCCAGACGCTATGGTTAACCCTAATTAGTTCGAGCTACCCTGAAACTTCGATAACTCGAAACCGGAGTTTTCGTTTACCATGGCTAATTCGAATTAGTTCCGGAGTGTCTTGTGAATATTTATACAGATAGACATGTTTTAGGATATTATATGGATTTTTTTTGTCTTGATTTTATCTTGATTTTTGTTGTTTTGGAGTTTAACGGCCCAGTAAACACTATTTAGGTCATTTTGAGCCGGTCAGTTTACCTATCCACACTTTTCCTGGGCACGCTTTACGTAAGCGGTTAAACAGTACAGTGTACATTATTTCGCCAGAAACTGACAACTGCCCTTCTTGAATCAGTGGAAGGGAGAGAATGACCGTAGAAAAAATTTCATGATCAATGTTCACGAAAGAATGTTGCCGACCCCGGCAGGTATAGAACCCGCGTCCTCCTGATCACCCGTCAGAGTCCTCTGGTAGGTGACCACCTTTGGGACTGTTCAAAAATGGTCTTAAAGACCACTTTGGAACAGTCCCAAAAGGGGTCTTAATGTAAGAATTTTACTGTATTTTGGACAAGATTTGTTTTTTTTCTGATTTTATCTTGAAGGGTATGTAGTGTGCACTCATTACAATCGCCTCAATGAGGCGATTCTAATGAGTCCACACAACATACCTTCATTTTATAGAAGTTTTTGCTGGTCCCGGAGTTCTTCGAGTTATTGATGTTTGACTGTACCTGTATATTTTCATGGTTCAAAACCTATTCGACATATTGAAGTTTGACTTGAGTACTATTCTGCTTGCTTTATACAAAACACAAATCCGCCCCGCCCATCGGGGCTTGAAGAAGTAGATTGGGCTGCATGATGCTTCCACGCAGAGCTGAACCCGATCGCACACGAGTTCTGGTAGACGGCTTTAGAGAATCTAAACCTGCCCAGGCAAAGCGGTGCGAATCGGCTTATAAACCCATTGGTTTCATTGGGTGACAGGGCTTTGGATATCATTTCATCTCAATGTCGGGTAAAAGTCCCACAAAATTGGAAGAAACGTCTCCAAAATGACCTATACAGTGTTGACGGGGACGTTACACAAACGAACGAAAACATGCCTATTCAAAAACACTGTAAATTTTTCCACCGAAAAAAAAGAAATCAAAAATTTCAGATGCAAAAATTGTGATATGTTTTCTTATTTCTGTTCAAAATATAGTTTGAGAGTACATGTTAGAACCGCCTCTTAGAGGCGGTTTTTTCGGCGACCCAAAATCTATATTGTAGAGCAGAAATAAGAAAGCTCTAATTATATTTTGAGGGGACAACTTATAACCGCCTCTCGAGGCGGTCGTTACGAGTACCCCAAATCTATTTTGTTTGTTTGTTTGTTTGATTTGAGGTTTAATGTTCCCGTCAACACTGTAAAGGTCATTTTCGAGACGACCACCTTTGGGACTGTTCAAAAGTGGTCTTTAAGACCACTTTTGAACAGTCCCAAAGGTGGTCTCTGCTCAGAGGACACTGTATTCAGAAACCACAAAGAAAGAATAACTGCACCCTACTAAATAAGCTTTTCAAGCAGAATAAGTCTTAATTTGAGGTGGTCTTAATAGCGGAATTTCACTGTATATTGAAAATTTTACGACCCAAAGAAATGACAATTTTCAGATAAAAAATGATGAACATTTTCATATTTCTGCTCAAAACATAGATTGTCGGTGAGGCGGTTCTAACGAGTTCCACAATCTGTGTTTCTGAGCATAAATAAGAGAAATAGTGTATACCCCTATCAATCCCAGTTTTAGTGTATAAAGGTGGGGTTGAAGGGGGTCAAAATTCTATAGGCGTGTTTTCGTGATGGTGTCTTTAATACTTAAATATATAATCGGCGAGCCTTAGACAATTTTATAGGACCGAGCTTCAGCAAGCCCCTACAAAATTGTCGCGGCGAACCAATCATAATAGATGTACGTCGCCTGTCATCACTGGCAATGACCAATCTTAATAACATGCAAGAAATGCTAATATTTGCGTTCTGAGATGGCTGATGAGACCAATTCCAGCTCTGAACTGTCTGTTTCAGATTGAGGTTAGAGGGAGACGCCTCTGATGGTGATGCTTTTGCTCTGGCTTTGCGTTGCGTCGCTGGTTCCTTTTGTCTCATATTCACTGGCACCTCTTCTGGCACCGGGTCCTGTTCAATGTGTTCCCTCGCCTCTGTTGGTATATTGAATTCCTTGATGGAGGCTTTGAGGGTGTGACCTTGGAACGCTTCAGAGCGTTTGCCCATTTCTAGTTCTCCATAGATTATTTTCTTAGGCAAACGTTCCTCAGGCATCCTGATAACTTGGCCTTCCAGTTTCAGAAGAGTATGTGTACTCTGGATCCCTGCCCTTTTCAGGAATCCTGTCTTGCCACTTAATATTCTAAAGTTTTCTAAGACAGCTTGTATGGTTCAGTCTTTTGACGTGCCGTTGGTAAACTGTCCACGTTTCGCATGCATATAATATTGTTGGCAGCACCACTTGTCTACAACTTGCAATCTTTGACCTTTCACTGTGATGGAAGCTTGCCAGGTGCTGGTTGATAGCCCACTTCAGTCTTTTTTTATACTGATTGTGAGGTCATAGATGTCACAGGAGCCAGATACTTGATCTATACATTTTTTGCATCTTCTCTTCTGTCGCATGTCATCAGCAAAGATGAACCGTCTGCACCTTGGATTTGGCTTGTAAACTTTCTAAGTTGAAACGCTTTCAATCAAAGCAATACCTGATAGGTATAATTATCATTGTCACCATCCTGGAAAGCATCTCTGAGCATGGCAGAGAACACCATGCTTAACAGTGTTGGGGCTAGTACACAGCCTTGCTTGAATCAATTTGTCTAAGGAATGGGTCAGAAAACTCTTCATCATTTTGGACCCGTGCAAGCATACCATCGTGAAGCTATAAACTTGGTTGACAGCCAAATTTCACCATAATTTTCCAAAGACCCGCATGTGTCAAGTCGACAAGGTCATGCAGAGGTCCTGGCTTTTCTCTTGAAGCTACTTTGCTGTGAAGATCATGTCTATTATTCCTCAGTCCTTTCTTAATCCACACTGAAAGAAGGCCTGACTGTCAAGGTTTTCATTCAGTCGATTGAGTAGGACCCTCTTGTTAAGTACCTTCCAAGCAATTGACAATACAGAGATGTCACAATGATTATCACAGACCTGAGGATTCCTATTCCGTTTGTATATGAGGATAATTGGCGCATCCTTGAATTCTTAAGGGATGGCTTCTTATCTACGTAATGCAAAATAGTTTTGTCATTTTCTTTGCAACCGGAGTACCTCTTGCTTTCTAGATCTCAGCAGTTATTGCAACTGATCCTGAAGCATTGCCAGATGACAGAAGTATTATAGGTTTCCTTGTTTCAGAAATGGTTGAAAACTCATCGAGCAGCAGATTTTATTACCCAGTCCCTTATATAAAGTGTTATAATTTTTTTTGCTATAGGATGAGTTTTAACCAGTTTCAACCTGAATGAAATATATCGCTGTCCAATACTTTTTACTACTGGACGGTTCGGTTGGTTTTCCATGTATCATCTTTTGTTGCGCCGAAAGAGGTAGAACCCCTGGTTTGTAAGGCGAGTAGCATAACCACTACACCACAAGGTTTCTATGCTGGATTGGGTAATAAAACAGTTTTGACGGGTGTTTGGACAAATCTCAAAACTATTGCCCCTCGGTGTTATGGACGGCCCGATGCACTATTGTCCACGGCAAAGCCCCAGAGGATAAGGCCTCGGACAATAGTGCACCAGGTCGTCCACGACATCTCGGGGTAACAGTTTTGACTATTGTCCCTCGGTGTTGTGGATGACCTGATGCAAGGCCAAGGACAAAAGTGCACCAGGTCGTCCACGACACCTCGGGGTAACAGTTTTGACAATTGTCCCTCAGTGTTGTGGATGACCTGATCCAAGACCGAGGACAAGTCGTCCACAACACCTCGGGTAATATTTTGACTATTGCCCCTCGGTGTTGTGGATGACCCGATGCAAGGCCGAGGACAAAGGTGCACTAGGTCATCCATAATACCTCGGAGTAATATTTTTGACTATTGTCCAAACACCCAGGAAATAACTGTATATTATTACCCAATCCCATGATCTACTTTTGGCTATTGGATGAGTTTTAACCGGTTTCAACTTGATTGTGTGTTTATTTGTTCTGTTTGATTGTGGTTTAACGTCCCTGTCAACACTATTTAGGTCATTTTGGAGACGTTGCTTCCAACTGTGTGGGTCTTTTACGCGACACTGAGATGAAATGACATCTATAGCCCTGCCGCCCAGTGAAACCAATATGGCTTATATGCACTGGATGGTCTGACTCACACCACTTTGCCTGGGGAGGCTTAGTCCATCTTAGCGGTTAACCAGTACTCATGTGCGGTCAGTTTCAGCACTGCGTGGATGCATCGTGCAGCCCAATCTATTTCTCCAAGCCCTGATAGAATGGGGGCGGTTTCAACTTGAAATAACCATATCATTACCACTCTCCATATAGAAGCCTCCGTGGTGTAGTGGTAACGCTTCTCGCCTTGTAAACCAGTGGTCGCACGATCGACCCCGAGTTTTGCCATACTTTCGGATGAGTCTTTAAACAATTGGTGATACGTTAAACTCAAACTCCCACTCACTCTTTGCTGGATTGGATTATAAAACAGTTATTTGATGGTTGTTTGGACAAGTATCAAAACTATTGCCCCTCGATGTTGTTGCCGACCACATTACGAAAACACGCCTATACGAATACACTGTAAATTTTACCGCCGTAAAAATGAAAAATTAAAGATGAACAATTGTGATATTTTTCTTATTTCTGCTCAAAATATAGAGTGTAGGTACACGTTAGAACCGCCTCATCGAGGCGGTTCTAACGAGTATCCACACTCTATATTTTAGAGCAGAAATAAGAAAAATAACTTTTACCCCTGTGAACCTCAGTTTTACTATATAAAAGTGGGGTTCAAGGGGTTCCAAACTATATAGGCGTGTTTGCGTGATGTGATGCACTATTGTCATCATCAGGTCGTCCACAATACCTCGGAGTAATATTTTTTATTACTGTCCAACCAGCCATCAAACAACTGTATAAAATTCCACATGTGGCAGTCTATTGGTAGCTTAAGAACACTACCAAAGTGCTGAGCCCACCTATACAAGATAACTGTATGAAGATTATTTCAACCTGCACTGAGAAGAGGGGGGGGGGGGGGGATGAGTACTGGGGATCATAAACTGCCTTTAGTGCATCAAACAGCTTCTACATATCCTTTCTATCTGCAAAGGACCCATTATAAATATGTTAATATTAAGGACACTTTCTATGTTAGTTTATACTGCAATCCAATTGGTAAAGGTTTTGCAATATCTTAGCAAATTTTATTTAAAAAAAAAAGACTCCAGACAGAGTTCCATTAGTTAAACATGACATGCACATATACCATAATGCGACGTCAAACGTCACCGCGCCACAAGACGTAAGAGACCATGGTTGCTCGAATAAAATTTTCTCGGCGCTTTGCATTTTGTATGAAAATCTGCATCTTAGTTCCGAGGTTTAGATGCAACCAGTGGAGCATTGCGCACCTATTCAAACGGACCATTCAAACCAGGAAAGCGTGAAATGGAAAGAATCTAGCTGAAATTTCTGAATATTTACTTATAAATAATATACTATAGCAAAGATCAAAACTTGAATTTTGGTTGTTTTCTCGGGTATAAAAGTTTGCATGTAATTGTTTACATTTGCAAGTTGCATCTCAATGTCGGGTAAAAGTCCCACGATATCGGAAAATATCTACAAAATGACCTATACAGTGTTCACGGGAACGTTAAACCTAAAATCAAACAAACAAATTAATAATTTCATAATTTTCTTTAATACTCTGCAGTGAAATCAATGCATATCTGAAAAAAAATAAAAATGATATTTTCACACTGTGAAAATATATCACTGTGAAAAATAACATGACCTTGTTATCCCGAACTACATTTTCTCGCCAAACTTCATATATAATCGATAAAATAATTCTGTAATATACCTTGAAAAGCACTCTTTGAACTGTAAGAATGTTGTATTCAAAATGGCGATCTGTTAATGTTTTGAAACTGACAGTAGGCCTAGTTACGTCATAGCCAGGTCAAAATTGCGACGTAAAGTACGATTGATCAATTACCGTAAATATCCAAATAAAATTATAGAATAAACTAAAAATTTACTTTTTTCGGCGGATGGGGGCGTGGGGAGGGGCTACCAAAAGTAAAAAGTATCACGAAATGAAATATTTTTGGTAGCCACCTCAAAAAAGTAAATATCCCCTCTTTATTATTCAGCTTTTTCGTGATGCAAACAGTTTTGTGATCACGTTTTTTTTTCTTGTAACAGTGAGAATACCCTCGAGTCTATGACAAAATGACCTTTCTGGAAGTGCTTTTGACCCCCGACCGTTGAATGTCCGTTGAATGCAGTCTGAATTAATAAAGACGGCCTACCCACGTCTTAGTCTAAGCCACATTCTCTCCCATGGCACATCTCCCAGTGAAATAACACTAATCGGGCCGCATGAAAAACAGTCTTCGGTGTGTGCGACGAGGCGGATTCGTTGTTCCATGTGGAATATGATAGGTTTTCGTATGGCGAGTACATAGTTTAGAGGATCTTATACTCGTGGTCCTTTTATATGGAATTTATGAAACTAGTCTAAATCAGATTTTGTTGACGAAGTCGAAAAGCCACAGCGTTGTTTCGGACAATATCGTGAAGTAACGCGCCTGCAACCATGTGGCATTCATTGTCGTCACCTGAGGTGCGTTCAACAACGCGGGCGCCTAGGCAACCAAAATTAGCGCTCGACGGGCGCCCGCGTTGTTGAATGCACCTCAGGTAGCGCATCTACAAAGTACATGTAATGTGCAGCCAATTGTTTTCTTTAGGCATGCATGTCACAACAAAGTAAGAGCTCGGTGTGCGCCCGCATTTGTGAACGCACTTTAGGTTGCGCACCGCAGGCAGCGCATCATCGATGTACATGACATGCGCAAACAAAGTGTGTCATTAGGACTACATGTCACAACAAAGTGAGCGCTCGGTGGGCGCCCGCGTTATTCAAAGTACATGACATGCGCAGCCAATGTTTTTCTTTAGGCATGCATGTCACAACAAAGTAAGAGCTCGGTGTGCGCCCGCTTTGTTGAAAGCACTTTAGGTGGCGCACCGCAGGTAGCGCATCTTCGAAGTATATGATATGCGCAGATAATGTGTGTCATTAGGACTAAATGTCCCAACAAAGTGAGCGCTCGGTGGGCTCCCGCGTTATTGAACACACCTCAGGTAGCGCAACTTCGAAGTATATCACCTGCGCAGACAATGTGTGTCATTAGGACTACATGTCACAACATAGTGAGCGCTCGGCGTGCGCCCGTGTTGTTGAACGCACCCCAGGTAGCGCACCTTTGAAATACATGACATGCGCAGACAATTTTTGTCGTTATGACTACATGTCATAGGCACTCGTTTCATAAAATATGAACCCCCTACCCTATTGTGGGGGTTCATATTTTTATGAAACGGGTGTCTGTGCTACATGACTGTGTGATCATCTCATTTTGACGCTATGGCGTAATCTACTACCCAGCCAGCAACGAATGCCGGGCCAAAGTCGAGCTGATAGCGCTATCGGCCCGACGTTGGAAAGAAAGCTTTTGCTTATTGTTTGATTCTAATAATCATTAATGATTGAAACCCTTATTTTCAGTTGTACAACAAATGGGTATCGTCACCAACGCGCCCACCACAGCTGCTGTGCCCGTAACTACACAAGGCCCGACATGTGCACCAAAACGTTGTGTGGCACCCTGCAACGTCGGTTTAATCATGGGAGCTGATGGTTGCCCTCACTGCAAGTGTCCAGATCACATATAAGAAAAGATAATTTGTAACAAAATCATGATTACAAGTCTGTGTTAATAAAAACCTTAAAACTCCAGTTTTTGATAGATAGAGGCAACATTTATATAGCACACCCGTCAGCGACAACCACGCAACCAGCAGTTTAGCAATGACACTTCTCCTCGTGGCACATTTGATGCTATTTGCAACGAAAATCAAAGACGCGTCGAAAACACTTTCTGAAAGTTTAGAGTGGCAACGTCGAGGAAACGATTGCTAGTCCTTCGCAGTTGATTGACCGTAAGTTCAAGACAATAAACATTTCTGCCGGGCTTCTCCAGACTTTCGGATGAGTCTGTAAACCGAAGTCCCGTCTCCGTATGACCTTAGCTGTTGGTGGGACGTAAAACTTAAACACTCACTCACTAAACATTTTTGAATATGCAGCGCAAATCTCAAGAAGGTGGGTGGAGTGGTATAGATTTTTGACAATTGCTAAGCTCCGCCCCCACTTTCTATATTACGGAGAATTTACCGGTATTTCCGGTATTCAATATGCTAAATTTGAATTATGGTTTCTTTGTACGGTTGACAAACATGTCACTTGTGACAAAATTCTAGTTCTGCCTATTATTGTGTTTTGATGTATTTGCACTTTAATGAACCGACGAGAGATGACGTATTGCTAATCTGCTAGTTACGCAGTTGTAAAAATCATTACGATAACACTCCCCTGCGACATATTGCATTTTGACATCTCCAAAATGGCTACTTTTCTGATGAAATCAGTGGTATTTTTCTTAAAAATACTACAAACATAGATTGTGGGTGCTCATTAGAACCGCCTCATTGAGGCGGTTCTAACGAGTACCCACAACCTAAGTCTTGGAGCAGAAATAAGAGAAATAATGTGTACCCCCGTGAACCCCAATTTTCACTATATAAAGTGGGGTATAGGTGGGTCTTCATTTCACGGACTTGTTCACGTGATGGTCATTCCTCCTGTCTTTAGAACTAGCACTCTTCCGCTGACAGTTTTTAAACATTTTCAGTTCAATTACGAGGCCGTTCTAACGGGTACCCACAATCTATGTTTTTGAGCAAAAATAAGGTGAATAATGAATAGCCCCATTAACCCCATTTTTCTCTGTATAAAGTTGGGGTTTAGAGGGATGTTCACTGCATGGACTTGCTAAGCTGATGTTAGGTTTACAAAGACATGACTTGCCTAACTTTTGCTCGGAAACATAGCTGGTTGGATCTTGTTAGAACCGCCTCCATCACGAAAACACGCCTGTATAACTTTGACCCCCTTGAACACCACTTTTATATAGTAAAACTGGGGTTTCCGGGGGTAAACCTTATTTTTCTTATTTCTGCTCTAAAATATAGATTGTGTGTATTCGTTAGAACCGCCTCGATGAGGCGGTTCTAACGAGCGCCCGCAATCTATATTTTGAGAAGAAATAAGAAAAATATCACAATTTTTCATCTTAAAATTTTCATTTTTTTCGGCGATAAAGGTGGCAATGTATTTGTATAGGCGTGTTTGTGTAATGTCAATGAGGTGGTTCTAACGAGAACCAATAATATATCGTTGAACATTTTATAAGAAAAAATACAGATTTTCATCACATGGATATTAAATATTATCTTAACCATGGAAGGTAGCAACTTACCAGTACATTCCTTTATGAGCTCTCTTGTACCAATAACCGGCCCCGATAGCTCAGTTGGTAGAGTGTCCGCTCCGGGGAACGGGAGGTCACGGGTTCGATCCGGGGCCGCGACATACCAAAGTCGTTAAAAATGGTACTAGCTGCTTCTCGCTTGGCACTCAGATTTACGGGGTAGAGCTATGACTGGTCGACCCAGTGTCAGGATAATGTGACTGGGTGTGGTATCATGTAATGTGTCTGGGACATGATGCTTCATTGAGGCAGCACTATAAAAGTGAGCATTGAGCTCCCTGTCGCAACCAGACACCGTCGTGATATGACTGAAAAATCGTTGAAAGCGACGTTAAACCCGAATTCACACACACACACACACACTTGTACCAATAGTTTCTTGCTTTAGCACACCTCAGCACAAAGTGCTCAGGTGAGCTATTGTCACCGCTTGCCGTCCGTCCGTTCACAATTTCCTGCTGAGCCACCCAATTCATTTTCTCCAAACTTGGCAGGAATGATCCTTGGATGAATCCGGCCTTCCAAAATTATTCAAAGAATTTATTCTCTGTAGAACTTTGGTTGCCATGGCAAGAAAAAGGAAAAATTATCAAAAGCCTTTAAAAGTTTTCAAGGTCCAGGTCCTTTATATTTGGTATGTAGCTTTGTCTGGTGGACCTCCACCAAATTTGTTCAAACTATAGCCCTTGGGTCAAACTTTGAGCCCAATGCTATAATATGAACAGATTTGGTAAAATGGGCCCGCCCCAGGCGTCATTTGCTTTGCATATACCCATATAGGACAAGCTTTAAAAATCTTCTTATCTGAAACCGGAAGACCCTGGTCTTTGATATGTTTTGGTTTGGTTTGCAGTTTCAATTAGTTGACCACTACCAAGATAGTTCAAATTTTGTCCATTTGGTAAAAAAATGGCCCCGCCCCTGGGGTCACTTGTTTTACATCGACCCATATAGGGAAAAATACTTTTTAGAAGCTAGAAGGCCCCAAACTCTGTATTTAGTACGTAGCTCTGATCAAGATTGTTCGATTTTGGCCTTGGGATAGAAAATGGCCCCGCCCCAGGGATAATTTGTTATACATGGATAAAGTTTATAAATCTTCTTGTCTGAAACTAGACATTACGCAAACTCGCCTATACAAATACATTGCCACCTTTATCGCCGAAAAAATGAAAATTTTATGATGAAAAATTGTGATATTTTTCTTATTCCTGCTCCAAATATAGATTGTGGGCACTCGTTAGAACCGCCTCATCGAGGCGGTTCTAACGAGTACCCACAATCTATATTTTAGAGTAGAAATAAGAAAAATAAGGTATACCCTTGTAAACCCCAGTTTTACTATATGAAAGTGGGGTTCAAGGGGTAAAAAATATATAGGCGTGTTTTCGTGATGCAACACGGGTCTTTTGATATATTTGATATACAACTATATCTAGCGGACTTCTACCAAGATTTTCAAATCATAGCCCTTGTGTCAAAAATGGCTCCGTCCGGGGATCGGGCGGGAAGGAGATGGTTGGGGGTCATTTGTTTTCCATGAGTTATAGGAAACAAAATTTAAAAATATTTCTTGCTTGAAACTCAGACCTTTGTTATTTTGCCGGTCACTGCTATCAAGATTGTTCAAATTATAGCCCCAGGGGTTGAACTGGCCCTGCCATAGGATCCATTTATTTTAAATAGACACATATAGGGAAAGTGTCATATAGGAAGAAAGAGTTTAAAAGTCTATCTGAAACTAGTATACCCAGGTGTTTGATATTCGATATAGTTGGTATGTAAACTTCACCCAGTGGACCCTTACTAAGACTGTAAGATTGTTCAAATTATAGCCCTTGGGCCAAAATTGGCTCCAGCCTTGTTGTCATATTTTTCTTAGAATCAGATCGGGAAAAAACTGTTAAAATCTTGTGTGAAACAAAACGCACCAGTACTCTGTATAGTACCATCATGACCCTCTTGAGGATACAATGTAAAATGTTAAACAATAATTTTAATGCAATCTACTTGCGTGATTTAAATCTGTCAGCTCAAACGAGTGACATTGGACCATCATGGTCCTCTTGTTTGAACTCTTATCATGCTGTTCACGACAACCCATATCTTTGGAAGCAGTGTAGATCCAGATCAGAAGCCATCTGATCAGGATCTACACTGTTTGACATTTTTATGAATTTGCAGGAATAAATTACATCAAGTAATCTGATTGGTTGAAAGTCAGAGATGGGTGTGGCTAGAATGAATATTCAGCAAGAGAAGGGTTAAGACTTTAAAAACGTTAAAATGATAAATAAATTGCCTTTATTAACTATATATATTACATGCATTACAGAGAAATACCATGATTTCTACCAGACATAAACTTGGTATTTTCCTTTTTGCTAAGAAGAAATATTTCCTCTTAGCCGGGGAAATAAATCCCTTCAGACGGAACTACTTTATGTACAAGATACGAGATACCGCTTTGCAGTGAAATTGTTCTATTCAAACGCGGGAAAGTTTCAATCACGGCGACGTTATTCATGACGTCATTGTAATGGCATCTAAGAAATATCAACAGACGTTCAGAATGCGTGACGTTTGAGTCGGATGCAACACTGAAACAAAAGAAAACATGGATATGACCATTGATTAGGATGTAAAGTTTGCTTTATTTAATCTAACGTTTTACTTGTTTTATCACTGAAACACTTTGTTTCTTCTATTTTTGTTCAAAACTGTAGAAAGCGCTTTCAAAATGGCGCCCATCCAGATGTTCTTCAACCCAGATTCTGTAACACTTCGCTGATTGAACCGTTTACATGAGCTGTAAACAGTCAACTGAACGGGCATTCAGATCCAAAATTCAAGATCCAAACTCTCTTAAAAGTCTATGGAAGTGCATGTAATATACAGATTATACATTTCTCCTATTTGAAATATGGGATTTATAAACCTCGGGAGGTAAAACAATCCGTTAAAGAAACTCGTGCTTCGTACTCGTTTCTTTATCGGATTGTTTTACCTCCCTCGGTTTATAAATCCCATATTTCAACTAGGAGAATGAATAATCTATATTTATTCTATTTTCATCCATAATTGCACGCAAAAATGGTTTTTATTATTAAAAGAAATAACGTATTTACTGTATGCATTCGGACAGACAGGCCATAGCAAACAATGTAGATCCAGATGAGACGCCGCAATATGCGGCGTCTCATCAGGGTCTACCGGCCATCGGGGCTTGAAGAAACAGATTTGGCTGAATGGTGCTTCCACGCAGAGCTGCAACCAACCGCATATGTTTGTTTGTTTGATTTAAGAAATAGATCAGCTCTAGCTGTGATTTGTTGTGTAATAAATCACAGTTTGGAGGTCAGTTGTAAAGTATACAAATCACAAGCGCGTAGCGCGCGTGATTTGTCTACTTACAACTGACCGACAAACTGTGATTTATTACCCAACAAATCACTGGCTAGAGCTGATCTATTTCGATTCTAACAGGCTGAAAATCGGCAATAATGTTGTTGTTTCCTTCAAAATCTCACAACTTTTCGCCATTGTTAGAAGAAATCCCGCTAAAATTGTCGACTGGAACACATGCATTTATATCCTTTTCTAACGTTTTCGATGCGAGAAAATGACGTTACACCGTCTAACGTCAAGGAAATCGACTAGTGACGTAATAAATTTGGAGTTTTTAATGACGTCACCTATCACGCTCTTCTGAGGTGTGATTTGTTGCATAATAATTCACAGTTCCTTTCCATTGCCTATATAGGCGCGCTGTGTTAGAATTGAGGTTTAACGTCCCCGTCAACACTGTAAAGGTCATTTTGGAGACGTTGCTTCCAATTCTGTGGGACTTTTATCCAACATTGAGATGAAATGACTTCTCAAGCCCTGTCGCCCATTGAAACCAATAGGGTTTATAAGCATGGACGGTCCGACTCGCACTGCTTTGCCTGGGCAAGCTTAGATCCCCTAAGCAGTTTACCAGTACTCGTGTGTGGTCGGTTTCAGCTCTGCGTGGAAGCATCATGCAGCCCATCTATTTCTTCAAGCCCCTATGGGCGGAGGCCAATGATACCATTGATACCGCTAGCGGCCGTTCAAAGACCGTACCTAGGCTTTTCAACAAGTGTAAATAAAACATGCAACCTTTGTCATACCCGGAAAAACAACCAAAATGCAAGTCATTGTCTTTGCAACAATTGTTTAAATACATTTGCAGACATTTCAGCTAGATTCGTGCCTCCTCGGCCATCCCTGGTTTGAATGGTTCGTTCGAATAATTGTGCACTGCTACTGCGATTGCGTCTAAGCCTCGAAAATAATTTCCAAAGCTAAAATACACTACAGTAGAACTTCGATGGCTCGAACACCGATGGCTCGTTTACCATGGCTGAGTTGAACCCGTTATTGAGTCCCTAGGGAATTTCTGTACGTAAGAAATAGGGCGAGTAAAAATTAGGATATTTTCGTATATTATCTTGCAAATGTATACTGTGTGTACTCATTAGAATCGCCTCGATGAGGCGATTCTAATGAGTACACACAGCATACATTTCATTATAAAACACAGAAAAGATATCTTAAAGTATATCGTATACCTCCTGGCAATTTTCCTCAGTGGCTCGAACTACCCCTGGCTCGAACAGATTTTCGAGGTCCCAAAGGTGTACGAGCCATTGAAGTTCGACTGTATTTATCCCTGTTTAGATAGAACGTAATGCGTCGAGAATATTCATTCGAGCGACCATGTTGTTTTTGACATCAATGTGGTGCGTTGACGCCAGAAACGCTCTATTTTTCCTTGTAGCAAAACAAATCAAAGCACTGAAAGTAATGGTGTGTCGACTGTCCCTGAATGGAGGCTGAGGACGTAGGCCTGAACTTAGACTTTTCGATCAACCCTTAAATTTCAGTATTTCAAGTGTAGGCCTGATCAGACGTCACGTAATGTAGCGTTGTGTGGCATCTGTTTATGTATCTAATCACGGTTTGCTATTCACCAGTCAGGAGCCGTTGTTGCACTAATAGCATTTTGGAGGTTTATTAATCTTTTTTTTTATATGCATTTATTTACTTTCTTGACATAGCCCAAAATCTTTTCAGCTTCATCGTGTGCCCTTCTGTATACATGTATGCATTAAATAGGAGCAACACAACAGAATCATTGAGCCCCCGCCTATCGGGGCTTGGAGAAATAGATGGGCTGCATGATGCTTCCACACAGAGCTGAAACCGACCCGCACACGAGTACTGGTAAACCGCTTAGAGGATCTAGAGTACACATTCCATAGCCATATACTGACAATTGCCCTTTTTGAATCAGCAGAAATGAGAGAATGTAATAACCATGGTAGAAAGGATTTCATGAGCAATTTTCATGAGAAAATGTTGGCGACCTGGTGTAAAGGTCAGTTTCTTCCCCGGGTTCAATTCTTCCCTAGGGAAGAAATGGGCTCTTGATCGACAGTAAGATGTCAACCAAGGCCAGCCTTAAAGGAAAGAATTTTTGTCTACTAGTAAAGGGAAGAATTTGCTCCGTAGGAACAAATTCTTCTCTTTACGAGTAGACACCAGTGATCTGTTCAGGGAGACAGGAGTTGCCTTCCCTGTGGCTACCCATTCCCTTAACCCTTGTCCTGCTGAGCCCGGATATGCCTTTTCTTTGAAACAATGCAGATCCAGATCAGATGGCTTCTGACGAAGCCATCTGATCAGGATCTACATTGTTTGCCATTCAGATTGTGAATTTGTTGGAATAATTTGCTTCAAGTAATCTGATTGGTTTATAATCAGTAGTAGGTGTGGCAGATTAAAATATTCAGCAGGACAAGGGTTAAAAACCAGACAAACATGACAAGCTGAAAGCAGTTTTCTGAATGGCAGAAAACTTAAGTCTATAGTATTGTTAGAGCCAGATTATGAAAATACAGTGTATATCGTTTGTTAAAAATATGTCTTTTGTCACATAGGAATGCCATGCATTGTGTAGGTACATGTATAAGCGCACATGCATGAAAGTCTACTGATAGTTGTTTAAATTCGGCTTGTTGATAGCAGTCATGTACAGTAGAACTTCGATGGCTAGAACACGGCTGGCTCATTAACCATGGTTGAGGTGAACCAATTCTTGAGCCCCTAGGAAAATCCTCGAGGTCCCCCCGCCCACCGGGGCTTGAAGAAATAGATGGGCTGCATGATGCTTCCTTGCAGAGCTGAAACCGACTGCATACAAGTACTGGTAAACTGCAAAAAGGATCTAAGCCAGCCCAGGCAAAGCGGTGCGAGTCGGACCGTCCATGCTTATAAACCCTATTTGTTTCATTGGGCGATGGGGCTTGAGATGTCATTTCATCTCTATGTCAGGTAAAAGTCCCACAAAATTGGAAGCAACGTCTCCAAATAACCTTTACAGTGTTCACGGGGACGTTAAACCTCAAATCAAACAAAAATCATCGTGTGCCCTTCTGTATACATGTACAGTAGAACTTCGCTGGCTCGAACACCAATGGCTCGTTTACCATAGCTGAGTCGAACTCGCTCTTGAGCCCCTAGGGAAATCCTCAAGATAAGAAATGGTTGGGGATGATTAAGGAGATTTTAGTCTTTTAACTTGCAAATGTATGCTGTGTATGCTCATTAGAATCGCCTCGTAGACACACAGCATACATTTTCATTGTATAACATCGAGAGATGTTCATAAGTATCTCGTCATGCATCCTGGCAGTAACCCTCAGTGGCTCGAGCTACCCCTGTCTCGAATAAATTTTCATGGTCCCAAAGGGGTTCAAGCCATCGAAGTTCGACTGTATGTACTAAATAGGAGCAACACAACAGATTCATTTTACTGCATTTACAATATTTCATTGACAGTGCTCAAGAAGCTTTGCTGGAAAGGGTTTTCTTTCGTGTTAAATTCTAACACAGCACGCCTATATAGGCAATGGAAAATAACTGTGTTGTATTCTACAACAAATCACGGCAAGGAAGAGCGTGACGATTGACGTCATTAAAAACTGCAAATTTATGACGTCACTAGTCGATTTCCTTGACGTTGGACGGTGTAACGTCATTTTCTCGCATCGAAAACGTTAGAAAAGGATATAAATGCATGTGTTTCAGTCGATAATTTTAGCGGGATTTCTTTTAACAATGGCGAAAAGATGTGAGAATTTGAAGGAAACAACAGCATTATTGCTGAGTTTAAGCGTGTTATAATCGAAATAGATCAGCTCTAGCCAGTGATTTGTTAGGTAATAAATCACAGTTTGGAGGTCAGTTGTAAGTAGACAAATCACGCGCGCTACGCGCTCGTGATTTGTCTACTTTACAACTGACCTCCAAACTGTTATTTATTACTCAACAAATCACAGCTAGAGCTGATCTATTTCTTAAACATTTTGACCACTTAACTGCCTTTTAAGTGTATGTCCTAAGCTTTGTTTTGCTGGCCGGAATTAATTTGTTTGTTTGATTTGATGTTTAACGTCCCGTCAACACTATGTAGGTCATTTTGGAGAATCCTACAGTTTCCATCCGATCAAGCTGAAACTTGGAAGTTAGTAAGACCCTGATCTGGTGTAGTGCATATTGTTTCGAGGTTATGGTCCACCAAATATTTACAGAGTTATGCCCCTTTTAAAATGTTTGTAAACTTTTTCATTTCCGGATAACTCCTCTATCAATTTCCATCAAATCAAGCTGAAACTTGTTACATGGTAAGACCATGGCCTGATGTAGCGCATATCATTTCGAGGTTATGGTCCAACAAATATTAACAGAGTTATGTACCTTTGAATATTTTTGTAAATTTTCGTTTCCGGATAACTCCTCCTACAGTTTTCATCCGATCAGGCTGAAACTTGGTAGATAGTAAGACCATGACCTGATGTAGCGCATATCATTTCGAGGTTACGGTCCACCATTTATTCACAGAGTTATGCCCTTTGATTATTTTTTTTACTTTTTTACTTTTTCGTTTCCGGATAACTCCTACCAGTGCAGTTTTCATCTGATCAAGCTGAAACTTAGCAGGTAGTAAGACCAATTCTTTCCAAGTTATAGTCCACCAAATATTTACAGAGTTATGTCCCTTTGAGTGTATCTGTAAATATTTCATTTCCGGATAACTCCTCCTGCAATTAACATTCGATCAAGCTGAAACTTTATATATAGTTAGACCATTATGTGGAGCAGTGAATATTGTTAGGGCCCCACACTGGCTACGACTAGTGAATATTGTTAGGGCCCCACACTGGCTACGACTATATTGCTGTTGTCCATGTGTTTGTAACGCCTTAACCAAACAAGAGGCCCATGGGCCACTACGCTCACCAGAGTTCATGTGGTTTTAACCATATACAAGAATGGTGCCTATCTTGGTCATGTGACTACAGCATGCTACCATCAACTGTCTTTCCTTTTTCCCATACAAATGTCTAAGTTACCAAATTTGACCTCGACGTAAAACAGGTCAAGGTCAACAAAAGGTCATTATTTGAACATAATTGGTGGGGCCCGAGTCCCCGATGCTGCATACCAAGTTTCAAGGTCATCGACGGTTTGGTTCCAGAGAAGAAGATTTTTAAGGATTTAACCATATATGAGCATGGCGGCCATATTGGTCATATGACCCAGTCCTTACGCACAAAATTTCGTGCCCCCTTCCCATAGACGTTCCACATGTAATTCGGTTTCAATCAACCTAGCAGTTTGATTAAAGTAGTGAAGATTAAAATACTGAATCTGAGCCATCCAGGACAAAGGTCAGCAAATGACCTTGACCTTTGGAATTGATAATCTTTCATTCAGCTGATTGCAAATATCATTTCTGATGCCACAGGTTACCATGCAATCGGAAAAATCTAGTTTTGCCCTTTTTCCACACAAATGTCTGACCTTGGCGTAAATTGATTTAGGTCAACCAAAGGTCATCATTTGAATAAACTTGGTAGGGCCCGAAACCCAGATGCTGCATACCAAGTTTCAAGGTCATCGACCATTTGGTTCCTGGGAAGAAGATTTTAAAAAGTTTTTACCATATATCGGCATGGCGGCCATCTTGATCACGTGGCCAAGATCCCATGAACAAACTTTCTTTCCCCCAACCCATGGAGAACCAATATGTAATTTGGTTTCAATTGGCCCAGCAGTTTCTGAGGTCGTTTGAAAATGTTGACGCCGACGCGGACCTGGACGACGGACCACTGCCTATACTATTTAAGCTCCCCCGGAGCCTTCGGCTCTGGTGAGCTAAAAACGTTACGTCGGTCGTAACTTAAAAAGGATTTGCCCTACTCTTATGAAACTTCACACACATACTTATCATCACAAGACCTATATTCTGACGAAGTACCATACCTATATATATTGCTATTGTCCGTGTGTGTGTGTGTCTTGTCTTAACCAAAAAACTTAGCCTTGGTCATAACTTCAAAAGTATTTGCCTTTCTCTCACGAAAATTCACACAAATACTTAACCATCACAAGACCTATATACACTCTGACAAAAACTCCCTGCTAGCATTCTACATAAATCTACAGCGGGCCGTTAGCGGCCCGTCAGCTACCCTGACGGGCCGCTAACGGCCCGCTGTAGATTTATGTAGAATGCTTACTGGGAAGCTTGTACCACACCACTTTGATAGCTCAATGCTGGGTCCTTTCTGACGTAGTCAGTGATCTGGTTATGAGGTTATGGTCCAACAAATAAAAACAAAGTTATGCCCCTTTGAAAGTTTCTGTAAGCAATTTTGCCTGCAATTTTAGAACCGATCAAGCTGAAACTTGATATATAGTTAGACAAAGCTGTGGAGCAGCGCATACAGTCCACCGAATATTTATACAGTTATGCCCCTTTGAAAATTCCTGTGAAAATTTTGTTTGTTGCTAACTCTTCCTACAGTGAACAATTGATATATAGTTTGACCACAATGTGGAGCAACGCATATTGTTTCGAGGTTATGGCTTACCAGATATAAAGTTATGCCTATTTGCAGATTTCTGTAAGTATTCTGTTTGTGGCTAACTTCTCGTGCAATTAATATCCTATGAAGCTGAAACTTCATAATTAGTTAGACCATTCTTAAAGCAGTGCTTATTGTTTTGAGGTTACGGTCCACCAAAAATTTATTGAGTTATGCCAATTTCTGTACACATTTTGTTTGTGGCTAACTTCTCCTGCAGGTAACAGCTAGCAAAATCTTGATATTAAGTTTGTCTATGAATGTGGAGCAGTGCATATGGTTTAGAGAGGATGGCCTCAAATATTTATTTAAGTATCAAACTTCGAAAATAGCTGTAGACATTTTCATTTCCGGCTAACTCCTCCGATCAAGCTGATACTTGATATGTATTTTGACCATGATATGGAGCAGTTCTTATTGTTTCAAGGTTTCAGTCCAACGAATACCAGTATTAATTAGCTACGGGCGCACAATGCCTCGCTTGCGGGGCTCTTGTTAGGTTTACTATGATATCTATTTAAAAGATTTTATTGTCCCCCGCCCATCGGAGCTTGAAGAAATAAATGACCACGCAGAGCTGAAACTGACCGCACACAAGTACTGGTAAACCGCTTAGAGGATCTAAGCCTGTCCAGGCAAAGTGGTGCGAGTCAGACTGCCCATGCTTATAAACCTTATTGGTTTCATTGAGCTACGGGGCTTGAGATGTCATCTCATCTCAATATCGCGTAAAAGTCCCGCAAAATTGGAAGCAACGTCTCCAAAATGACCTATACAGTGTTGACGGGGACGTTAAACCTCAAATCAAACAAGCAAATAAAGATTTTATGCGTTTCGTGTATCAAAAAAAAAAAAAAAAAAATATATATATATATATATATATATATATATAATAAAATAAATAAAAAGATTGCCTACCTACTGACCCTACAAATATTTTGAGACGTTCTAGGAAACAAGACCTTTTTTTTGTTTTGGCCTGATTTCTGTGTAGGCTCTCATCCTACAAATCTGGGTGTATACGTAATTTAACCCACATCTTGCTGAATATTCATTTAAGCCGCACCCATTTCTGTCTATCAACCAATCAAATTACTTGGTGTAATTTATTGCTACCAATCCATAAACTGAATGCCAAACAGTGTAGATCCTGATCAGATGGCTTCTTCAGAAGCCATCTGATCTGGATCTACACTGTTTGCAAAGCTAGGGGTTGTCGTGAACAACAAGCTAAGGGTTAAACCTAGGATGTAAAAGAGGCAGCATATAAAGGACTTGTTCACCCAATCTTGGAATATGGTAGCCCTGTGGAGTGGTCCTAAATGAAGAAATTGAAGAAGTTCAAAACAGCACTGCTAGATTTATAACAAGTATTTACTGCGATGACTGGGAGCATGACTGCAATACTAGGAAAATTAAGATGGGGGTCTCTCAAGAAAAGGGGAAGTGACAATAGGTTCGTCTTTTAAACAAAGATCTAAAGGCTCCTGCCAGACTCCAGCAGATGACCTTGGTTACCCAGCTAAGCACTGTAGACATCATCATTCGTTGGCGTCTCAGATCCATACTGCAAGAATTGACATTTATAAAGAATCGTACTTCCCTCGAATCATTAGAGATTGAAATGTCCTTCCCGATTCTATTATTTCGACAGCTGGAAGGTGCTGAGGATTGCATAGATAAGTTGAGAGCTAGGGACTAACTTCCCATATCACAGGTCCTGGTGTATGATCATTCGGCGTGTCACCAATTCGTTCCCGTAAGGGTTTTTAGTGCATAATCGCCGGCTACCCTTACGAGTCTATCAGGCATGACGGGAGACGACTACAATTGAATATGTATATGTCACAGATCAAAATTTTGTACGAGTACGAAGCCCTTGTCACAAGAAACCTACATGCCAAATACGAAGGCTCTATCTCAAATGTTTCTAAAGTTATGATAAAATAGGTCATCGATCAAAGTCAAGGTCCCATGTCAAATTGTTTTGTATAAGTGGGAAGCTTTTGTCACAGGAAAACAGTTAACCCTAGTCCTGCTGAATATTCATATATGCCACACCCACTACCGATTATCAACCAATCAGATTACTTGATGCAAATTATTGCCAAAAATTCACAATCTGAATGGCAAACAATGTAGATCCTGATCAGATGGCTTCGTCAGAAGCCATCTGATCTGGATCTACATTGTTTCAAAGATAAGGCATATCCGGGATTAGCAGGACAAGGGTTAACTGCATGCCAAATATGAAGGCTCAATCTAAAACGGTTCTAAAGTTATGTTAAAATAGGCCACAAGTCAATTTCTTGTATGAATGGGAAGCCCTTGTAACAAGGAACCTACATGCCAAACATGAAGGCTCCATCTCAAATGGTTCAAAAGTTATGATAATATAAGTCAAGGTCACAGGTCATTTTTTGCATGTGTGGGAAGCCCTTATCACAAGGGAGCAGAAGGGAACTACATGCCACATATGAAGGCTCTATCTCAAATGGTTCAAAAGTTATAACAAAATGTCCTACTGTTTAAACCGACATGGCATATATTAGAACATGACGAGATATTGTCAAGATGGTCATTCTGGGCAAGTTTGATGATGATTGGACCAAAACTGTGGCCTGAATGTTAAAGTTTTTCTATGATTTGACCTACTGTACTACTTTTTGACCGCACATGACCCATATTCGAACATGGCCGACATATTGTCAAGATAATTATTCTCAGCAAGTTTGATGATGGTTGAACCAAAATTGTGGCCTCTTGTGTTCACAAAGTTTTTCTATTGACCTACTTTTTACCCCAACATGACCCATATTCGAATCTGAGATATTGTCATGATGATCATTCTGAGCAAATTTATGGATGACTGCACCAAAACTGTGGCCTCTATAGTGTTCACAAAGTTTTTCTATGATTCGACCTATTTACCTACTTTTTGACCCGACATGACCCATACCTCTGCTCTCCTCTGCTAACAAATCTTTAGGTTTTCTCAAACGCATCATCACCACTAAGAATGGGAGAGTCCGAGAACTAGCCTACAAGTCTATGGTCCGCCCACAGGTGAGATACGCTTCGACCGTCTGGAGCCCTCACACCAAAACAAGTGTTAAAGACAAGGCCAATTGAGCCCCGCCAAGCGAATTTGGGTCTTCGAGCATTCCGACATGACAAATTTTAACTGTGCATGCCCAGCCATTCAGAGGGGCCAGGGATATGGCTTTCTGTCTGAAGGTTCCTCTTGATCCACTGCTTGTATGAGCGAGCAGCGAAGGTTCTGGCGAGACTGCGCGGATGCGCAGGCTCGCCTGAACCTTCGCTGCTCGCATAGGCGATAAGTACCAAAATCGCTTGACGGGGCCCAATTTTTCCAAGGCGCTGTGTTTACATAAAAGCAAAGTCCCAACAGTTGCCTTCCTTTAAAAAAGATGGTGGAAAATTGTACAGGCCTATCTTTTCACCTGAATTTCACAACATTCAGTATAAACTAACAAACGAAGGTGGAACAGGTGCAGAGAAGTGCTGCCAGATGGGTCAAGCATGAATACTCCCCTCTCTCGAGGGTGACAGCCCTGCAGAAGGACCTGGGATGGAGATCTCTTGAACATCGCAGATATGACGCAAGACTCATCATGTTCTATAAAATAGTACACAGCATAGTTGCAATTGAACTCCCATACTACATACAAACACCAACACGCTGCACACGACACATGCACTCACTATCCTTTAGGCAACTTCATGTTAATTCTGATTACCTAAAGTTCTCCTTCTATCCCCATTGCATCACCCTCTGGAACCGGTTACCTGCTCACATCGCTAATGTTCCTGAGTTAGATCAGTTTAAGAGAGCAGTGACCGGTATTCAGTACTAGGCAGACAATCTTTGATTTTAACCCATCTTTTACTATGCTCTCACCTACTAACATTTTAACCATAAACCTTTATCTTTTTTCACCCACCTGACACCCTTTGCCAAGTGTCTTAGTCTTCTCACTTTAGTCTTTACTAACTCCAACGCGCACCTCCTGCCAATAACACTCGAGAGAGGGGTCGGCAGTATTCAAGAGATAGATAGATATTCGAACGTAACCCAGATACTGTCACCATTTTCATTCTGACCAAGTTTGGTGATGATTGGAGCAAAACTGTGGCCTCTAGAGTGCTAAGAAGCCATGCACGATGCGTGACACCTAATGAAAAACGACGCCCAAGATCTGTGTCACTAAAGCTCACGATGACCTTCGATCAGGTGAGCTAAAAATTAAACTTCTTTGTTTCAACACTGACTCAACATGGAATACATGGCTGTAGTGATCAACAAGAACTGTTTCCAATAAAAGCGTTTTATTTAATAATCTAAAGTCCAGCAAAAACCGTCTGGAAGCATATATAAAGCACAATCTTTGTTCTATTGCAATACTAATAATCTAATACAACATAAAATATCAAATGGGCCGGCCAATGAGAAAAGGACTCTTACCATTCACCAAGTTGTGCTCTTCAAATATGTGCGCGCAGCCAAAACATTAGGAAAAGGCCTATTCAAATATATTGAAAAATTGAAAATTTTCAGATGAAATTCTATTATTTTTCTTATTTCTGCTCAAAACTTAGATTGTGGGTACTTGTTAGAACCGCCTCTCCAAGGCAGTTCTAACAAGCACCCACAACCTATATTTTTGAGCAGAAATAAGAAAAATAATGTATACCCCTATAAACCCGACTTTTACTATATAAAGATAGGGTTTAAGGGTAAAAATATAGGCATGTTTCCGTGATGAATAGTGCTAATCGCATCACTCCTTGCATCAATCTATAGTCAATCTACAAGCACCTTAAGGTCTTCCCGATTGTCTGCAAGCACCAAAGTCTCTGGCAAGTCTGTGCATATCCGCATGCTCGCCAGAGGCTCTACTGGTCATTTGTGTGATAAGAACTCTTTTCTTGTGAGCTAGCTTAAATACTTTTGTCGTCATCAATGTAATGCTTTACAAATATCAGCAGGACACAGAAAATATACAATATATCAAGTGCGACCAGTGTAGACTCTGTGATTATTTGTTTGATTTGAGGTTTAACGTCCCCATCAACACTGTATAGGTCATTTCGGAATTGTTGCTTCCAATTTTGTGGGATTTTTACCCGACATTGAGATGAAATGACATCTCAAGCCCTGTTGCCCAATAAAACCAATAGGTTTATAAGCATGGATGGTCTGACTCGCACCGCTTTACCTGGGCAGGCCTGGGCAGGCTTAGGTCCTCTAAGCTGTTTACCAGTACTCGTGTGTGGTCGGATTTCAGCTCTGCGTGGAAGCATCATGCAGCCTATCTATTTCTTCAAGCCCTGATGGGCGGGGGCCGATAGACTCTGTGATTATGTATATGGACAGACAGGCCAGAGCAAACAGTGTAGACCCAGATGAGACGCCGCAGAATGCGGTGTCTCATCAGGGTCTACACTGTTTACAGTTCATACTGCCACTCCTAGAACCAATTTCAGATACTAGAGTGTACCTGTTAAAATTTTATAACAATTATGGTAAGGAGTTGAGGTGTGTGTGTGTATGTGTTCGTGTTTAACATTGCTTTCAACAATTTTTCAGTCATATCACGACGGTGTCTGGTTGCGACAGGGAGCTCAATGCTCACTTTTAAAGTGCTGCCTCACTGAAGTATCATGTCCCAGACACATTACATGATACCACACCCAGTCACATTATCCTGACGCTGGGTCGACCAGTCCTAGCTCTACCCCCTAAATCTGAGTGCCAAGCGAGGAGCAGCTAGTACCATTTTTAACGACTTTGGTATGTTGCGGCCCGGGATCGAGCCCGTGACCTCCCGTTCCCCGGAGCGGACACTCTACCAACTGAGCTATCGGGACCGGTAAGGAGTTGAGGTGTATGAATACTTAGGGTAAGTACTAAAGCTCAGCAACCTACCACAAGTTTGTCTACTGAAAACATCATTACACAAAGAAAAGGCTGTAAAATTATATACAGTAAAATTCCTATATTAAGACCACCTTTGGGACTGTTCAAAAGTGGTCTTTAAGACCACTTTGTAACAGTCCCATTAAGACCACCTTTGGGACTGTTCAAAAGTGGTCTTTAAGACCATTTTTGAACAGTCCCAAAGGTGGTCTCTGACCAGAGGGCATTCTATGCAGAAAACACAAAGAAAGAATAGTTGCACCCTTCTAAATAAGCTTTTCAAAGCAGAATTAGTCTTAATTTTAGGTGGTCTTAATAGCGGAATTTCATTGTATATAACAATCAATTTGTCTTCAAATATAATTTAAGACTATAGATTCTCGGTGGAAAACAAAAAGGAGTTGGTCCTTACCAGCATGCATAATCTATATTTGGAGCAGAGAAATGTCCAAACTTTGTATAAATCTTCAGCCCACAGTGACTGTGGGTGCTCATTAGAATCTTATCTACATGTATGCAGTTTTTCAGGTGGATATTCACAGTCCGTGCTGACTGGAAGGAAAAGAATACTTTATCTGAATTTTGGTCCCTAAGGTGATTCTTATGAGCACCCGTAATCTATATTTGGAGCAGATAAAGTGTCCCAACTTCTTATTGGCAATTACACAGGTTCATCTGAGTCTACACTGGCCACACTTGTAATTTTGTACAATATACTTTGACCCGGCTTACAACAACACATACTAGACCAAATCAAGCAAAAGGGAATATCTTCCTTAAGTCTATTGACCAAGGACATAAAAAAAACGTTTTAGTGTTCTTTTTTTTTTCATGTTTTTTTTTTTGTTGTTTTTGTTTTTGTCCTGAAATCTTATGACCATCTGCTGCAGAGTAACAGAGTGTCCTTTGAGATTTTTTTTCCTGCTTTCAACATAAAGTGAGCCAGTGCATGACAAAACCTACAATAAGACATGTGCACCCAACAAAGACTCAGCTCTGCAGTCTGATCAGAGTCCTCATGGTGCGCTCTAAGGATAGCTAAGGTCCCAATGATCCTTCATGCAGCAAGAGAAGTCTCTGGTTAGACTATATGGATGCACAGGCTGATCTGTTTCTTTGCTGGGTGAACATGTAAGTTGTAGGAAATGCTGTGCCCTGGTTCAAATCTCTTCAACCCTTGTCCTGCTGAATATTCATATATGCCACGCCCACTACCGATTATCTACCAATCAGATTACTTGATGCAAATTATTGCAACAAATTCATAATCTGAATGGTAAACAATGTAGATCCTGATCAGATGGCTTCGTCAGAAGCCATCTGATCTGGATCTACATTGTTTCAAAGATAAGGCATATCCGGGATTAGCAGGACAAGGGTTAATTACCTCTGATAAAGTGATTGATGTCTTCTACTGAGAAATCCAAATATTATTGAACACAAAATATTGTGTGTGCGGTCTTTTGACTAGCAATGAAAATCTGTTATATCACTGTAATTTTATCATCCTACATATGCAATTTACAGTGACGTTGGAGATATCCCAATCCTATGTAAGAGATATATCTCTATCTTACATGACCAATATCACTTACTTCCCCTCATCACGAAAACATGCCTATATAATTTTGACCCCCTTGAACCCCACTTTTATATAGTAAAACTAGGGTTTCCGGGGGTATACCTTATTTTTCTTATTTCTGCTCGATGAGGCGGTTCTAACGAGTGCCCACAATCTATATTTTGAGCAGAAATAAGAAAAATATCACAATTTTTCATCTTAAAATTTTCATTTTTTCGGCGATAAAGGTGGCCATGTATTTGTATAAGCCTGTTTGCGTAATGTCATGCTTGATCTGGTCTTGAAATACACCAACAAAATACTTATTTTATCAGGAGAGCCAAATTATGATCACAAAATATGCCCTCTACCAAATAAGATCACCAAGCCATTTGTATAGTAAAATTCCGCTATTAAGACCGCCTAAAATTAAGATTAAATCTGCTTTTAAAAGCTTATATTGAGGTTTCATTTATTCTGACGTTTTCAACACCCAGTACCTCCTAGTAAGAGACTACCTTTTGGACTGTTCAAAAGTGGTCTTAAAGGCCACTTTTGAACAGTCCCACTTTTGAACAGTCCCAAAGGGTAGACTACTTGAACAGTCCCAAAGGTAGTCTTGATATAGAAATTTTACTGTTCATAATACTTTTCTTAAAATACAAACTAAAACTGGAACAGACAACTTTCTTATTTTTATTTTTTATAAATAACTGTTGAAGAAAACTTGCAATTTCATGTTTCATTTCATTTCATTTCATGCCAGTTTGGAATAAAGCTTTGAATGGTACATGATTGCTATCAAACAACCATCATACCTACATGCATGTGCACTTGCACCGGCACAATGCATGGCTCTGCTTTCCTAACGGTGACAATTTCATGTTTCATTTTTCAAATGAAGTACATGATTGCTATCAACAAGCCGATTTAAACAACTTTCAGTAGCCCTAAATGCATGTGCAGTTGTACCTGCACATAGTATGGCATTCCTATGTGACAAAAGGCATACTCTTAACAAACAATATACATGTACACTGTATTTTCACAATCTGGCTCTAACAATACTATAGACTTAAGTTTTCTGCCATTCTGAAAATTGCTTTCAGCTTGTCATGTTTGTCTGGTTTTTAAGGGAATGGGTAGCCACAGGGGAGGCAACTCCTGTCTCCCTGAACAGATCACTGGTGTCTACTCTTAAAAAGAAGAATTTGTTCCTAAGAAGCAAATTCTTCCCTTTACTAGTAGACAAAAATTCTTTCCTTCAAGGCTGGCCTTTATAGCTAAAACGGATGTGGGTCTGATTGATGGTCAAGAGCTGTGCCTTGGGTAAGAACTGTGCTAGGTAAGAAACTGACGCTTATACTAGGTTGGCAACATTCATGAAAATTGATCACCAAATCCTTTCTACTAAGGTCATTCTCTCCCTTCCCCTGATTCAAGAAGGGCACTTGTCAGTTTCTGGTGACAGAATGGGCACTGAATTGGTAAACTATTAAAATGAAATTCTGCCCAGGTAAAGTATGGCTGGTCAGCTCCATATGACCTAAATAGTGTTAACTAGGCCATTAAACATCAAACAAACATTCCTTTTGTGGGGACTCAGTTTATGATAAAGCGAACACGAAGTCCCCAAAACGTGTCTCTTTTGTAAAATTAGGTAAAATACACCATTTGTACCCATTCCCCTAAAACATGATGAAAAAAAAATGCAAAGATATGATACATTTAATGTATTGCACCGTTTGAATAAGTCCATTGGTATTTCAAGAAAATTGCATATACATGTACAGTCAACACTTTTTATACTGACATTCGATAAACTTGTTACAATGGCAATTCCACTGTAACCAATCCATAGCTCAGAATTAGAAGACTGATACTAAGAGTATTGTAATTAAGGGTTCAGGGGAGGCAACTCCTGCAAAAGTATTTTTGTCTCCCTTGTCAATAGGGGTCAACTCTTAAAGGAAAGAATTTGCTCCTGAAGAGCAAATTCTTTCCTTTAAGAGTAGACCCCTTTTTCAGCGGGACATGGCTTATAGAAAAGCGAACACGAAGTCCAGGAAGTTGTCTCCCTTTGAAAAATGGCAAAAAATCTCCCACGTTTTCCCATTGCCCTTAATTCTCCAAGAAACAAATATTGTGGATATTTGTTAGAATTGCCTCGGCAAATAAATAGGGAACAAATACTGTTGTTATAGCGAGGGTCCTCTTTGCAATAAGCCAATTAAGAAGCCAGTTGGGTGGTCTTACTCCCTCTGAAAAGAGTGGTACACCTTTATAGTTCTTACCTCCTTGAACCCCACTTTTATACAGTAAAACTGGGGTTTATAAACCCCATTTTTCTTATTTCTGCTCTAAAATACAGATTGTGGGTACTCATTAGAACCGCCTCAAGGTCTTTAACAGTATTGTCATGGCTTCAGTCAACACATTCATGCCAGTAATTAAAGTTTTTCAGAATAAGTTATTGCATGAAATAATGTCACTTATTCAGTAACTATGGAATGTGCAGGATGGTCTCTGACTTCACTGGCCAAATATGCAATTTTCTGGAAATTTTTTGTGGACTAGCAGTTTTGATAATACTATAAAAATACAGCACAACCTAATCCTTCAGGATGAAATAGTTTATGGTCCCAGTTTACTGCCCTACCTTTATTAAAATGGTTGACTCTTGAAAGAAAGAACTCCCTCCCCAGAAGCCTGTTCTTTCCTTTAAGAGTCGACCCCTTCTGACAGGGGAGACAAAAAATATTTTTGAAAAGAATTGTCTCCCACGAAGGAGGCTAGTGTCCCTATCCCTTAAGATCAAAACATTGTTAGAATAAGTTCTTGGAAAAGCCCCAAAGATAGGACCTGCCTTCTAAAAAGATATTACGTAACAATCACAATAAAATAACAATGTTAAGCAGAGACTAATACACTAAAATATGTGTAACTTGTAGGAGACGCTGCTGAAGTATGCCTTTTAAACAATAATTTTGGGGTCCAAAGCAGAAACCATGTTAGTTGTTATACTTAAACAAAAATTTATAGCTTATATAGAAAAAAAATGACCATTTTCAGTGGTTTGAGAGAAGATTTTTAAAGGATTTTTCCCTATGTAAGTCTATATAAAACTGGTGGGCCCCAGGGCGGGGCCATTTTTGGCCCCAGGGCTATAATTTGAACAATCTTGGTAGAGGTCCACTACTGATGAAGCTCCATACCAAATATTACAGACCTGGGCCCAGTGGTTTCAGAGAAGAAGATTTTTAAAGGATTTCCCTATACAAGGCCATGTAAAACCGGTAGGCCCCAGGGCGGGGCCATTTTTGGCCCCAGGGCAATAATTTGAAACCATATTGGTAGAGGTTCCCTAGATGAAGCTTCATACCAAATATCAAAGACCTGGGCCTTCTGGTTTCAGACAATAAGATTTTTAAAAATTTGTGCTCATTTTTCCCTATTTGATGCTATAGCAACCAGAGTTCTGCTTGGATTCCAAATCTTTGAACAACTTTCAGTCAGTACCTCCCAAGGGTCATTCTGGTGAAGTTTGATCCACAGTGGCCCAGTGGTGTAGGAGGAGATATCAATTGTTGACGGACGACGGACAATGGACAACGGACGACGGATCCCAATCCCATCAGAATAGCTCACTGAGCACTTCATGCTCAGGTGAGCTAATAAAAAGGTATGTCCTAGAATGGTAAGATAGATACTAAATGACTGTCTGATCAGAGAATGCACTGTTCACGAAAAGTTCATCAGTTTCCTAAATAGATTATAAACAAATAATACAACCAGGCTACCCTTAATTTCAAAATGGACTCCTACTAAATTAAGTCAGGAAAGATTCTTTTCTGTTGAAAATGGATGAATTTAAACCACACCATGTCATTGGATCAATCTCTGCTTAACAGTGACCTCTGTATCTTTGGTAAATGCATGTATCATGACATTTGTATCACCTATCACGTAATGTATCGGGTAAAATTACATACAACATTCAACAAGTACAAATATACATCTTAAACATCGATTTTTAGGGACACAGGATCACATTATCAAGTCCATGTCATGGACACCACTGTAAACACGACTTTATGTCGAGAAAAAAAGAGGGTTGGCAGGGGTATTCCTTATTTTTGCTCCAAAATATAGATTGTGGGTACTCGTTAGAGCCGCCTCAATGAGGCGGTTCTAACGAGCACTAACAATCTATATTTAGACTGGAAATGAGAAAATACAAAACCAATCATTGGAAAAATTTTTGTGTCAGACAAATTAAAGATGAATGCCATTTTAACTCTATCATGCTTTTCACTACAACCCCAATCTTTGCAAACAGTGTAGATCCAGATCAGATGGCTTCTGAAGAAGCCATCTGATCAGGATCTACACTGTTTGACATTCAGTTAATGGATTTGTATGAATAAATTACATCAAGTAATCTGATTGGATCAAAGTCAGAAATAGGTGTGGCTAACTTGAATATTCAGCAGGATAAGGGTTAACACA
The DNA here is from genome assembly GCA_963580285.1 of Lucinisca nassula. Lineage (NCBI taxonomy): Eukaryota > Metazoa > Mollusca > Bivalvia > Lucinida > Lucinidae > Lucinisca > Lucinisca nassula. The sequence goes on along the minus strand of OY757027.1, from coordinate 32,588,365 downwards.
TGGGTGTGTTATTAAAATATACATCTGTAAACAAACTTTAGGGACATTATACAGCACTAATGCACTGTAATATACCATAAATGCTAGCCTTTGAACTTTAACAGGACATCTGACAATGATAAACTCGCAGCATATTTAACAGCATATGCAATATTTTGTTTTAGATGGCATTAACAAGCCGGTGAAAAACATCTCAGCAGGGAAAAACGAGAATTACACAGAGGGCTATCCACAAAATAACTGCAATGTTTTATGATAAAATGTCATATGATTTCGGACAGACAGGCCTGAGCAAACAGTGTAGACCCAAATGAGATGCCGCAAAATGCGGCGTCTCATCAGGGTCTACACTGTTTGCCACTCATCCATCTATTTTAGATGCAACATTGGGTAGTAATTTGAACTTGTTCATATTTTAGAAAATGTCGTGTTAGGCCTTAAGGTGTTGGAATACACGTATTTAGTGTAACTAACGTACCCTTAAAGCAATGATCTCCCAAGCCCAGGCTGTATGTTCTGCTTTTCAGTGCAATTTGCACGGGCTTGTTAACACCATAATGTCACAATAACAATCTGATACATAAGATCAATACACATGGGTATAGACCACAACACTGAGAATAATATTATGTTTGTCGTTGAATGTAATGATTTTCCAGGCCCCCTAGCAGGTGTTTTACATAATATTTTTTTTAAGTACTCTGAGAAAACCGCAATTTCAAGACTTTTCTATAACATTTTAAGGAATTTGCCAAACCAAAACTTGTCTGTTTGTTTGTTGTTGTTTTTTTTTTGTTTTTTTTTTTTCAGCAAAATAATGTTGTTTTTTTATGTTTTTCAGACAAAAGTTTCAGTGGACTTTCATGCAGAATAAAACATTTTAACCCTTGACCTGCTCAATATTTAAATATGCCACACCCACAACTGATTATCAACCAATCAGATTACTTGATGCAAATTATTGCAACAAATCCATGAGCTGAATGACAAACAATGAAGATCCTGATCAGATGGCTTCTTCAGAAGCCATCTGATCTGGATCTTCATTGTTTGAAAGGTAAGACATATCCGGGCCAGGGGTCCCATATTTTCATATATTCAACAACAGACACGGCATTTTATAGAATACATGAGACTCTTAACTTAACCGAGGCAAATGGATACACCCTGCAGACTTTTCTGCCATTTTTCAAATTCAAAGGGCAATAACTCCTGTAACTTCCTGTTGGCTTTACAACATAAGCCACGCTGGAAAAGGGTCTACTATTAAAAGAAAGAATTTGCTCCTCATTTAATAGTAGACCACTATTGACATGGGAAACAAAAAATATTCTTGAAGGAGTTACCTCCCCCGAAGGTGTATCCAGCCCCTTCAAAATGGCACATTTTATGACATTAACATAACAGCAAAATGGTTTATACTATGAACTTATTCTTTGGTCTTGTAACATTGTGAAAAGCCACACATTCATCTACCACAGACGTATATAACTTGAAACATGATAATAGGGTCATCGGCTTTTCTCTAATTGCGCATGGGCAGCCAAGTGATAGGGCAGTATGTCTAGTTATTAGCATGCCACTACCAAAAGAGCTCTTCTATTTGTCTGTGATTAGCTATTAAAGGCACAGGCAAGACAGCGCCTTGCCTGAGCCTTTGCTAGTCCACATAACAATAAGTACATTTTCCCATGAGCTGCTTATACATAGTTTTAACCCGTATCTTGCTGAATATTCATTTAAGCCACACCCATTTCTGTCTATCAACCAATCAAATTCCTTGATGCAATTTATTGCTACAAATTCATAAACTGCATGCCAAACAGTGTAGATCCTGATCAGATGGCTTCTGCAGAAGCCATCTGATCTGGATCTACACTGTTTGCAAAGATAGGGGTTGTCGTAAACAGCAAGATAAGGGTTAAACAATAATCAGTTTTTACAAATTCCTATACATTGACTGTCAGATTAACTGTTTCGGGTTAAAATAGCTCCATGTATTTGTTGTAGAAGGAAGTGTCTAAACCTTACAAGCAGTCAGGGGCAAGTTGTTTAAAGCATCTTTAGCTTAACGAGCTCGTTAGTGGTCAAATTGTTAACTGTTCTAGCAAGTATAATATCTAAAATTTTGGTATTTTTGCAGGAAAAATGTGAGTAGCTTTTGCATTTGCAAAAGATACTCACATTTTTCAAGCAAAAATACCAGAGTATTAGATATTGTAGTTGCTAGAACAGTTAACAATTTGACCACTAACGAGCTTGTTAAGCTAAAGATGCTTTAAACAACTGGGCCCAAAACAATATAATGAACTTAACACCAGGATCCACTGAGTTGCTAATATTTTTGCTGAAAAAAAAATTGAGTAGCTTTTCCATTTGCACAGCCAACTCACATTTATCCAGCAAAAATACATGAGTATTGAATTTTATCCTTGCTACAACATTTACTGAGCATCACAAAAACAAGCCTACCCTTGAACCCCACTTTTATATAGTAGCTTTAAATATTCTATCTAACAAAAAATCTAATATACTGGTATTTTTGTTCAGCAAATTGTATTTGCTGAATTAAATTTTAAGTTCTAATATGTTAACCGATGCTTTCGTTAGCTTTAATGTTTGAACAAACAGGCCCAGTATAGCATCACGATAAACACGCCTACATAATTCTGACCCCCTTGAACCCCACTTTTATATAGTAAAACTGGGGTTTATAGGGGTCATCCGTATTTTTCTTATTTCTGTTCTAAAATATAGACTGTGGGTACTCGTTAGAACCGCCTCATCGAGGCGGTTCTAATGAGTACCCACAATCTATATTTTGACTAGAAATAAGAAAAATATCACACTTTTTCATCTTAAAATTTTCTTTTTTCGGCGTTAAGGTTTACAATGTATTTGTACAGGCGTATTTTTGTAAAGTATGACATGCTTTCTCTTGTCAGAGACAGGTCTCCCAAAACACAGATCACAAAATTTTAGCACTTATGCAAGAAAAATGATTACACATACATGTAATATGGCACATAACAAAATAATATGCTTTCTGTAAGATGGCACAACACGTGTAGACAAGCATTCCCCTTGATCGAATGGCACAGATTTTTGAAACCGCCATCATCAAGAATTACACATAAATATATACAGATTCTGTAGAAAATGTCCATCTGCAGAGTTTAAATATCCTATTTACCACATGTATTCGGACATGCAGCCCTGAGCAAACAATGTAAACCAAGCTGAGATGCCGCAGATCATGGCATCCCATACGGATCTACACAGTTGGCCACTCATCCATCAATTTTTTGGTAAACTCCCATAGAATATTATATAAATCCTAAATATTTGGACACCTTAAGGGTTTGCTGTAATATTCCTAAATTTTGTACAAATTTGTTTCACGGTCCAGCATGGAGTCTGTAGGGTACAGACGGAATGGCAAACGGTGTAGACCCTGATCAGACTGCTCCTTCAGGAGCAGTCTGATCTGGGTCTGCACTGTTTGCTTAGGCCTATCTGTCCCAAAATTTCGGATCATTACAGTATTTATTTAAATTTTAGAACAAATTTGGTATTTAAAGGACTTGAGGTGACCGAATATTCAGGGTAAATAAGATAGTCTTCTTTGGAAGCATCTTTCAAGGTCCATTTTTCTGTCATTTTCTAACAAAAGCGTTCTATTATAAACAGCAAAATAAAGAGATCTAGGTCATGTAATTCATTGTGTCAGTTGCGATTATCCCATATTTACATTTATCAGAGTAAAATCGCACATATATGCATTCCTTTGCGTTTTAAACTAGTGAGATTCTGAATAACATCACATGATTTGGCCATTCGAACTAAAATTTTGAACAAAAAGGAAAAGAGAAATGGTAAAACATAAACAAAAGACAGAACGCATTTTAACCCTTATCCTGCTGTCCACGGCAACCCCTACCTTTGCAAACAGTGTAGATCTAGATCAGATGGCTTCTGAAGAAGCCTTATCCTGCTGTTCATGATGACCCCTACATTTGCAAACAGTGTAGATCCAGATCAGATGGCTTCTGAAGAACCCTTATCCTGCTGTTCATGACAAACCCTACCTTTGCAAACAGTGTAGATCCAGATAAGATGGCTTCTGAAGAACCCTTATCCTGCTGTTCACCACAACCCCTACCTTTGCAAACAGTGTAGATCCATATCAGATGGCTTCTGAAGAAGCCAGCTGATGAAGATCTGCACTGTTTTTCATTCAGTTTGGGAATTCAGTTTGAATGAATAAATTAAATAACAAATTTTGGTTGGTTGAAATGAAAATGGGTGTGGCTACATTAATTTATGCAGGGGGATAAGGGTCAAATGCTAACATTAATGCATTCTACTGCTAGAAGAAACCATCTGATCAGGATCTACACTGCTTGACATGCTTTTTGTGACCTGAATGAATACATTATATCAAGTTATTTAATTGGGTGGTTAGCCGCAAATGGACGTTGCTAAATTAATTTATTCAGCAGGATAAGGGGTTAAATGCTAACATTAACCCTTCTCTTGCTGAATATTCATTTTAGCCACACCCATTTCTAACTTTGAACCAATCAGATTACTTGATGTAATTTATTCCTACAAATTCATAAACTGAATGTCAAACAGTGTAGATCCTGATCAGATGGCTTCTTCAGAAGCCATCTGATCTGGATCTACACTGTTTGCAAAGATAGGGGTTGTCATGAACAGCAAGATAAGGGTTAATGCAATTCACTGCTAAAAGAAGCCATCTGATCAGGATCTATACTGTTTGCCATGCAGTTTGTGAACCGAATGAAAATAGTATATGAAGAACATGTTATTTAATTGGTTGATAGTCAGAGATGGTTGTGTCTAAATTAATGTATTCAGCAGGGTAGCTGTTAACCCTTCTATTGCTGAATATTCATTTTAGCCAAACCCATATCTGACTTTGAACCAATCAGATTACTTGATGTAATTTATTCCTACAAATTCATAAACTGAATGTCAAACAGTGTAGATCCTGATCAGATGGCTTCTTCAGAAGCCATCTGATCTGGATCTACAATGTTTGCAAAGATAGGGGTTGTCGTGAATAGCAGGATAAGAGTTAATGCAATTCACTGCTAAAAGAATCCATCTGATCAGGATCTATACTGTTTGCCATGCAGTTTGTGAACCGAATGAAAATTGTATATGAAGTGCATGTACAGTAAAACCTGTCTTAGTGGCCACCTCTATTAAACAAGCACCTGTCTTAAGCAAGCACTTTTTGAATATCCCATAGGTGGTTGCTTAATACAGGTTGGACTGTAATTTAATTGGTTGATAGTCAAGAGATAGATGTGTCTCAATGTATTCAGCAGGATAACTGTTAACCCTTCTCTTGCTGAATATTCAATTTAGCCACACCCATCTCTGACTTTGAACCAATCAGATTATTTGATGTAATTTATTCCTACCAATTCATAAACTGAATGTCAAACAGTGTAGATCCTGATCAGATGGCTTCTTCAGAAGCCATCTGATCTGGATCTACACTGTTTCCAAAGATAGGGGTTGTCGTGAACAGCAAGATTAGGGTTAGGATGTATATATCAGCTTAATAAAATTTCTGAATGCATTTACTCTATCGTACAAAACATAAAATATAAAACAAAACATTGATATGTAACAACACAAAAAAGCGAACAAAATATATCTAAATACTGGCATAAACAAAACATAATTTTTTGCAATTTTGCTCTAGAAAGACTTTAAGTTTTGATAAACAAAGTAAAACAAGAATGATGATATTTGATCTGTAAAGCTCATAACAGTAACTGTTCCTTAGAGGAATAGATATTCTTGCACACCAGATAAGGAAATCCATAGTTTTAGCTTGGGATAGAAATTCTGTTCCAAACCTGGTGTTCTGACCCAAAATTGAATATTCTCGCGTGTTTGATAAATGCACTGGTTGAATACGACATCATATACGCCGTCGTTAAGGTTGATGTCACAGCATGTAACTTGATGTCACTAAACATCACTGTAGTGTCATCACAATATGGTTGACGTCGGTAACCCAAGTGACTGCAGCATTTAAAATCCGCTCTAAGAAATGGAAGGTATGCAAGAAAAAGAATCCTATATGGGTGTGAAGGGTGGATAGAAAAATCGGTACCTCGGGATCACTGTCCGGCATCACTCGGTAAGCCCTTGGATGCTGGAAAGTGGCCCCTGGGACGTATTTTTCCATCCATTCCTCACAACTATATAAGATTCTTATATTCTTGCACATCAAATAAGGAAATCCTGGACTTAACCCTGGGATAGAAATTCTTATCCTACCCAGTTTATCCTTCCCCGGACAGACCTACACATAACACACCCCTGTGACATTGCCAATACCTTCATGGCACCAAAATAAACATTTGTCTCATGAAAATTGTGACATCTTCCTTATTCCCACCACAACCATAGATTATGGGTGCTCGTTAGAACCGCCTCTTTAAGGCAGTTCTAATGAGCACCCACAATCTATGTGTCTGAGCAATCATAATGAAAACACTTAATACCATTCCAAACCCCACATGCTGTCCTGCAATAAGTGGAGTTCAGTAAACTGTCTGGATCAATATGACCTAAATCCTGTCGACAGGGCCATTTAAATTAATAAATTCAAAAAATGTGAGGTTTGTTTGTTTTTTTTTCATTTAAGTTGTCAAGATTATTTTACTTATATCGAGCAGACAGTCAATCAGAGGTGGGTGAAAACCAGAGTACTTGAAGGAACACCATCTGACCTTCCATTGCAGTTGTAGACAGAATGTCCTGAGAGTTGTATTCCTTTTTGATAAAAATGTCAGAAGATGTGCCAGGCATATCCATTCCCCCAGGAACAGTTAGCAACATAACAAAGAATTAACAACAACAGTCAAACTTCAATGCCTCAAACACTGATGGCTCATTTTCCACAGATCTAAGAACTAGAGATTTTTTTTTTTTTTTTTCTTTTTTTGAGTTGACGTTTAACTTCCTGTTCAACACTATTTAGGTCATTTTGGAGACGTTTCTTCCAATTTTGTGGGACTTTTACCCAACACTGAGATGAAATGATATCTCAAGCACTATCGCCCATAGAAACCGCTAGGGTTTACGGAGCAGTCCGACTCACATCACTTTTCCTGGGCAGGCTTAGACCTAAGCCGTTTACCAGTATTCAAGTTCGGTCGGTTTGAGCTCTGCGTGGAAGCATCATGCAGCCCATTTATTTCTTCAAGCCCCAATGGGCGGGGGCCATCCATAGATGATAAGAATTTGTTCTCCAGTTCCTAGAGAAGACTCGTTTATTATGGACAAAACCTGTCTTGAGTCTCAAGAAATTGCTACCCAGTAACAACTATTCAGGGATTTTTTCTTAACTTATCCCAGAAAGATGTGTTGTGTGCACTCTTTTGAAATTGTATGTTGTGTGCACACACATTTAGAATGTATGTTTTGTGCACTCATTAGAAATGTGTGTGCACTCTCTAAAATGGTATATTGTGTGCACTCATTATGAGTGTGCACTCACATATAAAATGATATGTTGTGTGCACTCATAAAAACGTGTGTGCACTCATTTGAAATGGTATGTTATGTGAACTCATCAGAATTGCCTCGATGAGGCAATTCTAATGAGTACTCTCAACTTACCTTAAGTTTGTAGAAGATCAGAGAGATTCCTAAACCATGATCGTCACTGTGTCTGCTGACTTGGGGCTACTATTTACCCTCAGTAGCTCAAACTACCCGGTTCTCAAATTAATCTTCAGGGTTTCAAAGGTGTTTGTGCCATTGAAGTTGACTGTAAAACTAAACCTACTAAAGTCCATTGCCTCAATTCAAGTAAATAGTTAATAAAAACATGAAGCACCATTTAGTAAGAAAACACAATTTTGACTTTTCTTTATTTCCGCATTACTGGTCTGTTAGCATTTCGCATCACAACAACAGACAGGGAAGCGATTCAGTGAGGAGTTTTAGAACATTCTTACTTATATTTTTCAAGAGAATTTAGTATTGTGTTGGTTGTTAATGGCATGTTAACCTACTTTCGTCATCACAGGAAGCAAGATTATAGCAGACATGTAAAGACAAATATGGGAGAATGATGAATAAAGGAGAATGAAAGCAAAGATGAAGAATACTCTCCCTCTACCCCTTACCATGAGGTGCTCTAAAAGACCAGAATTTACTATCACCTTTTCTAGAGTAGTCTCCCCTACCCCCATCTCAAACAAATGTGATTTTTTTTTTTCTTTCTAAATTTCCCATGTTTGTAATGCCTTAGAGACAGCACAATTTTATATGGAGCGCAGGGGTGCAGTGGTAAAGTATCGGCTTCGGGATCGAGAGGTACCGGGTTCGAACCCCACGAGCGGCAAGTGTTGTTTCCTTGAGCAAGAGACTTTATCCACATTGCTTAGTACTGGTTCTACCCAGGAAAAGAGGGCCACATGGAAGATTAGTACAAGTTTACTAAATGTGTTACCCTCTATAAATAAGGTCGATTATTATTATTATTATTATATACATGTCTATGTCACGGTTTATTGTCATCGGTTGCAATCATAGTATGAGACAATGTGTCATGGAAGTACAGGAAAAATGCCAGGTACCAGCTTGTATAAAACAATGGCAGGCTTGTAAAATAAAGGATACGTTTAAATATTTTAAAAAACAATTATGTCATCAAAATAAACAGAAAATTTTGCTCAGAAACTAGGTACATGTAAAAAATCTGATATAAATTTCAAAGCCAACATTTTTCAACTACAAATGTATTGAATTTCACAAGATTGCTTTTCAAAAACACAATCATGACCTTAACCGCAATGGATCGGATTGTTCAAAACAAATACGGTGTTGGTTAACGATACGTTAAAACTTTCAGCTTTTAATATGCTTTTTTTGTGCTGAAAAAAACGAGGCTCAATGAGCCTAAACCGCTCACCTGAGGAACTTAAGTTTTAACAATTCACAGACTTGACTACTAAATCTGCTAATAGAATCCAGCCCATTGACCCTTACGGGATATAAGTCATCATTATTGCATTGCATTCCAAGTTTGAGACTTCTAGCTTCTATAGTTCCTGAGAAATCTTTGACGAAAATTTAACATTGGTCAAAATGGAGAGAAAGAAGAATGAAAGAACAGATGAACAAATAAGCTGAGAAAGCCCAATGTCTCTTACACAAAATAAGTCATCATTATTCTATTGAATACCAAATTTGATGCTTCTAGCTTTTATAGTTCCAGAGAAATCTTTGATTAAAAATTTAACATTGGTCTATTATCTCTATATGGAGAGAAAGAAGAATGAAGGAACAAATGAACCAGACTAGCTCCAAAACCTAATGCAGCCTTTCCCCTTGCCCAATGGTGCTACACATAAAATTTAAACAAGATTGGTCGACTGCCTTCTGAGATATGCTTCATTGAAAGTGTGGACGACGGATGGACGGAAGACAGACGATGGACTCCGGAGCCTTGGTATACTATCAGCTCACTGGAGCCTTTGGCTCAGGTGAGCTAAAAATTCAAGTCGCTATTTCTGTCACAACATTTTCCCTACGTTAAGACTATGGGCAAATTTTTTTGTCTCTCAAGGTCACGTAACTCCGAGGTCAATATTCCGATTCGGCCCAAAATCGAACTTAACCGAGATTTTATGCCTGTCCTCGTTACCTGCAAGTTTGAAGCTGATATGAATAAAAATAAAGTTGCTATCGTGGTCACAACGTATTTTTTTATGCTCAAGGGCAGGTAACTCCAAGGCAAATATTCCGATTCGGCCCAAAATCGAACTTAACCGAGATTTTATGTCTGTCCTCGTTACCTGCAAGTTTGAAGCTGATCTGAAAAAAATTCAAGTCGCTATCGTAGTCGCAACATTTTCCCTAATTAAGTCTATGGGCAAATTTTTTGTCGCTCAAGGTCACGTAACTCCGAGGTCAATATTCCGATTCGGCCCAAAATTGAACTTAACCGAGATTTTATGCCTCTCCTCGTTACCTGCAAGTTTGAAGCTGATATGAATAAAAATAAAGTTGCTATCGTGGTCACAACGTATTTTTTTATGCTCAAGGGCAGGTAACTCCAAGGCAAATATTCCGATTCGGCCCAAAATCGAACTTAACCGAGATTTTATGTCTGTCCTCGTTACCTGCAAGTTTGAAGCTGATCTGAAAAAAATTCAAGTCGCTATCGTAGTCACAACATTTTCCCTATGTAAAGTCTATGGGCAAATTTTTTGTCGCTCAAGGTCATGTAACTCCAAGGTCAATATTCCGATTCGAACTTAACTGAGATTTTATGCCTGTCCACGTTACCTGCAAGTTTGAAGCTGATCTGAATAAAAATAAAGTTGCTATCGTGGTCACAACATATTTTTTTATGCTCAAGGGCAGGTAACTCCAAGGCAAATAATCCGATTCGGCCCAAAATCGAACTTGACCGAGATTTTATGCCTGTACTGGTTATCTGCAAGAATGAAGTCGATCAGAAAAAAATTGACGGAGCTAGAGTGATGACAAGGTTTTTCCTATGTGAAGTCTATGGGAGCTAGATGTTGCCATGGCAACCAGAGTTCCACTCAGATCTGCCTGAAAACCTAATGAAGCCTTTCCACTTGCCCAATAATGCGACACATGAAATTTGATCAAAGTTGGCCAAGTAGTCTTTAAGATATACATTTTTGAAATTCCCATTAACCCTAATGCAAAAACACACAAGGGCAGGTAACTCCTAAGTGAATGATCCGATTCTGCCAGTTATCGAACTTGTCCGAGATTTCATGGCTGTGCTGGTTATCTGCAAGAATAAAGCCAATCTGAAAATAATTGAAGCAGCTACGGTGATGACAACATTCTCCCCATGTTAAGTCAATAGGCAATTTTTTCAACGCTCAAGGGCACGTAACTCCTGAGTGAATAATCCGATTCAGCCCAAAATCGAACTTTTTCGAGATTTCATGCCTGTCCTCGTTATCTGCAAAAATGAAGTCCATCAGAAAAAAATTGATGGAGCTAGAGTGATGACAAGCTTTTTCCTATGTTAAGAACGCTCAAGGGCACGTAACTCCTGAGTGAATAATCCGATTCAGCCCAAAATCGAACTTGATCGAGATTTCATGCCTGTCCTCGTTATCTGCAAGAATGAAGTCGATCAGAAAAAAATTGACGGAGCTAGAGTGATGACAAACTTTTTCCTATGTTAAGTCTATGGGAGCTATTTGTTGCCATGGCAACCAGAGTTCCAATCCGATCTGCCCGAAAACAGTATGCAGCCTTTCCCCCTACCTGATAATGCTTCACATGAAATTTGATCAAGATTGGCCCACTGGTTCCGGAGATATACTTCTTTGAAAGTGTGGACGACGGACGACGACGACGGATGACGGACGCCGGCTCGTGGTATACTAATACCTCACATGAGCCTTCGGCTCAGGTGAGCTAAAAATGGGTAGGCTTTGCAAACAAATGCAAAAGCAACCCACAATTCATTATGAAAACACGCCTATACAACTACATTGTAAGATTTTTCGCCGAAATTATGAAAATTTTAAGATGAAAAATTGTGACATTTTCTTATTTCTGCTCAGAAATAAGAAAAAATAGGTTTACCCCTGCAAACCCCAGTTTTACTATATAATAGTAGGGTTTAAGGGGATCAAAATTATATAGGTGTGTTTTCGTGATGATTCAGCAAAAATATCTGTTTTTTCAATTATTGTACTTGGTAGACCATTTAACATTTTGACCAGTATCGAGCACATTAAGCTAATGATCTTTCAAACAACAGGCCCTTGACCCAATTGTTCAAGGGCCACATTACGAAAACACGCATATACAAATACATTGTAAATTTTACTGCCGATAAACGAAAATTGCAAGATAAAAATTGTGATATTTTTCTTATTTCTGCTCTAAAATATAGATTGTGGGTACTTGTTAGAACCGCCTGGTCGAGGCGGTTCTAACAAGTACCCACAATCTATATTTTAGAGCAGAAATAAGAAAATCGACTGGGGTTTACAGGGGTAAACCATATTTTTCTTATTTCTGCTCTAAAATATAGATTGTTGATTCTCATTAGAACCGCCTCGATTTTCTTATTTCTGCTCTAAAATATAGATTGTGGGTACTTGTTAGAACCGCCTCAACCTGGTGGTTCTAACAAGTATCCACAATCTATATTTCAGAGCAGAAATAAGAAAAATATGGTTTGCCCCTGTAAACCCGAGTTTTACTATATAAAAGTGGGTTTCAAGGGGGTCAAAATTATATAGGCATGTTTTCTTGATCTGTTCAAAGCATCATTTACTTAAGGAACTTGATAGAGATCAAAATGCTATCGTAGCAAATACAACAATAAAATGGTTGTTTGCTAAAAAATATGGCTCCCATCATGATAACATGTCCGTGAAATGAACACCCCTCTAAACCCCACTTTATATAGAGAAAACTGGGGTCTACAGGGGTTCACATAATTTTGCTTATTTCTGCTCCTTGACATAGGTTGTGGGTACTCATTAGAACCGCCTCATTGAGGCGGTTCTAACGAGCACAAACAACCGATGTTTAGAGTATAAATAAGAAAAATATCACAAATTTTCATCCGAAAAGTAGCCATTTTGGAGATAAGAAAAAATACACTATGTCACATGGGTGGCTTTTCAGCAAAAGTATATCGGTGTTCTTACTGTACCGATTATTTACAATTTTAACGTAATGTTAACGAACCCTTCATTAGTTTTAATCAATTGCTCCGAGATTTTCAGGACCTATGCAAAATTACCAAAATATATGAATGTCATTCTCAACAATAAATAAAGTAAAGAAAAAGAAGAAATGAAAAAAGAAAAAAAAACATTTTCAGCACCAAATCGTGTATAAAATAAATCTTACCAAATATGGACATAAAATCAATAAAAAGTTTTGATAGGCATCAAAAATGCAAAAAATACAAAAAATCCAGGCACCAGTTCTGCAAAGCATTGGTAGCTAAATGAGCTCGTTACTGGTCAAATTTTATCCGATGTAGCAAGAACAATATAAATCATTACCCAAACACGCCTATACAAATACCTTGCCACCTTTATCGCCGAAAAAATGAAAATTTTATGATGAAAAATTGTGATTTTTTTCTTATTTCTGCTCAAAATATAGATCGTGGGCACTCGTTAGAACCGCCTTATCGAGGCAGTTCTAACGAGTACCCACAATCTATATTTTAGAGCAGAAATAAGAAAAATAAGGTATACCCAGGAAACCCCAGTTTTTCTATATAAAAGTGGGGTTCAAGGGGGTCAAAATTATATAGGCATGTTTTCGTGATGAAGTAGATTTTTTGCTGAAAAACTGAAAAGCTACTCACATTTTTTCAGCAAAAATGCTGGTGTTAATCAAATACATTGTAATTTTTGCTGAAAAGAGGGTGAGTAGCTTTTGCATTCAGCTTTTACTACTTTTTTCAGCAAAAATATCAGTGTATTTGTCATATTAAATGATCAACGTTTTAACAATATAACACATTTTTTTAGCAGGAATATCAGTTTATCTGCCACATTTAATGATCCAAGTTTTAATGATATGATCTAACGATATCATCAGTTCTGAACAACTGGGAACAATTTTTCAAAACTAACGAAAAAGTTAGTTAACAAATTGTTTAAACTTTGATCATTTAATGTGGCAAATATACTGATATTTTTGATGAAAAAATGTGAGTAGCTTATGCGTATGCAAAAGCTACTCACATTTTTTCAGCAAAAATGCCAAAATTTTATTTAACAGTTAACAATTTGACCAAAAACACCAAAGTTTTAGATTTTATACTTGCTAGAATAGTTAACAATTTGACCGCTTACGAGCTCGTTAAGCTAACGATCCTTTGAAAAACTGCCCCCTGGTGTCAGCTACTCAGTTAACAACCTGAAGCAGAAACATAAACAGAATTATAGCATATAGTACTGGTCCATTTTGAGGCAAAAGTATAGGCCTGGCAAATTTTGTCATATTTTCAAGGAAGACAACTTTAGATTTCCCACATATTTACTTCACCACAAATGGTCCCCGCCCATTGGGGCTGGGCTGCATGATGCTTCCACACAGAGCTGAAACCAACTGCACACGAGTACTTGTAAACTGCTTAGAGGATCTAAGCCTGCCCAGGCAAAGCGGTGCGAGTCGGACTGTCCATGCTTATAAACTTCTTGGTTTCATTGGACGACAGGGCTTGAGATGTCATTTCATCTCAATGTTGGGTAAAAGTCCCACAAAATTGGAAGCAACATCTCCAAAATGACCTATACAGTGTTGACAGGGATGTCAAACCTCAAATCAAACAAACAAACAAATACTTCACCACAAAAACACACCTACAGTAATGATCCTAAGTATTGGGACAGATAGGCCTAAGCCAACTGTGCAGACCCAGATCGGACTGCTCCTGAAGGAGCAGTCCGATCAGAGTCTACGCTGTTTGCAATTCCTTCTGCACCTTTTGGACTCCTTCTTGAGTCAAGAAACAAATTTGTTAAAATTGCACTTTCGTGATGAAATTCTTTCCTTAAAGACAAGGACAATTGAGCCCCGCCAAGCGAATTTGTATCTTCGAGCATTTCGTCATGACAAATTTTAACTGCGCATGCCCAGCCATTCAGAGGGGCCAGGGATATGGCTTTCTGTCTGAAGGTTCCTCTTGATCCACTGCTTGTATGAGCGAGCAGCAAAGGTTCTGGCGAGACTGCGCGGATGCGCAGGCTCGCCTGAACCTTCGCTGCTCGCATATGCGATAAGTACCAAAATCGTTTGATGGGGCCCAATTTTTCCAAGGCGCTGTGTTTACATAAAAGCAAAGTCCCAACAGTTGCCTTCCTTTAAAAAAGATGGTGGAAAATTGTACAGGCCTATCTTTTCACCTGAATTTCACAACATTCAGTATAAACTAACAAACTTCATAAAGAGAATAGGTAACGGAACTGAATACTTCATAGTTCAACAGTTTTTTTGGTTCGATAAAATGTCAATTCTATGTGTTTTAACTAAACAAGTGAAAATTTACAAATACACATTTACAAATACTAATGTATGTCTGTATGCAAAGCAAAAGCTCCTCAAAAGTAAACAAGTCAATGAAATGAACATCACACTAAACCCCACTTTATATAGAGAAAACTGGGGGGGGGGGGGGGGGGGGGGTTACATGGGTATACATTATTTTCCTTACTTCTGCTCATAGACACAGTTTGTGGGTACACTTTAGAACCGCCTCAATGAGGTGGTTGTAAACATTCTTTCGTGGAGATTGATCATGAAATCTTTTCTACGGTCATTCTCTCCCTTCCGCTGATTCAAGAAGGGCAGTTGTAAGTTTCTGGCGAAAGAATGTGCACTGTACTGGTAAACCGCTTACGTATAAGCCTGCCCAGGAAAGTGTTGATAGGTAAACTGACCGGCTCAAAAATGACCTAAATAGTGTTGACTGGGCCGTTAAACTCCAAAACAAACAAAACAATGAGGCAGTTCTAACCGGTACCCACAACCTTTGATATGAGTTAACCCATTGCATGCAGGAAACCCCTAAAGGAGTACCTTGGTAAACAGTGCAGGCCCAGATCAGGCGACGCAGAATCTGGGCCTGCACTATTTGCTAGGGAAAAGACAAAAAAAAGGTAATGAGGCAACTTTTGCCAAGAATTTGAATTATATTTACCCTGTCAACTACTGCCATATTTACTCTAAATATTCAGACACTATTAAACGACCCTTATAATACATGTATAGTAAAATTGTTTATATACTTGGAGAAATGGTCCTCTGTGGCCTAGTGGTTAAGAGTGCTGACTGTTGATCATTAGGTCTCACCTCTGTGGTTCGAGCCTCGCTCTGGTCACATGTGGGACGCCAAGTTCTGCAACAGAAGGTCGGGTGGTTTTTATACCCCCGGAAACGAAGTTTGAAGGGGGGATTTAGGAGTCAGCTTGTCGTCTGTCGTCTGTCGTCGGTCCGTTACAAAAAACTTTAACATTGCTCATAACTTCCTTATTCTTTGACCGATTTCTTTAATATTCACACACCACACACCTTGCCACTAGTACTTAAGATTGATATACACAAACCTGACCTTGACCTTTACGTTGACCTTCCTCAGGGTCAAATACTTGTAAAAATT
Organism: Lucinisca nassula; assembly: GCA_963580285.1. Lineage (NCBI taxonomy): Eukaryota > Metazoa > Mollusca > Bivalvia > Lucinida > Lucinidae > Lucinisca > Lucinisca nassula. Next base: position 32,572,167 of record OY757027.1, on the reverse strand, counting down.
TGTCGTCTGTCGTCGGTCCGTTACAAAAAACTTTAACATTGCTCATAACTTCCTTATTCTTTGACCGATTTCTTTAATATTCACACACCACTCACCTTGCCACTAGTACTTAAGATTGATATACACAAACCTGACCTTGACCTTTACGTTGACCTTCCTCAAGGTCAAATACTTGTAAAAATTTGTCGGTAGCGGGGGTATAATTGGCGCCCGGTAGGCGGCAGCTCTAGTTTTTTCGGGTATTCTGGTTTTAGCCCACCTCTGATTAATGATCAGCTCGATATGAGTGAAATAATATTGAAAGGGCCATAAAACCAAAACAAAAAAAAAAAAAATATATATACTTGGAGAAAGACCCTTACAGTAACATACTTTTTTAAATTATTCAATATATATGAATTATATTTTTTCTTTGGTTTTACAGCCCTTTCAAGATTTTTTCAGTTATTTTGACCTGACAGATCATTAATGCGAGTTGGGAAAAAATACAGGTACCCATAGAAAAACACCTGATTTGTTTGAGGTTTAACCTCCCCGTCAACACTGTATACGTCATTTCGGAGACGTTGCTTCCAATTTTGAAAGCATCATGCAGCCCATCTATTTCTTCAAGCCCCTATGGGCGGGGGCTGAAAACCATGTGACCTCCAGTTGCAGAACTTGGCATCTCACATGTGACCCCAGCCAGGTGTGAACCACAGCGGTAACAGACCTGATGATTAAGAGTACCCATTAGGCCACGCAAGCCTGTTATATATTGCTATTATATATTACTCTTGCTCATTGGCATAGCTAACAGTGAATACCCTGATCAGACTGCTCCTTCAGGAGCAGTCTGATCAGGGTCTACACTGTTAGCTCAGACTTAGGGCTTAATTCTGTAATTGTTTTTAATAGTGTATGTATATTTAGATTAATAGGGTATTACATTACATCACAAGACCTCAGAGACAATAATACTTATAACAAACAAACAGCAGTAAACATATCAAAGCCATCGGCCCATGCCCAGCACAATGGTTTCTTAGGACATGTGCACCCATAAATGGTAATTTTTCTGAATATTCTATATATTTTAGTTTGGATATTTAACCCTTATCCTGCTGGTTATTCAGTTTAGCCACGCCCATTTCTGACTGTGAGCCAATCAGATAACTTGATGTAATTTATTCAAACAAATTCATTAACCGAATGTCAAACAGTGTAGATACTTTACAAACCATCTTATCTGGATCTACACTGTTTGCAAAGATACAATGTAGGGGTTGTCGTGAACAGCAGGATGTGTTAATACATAGAGGATATTTACTTCTTTGAGGTGAATACCCAAAGTATTCGAGTGTGTTGCAAATATCAGAATTTTAATGAGTGCAAAGCACGAGTGAAAATACTGATGTTTTCAACACGCAAGATGGTTTTTGATATTTATCGAAAAAAGTTACTATTCTTTTTATTTTATACCCATGGTCATATTATTTTTCACAATGTGGGGTTTAGGGGGTGTTCATTTCACGGACTTGTTCACGTGATGAAACAACTGAAAAATGTTTGTTTGTATTGGGGTTTAATGGCCCAGTCAACACTATTTAGGTCATTTTTGAGCCAGTCGGTTTACTTATCCACACTTTTCCTGGGCAAGCTTATACATAAGCGGTTAACCAGTACAGTGCATATTCTTTCGCCAGAAACTGACAACTGCCCTTCTTGAATCAGCAGAAGGGAGAGAATGACCGTGGAAAAGATTTCATGAACAATCTCCACAAAAGAATGTTGCCGATCCCGCAACTGAAGAATGATTTTCCTTATTTCTTCATATACACTGTAATCCTGTGTTATGGATATTCATTAGTACAGTCTCAACTATTTGAGGTTTAACATCCCCATCAACACTGTATATGTCATTTTGGAGACGTTGCTTCCAGTTTTGTGGGACTTTTACCCGACATTGAGATGAAATGACATCTCAAGTCTCCACTGAAACGAAAACATTAACCTTTGCAAACAGTGTAGATCCAAATCATATAGCTTCTAAGAAACCATCTGATTAGAATCTATACAGTTTGTCATGCCATTTGTGAATTGAACCGATACATTGAATTATGTAATTTGATTGATTGATAGATAGCAATGAGTGTGGCTAAATTAATTTATTCAACAGAGTAAGGATCAAGGGGAAATTCAACTACATCAGGGGCCAGTTGTTCAAAGCATCGTTAGCTTAACGAGCTCGTTAGTGGTCATATTGTTAACTCTTCTAGCAAGTACAATATCGTAAATTTTGTATTTTTGCTGAAAAAAAATGTGAGCAGCTTTTGCATCCGCAAAAGCTGCTCACATTTTTTTCAGCAAAAAATTCAGCATATTTGCCATATTTAATGATTAAAGTTTTAACAATACGTTAACTAACGACATCGTTAGTTTTGAACAACTGGACCCAGGTTCCTTTACTGATATTATGTCAAGCTACAGAGTTAAGTGACAATCAGTGGCAGTTTTAGAGGGGTTTTGGTTGGTAGGGGATGGGGTGGGGGTGGATGGTTTCAGTCGGACCCCACTTTGTGTCCAAATTACTGTTTAGTATTTTCAAGGGGATTTCAACCCTTTCAACCTTACAGACCCTTCTCAGAAACCAGCTGATCTGGATCAAATACTGTATTCATAAAAAGGATATATCTGGATTCAGCATGGTAAAGGATAATTAATGTTTTTTTAACATCCTCTAAACAACACCGTTAGTTTCCAAAAACTGGGCCCAAATATTTGATGTTCTTACAGTTAACATTATACAATAGAACTTAACTTCAATGGCTTGAACCCCGATGGATATACCAAGGATGAGTCGAACCCATTCTCGAGTCTGCAGGGAATTCCTCCATATACAAAACAGACATAATTTAGGGAGATTTTCTTCTTTTATCTCGCAAAAGTATGCTGTGTGTACTCATTAGAATCGTCTGAGGCAATTCTAATGTGTACACCTAGCATACATTTATGATATAAAGCACCAAAAAGCTATAAAAAATATCTCTATTATGCCTCCTGGTTCGGGCTGGCTAATCGGAGCTGAAAAGATAATCGATTATCAGTCCTGTCATTGCAATCGATACTCGATTAGTAATCGATAAGGTTTTTGTCGTAATTTTACCTGTCTGGCTTTCTGTCTGAGCATGGCTCTTACCATATGTTGCACTTTACCATATGTATATTTGAACAGACAGACCTGAGCAAACAGTGGAGACCCAGATGAGAATGCGGTGTCTCATCAGGGTCTGCACTGCTTGCCCCATCATCCAGCTATTTTAGGCATAACTTTGGGTAGTAAATTGTACCTATCAAGTAATTGATTAAAAGCAAATCAGAAATGATAATCATTTTTGTGGATTTTATCGATCGATTAATCGATTATACGATTCATCGTGTCAGCCTTACTCCTGGTATGGCACTAATAATAACCCTCAGTGGCTCGAACTACCGCTGTCTCAAACAAATTTCATGATCCCAAAGGGGTTCGAGCCAATGAAGTTCGACTGTATGTCTACTTAATGTGGCTTGTAAGATGAAGATTAAATTCAATTCTCCCATCACAAATTTTCTTACATATTACACATTTGAATGGGTCACTATCATTAGCGTGAAACCCATTATGAACCAAATACAATGTACAATCTTCAAAAATAATATGGCAATGCTCACACTTGTACACATCCCCTCTGTTTAACAGAAAGGTGACTAACATTTGATCCCTAGACATTTTTTCCGCCTCTTCCAGCCCCTCCAACCCTTCTTGGTCCGTTTCTGTATCAACATCTCTGACGCCCTCTGTTTTGTTGCTGCCAATGTTTCTGGGTAGGCTGCCACTTGTGCTCAGTCGTCTCATTGGGTGCCTTTGCTTCCTTGAAGATATCAGCCGTTTGTTCAGGTTCTTCCTCGATATACCAGCAGCACTGTGTGGTTCGTCGGACTGAAAATCTTCAGACCGACTCTCATTCAGACTAGAATCTTCAGATGGTGTCTTTTGGCTTTGATTTGGTGCCTCAGCGTCGTTTTCATTTTTCGACAGATCCAGCTGCGATATATTGTTATCCGACGGGGCATCAGGTAAAGATAAAGAAGTATGCGAGTCGGAACTATACTTACGACTTCTGGTGGTCGTGCTTACTTCTTCGACACCTTCGTTCTTTGGCGTAGGGTCTGGTTGCTGCGGTGGCTGGTGTGGCAGTGGTGGCTCGGGACGCATCAGTGGCGGGTGAAGGTGTGTCGGTGACAACAGTGCCGAAGCAGTATAGGCATGGTTAAACAGATTCATACCTTCAGCACCATTCGAAGCTAACAACATAGAAACAGCAGAATTTGGGGCGCTGCCTTGTGATAAAGAACGCTGAATCAATGCATGGGCCGTACTCGCAAATGGTGGCAAGCTGAAATGGTCTGAAAATGAGGCTGTGACTGGTGCAGATCTTGGTGGGTTGGTGTATGCGTGAAAGGCCTTGTTGAATTCCTTCAGATCAAAAGACGGTTCAGATTTATTTGGCTCGGTTTTCTGATCATTATTTTCAGCAGATTCGTGCAGCAATGAGAAGTTCATGGGTAACTGGGGGAACCCAAGTCCCCCGGGCTGCAGGTTCAAGTTCAATGCTCCAGGATGGCACAAGAGATGTTTCTGAAGCTCTTCACCATTTGCAAAACTTGCGCCGCAGACATAACATTTCTGCCACGTTTCCATGATGTCACGATGATGCCTTCTCTCGTGCATTCGGAAGCTTCCACACTGGGCGAAGGTTTTCCCACAGAAGTTACACTCGTAAGGTTTTTCTCCAGTATGAACTCTCTCATGGGCTCGTAGTGTTCCAATCTGGGTGAATGACTTGCCGCAAATACCTGGAAAAGTGAATTTACATCACAAAAGTATGCCTATATAATTTTGACCCCCTTAAACCCAACCCTTTTGTAAAACTGGGTTTTAAGGGTGTCAAAATTAACTGTATGGGGCGTATCTAACTAATTTGCATATTTAATCCACTAGGGAATTATTGAATTTATTACATGACGTTAATACATTCTCAGACGCGATGTCATATGATACCAGAGGGTTGACACATAAAGTTGGAAGTTTTTTGCAAATTTCAGACTACAGCCGTAAACCCGACTGTCTGGATTTCTCTGACGGAGTTCGGTTTTTGGATTATATTTTGATACATAATAACTTGCTCTGACATTGAGATGAAACTAGACAAAGTGCCCAGTTGGGCACGTATACCCCCGGCCAGGGCCATCGCCTCAGCTGAAACAAGAACTACAAAGGGAAATAACTCTAAAAGGTCTGACCCCTTGGCCCTTATTTTCTTTCCCACAATACAAGTAGTCATACTGATCATGTGTGCAAAATTTCAAGTTTCTATGTGAAGCAGTTCCTGAGATGTCTTTGACACAAAATAATTGTTTACGGACAGACAGACGGAAAAGACAAAAACTATATACCCCCATTGCATACTTCGTATGCCGGGGGTATAATGACATATCAAGCCCTGCCGCCCTTCTAAGCGGTTTACCAGTATGTTGTGTTTTTACACTGAATATTGGTATAAAGAGGACTGACTACCGTAAAAACCTGAAACAAGAATTCCGCAGAATGTGGCATCACACCTGCCGGAGGTGGGGGTGGGGGCAAAAGTCACAGGAGCTACAATCGTAATGTCAATATTTATCCATTTAGTACCACACCCCCCACCCCCAAAATGGGTATTTGGCAAACAGCGTAGGCCCAGATCAGACGCATCTGATCAAGGCCTACAAACGCGGCATCTGATCAGGGCCTACACCATCTGCAAAAAGTTCAGCCATTTTCCAAATCAATTTCGAAGAAAACACAGTCTTGCACCCCTAAATTTTGAAATGGGCTCCTGCTTTATACAAGGAGGAAGATTCCATTTGGTACAAAAACGGTTAAATAATATTTAATAATTTCATTCTCAGCAGTTGATAGTTGACGTAAAGTGTGTCAAACTCACTGGACCAAATAATATATACATGTATGCTGCAGCAAACATTACAAAAACACGCCTATACAAATACACTGTAAAATTTACCCCCGAAAAAAAATCAAAATTAAAGATGAAAAATTGTGACAAAGTGCCAACCTACTGGCAAGTGTGTCACATATACCCCCGGCCAGTGCAATTTCCTCTTCTAAAGGCTATGTTTGAAGTACTGACTTTTCTTATTATACATGTACAGCTCATTGATGATGTGCGATAAATCATATATTTATCAGATAACAAGAGGGCCAAGATGGCCCTGAATCGCTCACCTGATTTCAAGAAGGTCATATGGATAACTGACAGCCATTTATTCCTTGGAGCATATCTGCTGCACTTCGATAAATGGTCACCTTGGGAACAATATTGCAAAGTTTGAATGAAGCAAATTTTTGATGTTTTTTCTATTATTAGCTCAGCGACCATTGGAACTATTTGAGCTACTCTGGTAGATGGTTAGCTAAGTAAGATTCCTATGAAGTTTGAACGAAATTGACTTGGGGGTATAGGAGGGATAGTCATTTAAAGATTTTTCTATTTTTAGTTCAGGGGCCCAGTTGTTCAAAGCATCGTTAGCTTAACGAGCTCGTTAGTGGTCATATTGTTAACTGTTCTAGCAAGTTTAATATTTAAATTTTTGGTATTTTTTCAGCAAAAATATTAGCATATTTGACATAACGATACATTAACAAATGACGTCGTTAGTTTTGAACAACTGGCCCTTGGTGATTACCTTGTTAATCAGAGCAAAACAGTTTTAGCTATTTTGGTAGAGATCGAGCGACATAGGCGTCATTCCCGTGAAGTTTGAATCAAATTGTACAAAGGGTTTAGAAAGAGTTCACATTAAAGCGAATTGTCAACATTTTTCTTTTAGCTCTGGCGGCCATTTTGCTCATTCGAGCGGAACCATCTTAGCTATTTCGGTAGAAAGTCACCTAAGCATCATTTCTATGAAGCTTGAATGATATTGGCCCAGGGGTATAGCAGGCCTCATACTGACCAAGCTTTTCAAAGCCTGAAAGACCTGATTTTGCAGCCTTAACCCTCATCCTGCTGTACATGACAACCATTACCTTTGCAAACAGTGTAGATCCAGATCAGATGGCTTCTGAAGTTCAGAAGCCATCTGATCAGGATCTACACTGTTTGTAATGCAGTTTGTGACTTGAAAATATTATATCAAATAATTTGATTGGTGAATAGGCAGAAATGGGTGTAGCAAAATAATTTTATTCAGAGGATAAGTGTTCAATAGTCATTTTAAACAGAATATTGGAGGAAAAATCAAAATCTAAAAAGCCTGAAATCAAGAAAAAATCAAGAAACAATCAAGCCCTAAAAGCCTGAAATCCTGAATATTCCTGAAAAATATGAGGCCTGTAAAGGAGAAGTAGTCCTTTAAAGATTTTTGTATTTTATAGCTCTGGTGGACATCTTGTTTATCGGAGAGAAACAATTTCAGCTATTTTGATAGGGAGTCATAAAGGCATCATTGCTGCGAAGTCTGAGTCAAATTGGACCAAGTGTTTAGTAGGAGTTTGCATTTATTGTTTGTATTGGAGTTTAAAGGCCCAGTCAACACCATATAGGTCATTTTTGAGCTGGTCAATTTACCTATCTACACTATTCCTAGGCAGGTGGTTAACCAGTACAGTGCACAATCTTTCACCAGAAACTGACAACTGCCCTTCTTGTATCAGTGGAAGGGAAAGAATGACAGTAGAAAAGATTCCATGATGACTCTCTCTAAAAGACCCAGGCACATATGGGGTCCGCATACTCTTGATCACCAGTCAGATGAGCATCCCAAGTAAATTGTGTCAGAGTCATTGGAGCATAAAATATAGGTCAAGGTCACCAGGTCAAGGTACCTGCAGAGTCAGTACATCCTCGAGAAGCACTATGCAAGATTTAATGGTTATAGGCATTTTATTTGAGGAGATCTGTATCACTAACGCAATTTTTGTCAAAGTTACTAGGACATTGACGTAAGTTGTGTCAAAGTCACCAGGTCAAGTTACTTGGAAAGTCAGTACAAGCAGAAGCATTAAATGCAAGATTTGACAGTTGTAGGACTTTTATATGAGAACTGGAACATTGATGTAAATTGTGTCAAAGTCACTGGAGCATAAAATATAGGTCAAGGTCACTGGGTCTAGGTACCAGAGTCAGTACATCTAGGAGAAGCACTATGCAAGATTTGATGTTTGTACGCCTTTTATTTGAGGAGATCTGGAACACCTACCTTATATTTGTCAAAGTTACTGGAGCGTAATATAAGAATCTTATATGGGTTTGAGGGGTGGATTGAAAAATCCGTCCCAAAGGACACTGTCCGGCATCACGAGGCTTGCCGAGTGATGCCGGACAGTGGTCCCGAGGGACGGATTTTTCTATCCACCCCTCACACCCATATTGGATTCTTTTTCTTGCATACCTTCCATTTCTATTGCGAATTTTTAATGCTGCTGTCACTTCGGTTACCGACGTCCGCCATTTTGTGATGACACAACAGGAATGTTAAGTGACGTCACGCATGACGACGCCGCGCATGAGGTTGTAATCAACAAGTGCATTTATCAAACTCGCGATTATATTCGATTTGGGGTCGGAACACCAGTGTCAGAACATAAATTTCTATCCCAGGGTAAAACCACGGATTTCATTGTCTGGTGTGCAAGAAAATATAGGTCAAGGTCACCAGTCAAAGTGCCTGCCTAGTAAGGAGATCAGGGAGATGTTTCATCAAAGGTTTGATGGTAGTTTAGTCTCACACTTGGTTACAATACAAACTTTGACATAAATGGTCGAAGTCACTGGAGCGCAAAATATAGGTCAAAGTCACCAGGTCAAGGTGTCTACAAAGTCAGAAGGTCAGGGAGATGTTTCGTGTAAGGTTTGATGGTAGCTGAGGTTTGTAGTTGACTTAAATGAAAACTTTGACTTAAATGTCGAACTGCGACATAAATGTTAACAGACGGACATATGAACAGACGGACGAACTGACGGAAAAGCAGATGCCTATGTCGTACCCTGCTTCAAGCAGGTGCGACAACAAAAATTGAACACCTTAAGGACTTGCTGTAATTCCCCTAAAATTTTAACAAATTTGTTTCACCATCCAGCGAGAGTCCAAAAGGTGCAGATGCAGATGGAATGGCAAACAGTGTAGACCCAGATCAGACTGGAGCAGTCTGATCTGGGTCTACACTGTTTGCTTAGGCCTAGCGGATCATTATGGCATATTTCTCAATCCAGTACATACCGCAGCAGTGGGGTCTTTCTCCGCTATGTATCTTCTTGTGCATTGACAGACTGGCCGGAGTCGAGAATGTCTTATCGCACATATTGCACATGACTGTTTGGCTCTCCTCTTTATTCTTCTTGATTGGCGGAGACAAGTCCGAGCCATTTTCAAGACCAGGGGTCAGTGTATTGTCTTCTCTTGGCGTGGGACTACTGCGCTCTTCGGGTAAACTTATGGGCAACTGAAGCGGCGGGGTCGGGGTAATCACGGGTAGCTGTAAAGTGTGACTACTCAGGCTGACTGGACTTTGTGACATGGCCTGAGACAGCTGCATGGGCGGCAGTGGCAGTTGGGCTAAAGATAATGTTGGTGATGTGGGAGTCATGCGCTCAGGTGTCGGTGGTGCACTTGTGACAAGGGGAAGCACTCCCTCTTCAACAGCTGATTGGAGTTGTCGGGAGTGCATTCTCTCATGTTTTTTCCAATTACTGGCGTCACTGAAGGCTTTTCCACAAACACTGCAGCCGTATGGTTTTTCACCTGAAAAATATACAGTGGAATTTCAATGGATCAAACACCTTTGGGACCAAGAAAATCTGTCCTAGACAGGGGTAGTTCGAGCGACTGAGGGTTACTGCCAGGAGGCATAACAGGGTTAATTTTGGGACATATTTTTAGTGCTCTGTGATAAAAATGTATGCTGTGTGTATTCATTAGAATCACCTTGGCAAGGTGTTTTCATGTGTAACCACAATGCATAAATAACTAGAAATGTGTCCCGATGACTCAGATGCCCCTGCCCAGGGGCCCGCCTCGCCACGAAAATCGATGTTGCAACAACAGCTGTCACTGGACAGCATAGCTCTACTGCAAAAGTGTCCTACCCATAGATGGGGATATTGCTGATTAAATCTCTGGACAAAAAACTATCAAAATACCCAATTTGAACCCAATTAATTAAATATTTTGGAAAAAATGAGCTCTAAGAAACTTTAACATTAAACACTTTCTAAGTGTGTGACCTTGACTTTGAGGTCATGGGCAGGGTAGGTGGTAAGCCTGAATGAAACTTGGGACCTGTATCTATCACCATTCCAAATATGAAGCCAATCTATATGGTTTAGAAAATATGAGTTCTAAAACTTTAAAAGAATCATAAGACTAAGTCTGTGACCTTGACCTTGAGGTCAGGGGTGGGGGTATATCCACTTTTGGACCTGTAACTATGATTCTAACATGACGTTAACGTTTTTCCCATTGAACCCAGTGGAAACGTCAGCGTTTGCAAATATGCGATAATTCACGTCGTCAACGTGGTGCATGCAATTTGGCGTCATCGTGACTTTGCATGTAAACATTTCCTTCTGTCGACATCCGCTGCAAAATAGTCCCCAAAATAACGCTTTGTTACTACTGTATTTCAGTTTAGCATCATGTTAGAATCGAAATAATTTCCACGCACCCGGTGTGTTATCGTGATTAACACACGGTGTTGTCGGGCAGATGCGAATATTAATTCACTCCGGCTTCGCCGGTGTGAATTAATATTTCGCAATCTGCCCTCCAACACCGTGTGTTAATCACGATAACACACGGTACGTGGAGATTATTGAAATAATATGGGCCCCGTCAAGCGATTTTGGTACTTATCGCCTATGCGAGCAACGAAGGTTCAGGCGAGCCTGCGCATCCGCGCAGTCTCGCCAGAACCTTCACTGCTCGCTCATTCGCCGTCGTGAATTAATATTTCGCAATCTGCCCTCCAACACTGTGTGTTAATCACGATAACACACGGTACGTGGAGATTATTTCTTAATTATACTAAATATGAAGCAAATCCATATGGTTTGGTGAGTATGAGCTCTTAATAAACTTTAAATAAAAAAATTCTTTGTCTGTGACCTTGACCTTTAGGGCAAGTGCAGGGGTGGGGGTATTGGACCCAGGGCCCAAGCTAGCCCAAAAAATTTGGGAGAAGTGACTTCTCCCTCCTGGGAAAATAGGGAGAAGTTTGCTGGGTCTAGGAAGAAGTGGGTGCGGCTTAACGCCGAACAACAACAATGTAATCAGTTCTCCTGTAAACCCCTATTTGGAGAAAAGTGTGTTTTATAGGGGTATCAATCAATTCCACTATTGAGACCACCTGAAATGAAGACTAATTCTGCTTTAAAAAGCTTATTTGGTTGGCTGCAGTTATTCTTTCTGTTTTCTGCATACAGTGACCCCTGATCAGAGACCACTTTTGGGACTGTTCAAAAGAGGTCTTAAAGACCACTTTTGAACTGTCCCAAAGGTGGTCTTAATATAGTAATTTTACTGACCAGTATCAATCATCATACCAAATATAAACTTAATTCATCATACGATTTGGAAAATATAAACTCATAAAATATCTTATTAAAAATTTCTAAGTCTGTGACCTTAACCTTGAGCTCATGGGCATGGGTGGAGGTATCGCTGAATAAAATGGACAGGTATCTAACATCATACCAAATATAAACTCAATCCATCATACGATTTGGAAAATATCAACTTTTAAAATATCTAATTAAAGATTTCTAAGACTGTGACCTTGACCTTGAAGCCATAGGCATGAGTGGGGGTATTGCCAAATAAACATTTGGACCTGTATCTATCATCATAGCAAATATAAGCCAAATCCATATGGTTTGGAAAATTTGAGCTCTTTAAAATCTTTAACATTAAAATTGTCTAAGTCTGTGACCTTGACCTTGAGGTCATAGGCATGGGTGGGGGTATTGCAGAATAAAACATTGTACCTATATCTATCATCATACCAAATATGAACCAAAGCCATCATAAAAGTTCATGTTCTACCAGGTACAAATACCTTAACTGGAGTCTTTAACAGGCCCCCGCCCATAGGGGCTTGAAGAAATATATGGGCTGCATGATGCTTCCACGCAGAGCTGAATCCGGTCCCCACACTAGTACTGGTAAACCGCTTAGAGGATCTAAGCCTGTCCAGGAACAGCGGTGAGAGGCGGACCGCCCATGCTAATAAACCCTATTGGTTTCATTGGGCGACAGGGCTTGAGATGTCATTTCATCTCAATGTCGGGTAAAAGTCCCACAAAATTGGAAGCAACGTCTCCAAAATGACCTTTACAGTGTTGACGGGGACGTTAAACCCCAAATCAAACAAACAAAAAACAAATTTGAACATTTTTAAGTCCATGACCTTGATCTAAAGGCCATGGGCATGGGTAGGGTATCGCTGAATAAAACTTTGGATCTCTATCTTTAATCATACCAAATATGAACCAATTCCATCAAATGGCTTGGAAAATATAAGTTCTAAAATGTTCAGGGTCTACCTGTTACAAAAACCTTCACCGGAGTCTTTAACATTTAAAATTTCTAAGTCTGTGACCTTGACATCACAGGCATGGGTGGGGGTATCGCAAAATAAAACGTTGGACCTATATCTATCATCGTACCAAATATGAACCAGTTCCATCAAATGGTTGGAAAATATGAGTTCTAAAAGCTCAGGCTCTACCTGTTACAAAAAACCTTAACCTGAGGTTACAGGGTCATGTACGTACACACACGCGTACAGACGGACGTACACATGTATGCATGTACGGAATCATGTACATGGATACCCTCTTATCTGAACAATGAAATGTAGGCCAATGCCAGATTTAAGTTGCCATGCCAAAATGCATGTTTGTACCAAATTTAGCTCTTATAGTTCTTAAGAAATAGCCTTGGACATTAGGGTGAAGCTTAGGTCACAAAGCATCACATGAACAAGTCCGTGAAATGAACACCCCCCTAAACCCCATTTTATATAGACAAAACTGGGGTATACAGGGGCATACATTATTTTTCTTATTTTTGCTCCAAGACATAGCTTGTGGGTACTCTTTAGAACCGCCTCATTGAGGCGGTTCTAATGAGCACCCGCAACCTAAGTATGCAGTATAAATAAGAAAATTATCATAGATTTTCTCCAGAAAAGCAGCTATTTTGGTGATGTGAAAAAATGCTCTTTGTCGCACGGATGGGTTATCGTAATGGTCAGTGATTTATTGATTCTTATGGGTATAATGACATGTCACCCTTGTGGGTCATTTTGTATCATCTCCCAGAAAAAGGAAGAAAAGATATAGTAGAGTTAACATTCCCCTTCTACCCTTACCTGCTCCGCCCCACCCATCGGGGCTTGAAGAAATAAATGGGCTGCATGATGCTTCCACGCAGAGCTGAAACAGTCCGCACACTGGTACTGGTAAACCACTTAAAGGATCTAAGCCTGTCCAGGAACCGTGGTGCGAGGCGGACCGTCCATGATTATAAACCCTATTGGTTTCATTGGGCAACAGGGCTTGAGATGTCACTTCATCTCAATGTCGGGTGAAAGTCCCACAAAATTGGAAGCAACGTCTCCAAAATGACCTTTACAGTGTTGACGGGGATGTTAAACCTCAAAATGAAAGAAAAAAAACTTAAGATTTCAGGACCAAAAAAAAAAACCAAAAACAAGAAAAAGACAAAACAATAAAACATGTTTTACGTCCTTCGTCATTAGACTTAAGAAGATATTCCCACAAAATTGGAAGCAACGTCTCCAAAATGACCTATACTGTGTTGATGGGGACGTTAAACCTCAAATCAAACAAACAAAACAAACAAACCCTTACCTGCTGCAAGGACAGCAGGCCTTGTGCAACTGTATGGATGCCCCAGTGACACAAGACAGTCAGTGATGTCACCTTTGCATCACGAAAACACGCCTATATAGTTTTGACCCCCTTGAACCCCACTTTTATATATAGTAAAACTGGGGTTTACAGGGGTAAACTATATTTTCATATTTCTGCTCTGAAATATAGATTATGGGTACTCGTTAGAACCGCCTCGATGAGGCGGTTCTAACGAGTGCCCACAATCTATATTCTAAAATATAGATTATGGGTTCTCAGTGCCCACATGGGTATGAGTGTGCACAATCTATATTTTGAGCAGGAATAAGAAAAATATCACAATTTTTCATCTTAAAATTTTCATTTTTTCGTTGATAAAGGTGGCAATGTATTTGTATAGGCGTGTTTGCATAATGGCTCACCCAACGACCCCTCCCCCCCCCCCCAACAAAGTCAGTGGACCATGAAATGTAGGTCAAGGTCAAATATGGATGCTTGCATCGAAACTGCCATCCCTAGATGCAAGCTTGTACCAAGTGCCATTAACTCATATACATGTATGTACATTTTTGGAATGCTGGCAAACAGTATAGACCTGCAGACAATGCATTCTGTGGCATCTGATCTGGGCCTACACTGTTTGCTTTTAACAGAACACTCATTTTTGTGAAATCTGCCACAAATAAAAACAAACCTGAAACCCCTGTTACGTGAAATGCACTACTCCAAACTTACTAGGGAGGTACCATTGTCAAATATGGGTAAATGAAGCTCTTATAGTTATTGAAAAATGAACTTGTCTTAATGTTAGGGTGAATGCTGGGTTTGACGTAACTGTTAATAAACTCAGTGAACCATGAAATGTATGTCAAGGGCAAATATGGGCTGGGATCCCTAGATGCAAGTTTGTATCAAGTAGGATTAATGAAGTTCTTGTAGTTCTTGACAAATCAGGCCTCATACTGACTAAGCTATTCCATGCCTGAAAGGCCCAGTTTTTGCAGCAATAACCCATATTGTGCCGAACGCGATGACCATTACCTTTGCAAACAGTGTAGATCCAGATCAGATGGCTTCTGAAGAAGCCATCTGATCAGGATCTACACAGTCTGTTATTCAGTTTATGAATTGAATGAAAACATTATATTAGTAGTAATTTGATTGGCTAATAGTCAGAAAAGAGTGTGGCTAAATAAACTAGACAAAGTGCCCAGTGGGGCACGTACATGTATACCCCCGGCCAGGGCCATCGCCTCAGCTGAAACAAGAACTACAAAGGGAAATAACTCTAAAAGGCCTGACCCCTTGGCCCTTATTTTCTTTCCCACAATACAAGTAGTCATACTGATCATGTGTGCAAAATTTCAAGTTTCTATGTGAAGCAGTTCCTGAGATATCTTTGACACAAAATAATTGTTTACGGACACACAGACAGACGGAAAAGACAAAAACTATATACCCCCATTGCATACTTCGTATGCCGGGGGTATAATGAAGCTCTTTTATCATATGACGTCGCGTCTGAGAGTGTAATAACGTCATATATTATTTTCGATAATCCACTAGTGGATTAAATATGCAAATTAGCTAGATACGTCACGTAACGTTACATGTACGACGTCCTTAATGACGTCGCGTTTACTAATGGCGGAATGTTGACATTTTTGTAAACAATCGTGAATAAAATACGCTTTTAAAGCATATGATAAATAGAATCTTGCATTCGTGCCCATGTATTATTAAATTTATTAAACTCTTTGAGAAAAAGGGATAAAATGCTCAGCAAAGCCTCGCATTTTATCCCTTTTCCTCAACTCGTTTAATAAATTCAATAATACATGACCACTCATGTAAGATCCTCTATGTAGTTCTCAGGAAATGGACTTGACCATTAGGTCAAACGTCGCAAATATTGACTGATTGACAAACTGATAGAAAACCTGACTCCTACCGGTATACTGCAGCATCAGGCCTCATACTGACCAAGCTTTTCAAAGCCTGAAAGACCTGATTTTGTAGCCTTAACCCTCATCCTGCTGTACATGACAACCATTACTTTTGCAAACAGTGTAGATCCAGATCAGATGGCTTCTCAAGAAGCCAGGCTTCTGATCAGGATCTACACTGTTTGTAATGCAGTTTGTGACTCGAATACATTATATCATATAATTTGATTGGTGAATAGGCAGAAATGGGTGAAGCAAAATAATTTTATTCAGAGGATAAGTGTTCAATAGTCATTTTAAACAGAATATAGGAGGAAAAATCAAAATCTAAAAAGCCTGAAATCAAGAAAAAATCAAGAAACAATCAAGCCCTAAAAGCCTGAAATCCTGCATATGCCTGAAAAATATGAGGCCTGAGCATGCTATTAGCAGATGTGACAAAAAGTTGATGAATGCGCTGTTATAAATACGTTATGGAAAGGTTCGTGAGCGACTTCAGTACCTGTGTGTAATCTCTCGTGTGCTTTAATATAGCTGGCTTGGGCAAATGTTTTTCCGCAGAAGCGACAGGCTGGTCTCACACCATCGTCTGTTGAAGAACGGTCAGATCCAGCATCCATACCATTGCTTTTATCCACGTTTGACGACACAGCTGGTGAGTTGGGAGGCTCTCGTGATGCATTTGAACTAAAGTAATTCTGGATTTGTCCAATCAGATTTGTCTTATCAATAGCTCCGAACGCAGCCAAATTCTGGGCGTAAAGGGCATAGGCTCCTGCCATAAGGTCCGCATCGTTCATGCTGGGTGACGACCTTCATCCAGAATCAAGTTGGTCAGCACAACCTCACTGCAAGATACCCAGCCGTTTTAGCCTGTACAGTAGAAAATGTTTTCTTCTCTCATTACACATCAACTGAAAATAAAGTTAAACCTGTCATGAGTTTAGTACCATGTGTAATGCACCAGAGGTTATTAAAGCACAGTGAGTTTATAAGCAGGGATATAATGCTTTATAGATAAACAACAACCTGTCTTAGTGGCCACCTCTATTAAGCAAGCAACCTGTTTTAAGCAAGCAGGCATTCAGTTCCCCCAAAAAGGCAAATGTGTTAAAAATTCACCTGTATAAAGCAACCACCTGTCATGAGCAAGCACATTTTGGTTATCCCTTAGGTGTTTGCTTAGTACAGGTTTAACTATTGAGACAGCGTACAATCAGCCCCCTTTGTACCAACTTTCGATATAACAACAGATCTTGTTAAAATGTAAGGCTGACACGATTAATCGTATAATCGATTAATCGATCGATAAATGCCACAAAAATGATTATCATTTCTGATTTGCTCTTAATCGATTACTTGTTAGGTACAATTTACTACCCAAAGTTATGCCTAAACTAGCGAGATGAGTGACAAACAGTGCAGACCCTGATGAGACGCCGTAGAACATATGGTAAGAGTCATGCTCAGACAGAAAGCCAGACAGGTAAAATTATGACAAAACCTTAGCGATTACTAATCGATTATCGATCGCAATGACAGGACTGATAATCGATTATCTTTTCAGCTCCGATTAGCCAGCCCTATTAAAATGACAATTTCAATGAAACGAATCTTCAGCTCAGGATGAGACAGATTAACGGTGGTAATCATGAATATCGTTTAACCCTTTTTGTACCAAATGGAATCTTCCAACTTATATATAGCAGGAGTCCATTTCAAAATTTAGGGGTGTCAGGTTGTGTTTTCATTAAAATTTATTTGGAAAATGGCTGAACCTTTAGCAAACAGTGGAGGCCCTGATCAGACGCCGCATTCTGCGGCGTCTGATCTGGGCCTGCACTGTTTGCCAGGGTACCCGTTTTGGGGTTTCTGGTACTAAATGGGTTAATTCTTAAATATTCCTAGCCTTACGACATGAAAGCCCTAACACAGGAAAGAAGCATCTATAGCTAAAGAAAAATCCAACCTACAGTACACACACCACAATTCTTTTTGAGCCCCCGCAACCCTGTGGTCTAGCTGTTTTGGTCCTCCACATTTCCACGCATGACCCCATGCTATGTCCCGCTGCAATTTGCAAGACATCGCAACTACATCACCAACACACCACGGATCTGCCACATTTCACTCATTTACCTATGAGAAAGTGTTAGACATGATAACGTGTTACCTTACATGTATAACATCACAGAAACATGTGATTACCAAGCAATTCTATCCATCAGAGCGTATCCGTGGTGGTTGTCACACATTTAATCCTTTTTATCATGCCCCCATCAACAAGGGGTTGTGCGGGTTCAAAAAGTTTTGCGTCAGGTGTAATGTATGGTGGGATTGGAGCCCGGGCCACTAGAGTGAAAGTCTAATGCTCTAATCACACAGCCAAACAAAAAATCGACTCCCTGACACAGTTGTCAGAGAGTGGTTATAAACCTATAAGCGATGCATAATTTACCAAGGTAAATAACTGAAAGGAGGAATTGCGGTCCGTAACATAAGAAACAAATGTTGTGGATACTTTGCATGTTTGTTAGACGTGGATATTTGTTACAATCGCCTTGGCAAGGTGATTCTAACAAATGTCCACAACATCTGTTTCTTAAAGTAAATTACGAAAACACGCCTTTACAAATACATGCACATTGTAAATTTTACCGCTGAAAATCGAAAATTTTAAGGTGAAAAAAATGTGCTTTTTTCTTATTTCTGCTCAAAATATAGATTGTGGGTACAAATTAGAACCTCCTCATTGAGGCAGTTCTAACGAGTACCCACAACATTTATTCTAGAGCAGAAATAAGAACAAGAGGGCCCAGAGGGCCCTGGTTCGCTCACCTGATCCAAAGCATAACAAGTGGGCCCCGGGCAAGGTCAATTTTTGCCCCTAGGGTAAAATTTGAACAATCTTGGTAGAGGTCCACAAGATGAAGCTTCATATCGAATATGAAAGACCTGGGCTTTCTGGTTTCAGAGAAGAAGATTTTAAAGGTTTACCCAGCATATAGAAGTCTATGTAAAACAAGATTTTCCCTATATAAGTCTATGTTAAACCAAAGGGCCCCGGAGCGGGGGCATTTTTGGCCCCAGGGCTATAATTTGAACAATCTTGGTAGAGGTCCACTAGCTGAAGCTTCATAACAAATAGCAAAGACCTAAGCCTTGTGTTTCAGAGAAGATGATTTTTAAAGATTTTCCCTATATAAGTCTATGTAAAACCAAAGGACCACATGGCGGGGGCATTTTGGGTCTCAGGGCTATAACTTGAACAATCTTTATAGAGGTCCACTAGCTGAAGCGTCATAACAAATATCGAAGACCTAAGCCTTGTGGTTTCAGAGAAGAAGATTTTTCAAGATTTTCCCTATATAAGTCTATGTAAAACCAAAGGGCCCCGGAGCGGGGACATTTTTGGCCCCAGGGCTATAATTTGAACAATCTTGGTAGAGGTCCACAAGATGAAGCTTCATACCAAATATCAAAGACCTGGGCCTTGCAGTTTCAGAGAAGAAGATTTTTCAAGATTTTCCCTATATAAGCCGATTTAAAACCAAAGGGCCCTAGTGCGGGGGCATTTTTGGCCCCAGCACTATAATTTGAACAATCTTGGTATGGGTCGTCTATATGAAGCTTCATACCAAATATCAAAGACCTGGGCCTTGCGGTTTCAGAGAAGAAGATTTTCCCTATATAAGCCCATGTAAAACCAAAGGGCCCCCGTGCAGGGGGCATTTTTAGATCCAGCACTATAATTTGAAAAATCTTGGTAGGGGTCCACTAGATGAAGCTTCATACCAAATATCAAAGACCTGGGCCTTGCAGTTTCAGAGAAGAAGATTTTTAAAGATTTTCCCTATCTAAGCCTATGTAAAACAAAAGGGCCCTGGTGCGGGGGCATTTTTGGCCCCAGCACTATAATTTGAACAATCTTGGTAGGGGTCCACTAGATGAAGCTTCATACCAAATATCAAAGACCTGGGCCTAGCGGTTTCAGAGAAGAAGATTTTTCAAGATTTTCCCTATATAAGCCCATGTAAAACCAAAGGGCCCCCGTGCGGGGGCATTTTTAGCTTCAGCACTATAATTTGAACAATCTTGGTAGGGGTCAACTTGATAAAGCTTCATACCTAATATCAAAGACCTGGGCCTTGTGGTTTCAGAGAAGAAGATTTTTAAAGATTTTCCCTATATAAGCCCATGTAAAACCAAAGGGCCCCTGTGCGGGGGCATTTTTGGCCCCAGTACTATAATTTGAACAATCTTGGTAGGGGTCCACTAGATGAAGCTTCATACCAAATATCAAAGATCTGGGCCTTGCGGTTTCAGAGAAGAAGATTTTTAAAGATTTTCCCTATATAAGCCCATGTAAAACCAAAGGGCCCCCGTGCGGGGGCATTTTTGGCCCCAGCACTATAATTTGAACAATCTTGGTAGGGGTCCACTAGATGAAGCTTCATACCAAATATCAAAGACCTGGGCCTTGCGGTTTAGAGAAGAAGATTTTTTAAGTTTTCGGTGAAAAAAATCTATTTTTGGCTACTGTGACCTATATGTGCAATGGACCAGAACCATTTGAACAACTTTGAAAGGGGACCACCTAAGGATCATTCCTGTGAAGTTTGGTCAAAATCTGATCAGTGGTTTAGGAGGAGATGTCGTTTGAAGAAAAGTTTACGGACGCACGCACACACGGACGCACGACGGACAAAAAGTGATCCCAAAAGCTCACCTTGTCACTACGTGACAGGTGAGCTAAAAATGAGGTTTACCCATGTAAACCCAGTTTTACTAAATATAAAAGTGGGGTTCAAGGGGTCAATATGATACAGTTGTGTTTTCGTGATGATTGGGGCAAAAGTGGCTTATTACCTGTTCCAATTATACCACTCCTTATGGGGATTCTTTACAGCCGCAAATTCGCTCTTGCGGCAAATTGTTAGAGAAACACTATATACTCCTAGGACTGATGAGTTCAAGTTGGATTGTTACAATCCAAAAATTTTGGCTGTCAAGATATCTCTCATGGTCTGTGATAATAGGACTCATAAAATAAGCACACACTGACAGAGGAGGATGACTGATTTATGTATAATTTTCAATTCTCAGCCATGACTGTCTTACATTTATGAGTTCATTAGATGTATATAAACAATTCTATTTTTACTATACACCAGTGAACATTATATCAGTCAGTTTTAATGAGGGGTGAAAGGATAAATAAACAGAAAATGTGATCAATCATTTCTTAGATTTGGGGGTTTTTCGTCAGACACAGGACTGTATAGCGAGGGTCAAGAGGCCAAGAAATCGCTCACCTGGATAAGGCTGAACATACATGTACTATGTCATACTGTGCCATGGATGCCATCTTGACTATCAGATAAGATAACCTTCAGCAATCCTGAATCTGTAACTTGATGTCGCCTAAAGGGACAATCCCATTTACAACTCGGGAGGAGATGATGTTGGTGCAGAATGGAGGGATAAGTTAACAAGATACTGTAAGACGGACTTTTGATATGTCATTGATTCTTGTATATTGGCAGGGAACAATTTTAACGACTCAATCTCACAGCGATACAGACTGATAGGCGCCCAGTCGCCCAAGGGGTGTAAATTTTTGTCTGGGCTCCAAAGTTTTGAATAAAAATTCCTATTAACTTATAATGTAAAATTTGGATTTAAGAGAGTCTGGGCGGCTAAAGCAAAATGCTTAGCCTGTACCCCTGTCTCATGTCGCCCTGATTGCCTCCCATCAAATATCAGCTTAAGCACACCTGGAGTTGTAAATGGTCAAAAGGGTCTTGTTTTACAGGACTAACTAACCACGGCGCTACATGTACCGGTACATTGTACAACCCTCAGGGATATTTCTGGGATGGGCCCCCCGAGCCATTTTATGAGAAAACTATTAAGTTATAGACTGAATCTGAATTTATTTTTGTTTCGTTCTTTATGTACTGCAACACCCTCTCACAGAGATTACGCGCAGGTGTATGTACATTATATACACTCCAGGTTTGCAGGATGAAAGCCTACACAGTAATCTGACATGTAATTATGGTAGGGATCTTTAACCTGCACAGGGGGCCTCCAGTTAACGTCCCGATCCAAAGGACCGTGCACTTTGTGGCATTCATCCCTGCAAATGATGCCAGTGGATCATGTTCGGACACCACGATTTTCTTACCATTGATGGGAATCCAATCTAGCATGATAAGCAATTGCACTAACCACTGAGCTACCATGCTCCACAATATATAGTAAGCTATTCAAATTTGATGTTACTTTTGCTGTAAGGTGTTCTTACGATTCTTGGGCCCATCAATTGTTCCAAAAGGCCCAAGAAAATTCCAAAAGGCCCATGAAAATTTTTATTTTTTCATGTAAATGAATGGGAGATGGGCTCTTGGTCCATTTTTAGGGCCCATCATTATACATGTACTCGTCCAAAATATCCCTGAACGCTTCACGTCAGGCATCATGATTTCTATTGTGAACTTGCCTTGGTAGCTCAGTCAGATGCACGTTTGACTGGTGATCAGGAGGAAGTGGATTAAGCTCCTAAAAAGGGCATGGTGCTGGTCAGGAAAAAAGGGCACTTTTAGCGCGTGAAAATATCAAAAAGGGCACTTAAAATACGAACAACGGTGTAAAAAGGGCACATTCACATGCAGCACCTTGCTAAAAGGGCACATCTCTCAACTTGAAATAAAAAGCTCCTTCTCTTACCCTTTGTCTTCAGTGCTAAATAATACTACCTTTTTTATGAAGTGAAGTGACATGTCATATTCACCATTGGTGACAAGAAGTTTAAGTTTTGTAAGTAAGTTGATCACTGATACAAACAAGATAAGTTTAGAACATGTTTTTGCCACAGATCCCATTCTCATTACGAAAACTCACCCGTGCGACATAGTGCATTTTTCACTACTCCAAAATGGCTACTATTCTTTTGAAATTCCTTGATATTTTTGTTATAAATGTTCAAAACATAGGTTGAGGGTACTCGTTCGAACCGCCTCAATGAGGCGGTTCTAACGAGTACCTACAACCTATGTCTTGGAGCAGAAATAAAAAAAAATAATGTATAACCCCGTATACCCCCGTTTTCTCTATCTAAAGTGGGGTTTAGAGGGGTGTTTATTTCACGGACTTGTTCACGTGATGCTCTAATACACACACACACACTGACATGACAGTGGTCAGGCACACTTTCACACTCCATTTGTTTAATTGGTGTCACTCAGTCTTGTTATCAAAACACACTTATGACTTTTTAAAGTGACAATTAAGTACAATAAACACAGGGATTAGCAGCCAACCATAAAGGTGGACTGTTAAATAGGCAACATTTTATTGCTCAAAAAAAGTCTAAAATAGTCCTTATTTAAACAGGCATAACTTTGTTATTTTTTTGGTCAATTTCAGTGATTTTTGTACCAAAATGTAGGGCAGCATTTACTCTATCTGAAAAAGGGCATGGCGCTAGAAAAAAGGGCATGGCGCCGCGCCATGCTAAATAGGGCTGGGGGAAACACTATGGATTCAACACATGTGGGGGTGGGCAACATTCTTTTGTGGAGATTGATCATAAAATCTTTTCTATGTGTCATTCCCTCCCGCTGATTCAAGAAGGGCAGTTGACAGTTTCCGACGAAAGAATGTGCACTTTACTGGTTAACCACTTACGTATAAGCCTGCCTAGGAAAAGTGTAGATAGGTAAACTAAATTACTAATCGGCTAAAAAATGACCTAAATAGTGTTGACTAAATCTGAATTGTTACTTGACATTCATTCACCTGTTCACCAGGAATGACTTTTTTTTTCTTTCTTTCTACTGATACTGCATCGCTCATATTTGACCATACCCGCAGGTGTACATTACCGGTACATCACAGTGTTTTTTTTCCCTATAAAACCGGGTCCGGAAAACGGACCCGTTCCCAATCGCCAAAAGTATGTTTTTTTCCCAATTCAAAGGTTAAAAATTCCCAAAATCATGATGCAGCATCCTTTTTTTTCTCTCTCTTTTTCGTCGCGAGAAATCGGTTGTTTTATCGCTCGTATTGTTTACCTTCCGGAAATCCGAAGTAACGTCCCTTTGAAGAAACGGCTATTGACATAATTCGCGTACTATTGCAACGATTTGCCAAAATTCGGGTAAGTTCAAAGTCGTAGGTAAGTCCAATATGTAACTCTTCCGTCTGGACACCACCTTTAGCGCGGCATGTTTATTAAATTGAGTTTGTTTTGACATACTTATTAAAATAACACCCTTTTTCCCAATTTGAGTAAAAACGACGCTATTTTTCCCAATTTGAGAAGAAAATTTTCCCAATTCCACCGGTACCGGTCCCAAAAATGTGAAAAAAAACACTGCATCATGTAATTACTGTAGGGATCTTTAACCTGCACAAGGGATGGTTCTCCCTGCACAGGGGGCCTCCAATTAACCTCCCGATCCGAATGATGGTGCACTGTGACATTCATCCCTGCAAATGATGCCAACGAAGCGTGTTCGAACACACCAAATTTTATCGCTGCTGTCGGGGATCGAACCCTGGACCTCTAGCAGCAGAGGCAATTGCACTAACCACCGAGCTATCCCGCTCCACGACTGAGCTATCATGCTCCACTGTGCCATTAATCTGCAATTCAAACAAACATAAGCATGATGCATTATCATTATTGCTCAGTACTGGATTCTACCCAGATCTTTACAAGTTTAGATAATGGCAAAATTTGACCGACTCTGTATTTGGATTGAAGTGGCGAAATCTGTCAAAAGCAGAACAGGTCAGTTGCGTATCAATATTTGTTGCAAACACTTGCTTAGTGCACAACATTTGCAGTGACACTCGCCGTATGAATGTCAATCAATTGTTAGCTTGCAATGTACCTATTTGGTTTGTTTACTTTATTCAATATGTTGGTAAGAAATTTAAAAGGACTGAGGTCTTTGTTGTGTTGCACCAATCTGCCGCCAGATGTCACTGACATATCCGGTTAATTATAACCGGTGTTAGGGTAAAATTTTCACCGCCTGACAGGAAAGTATAAAAGCCGGTATTGTTACTGGTGATACGTCAAATGACATTCATACACCAGGACCTGTGATGTGGAGAGTTAGTCCCCAGCTCTAACCAAAGACAGAAATTTTGCTACACAACCATCAGCACCTTCAGCTGTCGAAATAATCGAATCGGGAAGGGCATTCCAGTCTTTAATGGTTCTGGGGAAGATCGACTCTTTATAAATGTCAGTTCTTGCAGTAAGGGTCTGAAACGCCATCGAATGGTGATTTCTATAGAATCAGAATCAGAATTGTTACTGGTGACACGTCAAATGACATTCATACACCAGGACCTGTGATGTGGGAAGTTAGTCCCTAGCTCTAACCAAAGAGGTAAATTTAGCTACACAATCATCAGCACCTTCAGCTGATGAGATAATCGAATCGGGAAGGGCATTCCAATCTCTAATGGTTCTGGGGAAGAACGACTCTTTATAAATGTCAGTTCTTGCGCTAAGGATCTGAAACGCCAACGAATGGTGATTTCTACAGTGTCTAGCTTGGGGAACAAGGTCATCTGTTGGAATGCTGGCAGCACCCTTTAGACCTTTGTATAAAAGGATTAGCCTACTGTCTTTTCTCCTTTTCTTGAGAGACTCCCATTTTAATTTTCCAAGTATTCCAGTCATGCTCCCAGTTTCAAAGCAGTAATTGCCTGTTACAAATCTAGCAGCTCCATTCTGAACTTTCTCAATTTCATCATTAAGGACCACTCCACTGGGGTCCCAGATACAACTACAATATTCCAAGATTGGGCGAACAAGACCTTTATATGCTGCCTCTTTTACATCCTGAGGGCACTGATGAAGATTTCGCCTCAGGAAACCAAGCGTTCTATTTGCCTTAGTACACATGTTGCTAATATGAGTATTCCATCTCAAGTTGTGTGAGATTGTCACTCCAAGGTATTTAATGGAGTCCACATTCTCGAGGACCGTTCCCTCTAAGGTGTAAGAAGCCTCAATTTTATTAGATCTCTTCCTAGTTATCTGCATAATATTGCATTTAACTGGCTGAAATCTCATGCCCCATTTACGTGCCCAACATCCTAATCTATCTATGTCAGCCTGAAGTTTCAATGTTTCATCTGTATCTCTAATTTCCCGGTAACAAACACAGTCATCTGCGAACAGTCTTATTTCTGAGTCAATGTCAGTGGAAATATCATTGATGTACAGGGAGAACAAAAGTGGACCAAGAACGGTCCCTTGCGGGACTCCAGACAAAGCTGGAGCCCACTCCGAAGATTCACCATTAACAACAACTCGCTGTTTTCTGTAGCAAAGAAAGGAATCTATCCATTTGAGGGTCTTTCCCCCAATTCCATAACCAAATAACTTAGATTTAAGTAGTTCATGAGGAGGGGTGTCAAAGGCCTTCCCGAAGTCCAGAATAAATGTGTCCACCTGTCCCCCTTTGTCCAAGATTTTTGCCCAGTCATTAATAACTGTGCTTAGCTGAGTTTCACAACTGTGCCTTTTCCTAAATGCATGTTGCCTGTCTGACAAAAGTTTATGCTCGTCCAAGTGGGCCATGATGTTTGAGCAGACTATATGTTCCAGCAATTTACACAGAACACAAGTCAGAGACACAGGGCGATAATTACGGGCAAGAGCCCTATCTCCTTTTTTGAAGAGTGGACAAATGTTTGCTAAGAGCCATTCTTTGGGGATTTCACCTGTATCAAGAGACTGTTGAAACAAGTGTGCGAAAACTGGACCCAACTCATTTGCTAGTTCCTTCAGGACTCTGGGATGAAGCTCATCAGGTCCTAAGGCCTTACTGGGGTTTAAGCCTTGAAGTAATTTGATCACTCCTGCAGCTGTCACAACAATATTATTCATGAATGGGGCTGATCTTCCAGTCAATGGAACCTCCGTGAACTCAGTTTTATTAAATGCATCATTGAATTGACCAACTAGTTCCTCTGCCCTTTCAGAGTCTGATTCAGCAACCCCGTCCCCTCCTCTTTAATTAAGGGGCGGGATACATTGCCTGTCTTTCTTCTGGCTATTAATATATATGTAGAAAGTAGAAGTAAAACAAAGATCAGGAATTGATACAATTAACTTACTCCATCCATAAAAGACACCAAAGGGAAAGAAATACAAACATTAAGCGACCAGACCATAATGGAAACCTAAACAAAGGAAGGCCATATGGACAGTTACTTTCCCACAAAATGGCCATATGGCCATCCAAAATTAAAAGACACAAGTGATACACACAGTAAGTAACAAACAACAACATAAATAAATCGCCACAGAAGAGCCGCCTTGGAACGGTCAGTGGAAGATTTCCACTGGGGGGCTTAAATCGATTTTACGTGGCCACAATCCTCGCCCTTACTTCCGTCGCGATTTAGACAAAAAATTTTGTTCAGTCCGCATGAAGGCCTCCTAACTCATCAGTGCAACATCTCCGTGAACACAGAAATCAAAGAACCACAGAGGTGAGACAACGGTGAGGACTCGACAGCAAGAAACCACTGAAATGCTGGAGCAAAAGAAAACCAACAGTTAGACTCCGATGAGCCCGACCAGAGACAGAAGTCTCTGGGATTTGCCTTTACATCACCTACCAAGTTATTCACATACAAATCATGCTGTCAGTCTTGATTTCACGTCTAAAGTTTTCAAAGTTTGTCCGGAGTTTACCACTTCCCGTCTTTTTTGCCTTTGCATGAATCTTATTCCTTCTGCGAATTTTCCTTCTTATCTCCGGAGTGATCCAGGGAATAGAAGATACAGCCCTACTAGTTTTTGAGGGGATATGATTTTCGGGCGAAGTATGAATGAAAGAAGTTATCAAATCAAAATTCTCTTGTATAGACCGAGCATCTGAATGACCATTAAAGTAATTCTCCTTTGCAAATCTGAGTGCATCCTTCCTCATATTTTCATAGTCACCTTTCTGATATGAGTACACCTTCCTCCGAGGTTTCTTTATTGGTGGGATGTGAATTTTTAAATATCCGGCGACAACATCGTGGTCACTTAGTTTATCTGGGGAATGAATGTCTTCGAATTGTCCTGGCAAAGTCGTAAGGATCAGATCCAATGTGTTCTTATCACGTGTGGGGAAGTTAACAATTTGTTCAAGGCCATGATCGTTCATAATGTCAATCAATATTTGTCCTTCCGACTGACTCAGCATTGTGCCTTGTTTGCTGAGCCTGTCGGGCCAAGCAATGTCTCGGAAGTTGAGGTCACCCAGAACATGTACAGCCGGGAGTTTTTTACCCTTATGCTGCGATTTAATGCAATCCAGTTGGTCTTTAAACAACTGGAAGTTTTCGATTGTACCATTTGGTGGTCGATACCAACTTGCTACGAAGTGGGAAGTTTTATTTGCAAAAACCTTAACCCAGACCGATTCGGTGTCATTTTCAAGTTCCATGAAAGGCATGTGAGGGATGTCTCTATGAATGAGCAACATCACCCCACCGCCATGAGAGTTCCTATCTTTTCTGTACACACTGTACTCACAAGTTTCAGGGAAAAGCTCAGCTGTAGTAATTGAACTGTCAATCTTTGTTTCCTGGATAGCAACAATATGAGGTTGAGATGTATCGAGGAAAGCTAAAAGTTCAAGAATTTTCCCTCTAATTCCATTTATGTTTATACTGCAAAGTTTCAAACCTTTCACAAAATTTGACTAAGTGTGTCTACAGTGTCTAGCTTGGGAAAAAAGGACATCTGTTGGAATCCCTGCTAGCATTCTACATAAATCTACAGCGGGCCGTTAGCGGCCCGTCAGGGTAGCTGACGGGCCGCTAACGGCCCGCTATAGATTTATGTAGAATGCTTACTGGGATGCTGAGAGAGTATTTTGACTTATATTAAAAGAGAGAGTATTTTCACTTATATTAAAAGCATTTTGGTATATTACGGGTTGCCATCTGTATTTGACCTGTTGAGCAACCCTCATGCAAAAGAAGAATGGGAACTTGAGCTTAACCATAAGGTGCACGAGTTGGTTGTGTCTGAATGGAAGGCCGACATTGGGCTTATACTTCATACTCCGAGTCCTGAAATTCATCTGAAAGCGCTATCCATGCCTTCTGTGTCGTTTACTTACACAACTTATCCAATTTTCGTCCAGAAATGAGCGAAATAAGCAGTATTGCGGTATTTACTTACTTTACTTAGATTACTTATCAGTCATCATTGTCAGATAAGTAAAGTAAGCTGAGCTGAGGCTGACCAGGTGTCCTGGCGTCTCTGATTTCGCTGTTAATTGATTTCTACTCATTTTACTTACGTTACTGATCTTCACATCAACACTATAAGTAAAATAAGCAAGTTTACAGTATTCTACTTAGGTTACTCAGTTTACTTACCTGGCACTACAGCAGTATAAGTAAACTAAGTAGATGTCAAAAAATCTATGCCCCTCGATCCAAAACATGCTACATAAAATTAAGTGCAATAAGCTAATTAATTGATATAGAAAGAACAATTTTACATAGTTTAAACATAAATAACTAAAATTTGCTGACCGACATTGTGAGTAAGTCGTCTACCAAATATTTGAATCCCAGTATAGTGTGCATTGGCAACAGCCACCATATATGGTCCACTGTGAGAAATAATGTAGTTGATAGCAGAAGGGCACAAATAAAAGGTAGACTGTTAACTGGTACATATATACTGCAAGCAGATAGAGCTGCCTTTAATCCATATACTGTGAATTCAACCTGTAAGCTCTGTTCTTCGGCTTCAGAGACTCGTGAGCACTTCATCGGAGTATGCACTACTTACACCTGTGAAAGAAAATCCTATGTAGACAAGTTAGCAACTAGCTCACTTTTACTTCAACATCAAGTTTCGCAGTTAGAAGATCCAAAATTTCTTACGCAAATAACGCTGGACTGTTCGTGGGTCATAAATGTTAAAGAGGCCAACATAGAAGAGTTGAGAACATTTGAACTATACACCAGAGAATGCCTCTATAAGCTGCATATAAAGCGCATAGCAGCACTCAAAAAAGTGTCTGAAATGTAAGCGGTTTTGTGACGAAAGAACTGTACTTCATGTAAATAGGAAAATAGTACTCTTGTAAAAAAAAAAAAAAAAAAAAAAAAAACACCAACACAAACTTTATTTACTTTGAGAGCTTAAAGTTCTACCTGATAAGGTCAACGACCTGTGCCCCGAAAAGTCAGCGGGGGAGCTTTACGAAACAACAACAACAGCTGGCAGCACCCTTTAGACCTTTGCATAAAAGGATTAGCCTACTGTCTTGCCTCCTTTTCTTGAGAGACTCCCATTTCCCGCTTCCAGTATGTACACCTCTTTATAAGAAAGATATGGTTGCAATAGAAAATGTTCAAAGGAGACGCACAAAGCTAGTCCGAACGATAAGCCACCTAACTTACCAAGAAAGACTTAAGGAGGCCTTCATGCGGACTGAACAAATCATTTGTCTAAATCGCGACGGAAGTAAGGGCGAGGATTGTGGCCACGTAAAATCGATTGAAGCCCCCCCCCCACCCCCAGTGGAAATCTTCCACTGACCGTTCCAAGGCGGCTCTTCTGTGGCGATTTATTTATGTTGTTGTTTGTTACTCACTGTGTGTGTCGCTGTGTCTTTTGATTTTGGATGGCCATATGGCCATTTTGAGGGAAAGTAACTGTCCTTATGGCCTTCCTTTGTTTAGGTTTCCATTATGGTCTGGTCGCTTAATGTTTGTATTTCTTTCCCTTTGGTGTCTTTTACGGGTGGAGTAAGTTAATTGTATCAATTCCTGATCTTTGTTTTACTTCTACTTTAAATGCCTTGGACTCCCATCCCTTGAATATAGGAGGGAGCGAGCGGGCCTTGTTGAAGTGTCTAAGATAATGAACGGTATCAACAATATAGAAAAGGACAAATTCTTCAAACTACACACTTACCATGCAACACGAGGCCACTCAATGAAGTTTAATAAGAGACAACATAGGTTGAAAGTTCGGGCAAATAGCTTTAGTATCAGAGTCATTGACTCATTGAATTCACTACCAGAAAGTGTAATAATGGCACCCTCCCTGAACTGTTTTAAGGCTAGATAAAACTCACTTTGGAAGTTCCTTCCATACAAGTTCAATCTCTGGTGCTACGACCCCGGACCAAAACCCAGAGATTATTACCAGAATGCACCTTCAGAGGCTAGATAGCCTGTTCCGGTGTTCCAGTTATGTGAGTTATGTGAGTTTAATTTTCCAAGTATTCCAGTCATGCTCCCAGTTTCAAAGCAGTAATTGCGTGTTGCAAATCTAGCAGCTCTGTTCTGAACTTTCTCAATTTCATCGTTAAGGACTGATGGGTCCGAGCATATTCCAAGATTGGGCGAACAAGACCTGTACAGCCTGAGGGCACTGATGAAGATTTCGACCCAGGAAACCAAGCGTTCTATTTGCCTTAGTACACATGTTGCTAATATGAGTATGCCATCTCAAGTTGTGTGAGACTGTCACGCCAAGGTATTTAATGGAGTCCACATTCTCGAGGACCGTTCCCTCTAAGGTGTAAGAAGCCTCAACTTTATTAGATTTCTTCCTAGGTATCTGTAGTATCTTCTGTGTTCGTATAATTGGTACTTGTTTGCGTGAGAAATCTGTTTTATGTCTTTTGTCTTACACTTGTAGTTGTGTCAGCTGAGAGCTTAGATGCTTAATAAAAATGAAGATTCAATTCGATTGTTATTAATGGTTAAATCAGTAATATACAGACACTTCAATATGGCGACGAGGAAAATTTAAATAAATACATTGAATTTGTTACTGAATAATTAAATTTGAAGAGATAACATTTATTAGCTTCTCAGAATGCCACCAACGCCAGCCAGAATAGAATTAAATTCAGTGGATAAGTTCGATCCCCATAGTGATCCCTCACATTTAGCACAGTCATGGAAACGTTGGCTGCGGAGTTTCGAGCTGTTTGCCACTGACAATACGCAGAAAAGTACATTATTGCTGCACTGTGCTGGAACAACTGTTCAGGACATTTATTACACGTTGACAGAGGAAGCCGGTGATAATGCCTATGACATAACATGTAAAACATTGGAAAACATTTTAAACAGAAAATTAATATTCCATATGAACGGTATGCCTTTCGAGCAATGAAACAGGAGGAAAATGAAACCGTTGATGAATTTATTACCAGGTTAAGGCAAAAAGCAGTTCTTTGCGAATTTGATAATGATGACCAGCAGATCATAAACCAGGTCATTGAAAACTGCAGAAGTCACACACTTTGGGTAAAACTACTGGAAAAATGGCATACTTTGACTTTGGACAACTTACGTTTAATCGCATCAACCGTGGAAAGAGTAAATGAACAAGCACGACAAATGGAAAATCAGTCCCCTAAAATTGAATCTATGCATCGTGTAACGAACAGAGCAACCAAGCCAAAGTCCGCTGTCGGATATTCGTCAAAACCAAGAAGAAAAACTGGCTGTTTTCGCTGTGGCAATTTTGGCCATTTTGCAAAAGACCCCTCATGTCCGGCAAGGGATAAAGTGTGTCATAAATGTGGGTTTAAGGGACATTTTATGAAGTTTTGTAACACTAAACGGAAGGGAAAGGACAGAGGAAAGAAGGGATCTGGCTCAAACATTAGATTGGTTGAGGAAGAGGAGAGTTCAAATGATGAATATGCATTCATCTTAGGCAGTTCAGATAAGCTTGATTTATACCTGGACGGACAGTGTGTTCCTGCAGTTATAGACATTGGTTCAACTGTAAATGTGATTGACAGAAATACCTGGGAAAGTTTGAAATCTAATTATATAAAATGCAAATCCGAGAAATCAAGCAAAACGCTACATACACTTATAGCAGTGATAAGCCATTGGATTTAATTGGGAAATTCACTACTACTGTTTCATTAAAGGGACCACACCGAGAAACTGAAGCTGACTTTTATGTTATCAGTGGTGAAGGCCCAGCATTGTTAGGAAGGGAGACTGCAATAAAACTGGGAGTTTTGAAGCCCGAGGTGAACTCAGTATTAGAAAAGAAGTATGAAGAATGTTTTAAAGGGATGGGAAAACTGTCGGATTATGAACTGAAGTTACACATAGATCCAAGTGTTGAACCTGTTGTACAGCGAATGTATAGAATTCCATTCAGCTTACAGGAAAAAGTAACTAAAAAGTTGGAAGAGCTAGAATCTCTTGACATTATTGAAAAAGTAAATACACCTTCTTCATGAGTCAGTCCAGTGTTAGTAGTACCAAAGCCAAACGGAGACATTAGATTGTGTGTTGATATGAGACAAGCGAACAGGGCTATTGTCAGTGAGCATCACCCGATACCTACGGTAGACGAAATACTTAATAAAATGAATGGAAGCGAAGTGTTCAGTAAAATAGATCTCCGTCTTGGTTGTCATCAAATTTTGTTGGAAGAAAATTCGCGAGATGTCACAACATTCGTGACCCATAACGGACTATATCGGCACAAAAGATTAATGTTTGGAATAAATATGGCCGCTCGGAAATATCAGCAAGTAATTCCACAAGTGTTTCACGACTGTGAAGGAGTTCAGAACATTTCAGATGACACAGTTGTACACGGTGAAAACAAGGAAGAACATGGCAGAAGGCTAGAAAAGGTGTTGAACATGATTACAGAAAGACACTTGACTTTAAATCGCGAAAAATGTGAATTCGGCAAGGACAAAATAACATTCATGGGACACGTATTATCCAAAAATGGTATTGGACCAACGTCAGAGAGAGTAAAGGCACTAGTTAATGCAAAAGAGCCACAGAATGCGCAGGAAGTAAAATTTTTCCTTGGACTAGTCAATTTCTCAGCACGTTATATTCCAAATTTGGCAACAATCTCTGAGCCATTGAGAATTCTGACAAAGAAAAATACTAAGTTTGTCTGGGGAAATGTACAGAAAGAAAGTTTTAAGACGCTAAAAAACTGTTTGACAGAATGTAACACTTTCGGACATTTTAGGCTTAATGCGAAAATTACACAGTTAATAACTGATGCCAGCGGTGTAGGACTAGGAGCTGTGTTAATACAGGAATATGGTGGACAAAAGAAGGTCATAAGCTATGCGAATCGATCATTGTCTGACGTAGAAAGGAAATATTCGGCAACAGAAAAAGAAGCATTGGCAGTGGTTTTGGCGTGTGAGAAATTTCACGTTTATTTATATGGTATTAAATTCGAACTGTTAACAGACCACAAGAGCTTGGAAATTATTTATGGTGAAAAAGGAAAGCCTAACGCACGTATAGAACGCTAGATGATGAAGCTAATGCCGTATAGTTTCAAAATCAGATACGTCACAGGGCAACGTAATGTCGCTGATACATTGTCTTGTTTAGTCGACGTCAGTTTGTTGAAAAAGAAACCGAGCGATAGGATGCAACAACATGCAGGGGATTAAATTAGGTTTATAGCATGGGAAGCAACTCCGTCTGCCGTAACAACACGTCAAGTCGAGGAAGCGTCAAAGGATGACGTCCAGTTAATAGATCAAGTTAGGAACTGTTTAAGGCAGGCAAAGTGGGATAAATCTTGTGTTAATTATATGCATGTGAAAGGTGATCTGTGTAAAATTGGATATATAGTGTTACGCGGTTCTAGATTAGTTATTCCTGAGTGTCTGAGGAATAAGTGTATTAAATTAGCACATCAAGGTCATTTGGGTATAGTAGGCACCAAGCAGCAGCTTCGGTCAAAAGTGTTGTGGCCAGGTATTGATCGTGATGTAGAGCGATATGTGAGATCATGCCATGGTCGCCAAATCGCGAGTGATATGCCAAAG
Source organism: Lucinisca nassula (assembly GCA_963580285.1). NCBI lineage: Eukaryota > Metazoa > Mollusca > Bivalvia > Lucinida > Lucinidae > Lucinisca > Lucinisca nassula. The sequence goes on along the minus strand of OY757027.1, from coordinate 32,537,403 downwards.
CCGGAACCTATTCAGCCAACGGAGCTTCCTACAGGGCCGTGGCAGGATGTTAGTATAGATTTGTTAGGGCCGTTAGATTCAGGGCACTATGTATTTGTGTGTGTGGATTATTATAGTCGTTATTATGAGCTTGAGATGACAAAGGATATATCAAGTGAAAGAATTATAGAAGCACTTGAAAATATGTTTTCACGACATGGATATCCAGTTACGATCACGTGCGACAACGGACCACAATTTCGGTCAAAAGCGTATGAAAACTTTCTAGTGGAAAATGGAATTACTCCAAGAAGAGTTACACCCCTTCATCCATCAGGAAATGGAGAAGTGGAAAGACAAAATAGATCTTTATTAAAACGGATACGTACAGCGCAAGCTGAGCGTAAGGACTGGAAAAGGGAACTGAGAACATATCTGTTTGCGTACAGAACGACGCCACATTCAGTTACACATGTGTCGCCTGCAGAACTTGTGTTTGGCCGCAAGCTTCGTACTAAATTGCCACAGTTAGATACTTTCGGCAATATTGCGTATGATGAAGAGCTAAGGGACAAAGTAGAAGTAAAACAAAGATCAGGAATTGATACAATTAACTTACTCCATCCATAAAAGACACCAAAGGGAAAGAAATACAAACATTAAGCGACCAGACCATAATGGAAACCTAAACAAAGGAAGGCCATATGGACAGTTACTTTCCCACAAAATGGCCATATGGCCATCCAAAATTAAAAGACACAAGTGATACACACAGTAAGTAACAAACAACAACATAAATAAATCGCCACGGAAGAGCCGCCTTGGAACGGTCAGTGGAAGATTTCCACTGGGGGGCTTAAATCGATTTTACGTGGCCACAATCCTCGCCCTTACTTCCGCCGCGATTTAGACAAATAATTTGTTCAGTCCGCATGAAGGCCTCCTAACTCATCAGTGCAACATCTCCGTGAACACAGAAATCAAAGAACCACAGAGGTGAGACAACGGTGAGGACTCGACAGCAAGAAACCACTGAAATGCTGGAGCAAAAGAAAACCAACAGTTAGACTCCGATGAGCCCGACCAGAGACAGAGCATCAGGCACCAACCAACATTATCTCTTTAATTTTCAATAAGCCTTTACGTTGGAGCCGTCATAGAATCTGAGGCCTGACCCACCGGCGTGCAATTAAAGAGGGAAGCAAAGTTGCCAACCGTGATTGGGTTAACTACCATGCATGCAGTCTGTCGTATAATATCCATGTTGTACCCAATCTTTTTATATCGAAGAATGATTTTACGAAATTGGGTGCTGAAGTCATTGCGGTTATATATTTTTCTGAATTTATATACTAAGTCACCATAAAATTCGGGTTCCGATAGACCTTGTTGCAGAAGAGATTTAAGTCCAATATTGAATTTTGAAATTAAATCAGAATGGCGTCTATAAAATTTTGAAAAGGCTTTGCGTAGTTTATGGTACCGATAACCCTAATAATTTATTACGAGTGTTGAAGTCAGTTACATGACTACACACTCTAGCAAATCGAATTAATTGCGAAATATAAACGCCATAGGATGGCGCACGAGGAACATCACCATCCAAAAAAGGAAAATTTACAATCTCAAAATCAAAGTCATCGCGTTTATCATAAATTTTGCACGAAACAAATCCATCTACAATAGATAGATGTAAATCCAAAAACGGGGCCTCGGTATCAGAAGAATTTGCTTTATTTAACTGAAGTTCTAGGGGGTAAATCTGACTGATCAAACCATCAAAATAGGTATTATCAATATTTAATAAATCATCTAAATATCTAGAAGTAGAGCTAAAAGCTTCAATAATTTCAGATTGGTTATCAATGGAAAGCGACAAAATGAAGTCTCTTTCATAACAATACAAGAACAGATCAGCCACAAGAGGTGCGCAATTAGTACCCATCGGAATACCCACAATTTGTCTAAATAACTTAGTACCGAATCTAATATAAATATTGTCAAGTAGAAAGGTGAGGGCATCACAAACTTTCTGACATGACCAAAGTGTATAATTCTTATGCTCTTTAGAAGTGAAAAATGCATTTCTGACATTACATGCAAGATAGAGAGAATCTTCTCTGTGAAAAGCCCATTCAACTAAATCATTAAGCTTTTCTGTTATAAGATTATGAGGAAGTGTAGTGTAAAGAGTGGAAAAATCGTAGGTAGACAGACTAGAAGCACGAAACTGTCTAGATTTCAATTTATTTAAAACCTCATTCGAATTTTTTATAGACCAAAACAGATTTCTTCCTGATCTTTCAAAGACTTTATCACAATATTTAATTACATGCGTTTTAATAGCAGTAAGACAGGAAGTTAATAATTTAGAAAGTTCAGTGGTAGTGCAAGAACTAGAATTTGCAATAAACCGTGCTTTGTAAGGTTTTTTATGAAGTTTTGGTAACCAGTATAGCGTAGGAAGCTTGTCTTGGCCTTCGTTAACACACACAGCAAACTTGGTGGCTGAAAGACAACCATGTCTATCTACTATAGCTCTCTCTTCAGCCAAAGGCTGAAGTTCATAGGCCTTAGTACCACCAAGCTCCTGCTTAAGCGTGTTAACATAGTGGAGCCGTCACACAACGACGACGTTGTTAGCGGCCTTGTCTGCAGGGGCCAAAACAAACTTCTTAAGTTTCAAAGACAGTTCCAATAAGTTAAAGAACAAACTATACATTGATGAGAAACGTGGAGCGCGAGAAAGTGACCTAGAAACGGGTGACAAGGTGCTCGTAAAACAGGATAGACGGAAGAAAATGGATACACCTTTCGTTTCAACGCCGTATAGACTTGTAAATAGGTATGAGAGGAATCACCAGAAGGTGTGCAGTATAAGAGGAATAGCACACATGTGAAGAAATATATAACGAGTCGGTGGATGATGACTCTGACACTAGGAAAAATGTTCCCGAACATTGTGATAATGAACCTGAAACACCCCGAGAAGTGATGGCGGATGTGCCTAATAGAAGACCAGTTCGTGAACGGAAACTACCGAGGAAGTTCGATGACTATGTAATGACTTAGTTTCGAAATGCGTGTTCAGTTAACTTAGTTGGATAAGTCACTCTGTGATAATGAAGACTTGAGTTGACTGATATGGTTAGATACAGAATAGTCTGCGCATACTATTAGCATTAGCTTTGCTTTCTGTAATACTTAGCACTGTGTTTGTGGTGTATTTGATTTAAATGACGTCTGAGTGTATTTCTGTTTAACCAGTGACAGACAATGCAAATCTTGGAACAGCCTCTTTAAAGTGGATTATTTGCAAACATTTAGCCTTTATTTTTCTGCCACAGAAAAATGTGTTTTATTTGTGTTTTCTCACGATGTTATCTAGTTCTCACGGTATTATCTAATTTCATGCTTTTCAGCAGTCTGTAATTTGGGCTAAGCCATTAATTGAGACTTTGTAAAGATACTCTATCCTGCTACAGCAACTTTCACAACAGTGTGAGATTTCTTATATGGATATCCTTGTATTTGGGAGCAAATTCTTTTTTAGAAGGGAGAAATTGTAGTATCTTCTGTGTTCGTATAATTGGTATTTGTTTGCGTGAGAAATCTGTTTTATGTCTTTTGTCTTACACTTGTAGTTATGTCAGCTGGGAGCTTAGATGCTTAATAAAAATGAAGATTCAATTCGATTGTTATTAGTGTTTAAATCCGTAATATAGAGACACTTCATTATCTGCATAATATTGCATTTAACTGGCTGAAATCTCATGCCCCATTTTCGGGCCCAAATCCTAATCTATCTATGTCAGCCTGAAGTTTCAATCAGTCATCTTTATCTCTAATTTCCCGGTAACAAACACACTCGTCTGCGAACAGTCTATTTCTGAGTCAATGTCAGTGGAGATATCAATGATGTACAGGGAAAACAATAGTGGACCAAGAACAGTCCATTGTGGGACTCCAGACAAAACTGGAGCCCACTCTGAATATTCACCACTAACAACAACGCGCTGGTTTCTGTAGCAAAGAAAGGAATCTATCCATTTGAGTGTCTCTCCCACCAATTCCGTAACCAAATAACTTAGATTTAAGTAGTTCATGAGGAGGGGTGTCAAAAGCCTTTTCGAAGTCCAGAATAAATGTGTCCACCTGACCCCCTTTGTCCGAGATTTTTGCCCAGTCATTAATAACTGTGCTCAGCTGTGTTTCACAACTATGCCTTTTCCTAAATGCATGTTGTCTGTCTGACAAAAGTTTATGTTCGTCCAAGTGGGCCATGATGTTTGAGCAGACTGTATGTTCGAGCAATTTACACAGAACACAAGTCAGAGACACAGGGCGATAATTACGGGCAAGAGCCCTATCTCCTTTTTTGAAGAGTGGGCAGATGTTTGCTAAGAGCCATCCTTTGGGGATTTCGTCCGTGTCAAGAGACTGTTGAAACAAGTGTGCAAGTTCCTTCAGGACTCTAGAATGAAGCTCATCAGGTCCTAAGGCCTTACTTGGGTTTAAGCCTTGAAGTAACTTGATCACTCCTGCAGCTGTCACAACAATATTATTCATTATGGGGCCGATCTTTAAGTCAATGGAACCTCTTTGAACTCAGTTTTATTAAACGCATCATTGAATTGACCAATTAGTTCCTCTGCCCTTTCAGTCTGATTCAGCAATCCCGTTCCCTCATCTTTTATTAAGGGGCGGGATGCCTTGCCTGTCTTTTTTATGGCTATTGATATATCTGTAGAAGTCTCTGAGATTTGCCTTTACATCACCTACCAAGTAATTCACACAAATCATGCTGATTTTTTATATCAGTCTTGATTTTACGTCTCAAATTTTCAAATTTTGTCTGGAGTTTACCACTTCCCGTCCTTTTTGCCTTTGCATGAATCTTATTCCTTCTCCGAATTTTTCTTCTTATCTCTGGAGTGATCCATGGAATAGAAGTAATAGACCTACTACTTTTTGAGGGGATATGATTTTCGGCTGAAGTATGAATGAAAGAAGTTATCAAATCAAAGTTCACCTGTACAGACCGGGCATCTGAATACCCATTAAAGTATTTCTCCTTTGCAAATCTGAGTGCATTCTTCCTCATAGTTTCATAGGCACTTTTCTGATATGAGTACACCTTTCACCGAGGTTTCTTTATTGGTGGGATGTGAATTTTTAAATATCCGGAGACAATATCGTGATCACTTAGTTCATCTGGGGAATGAATGTCTTCGAATTGTCCAATGTGTTCTTATCACGAGTGGTATAGTTAACAATTTGTTCCAAACCATGATCGTTAATAATGTTAATTAATATTTGTCCGTCGGACTGACTCAGCATTGTGCCTTGTTTGCAGAGCCTGTCGGACCAAGCAATGTATTTGAAGTTGAGGTCACCTAGAACATGTACAGCCGGAAGTTTTTTACCCTTATGCTGCGACTTGGTGCAATCCACCTGACCTTTAAACAACTGGAAGTTTTCGACCGTACCATTTGGTGGTCGATACCAACTTGCTATGAAATGGGAAGTTTTATTTGCAAAAACCTTAACCCAGACCGATTCGGTGTCATTTTCCAATTCCATGAAAGGCATGTGAGGGATGTCTCTGTGAATGAGCAACATCACCCCACCACCATGAGAGTGCCTATCTTTTCTATAGACACAGTACTGACAAGTTTCAGGGAAAAGCTCAGATGTGGTAATTGAACTGTCAATTTTTGTTTCCTGAATAGCAACAATATGTGGTTGAGATGTATCGAGGAAAGCTAAAAGTTCAAGAATTTTTCCTCTTATTCCAGTTATGTTTGACTTATTTTCATCAGCAGTCGAAGATTTGCCTCTCTTATCCTCTGACAGAGGTTCAAACCTGTTTGGCTTACTCAGTTCTATATATTCATCAAAGAAGGAGTCTGAAAAGTTGCAAACCTCACATTTTGGACATATCCAGTGGCAGTTTCAGTTTACCAAAGTGCCATATTGCGCATCTGAAATGAAAGAACATTCAGTGTGTATCCACATTTCACATTGATCACACTGAACGGCTTTGTGGCCATTAAGGACAGCACCACTGCAAAGACCACACTCAGCTTTGCAGTCATTGCAATACCAAGTTCCAGCTCTAGATTCAATTTCTAACAATTGACTGTTATCCAAATCAGAACATGAGGAGAGAAAGCGCTTGTTACAGTCCTCACATTCAATCCATTTCTCAGAACCTTTGCAATATTTTTTGCAGAGTCCGCAGCGAAACCTTGGGCCTTGGGAAAACCGAAAACATTTTTTAGACATCAGAATCAGAATTGTTACTGGTGACACGTCAAAGGACATTCATACACACGATTAAATGATATGTATATGCCCAAATTTGGAAGAATATTTTGAAACAATGACGTGTTTTGGGGGGCGGGAGCGTCTGCAGTGCCGGTACCGGCACCCTAGACTTAGAGGCTAGAGTGCCGGTACCGGCATTCTAGACAAAAGGTCTAGAATTACGACACCCTCCTGATAAATTAAGTTTGATTATACACTACACCAGCAAATTTTGGAATAGGTTCAATCCGCGAAATAACTTGGTATCACAATCACTGATGATCTTGATTGGGGTCAACACATTTCAAAAGATAACATCAAAAGCAACTAGGACTTTAGGATTTCTTAGACAAAACTTGGCTTTTGCACCTAGGCAGACAAAGGATGTTGCATATAAAGCACTGGTTCGCCCTCAGCCTGAATATGCCTCACCCATTTGGCATCCCTATGTTAAAACTCAGATTCAGCTTCTCATTTTTTTTAGCTAAATTCTAAATTTAGCTACGCACCCAACTGAGGTAATGGCCAAATATGACCGACCCTGTATAAGATAGATAGATAGATAGATAGATAGATAGATAGATAGATAGATAGATAGATATATAGATAGATAGATAGATAGATAGATAGATAGATAGATAGATAGATAGATAATTTATAACTTGGCACCATCTTATATGCACAACATGTTTCACAACCGCTCACGGAGGTCAACAGCTGATGATCTTTTATACATACCTAAGCCAAATCTAGGACTTTACAGAAACACATTAACATATTCTGGATCCAAGATATGGAATGCCATCCCTGAAAACATCAGAGCCAGTGCCACAGTCCAAGACTTTAGAAAGGGATATCTCCAATGGATCAGACATTTATCTTAATATGCAAACCAGTTTTCATGTATGTATGAGTAATGAATGGTTGTCACGTTAACTGCAAGCTTACCTCATGTATACTGTTTGTAAATGTTGTATATATATATGTATTGTGGAGGACCCCAGGGAAGATTGGACTTGTCCAACTGGGCTTTCTCGTTAAATAAAGTCATTATTATTATTATTATTATTATTATTATTATTATTATTATTATTATTATAGATAGATAGATAGATAGATAGATAGATAGATAGATAGATAGATAGAATGCCGGTACCGGAACCCTAGCTAAGCCTTTTTTTCCATTTATACACTATTTTCAAAGATCTATGGGCCATGCTCTACGTATACACTGCTTGTCTTGTTGTTTGTGACTTAAAACAATGTATATTGGGTTCTTGTTCTTGTTTAAATGAATATAATATTTCTAGCAATTTGATTGGTTAATAGTCAGAAATGGTTGTGACTAAATGAACTTATTCAGCAGGATACGTGTTAAAAATTTGGTCAAAAATGGTTCATCACAGAACAGCCGGCCTCGGCAGCACAGACGCTTGAATTGGATGCGCGTCTGACTGGTCATCAGGAGGTCTCGGTTTAGGTGACTGCATGGCCAGTAGCATCCTTTCGTGAAGATTGATCATGAAATATTTTAAGTGTAATATCAACTTTCTTCTGCTCATCCAAGAATGGCAATTGTCAGCTTTTGGAGAAAGAATGTGCACTGTACAGAGGACCCTCGTTATAAGGACAGTATTTGTTCCCTATATTTGTGCCGTTATAAAGAAGTTGCCGTTATAAAGAATCCCAGTTAGGAGTATGAAAGGTAATAACAGGCCTTTTCCCCATCATTACTCCAAGAAACAATTTTTATAGATATTTGTTAGAATCGCCTCGGTGAGGCGATTCTAACAAATATCTATAAAATTTGCTTCTTGGAGTATTAGATTACAAGACTCTTTCATGACTGTGGACTCGATTTGTGCATTTCCAATTCGAGGGAAGCCCACGCCACTCGGAACCGGGGCTCAGCCTTTAGTTCAGTAGTCATTCCATTGAAATTGCCGTTATAACGAGTTTTGCCGTTATAACGAATGTCGGTATAAAGAGGGTTGACTGTACTAGTTTACAGTACTTACATGCATAATCCTATCAAGAAAGAATGTGATTAGGTAAATTGACTCCGAGGCTTGATATGACCAATATAGTGTTGACATGGCTTTTAAGGGGAATGGGAACACCTAGCACATTTTCCACCATTTTTGCAAAGGGATACAGCTTTCGGGACTTCCTGTTCGCTTTTCTATAGGCTCAGTCCCACCAAAAAGGGGTCTACTCTTAAAGGAAAGAATTTGGTCCTTAGGAGCAAATTCTTTCCTTTAGTAGTTGACCCATCTTGACATGGGAGATGAAAATACTTTTGTAGGAGTTGCCGCCCCTGAAGGTGTACCCATTCCCCTTAAACTTCAAGCAAACACACGATAACGCATCCGTGGGATATAGTGCATTTTTAATATCTCCAAACTATCATTATTTTCTGACAATTATTTGTATCTTTGTTGTTGTTTATACTCCCAACTTATGTGTGGCTGTTCGTTAGTACCGCTTCCTTGAAGCAATTCAAACGAGTACCGTCAATTAATGGTTTTGTACAGAAATAAAAATAAATATAGCCTTTAATTGTTTGATTGTTTGTTGTTTGATTTTTGTGTTCACGGGGATGTTGCAATGATGAGTTAGGAGGCATTCATGCGGACTGAACAAATTATTTGTCTTAATCGCGACGGAGGTAAGGGCGAGGATTGTGGCCACGTAAAATCGATTTAAGCCCCCCCCCCCCCCCCCCACCCACCCCTAGTGGAATTCCTTTCCGCTGACCGTTCCAAGGCGGTTCTTCTGTCGTGGTTTATTTTTGTTATGGTTTGTCTTTGGTTGTTTGTGTCGCTTATTAGCTCACCTGAGCCGAAGGCTCATGTGAGGTATTAGTATACCACGAGCCGGCGTCCGTCGTCCGTCGTCCGTCGTCGTCGTCGTCGTCCACACTTTCAAAGAAGTATATCTCCGGAACCAGTGGGCCAATCTTGATCAAATTTCATGTGAAGCATTATCAGGTAGGGGAAAGGCTGCATACTGTTTTCGGGCAGATCGGATTGGAACTCTGGCTGCCATGGCAACAAATAGCTCCCATAGACTTAACATAGGAAAAAGTTTGTCATCACTCTAGCTCCGTCAATTTTTTTCTGATCGTCTTCATTCTTGCAGATAACGAGGACAGGCATGAAATCTCGATCAAGTTCGATTTTGGGCTGAATCGGATTATTCACTCAGGAGTTACGTGCCCTTGAGCGTTAGGAAAAAGCTTGTCATCACTCTAGCTCCGTCAATTTTTTTCTGATCGACTTCATTCTTGCAGATAACGAGGACAGGCATGAAATCTCGATCAAGTTCGATTTTGGGCTGAATCGGATTATTCACTCAGGAGTTACGTGCCCTTGAGCGTTGAAAAAATTGCCTATTGACTTAACATGGGGAGAATGTTGTCATCACCGTAGCTGCTTCAATTATTTTCAGATTGGCTTTATTCTTGCAGATAACCAGCACAGCCATGAAATCTCGGTCAAGTTTGATAACTGGCGGAATCGGATCATTCACTTAGGAGTTACCTGCCCTTGTGTGTTTTTGCATTAGGGTTAATGGGAATTTCAAAAGACTACTTGGCCAACTTTGATCAAATTTCATGTGTCGCATTATTGGGCAAGTGGAAAGGCTTCATTAGGTTTTCAGGCAGATCTGAGTGGAACTCTGGTTGCCATGGCAACATCTAGCTCCCATAGACTTCACATAGGAAAAAGCTTGTCATCACTCTAGCTCCGTCAATTTTTTTCTGATCGACTTCATTCTTGCAGATAACCAGTACAGGCATAAAATCTCGGTCAAGTTCGATTTTGGGCCGAATCAGATAATTCACTCAAGAGTTACGTCCCCTTAAGCGCCCGAAAAATTGCCTATCGACTTAACATGGGGAAAATGTTGTCATCACTGTAGCTAGTAACAAGGACAGGCATAAAATCTCGGTTAATTTCGATTTTGGACAGAATCGGAATATTGACCTCGGAGTTACGTGACCTTGAGCGACAAAAAATTTGCCCATAGGCTTAACATAGGGAAAATGTTGTGACTACGATAGCGACTTGAATTTTTTTTCAGATCAGCTTCAAACTTGCAGGTAACGAGGACAGACATAAAATCACGGTTAAGTTCGATTTTGGGCCGAATCGGATTATTTGCCTTGGAGTTACCTGCCCTTGAGCATGAAAAAATACGTTGTGACCACGATAGCAACTTTATTTTTATTCAGATCAGCTTCAAACTTGCAGGTAACGAGGACAGGCGTAAAATCCCGGTTAAGTTCGATTTTGGGCCGAATCGGAATATTGACCTCGGAGTTACGTGATCTTGAGCGGCAAAAAATTTGCCCATAGACTTAACATAGGGAAAATGTTGTGACTACGATAGCGACTTGAATTTTTTTTCAGATCAGCTTCAAACTTGCAGGTAACAAGGACAGACATAAAATCTCGGTTAAGTGAGATTTTGGGCCGAATCGGATTATTTGCCTTAGAGTTACCTGCCCTTGAGCATAAAAAAATACGTTGTGACCACGATAGCAACTTTATTTTTATTCAGATCAGCTTCAAACTTGCAGGTAACGTGGACAGGCATAAAATCTCAGTTAAGTTCGAATCGGAATATTGACCTCGGAGTTACATGACCTTGAGCGACAAAAAATTTGCCCATAGACTTTACATAGGGAAAATGTTGTGACTACGATAGCGACTTGAATTTTTTTTCAGATCAGCTTCAAACTTGCAGGTAACGAGGACAGACATAAAATCTCGGTTAAGTTCGATTTTGGGCCGAATCAGATTATTTTGCTTGGAGTTACCTGTCCTTGAGCATAAAAAAATACGTTGTGACCACGATAGCAACTTTATTTTTATTCATATCAGCTTCAAACTTGCAGGTAACGAGGACAGGCATAAAATCTCGGTTAAGTTCAATTTTGGGCCGAATCGGAATATTGACCTCGGAGTTGCGTGACCTTGAGCGACAAAAAATTTGCCCATAGACTTAATTAGGGAAAATGTTGCGACTACGATAGCGACTTGAATTTTTTCAGATCAGCTTCAAACTTGCAGGTATCGAGGACAGACATAAAATCTCGGTTAAGTTCGATTTTGGGCCGAATCGGAATATTTGCCTTGGAGTTACCTGCCCTTGAGCATAAAAAAATACGTTGTGACCACGATAGCAACTTTATTTTTATTCATATCAGCTTCAAACTTGCAGGTAACGAGGACAGGCATAAAATCTCGGTTAAGTTCGATTTTGGGCCGAATCGGAATATTGACCTCGGAGTTACGTGACCTTGAGAGACAAAAAATTTGCCCATAGACTTAACGTAGGGAAAATGTTGTGACAGAAATAGCGACTTGAATTTTTAGCTCACCTGAGCCAAAGGCTCCAGTGAGCCGATAGTATACCAAGGCTTCGGAGTCCGTCGTCTGTCGTCCGTCCATCCGTCGTCCACACTTTCAATGAAGCATATCTCAGAAGGCAGTCAACCAATCTTGTTTAAATTTTATGTGTAGCACCATTGGGCAAGGGGAAAGGCTGCATTAGGTTTTGGAGCTAGTCTGGTTCATTTGTTCCTTCATTCTTCTTTCTCTCCATATAGAGATAATAGACCAATGTTAAATTTTTAATCAAAGATTTCTCAGGAACTATAAAAGCTAGAAGCATCAAATTTGGTATTCAATAGAATAATGATGACTTATTTTGTGTAAGAGACATTGGGCTTTCTCAGCTAATTTGTTCATCTGTTCTTTCATTCTTCTTTCTCTCCATTTTGACCAATGTTAAATTGTCGTCAAAGATTTCTCAGGAACTATAGAAGCTAGAAGTCTCAAACTTGGAATGCAATGCAATAATCATGACTTATATCCTGTAAGGGTCAATGGGCTGGATTCTATTAGCAGATTTAGCAGTCAAGTCTGTGAATTGTTAAAACTTAAGTTCCTCAGGTGAGCGGTTTAGGCTCATTGAGCCTCTTGTATTATTTTATTTTGGATAGCCTATTGGCCATTTTGTGGGAAAGTGACTGTCCTTTTGGCTTTCCGCTATTGATGTTTCCATTAGGTCTGTTGTTTCGTGTTTGTGTTTCTTTCCCTTTGGTGTCTCTGATGGGAGCTGTGGGTTGATTGTATCGATTCCTGATCATTCCCTCCACTTCTATTTTTTAAACCATAGTTCACAGAGGGGTTTACATGCTTCTCCATTACAAAAACTGTTAACATGAGGAAAAAAATCAAAAGGAAGTCAGCGTACACGTACAAATATACAAAACAAAACAATGAAAAGTTGGACTGAAATGAATAACATTTGAGCCAGCGCATGACAAAACCTACAATAAGACATGTGCGCCCAACGAAGACTCAGATCAGCCTGCGCGTCCGCGCAGCCTGATCAGAGTCTTCGTTGTGTGCTCTAAGGATAGATAAGGGCCCAGTGCTCCTTCATGAAGCACGATAAGTCTCTGGTTAGACTATATGGATATGTATAACTTTGCCAGGCCAAAATACCACTTTTATATTATTAAACTGGGGTTTACAAGGGTATACATCATTTTCGTTATTTCTGCTTAAAACATGGATTGTTTGTACTCGGAAAAACAGCCTATACGGGACTGTTTTGCCAACGAGTGATGATTTCTACAGTGCCTAGCTGGGAGAACAAGGTCATCTGTTGGAATACTGTAAGCACCTTTTTGACCTTTGTACAAGCATGCTGTCTCTTCGCCTTTTCTTGAGAGACATTCTAATTCCACAGTAATCCTGTTTCAAAGCAGTAATTGCCAGTTACAAATCATGGACGTTTTCAATTTCTTCTCTGAGGACCACCCCCTGGACTACTATATTTCAAGATTTGGCGAACAAAATACAACGGCGGTAATGATCAGGAATCGATACAATTAACCCATACCTCCCATCAGTGACACAAGGGGAAATAAACAGAAATATGAACTAACTAGACCCTAATGGAAACATCAATAGCGGAAAGCCAAAAGGACAGAACTTTACTTTCCCACAAAGCGGCCAATTGGTCTTCCAAAACAAAAATATATAAGCGATACACATATTCTTGCATAAATACCTATGCGCATGGCTGCTTGAAGCCATTGTCAAATGGACCGAAAGCCGTGCTCAAACAGCAAAAACCATGTTCAAATCATGAAATTCGCGTGTTGTTTGAACATAGATTTTGAGCTTTTGATATCACAAGACGGGCCTTGCTTTGTTAACGTTACTTTGAGCGACGTAACGTTTTCGCCCTGAATGTAGCGTTTTAGAGTTCTATGATGACGTCACTGCATGACAACGTCATTGTAAACAACATTCAGAACTGGCCGCCATTTTGGTTTGCCTATCGCATTTGAAGAGTTTATATGGAATTTATATGGAGCTCTTGGGCGTTTTCGTCCAAATTTGCTGTCGGATTCGTAAGTTATGCGAGAACAACGATCATCCATGGTTATTTCATTGCATTAACATTTGCCGGATCCCTCGGAAGATATTTGAACATTCGGCCTAGCGGCCTCATGTTCAAACATCTTCCTCGGGATCCGGCAAATGTTAATGCATGAAAAACCATGGTTGATCCTTATATTCAAAGACGAACTATAACAAAATAAACCGCGACAGAAGAACAAATGTGTTAGCGCTCTCGGTGAGCTCCGATTCCCCAAATGGGCTTATTCCTTCTCAAAATAGTCCAATACGTGTCTGACAAAGTTCTATATCTCTGACGACTGGACAACAAGCAAATGACTAAAACTATTCAATACATACATAAAAAATTCAAAACATACAGACTTTGTACAACATTTAACGGCATATCGCGCGCAACAGCTCTTTGTGCAAAACACCCCTACACGATTGTTTTTTATCATATGACGTCGCATCTGAGAGTGTAATAATGTCATTTATTACATACCTACTATAGGAAAATTACATTAAAACCTTTCAATACATGCTCATTTTTCGCTATTTTGATGGCACAGTCACGTGACGGGGCCAAAAATCCATATAATATGGATTTTTGGCACTGCCTTTCCATATTGGCACTGCTCCACTCTGTTACTATAGCAATAGAACGTTAATGCCGTACTCCATAGGTTTCAAAATGGCCGCAGAAAAATCACTTCAAGCAATGTCAACCCGACTTCAGTACCTAGACAGAGCGATAGAAGACAGTGATAACAATAGATTTTGAGAAAAGTCTGATACTTCGTGGCAAGCATGAAAAATGAAAAACAAAATACTTTTAAAAAGAAGTTCACTCACGATTGGGAAGCATTGTGAAGGACGACGCCTTCAAGCGCAGCAGGGATATCCCAACATTTGAAACAATAAGGTCTTGCCAACAACTTTAAACGAACAGATCCCTTCACTTATGAAGAGCTGGAAATTGTGCGGAAGAAATCTGTTGGAGGAAATAGTTTCTAGGGAAATATGTCCCCCAAAATTGTCTTGTATTTTAACGTAAACAACCACCGCGACCGACTGCTACACACGGAATCGATTATGCACTTCTACTTAGCATGATGAATGACTCTAAGAGCCTTTAAAATTAAAATGGTCTTCAAATAAGCACAAAACATTCTGTAAAATACCTTAAAACGCATTCTTTGAACTGCAGAAATTCTGTATTTAAAATGGCGATTTGTTTATAATTATTGTTTTGAAACTTACAGTTGCGACGTCACTTGTGACGTAATTTGCTGCACACTACTATGTTTCTGTATTACCGTGAGCATGGTTAGTGTAGGCCTACTAATAAGTTATATAATTTAAAAGGAATTTCTTTTTTTTTTTTCGGCGGATACCGAAAATATTTGATCTCGAGTGCATCCTATACACACTCGATGAAACGTTTCCGGCATCAAACTTTAAAAAGTAAATATTCTCTTTGTCTTCATTTCTTCACTTTGCAATATAACTATGCTATATAAATGATGTAATAAAGAGGTTATGATATGGTGAAGGTGTGCCTCTAAGTCATATTGGCACCGGAAGTCATATTGGCTCTCGGGCTGAAGCCCTCGGGCCAATATGACATACCGGTGCCAATATGACTTAGAGGCACACCTTTACCATATAATAACCTCTATGTATTATTTTCGATAATCCACTAGTGGATTAAATATGCAAATTAGCTAGATACGTCCCGTAAAGTTACATGTACGACGTCCTTAACGACGTCGCGTTTACTAACGGCGGAAAATTGACATTTTTGTAAACAATCGTGAATAAAATGCGTTTAAAATGTCATATGATAAATAGAATCTTGCATTCGTGCTCATGTATTATTGAATTTATTAAACTCGTTGAGGAAAAGGGATAAAATGCTCGGCACAGCCTCGCATTTTATCCCTTTTCCTCAACTCGTTTAATAAATTCAATAATACATGAACACTCATGTAATATCCTCTATTTGTATGTCCATCGTGCTGCACGTGTCTTGACCATTCCAAACTTATAGGTGTTTCTTTTTGTATGGCGTCACATAATTGCTGAAGCATACTCCAGCTGGGGACGCACAAGGGTAATCATGTAATCTTGTAATTACGATAGGGATCTTTTAACCTGCACACGGGATGGGTCTTCCTGCACAGGGACGCTAGTTAACGTTCCGATCCAAAGGACGATGTACTTTGTGGCATTCATCCTTGCAAATGATGCATGGGGCATGTTCGGACACCGCAATTTTATTACCGCTGCTGGTAATCGAACCGGGGGCCGGTAGCATCATAGGCAAGTGTACTAACCACTGAGCTACCACGCTTGTTTTCACTTTTATAAAAACATGTTAGCTGGCTGACTTGGAATAAGGTTAACCTTCAATGTGAAAGCAGATGTATCTGTTCTACTGTTTTTCGTTTCCTGGTAGTTTATATATGAAACTGGAATCAACTTTTGGCATCTTTGGCTATTATTCAAGTTTCCATATTTACTAGCACACTAATAAAGCATACTCATGAACAGCTTTGTTATTCGACAATGCAGTCCTATGACTAAGCGTTTTGTCAAAGCTAATACTTGTGATATAGGACGTGAAAGAATGTAAATTATGTTCCCTTTCGATATACAATCGAATCAGTTTATTTCTTTCCGCCGTCCTTACCTTTGACCTTTTAAACATGAACATCGAGTCAATAGCAGGCGTTATCAGAAGATAAAACGGCACGACGGACCTAAGTCGCTACCTGTTGGTAGGAGAAAGGACATTTGTATCAATAAGACTTCTATATGATATGATGATCCATTCAAAGGTAGATAAGCGCATCATTTTCTCTGCGCTCGCTAAATGGCCAAGCGTAAGCTGTTTAAAGTATCATTCCCTGTTTTGTCGGGTGTACCTGAAGGGTGGGTTCTTGAACGGGTCCTTTACTTGGTGTTCCATTAATGATCTCCATGATTCTATCAAGTCATCTATCCGTTGTTGCTGATGACTGCTCCCTGTATATTCTCATGACTGCCTTATTCTACAAGATAACCTGGATAGGCTGACAGATGGATGCCACAAAGGGCTCCGTCCGTCGGATCGCGACCTGATCTGGAGGTCCCCTATGCAGGGAGAACCTTCCCCTGTGCAGGTAAAAGATCCCTACCGTAGTAACATGATTACACTGTTGGCTTTCATGGCTTTGCAAATCTGGAGTATATGTAATGTGCATCTGCCAAAAATGCCCTTTTTCGCGTAGGCAGCATACATACGAAGAAAGAAAGAAAGAAAGAAAGAAAGAAAGAAAGAAAGAAAGAAAGAAAGAAAGAAAGAAAGAAAGAAAGAAAGAAAGAAAGAAAGAAAGAAGAAAGAAAGAAAGAAAGAAAGAACGAAATATAGATAGATGAAGTTCAATGTGGCTAAATATCCAACGAGGTTGTCACAGCACCTCTCAAAATATTCACTTCACCAGCAAAAGCAAGGTCAGATGAAATCCGCATTTTTGGCATCACCATTACTGACAAGCTTGACTGTTGTCTTCTTCACCTTCTCAACCTGTTAAATCTGAAATAACAGTGGGAAGCCCAACCGCCAATATATACTTTAGCCGAGGGAGAACCAGTGTTCGGTATGTATTATCATTGGCCTGCCTGGATGCAACAGCCACATTAAATCTAAGAAATACCAATGTCCTAGTTGTTTGAATGTGATACTAACACCGGCTCAATGGACACACAGGTGGACACATTTATTCCGGACTTTGAGAAGGCTTTTGACACAACCCCCTCTTCAGCACCTGAAATCCAAATAATTTGGCTACGGCATTAGGGGGAAGACTCTCAAATACATACATTTCTTTCTTTGCTAAAGAAAACAGCGAGTTTTTGCTAATGGTGAATCTTCAGAGTGGGTGCTAGTTTTGTCTTGGGTCTCACAAGGGACTGTTCTTGGTCCACTGTTATTCTCCCTGCACATTAGTGATATTACCACTGGCATTGACTCAGAAATAAGACGACTGTGTTTTCTACCGGGAAATTAGAGATACAGAGGACTGTGGAACTTCAGGATGATATAGGTAAACTAGGATGTTAGACATACCTTAGGTGAAGGAGAACCAGAGTTTCGTATGCAATATCCTTTGTCTGCCAGAATGCAAAAGCCACAAAATGCCCCTTTTGGCGTAGGCAGTATACGAAGAAAAAAAGATAGATAGATAGATAGATAGATAGATAGATAGATAGATAGATAGATAGATAGATAGATAGATAGATAGATAGATAGATAGATAGATAGATAGATAGATAGATAGATAGATAGATAGATAGATAGATAGATAGATAGATAGATAGATAGATAGATAGATAGATAGATAGATAGATAGATAGATAGATAGATAGATAGATAGATAGATAGATAGATAGATAGATAGATAGATAGATAGATAGATAGATAGATAGATAGATAGATAGATAGATAGATAGATAGATAGATAGATAGATAGATAGATAGATAGATAGATAGATAGATAGATAGATAGATAGATAGATAGATAGATAGATAGATAGATAGATAGATAGATAGATAGACGAAGTTCAATGTGGCTAAATATCCAACGAGGTTGTTACAGCACCTCTCAAAATATTCACTTCACCAGCAAAAGCAAGGTCAGATGAAATCCGCATTTTTGGCATCAACATTGCTGACAAGCTTGACTGTTGTCTTCTTGGCCTTCCCAGCCTGTTAAATCTGAAATAACAGTGGGAAGCCAAACCGCCAATACATACTTTAGCCGAGGGAGAACCGGTGTTTCGTATGCATTATCATTTGTCTGCCTGGATGCAACAGCCACATTAAGTCTAAGAAATACTAACGTCATAGTTGTTTTGAATGTGATACTAACCCCGGCTCAATGGATACACAGGTGTACACATTTATTCTGGACTTTGGGGAGGCTTTTGAAACCACTCCCTCATGAGCACCTGAAATGCAAATTATTTGGCTACGGCATTAGGGGGAAGACTCAAATAGATACATTCCTTTCTTTGCTATAGAAAACAGCGAGTTGTTGCTAATGGTGAATCTTCGGAGTGGGCGCGAGTTTTGTCTGGGGTCCCACAAGAGAAAGTTCTTGGTCCACTGTTATTCTCCCTGCACATTAGGGATATTTCCACTCACATTGACTTAGAAATAAGACGACTGCGTTTGCTACCGGGAAATTAGAGATACAGAGGACTCGGTGAAACTTCAGGATGATACAGATAGACTAGGATGTTAGGCACGAAAACGGGGCATGCGATTTCAGCCCGTTAGGGATGACTAGACAGAGAAACAAATAAAATTGAGATTTCTTACACCTTGGAGGAAACGGGCCTCGAGAATACGGATTCCATTAAATATCTTGGTCTGACAATCATACACGATTTGCGATTGAATACACACATTAGCAACATATGTATACTAAGGCAAATAGAACGCTTGATTTCCTGAGGTGAAATCTTCGTCAGTGTCCTCAATATATGAAAGAGGCAGCATATTAAGGACTTGTTCGCCAATAGTTGTATCTGGGACCCAATACAGAAATTTAAAAAAAAAAGTTTAAAATAGAGTTACTAGATAAGCAATTACTGCTTCGGAACTTGGAGTATGACTGTAATACTCGTAAAATTAAGATGGGGTCTCTCAAGAAAAGTAGAAGAGACAGTAGGCGCAAACTGTTATACAAAGGTCTAAAGGGTGCTGCCAGCATTTCAACAGATGACCTTGTCCTCACCCCCACCTAGCTAGGCGCTGTAGAAATCACCATTCACTGGCGTTTCAGAACTGATATTTACAAAGAATATTTCATACCTCAGACCATTAGAGATTGGAATTCCCTTCTCGATTCCATCATTTCCACAGCTGAAGGTGCTGTGGATAGTGTAGCTAAGTTTATCTCTTTGGCGAGAGATTGGAATCAACCTCCAATATCACAGTCTCGGTGTATAAATGTTGGTGATGGCGGAATAAATTAGCATCTGTTACATGCTTAACGAATTAGAGAGGCCATCCCTGGAGGCCTGTCGTTAACAGTTCTCCTGAAACATTGTTTAAAATATATGTAATTACTGATACGTACATCGTCTCAACCTGTTTAAATACCTGAACCTGTTTTATTTGTTTATGCTAAGGTTTGACGTCCCCATCAACTTTATTTAGGTCATTTTGAAGACATTCCTTCCGATTCTGTGAGAAATGCACAACAGAACTAAAAATTGTGAAGAATGCATGTTTTTCTGGGTCAGGCTAGTTAAACATGACCAACCGTTTCTGAGGGTCCCGAACAGAACCATTGATTGTTTCACGCGCGTTACGCAGTTGTAACCTGGTAACGTCTACAGTTTTAACCATCGTGATTTAAACAGAACCTCCGCTAGGTGGCTACAGATACAAACCCAAACTACTTAGAAAGAGCATAATTGATTGGCCGAGATTAACATAGCCAATAACTACCCGAGTTTCAAAAGTGACAGGTTTTCAGCAGCAACAGAAATGAAAGAGACTGAGCCAGGAAACAACTCCTTTTGCCAATTGGAACGTTTTGGATTTCTTTGCAATTTCTTTGCGAAATTCCTGTCATATATCTGGCCGCCCGTGAGTGGGCCGGAATAATGCATTTGTATGCTCTAAATGGAAGTAAAGAACTCATAGAAATCTCTAGAATAGGGAATTTTGTTTTCAAAAAATATAGAAATAATCGCCCAAGCAAAGCCACAATCGAAGATTATAGCCCACCAACTACACCAAGCGGAAGAGTAACCAACATTGAGGAAAACAAAAAGGAAAACAAACCACAGACAGCGCAGCAACCACCACCTCTCCTCCTCACAAGAGGGGACCAAGGTGCAATAGGCACGATCAACGAAAAACTAACCCATTTAGTACCGGAAACACCAAAACGAGTAGTTGCGCAAACAGTGGAGGCCCAAATCGTCTGCGTCTGATCAGAGCCTGCACTATTCGCGAAAAGTTAAGGCATTTTCCAAGTACATGTAATTTTTTTAGATACCCACTCATTCTCAAATGAACTGGGATTTTAGCTGAATTATAAAGTTACTCAGATTCAGTCACCGATATGTTCATAATAGAGTATCAACGTGTACCTATACTCAGTTAAACTTCCTTGTTCAAGAAATGAGAAGCAATTTCACACCAACAGCTAGACATATGCCGGTATTTAGATAAATTTTTATAGTGAGAAATGTACGCTACAATCTACTTGTTCGTCATACCCTTTTATAACATCAGAAAAATCAAGAGACCGCAGTTCGCAATGACAGAAACTTACGACGGGTTATTAAGCGGGGACAAAAATGAGTATATGGTCAAATATATTATAAAGAAATGAATAACCATTTTGAATAAAATTCAAGGTTGGTTAGAGACGGCAGAGAAAGAAATAGTTTTCTGAAAATATACAAACTTTCGTTTTGTTTTAACCCTTGTTCTGCTGAATATTCATATATGCCACACCCACTACCGATTATCAACCAATCAGATTGCCTGTAGCAAATTATTACAACAAATTCACAATCTGAATGACAAACAATGTAGATCCTGATCAGATGGCTTCGTCAGAAGCCATCTGATCTGGATCTACATTGTTTCAAATATAAGGCATATCCGGGATTAGCGGGACAAGGGTTAACCTAAGCATACAATAGCTAGATCACTTACGACTATTGCATGGGACAGGTATTGGGTTGTTAATAATGAACACAAGTACAGTCGAACTTCAATGGCTCGAACACCTTTGGGACCTCGAAAATCTGTTCGAGACAGGGGTAGTTCGAGCCTCTGAGGTAAATGTCAGGAGGCATTACGAGATACTTTAAGACATCTTTTCGGTGTTCTATAATGAAAATGTATGCTGTGTGTACTCATTAGAATCGCCTCATCGAGGCGATTCTAATGAGTACACACAGCATACATTTGCAAGATAAAATACTAAAATCTCCTAAACTATCCCTGACTATTTATTATGTAGAGGAATTCCCCAGGGACTCAAAAACGGGTTCGACACATCCATGGTAAACGAGCCATCGGTGTTCGAGCCACCGAAGTTCTATTGTAATATCACTTTGGATACACGATCAACATAAATAACAAGTTTTTTTTTTTTTAATTATATGTAAAAAAGACGCGGACATTACAGTGATTTTACTTCTATAAATCAAATAGTTTACTAAACTTGTTAAACTGAAAATATAGCTGTCAGTGTCATTTTCTTTCAGTTTTGGATCTAACTAATGTAACGGTACATGTTCAGAATATGTGCTTGTTAAACTGGGTGTTGCTATTAAGCAAAAAGCCTCTTGTATGCATAAAAATGCTCTCCTGTCAGATAAACTGCTTTCTTAAGGCAGGTGAAACATTAAAAGGCATGTCTATCACATATTAAACCCAACAACCACATGGCCTTATGTACTCAACAATCAAATATCTAAATTTTATGATGCAACTGCGAGAATATAGTATCGAACATTACACTGCATTCAGAGTAATACTTTTCTATACATATGTCTGTAAAATGTAACCAATTTTGTCTACCAGCTGGAAGAAAGTAACACGTCTTGAGAAGTTTGTAAATAAGTTCTAAGAAATGTTAACAAATGCATGTCTATAAATGGCAGCTACGATGGTCTCGGACATTACTATACACGGTAAAGGGACATGCTATGCCATTTTATCATTTCTACCTGTAAAATTGAAAAGGAATCTGATATTATATTCGTTGTATCTAGTTAACATAATCAAGACATCACGAAAACACACCTATATCATTTTGACCCCCTTAAACCCCACTTTTATATAGTAAAACTGGGGTTTACAGGGGTAAACCTTTATTTTTTTATTACTGCTCTAAAATATAGATTGTGGGTACTCGTTAGAACCGCCTGTTCGAGGCGGTTCTAAACGAGTACCCACAATCTATATTTTAGAGCAGAAATAAGAAAAATACCACAATTTTTCATCTAAAAAAAATCGATTTTTCGGAGGTAAAGTTCACAATGTATTTGTATAGGCGTGTTTTCGTAATGGTAAACCAGCATACCATAACATATACATGTTTATTTTTGGTGGGGATGTTCGATACAATTTGTAATGTTCGATACCATAATTTTAGTAGCATAAACTACACTTGCAATATTTTTTTAACATTCAAAATATGCATTTGGAAATACAAATTGGAGAGTTGAAGTGTCTTCTGAACAGGGCACATTTTATATTGAAAAATATTCATTCTGGCAAATAATATTTTAGAAAAGATTACAAGCTATGGGACTCATATCCTAATTCGAAAATAAGTAATATTAAATCAACATTGTTACCGTTTGCAGCTATTGGTAGAGATGTAGCAAACGTGTGTTATCACTAAACTTGTCACCTTACACAACTAAAGTTGCACAATTCAAAATTGTTCATTTATTTGCAGTCACTATCCCTGGACAGTCAACAATCCAAACCTGTCATATTCGATACCAAATGTAGCGGACATTTCATCGCACACAATCACTGCTTGTTAAAATAGAATAATGATCTTGCAAGCATGCAAATGTTGTTCATTAATATTGATTTTGGTGGCATATTCTCAATTGAACAATATTAATTGTGGCAAATAATATTGGAAAAAGGGTAAAACGTTCCTGTGTAGATATTTTAAATCAAAATATGACTTATGTTTTTCCTTTACTGTGGTATTGTCTGCCGACTCCCTCGCCCATCAAACACCGGAAAAGGCAACCATGTCGTATGCAGACACTTTCTACTACGTAATCTGGTTATGGAATACAGAGCCACGTGCGAGCAATGTGATCAAGCTGTTAGACTAACAGTTTTCGGTATTGAACATTACCGGTCTCGAACATTACAAAACATTGGAAATGAGGAAATTTCAACATCAAAATATTATGTTCGTTCCAGGTGATGTGTTTGTGTTAGACACACATGGCGGGAGTTTCTTTCAATCTAGCATTTTTGTCGATACATATGTAAATAAGCCTGGTATAATGATCGCGAACATTACATGCATTTTTTTTGCCACAAATTCATGCATATTTTGTCTGACGTGTGTTTTTAATTCCCATTGTACAGGTAGCATCAAACGACCTTAAATGCTTAATATAATATATTACATGCATTACAGAGAAATACCATGATTTCTACCAGACATAAACTTGGTATTTCCCTTTTTGCTAAGAAGAAATATTTCCTCTTAGCCGCGGAAATAAATCCCTTCAGCTGGAACTACTTTATGTACAAGATACGAGATACCGCTTTGCAGTGAAATTGTTTTATTCAAACGCGGGAAAGTTTCAATCACGGCAACGTTATTCATGACGTCATTGTAATGGCGTCTAAGAAATATCAACAGACGTTCAGAATGCGTGACGTTTGAGTCGGATGCAACGCTGAAATAAAAGAAAACATGGATATGACCATTGATTTGGATGTAAGTTTTGCTTTATTTAATCTAACGTTTTACTTGTTTTATCACTGAAACACTTTGCTTCTTCTATTTTTGTTCAAAACTGTAGAAAGCGCTTTCAAAATGGCGCCCATCCAGTTGTTCTTCCACCCAGATTCTGTAACACTCCGCTGATTGAACCGTTTACATGAGCTGTAAACAGTCCACTGAACGGGCATTCAGATCCAAAATTCAAGATCCGAAATCCTCTCTAAGTCTATGGAAGTGCATGTAATATACGGATTATACATTTCTCCTATTTGAAATATGGGATTTATAAACCTCGGGAGGTAAAACAATCCGTTAAAGAAACTCGTGCTTCGCACTCGTTTCTTTATCGGATTGTTTTACCTCCCTCGGTTTATAAATCCCATATTTCAACTAGGAGAATGAATAATCTATATATAGAATCTCGATTTGGACACGTTTCCGTGCATAAAAACCTCAACGTTGTTTTGAAATACCAAGAAGAAAAACGTCGTCTCGTGCATTACAATGCTTAATTAAATTTAGGCGACAGTCATAATCGGGAAGAAATTCTTAGTAAGACTCCATGTGGTCCTGCTAAAGGTAGCTATTTCCATACCCAGAATATGTAAATTTTATGGGAACCACCTGGCCCTTTCCTTTCTAGTGGAATTGCAAATTGTAAGTGTGCAAACAAAGAGAATTCGAAAAGCGACACTCTCGAACATTACAAAACCAGGTTTTCCCGCGGCTCATTTTCCTTGAAAAGGTACCCTTTGCCAGGAGGTTTAATTCTGATTTAATTTCAAAATTCAATATTGGACTTAAATCTCTTCTGCAACAAGGTCTATCGGAGCCCGAATTTTATGGTTACTTAGTATATAAATTCAGAAAAATATATAACCGCAATGACTTCAGCACCCAATTTCGTAAAATCATTCTTCGATATAAAAAGATTGGGTACAACATGGATGTTATACGACAGACTGCATGCATGGTAGTTAACCCAATCACGGTTGGCAACTTTACTTCCCTCTTTAATTGCACGCCGGTGGGTCAGGCCTCAGATTCTATGACGGTTCCAACGTAAAGGCTTATTGAGAATTAGAGAGATCTAATTCAAGGTAATGTTGGTTGGTGCCTGATGCTCTGTCTCTGGTCGGGCCCATCGGAGTCTAACTATTGGTTTTCTTTTGCTCCAGCATTTCAGTGGTTTCTTGCTGTCGAGTCCTCACCGTTGTCTCACCTCTGTGGTTCTTTGATTATGTGTGTTCACGGAGATGTTGCACTGATGAGTTAGGAGGCCTTCATGCGGACTGAACAAATTATTTGTCTAAATCGCGACGGTCGTAAGGGCGAGGATTGTGGCCACGTAAAATCGATTTAAGCCCCCCAGTGATTTCCACTGACCGTTCCAAGGCGGTTCTTCTGTGGCGGTTTATTTATGTTGTTGTTTGTTACTTACTGTGTGTATCACTTGTGTCTTTTTATTTTGGATGGCCATATGGCCATTTTGTGGGAAAGTAACTGTCCTTATGGACTTCCTTTGTTTGGGTTTCCATTATGGTCTGGTCGCTTAATGTTTGTGTTTCTTTCCCTTTGGTGTCTTTGATGGGTGGAGTAAGTTAATTGTATCGATTCCTGATCTTTGTTTTACTTCTACTTTTTATAATGATATCTTTGGGACCTGTTGTTCTGTCATTAAACGTATACATAGGCTAAAAATGACTGCTTGATTTCAGAAATTGTACGGCGACTGCAATATCCCAATTCATTTGAGAATGAGTGACCACAACCTGTCACCCCTAAATTTTGAAATGGACTCCGGCTATATATGAGTAGGAAGATTCCATTTGGTACAAAAAGGGTTAATAAATAATAGTAATAACAACACACAACCACAAGCGCACACAACAAGAAGAGACCCGACGGAAAATCCGACAAAGAACCATAACACTAGGATGTCCAGCAGTGATAACTACAGTCGGAGAGCCCAAATCGGCCCCATCGACCCAACCTTCTCTCTAGGTTCCAACACCCTCCACAACATACAAAGCAACCGGTCCATCCGATGGTAACTTCCTCAACCAATAGGCCATCACAGAATTCACCATATTTGCATTATTTGCTGGCTCCCAGCTTGCACATTGTCAATATTGGAAAAACAGGTAACCAGACCCCCTGACCTTGAAAGGTACCTTGAAAGGTCAGGGGGGTCTGGTTACCTGTTTTTCCAACACTGATAACCTTCAGACTAGGAACCAGCAGATAATGCAAATAAGGTGAATAACAAACAAATTAGGACAAACTGAAATGCAAACCAAACTGAACAGCCGCGACGAACCAAAGGTGAGGGCCCGTAGCTTGTTTCACACAATGAAAGCTGGGGCTAAAGAAGACCACGAGGAGTCAGGTTATTAAAATAAAACTTTTACAGTTTGACATGACCCCCGACCGTTTAAATTGTTTTCAACAGCTTGTTAAGAGCAAAGAATATACGGGTTGATTAAAATGACAAGCTATTAGTTATAAAAAACTGTGCTTCAGTACATCAATATTAAAATAATTTTCAAAATCGTTTATGCATCTCCTCGTTAGTATAGTGGTAAGTATCCCCGCCTGTCACGCGGGAGACCGGGGTTCGATTCCCCGACGGGGAGCTTCTATTTTTTTCTTTTTCATTCTGATTGATTGTTCACCTAATTCACTATAATTGAGCCCCGCCAAGCGAATATGGGTCTTCGAGCATTCCGTCATCACAAATTTTAACTGCGCATGCCCAGCCTTTCAGAGGGGCCAGGGATATGGCTTTCTGTCTGAACAACAAGGTGTTGTTGATTCACTGCTTGTATGAGCGAGCAGCGAAGGTTCTGGCGAGACTGCGCAGATGCGCAGGCTCGCCTGAACCTTCGCTGCTCGCATAGGCCATAAGTACCAAAATCGCTTGGCGGGGCCCAATTATTGACTGCAGTTTTTAGCCACGGTACTAATTATAGACTTTAATATTATCATTATTGTTATTATTTTCCGGCTCTTTTATTTCGAGCCGATCGTTAATCAGAGGTGGGCGAAAACCGGAGTATTACCTGACCTTCCGTTGCAGAATTGGCGTCGCACATGTGGCTCGAGTGAGGCTCGAACCACATCGGTAAGAGACCTAGTGATTAGGAATCACGCTCTTACCTTTCAGATCTCGGGGGGGGGGGGGGGGGGGGGGGTGGCGTTACTAAACAAAGAAAATGAGAAATAGTAAAATCTAGAGTTAACTCACGATACGGGCTCGCGATTTGATCTATTTTACTATTGACCTTGAAACTGTGATGTATTACGCAACAAATTTCTTCTAGCACTGATCTATATATGTTGAATTTTAAAAACAAACAAACAAACGAACGAACAAAAAAGAATGTCCACGCCCATCGGGGCTTGGAGTAATAGTTGCTTCTGGTGTTTCCAGCAGAGCCGAAATCGACCGCACATTTTGTTTGTTTGATTTGAGGTTTAACGTCCCCGTCAACACTGTGAAGGTCATTTTGGAGACGTTGCTTCCAATTTTGTGGGACTTTTACCCGACACTGAGATGAAATGACATCTCAAGCCCTGTCACCCAATGAAACCAATAGGGTTTTTTAGCATGGACGGTCCGCCTCGCACCGCGGTTCCTGGACAGGCTTAGATCCTCCAAGCGGTTTAGCAGTACTAGTGTGCGGGCCAGATTCAGCTCTGTGTGGAAGCATCATGCAGCCCATATATTTCTTCAAGCCCCTACGGGCGGGGGCGGTAAACCGACCGCACATGAGTACCAGTTGACCGCTTAGTAGGTCTAAGCCTGCCAAGGCACAGTGGTGCGAGTCGGATCGTCCATGGCAAACAAATATGATTAAGAGACCAAGGCAGATTTCATCTCAATGTCTGTGTAAAAGTCTCACAAAACTGGAATTAACGTCTCCAAAATGGCCTAAAGAGTGTTGACGAGGACGTAAAACCTTATTTTAAACAAACAATTAACACAAAAGTGAATTATTGAAGTAAACACTGACTCATCAACGTTGAATCAATATTGAAACATCGTTATCAACTTTGTTTCAATATAGGAATCACTCATGGTTTTTCATGCATTAACATTTGCCGGGATCCGAGGAAGCTGTGTGCCAAGTGTTCAATTATCTACCGAGGGTCCCGGCAGATGCTAATGTCAGTGCAAAACCCATTTATTAAATATTTACATGCGCCTATAAATATTTTGAGGCATTACCATTAGGCCTAAAAAAATATAGCTGTGTTTCCGCTAACCCCACCGACCCTGAATTTTTGTGCCGACACTGCACTTTTTATGGCCATCCAGAAAAAATAAATAAAAAGATTTTCTTACCTACCGACCTTATATTATTGAATTTATTAAACGAGTTGAGGAAAAGGGATAAAATGCGAGGCTTTGCCGAGCATTTTATCTCTTTTCCTCAACGAGTTTGATAAATTCAATAATACATGAGCACGAATGCAAGATTCTATTTATCATATAGAGGATATTTGATTTTTTCAGTGTAAGATCGAATTTTATTTCATCGAATGAACAGTTTTGGTGTTCATGAGTGAAATAAAATCAAATTTTCTGTTTCTTACATGCTTCAAAAGGCAATATTTAGCGTCTTTAATGGTGTCGCTCACATTCGGAGAAAATTATCTTTGTTCCTGTTCGTTTCGCGTCAATTTAGTGGTGTCCATCGTGTTTAGTGGGTATACTATTGGGTGTAAACTAAAAGTTTGCACCTGAGAAATGGCCTGGGATGGTATTATTATGAATGATTAATGAAATAATTGAGAGAGTAGTTTTCCAAAGAAGTTGCTGGCAAGTCTAACGTCGCGCGACAAAAGACGTGACGTCAGCGTCATAAATGACGTCAGTAACGTCCCCGTCACACATAAACGGGCTATGCGTCAATTAGAACACATTTCAGTATTGTTCAGTTATCTGACAAAGATAAAATTGAAATTAGAGTTAGATTTGAAGAAAAAAAGTAGTCCCAAACAGTGAAAAAAAAAATCGTATTTTCACTGTTTGAAACAGTGAAAATATCGATTTATATTTCACTGATAAATCTCTATCATTCATTGAAAAGCATGTAAGAAAAAACTTTCTAGCACTTTTGATAAAATATCAAATAACTGTCAAAATAGCAAAACTGTAATAATTAAAATCCTGTTCGTTTGCTTCCTTGATACCATAAACCTCATTATTTGATTGTTTTTCTGGTAATGTGGCTGGCATTAAGCCCTTTTAAAGGTTTTGCTAAAAGTGCCACAAAATTGGACGCAACGTCTCCAAAATGACCTAAATAGTGTTGACGTCACGGGGACGTTAAACCTCATATCAAACTAACAAATCATTACCATTAGCTTAAACCTCGTACCAAGCATTTTATTACAGTATGTATGAGTGCATAAAAAATTTAGCGTGACGTTATTACCGAATATTTATATTTCCAGTGTAAAGTCTAATGTAAACCTATAGAAAACAATTGCGTTCATACTTCCATGAACGCATCTAATCACAAGATTTTCAGTGACGTCAAGTGACGTCATACTAAACCATTGTTCTCTACGGGCGTTGATGACGTCAACGCTGCTCCGCTTTTTGTAGAAAAACATCTTGTAAATGTTTTTCAGCTTTAAAAGTTTGCCCTACAAGCATTTTTTCGCCCAGTGATGAGGGGCAAATAAAATAAATATTTAAGAAATGAAATTTATTTTTCTGCAGTTCATGGAAGTATGAACGCAGTGGGTCGCGTGCAAAGTAAATGAACCCCGAAGGGGTTCATGTAAACTTTGCTAGCGAGCCACTGCCGTTCATACCTTCATGAAAAGCAGAAAAATTAAGTTTATTTTTTATATTTACATTATTTGCCCCTCATCACTGGGCAAAAAAGATGCTTGTAGGGCAACGTTTTAAAGTTGAAAAACATTTACACGCTGTTTTTCTACGAAGAGCGGAGCAGCGTTGACGTCATCAACGCCCGTAGAGAACAATGGTTTAGAATGACGTCACTTAATAGCACGCGATGCGATGCGTTCATGGAATTATGAACGCAATTGTTTTCTATAGGTTTACAATAGACTTTACACTGGAAATGTAAATATAATAAAATAAACTTAATTTTTCTGCTTTTCATGAAAGTATAAACGACAGTGGGTCGCTAGCAAAGTTTAAATGAACCCTTCGGGGTTCATTTACTTTGCACGCGACCCACTGTGTTCATACTTCCATGAACTGCAGAAAAATAAAATTCATTTCTTAAATGTCGTCACATCATGTAAACAAGTCCGTGAAATGTAGGTCCCTCTAAACCCCACTTTATATAGACAAACATGGGGCTTACATGTGTATACATTATTGTGCTAATTTCTGCTACAAGATATAGGTTGTGGGTACACGTTAGAACCGCCTCATTGAGGCGGTTCTAACGAGCACACACAATCTGTGTTTAAAGTAGATATAGGAAAAATATCACAATTTTCTTGGGAAAATTAGCCATTTTGGAGAAATGAAAGAATGCACTATGCCACACTGGTGTGTTATCGTAATGGGTTAGGTGCAGTGTTGCCTTGTGGTAAAATTCGAAGGCATCCAAATATAAACGCGCAATAATACGTAAGCGTATTTTGTTTGTTTAATTTTAGGTTTAACGTCCCCGTCAACACTGTAAAGGTCATTTTGGAGATGTTGCTTCTGATTTTGTGGGATTTTTACCCGACAATGAGATGAAATGACATCTCAAGCTCTGTCGCCCAATGAAACCAATAGGGTTTATAAGCATGGATGGTCCTCTAGCACCGCTTTGCCTGGGCAGGCTTAGATCCTCTAAGAGGTTTACCAGTACTCGTGTGCGGGTCGGTTTCAGCTCTGCGTGGAAGCATCATGCAGCCCATATATTTCTTCAAGCCCCGATGGGATATTTACAGCTATTTTATGGAAAACGAAAACTGCCTATTTAAATATATTGAAAATTTTACCACCAAAAAATGAAATTCTGATACTTTTCGTATTTCTTCTCTAAACTTTGATTGTGGGTACTCGCTAGAACCGCTTCGTCGAAGCGGTTCTAACGAGTACGCAAATTCTATGTTTTGGAGCAGATACCCCTATTAACCGCAGTTTTACTTTATAAAAGTGGAGTTAAAGGGGGTCAAATTATATAGGTGTCTTTTCGTGATGATACTTAGTTTCAGAAATGAATAAGGCCTGACAATACATGCCATTCGCATGTAATGACAAGCCTTATTTATCAATTACCCCCTATATATTGCATTGCAATGCATTGGCTTGATAAAGATATGCTATCTCAGGTCAAGTGGGCTTTATCACGTCAATATGACATTGTACTTTTATGAATGAACCGGACCACTGAAAAAAGACAAAAATGTTATTGCTACTGAGAAAAATGGAAAAATTACATGAAAAAAATGCATCATAGGAAAAATATGGTCAGCTGATACTAAATATATCGGCCGCTAGAATGCTGGGGCGCACTGAGGACCATCAATAACTGATCGTAAATTACTAATTTAAGATTGTACAAGGGATAAATTGATAAATAGAATACCAGTTTCGTATCATTTGATATCAAGTTTATCAGGCTCGGCTTCGAGAACGCATGTAGAATCGCTCGGCAAGCCTCGCGATTCTACAAGCGTTCTCGAAGCCTTGCCTGATAAACTTGATATCAAAAGACACTCACCTGTTATTCTCTATTTCTAAAGCTAAACAACAGAGGTTTCTTTTTTATTCTTTTCAGAACAGAAAAATTCTGTGTTATAGTCGGATAACATATTGCACATCTTGTAATGTCAAGCCTTATTTTCTTAACTTAAAGTTGACGGCCCCCGCCCACCGGGGTTTGAAGAAATAGATGGGCTGCATGATGCTTCCACGCAGAGCTGAAACCGACTGCACACGAGTACTAGTAAACCGCTTAGAGGATCTAAGCTTGCCCAGGCAAAGCGGTGCGAGTCGGACCGCCCTTGCTTATAAACCCTACTTGTTTCATTGGGCGACAGGGCTTAAGATGTCATTTCATCTCAATGTCGGATAAAAGTCCCACAAAATTGGAAGCAACGTCTCCAAAATGACCTATACAGTGTTGTTTGTTTGTTTGTTTGATTTGAGGTTTAACGTCCCCGTCAACACTGTATAGGTCATTTTGGAGACGTTGCTTCCAAATTCGTGGGGGACTTTAACCCAACATTGAGATGAAATGACATCTCAAACCCTGTCGCCCAGTGAAACCAATAGTGTTGATGGGGACGTTCAACCTCAATAACTTAGTTGAACAAAGGTAATAGAACATGTGTTCTATAAGAATGGGTAATTCAATGACAAAATACGGGTTGCTAATACAAATGTAAAATATACCTCAAAGTAAATAACTGCATTGCATGACAGGATGACAGGACCGACACTCAACAATGTATGTGGCATTCAGAGAGCTTCCGATGTGACGTCATACGGGCAGAGAAGGCTCCAAAGCGCAGTCTGGTCAGAGTCTTCACTTACCGTATATGACTTCAAACTTGATATCTGAACAATCACCTAGCATCTGGAAGCCCGAAGTGTACACAAGGCATATTGTGCTGAGACGCGATAGTTTTACGGGTAAAGTGACTTAATGTGACCAAAATATTGCGATGATTCAAGGTTTTTCTTTAAACCTTGGTAAATATATAAAGCGTGTAAAGTATACCAAAACAAATGGGGAAGTGATTTATAAACTTTGTGGACTTAAGAAAAAAAGGTGGTAAGTGGTAAACTGATTTTTTGTTTGTTCATTTGTTTGTTTGTTTGATTTGAGGTTTATCGTCTCCGTCAACACTGTATAGGTAATTTCGGAGACGTTGCTTCCAATTTTGTGGGACTTTGACCCGACTCGGAGATGAAATGACATCTCAAGCCCTGTCGCCCAATGAAACCAATAGGGTTTATAAGCATGGACGGCCTAACTCGCACTGCTTTAGATCCTCTAAGTAGTTTACCAGTGTAATCGTTTGCGGTCGGTTTCAGCCCTGCGTGGAAGCATCATGCAGCCCATCTATTTCTTCAAGCCCCAATGGGCGGGGGCCATACTGATTTTTAGGTCACTGTATAGACTATCTAGTACAGTAGAACTTCAATGGCTCGAACCCCGATGTCTCGTTTGCCATGGATGAGTCGAACCCGTTCTTGAGTCCGCAGAGAATTCCTCCGTATACAAAATAGGCATAATTTAGGGAGATTTTCTTCTTTTAATTTGCAAATGTATGCTGTGTGTACTCATTAGAATCGCTTCGGTGAGGCGATTCTAATGGGTGCACACAACATTCATTTATAATGACCACACCCGGTTACTGCTAAACCACTTAGAGGATCTTAGCCTGCCCATGCAAAACGGTGCGAGTCGGACGTCCAATGCATACAAAACTTTGGATTCATTGGATGGCAAGGCTTGAGATGTCATTTCATCTCAATGTCGGGCAAAAGTCCCATAAAATTGGAAGCAGCGTTTCCAAAATGACCTAAATTGTGTTGACGGGGACTTTAAAGGTGCATTATTGAGCTATCTGGAAAAAAATGCTTCCAAAAATAAAATACATATAGCCGGTATTTTTCTTTAAAACAATACAAATGAATGCATTTTATGCAAAAATGCGAACAATTATGATGACAGGTAAACCAGTTTGAGTGGGATTCCCTAACTAGGTTTCGAACACTAGTTAGATCTATTTTTAGTTCGTGACAAAAATAGAATCCCCATATATGACGTTAGGCCATGCCCGAATCAGAAAAAAATATGACGCTGAATACCATGCCATAAGTAATGATACTCAAAGACGATACTGTCGCCATGTATGTGTAAAGTGACAGATTTATTTTTAGAACAGAAATTCCGAACACATGTTCAGAGCGAAGGGTAAACACGAATGAAAACGACCATTTTCACAAAGTTCTGAAGCTGTATTTGGCTCCAAAAGTGTACATATGACAAAGGAGTATGCATTGAAGATAAAAACCACTAAAAAAAAATTGAGACCCGGTAGCTCAATAATGCACCTTTAAACCTCAATTCAAACATAGAGCACCTGAAATATATCCAAAAATCAGTAACTCCATTACGCCTCCTGGTATAGCACTAATAGTAACCCCCCGTGCCCTAAGTCTGGAAGGATAATGGAGAAAATATGGAATACCTTTTCGACCTTCTGCAAAATAAGGTTTGTTGTTTTTCCTAATTAATTGGCCTCATCGAGGCGATTCTAATGAGATCACACATCATATCTTTCATGATACATTGTAAAACAAGAAAAAACTTCCCTTCATCACGAAAACACGCCTTTATAATTTTGACTCCCTCGAATCCCATTTTTATATAGTAAAAATGGGGTTTACAGGTGTTAATTGTTTCTTATTTCTGCTCTTAAATATAGATTTTGGGTACTCGTTAGAACCGCCTCGTCGAGGCGGTTCTAACGAGTATCCACACTATATGTTTTGAGCAGAAATAAGAAAAATAGCGAAATTTTTCATCTGAAAATTTTCATTTTTCGGTGAAAGAATTTACAATGTTTTTGTATAGGCGTGTTTTCGTAATGTTTTCAAATTTCTGCTCAATGTATATATATTGTGGGTTTTCGTTAGAACCGCCTCATCGAGGCGGTTCTAACGAGTACCCACAATCTATTTGCTAGAGCAGAAATAAGAAAACCAAGGTTTACCCCTGTAAACTCCAGTTTTACCATATAAAAGTGGGGTTCAAAGGGGTCAAAATTATATAGGTGTGTTTTCGTGATGGATAGTTTTGAACAGCTGGCCCCTGAAGTTATTGGAAGAATTCTCTGTGGATTTATGTCACAGGGTATAGGTATAGAGCACACTTGTACTGCCTTGCGGTACAACCCGGCTTTTATAGCGACGTGGTAGAGTGTTTGCTTACCAATCCGGCGGCCCGGGTTCGATCCCCGGCCGGATAAAGGTGATTAGCATTTTTTCACCTGTTACATTTAGGAGCGACTTAGAATTATCCAGGGTGAATGGGTCATCCGTGTTAACCCATTGTATACTAGTGGACTCTTCCATTGCTATATGTTGGACAAGTCCATTTGTCAAATAAGGGGTGAAATAAGGGGTGTCAGGCCTATTTTTTATTATTATTATTTTTTTTTTTCATTTTTATTCTTTTTTGACGTAAATGCTATTAGCAAAAAGTGCAGTCCCTGATCAGACGCCGCGTTGTGCGGCGTCTGATCTGGGCCTGCTATGTTTGCCAAGGTACCCCACATGCAGTCGGTTAAACTATTAGAGTTCCACATTATGTATATTTTTGTTTCCACGTTTGACACGTGACCATGTCTTCATGTAAGAGCGAGTGTGTTTGAGTTTTACGTCTCACCAATAACTAAGGCCATACGGAGACCGGACCTCTGTTTAAAGACTCATCCAAAAGTCTGGTGAAGCCGGGTCCTCATGTAAGACTAATTTTATGCCCTTGTCGTTTAAGGAGGCTTTTAAAATATTTTTAAAAAACATCTCATTCATAGCGTCCCATAAAAAGACATTTTGACAAAAAGTGCAGCCCCAGATCAGACGCCACAGTACGTGGTGTATGTTCGGCCCCCGCCCATCGGGGCTTGAAGAAATATATGGGCTGCATGATGCTTCCACGCAGAGCAGAATCCAGTACTGGTAAACCGCTTAGAGGATCTAAGCCTGCCCAGGCAAAGCGGTGCGTACGAGTCGGACCCCTCATGCTTATAAACCCTACTGGTTTCATTGGGTGAGAGATGTCATTTCATCTCAATGCCGGGTAAAAGTCCCACAAATCAAACAAACAAAAGCGGCGTATGATCGGGTTATACACTAGTTTTTTTAAACAAACAACAACAACAAAAAATAAGGATTTTTTTTTTTTGTAAAACTTAAAAACTAAACGAACCTGAACCCCCAAAAATGGAGAGGTCTATGTGGGAAATTCCATTTTTCGTGTGTGGGTTTAAATCCCTTTTGTGCCTCTGTACAAATATACACTATATCATAACCGAAACAGATTCACCATATGAGCTGGGTCAATGAAAATATGTTTTCAGACATGCGCATTCTGAGATACTAAAAAAAAATATGATCATATGAATATGCATGAAGAGACGTTTGGTCAAGGTGCGTCAATATGGCACGCAGCGCAGGCTGGTAAGTCTTCGCTTGGCGTACGCGACAGAGGACACATTTTCGGCAGGCGCTGCCGAAATTATATATACTATGCATATAATCTACCTTTTTCTTTCGTCTCTCATCATATGATTTCTACGCCCCTGCACATCTTACTACGCGTATGATAGACTGGCACATGATTCAGATTTTGCCGAAATTTATTCATAGGCCAAAACACAAGAAAAATACAACTTCGGCCTGGTGCCCAGCAGGCACACGTCGTTACGGCAACGTCAAATCAACGTCGGTGCAACGTCATGACGTTGCACCGACGTTGATGTGACGTTGCATAAAGGTTATGACGTTGTACCGACGTTGATATCACGTCACAATTATGTGCTTACTTGGGTGTAAACTTCGAAAGATTGAGATCAGATTGTGCCCCAACATCTTTACGCTTAACTCTGCAGATTACGCTATTTGCCTCAAGATCATTCCTGCGATTTTTGTCTCCTGAAATCCTCTGATCAGACTGCGCGAAATGACTCTTCGCTGTTAGTTTATGCTAATTTGTAACACCTGGTTTACTCAGCCTCATACAAAAATGTGTTTATTTTTTTTTTTACTTTCACTTTCGTATCATCCGGATACACGGCGTAACGCAAGTATGTGAATGTATATTGGGTTTTTTGGGAAAAGAGGTATTTTTATGGGTTTGGCCATTTAGCAGATATTTTTGGGGTCATTCCTAAACCTGAATATTTTTTGGGACGGTCGAATATCATTGGACTGGGATTTTCTCTGTTTGTGTGTGTGGTGGGTCTTTAAATGCTTAATGCGTATTGTTGAAATATATCACATCATATTTAAGCTGTTTAAATTATGTTTTATTTTCCTTGCTGCACAATTATTCAGCGGCTTTATAGTAATTACAGAAAGCAAGCCAGTATTGTTTGGAAATATGTAAAATTTGCAGATATATATATTTTTAGGGGGTGGGGGGGGGAGTGGGGGGAATTTGATATACTGGATAATTTAAGGGGTACACTTTCAATCTTGGTATTTTTGGGGGTCGAGCACTAGATGCTGGGTCCCAGCCTATGTATATGTAGCAGGCAAAACGTAGAGTATGCCCCCACCCCAACGCCAACCCCCACACCCCACCCTTAAGCTGTAAAGGAGGCAAATTTGTTTTCATTTTCTTTTTCTTTGAAGTTAACAAATCATTCGGATAACCATTACGATAACAGATCCGTATGATATTGTAAAACCTCTCATTTCTTCAAACCGGTCATTTTCTGATACTCCAAAACATAGGTTGTGGGTGCTCGTTAGAACCTAACCCCAGTTTTATCTGTATAAAGTGGGGTTTTAGACGAGTGTTCATTACAAAAACTCGTTAAGGTGATGGTCTGTACATTACGCTAACACATCCGTGCGACATAGTGCATTTTTGCACATCTCCAAAATGGCTACTTTTCAGATGAAAATCCATGATATTTTTCTTATTTATACTGCAAACATAGGTTGTGGGTGCTCGTTAGAACCGCCTCATTGAGGCGGTTCTAACGAGTACCCACAACCTATGTCTTGGAGTAAAAATAAGAAAAATAATGTTTACCCCCGTAAACCCCAGTTTTCTCTATACAAAGTGGGGTGTAAGGGGGTGTTCATTTCGCGGACTTGTTTACGTGATGTAGATAGCGATCATTCTTGCGGTTTTTGTCTTCTGCCTGCGTGAATTCGCAGGCTAAAATTAAAATTAATCATGTATTTTTTATACTTTCGCTTTCGTATCCGGATACATGTACATGGCGAAACACAGGTTGTCGTTTCCTTTTAGCCTCATCACGCAAACACGCCTATATAATTTTGACCCCTTTAAACCCAACTTTTATATAGTGAAACTGGGGTTTACAGGGGTATACATTATTTTTCACATTTTAAAAAAAAAAACAGATTGTGGGTACTGACTCGTTAGAATCGACTCACCGAGGTAAGGAAATACGCATGGTGCCCACAATCTATGTTTTGTGCGGAAATATAAAAAAATATCAGATTTTTGTTATCTGAAATTTGTCATTTTTTGTTTATTTATTTATTTTTGTGGTAAAATTTTCAATATACATGTACTTTTTATACTTTCGCTTTCGTATCCGAATACACGGCGTAACGCAGGTGAGGCTGTTTTCATTGGCTTTTCCTTTTAGCATCACGCAAACCAGCCTATATAATTTTGACTTCCTTAAACCCCACTTCTATATAAAATGGGGTTTATAACGGGCCTCCGTGGCCTAGTGGATAAGAGCGCTGACTCTTAGTCATTAGGTCTCTCACCGCCGTAGGTTCGAGCCTCGCTCGGGCCATGTGTGAGACGCCAAGTTCTGCAACGGAAGGTCAGGTGGTTTTTCTCCGGGTACTCCGGTTTTCGCCCACCTCTGATTAACGATCGGCTCGATATGAGTGAAATAATCTTGAAAGGGCCGTAAAACCCAAACCAAAACAAAAAAAAATGGGGTTTACAAGAGTATTCATTATTTTTCGTATTTCCGCTCTTAAACAGTGATTGTGGGTACTCGTTAGAACCGTCGTACCCATAATCTCTGTTTTGAGCCGAAAGATGGACAATCTCAGGATTTTTATCAGAAAAAAAAATTTGGGTGGTAAAAGTTTACCAATATACGTGAATTGGCGTGTTTTCGCAACGAGTTGCTGATTTTTGGGATAACACTAGAACTTTTCATGTGTATGAGTTCAGTAAAGACATTTTAACCCGAGGCTAGGCCGAGGTTCCAATCGATCTTGGCACCCCGAGGGTAACAAACACGGTTTGAACTTAAAACGCCGGTAGACTGTAGAGAAGATGGAAGTTAAGGACATGGAAGAATGGAATTGTAGAAACTGAAGAAGTCACAACACCCCCCCCCCACCCCAACACACACACACACACTCTACCCCCGCCCATTTGTACAGCACATGGTAGTTATAAACTGATTGTTTATTATTTGACCACTTTTAACTCGTATCATGCTGTTCACGACAACCCCTATCTTTGGAAACAGTGTAGATCCAGATCAGATGGCTTCTGAAGAAGCCATCTGATCAGGATCTACACTATTTGACATGAAGTTTATGGATTTGTAAGAATAAATCACACGAAGCCATCTGATCAGGATCTACACTACTTGACATGAAGTTTATGGATTTGTAAGAATAAATCACACGAAGCAATCTGATTGGTTCAAAGTCAGAAATGGGTGTGGCTAAACTGAATATGCAGCAATATAAGGGTTAAAACATGCATTGCAAGAAGTGAACAACAGAGTGGATGAGAATAGACTCTTTTGTATCCTGTAAAAACATCGGCTAATCTGGTGTGCAAGAAAAAGCTATCTTGCATGGTCCTTTTCATATAAAAAATATGTTACCTTATTTCTGCCACAACATAGAACTACCACAATATACACCATAGTCATAGTGTTCCCTAACTCTGCACAAAGAAAATAATACAGTCGAACTTCGATGGCTCGAACCCCTTTGGGACCATGAAATTTTATTCGAGACAGCGGTAGTTCGAGCCACTGTAGGTCACTGCCAAAAGGCATAACGAGATACTTTTTAACATCATTCGATGTTAGATAATGAAAATGTTTGCTGTGTGTACTCATTAGAATCGCCTCACCGAGGCGATTCTAATGAGTACACACAGCAAACATTTGCAATATAAAAGACTAAATCTCCTTTATCATCCCCCACCAGTTCTTATCTTGAGGATTTCCCTAGGGGCTCAAGTACGAGTTCGACCCAGCCATAATAAACGAGCCATCGGTGTTCGAGCCATCGAAGTTCTACTGTACATATATTCTGCTAACCCTACTCATGTTCGCTGTCTATAGTGGCTTTATTCGTACGTTTTCGCGTGAGTGTATGGCGTGCGTACGTACGTGTGTGTCAGAATCGCCTCGAATATGCGGTGTTTAATAGAATACCCCAAAACTATGTTTCAGAAGTAATGAATATTGCATATAAACCCCCGCCCCAGTAAATACCTTTTACTACATAACGAGGGATTGTACGTACATGAATATAGGATCAACCATGTTTTTTTCATGCATTAAAGTTCGCCGGGTCTCGAGAAAGCTGTTTGAACATGTGGGCGTTTTCGTCAAAATTTGCGGTCGGATTCGTAAGTTATGCAATAACAACGATCATCCATGGTTATTTCATTGCATTAACATTTGCCGGATCCCTCGGAAGATATTTGAACATGAGCTTCTTTGGGACCCGGCAAATGTTAATGCATGAAAAACCATGGTTGATCCCTATATTACATAAACATACATTACATTATCACACCCGTGAGCTAAAGTGGCGTCTATCTTACCACTACAACTACCTTTTTTCATATGAAACGTTATAACGACAATTCAAATGGAATGATTTCTTAGCTCAAGGTTTAGCCTCGATTCTGAGTGGCTTGGGCTTTCCTCGGGATGGAAATGCCCAAATTGAATCCATAGTCATGAAAGATTCTTGCAATTTAATACTCCAAGACACAAATGTTATAGATATTGGTTAGAATCGCCTCATCGAGGCGATTCTAACAAATGTCTATAACATGTGGTTGTGGAAAAGACCTTTTATACGAGATACTCATAACTGGGATTCTTTATAACGAAAAATTCATTTAAGAAATGAAATTTATTTTTCTGCAGTTCATGGAAGTATGAACGCAGTGGGTCGCGCGCAAAGTAAATGAACCCCGAAGGGGTTCATGTAAACTTTGCTAGCGACCCACTGTCGTTCATACTTTCATGAAAAGCAGAAAAATTAAGTTTATTTTTTATATTTACATTATTTGACCCTCATCACTGGGCGAAAAAAATGCTTGTAGGGCAAACTTTTAAAGCTGAAAAACATTTACACGCTGTTTTTCTACAAAGAGCGGAGCAGCGATGACGTCATCAACGCCCGTAGAGAACAATGGTTTAGAATGACGTCATTTAACGTCACTGAAAATCATGTGATTCGATGCGTTCATGGAAGTATGAACGCAATTGTTTTCTATAGGTTTACATTAGACTTTACACTGGAAATGTAAATATTATCATATGACGTCGGTGATAAGCAGTGGATAACGTCGTGTAATAAAAATCGTATGACCACACGTGTAATAACACTTTGGCGGGATTAAGTAACGTCATGACGACGTCCATGTCAACAATGCATTTTTCGTAGAAAAAATGTCAAATAAAAAGGCGATAAAATCCAATTTAAAGTAGTCATATGATAAAGAGAATCTTACACTCGTGGTCATTTCATATGAAATTTATGAAACTCGCCGAAGGCTCGTTTCATAAATTTCATATGAAATGACCACTCGTGTAAGATCCTCTATTTATAATGCCACAATAATACGGAACATTTACTGTCGTTATAACGAGGGTCCTCTGCATAGAT
This sequence comes from Lucinisca nassula, assembly GCA_963580285.1. Classification (NCBI taxonomy): domain Eukaryota; kingdom Metazoa; phylum Mollusca; class Bivalvia; order Lucinida; family Lucinidae; genus Lucinisca; species Lucinisca nassula. The sequence goes on along the minus strand of OY757027.1, from coordinate 32,495,569 downwards.
TATGAGTGCTCGTTCTAACGAGTACCCACAATCTAAGTGCAAAAAAATAAAGAAAATGAAAAAGAGAGAAACGAATACCCCCGTAACCCCACTTTTCTTCCTTTCGCGGACTTGATAACCTGCTACGTGAGGCTTGCTTCAATCACTGAATTTTACATAATTAGTTTTTTTTTTGTTTGTTTGATTTGAGGTTTAACGTCCCCGTCAACACTGTAAAATACATTTTGGAGACGTTGCTTCCAATTTTGTGGGACTTTTACCCGACATTGAGATGAAATGACATCTCAAGCCCTGTCGCCCAATGAAACCAATAGGGTTTATTAGCAACGACGGTCCGCCTCGCACCGCGGTTCCTGAACAGGCTTAGATCCTCTAAGCGATTTACCAGTACTAGTGTGCGGGCCTGATTCAGCTCTGCGTGGAAGCATCATGCAGCCCATATATTTCTTCAAACCTCTATGGGCGGGGGCCTTTTACATAATTAGTAATATACATGGTGTATCTATTAATAAGGCTGTTATCAAAGCCACACTCGATAGGTTTTTGATAATAATGAGAGATCATAGGGTGCGCCGGGGCATAGCAAAACAAACATCTTTCCCTCTGCGATCAGCGAAGATTTGGACTGACCTGTGCACAGCCGGACAGTCAGATCAGAGTCTTCACCTTTCGGTCTGTGGAAGCCTCAGAATATATAGATGATTTGTGTGACATACGAAGATGCGGGTCAGCCTGCGCATGCGCGCAGACTGATCAGTATCGTCGCTGGTCAGATAAACCAGCAGCTGCGTTTCGCTGTGCCCCGGCTTATTAGTGTAAATGCACTCAGGACAAATTGTCGACAAGTGGATTTAATCGTTAATTGTGGGCATTCCCAAAGTTTAACACTTATTTAGTGGAAGAAAATCTCATTTTATGGAACATGAAACTTGAAAGGTAGGCCGTAGGACATAGGACACAAATTCGCCGTCCTCGATAGCCCAGAAGTCGGGTGACCAGGATTGAGGAGGTGTCGCTGGCTGTCACGGAGGCAATATTCTTTCATGGGGATTTATCATGAAATTTCTGTCCCTTCTACTGATTAAAGAAGGGCAGTTGTCAGTTTCTCGCGAAAGAATGGGCACTGACCTGTTTAAGCCTGTCCAGGAAATGTGTGGTTAGGAATACTGACCGGCTCGATATGGATTAAATGGTACTTACTGGGCCGTTAAAACTCCAAACATACAAAATCACAAATGCGCATCACGTGATCAAGTCCCTGAAATAAACACCCTTAAACCCTACTTAATATAGAGAAAACTGGGGTTTACGGGGGTGTATATTATTTTGCTTATTTCTGCTCCAAGACATAGGTTGTGGGTACTCGATAGAACCGCCTCTAACTAGTACCCACAACCTATGTTTGCAGTATAAATAAGAAAAATATCTATATCTCTATATACTTTTATCCGAAAAGTAGCCATTTTGGAGATGTGAAAAATGCACTTTGTCCATTGTTAGCGTAATGGAATGTTAGTTATCGCATCAAGAAAACATGCATTCCGATCCCCTTGAACCCCACTTTTATATTTACAGGTGTAAACCTTATTTTCCTGATTTCTGCTCTAAAATATCGGTTGTGGGTACTCGTTAGAACTGCCCCATCGAAACCGCCTCAATGAGTCGGTTCAAACGTGTACCTACGATCTATATTTTGAGCAGAAATATGAAAAATATCACAATTTGAAATCTTGAGAGTTTCGTGTTTTCAGAGTTGCATTTTGCAATGTGTTTGCGGTATAGGCGTGTTTTCGTATTGGGTTATTCTAGTAGCTGGCTATCATTGATTGATTGTTTGATTTGGGGTTTAACGTCCCCGTCAACATTATTTATGTTATTTTGGAGACGCTGCTTCCAATTTTGTGGGCATTGATGACATGACATCCCAAGCCCTGTCGCCCAATGAAACCAAAGGGGTTAATTTATATGCATGGACTGGGCCGTTAAAACTCCATTAAACCGCTTAGAGGCTCTAAACCATTTTTGCCTGGGCAGGCTTAGAGCCTCTAAGCGGTTTACCAGTACACATGCGTGCGGTCGGTTTCAGCTCTGCGTGGAAGCATCGTGCAGCCCAATCTATTTCTTCAAGCCCCGATTGGCGGGTGCAAAGTAGCTTGATATCATGACGCTAACAAGTCCATGTAATAAACACGCTTGCAGATTTCACTTTATAAAGAGAAAAGTTTGATTTGGTACAGTATATACAGTAGAACTTCGATGGCTCGAACACCGATGGCTCGTTTACCATGGCTGGGTCGAACTCGTTCTTGTGCCCCTAAGGAGATCCTCAAGATAAGAAATGGTGGGGGATGAATAAGGAGATTTTAGTCTTTTATCTGGCAAATGTATGCTGTGTGTACTCATTAGAATCGCCTCGGTGAGGCGATTCTAATGAGTACACACAGAAAACATTTTCAGTATATAACATCGGAAGATGTTCAAAAGTATCTCGTTATGCCTCTTGGCAGTAACCATCAGTGGCTCGAACTACCCTTGTCTCGAATAAATTTCCAAGGTCCCAAAGGGGTTCGAGCCATCGAAGTTCGACTGTATTATTTTAGTTATGTTTGTTAAAGGTAGAATGTGGGTTCTCGTTGATATTCCGGTGATTTAACATGACCAGTTGTCTCTCCAGTTGAAGGGTTTCTTTTTGTCAAGTTAAAATCGTCGAGTATGGAGTAATGTTGATCGAGTATCGAGTTTAAATCATCGAGTATCGAGTTAAGTTGGCTGAGTATTGATTTGAAATTGTCGATTATCGAGTTATGTTGGTCTATTCCCGACTTGAAGTTTTCGAGTATCGAGTTACGTACATGTAAGGCGAGCTTTTGAGTATCGAGATAAAATTTCCGAGTATCGAGTTATGTCGGTCGATTATCGAGTTGAAGTCATCGAGTATCGAGTTAATTAAGTCGAGAATCAAGTTTTAAATGTTGAGTATCGAGTTAAATTGACGAGTGTCGAGTTAATAATGTCGAGGTGTAACGTCCCCGTCAACAAAGTATAGGTCATTTTGGAGACGTTGCTTCCAATTTTGTGGGACTTTTACCCGACATTGAGATGAAATGACATCTCAAGCCCTGTCGCCAAATGAAACCAATAGGGTTTATAAGCATGGACGGTCCGACTCGCACCGCGGTTCCTGGACAGGCTTAGATCCTCTAAGCGGTTTACCAGTATACTAGTGTGCGGACGGTTTCAGCTCTGCGTGGAAGCATCATGCAGCCCATCTATTTCTTCGAGCCCCGATGGGCGGGGGTGGCTGAGTATCGAGCCAAATTGTTGAGTGTCGAGTTAATAATGTCAAGTAACGAGTGAAGTTAGTCGAGATAGTGGTTTTGTTTGGTTGATTTGAGGTTTTACGTCCCCGTCAACACTGTAAAGGTCATTTTGGAGACATTGCTTCCAATTTTGTGGGACTTTTACCCGACATTGAGATGAAATGACATCTCAAGCCCTGTCGCCCAATGAAACCAATATGGTTCATTAGCATGGACGGTCCACCTCGCACCGCGGTTCCTGGACAGGCTTAGATCCTCTAAGCGGTTTACCAGTTATAGTGTGCGGGCCGGATTCAGCTCTGCGTGGAAGCATCATGCAGCCCATCTATTTCTTCGAGCCCCGATGGGCGGGGGTGGCTGAGTATCGAGCCAAATTGTTGAGTGTCGAGTTAATAATGGCAAGTAACGAGTTAAGTTAGTCGAGATAGTGGGAGAGGGTTCATCATAACACAAGGTCCATTATACATTTTGGCCCCCGCCCGTAGGGGCTTGAAGAAATATATGGGCTGCACGATGCTTCCACGCAGAGCTGAATCCGGCCCGCACACTAGTACTGGTAAACCACTTAGGGGATCTAAACCTGTCCAGGAACCACGGTGCGAGGCGGACCGTCCATGCTAATAAACCCTATTGGTTTCATTGGGCGACAGGGCTTAAGATGTCATTTCATCTCAATGTTGGGTAAAAGTCCCACAAAATTGGAAGCAACGTCTCCAAAATGACCTTTACAGTGTTGACGGGGACGTTAAACTTCAAATCAACCAACCAACCAACCATTATACATTTACCGCCGAAAAATCGAAAACTTAAAGATGAAAAATTGTGATATTTTTCTAATTTCTTCTCATCGAAGCGGTTCTAACGAGTATACCCATAATCTATATTTTAGAGCGGTTATGAGAAAAATAAGGTTTACCAGGTTTACCCCTGTAAACCCGGCGCCCCCGCCCATAGGGGCTTGAAGAAATATATGGGCTGCATGATGCTTCCACGCAGAGCTGAATCCGGCCCGCACACTAGTACTGGTAAACCGCTTAGGGGATCTAAGCATGTCCAGGAACCGCGGTGCGAGGCGGACCGTCAATGCTAATAAACCCTATTGGTTTCATTGGGTGACAGGGCTTGAGATGTCAATTCGTCTCAATGTCGGGTAAAAGTCCCACAAAATTGGAAGCAACGTCTCCAAAATGACCTTTACAGTGTTGACGGGGACGTTAAACCTCAGATCAACCAACCAACCCCTGTAAACCCCAGTTTTACCATATAAAAGTGGGGCTCAAGGTGGTCAAATATAGGCGTGTTTTCGTGATGTCAGGATGCATAGTGGTGACTCCTAGGGGGTGTTCTTTCCTATCTTCTATTATTCAAAGGTATGACGTGTGCACTCATTAGAATCGCCTCGTTGAGGCGATTCTAATGAGTGCACACAACAAACATTTTCAAGGTGAAGTTAAAGCAAAAACTTTCTTAATTATCCCAAATAATTAATACAGTAGAACTTCGATGACTCGATCACCGATGGCTCGTTTACCATGGATGAGTCGAACACATTCTTGAGTCCCTAGCAAAATCCTCTACATAAGAAATAATGGGGATAATTAAGAAGATTTTAGTCTTTTCTCTTGCAAATGTATGCTGTGTGTACTCATTAGAATCGCCTCATCGAGGCGATTCTAATGAGTACACACAGCATACATTTATGTTACAGAACACCGAAAAGAAGTACAAAAATACCCCCGTTATGTTTTCTGGAAGTATACAACAGTGGCTCGAACTACCGCTGTCTCGAACAAATTTCCATGGCCCCTAAGGGGTTCGAGCCATCGAAGTTCTACTGTATTTGGAACTGTGGGGCAGTTTTCCTAGGGCCTCAAGCACGAGTTTGAAACTGCCGAGGTAAAGGAGCCGTCTGTTTTCGGGTGATCGAACTTTTACTGTAATGTGCACTGCACTTGTTGAGCGCTTAGAAATTGGTTTGTTTGTTTGATTGATTGGAGGTTTAACGCCCCCGTCACCACTGATGGGCGGGGGCCTTTCTCCTAGAAATTGTCCTGTCAAGGAAAATTCAGGTGAGGTTAGTAGAACTTGTTCATAATCCCTTTCACCTTTCGCTTTACTTCAAACGCTCGATCGCCTTGTAAACCAGGGATTGCAGGGTGAATCCCGGGCTTCTCAAGACTTTCGGATGAGTCTTTAAACCGAGGTCCCGTCTGCGTATGACCTTAGCTGTTGGTGGGACGTAAAACTCAAACACTCACTCACTCACTCAACCCCTCGAAGTATTTTCCCTTGACGGAAACACTCTTTTCAAGTCTGCATCATGTGAACAAGTCTGTGAAATGAACACCCCATAAACCCCAATTTTTATAGAGAAAAACTGGGGTTTACGGGGGTATACATTAGTTTTCTTATTTCTGCTCAAAGGCATAGGCTGTGGGTACTCGTTAGAACCGACTCAACGAGGCGGTTCTAACGAGCACCCACAACCTATGTTTGAAGTATAACTAAGAAATATATCACGGATTTTCATTAGAAAAGTAACCATTTTGGAGATGTGAAAAAATGCACTATGCCGCACTATGTTTAAGGACTTTACCCTGAAGACACTGATAAATGGCGTTACCAAGTGTAACTCTGGGTTCCTAACGACGACCAGACATCACGAAAACACGCCTATATACTTCTGACTCCCTCGACCCCCACTTTTATATAGAGAAAACTGGGGTTTACAGGAGTGTACATTATTTTTACTTATTTCTGCTTAAAACATAGATGGTGGGTACTCGTTAGAACCGCCTAGATGAGGCGGTTCTAACGTGTACCCGCAATCTATGTTTTGAGCAGAAATAAGAAAAATATCACAATTTTTATCGGAACATTTTCATTTTTTCGGCGGTAAAAAGTATAATATTAAGGTATGCGTGTTTTCGTTGTGGAAAGGGTTTAGTAAAGGAAACAGCGAACTGTCACAGGGGCTAAGGTCTGGGAAATAAGGTGGGCGAGTTTGTTTATTTGTATTGGAGTTTAACGGCCCAGTCAACAGAATTTAGGTCATTTTTGAGCCGGTCAGTTTACCTATCCACAGTTTTCCTGGGCAGGCTTATACGTAAGCGGTTAACCAGTACAGTCCACATTCTTTTGCTAGAAATTGTTTTGTTTATTTGTATTGGAGTTTAACGCCCCAGTCAACACTATTTTAGATCCTTTTTAGCCGATCAGTTTACCTATCCTAACTTTTCCTGGGCAGGCTTATACGAACCAGTGCAGTGCACATTCTTTCGCCAGAAACTGACAACTGCCTTTCTTGAATCAGCGGAAGGGAGAGAATGACCGTAGAAAAGATTTTATGATCAATCTCTACGAAAGAATGTTGCCGACTCCGGCAGGTATCGAACCCGCGTCCTCCTGATCACCAGTCAGACGAGCATCCGACTGAGCTACCGAGGCCGGCCCTTCGCCAGAAATTGACAACTGCCCCTCTTGAATCGGCGGAAGGGAGCGAATGACCGTAGAAAAGATTTCATGATCTATTTCCATGAAAGAATATTGCCGACCCCGGCACGTATCGAACCCGCGTCCTCCTGATCACCAGTCATAAGGTGGAGGAGAGACCTGGACTAACTTTTCTTACATGCTTTTCAATGAATGATAGGGATTTATCAGTGAAATATAAATCGATATTTTCACTGTTTATTTTTCACTGTTTGGGACTACTTTTTTCTTCAAATCTAACTCTAATTTCAATTTTATCTTTGTCAGATAACTGAACAATACTGAAATGTGTTCTAATTGACGCATAGCCCGTAGATGTGTGACGGGGACGTTACTGACGTCATTTATGACGCTGACGTCACGTCTTTTGTCGCGCGACGTTAGACTTGCCAGCAACTTCTTTGGAAAACTACTCTCTCAATTATTTCATTAACCATTCATAATAATACCATCCCAGGCCATTTCTCAGGTGCAAACATTTAGTTTACACCCAATAGTATACCCACTAAACACGATGGACACCACTAAATTGACGCGAAACGAACAGGAACAAAGATAATTTTCTCCGAATGTGAGCGACACCATTAAAGACGCTAAATATTGCCTTTTGAAGCATGTAAGAAACAGAAAATTTGATTTTTTCAGTGCAAGATCAAATTTTATTTCACTCATGAACACCAAAACTGCTATTTTCACTCGTGGCTACGCCACTCGTGAAAATAACAGTTTTTGTGTTCATTCGATGAAATAAAATTCGATCTTGCACTGAAAAAATCAAATATCCTCTATTTCCTATTTCGAGAAGCCTGGGACAAGAACACACTTGTGAGCAGGTGTCATGGATAAGACAAAGACCTCTCAAACCGGTTGCAGGGCTTCGTTTTTCAAAGTGTGCCTCAACTTTTGACAATACGCCATTCTTATAAAATTTACCTGTGGTTGTCTTGCAATTGGATACGGGCATTTGAACAATGGGTGCATCGCAACTGATGAAAAAAAAAAAAACAAAAAAAAAACGCACACTAAACTTTTGCTGCGATTTTAATTCTTTTGGCAATGACCGGTCTTGTTTGGTCTTACCGCAGCCATTGCTTGTTATTAATGCGACCAGACGTATTTTTGTTATTTGTTTGTTTGATTTGAGGTTTAACGTCCCCGTCAACACTGTAAAGGTCATTTTGGAGACGTTGCTTCCAATTTTGTGGGACTTTTACCCGACATTGAGATGAAATGACATCTCAAGCCCTGGCGCCCAATGATACCAATAGGGTTTATTAGCATGGACGGTCCGCCTCGCACCGCGGTTCCTGGACAGGCTTAGAACCTCTAAGCGGTTTACCAGTACTAGTGTGCGGGCCGTATTCAGCTCTGCGTGGAAGCATCATGCAGCCCATATATTTCTTCAAGCCCCTATGGGCGGGGGCCGATTTTTGTTATTTAAATAACGCTTAGAGGCGGTTCTAGTTCCCAGTTCCCACAAAGACGTATTTTTGTTATTTAAATAACGCTTAGAGGCGGTTCTAACTAGTACCTATAACATATGTCTGTGAGCAGAAATAAGAAAATAATGTATATTCCTGTAAACCTCAGTTTTCCCTGTATAAAGTGGGGTTTAGAGGGGTGTTCATTATGCGGACGTATTATAAACGTGATGGGCACTTGAAATTATTTTGCTATTGAAATGATTCTCGGAAACATATGTACAATTGAGTCAGCGCATGACAAAACCTACAATAAGACATGTGCGCCCATGGAAGACCCAGATCAGCCTGCGCATCCATATAGTATAATCAGAGACTTTTCTTGCTGCATAAATGAGTATTGGGCCCTTAGCTATCCTTAGAGTGCACAACGAAGACTCTGATCAGACTGCTCAGTTGTGGTTTCTATTGAAATGATCATAGGTTTTTTTTTTTTTTTTTTTTTTTTGCTGTTGAAATTTATGCCACTCAGAAATCAAAGCAGTGAGAGTATTGGTTTTGTTTGTTTGTTTGATTTGAGGTTTAACGTCCCCGTCAACACTGTAAAGGTCATTTTGGAGACGTTGCTTCCAATTTTGTGGGACTTTTACCCGACATTGAGATGAAATGACATCTCAAGCCCTGTCGCCCAATGAAACCAATAGGGTTTATTAGCATGGACGGTCCACCTCGCACCGCGGTTCCTGGACAGGCTTAGATCCTCTAAGCGGTTTACCAGTACTAGTGTGCGGGCCGGATTCAGCTCTGCGTGGAAGCATCATGCAGCCCATATATTTCTTCAAGCCCCTATGGGCGGGGGGCTAGTGAGAGTACTGGTGGGTCGATTGTCTCTAAGTGTAGGTCAACGAAATAGTTCTGGACTGTGATTTAAACTGTTTCATTTAACCCTGAAATTCAGCTTTTCAAGCAAATAGTGTAGATCTTGATCAGACGCCGCGTGCTGTGGCGTCTGGTCTGGGTCTACACTGTCTGCCAAGCCAAACCTATGATTCCAAGCTAACCCTCTTAAGTAACACTCTTAGCTCACTGCGGCTATATTCTATAAAAAGAAGTAATTCCGATAAGTCAGTGATGGTCACGTGGACTTTTGCACTGAAAATCTTTTCTGCTTTGTAACTTTGAGTCGATTGACAATCGATCCCAAAATAGCCGTGTTATTTGTTCCACTCTGAGGCCAGAGTGTTGCTTCTTGCACACCAGACAAGGAAATCCGTGATTTTACCCTGGGATAGAAATTTATGTTCTGACCCTGGTGTTCCGACCCCAAATCGAATATAATCGCGTGTTTGATAAATGCACTGGTTGATTACAACCTCATGCGCGGTGTCGTCATATGTGACGTCATTAAACATTCCTGTCATCACAAAATGGCGGACGTCGGTAACCGAAGTGACAGCAGTATTAAAAATTTGCAATAGAAATGGAAGGTATGCAAGAAAAAGAATCCAATATGGGTGTGAGGGGTGGATAGAAAAATCCGTCCCTCGGGATCACTGTCCGGCATCATTCGGCAAGCCTCGTGATGCCGGACAGTGTCCCTCGGGACGGATTTTTCAATCCACCCCTCACACCCATATAAGATTCTTATAATACATGTAAGAGAGATACCTGTAAAATTTGAACTTGAATAAATGGATGATTTGGCAAACAGTGTAGATCCAGATCAGATGCCGCTAAACGCTAAAAGCCTGCAATCAGAGACAGTCTGCCAGTGAGGGCTGTCAGTGCTTTGATTTATTTACCCTCAAACCCCTCTCACCCTTTAGTTTCTGGAGTGAGCTATTCCATCACCGATGTTGGGCACGTGCTTTCTACTAAAACGGCGCCCAGCTGGTACGAAAATATTTCCATAAGATGCTTCAGAGCCATCACATCAGGAGCTGCTCCGTTTGCATAAGTATCTGTACCGGGCTCTCCATGCCCTACATTATAATGTAGTTTATATTTTCTTGTCCTTTGGGATCATTGATTCCATTGTTGAATTTTGAAAATATTTGAGGGTCACTGATGAGGCCTAATTGGCAGAAACTAGCTAGTCTGGCCCAGAAACATGTACACTTCATATTTTCCAGTTCTGTGGTGTATTCCTTGCTTCCAAAGGATAACCCTTTTACAGAACATATTTAACGTCACTACAGCTGGTGACTGGGAACGTGTGGCGGCCGTAAAATGTATCCCTGCCCTACATCATAGTGTAGTTTATATTTTCTTGTCCTTTGGGATCATTGATTCCATTGTGGAATTTTGAAAATATTTGAGGGTCACTGATGAGGCCTAATTGGCCGAAACTAGCCCAGAAAACATGTACACTTCATATTTCCCAGTTCTGTGGTGTATTCCTTGCTTCCAAAGGATAACCCTTTTATAGAACATATTTAGTGTAGGGTTGTAAGGCATATTCATAACAAATTGGAATCGAAAGAGATAATTTGAAACCGTAAATTGCATATTTCTATGTATAATTACTGTCATCTATTTCAAACATATCTTTATCATATGACGTCGTTGATAAGCAGTTGATAACGTCGTGTAATAAAAATCGTATGACCACACGTGTAATAACACTTTGGCGGGATTAAGTAACGTCATGACGACGTCCATGTCAACAATGCATTTTTCGTAGAAAAATTGTCAAATTACAAGGCGATAAAATCCAATTTCAAGAAGTCATATGATAAAGAGGATCTTACACGCGTGGTCATTTCATATGATATTTATAAAAATCGCCGAAGGCTCGTTTAATAAATATCATATGAAATGACCACTCGTGTAAGATCCTCTATATTTCACACACTGACTATTACTAATAAGAAACTAGCACAATGAAATATCAGGACTGTACTAACTGAGATTCTAACACAGCGCGCCTATATAGGCAATGGAAAATAACTGTGTTTTATTCTGCAACAAATCACAGCACGGAAGAGCGGGACGAGTGACGTCATTAAAAACTGCAAATTTATGACGTCACTTGTCGATTTCCTTGACGTTAGACGGTGTAACGTCATATTCTCGCATCGAAAACGTTAGAAAAGGGTATAAATGCATGTGTTTCAGTCAATAATTTTAGCGGGATTTCTTCTAGCAATGGCGAAAAGTTGTGAGATTTTGAAGGAAACAACAGCATTATTGCCGATTTTCAGCGTGTTAGAATCGAAATAGATCAGCTCTAGTCTGTGATTTGTTGAGTAATAAATCACAGTTTGTCGGTCAGTTGTAAGTAGACAAATCACGCGCGCTACGCGCTCGTGATTTGATCTACTTTACAACTGACCTCCAAACTGTGATTTATTACTCAACAAATCACAGTTAGAGCTGATCTATTTCTTAATCAAAACAATCCTCAAAACCGTCGCACCCTTTCGATTAAAGAAAACAAGTTATAATGATGAATATATCGTTAAATTGACAGCTGAGACTTATACCTTATATACCAGTATTTGAAGCAGACAGTTTAGACTATGAGCAGGCGGCTGAGCAGACGCCTCATTTCGCGGCGTCTAAGCTGGGTATACAGCACTTGCCAAACGCGTCCAACAACATGCAACACTCTGACCTACATGTAACATCGATAAAAATAGCGCGACTATTTCTATTAATAACCATAACCTGGGTTTCCCCAAATCAGGGATAGCCACGTGGACGAATGCACTAATTCAAATTCTGTCATTAGTAACTTTGGGTCGATTGTAAAACAGTCGACCCCAAAATGACATGACACCGAGAAATATCTTGCTATTGAAATAGTACTCTGGGATATTTTACAAATGAAATGGTGCTGAATGAAATTTTCTTATGAAACCACACCCATTTTGCTATTGATATGACGTTCTGGAATAGTTTGCTATTGAAATGGCACTGAGAAATATTTTGGTCTTGAAATGACGCCCAGGAATATTTTGCTGTTGATATGACGTTCTGGAATAGTTTGCTATTGAAATGGCGCTGAGAAATATTTTGGTATAGAAATGACGCCTAGGAATGTTTTGCTGTTGATATGTCGCTCTGGAATAGTTTGCTATTGAAATGGCGCTAAGAAATATTTTGGTGTAGAAATGACGCCTAGGAATATTTTGCTGTTGATATGTTGCTCTGGAATAGTTTGCTATTGAAATGGCGCTAAGAAATATTTTGGTATAGAAATGACGCCTAGGAATGTTTTGCTGTTGATATGTCGTTCTGGAATAGTTTGCTATTGAAATGGCGCTGAGAAATAGTTTGGTCTTGAAATGACGCCTAGGAATATTTTGCTGTTGATACGTCGCTCTGGAATAGTTTGCTATTGAAATGGCACTGAGAAATATTTTGGCCTTGAAATGACGCCCGTGAATATTTTGCTGTTGATATGACGTTCTGGAATAGTTTGCTATTGAAATGGCGCTGAGAAATATTTTGGTCTTGAAATGACGCCTAGGAATATTTTGCTGTTGATACGTCGCTCTGGAATAGTTTGCTATTGAAATGGCACTGAGAAATATTTTGGTCTTGAAATGACGCCCGTGAATATTTTTCTGTTGATATGACGTTCTTGAATAGTTTGCTATTGAAATGGCGCTGAAAAATATTTTGGTCTTGAAATGACGCCTAGGAATATTTTGCTGTTGATATGACGTTCTGGAATAGTTTGCTATTGAAATGGCGCTGAGAAATATTTTGGTCTTGAAATGACGCCTAGGAATATTTTGCTGTTGATATGTCGCTCTGGAATAGTTTGCTATTGAAATGGCACTGAGAAATATTTTGGTCTTGAAATGACGCCCATGAATAAATTTTTCCCCCTGATATGTCGCTCTGGAATGGTTTGCTTTTGAAATGGCGCTGAGAAATATTTTGCCAATGAAATGGCGCTGAGATATCTTTTGCTGGGGAATATTTTGCTCTTGAAATGATTCTCAGAAATATTTTGCTATTGAAATGACGCTCAGAAATATTTTGCTATTGCTATGACGCTCAGAAATATTGTGCTGTTGATATGACGCTTAGAAATATTTTACTATTGAAATAACGCTCATAAATATTTTGCTATTGAAATGATGCTCAGAAATATTTTGCTATTGAAATGCTGCTCAGAAATATTTTGCTATTGAAATGACGCTCAGAAATATTTTGCTACTGAAACGATGCTCTGTAATATTTTGCTATGACGCCCAGGGGGATAGTACTAAAATTACTCACAGTTCAGACTGTTGTTATAACACAAAGTGTCATATCTTTCTTGTTTTGAATAAAAATTCCTGGGTAGAATGATCAAACGCATAAGTACACACTCCTATCTTTAACCCTTATCTTGCTGAATATTTATTTAAGCCACACCCATTTCTGTCTATCAACCAATCAAATTACTTGAAGTAATTTATTGCTACAAATTCATAAACTGAATGCCAAACAGTGTAGATCCTGATCAGATGGCTTCAGAAGCCATCTGATCTGGATCTACACTGTTTGCGAAGATAGGGGTTGTCGTGAACAGCAAGATAAGGTTTAAAACACAATGCTATTGTATGATGGGTATAAGTATTGATTTCAGATAAATTTATCTCGGTGTTGACATATTTTATGGCAGTTTTCATTTAAATTTGGATATAAAGATTGTCAAAATGCTTACTAATTTTCAGGTTTGAGTTCGTTTGTGTTCCGTGTTTTATCTTTAAAAGTTTCTCGCCAAATTCACACTATTTTATTTTAGTTTATCGGGGAGGCGCTTCTTAAGAGTACCCACAACCTATGTTTTCATGCACAAATAAGTAACATATGGGCCCCGTCAAGCGATTTTGGTACTTATCGCCTATGCGAGCAGCGAAGGTTCAGGCGAGCCTGCGCATCCGCGCAGTCTCGCCAGTACCTTCGCTGCTCGCTCATACAAGCAGTGAATCAAGAGGAACCTTCAGACAAAAAGCCATATCCCTGGCCCATCTGAATGGCTGGGCATGCGCAGTTAAAACTTGTCATGACGGAATGCTCGAAGACCCAAATTCGCTTGGCGGGGCTCATATATGTGGATACCCCGTCTTATCTAGGGCAATGGTTTGACATTTCACTGTGGAACATCTTAAGGTATATTCGAAAACTTTCTTTCTTCCGGTTTCGCCTTAACCCCAGGAGGGGACACATGCGGTGTATATTTCATACACTCCAGTGTTGCTGGATGAAAGCATACACAGTATTCATGTACGAGTAATTACGGTATATAGGGTTCTTTAACCTGCACAGGAGATGGTTCTCCCTGCACAGGGGTCTCCAGTTAACATCCCGATCCGAAGGACGGTGCACTTTATGACATTCGTCCCTGCAAATTATGGCAATGGAGCGTGTTCGGACACCGAAATTTTATCACCGCTGCCGGGGATCGAACCCGAGACCTCTAGCATCAGAGGCAAGTGCACTAAACACTGAGCTATCACGCTTCACAATTGGGATCATTAATATTTCTTCGGGACTGGGGTTTGGGGTTTACAGGGATGTTTTTATCTTATTTTTGTTCGAAACAGAGAATGAGATGGTTTGTTTGTTTTGTTTGATTTGAGGTTTTACGTACCCGGCAACACTAATTAGGTCATTTTGGAGACGTTGCTGCCAATTTTCTGGTACGTTTACCCGACATCGAGATGAAATGACAGCTAAAGCCTTGTCGCCCAATGAAACAAATAGAGTATATATGCAAGCACAGTCCAACACGCACAACTTTGCTTGGGCAGGCTGTTGAGGCCTAATTGGCCGAAACTAGCTAGTCTGGCCCAGAAAACATGTGCACTTTATATTTTCTAGTCTGGGGTGTATTCCTTGCTTCCAAAGAATATTCCTTTTATAGAACATAGTTGACGTCACTACAGCTGGTGTCTGGGAATGTGTGGCGGTCGTAAAAAGTCTCCCTGCCCTACATCATTGTGTAGTTTATATTTTCTTGTCCTTTGGGATCATTGATTCCATTGTGGAATTTTGAAAATATTTTAGGGTCACTGATGAGGCCTAATTGGCCGAAACTAGCTAGTCTGGCCCAGAAAACATGTGCACTTTATATTTTCCAGTCTGTGGTGTAGTCCTTGCTTCCAAAGGATATTCCTTTTATAGAACATATTAGTAGACCGACCTTCTACCCGGTTTTACCAGTATTCATGTGTGGTCGGTTTTAACTCTGCGTGGAAACAGCCCAATCTGTTTCTCCAAGACCCGTTGGGCGGTGGCCCTGAAAAAGGTGATTCTCGTTACGATAAAACACCAGTGCGACGCAGTGCATTTTCACATCTCCAAAACGGTTAATTTTCTGTTGAAAAATATGTGACATTTTTCTTATTCAAACTACAAACATAGGTTGTGGGTGCTCGTTAGAACCGCCACATTGAGGCGGTTGTAACGAGTACCCACAACCTATGTCTTGGAGCAGAAAAAAGGAAATTAATATTTACCCCCATCAAACCCCAGTTTTCTCTGTATAAAGTGGGGTTTATGTGGGTGTTTATTTCACGGACTTGTTCACATGATGGTTGTGTACTCGAGCAGAAATACGAATCTATTGGAGTTTACTGGTGGGGTCTAGGGGGTGTTCATGTTTCGGACTTGGTCACGTGATGGTTGTGTATTTGAGCAGAAATTCAAATCTATAATGATCTGGAGATTGGAGGTTATAGGACTCTCCATCTGAACTTGTTTACGCGCAGAACCCTTGACCAACCAAATCGGCGCGAGTACCAGATAACATTTTACTTCCGGGAACGACGACTATGAACTTTGTTTTTGTCATCATGACCATTATTGGTAGCCGCGTGTTTGATTGTCTCATAAATTACAGATAAATAATCAACCATGTCGCGTCGCAAGAAAAAAATCATTTTGATAACCCACTTCTTCTCTCATATCTCTGCCAGCCTGATACTCACTCGTCTAATTGGTGATCAGTGGTCGCGGGGTATGCAACATTCGTTCGTGGAGAATAGTCATGAAATGTTGTCTACGGTCATTCTCCGTTTGCCACTTATTCAATAAAATTAGTAAAACATGTCCATGTGAAATAATGGCATGCAACACGGTGTCAGAAATTACCCATATGAGGTAAAAATTGTAACAGCTTTCTCATTTTAGCTCACCTGAGCACTTCCTGAGCACGAAGTGCTCAAGGTGAGCTTTTGTGATCGGTCTTTGTCCGTCGTCCGTGCGTGGGTCCGTCCGTCGTCAACTTTTGCTTTAAACGACTTCTTCTCCAAAACTGCTGGACAGATTTTGAAATAATTTCACAGGAATGTTCCTTGCGTGAAGCTCTACCAAAACTGCTCAGATCGTTCCGCTCGGGTGAACAAGATGGTCACCAGAGCTAAAAATAGAAAAAAAAAACCTTTAAACGACTTCTCCTCCTTAACCAGTTTATGGATTTTGAAAAAAAAAATTACCCGAAGGTTTCTTGGGTGACTCTCTACCAAAATTGCTCAAACCGTTCTGCTTGGATGAACAAGATGGCCACCAGAGCTTAAAATAGAAAAACCTTTAAATGACTTTTTCTTCTTAACCAGTGACCGGATTTCAAAATAATTTCACAGGACTGTTCCTTGGGTAACCCTCCACCAAAATTGCTCATACCGTTAATTATGCTCGGATGAACAAGATGGCCACCAGAGCTTAAAATAGAAAAACCTTTAAATGACTTTTTCTTCTTAACCAGTGACCGGATTTCAAAATAATTTCACAGGACTGTTCCTTGGGTGACCCTCAATCAAAATGGCTCAAACCGTCCTGCTCGGATGAACAAGATGGCCCCCCAGAGCTAAAAATATATAAATCTTTAAAAGTCTTCCCTTCCTTAACTATTGGATGGATTTTGAAATAACTGCACAAGAATGATCCTAGTTGGACCCTCTCCTAAAATTACTCAAATTACTCTGCTCGGATGAACAAGATGGCCACCAGGGCTAAAAATAGAAAAAAACTTTAAGCGACTTTTGGCCCTTAAGCAGTAGATGGGTTTCGATATAATTTCACAGGAATGTTTCATGGGTGACCCTCTATTAAAATTGTTCAAACAATTCTGCTGGGATGAAAAAGGTGGCCGCTAGAGCTAATAATAGAAACACTTTTTAATAACTTCTCCTGCTTAACCAGTGGATGGATTTCAAATTTATTTCGTTATGATAACACACCCGTGTGACATAGTGCATTTTTCATATCTCCAAAATGGCAACTTTTCTGATGAAAATTCATGATATTTTTCTTATTAATGCTCAAAACATAGGTTGTTGGTGCCCGTAAGAACTGCCTCATTGAGGCCGTTCTCATGAGTACCCACAACCTATGTCATGGAGTAGAAATAAGAAAAATAATGTATATCCCCTTAAACCCCAGTTTTCTCTATATGGAGTGGGGTTTTGGGGGTCTACATTTCACGGACTTGTTCACGTGATGTCACAGGAATATTCCTTGGGTGACCCTCTTCCAAAATTTCTCAACCCTTTGTGCTTGGATGAACAAGATGGCTAAAATTATAAAAACCTCCTTGGGTCAACCAAAATTGCTCAAACCCTCTACTCCACCATATATTACGTACAATTTCATTTATACAACATGGATCAGGTGAGCGATCCAGGGCCATCATGGCCCTCTTGTTTTATTAAACATAGATTGTGGGGTCTTGTTAGAACCGTGTATTAATGAGTGCCCTCACTGTATGTTTTTGAGAAGAATTGAGAAGCATTATGTGTCCCTTGTTAAACATCATCTTTTGAGGTTTTGTATTTGTCTCGGACGTGTCTACGCACAAGATGATTGCAGAAGTAAGTGTAAAATGTTTGTCAGCGAGAGTACCAGGTACTTTTACTACGCGGAAGCGAATGTTTTCTTTATGCCTGTCGCCCAAAAATTTGATGAATATTCTGATGATAACAGTCGCGTTGCAAAATAATATACACTCGAACAAAAATTAGGCACCACTGTCGTTAATCTATTTCTCGCTTTCGTTTACATCTAAGATTCATTGCATTACGATAACACACCCGTGTGATAAAATACTTTTTTTCAAGCCTAAAAAAAAAGCTTTTTTCCTGATGCAAAGTTTTGATATTTTTCTTATTTATACTCCAAACATAGGTTTTGGGTGCTCGTTAGAACCGCCTCATTGAGGCGGTTCTAACGAGTACCCACAACCTATGTCTTCGAGCAGAAATAAGGAAAATAATGTTTACCCCATTTAAACCCCAGTTTTCTCTATATAAAGTAGGGATTTGGGAGGGTCTTTAATTCACGGGCTTGTTCACGTGATGGCTTTCAAATGAAGCCTATTTTATTAACAGCACTAGCTGAAGTGCAGTCAAACCTGTCATAGTGGCCACCTCTACAAAGCAAGCCACCTGTCTTAAGCAAGCATGCATCTGGTCCCCAAAAAGGCAAATGCATCAAAATTCACCTGTATTGTGCAAGCACCTGTCTTAAGCAAGCACATTTTGATTATCCCTTAGATGCTTGCTTAACACAGGCAAATGCCTCAAAATTCACCTTTATTAAGCAATCACCTGTCTTAAGCAAGCAAATTTTTATTATCCCTTAGGTGCTTGCTTAACACAGGTTGGACTGTAAACTGTAGCCAAGTTTAATTCTCTTTGGCCGATTGTTTGTCAATCAGCCCAAAGTTACTAAGCATTGTAGCTTTTCAGTGCTAAAGTCCACGTGACTACCACTGATTTGTAGGAAATCCAGGTAATGGTTATTAAAAGAAAATAGCCGCTTTTTTTCTTATCGCTGTGAGGGCAAAGTGAGAGTTATCTATACAATCTTGAATTGAACTTGGGTTGGGCTTGACAAACAGCGTAGACCCAGATCAGAGATCAGACAACACAGAATACGGCGTCTGATCATAGTCTACACTGTTTGCCTACAGTACAGGAATTTAAGGGTTAACAGGAACAGTCTTAGTTCCCATTCGGCCTTCTGCTCTGAACGGGGACTAAGTACTCTGAGTATGTGGTGCCGTTTTACTATTTAATCCATATTTATAGATATCCATAATTCGAATTATGGATATCCATAATTCGAATTATTGATATCCATAATTCGAATTATGTATATCCATAAATCAGCCGAATAATGGATATCCTTAATTCGAATTATACATATCCATAAATCGAATTAATGGATATCCCTAATTCGAATTAATGATATCCATTCATTATTCGAATTATGGATATCCATAAATCGATCTGAATTATGAATATCCATAAATCGAATTATGGATATCCATTATTCGATTTATGGATATCTATACTTCGAATTATGGATATCCATAAATCAGTCAAATTATGGAAATCCATAATTCGATTTATGGATATCCATAAATCGATCTGAATTATGAATATCAATAAATCGAATTATGGATATCCATTATTCGATTTGTGGATATCTATAATTCGAATTATGGATATCCATAAATCAGTCGAATTATGACTATCCATAATTCGATTTATGGATATCCGTAATTCAGATCGGTATCCATAAAGAATTATTGATATCCATAAATAATTCGAATTTATGGATATCCATAAATAATTATGGATATCTATAAATAGGGAATTAATAGTAAAAGGGCGCCATTTGAGTGCTTTGATTTACTTTACGAACAGGCTTAATAAGGCCTAATGATCGAAAAGAATGAAGTCATATAGGAAACAGGGATATTTTGCCTGTCCGAAATTAACTTGCCCGTCGACTCCCTACTAATGTTTCAAATAGGAGAGTTGCAAAACAACTTAATAAATTAAGGGGAATGGGAATACTTTCAGGGGAGGCAACGCCTGCAAAAATGTTTTTGTCTCCCATGTTAATAGAGGTCAACTATTAAAGGAAAGAATTTGCTCCGGAGGAGCAACTTCTTTCCTTTAAGATTAGACCCCTTTTTAGTGGGACAGGGTTTGTAGGAAAAGCGAACAGAAAAATCCGACAGTTGTCTCCCTTTGAAAAATGGCGGACAAATCTGCCAGGTGTTCCCATTGCCCTTCAACTGTAGCTAGACATGTCTTTTTGTGATCGAAAATTTACAAAATCATTACGATAACATACCCGTGCGTCATAGTGCATTTTTTCACATCTCCGAAATGGCTACTTTTCTGATGAAAATCTGTGATATTTTTGTTATTTTTGCTTCAAACATAGGTTGTGAGTGGCCGTTAGAACCGCCTCATTGCGGCGGTTCTATCGAGTACCCATAACCTATGTTTTGGAGCAAAAATAAGCAAATAATGTATACCTCCGTAAACCCCAGTTTTCCCTATATAAAGTGGGGTCTAGTGGGGTGTTTATTTCACGGACGTGTTCACGTGATGTCAAGCTGAAACAATAGATCTAATTACCTGGACTTTTTACACTGATTCTTAGCGGTGAGATCCGAGTGTATATGGTCCGTTAAGAGGTTATCCCTTGGAAGCAATTAATGCATCGAACTGAAAACTGTGAAGTGTTCAAGCTTTTCTGGACTAGACTAGCTAGTTTCGGCCAATCAGACCTCATCATTGACCTTCAAATATTTTCAAAATTTTCGACAATGGAATCAAGGTTCCGAAAGGACTAGAAAAGATAATCTACACTATGCTAAAGAGCAGGGAGACTTTGCATGGCCGCCACACATTCCTTTACTACAAGCTGTAGAAGCTTTGGTTCACTTCCACCGCTTTTGCGTCAGTCAAATTTAGTACAGTTTAACTAATGGCTGCCATTCCCGAAGCAACATAGGTGCTTGACTGTCAATGAATTGTTTGATTTGAGGTTTAACGTCCCCGTCAACACAGTATAGGTCATTTTGGAGACGTTGTTTCCAATTTTGTGGGACTTTTACCCGACATTGAGATGAAATGACATCTCAAGCCCTGTCGCCCAATGAAATTAATAGGGTTTACGCACCAGTTGCCTGGACAGGCTTAGATCCTCTGAGCAGTTTACCAGTACTCGTGTGCTGTCGGTTTCAGCTCTGCGTGGAAGCATCATGCAGCCCATGTATTTCTTCAAGCCCCGATGGGCGGGGGCCGTCAGTCCATTTAGTTCAGTTTAACTAATGGCTACCATTCCGGACGCAACATAGGTGCTTGACCACACTGGTAAAGGCAAGCGCGCAGGATAAGGAACAAACACACCGGATAAGGAAATTTTTCCACTCAGGATAAAGAAGAAAATGGCGGAATGGGTATCACATATGCAGGTTTGTTGTTGTTCTAGATCTCGTGTTATGGTTACTGATCAATACGGCTGCTCACATTAGCTTCACGGAAGACACATATTATTCACAAATTTTTCTTCGATGGTCCGAATTCGGCAGTTACAGCCAGTCAAACGGAGAACCGGACACAGTGGAGCTACTCCACCGCGAAATCTCATTATTTTACATGAAACGCTACTCTGGGAAGATGACATGCACTTTTTTGTTGGTTGTAGACATGCACATGATAAATCGGACTGTTGCAAATACGATTTAAGGAAAATTTGAAATTAGAAGGCCCACAGTGAGAAATCCTAGTTCAATTTTCAATACAACGCCCACGGGCAAGGAAATGGGTACAACGCATATGATAAGACACAAAATTTTCCGGCGAAAATGGTTCTTGTATGGTCGTAGCACTGGGAAATTTCCATCTCAGATTAGGTTTTCCGATATTAATAATTGGTCCTACATAGTTTAAAGCACCAATTGTGACCTTTAGGAAACGTTCAAAGTTATGTGCATTGTCTTGGCATGTGCATTGCTCTGGTTCTAACAATATAATCATCCCCTATGAGGGGATAGATGGATTTGGTTCATCGCGATCATGAATTAGAGAAATGATATTTATGTCCATGCAGTATTTGTGGTAGAAAATTGTATGTTTGTTCTTTTGGCTGAAAATAAGATAAATAACTTCGCCAAATCCGTGAGACATACCTATTACATGGTTTCGCCAAGTTCTGTTTCTACCACAAATACTACATGGACATACATATCATTTCTCTAATTCATGATCGCGATGAACCAAATCCATCTATCCCCTCATAGGGGATGATTATATTGCTAGGGGATGATTATATCGTAGAACTGTCGCAGATAGTCCAACGTCGCATTACATACGCAAGTGCGGCTCCCGCCCGTCTGGGCTTGAAGAAATAGATTGGGCTGCATTATGCTTCCACGCAGATCTAAAACCAACCAAACCAACTGCACATGAGTACTGGTAAACCGCTTAGGAGGTCTAAGCCTGCCCAGGCAAAGTATGGTGCGTGTCGGACCCGCTATGCGTATAAACCCTAAATTGGTTTCATTGGGCGGCAGGGCTTGAGATTCCATTTCATCTCAATGTCGGGTAAATTAAGCCCCACAAAACTGGAAGCAATGTCCCCAAAATGACCTAAA
Source organism: Lucinisca nassula (assembly GCA_963580285.1). Taxonomy (NCBI): domain Eukaryota; kingdom Metazoa; phylum Mollusca; class Bivalvia; order Lucinida; family Lucinidae; genus Lucinisca; species Lucinisca nassula. The sequence goes on along the minus strand of OY757027.1, from coordinate 32,472,932 downwards.
TGGTGTTGACGGAGACGTTAAACCTCAAGTCAAACAAACAAACATATGCAAGTGCATTAGAATAAGGGCTTGCTCTCTTCAAGAGGAAGCAAGTTCTTTACACCTTATTAGCAAGTTCTTTACTTTAAGGGAAATGGGAACATCTGGCAGAAACTTCCGCCATTTTTCAAAGGAAGACAACTTTCGAGACTTCCTTTTCGCTGTTCCACTGAAATGGTGGTCAACTCTTAAAGGAAAGAATTTGCTAATTTTGACCCCTATTGACATGGGGGACAAAAATACTTTTCTAATCAGGCAATGTGGTGCGTGTCGGACCCTCTATGCGTATAAACCTTAATCGGCCCCGCCCATCGGGGCTTGGAGACATAGATGGCTGCATGATGCCTCCACGCAGAGCTGAAACCGACCGCACACGAGTACTGGTATACCACTTAGAGGATCTAAGCCTGCCCAGGCAAAGCGGTGCTAGTCCGACCTTCCATGCTTATAAACCCTTTCATTGGGCCACAGGGCTTGAGATGTCCTGTCATCTCAATGTCGGGTAAAAGTCTCACAAAATTGGGAGCAACGTCTTCAAAATGCCATATTCAGTGTTGCCGGAGACGTTAAACCTCAAATCAAAAACAAAATTATAAACCCTAAATTTGTTTAAACCCTAAATTGTTTTCATTGGGCGGCAGAGCTATCTCAATGTCGAGTAAATTAAGTTCCACAAAACTGGAAGCAACGTCTCCAAAATGACTTAAATAGTGTTGACGGAGACGAAACCTCAAGTCAAACAAAAATACGCAAGTGCATTAGAACATTTCGAAAACACGCCTATACAAATACAGTGTAACCCTTATCGCCGAAAAAAAAAATGTTTGGAAATTGTGATATTTTCCTTATTTCTGCTCAAAATTTAGATTGTGGGTAATCGTTAGAACCGCCTCATCGAGGCGGTTCTAACGAGTACCCACAATTTGTATTTTGGAGCAGAAATAAGAAAAATAAGGTTTACCCCTGTAAACCCCAGTTTTACTATATAAAAGTGTGGTTCAAGGAGGTCAAAATTGTATAGGCATGTTTTCCTGATGATAAGGATAGGAAGCAAGTTCTTCACTTTAAATTACCCATACCTTATTAGCAAGTTCTTTACTTTAAGGGGAATGGGAACAGCTAGCAGAAACTTCCGCCATTTTTCAAAGGAAGGCAACTTTCAAGACTCCTTTTCGCTTTTCTGTCCACTGAAAAGGGGGTCAACTCTTAAAGAAAAGAATTTGCTCCTCGGGAGCAAATTCTTTTCCTTTAAGAGTTGACCCCTATTGACATGGGAGACAAAAATACTTTTGCAGGATTTGCCTCCTCTGAACCTTAAATTACCCATATCTTTTCTGCAAATTACCCAGCCTTTTCTTTATTGGTCAGTGATAATCACGCGGGCATTCGCAGGTAAGCTTCTGAATCGTAGGTTTAGTTACATTGGGTCGATTTACCCAAAGTTACTGATTAACAATCGACGCAAAGTCACCCAACCCGGAGCTAGGCAAAGAGAGCCACGTTGCATCAAGCCACTCGATCCAACTCATTGAAACCTTGGCCGCTGTTTTCATTTTTGGTAATTAGAAGCTGAAGCAAATAAGTGTTGTCATTCTTGTTCATTGTACGTCCCACATGATTTCAGAGGAACGTTTGCCAAAGAAAACTAGAAATGGGCATGGTGGTCAGAATAAGCGATACAGGGACACCGACCCTCAAAGCACCCCTTGAGGACTTCAACATTCCAAACGAAGGGGTGCGAATTAATATGAGGCAAAAAGAATCAGCGAAGCTGCACAGCGCAAAGTCAGAGCTAAGGCATCACAAACAGCAATATAGCTTTCTCCTCTGACCTCTCTTGCTCTATCTGCAGCTTCGTCTATCTTAATTACATTTCTCGCATGTGATTAAGATTGGTCAATGTCATTAATGACTGACGAATTATTACAAGCTGTTCCTTGTTTTGCCTCGGTAGCTCAGTCGGATGCGCGTCTGACTGGTGATCAGGAGGACGCGGGTTCGATACCTGCCGGGGTCGGCAACCATTCTTTCGTGGAGATTGATCCTGTAATCTTTTCTACGGTCATTCTCTCCCTTCCACTGAGCTTATGAACCACAAAGAGGGTTGACGCGTTGTTAAACACGAAATCATCATCATCCCTTCCACTGATTCAAAAAGGGCAGTTGTCAGCTTCTATAGCGAAAGAATGTCCACTGTACTGGTAAACCGCTTACGTATAAGCTTGCCTAGGCAAAGTGTGGATAAACTGACCGGCTCAAAAATGACCTAAATAGTGTTGACTGGGCCATTAAATCCCAATACAAACCAACAAACAAACAAATCAAAACTTACATGTTATAGTTCTCAAAAGACGGAGTTAGATGGAATAACTCGAAACGTAAGTCATATTCATATTGCGATCATGAATTAGAGAAATGATATTCATGTCAATGCAGTATTTGTGGTAGAAAATTGTATGTTTGTTCTTTTGGCTGAAAATAAGATAGATAACTTCGCCAAATTCGTGAGACATACCTATTGCATGGTTTCGCCAAGTTCTGTTTCTACCACAAATACTGCATGGACATAAATATCATTTCTCTAATTCATGATCGCGATGAACCAAATACATCTGTCCCCTCATAGAGGATGAACCAAAGCAATGCACATGCCAAGACAATGCACATAACTTTGAACGTTTCCTAAAGGTCACAATTGGTGCTTTAAACTATGTAGGACTAATTATTAATATCGGAAAACCTAATCTGAGATGGAAATTTCCTAGTGCTACGACCATACAAGAACCATTTTCGCCGGAAAATTTTGTGTCTTATCATATGCGTTGTACCCATTTCCTTGCCCGTGGGCGTTGTATTGAAAATTGAACTAGGATTTCTCACTGTGGGCCTTCTAATTTCAAATTTTCCTTAAATCGTATTTGCAACAGTCCGATTTATCATGTGCATGTCTACAACCAACAAAAAAGTGCATGCCATCTTCCCAGAATAGCGTTTCATGTAAAATAATGAGATTTCGCGGTGGAGTAGCTCCACTGTGTCCGGTTCTCCGTTTGACTGGCTGTAACTGTCGAATTCGGACCATCGAAGATAAATTTGTGAATAATATGTGTCTTCCGTGAAGCTAATGTGAGCAGCCGTATTGATAAGTAACCATAACACGAGATCTAGAACAACAACAAACCTGCATATGTGATACCCATTCGGCCATTTTCTTTTTTATCCTGAGCGGAAAAATTTCCTTATCCGGTGTGTTTGTTCCTTACCCTGCGCGCTTGCCTTTACCAGTGTGTTGACTGTCAATGAAATATGAAGCGACCGTTTCATACGCATCATGAAATCACGCCTATATAATGCTGACCCCCTTGAACCCCACTTTTATATAGTAAAACTGGGGGTTTTAGGGGTAAACCTTATTTTTCTTATTTCTGCTCTCAAATATAAAACTCGATGAGGCGGTTCTAACGAGTACACCAAATCTATATTTTGAGCAGAAATAAAACAAAATCATAATTTTAAATATTAAAATCGATGAGGCGGTTCTAACGAGTACCCCAAATCTATATTTTGAGCAGAAATAAGATAAAATCTTTATTTTCATCTTAAAATTGTCGTTTTATCGGCGGTAAAATTTACAATGTATTTGTATAGGCGTATTTTCCGGCTCGACGCACGTGTTAAGCTTGCGTCATATACGGTGAAAACAAGTCCGTGAAACGAAGACCCCCCTAAACCCCACTTTGTATAGAGAAAATTGGGGTTTATGGGGATATACATTTTCTGCCTTATTTTTGCTCAAAAACATAGAATGTGGGTACTCGTTAGAACCGCCTCAATGAGGCGGTTCTAACGCGCACCCACAATCTATGTTAGAAGCAGAAATAATAGATGTTATTATATTTACCTAATATTTATCATTTTCTGACACCATGTTGGACGCCATTATTTCTTACGGACATGATTTCCTAATGAATACGTTGAAAACACCAATGACCCGTCTACCATGACCCGTTCAAACTCGTTTCTAAGTCCCCATCAATACGAAAACACGCCTATATAAATACACTGCAACCTTTATCCCCGAAAAAATGAAAATTTTGAGATGAATATTTTTGATATTTTTCTTATTTCTGCTCAAAATATAGATTGTGGTTACTCGTTAGAACCGCCTCACTGATTGTGGGTACTCGTTAGAACCCCCTCACTGAATATAGATTGTGGGTACGTGTTAGAACCGCCTCATTGAGGCGGTTCTAACGAGTACCCACAATCTATATCTTAGAGCAGAAATAAGAAAAATAAGGTTTATCCTTGCAGTCCTCAGTTTTACTATATAAAAGTGGGGTTCAAGGGGGTCAATATTATATAGGCGTGTTTTCATGATGGGCTCCAGATAATCAAAGCATTGAGAGTACTGGTAGATCGATTGTCTCTGAGTGTAGGCTGGGTACATAGTCCTGGCCCCCAGGTTATACAGCTTTTTAATGCTCAACTCAGCTGAGCATGAAACTTGTGGTGCTCATCAAAATTTAAATTCGAAGAAGTTGAGCGGTTTTTCTTTCTCAGATAGCAGAGAATGTTATTTGTCCTGCTCATAAATTTTAAAATGCCAACAATTGTTGGCATTTTTAAAATTTGTGAGCAGGACGAATTTCATGCTCAAATGAGTTGAGCATGAAATTTTTTTTATAACCTCGGGGACTGGACTGAGACTTAAACTGTTTTGTTTCACCCTTAAATTCCAGTTTTAAGCATAAAATGTAGACCCTGATCAGATGCCACGTTTGCAAAAAGCCCAGCCCATGATTCCAGTCCAGTTTCTATATATAGGAGAATTACAGCAAGTCCTCAAGGTGTCCGAATTTTTAGGAATTTTATGATAAGCCTGCAGTGGCTCGAACTAGCTCTGACTGGAACAAATATCCATCGTCCAAACCGTGTTCGAACTATTAAACCATTTTGTGCCGGACCCCCCAAAACGGGCACCCGGGCAAACAGTGCAGGCCCGGATCAGACGCCACAGAACGCGGCGTCTGATCAGGGCCTACACTGTTTGCTAAAACTTCGGTCATTTTTATTAAATAAATTTTGTAGAAAACACAACCTGACACCCCTAAAGTTTGAAATGGACTCCTGCTACATGTATATATATAAGGAGGAAGATTCCATTTGGTACAAAAAGGGTTAAAGTTCGACTGTAGCTGTGGTCTGGTTCTGGGAAACGAGCCTGTAAAAGATAAAAGATTTACGAATGCGGAAGAGTTGATATGAGGTATTTATTTGCTCATATGACCATTTTGGGGGCCGTCACACAGCAAAACATCATAGGAGACACTGTCCCATTATAATTTTTCATTGATATGGAGCAAATTCTTTCCTCTAAGAGTTACCCCTTTTTCAGTTGGGCAGGACAGGAAGTTCCGAAAGTTGTCTCCCTTTGAAAAATGGCGGAAAATTTGCCCGGTGTTCCCATTCCCTTTAAACGCCAACCGATTTTGGTCAATTGTTTGCCAGTCGATCCCCAGTTACTAAGCACGAAGTTCATCAGTGCTGGTGTCCACGTGACTATCGCTGATTGGTAGGAAATCCAGGTAACGGTTATTTATAGAAATTACCGCGCAATTCTTGTCGTTCTGACGTCAGATTTCTGCGCAAAAACAAAGCTCATTGTAAATTATTAACTCGGCGCATGCGCTGGGACATTGGCAAACAGTTTAGACCCAGATCAGACGCCGCAGAACGCGGCGTCTGATCAGGGTCTTAACTGTTTGCATAAAGTAGGGGAGAATTTAAGGGTTATACCAAAACAGCCCAATTCTTCGTCAGGTACTGATTTAAATAACTATATTATATCTTTAATTTTTGCAGTATAAATTTCTAATTTTTCTAAAACTAAGACTGTCTTGTCAGGTGAGACATGTATCTTAGCGGATTTGGTTTACACTTTTTGTTATATTTTAAATTTTGCAAGTCTCGCTACTTTGGACATCTCCTTCCTGATGCCCGGGACTTCCGTGGAGTGTGGGTCATGTTTGCTGATGTTGGCTCGGTGGGGGACGCCTATAAGTCCGCGGGTAGGCTCTCTTGCCTGATGCCTCCAGCTGACCTGTCTCATAGGCTACGTCGGTCAGTGTGTGCTCGGAGGGGGATGTGTTGTGTTTGCCGGGTCTTGTCCATCATCCGTTTCGGTTTCAAAACTTTGGGGCTGAGACACACTGATGAAGATTAAATATCAGAAAGGCCTATGTGTCACTAAATTAGGTATAGTTACGCCTTAATCAGAACTCTTCTTTCCCAGCTCAGAAACAATCGACCTATCTGCACTATCACTGCTTTGATTTAACATATTTTAACACGTTGTGTAGAAACCTCCATGGTGTAGCGGTTAAGGTACTCGCCTCATAAATTTAAACCAGGGGTCGTGGCTTCGATCCCGGGCTTTTCCAGACTTGCGGACGAGTCTTCATCAAGAAACACGCCTATATAATTTTGACCCCCTTGAACCCCACTTTTATATAGTAAAATTTGGGTTTGCAAGGGTACACCTTATATTTCTTATTTCTGATCTAGAACATAGATTGTGGGTACTCGTTAGAACCGCCTCGCCGAGGCGGTTCTAACGAGTACCCACAATCTATGTTTTGGGCAGAAATAAGAAAAATATCGGAATTTTTCATCTTAAAATTTGCGTTTTTTCCTCGGTAAAATTTACACTGTATTTATATAGGCGTGTTTTCATAATGTTAAACGGAGGTCACGTCTCCGTATAACCTTAGCTGTTGGAAGGACGTAAAACCCATATACACTCACTTATCGCTTTGTTACTGTTATCTGTCAATCACAAATACACAATAGTATGCTGTTGTCATTTTTTTTTTTTTTTTTTTTTTTTTTTCAGGAATTTAATCTTTTCTAGATTTTGGCTAATTGTCCCTCGCTATTAAAGTCATTTGTGACATTTTGGCTTGACTTTGTTAAACACTCTGTGGTGCGGTAACTCGTCGGACCAAAGCAGACGGAATCACATTGCTCAACAGGACATATTTGTATTATTATGGTACATGTGTTCGTCAGTGTGTGCTCTAAACGAGGCGTTTCTAAATAGTTTGAGAATTAATAGGGGAATTTGCCGTTTTTCATCTGAAAAAAAAAATGTGTTATTCAATTTACGCATTTTATTTATTTATTTATTTATTTACTCTGAACGATGAAAGAAGTTTTATTTATCTATTTATTTTTTATTTATTTATTAGAATCGAAACGGCGAAAGAAGTTTTATTTATTTATTTATTTATTTACTTAATTATTTATTTATTAGAATCAAAACGATAAAAGAAGTTTTATTTATTTGTTTATTTTAAAACCGACCACCACATCAGAGAGATTCGTCTATATTGTTAAGACGCATCGTCATAAGTCGATTGAGGCCCCCGCCTATAGGGGCTTGAAGAAATATATGGGCTGCATGATGCTTCCACGCAGAGCTGAATCCGGCCCGCACACTAGTACTGGTAAACCGCTTGGGGGATCTAAGCCTGTCCAGGAACCGCGGTGCGAGGCGGTCCGTCCATGCTAATAAACCCTATTGGTTTCATTGGGCTTGAGATGTCATTTCATCTCAATGTCGGGTAAAAGTCCCACAAAATTGGAAGCAACGTCTCCAAAATGACCTTTACAGTGTTGACGGGGACGTTAAACCTCAATTCAAACAAACAAACAAATTTCAATACAAGTATTTTATTTATTTATTTACTTAATTAATGTATTTATTTATTAGAATCGAAACAATGAAATAAGTTTTATTTATTTATTTATTTATTTATTTATTTATTTATTAGAATCGAAACGTTACAAGAAGTTTTATTTATTTATTTATTTACTTAATTATTTATTTATTAGAATCAAAACGATAAAAGAAGTTTTATTTATTTATTTATTTTTAAACCGACCACCACACCAGAGAGATTCGTCTATATTGTTAAGACACAGCGTCAGAAGTCGATTGACTGTCCAGGTGTTACTTTGATGAGTTTATTTATTTATTTATTTATTTATTTATTTATTTATTTATTTATTTATTTATTTATTTATTTACATTTATTTATTTATTTAGAATCGAAGCGATGGGCAGCAGCTGAAACGTGAAAATCCCCTAGTTAGATTTCCAGCAAACCCTAGCATCATGGAATCGACGGATATTAGCAGCACATATACGTCAGGTAGGAGGTTCTTTCTATCTATGTTTTAGTGTATTATTTGTCAATCGACCCACAGTTAACCATCACGTGGCCGAGTCCGTGAAACGAACACGCCCCATAAACCCCATTTTATAAAGTGAAAACTGAGCTTTACGGGGGTATACATTATTTAGGTTGTGGGTACTCGTTAGAACCGCCTCAACGAGGCGGTTCTAACGAGCTCCCACAACCTATGTTTGCAGTATAAATAAGATGAATATCTCGGATTTTCATCAGGAAAGTAGACATATTTTGAATGTGAAAAATTAACTATGTCACACTTATGTGTTTGTTTGTTTGTTTAATTTTGGGTTTAACGTCCCCGTCAACACTGTATAGGTCATTTTGGAGACGTTGCTTCCAATTTTGTGGGACTTTTACCCGACATTGAGATGAAATGACATCTAAAGCCCTGCCGCCCAATGAAACCAAAAGGGTTTATATGCATGGACGGTCCAACTCGCACCGCTTTTCCTAGGCATGCTTATAACCTCTGAGCCATTTGCCAGTACTCACGTGCGGATGGTTTCAGCTCTGCGTGGAAGAATCATGCAGCCCATCTATTTCTTCAAGCCCCGATGGGCGGGGGCGGACACTGGTGTTTTATCATAATGATAACCAGTGTCTCCGCTAACCCGATCAACGTGACCATTTTGTTGTTATTGTTGTTGTTTCGACAACCATCCTGAAAAAACATAATGATAAATTTGTCTTACATGCCGACCTTAATAGTGTCTAGGACTTTTTGATAGTTGTGTTTATTACATTGACTTGTTAACCTGGTGGTCAAGGGTAAACCCGACTTAGTAGAGAAAAGGGGAGTGGAATATAAGAATCTTATATGGGTGTTAGGGGTGGTTGGAAAAATCCGTCCCAAGGGTCACGGTCCGGCATCACGAGGCTTGCGGAGTGATGCTGGACAGTGATCCCGAGAGAAGGATTTTTCTATCCACCCCTCACATCCATATGGTATTCTTTTTCTTGCATACCTTCCATTTCTTAGCGCAGATTTTTAATGCTGCGGTCACTTCGGATACCGGCGTCCGCCATATTGTGATGCCACTACAGGAATGTTTAGCGACGTCACGTAACCTGCTGTGACGTCAACCTTAACGACGGCGCAAACGAGGTCGTATTCAACCAGTGCATTTATCAAACACGAGATTTTATTCGATTTTGGGTCGGGACACCAGGGTCAGAACATAAATTTCTATCCCCGGGTAAATTCACGGATTTCCTTGTCCGATATGCAAGAATGAAATATACATGTACATTATTTTCATATTTTGGGTTTTTCAGGGTTAACCTAAAGGTAAACCGGGACGTGGACGCCCGGCCGGCCGGCCGGCCGGCGCCCGCCCGCACGGACAACGCTATTCTAAAGGACAGACTTTTTCCTTGAAAAACCCGTCCAAAATCGCCAAATGGCATTATGGACAGGTTTTTCAGGGTTAACCAAAAAGTAAACCGGGACGCGGACGCCCAGCCGGCCGCCCGCCCGCACGGACATCGCTATTCTAAAGGACGGAATTTTTCCTTGAAAAAAAAAAAAAAAAACGTCTAAAATGTAATTAGCTATTTTGGCTACTGCACGGATTATATTCACCGGACAATAAATTTGACAATGTCTGGATTTTGGTTTCCGGCTTCAAATGCATTTACCTCCCCTGTGCTTGGGCAACGCACAGTTTTTTCCCGCGTTGAGACGGGAAGCAGTAATTTCTGTCGCCAGACTGTCATGTCTGGCGACGAAGCTCTAAAATCATTTCTAACACAGTCCGCATATATTTGCAATGTGAAGGAAGCACCATTGAAATCACGAGGCGGCGATGACGAGTAACGTCATTAAAACCTGTCGATTTTTGACGTCACTCGTGGATTCCTTGACGTTAGACTTTTTCGCAAAACTGGCGTCTAGCATGTCCGGCAATCTGATCCGATCTCGCCGCAGCTAGGCGTACATGATTCTTGATTCTTGATTCTTGAGAGTCTTGTAAGCTCTTTTGAGCTTGTCTACTCCCTCTAAACAGTTACTATACTAAAGTCCGCGTTTTCCGGTTCCGGTGTTTGGCTGATTTTGGCTGAATCATTAGTAAATTTCTGCCAGATTGTATCTATCTGGCAACAAAGCATTGTCTAATCTTGTTTTGAATTTCAACACTGTATCACTACAAACTATTTCTTCACTTAATGAGTTCCACTTGTTTATACAACGTACTGGAAAACTATTCAACCTGAGGTTCTTTCGACTCCTCGGTTTTGTAATTCTGAAAATGTGACCTCTGGTACAATTGTTATTAAATTCAAAGAATTTTTCTGGTTTTATATCTTCATATCCGTGTATTATTTTGTACAGCTGTATAAGATCATATCTCTTTCTCCTATAATGCATAGTGGGAAGATTTAACGACTTCAATCTCTCACAGTAGGATAATCCTTGTAGCTCTGGTACTATTCTAGTTGACCTCCTTTGTATATTCACTATTAACTGTATGTTTTTCTTTGTGTATGGGTAATAGACACTTCCACCATAGTCAAGTATTGACCTTATAAGGCTTTTATATAAAATCAAGAATGAGCTCTTATCAAGTGCCTTAAAAGTTCTCTTGATTAACCCTACAAGTCTATTGGCTCTATTTACCACATAGTTGATATGCTCATCAAACTTCAGGTTATTCTGAAACCATATACCAATATCTTTCTCTTTAGTATCTACTGGTAAAGTCTGCATGTTTCCATCTTTATCTTTAAGTTGATAGTCAAATTTATGATGCACATTTCCATAATTTATTACTTTACATTTCTGTACTGAGAACTCCAGTAACCAGAGTTTACTCCATTCACTGAGCTTTAACAGGTCTCTTTGTAATTTCTGTTGATCATTTATTCCATCTATTGCTGTATAAATTTTGGTATCGTCCGCAAATATTTTACAAAAACTCTCAAGACTGTCTGGTAAGTCATCAACGTAGATTATGAAAAGAACGGGTCTCAAAACCGAACCTTGGGGTACCCCCGAAGTGACTGGTTTCCAACTTGAGCATTCACCATTTAGCACAACTCTTTGCCTTCTGGCATGTAGGAAATCTTGTATCCAATGTAAAAGTTTACCTTGAATGCCATATTTCTCTAACTTTAACAATAGTCTGCCACGGGAAATAGTGTCAAAGGCCTTTTTGATGTCTAAATATATAGTATCTATTTGTTTGTTTTCATCAGAGTACTTACTCCAGTCATCCAACACATCCAACAATTGAAGTATGTAACTTCTTTTGTTTCTAAAACCATACTGACAGTTACTAAACAGGTTATTCTCATTCATGTGAGCCATAATGGTATCTCTTTCTGTTTTTTTCACACAGTCTGCATGGTAAACAAGTAAGGCTAACCGGTCTATAATTGGTAGTCTCACTCTTATCTCCTTTGTTTTTATACAGGGCTGAAATATTTGCATCCTTCTATATAATGGGTACACAGCCTTCTACAAATGACTTGTCAGAAATCTTCTGTAACGGTGTATTAACAATATCAGCAGTTTCTTGCAATAAACGAGGGTGGCAACCGTCTGGCCCCATAGATTTACTGATATTCAAGTTTTTAAGTTGTTTGGTCAAAACTTCCATGTATGTTTTTAAGACAGTCACAGGTCTACCATGATATCTGACATCAAATAATGGTAACTGTCCAGATTCTTCGTTCACAAAAACAGAGGCAAAAAATGTATTTAATAATTCTGCTTTCTCTAAATCTCCATGAACAATTTCTCCATTTCCATTTTTCACATCTGAAACCATGGTGTTTGACTTTATCTTGTCCCTGACATAACCCCAAAAACCCTTGGGGTCAGTCTTCACATTTGCAATGACACCTTTTTCAAATTTCTTTTTCGCTGTACGGATCACTTTGGTGCAATTATTTCGAGCTTTGCAGTATTTAAGATAGTCTGTCCTATTCTGTGTATGAATGTATCTATTCCAGGCTTTATGTTTGGCCCTAACACTAGCTTAGCAAAGTGTGTCAACCCATTTCTGTCTTTTTCTGCCATGATTTGTCCGTTATAATGGTACATTTTTATCTATGCAACTGTTTATTTTATTGATGAAGAAATTCCAACTTTCTTCCACATTTAATTCATTTATGCTGTTCAATCAACTGAACCTAGTTCTTCTCTTATACGATCATAATTTCCCTTATAGAAATTTCTTTTAACTGTCTTTGATTCCAGACTGACTACATTACAGTTCAGCTCCACAATGAAACTAATATGATCACTGAAGCCCACATTGGAGCTATATATAACCTTTGTGACTATTTCAGCTTTGTCGGTAATAAACAAGTCCAGAACATTGGCCCGTTGCCCTTCTCTGTACCTTGTTGGCTCATTAATAAACTGACTTATAAAGTTATCTCTTAGACATTCAATAAAATGAAATTCAGGATGTGCATGATTATGGGGTGTGGTCCAATCTTTCCACGAAATGCTCGGAAAATTAAAGTCACCCACTAAAACAGTATATGCATAATTGAGACAAACTGCTCTGTTTATCAGTTCCTCTAATTGTCTGGAGTTTCTAATATTACTACTTGGGCTACGGTAAATACCACCTATCAACATTTGCTCATTTGAGTTCAATCTCAGCACGCACCAACACATATGTTACGTCACTTGCTAAAGAAGAATCTATGTCAGAGTCGTTTTGAAATTTAAAGTCATTGTCTTTATTTTTAGCTCCTAAGCAACTGATATCACAACTGAGCAAATACTTGTCTCTATCCTCAAAAATCTCTTTCAGAGGGGAAGATGTTTCAGGGAAAAGGTTTTCTATGATGACTGGACTACTTGAAATGGGTGTATAACATGTATCATCAATCAATAATGATTCATCTTGATTAACAGCCATCTGGCTGTTATTAAGTGTATCGGAAATTCTCAAAACTTCAAAAGAACTGGAAAAAGAACTTGAACTTGTAGAACTTAAACTCTTATAACTGGAACAATCAACTAACGCATTTACATGAGCATTAATGTCCGTTTTCTGATATTTAACGCAACTGGGAACCATGAAATGGCCCCCCACCCTCTGCTACTCCCTCTGCTGATTCCCGCCTTCTGACTTGTTGTCTACACTGTGTAACTCATTTCATATTGATGTTAGATCTATTTTAATCGCAATTTGTTTTGTGGGTCTTTTTTGATCAGTTGGGTAATAAAACTTTTATTTCATGACCGTTTGTTGGATAGTCGACGCCTCGGACGACCCAATGGGAAATAATGCATGGAATCGTCCGCGGCGCCTCGGGACAAGTGGGATAATAAAAACCATGGCCCCTCGGCGCCTCGGACGACCCCACGCACTATTGCCCAAGGCCTGGCAATAGTGCATGGGATCGTCCGCGGCGCCTAGGGACAAGTGGGATAGTCAAAACCACTGCCCCTCGGCGCCTCGGACGACTCCATGCACTATTGCCCCGAGGTCTAGCCGTTGGCCCGGGCAACAAAGCATGGGATCGTCCGAGGGGCAATAGGTTCGACTATCCCCTAAATGGCCATCGAATAACTGTAAAATATCACACGACCCCTATTGTAAAACGTTTCTCATGTTATTTTACTAGGCTATGATACCACCGGGAGCAGTCATCCTAGTTCAAAGAAGCCGAAAAGACTGACAATAGAAATACCAACAAAAATTGAGAAAGAACAAGGACGGACAAGATTCTACAAACACCGGCCTTCAAAGGGCGTGGTTTGTCTCAAGTGGATCGCAACGTTTATTTTAGCGTTGCTGTTACTGGCTTTTGTGACTCAAAGCAAAATTTCTATGATCTCTATCTCCGAAAATATGCACAGACATGCCACAGATTCGGACGGCTCCGGTACTCAGGAAGCATGTAGAATGTTTGTTATGTTGTTTCTCATAATTTTGATACCTAACTGTGTGAACTTCCTTCGCGGGGTATGGGAAGGGCTGTTTAGAAAAGACATACCATGGCCAAAGAAAGGTGCCTTATTTCTGGTAGGTATCATTACGAAAATACGCCTACACAAATACACTGTAAATTTTACCGCCGAAAAATGAAAAGTTTAAGATGGAAAATAGTGATATTTGTCTTATTCCTGCTTAAAATAAAGATTGTGGATACACGTTAGAACCGCCTCATCGAGGCGGCCCACAATCTATATTTGGGAGCAGAAATAAGAAAAATAAGTTCTATCCCAGTAAACCCAAGTTTTACTATATAAAAATGGGGTGTAAGTGGGGTCAAAACTATATAGACATATTTGCATGATGCATGGACTTGAAACTAAGGCTGACACGATTAATCGTATAATCGATTAATCGATCGATAAATTTCACAAAAATGATTATCATTTCTGATTTGCTTTTAATCGATTACTTGATAGGTACAATTTACTACCCGAAGTTATGCCTAAAATAGCTGGATGAGTGGCAAACAGTGCAGACCCTGATGAGACGCCGCATTCTGCGGCGTCTCATCTGGGTCTACACTGTTTCTCAGGCCTGTTTGTTCAAATCAACATTGGGTAAAGTGCAACATATGGTAAGAGTCATGCTCAGACAGGAAGCCAGATAGGTAAAATAATGACAAAAACCTCAGCGATTACTAATCGATTATCGATCGCAATGACAGGACTGATAATCGATTATCTTTTCAGCTCCGATTAGCCAGCTCTACTTGAAACCCTTAACAGCAAATCAGAAAACGTGATACAAGCGGTTTCCTGATCAATGCGTACAGATAAACACGCTTAAATATAGAGGATCATGTATTATTGAATTTATTAAACGAGTTGAGGAAAGGGAATAAAATGTGAGGCTTTGCGGAGCATTTTGTCCCTTTTCTTCAACGAGTTTAATAAATTATTGATTTTGAGGATCTTACATGAGTGTTCATGTATTATTGAATTTATTAAACGAGTTGAGGAAAAGGGATAAAATGTGAGGCTTTGCCGAGCATTTAGTCCCTTTTCTTCAACGAGTTTAATAAATTATTGATTTTGAGGATCTTACATGAGTGTTCATGTATTATTGAATTTATTAAACGAGTTGAGGAAAAGGAATAAAATGCGAGGCTTTGTCGAGCATTTTATCCCTTTTCCTCAACGAGTTTAATAAATTCAATAATACCTGATCACGAATGCAAGATTCTATTTATCATATGACATTTAAAACGCATTTTATTCAAGACTGTTTTACAAAATGTCAATTTTCCGCCATTAGTTAACGCAACGTCGTTAAGGACGCCGTACATGTAGCGTTACGGGACGTATCTAGCTGATTTGCATATTTAACCCACTAGTGGATTATCGAAAATATTACATGGCGTTATTACACTCTCAGACGCGACGTCATATGATAAATATAAATTTAACCCCCTTAAACACAACTTTTACATAGTAAAACTGGGGTTTTACTTGGGTAATTATTATTTTTCTTTTATCTGCTCAGAACATTGATTGTGGGAACTCGTTAGAACCGCCTCGTAAAAACAGATTGTGGGTACTAGTTAGAACCGATTAGTCTAAGTGGCTCTAACGAGTTCCCACAATCTAAGTTTTGGGCAGAAGTATGAAAAATATCAGAACTTTTAATGAAAAAAAATGAATTTTTGGTTGTAAAACTTTCAATATATTTGAATAGGCGTGTTTTCGTAATATGCTCATATAAATGTTTCTGATAACAGCACCAGCACGCCATAGACCAAACATCTTATCACAGAACGTCAATCTTTCGCATCATTGACCCAGGACCGTTTGTCCGCAGACATTGCATCATTGCATCATCACGGGCTGTAAACATTCAGTTTTGTGAAATGTTAGGCTAAGCCTATTGCATAGGATCTGTTTATACATGTACTGCGACGGCTCCACAATTTCACCCTAGCCTCCACTTAATCTCTTTATTGCATGACTCTACTCCATGACTCCAGAACCATTGTCCTAATTGAACAACACACCTTAAGAGAGCTTTCCGCGGCGCTAAAGTTTAATATTTTCCCGTAATTGCGTCAGAAGTGAAGCATAATGTGTGTCATTGATTGTCTGTCCCTTTTAGAGATACATGTAATCTGTCAGCAGAATACCATCTGCATCTCTGAAAACCGAGGCCATAAACATAACCCCAAAACGACATAAAGAATTACATTTCAAGATTTTCATTCAAAAATCATTTTCCATTATAATCTCCATTAGTCAAATTGACCTTCTCATTTTCAAATTGACCTCCGATGCAAAACTGGCCTGAACATTGTATGGAAAACGTGTAGATTTATAAAAGTATGTCTTGGGAGCAGATATGGTATCGCCGTATCTGACTGCAACAATAATTGTTCACTGGAAGCTTGTCATTGGACAATCAGAGCAAATCCACCTGTGTTTGCTGACTTTCTACTTTCGATTTCACCAATGAGCGTGCGAGACAAAAATGATTGCAACGAAACGACTGAAAACCTTTCAGTAACACCCGGTATGAACATGCGGGTGCAAAAACTGATAGAATAACATTCTCCGATTTTCAAGATATATTTTGATCAAGAATAATCTTACCTGTGACCTTCCTGCAACCCACGAATACCAATAACAGGAAACGTTCAAATTGACCTTCCGATATAAGTCAAATTGTTTCAAATTGACCACCGGCGGAGGTCATTTTGAATGTTTACAGCCAGTGATCATGTAACGAATGGCCACCCAGCAGGCACATGACGTAATTGTGACGTCATATCAACGTCGGTACAACGTCATAACGTTTATTCAACGTTACATATACGTCGTTGCAACGTCATTGCACCGACGTTGATTTGACATTGCCCTGGCGACTTGTGCCTGCTGGGCATCAACAAATTTGAATACTTCGGAATCACTATATAAACTCATTATCAGGTGCGCGTACGGATCAGTAGTTTTGTTTGGCAAATAAAATTAAGTATAACGATCCTAAGAGGGTGGTAGTGACAAATGTCACCCTTTAGAATATGAATATCAACCTTGGCTGCGCTTCCTTTGATATTAATATTTTATACTATAGCCATCTAAGAAATGTAACAATATGTTTGTCTTTTTCTCAGGAAAGTAATGTTGGTATACTACAATCCTCTCAGGAATGTATATAATATTCAAGTTTTATTCTAACACGATTTAAAGAATGTATTTTTTATATGCGATCATCCACTCAGAATGATATACATGTATTTATATAGCGTCATCTTTTCTGCAGTGCAATATTTATATACTGTCATCGTCTCATAGATGTAATATTTACGTGTATATACTATCATCCTCTCAGGAATGTAACATTTATACACTATCATCCTCTCAGGAATGTTATATTTATATGCTATTATCCTCTCAGGAATGTAACATTTATATAATATCATCCTCTCAGGAATGTAATATTTATATACTATCATTCTCTCAGGAATGTAACATTTATATACTATCATCCTCTCAGGAATGAAATATTTTTTATACTATCATCCCCTCAGGAATGTAATATTTATATACTATCATCCTATCAGGAATGTAATATTTATATACTATCATTCTCTCAGGAATGTAACATGTATATACTATCATCCTCTCAGGAATGTAAATTTTTTTATACTATCATCCTCTCAGGAATGTAATATTTATATACTATCATCCTCTCAGTAATGTAATATTTATATACTATCATCCTCTCAGGAATGTAATATTTATATACATGTACTATCCGCCTTTCATGAATTATATATTTATAAACTATTACGTATCATCTAGTATTTATGGAACGTAATATTTAGATACCATCTTCCACTAAGGAATGTAATTTTATATACAGCCGCCCTCTCAGGAATGTAATATTTGTATCAGGAATTAATTATTTGTCTAAATCGCGACGGCAGTGAGGGCGAGGATTGCAGCCGCGTAAAATCAATTTAAGCCCCCTATTGAAAATCTGTTCACTGACCGTTCCAAGGCGGTTCTTCTGTCGCGGTTTATTTTTGTTATGGCTTGTCTTTGAGTGTGTTTATCGCTTATACATGATCTTTCTGTTTTGGATAGCCAATAGGCCATTATGTGGGAAAGTAGCTATCCGTTTGGCTTTCCGCCATTGATGTTTCCATTAGGGTCTAGTTATTTCATATTTGTGTTTCTTTCCCTTTGGTGTCTCTGATGGGAGCTGTGGGTTAATTGTATTGATTCCTGATCATTGCTTTCACATCTATTTTAAAATTAATATAGGAGTAATATTTATATATCGGCTTCTCTCTGGAATGTTATATTTATATACTATCATTCTCTCAGGAATGGCATATCTATATACATGTTTTATCATCCTCTGTGAGCTGAACTATTGATATACTATCATCCTCTCAGGAATGTTATTTTATTTATCATATGACTCGTTGATATGCAGTGGATAATGTCGTGTCATAAGAACTGTATGACCACATGTGTAATAACGTTTTGGCGGGATTAAGTAACGTCATGACGACGTCCATGTCATGCATTGTTTTTTTTTTTTTTTTTTTTTTTAAATATTGTCAAATTTGAAGGATATATAATCCAATACAAAATGGTTATATGATCAAAAGAATCCTACACTCCTGGTCATTTCTCGTCGTAGGTTCGTTTTATAAATTTCATATGAAATGACCACTCGTGTAAGATCCTCTATATGATAATTGAGCCAGCGCACGACAAAACCTACAATAAGACATGTGCGGCTAACGAAGACTCAGATCAGCCTGCGCATCCACACAGTCTGATCAGAGTCTTCGTTGTGCGCTGTAAGGATATCTAAGGGACCACTGCTCCTTCATGCAGCAAGAGAAGTCTCTGGTTAGACTATAGGATGCGCAGGCTTATCTGATTCTTCGATTGGCGCACACTTTGTTGTAGGTTTTGTCGTGCGCTGGCTCATATTATTTTCATTTATTTCAGGGAGTATTAATAAGTGCAATAGAAACCTTCGGCATCTGTATATTTGTAATGAAATTACCAGCAATGACAAAACCTTATAACGTCGTACTGCTTATGAACTGTGTGTTCTTAATACCAGTAGGTGTTGCACTGTTTAGAGCTTTCCGCACAACTGAAAGACGGTCTACAAAGAAGGTGACTTTCTTTGGCATTGCTTTTCTGCTAGAACTAGCTGGAATAGGTTTGCTTTGTTATATCTGGAATCAGAACAGTTCAACGGAATTGAAAGACATCTGGTACCCGGTGGTTGGTGTTGTATGTTTGTCAATCGCCTGGCTTCCTGAGATTCAGTCGTTTTTATTGCGGACAAAGCCGAGAGTTGCCGAAAATGGTGACGTAACCTCGGGTACACCTAACAACTCATACACTTGTGTAGGATCAGACGAGACAACTCTGAAAACTGTGTCGGAAGAAAGGGATCGTGAGTTTTCTGACTCGGTTAGTGTTAATCTAAGAAGGAATGAGGTTTCAGAGCAGCCACAGTTAATTGCTGAAGAAAAACCTACATGGAAAATGGTGATATTTATGTCTTTCTGGAAAATTGTATTCACATTTGTATTCTCATTTGTGCTACTACGCGTTGCTATATTCAGTTCGGATTCTGGTGATGTCAGTAGTCACTTCAAAATGGGCTGGTACGGTTGGCAGGAGAGAGGAACTTATTTCTTTATAGCAAATTGTTGTAGTAGTTTATTAGGTTATGTCGTTGGATATATAGCGTGCACTACTTGTATGCAAAAAGGCTCGTTTGTTTTGCCACTCTTTCTAGCCACGCCGTTGGCCGCGGTGTTACTGGCTGTCAATAACTCGTGTGTTGGTCTTTTGTTTCCTGGCGCTCCGGGTTCTACCTGTGATCTTCATGGAACGATGGATGTTATTTTGTTTTATGTGGCAACAGCCTGTCTGGTGTTTGCACATGTTTTTTCATTTGGATACCCCATTTTCACCAGCAAGACGCTTGTCAAGCAGAACGAAGCACAGGTAGGTTCAGTAAAATTAAACCCTTTTTGTACTAAATGGAATCTTCCTCCTTATACATAGTAGGAGTCCATTTCAAAATTTAGGGATGTCACGTTGTGTTTTCTTCAAAATTGATATGGAAATGGCTGAACTTTTTGCAAACAATGGAGGCCCTGATCAGACGCCGTGTTCTGCGGCGTCTGATCTGGGCTTGCGCTGTTTGCCAGGGTACTCGTTTTGGGGTTTCTGGTACTGAATGGGTTTATAATACAATGGAACCTCCGAAAAGCAGCCGGCCTTGAGAAAGTCCAAATTTGACTGCTCAAAGGAGGTTGCTGTTTATCAGAGGGAAAGGTCTGAGATGAGGTATGGATTGATATCTAGAGGATTACATGAGTGTTCATGTATTATTGAATTTATTAATCGAGCTGAGGAAAATATAAAATGCGAGGCTTCGCCGAACATTTTTTTCCTTTTCCTCAACGAGTTTAATCAATGATTGGTGTAGAGGATCATACATGAGTGTTAATGCATTATTGAATTTATTAAATGAGTTTAGGTAAAGGGGTAACTTGCGATGCTTTGCCTAGCATTTTATCCCTTTTACTCAACGAGATTAATAAATTTAATGCTACATGAGCACGAATGCAAGGTTCTATTTATCATATGATATTTAAACCACATTTTATTCGCGATTTTTGTACAAAAATGTCAATTTTCCGCCCTTTGTAAATGCGACGTCGTTAAGGACGTCTTCGTGCAACGTTACAGGGCGTATCTAACTAATTTGCATTTTTAATCCACTAGTGGATTACCGAATCTAATATGCGGCGTTATTACAGTCCCAGACGCGTTGTGATATGACGCAGACAGATAAAAATCAGAGACTACTGAATATAGCTCAACATGGATGTACGAAAAGAATAAAAACATGTTTGGAGCGGTGTCATCTGACACCTCTTCATCATTTTTTTTTTACTTTTCATTTGCTTACATATTGCATTACATTGTACTTATGCATATATTACAATGGCAATTTTGACAAACGTAAACACAAAGAAAAGAAATTCCCGATTTTACATCCGAATTTTCATTATTGAGTTAGCTCTGGCTGTTAATTAGAGGGAATTCAGATTAAGTAAAATGGCTGCTGGCTGGAAGAAAGAGGTGGCTGCTCAGCAGCGGTTAAATGGATAATCATTACAATAACAGACCCGTGCGACATAGTGCTTTTTTCACATCTCCAAAATGGCTAATTGTCTTATGCAAATCCGTGATATATTCCTAGTTTATACTGCAAACATAGGTTTGGGGTGCTCGGT
This sequence comes from Lucinisca nassula, assembly GCA_963580285.1. Classification (NCBI taxonomy): domain Eukaryota; kingdom Metazoa; phylum Mollusca; class Bivalvia; order Lucinida; family Lucinidae; genus Lucinisca; species Lucinisca nassula. The sequence goes on along the minus strand of OY757027.1, from coordinate 32,451,393 downwards.
AGAACCGCCTCAGTGAGACGGTTCTAAGGAGTACCAACAACCTATGTCTCAGAGCAGAAGTAGGAAAAAAATGTATACGCCCGTAAACCCCAGTTTTCTCTATATAAACTGGGGTTTGACGGAGTGTTTGTTAACGTGATGGAAAAGCTTGGTGGAAGTGTTATGACTGCTGAAGAGAGGTGGCCGCTATACAGTCGTGACCATAAGTGAACGTTTTACTCTATATTCAAACCACTCTAATTTCTTTTCGGACATATTTTCAGATTATCGCAACCCTATAAGTATCAATATTGTGCCATCTGCTTATATATAATAAACACCAAAAATAAATCGTTTTTGGTGAATAAGGCTAAACGATTTTGAAGTATACAAATTACCATATTGAATATCGAATTTCCTAGGTGAACCTTTTGAAGCGCCCTTATACGTTTAATTCACCGAACTTCTCGTAATTCGAACTCAGCGCGCCTATATAGGCAATGGAAAATAACAGTCTTTTATTCTACAACAAATAACGACAAGGAATAGCGTGATGAATGACGTCATTAAAAAGTTCCAGTTGATGACGTCACTAGTCGATTTCCTTGACGTTAGACGGTGTAACATCATTTTCTCGCATCGAAAACGTTAGAAAAAGATATAAATGCATGTATTTCAGTCGATAATTTTAGCGGAATTTCTTCTAACAATGGCGAAAAGTTGTGAGAACAGCATTATTGCCGATTTTCAACCTGTAAGAATCGAAAAAGATCAGCTATAGTTTGTGATTTGTTGATTAATAAATCACAGTTTGTCGGTCAGTTGTAATTAGACAAATCACACGCGCTACGTCGGTCAGTTGTAAGTAGACAAATCACGCGCGCTACGCGCTCTTGGTTTGATCTACTTTACGACTGACCTCCAAACTGTGATTTATTACTCAAAAAATCACAGTTAGAGCTGACCTATTTCTAAATTAAAGATGGACTACACCATTCCGTGTTAACTTTATTGAATTTTTCAAAAAGTGCATATTCATCGACAATTAAACATTTCAGTGTTACCCAGAATGTTTTGCAGTGTAACGTTATTAATAAGCGAGAAATTTGAAGAATATAAAATGTTAACAGAACAGAGTTGCATATGTTTTGCTGTCAATTGAAGCATGGTGTTAAATGGCCGTAGCATTTTCAAAGTCAATCAAGGTAAATCATACCACCGCAGTTCTCAGGCCATAAATTGTCTCTGTCTTGATCTTTACAAATTATTATTGGTATTCTTATCTCTCCATGAGTGATGCTCCACTGATAAACAAGGGGCATTTAACTAAGGGGGTTATGATTGAATAACTGTACTGAAGGACTTTCGTTGGTTGAAATGCATATTTTTCTTAATTTCCTTAATTTTGTCAAATTCGTTTCACTAAATTCTACCAAAAATGCCAATTAGTTTAGAATTTACATTGCTTATTGGTATTGAGTAATGAATAGGTTGGGCGTTCAGGATAAAAAGCTGCTTTCATTTGTTGAAACCAAGTACCAGGCTTCCTGAAAACTCATCTTTTGATTTCCAGCACTATCTTTGAAAGGATTCATCTCCTTTATTTATTGGCTGAGGTATCTACTTTTTTAGCATTTAGGTTCTTGAAGATTAGGCATGAATACTGCATCACAGATTTTTGTACCTTGTGTAGTTTCTGTTTAAATGAAACTTTTGTTCAGTATGTCCAATTAATTTTGGAACAGAAATTAAATTCGGTATATAGTCCACCTTGGATGGCACGAACCCCTTTGGGACCATGAAAATTTGTTCGAGACAGCGGTAGTTCGAGCCACGGAGGGTTAATATTAGTGCCATACAAGGAAACATAATGGAGATAATAGTGGGATATCTTTTCGGGGTTATATATTATATGTATGTTGTGTGTACTAATTAGAATCGTCTCATCGAGGCGTTTCGAATGAGTACACACAGCATACATTTGAAAGATAAAGGAAAATCTCCCTAAATCATTTCTATCAAGTCTGTTTCGTATTTGGAGGAATTCCCTTCGGGCCCAAGAACGGGTTCGACTCATCCATGGTAGTCGAGCCAACGGAGTTCGAGCCATTGAAATTCTACTGTATCTTGCTTAACAAAAGTTTAAAAGGAAATCCCTCATACATTTTAAAAGAGATGTCATTTCATTCCAGTGTCGGATAAACATTCCACAAACTCGGAAGCAAAGTCTCCAAAATTGCCTTTTTAGTTTTGACTGGAAGTAAAATCTCAAAACAATCCAACAAACTGCTGTATTGACCCTATGTATTCGGATAGATAGGCCTGAGCAAACAGTTACACGGCGTCTCATCAGGATCTAAACTGTTTGCCACCCACCCAGCTATTTTTATACGCCCGTTTTGTAAAAACGGTCATATAAATGTATGGGGTCGGCGTCCGTCTGTCCGACCGTCCGTCCGTCTGTCTGAAAACTTTTCGTTTCCGGATAACTCCTCCTACAGTTTTCATCCGATCAAGCTGAAACTCGGTCGGTAGTAAGACCATGACATTGTTTCGAGGTTATGGGCCACCAAATATTTGGGTGATTTAAAAAAAAATGAGTCAAAAGTGTGACATTAAGGATGAAAAATAAAGTTTGATATCTGGCAATTATGCATATAAAAATGGCATCTCAGGATGTCAAATTTTATGAAAACAAACATGGGAATATAAAGAATCCAAAACAGCTTTGAAAATTTTTTGATGTTATTTCAATCACTGAACTTTTTTTAAACAAATTCATTGATTTTCAGAGGTTGCTTAAAAGCATTTAAACAAGTCAATTCAATGTATAATGTATTTCATATGGTGAAGTAAACGTTACGCCATAATCTGGAAGAGAAATTCATTATTTTTACAGGATTTTATAGTTTTTTTCTGCTATTTTAGGCAAATTTCACCCATCTTTTTTATTTATGACCTCAAAAAGTTTGCATAAAAATCTAAAAAGTGGAAAATAAAGGTCAAATTTGATCTTGTACATATACTTGATTGTAGAAGTTAGTATGCCAAAATTTACTTGGAAAGGATCGGTCGTTATGTGATGAGGGCACTTCTAATAACAGTGGAATTTTTGGATAAATCGTTACACTTGGGACAAAATCTATGAAATCAGATATCCATGTAAGGAGCTATTTTCAGCTGATCTTAGGGTAATACGTTTTGTTGTTCATTGAAGCTGATATGTCAGCGAAGCCAAAGAAGTATTTCTTGCATACTATAGGATGCCATTGTCAGAAACAAACTCATGAATCATTCATCAAAGATTTTGGCTAAAACAAACAACATGTTTTATAAAGAGACAATTAAGTCTTCTTAACACCCAATCTCTTTTTATAACAAAAAAGAATGTTTATCAAACCTTTCTAGGTGCTTGGTAAGTAAGCAAAGTGTAGTTTCAATGAACAGAATACTTTACAACAACGAACAGTGAAACCGTTACACTCGGGACAAAAATGTAAACATGTCTTTAAAACAGGCTTTTAAGTATTATGGCATGAATTGCAGCTGTAAATCCGGACTCAAAACAACTAAATCATTGTGTTTCTTCATAAACAATGTTACTCTGGTACAGCTGCTTACTAATGTCAACTTTGAAGTATCGACCACTCAATGTCAAGAACTTGCTTACACATCAAATACATAGTTTCACAAAAATATAGTTGATTCTATTTAACATTTTATTTATAACTGTTGTTACAATAAGACCGGTTGCAAAAACCTGTAAAAATTGATTTGGTAAGCTTGATGGAATTTCTACATTGCAATAATAATTTGATAAACCGTTACACTTGGGACAAAAAGAAGAAATGGTCTTTGGAATCATTCTAACGTCTACAAACTGGATCTTTGGTCAGGCCCCTCGGAGTCTAACTGTTGGTTTTCTTTTGCTCCAGCAATTCTGTTGTTGTATGCTGTCGAGTCCTCAACCTTGTTTCATCTCTGTAGTTGTTTTTATTTGTATGTTCTCGGAGATATTACACTGATAAGTTAGGAAGCCTTCATGCGGACTAAACAAAATTAGTGTATACCGCGACAGAGGTAAGGGCGAGGATTATGGCCATGTAAAATCGAATTAAGCCCCCCCCCCCCCCTCCACGTGGAATTCTTTTCACTGACCGTTCCAAGGCGGCTCTTCTGTGGCGGTTTTTTTATGTTTTTGTTTGTTACTTACTGTGTGTGTCACTTGTATTTTTTATTTTGGATGGCAATTTGGCCATTTTGTGGGAAAGTAACTGTCCTTATGGCCTTCCTTTGTTTAGGTTTCCATTATGGTCTGATCGCTTCATGTTTGTGTTTCTTTCCCTTTGGTGTCTTTGATGGGTGGAGTAAGTTAATTGTATCGATTCCTGATCTTTGTTTTATTTATACTTTTAACTGCAATTACTGGCAAAATATCGTTTGTCTGTTTTCTGTCAGGTTTTTGTTGAAATCTTAAGAAAAATAAAAATAAAATAAAACATCTGAAACGCAACTCACTCAAAGGCTTTATAAAGTATCCATGGCGAAATGTGTATTGACCAGTGCAAAATGTTTTCACGTTAGCACAGTGAAAAATTTCCAAGTATCATGTGCTTTGTCCTTATATAAACAAGCAACTGATATTTGGAAACTTGTTGTGAACTGAATATTCATTCACTTTCATGATCATAGAACATGTTTTGAAATTGGCCTTGAACTTTATTGGGCCTTTGTAAACTTTCAACATGTTATTTAAAGTCAATTTGATACACTAGTGTATCATAGTTCAAGCTGTTTAAATGTGCATTATGTTTTCAGCTGCATGTATTTCATGCAGCTGGAATCTTAGTTTGAGCCCTCTGCCAGGTAGTAGTGTTTGGGTAGTCAGCTTGAAAATGATGTCATCTACGGGCTGCCAGGCTATGCCTTCTCTTGGTGGCCAAGTGTACACTCCTGGAGTTCTTGTTGCCCTGAGAAACCGGAGGTTCACATCATCCGACTCCACAGCTAAAACCTAAGAAGACAAAAAATGCACTACAAGAAAGCGTTAACATAGCTCTTTGGCTTCTTAAAAATAGTTTTTTCTTTGAATATAATCATAACCGTTTATTGCACCTTTGGTCAAGCTGTTGTATTTAATTGAATAACTTGATGGTATGATTGCCATTTCATACAATTTTTGAAACATACTTAAGATTCAACGCTAAAATTGCTTATTGTATATTTATCATATATGACGTTGTTGATAAGCGGTGGATAACGTCGTGAAATAAAAATCGTTATAAAACTTTGGCGGGATTAAGTAACGTAATGACGACGTCCATATCAACCATGTATTTTCTGTGGAAAAAAATGTCAGATTAAAAGGCAATAAAGTCCAATTACAAATGGTCATATGATAAAAAGAATCTTACATTTGTGTTCATTTCATATGAAATTTATGAAACTCTTGGAAGGCTCGTTGCATAAATTTCATATGAAATGACCACTCGTGTAAGATCCTCTATATAACACTCAACTAAAATCCTTTTTGAAATATATACTTACTATTGGCAGAAACATACAGCTTTTCCTCCTGCCCTGTTGGAGTTTAACAGCTACAAATTCATTTGGTTCAGGAAGACTGAAAAAAAAGTAAAACATGACTTTTTGTAAAATTATTGTAATTAAATGAGACAATATATGTTCTACTGTTAGAACTAGCATAAACTTTTTCATGCTTTATGTTGTTGTGTGTGGTGTAGGTTAACTGCCTTGCTTGTATTAACCCTGCTGTATGTAACCCTTTGACTATTAGCACTCCCTCTGTAGCATGCTCACTTGCTTTGTAACATAGCATCAAGGTTGGTGGTAATTTGCACATGTCCATATTAGTCATTAGCCAGGCAACCCTAGTGCAAAGGGACCTGGGGGTTCAAGTGAGGAGTAGGAAAGGTAAGTATTCAACCAGAAAACAAGATTGCATTTGTTCAGCTTACATGTACACTTCATATTCATCAGTTCTGTGGTGTATTCCTTGCTTCCAAAGGATAACCCATTCTAGAACATATTTTGTGTTGGGACTTAACAAAGGCGTAGTTCATTAATTCATATAATTAGAAATGAGAGTTCTCTGGTCGGGCCCATCGGAGTCTAACTGTTGGTTTTCTTTTGCTCCAGCATTTCAGTGGTTTCTTGCTGTCGAGTCCTCACCGTTGTCTCACCTCTGTGGTTCTTTGATTTTTGTGTTCACGGAGATGTTGCACTGATGAGTTAGGAGGCCTTCATGCGGACTGAACAAATTATTTGTCTAAATCGCGACGGAAGTAAGGGCGAGGATTGTGGCCACGTAAAATCGATTTAAGCCCCCCAGTGGAAATCTTCCACTGACCGTTCCAAGGCGGCTCTTCTGTGGCGATTTATTTATGTTGTTGTTTGTTACTTACTGTGTGTATCACTTGTGTCTTTTAATTTTGGATGGCCATATGGCCATTTTGTGGGAAAGTAACTGTCCTTATGGCCTTCCTTTGTTTAGGTTTCCATTATGGTCTGGTCGCTTAATGTTTGTATTTCTTTCCTTTTGGTGTCTTTTATGGGTGGAGTTAGTTAATTGTATCAATTCCTGATCTTTGTTTTACTTCTACTTCACTGTATCAATGCAGATTACATAAAAATATTACCACTTCTCTGGTTCTAAACTGACGTAGTGTTTTATTTCTCGTAAATAGCCAACCACCAGAGTACCCCGGGGATGTCTAGCTGCACCGAGTCTCACATCAGGTTGATCCTTTTGTATAACTTTGAGTTCGCATGAAAGCATACTTCAAATCGCCTCAATACAGACATGGTCCGCATATGTTCCGTTCTGTGCCATTCTCCTCAGGTATGTCTGGAAGTCTTCAGTGAGGAAGCTTGAAATTTCTGCCTTTTCTGCCTAAAATCCAAAAGGAATGAGTGAACTTCTTTTGATTTGCCACATTTAGTATAGCTAAGCTTTTCAACAAAATACAATAACAAGATTCTATCATCACAATCCGGTTAAGAGCTGCTGACTCCTTTAGCAAGCTGTCTACTTTTACAGCTGTACTGTGACTCCATGTTTTAATGAATATTTCTACTTGTGATATTGTAGATGGGATTAAGGATCTGATTGTATCAGTTTCTGGTTGTAAACCTGCTTAGTTTTCTTAACCCGTGTCCTGTTGAGCCCGTATATGCCTTATTTTCCAAACAATGAAGATCCAGATCAGATGTACTCTGACGAAGCCATCAGATCAGGATCTACATTGTATGCCATTCTGATTGTGAATTTGTTGCAATAATTTGCATGAATGTAATCTGATTGGTTAATAATCGGTAGTGGGTATGGCAGATTAAAATATTCAGCAGGACAAGTGTTAAAGATTGAATTTTATAAAATTTGAACATTTGTAATATTTACCTCTGAGCAATGCATCAAATAACTGATGGTTGCTTGCCTCAGGCCAGACTGTGTATAGGGTTCACCGCAATTCAATCTTTCTAACTGGTCGCAAACTGCCCAGAAAAGGCAGTTACCATCTTCAGGTGTCTCCCCTCGTATCCGCCATCCGATTTTCTTGATGCTGTCTGAATATGTCTGAATATGTTGGCTGACAAGAGCAAGGTGCCTGTCATTATTCCTTATACTCTCCTGGAAGACATCATTTATATTCTGACCATGCTCAGGACTCTGCCCACCACCATTTGTGTTAGTATTGACAGCTAATAGCAAGCTAAGGGTTTAGCAGAATGTTAAAAGCTTAGAAAGGATTAAAGCATGTAATGGACAGAAAAAGCAAACTAGCAAATTAACATCTCATTATAGTAGTCGCAGATAAAATTGACTAGGCTAGGCTATTGGAGCGCTGTGGTGCAGTGGTAAAGTATCGGCCTCGGGATCGAGAGGTACCGGGTTCGAATCCCACGAGCGGCAAGTGTTGTTTCCTTGAGCAAGAGACTTTATCCACATTGCTTAGTACTGGTTATTCCCAGGAAAAGAGGGCCACATGGAAGATTAGTACTAGTTTACTAAATGTGTTACCCTCTATAAATAAGGTCGATTATTATTATTATTATTATTATTATTATTTTCATGTGTCAAATTCGCTGAGTTCACCAGAAGATCCGGTAGACTGCTTTTAGCATGCTTTCTGCAAGCGGACCAAATGGCCATATACTCAGAGTTACAGTTGAATTCACACAATCGGGTGATTTGGTTTACCTTTTTGTTAATAGAACTATCCGAAGGCAGGTGCAAACGATAGCTCCGCCAAGTCAATCTTATCTGCGACTACTATACCATGATCGTAAATTACTACATGCAGAAGAGCAGACGGTCCAAGCACAAGAAGCAAGCAAAGACATATATATAAAGCTTGTAATTTGCTAAAAACTAGCCAGACTGCAATAATATAGCAATATAGTTGACAAAGGTATTAAAGAAAGTTAAAAGGATACAGTTGCCTGGACTTATGCCCATCTGATGACACTGTGGCTCATGTCTATACTGAGAGTAATAGCATGGTCCTTCCTCACCCAATATGCACACATTGCATGAACAGCTTAGATCTTGGCAGATTAATGTATCTCCATTTGCTTGATACCTAATCATGTGATACGACTGTGTCCCTTTGACAGATTTCATGTTTAGGTGTTTCAAGGGCATTTCTTTTTTTATTTTTCTTTGTGGCATATAGAGAATACGCCGATTCTGATTTTGAGTCAACGCAAGATATGTTTGGTAGGCGTTATTGATGACTTTTCCGCCAAGAATCATTCTCTCTATTTCCTTCTTGACAACAGCTCCTAATCCATAGCTCGGTCCTTTCCCATGCCCAGCTTCAGTGAAATGATATATCAGTTCAATCTCATTTGAATCTTGAAGCTCGGAAAGATGAGCAAAAGCACTGATGCACTTATACTGCTGAGCACAGTTGTCAGAGAATCTGTAAATTAGATTAATTTCCCTTGGTCCAGGATTGTTTTTAAGATGCTGAATAAGCTGCCTGGTGAATACAAACACTGTATTTGCATTGTGAGCTAAACTGTCTGAAAGAATTATTAATGATTCTTTCTTAAGCACGGGTGCATCTTCAGTGCTGGTATTGTCATGCCTCACTATATAGATCGGGTGCAAAGTGACTTGCTTGGTTGTCCAATGCGCAGACTCAATTTGATCTTGTGCCTCCAATGCTATGTTCTCTGAGAAGTCCATCACTACAACACACTGATCGATAGGAAGATCCGAAGTCAGATTCTTTTCCATCTTATGCTGGTAATCAGACCGGAAGAGATGGCCTGAAAGCTGTTCATATCGTCTGTGATGCTCAGAACTAATTATGTTGTGTTACTGCTTTTTTCATTCTGTACCCATCTCTTAACTGTGTTTTGTTTCCCTTCTTTATCACAATATTTTTCTTCGGTTTGTTCCCATTGATAGTATTTTATTACATCAGTCTCACTACTCTTTTCTTGGAGAGGCTGGAAATGGGATTCAATCAGCTGCAGGCCACAAGTTTCACAAACTCTGTCAATACACGCACGTCCATGAAATTCCTCATATGGACACAGAGATATGTCTGACAACTGTCTAGGTGTGGCTTTGAGATCTGGAAGTGACTTGAGGTCTGCCACTTTATTCAGAGCATCTACTTTCATTTCTACATTATAACACTTTGTACATACACAAACTCTTCTACAGGTGAGATCAAGTTTTTTGTAGTTCCGCGGTATCATGGCCAGAAATGTCACAAACTTCCTCTTGAATTCTGGGTTCTCTTTTTTGAACTTCTTATATAGTTCTAACTTTGTTGAGAGTAGATGTCTTTTTGCTACTACTTTACCATTAATCAATATAGTATCTTTCTTATTTGGCATTGGCCTTGAGTTATCGTCTAGAAATGAATTCAGTTTCTCTTGCCATAATGCTTTGTACTGATTGGCCTTTGACAATGTTTTACCCTGCATAGATTTCCTTGCTTTATACTGCCTTATATTTCTCTTCGAACCACATAATGGAGTTGCATTGTTAGTAAAGGCCAACTTTTTTATGTTCTTGTGTTCATTACTTGGTCGACCTATGCTATTAAGTTTCAGGGCTTCACTGACTTCTTCTATGTAGCTAGGCGTCTGATTTGGCAGCATTGACTTTCGTCTGGGCGTAGCATTTTTGATGAGATGACTTACTGTTTGTACCCAACTTTTTGGACTTTCAGGGAGACTCTTTCGCATTCTTTGTGCCCTTTTCCTTATTGCAGCTGCAGATCTTTGTTTGGTTGAAGTCTTTTTCTTTTTTTCAGTGGCTGAATTGTAGGCAGCTGGTCTATTTTCTCGTTCTTTTTTTTTTTCTTTGATTAGCCTTCTCTGTCTCCTCTTTTTGTTTCTTTCTTGTCTTTTTATTTTGTCATCAAACTGTTCATTTGCCTGTCTTTTTCCTTTTACTTTGGATCTGTACCTTTCGTTTTCTTCTAGTTTCTTCAGCTTTGCTTCTTCCCACTTCTTGTTTAGTTTTGGGTCTGTCTTGAGCCTCTCCCTGTACTTCCTTACTCTTTCTGCTGATGAGTCTTTTTTCTTTTGTTTTGTCTTAGGCCTTGAGCCAAGAGCCACCCTCAGTACAAATTTAGTCATTTTTCACTATTTTAGGTGCTTAACTGTGAAAACAAGAGCATTTTTATACCACAATTCGTTACAACTTTTTTTTGTCCCGAGTGTAACGCCATTTTCTGATTTTCATTGCTTTAAAAAGATGACTTTCATAATACTGAAACTTATATTCATGTAGATTTTATGTTTTCTGTTTTATGATTCATGTCTTTGACCTTAAATATGAAGGTATGACCAGATTGTAAGACCAAACTTTTACAACCAAAACTTGTTTTTTACGTTTCGTTATGATAAAACTTGCAAGATTTTCAAAAATATTACAGCAACACAGTCTTATTTCCATTAAGAATACATTTGAAACTGAAGTACAACTACTCTTTTTATAATTTAAAATAGGTTTACTTTTGTTCTTTAATGCGACATTGATTTAAAGCACTAAATGAAGTTAAAGGTTTTAATGCAAATAAAGCGTTACACTCGGGGCATATATTTTTTGGTCATAGAATGGTGCACACAGCCTTCATCTGGGAAATCATTATATGAATTAACTTGTGGGCACTTGGTTTCCTGAAACATAAAACAGAGTGTAAATTAAAGCAAAGAGTGGAGATGATATGAGCTTTAAAAGTCAAAATGTTACACTCGGGACATTTGTAGGTAACAGTAAATAAACTGGCGCTTGGTAAGTATTTATGCACATGCGGTAGTAAGCCCATGCTTTCTAGATACTTCTAACATTGGACTTATCAACAAGGGTTAGTTTGGCTAAAATAGATGTAATGCATGCAAATAATAATATGGTTCTTTTAAAAATTAGTACTTTTCAGTTGACAAAATTTTCCACACATGCTATCTTCTGAAAGGGTGAAAAAGTAACAATAAATTAGTAAAGAGGTTAACCGTATCCAGAAATTAGATTTCTATTAAATGATGTTTACCCTGATATATAAGGTTATCCCTACAGGGTTGTATCTTTTATAATACAGCCAAGTGAAATTGGGTGTTTACTTCGAATGTCACACTTTTTTTTGTTACACTCGGGACAAATTTGACCACTTTACCTTGCATAATTTCTTTTCTACTGAACTGATTTTGATGAAATTTGGCAGCAACTTACACATTTTTATGACACATGATTTGGCATAAACTTCTAATTAGTAAATCTATTCAGTTTTAGTGCAGGTCAGTTAAAAAAAGACTCATTTTTTTTAAATGACCCATTTACAGAGTTGTACCCATTTTGATTTTTTGTTAAATGTTTTCGTTTCCGGATAACTCCTACTACAGTTTTCATCCGATCAAGCTGAAACTTGGTAGATAGTAAGACCATGACCTTATGTAGCGCATATCTTTTCGAGGTTACGGTCCACCAAATATTTAGTATTATTTACTAAGTTATGCCTCTTTGAACATTTTTGTAAACTTTCATTTCCGGATAACTCCCCCTACAGTTTTCATTTGATCAAGCTTAAATTTGGTAGATAGTTAGGCCATGACCTGATGGAGCGCATATTCTGTTGAGGTTATAGTCCTCCAAATGTTTACAGAGTAATGCCCCTTTGAGTATTTCTATAAATATTTCGTTTCTGGATAAATCCTCCATCAATTAACATGAGATCAAGCTGAAACTTGATATATAGTTAGACCATGATGTGGAGCAGTGTATATTGTTAGGCCCCCCACACTGGCTAATACTATGTTGCTGTTGCCCGTGTGTTTGTAACGCCTTAAAAGAAAAAAAAACGAAATGTCGGTCATAACTACAAAAGGATTTGCCCGACACTCATGAAACTTTACACACATACTCACCATTACAAGACCTGTATTCTGACAAACAACCATACCTATATTGCTTTTGTCCGTGTGTTTCTCTTGCCTTAACCAAACGACTTAACCTTGGTCATAACTTCAACAGTATTTGCCTTTCTCTCATGAAAATTCACATGAATACTAACCATCACAAGACCTACATTCTGACAAAAATTGTACCACACCTTTTTGATAGCTCTTTGTGGGGCCCTTTCTGACGTAGTCAGTGATTTAGTTTTGAGGTTATGACCCAACAAATAAAAACAAAGTTATGCCCTTTTGAAAGTTTCTGTAAGCAATTTTGCCTGCAATTTATAACCGATCAAGCTGAAACTTGATATACAGTTAGACCAAGATGTGGAGCAGCGCATATTATTTCGAGGTTACAGTCCACCAAATATTTATAGAGTTATGCCCCTTTGAAAATTCCTGTGAACATTTTGTTTATGGCTAACTCTTCCAATAACAAACATTTAATTAAGCTGAAAATTGATATCTAGTTTGACCACAATGTGGAGCAGCACATATTGTTTTTCGCCCCCGCCCATCGGGGCTTGGAGAAATAGATTCGTTTGCATGGTGCTTCCACGGAGAGCTGAAACTGACCACACATGAGTACTGGTAAACCGCTTAGAACGACTAATCCTGCCCAAGCAAAGTGATGTGAGTCAGACCCTGCAATGCATAAAAGTTTTTTTTTTTTGGTTCATTTGGCGGCAGGACTTGAGATGTCATTTCATCTCAATGTCGGGAAAAAGTCCCTCAAAATTGGAAGCAGCGTCTCCGAAATGACCTAAATAGTATTGACGGGGACGTTAAACCTCAATTCAAACAAACAAAGCGCATATTGTTTCGAGGTTATGGCTTACCAGATATAAAAAGGTTATACCCCTTTGCAGATTTCTGTAAGTATTTTGTTTGTGGCTTACTTCTCCTACAATTAATATCCGATGAAGCTGAAACTTCGTATATAATTAGATCATTATGTTGCGTAGTGCTTATTCATTTGAGGTTACGGTCCACCAAAAATAAGCGACTTATGCCCCTTTTAAAATTTCTGTACATATTTTGTTTGTGGCTTACTTCTCCTGCATGTAACATTCGACCTCACAAAATCTCGACATTAAGTTTGACTATGATGTGGAGCAGTGCATATGATTTAGAGAGGATGGTCCACCAAATATTTATATAAGTATAACACTTCGAAAATAACTGTAGACATTTTCATTTCCGGCTAACTCCTCCTACAATTCAGATCCGATCAAGCTGAAGCTTGATATGGAGTTAGACCATGATATGAAGTAGTTCTTATTGTTTCAAGGTTTCAGTCCAACAAACATTAACTTGCTACGGGCGTATAATGCCATGCTTGCGGGGCTCTGCTTAGACATAACAACGGGTAGTAAATTATACTCGTTCAAATTTTAAAACACGTATGGTACGGAAATGATGTGCTGAATTCTTAGGATAAATACGGTAGCATTTTAATTGCATATTCTAACACAGCGCGCCTTTATAGGTGATGGAAGGTAACTGTGATTTATCATGCAACAAATCACTTTGTCGAAAGAGTCTGACATTAAAAGCCGTCGTTTTATGACGCCACGTGTGGACGGTGAAACGTTATTTTCACTCACCAAAACATTACACTAGGCCATAAATGTGTGTGATATAGTCAATAATTATGGCGAGATTTCTTCTAACAATGGCGTAAGATTGGGAGAATTTGAAGGATACGACAAAATTAAAGTTAATTTTTAGTGTTTTAGAATCGAAACAGACCAGCTCTTGTGCTGCTGAAGCTGATCTATTTTTTTTAAATTATATGAGCGCAGGACAGTCTCATCTAGAAGAGGATACCTTGCAAGCTTGGCATAAGAGGTCATGCGCCTGTATCCCTATAAGTTGGCAGCTCATCTCGAAAACATGCCTTTATAATTATAATTCTGACCCTTTTTAAACCCTACCTTTATATACTGTAAAACACTTATATTTGGTGGTCATTTAATTTTGGCGCTATTGACGGTCCAGGAAGTAACGGCAGAAATGAAAAAAAAAACGCCAATTTAAATCAAAGAGAGCAAGAGAATAATCACAAACTGGAGTTTACAGGGGTAAACCTTATTTTTCTTATTTATGCTCTAAAATATAGATTGCGGGTACTCGTAGGATCCGCATCGATGAGGCGGTTCTAACGTGTAGAAACAATTTATATTTTGAGCAGAAATGATAAAAAATATCATGATTTGTCATCTTAAATTGTCGATTGTTCCGGTGGGTAAATCAACAATATATTTGTGTAGGCGTGTTTTCGGAATGTGACGCGCATTCGAAGTATATACATCGGCGAATGGTTAGTGTCCCTTCCTCTTGTGTCAGTCCATATTTACAGTCACATGTATTTATATTTAGAGGATAACTGTATGGGAAGGGAAATTGGCGATTTTACGATCGGAAACTTCGTTTTACGTCGACTTGTAAGCGTGGCTGTAAAACGGAATTCGCGACAATAAAACGAACGATTTCCCTTCCCAAACGATAGTTTTCGACAGTTGTCCCCTTTGCTTGGTGAAAGAAAAACAACTTTTCATGCAAATATGATTGTCATGAGAGATTACTTAATCTACCATAGGATTGTTTGTCAATCGATTCAATGTTATATGAAGAAGCTTCCCTGTGGTTTTCCACGTGACTGTTACTTAAGAAATAGTTCAGCTCTAACTGTGATTTGTTAAGTAATAAATCACAGTTTGGAGGTCAGTTGTAAAGTAGATCAAATCACGAGCACGCGCTCGTGATTTGATCTACTTTACAACTGACAGACAAGTTGTGATTTATTACTCAGCAAATCACAAACTAGAACTGATCTATTTCGTTTCTAACAGGCTGGCAATAATGCTGTTGTTTCCTTCAAAATCTCACAACTTTTCGCCATTGTTAGAAGAAATCCAGCTAAAATTGTAGACTGAAACACATGCTTTTATATCCTTTTCTAATTTTTTCGATGCGAGAAAATGACGTTACACCGTCTAACGTCAAGGAAATTAACTAGTGGCGTCATAAATAATTGGCAGTTTTTAATGACGTCACTCGTCACGCTCTTCCTTGCCGTGATTTGTTGTAGAATAAAACACAGTTATTTCCATTGTCTATATAGGCACGCTGTGTTAGAAAAATTTGTACGAATCCTAATAGACGCGCTTTATATGTTGCTGTGTCGTCCAGTGCTATGTAAAGAGAGTTATCTGTAAAATATGGACTAGGCTCATGTAACGGGCAAAATGTAGACCCAAATCAGACGCCACAGATCGCGGTGTCTCATCAGATTTACATAGTTTTAGTCCGGGATTTGAGACCAGATTTCGAAAAAGTTAATGCACCCAAAATTCTCACGCTTTATTTGTGCCGTTTCATTGAGATAGAAGCCTAACCTATATGACATGTGATTATTTGGCAAATCTGGTGGGGGAAAAGGGGTTGAAAATTCTATGAGTTTACACCCACCCCAATGAGGATGGTATAGTTGGCTTACGTTTAGTTTTGTGTAGCGTGTGCTTACAAATGAATGTTGATTTATTCTATCCGCCAAAATATTTGTCTATACTGGAAGACACCAAAATTCATGATATGACGTAACTACATCCGGTGTTACCATAAATTTTGACCATTGAAATTTGACCCCACAAATTTGGTAAATTTTACACAATATTTTCGCGCTAAATGATTTTTAGTACTTTTTGAAACAATTTCTTTTTCGTCAGTATGCAGGACGGTTATTTTTGCACGTGCATGTGAAACTTGATGACTCTGTTTCAATCCGGGCATAAACAAGGGACTCCGATACCTATGGACCCTTTTACCGCTTTTTTCCTGTTGTGTCACAGATTGTGATAAAAATCCATATTAAAACAAACATAGAATAAATTATTTTACTCTCTGGTCATAGATATATCATAACAGGCACCAATAGATATATTTTTGAAAAGTTACTGATGGCCATTTCCTTCCTGAGGGGAATATACATGTCAGCGGGTGAACTATCAAGTGATTCCCTAAACTGGTGACTTGAATCAGTCAACATTTAATGAATACATTCTACAAGAATCAATATCCAAAGTTTCCGGTTTGTGCTGAAGGCTCCCCAAGTAACATCGACATTATTATATTTTAAACACGTTAACGTTACTGGCCTTATTTTCTGTTAAGTCGCACGACTAAAAATAAATAGTACCCGAGCTTTAATGTAACGTAAAGCCACCCCTTAAACATTCTTCTAGCTTCCCTTTTCCCAGAGTTGTGGTATAACCTGAAAACGTGCATCTCAAGATGTCCCCTGCACTTTCTTTCTATCATTTCGTTGGGCAACCTGCCTTCGATAACCTTGTTCCTCTGTTCACCATTAGCTCTTAATTATTTTGTGTCTTGTGTCCCACACATATTAATCTGGTCTTCATAGGGGTAGCCCCTGTGTGCTTATAGCACCCGGTTACCTTAAAAACCAGTTCAGTCAGACTGGTCTTCATCTCTTTTTTACTACTTCCTTTTACTGATATTTGTCCCACATATTGATTGTATTTGGTTTAAAGGCACGTCATACTTTGTTGGTCATTTTGTGTCCTCCCCCCCCCCCCCCCAGAGAAAGGGAGAAAAGCGATAGAAGAGATAGTTGAGCAGATGAAAGTGGGGCACAGAGGAGAAAGGAAAAATGGAAAAGCAGAAACAAAAGAAATAACAATACTTCCCCTCTACCCTTAACTGCTGCAAGAACAGCAGGTCTTGTCCAGCTGTAAGCCAATATCAGTTGGACGCCCTATTGACGCAAGGTACACATCACCTTTGCCTCACCCAACCACCCCAGTTTTCCCATACAGATTTGCCAAAAAGGCCTTCTATGGCAAGCCATCAGGAGTTATCACATTTGAAAAAAGAGTGTAGGCAATGATCAGAAATCTATGCAAAATATCTCGCACCTCCCACTCAAAACACCAAAATGGAAATGTCACGAATGGAAAGCCAGAAGGGCAGTTATCTCCTCACATGGCCAAACGGCTATCCAAAATAAAAATGGCATTAGCAATACATACATCTTAAGGACTAACTATGAAAATAATAAACCACGAAAAAGGACCGCATTGGAACCGGGTCAGTAAGAAAGTTATACGGTTGTGGGGGTGGATACACTTTAATTGATTTTAGGGGGGGAGGGGGGGGGGGCACAATACTCGCCCTTGATTGTCTTGGTTAAAACCGATAAGTTGTTCACTGTGCATGATGGAGTTCTAGCACATCAGTGCAACATCTCCGAGAACAGAAAATCAAACGAATAAAGAGATGACACAACGATGAGGACTCGACAGCATGAAATAGCTAGAATGCTGCAGCAAAGGAAACAAAACAGTTAGGCTCCGGTTAACTCTGCCAAAGACAGAGCTTCAGCCACCTGCCTTCAGGCGTTCTGGCGGAAATGCGTTCGTACATAAGAAAGAACAAGGCGGGCGGGTTAATTTATTGAGGTTGAAACCGAATATGTCAGATATATTGAATATTGAACAGGGACGATGTTTGGCATAATAAATGTTACGATTCATAAAAGTCAAGCTTCTTCTATACACCTTTTTCAAGAAGGGTGGCAACATCGGGTTCAGCACAGACTCTCGACTGACCATTTCTGCATCTTCGTGTAACTTGGTCACCTCAATTTGCGCATGTTTGCCAAACGATCGACCAAAACCAGCGCCGTTCAATCAGCAAATAAGCTGGAGTATATCAAATCCGCAGCTGGAGAATTAGGTGCTGATATGTACATTTAGTAGAGTATCTTTTTCTGTAGCAAATTAATGGTAAAAACCAAAACACCAAACCTCTAAAACATTTAAGTAAAGTCGTTCCACCAAATACTATATAATGTTTCTTTTTTGTTTGCAGTAAAATTTTGCAGACCTTCAGTCAAAAGGATGCTGGATTGTTCAGAAAGAGTAAACTCATTAAAATACATCTTTTCTTCAATTATGAAATACTGGACAAAAATCTGCGAACCCTTTGATAAAAGACTGAAATAGGGCCGCGCTGTAATCTTCGTCTTTCAGAGGTATTACTGTCATGGTAACTTCATACCAAACTACCAATGGTCATCAATTAATTGTTTATGAAGGCTGGAAAATGCAGCTAAGCAATAAAAGACAACCAAACAAGCGCAATCAGTAAAGCAGAAAACTGTGGCTGCTATATCATGACAACGCCAATTAAATATTGTTTTCGCTTGCCATCAAGCTTAAGCGACTTTTAAAAAAAAACCCTGAAACAAAATTATAAACAAGCGGCCCATGGGAAACTACGCTCACCAGAGCTCAAGTGGGCATAAATCCACGCCCCCCCCCCCCCCCCCCCTTGGTGACCATTTATTTTAACAGACCATAATGGTTTAGTAGAGGAAAATCCCAGGACCTGGTGATTGCTACCAAATTATTTTGAAATCAACGTTTTTTTTGTTTTTTTTGTTTTGTTTTTTTGCCGTCGCAGGCATTATGGTCAGCTTTGAACAATTTTAGCAGGGCTAGAGTCCAAAATGTTGCATACCAAGGTCTTGTATTTCTTGAGATGCATAATTTGAAATCACTTTTGACCATATATTGGTGTGACGATCAATCAGATCCCGCTAACAAACTTTGATTTATCGACCACACTGATGCAGTATATGTAATTTGGTATCAGTTAGCCAAGTAGTTTTAGAAAAATTAAAACAAATATATAATCTTATGGCCCCAGGATCATTAAGCTGATTTCAACTATGATGTCATAAGCTGCAACAGAACCGGAAAACCCTGTCTTTTTCATACAAAATCCTCAGTGACCGAATGTGACCTTGGCGGAAGAAAGGTCATGGTGAACGTAATGTCATCATTTTAACACATTTGATAGGGCCCGGGTCCCAAATATTATATACATGTACCAAGTTTCAAGGCCATCGGTCGATTGGTTCCTGAGGAGGCGATTTTCAAATGTTTTTACCATATATGGGCATGGTGGACATTTTGGTCATGTGACCCAAACATTCAGAATATATGTTTGTTCTTCCACCCCATGGCGGCTTCACATATAATTTGGTTCCAATTGGCCTTGTAGTTTCAAAGGAGATGTCTTTGGAATTGTTAGGACGCTTAAATGAGAAAAGATGGTAGGAACATTTATCTCCCCTTTTTTGTCTTTTTCCCCACTTTTTTATTTTCTTACTCCATTTTCACGAAGCTGAGAGACCTCTAAATAAATTCATATCATAGTTAAGTGTGAGAAAGTAAGGTGCATTAAACTCCTTAAATACGGGTGCTACGAATTTCAAATCCCCGACTATTTGCTTAATTTGTAGGAATCTGAGTGTTAAACAAATCAGTTCATAACTTTTTTCCAGCCTAAAGTCTTAGACAATCGACCTGCCAGTGCTGACAGTACTTTTATTAATTTAGTTTTTGTGCTGTACATTTATGATGCGGTGTTTCAGCTCTTCTGGCTCCCGACTTACAACGCAGTGCTTCTTGAACAATGGCTAATGTTAACAAAGAGAAATAAAAATAACGAGGAAATACAAGAAGACCTGGTGTCGAAGGCAAAAAGGTCAAGAGTGATCATATGTACCACAATGTACAGAGAGGTAAGGCGAAAATGATATCGTTCATTCCAATGCCCGAAACTGACTTAGATAAATATATTTTTCACTTAGTATAAACATACATTTATCATATGACGTCGCGTCTGAGAATGTAATAACGCCATGTAATAAATTCGATAATCCACTAGTGGATTAAATATGCAAATTAGTTAGATACGTTCCGTAACGTTACATGTACGACGTCCTAAACGACGTCGCGTTTACTAACGGCGGAATATTGACATTTTTATAAACAATCGTGAATAAAATGCGCTTTAAATGTCATATGATAAATAGAATCTTGCATTCGTGCTCATGTATTATTGAATTTATTAAACTCGTTGAGGAAAAGGGATAAAATGCTCGGCAAAGCCTCGCATTTTATCCTTTTTCCCCAACTCGTTTAATAAATTCAATAATACATGAACACTCATGTAAGATCCTCTATGTACTATATTGCCTTTGTAACAGTACAAACAATGAGGTTTGGCTACAAGTTCCACCATCATTAGTTACAGCGATATTATATTACAACCAATGTGGGAACAAATATTTGCAACATAGAGGATCTTACATGAGTGCTCATGTATTATTGAATTTATTAAATGAGTTGATGTAAAGGGATAAAATGCGAGGCTTTGCCGAGCATTTTATCCCTTTTCCTCAACGAGTTTAATAAATTCAATAATACATGAGCACGAATGCAAGATTCTATTTATCATATGACATTTTAAACGCATTTTATCCACGATTGTTTACAAAAATGTCAATATTCCACCATTAGTAAACGCGACGTCGTTTTGGACGTCGTACATGTAACGTTACGGGACGTATCTAGCTCATTTGCATATTTAATCAACTAGTGGATTATCGAAAATATTACATGACGTTATTACACTCTCAGGCGCGACGTCATATGATAAACACTTTTATATGCCAGAATCTGACTTAAATCTGACTGAGTCAGAGGGTCACGGATGTGGCCTAGCCGTCAATAGGAAAACTGCGTGCAGTTGTTTTCTGCTTTCATTTCAGCCCTTAAACAATTTTTTTGTCATGTTATGGATGGGAAATAATACACATATACTGCAACATGGCATTCTATTAACCTAATAAATAATAAAGATGGTCGAGTAACTGCAAGCTATAATCGGTAGTGACCTATAATACTTTCTACTGACCTATAATTCTACCGGACCTTCTTTTCAGGTCACTAATTTGCAAATGTAAACAATAACATGCAACCTTTTATACACGGAAAAAACAACCAAATAGCAAGTTATAATTTTTGCAATATTTCTTTAAACAAATTTTCAGAAATTTAAGCTAAATTCTTACCTTCTCTGGTTTTCCTGGTTTGAATGGTCCGTTGAAATAATTGCGCACTGCTACTGCGGTTGCGTCCCAACCTCGAAAATAATTTCTAAAGCTAAAATAAACTATTTATTTGCAGATGTTCATACAGAATGTAAAGTGCTGAGAAACTTTTATTCGAGCGTCCATGTTGTTTCAAACGTTTCAAACTTAGCACTATTTGACGTCACGTTATACAACGTGTGCGCGCCATGACACTGTATGTTGTTTAACATGCCGCGCTGTCTGCTGTCTTATTTGCTTAAATTTGCTTAATTATTGCGAAATCCCTTGATTGTTTTGGGTTGCCGTATAAACTAAATACATGATTTGTGTCTTTAATAATACATTATAATCGGTTCGCCGCGACAGTTTCATATGGCTCGCTGAAGCTCGCCCATATAAAATTGTCTATGGCTCACCGATTATATTTTATTTTATTAAAGACACTAACCGTGTATTTACTATATAAGTAATAAAGGTAATTTATTTAACGTTCATCGAATATGATGAACAATGTCGGATCACGAACAAAGTTAAGTGTATCCTTACGGGTTCACTTACTTTGCACGAGACCCGATGTAGTTCATACTTCAATGAACGTTTAATAAATAACATTCATTTCTTAAATGACCACACTTGTTGCTGGTACGTAACGTCATGACGCTGTCCGCATCACGAAAACACGCCTGGATAATTTTGACCTCCTTGAACCTCACTTTTATATAGTAAAACCCGGGACCTTACTTTTCTTATTTCTGCTCTAAAATATAGATTATCCATAATCTATATTTTGAGCAGAAATAAGAAAAAAATGCACTTTTTTTCATCTTAAAACTATTGTTTTTTTTTTTTTTTTGTTTTTTTTTTTTTTGGGGGGGGGGGGGTGTTTTTTTTTCGGTGGTAAAGTTTTCAATGTATTTGTACAGGTGTGTTTTCGTAATGGTAACAACCCTATGGTTTCTGTTGAGATCCTTTTTTTTCAAAGTAGAAGTAAAACAAAGATCAGGAATTGATACAATTTACTTACTCCACCCATAAAAGACACCAAAGGGAAAGAAATACAAACATTAATCGACCAGACCATAATGGAAACCTAAACAAAGGAAGGCCATAAGGACAGTTACTTTCCCACAAAATGGCCATATGGTCATCCAAAATTAAAAGACACAAGTGATACACACAGTAAGTAACAAACAACAACATAAATAAATCGCCACAGAAGAGCCGCCTTGGAACGGTCAGTGGAAGATTTCCACTGGGGGGCTTAAATCGATTTTACCTGGCCACAATCCTCGCCCTTACTTCCGTCGCGATTTAGACAAATAATTTGTTCAGTCCGCATGAAGGCCTCCTAACTCATCAGTGCAACATCTCCGTGAACACAAAAATCAAAGAACCACAGAGGTGAGACAACGGTGAGGACTCGACAGCAAGAAACCACTGAAATGCTGGAGCAAAAGAAAACCAACAGTTAGACTCCGATGAGCCCAACCAGAGACAGAGCATCAGGCACCAACCAATATTATCTCTCTAATTTTCAATAAGCCTTTACGTTGGAGCCGTCATAGAATCTGAGGCCTGACCCACCGGCGTGCAATTAAAGAGGGAAGCAAAGTTGCCAACCGTGATTGGGTTAACTACCATGCATGCAGTCTGTCGTATAATGTCCGATTTCATATCGTTGTATGTTAATAGAGGATCTTACACGAGTGGTCATTTCATATGAAATTTATGAAACGAGCCTTCGCCCAGCAGGCACATGACGTAATTGTGACGTCGCATCGACGTCGGAACAACGTCATGACGTTTATGCAACGTCACATCAACGTCGGTACAACGTCATGACGTTGCACCGACGTTGCTTTGACGTTGCCCTAGCGACGTGTGCCTGCTGGGCGGCGAGTTTCATAAATTTCATATGAAATGACTACGAGTGTAAGATTCTGTTTATCACATGATCACTTTAAATTGGATTTCATCGCCTTTAAATTTGACAAATTTCCACTAAAAACGCATTGTTGACACAGAAGTCGTCATGACATTACTTAATTCCGCTAAAGTGTTATTACACGTGTGGTCATACGGTTTTGATTACACCACTGCTTATTCACGACCTCATATGATAAAACAAAATCTTACACTCATGGTCGTTTCGAATAAAATCCTCTATGAAACCCGCCGAAGGCTCGTTTCATAAATTTCAAATGAAATGACCACGAGTGTAAGATCCTCTATGTTCATTTCAGACTGACTTTGAGATGCGGCAACTCCTCCAGTCTATAAATGGCATAAATTTGGCTCGAGGGGAAGGTCAGAGACACTTTGAGTCTCACATATTCTTTGATGGAGCGGTACGAGACAGGAACCTGTCAGATTTTGTCCTTCAACTTGTGGCCCTGGTGCATTCTACACTGGGTAAGGTTTTGAGTTGAGCCAGTAAGAAAGCGCGCTTATTCAAATACATATATATTTAAAATGTTTCCACCAAAAAATAAAAATTTTCAGATAAAAAATCCTGATATTTTTATATCTCTGCTCAAAACATAGATTGTGGGAACTCGTTAGAGCCGCCCCAACAAGGCAGTTCTAACGAGTACCCAAAATCTATGTTTGGGCAGAAATTAGAATAATGTATGCCCCTGAAAACCCCAATCTTACTGAATATAAGTTGGGTTTAATGGGAATGAAATTCATGATGTGTGACTTCTGATAGGTGCAAGGAAGTTTGTTAGTAGGTTTGATTACAGTGAAGACTCTGATCAGACGACGCAGACGCGCAGGCTGATCTGAGTCTTCGCTGGGTACACAAGCTGGAAGACTCATTCCTTTTGGCGCTGCCAATATAATAAAAGGGTTCTAAATTCACCAGGATTCTTTTTAAATCAGATTACATAGGATTGTGTTTATATTTAAGAAATAGATCAGCTCTAACTGCAAAGTAGATCAAATCACGAGCGCGTAGCGTGCGTGATTTGTCTACTTACAACTGACCGACAAACTGTGATTTATTACTCAACAAATCACAGATTAGAGCTGATCTTTTTCGATTCTAACACGCTGAAAATCGGCAAAAATGTTGTTGTTTCCTTCAAAATCTCACAACCTTTCGTCATTGTTAGAAGAAATTCCGTTAAAATTATCGACTGAAACACATGCATTTATATCCTTTTCTATCGTTTTCGATGCGAGAAAATGACGTTACACCTTCTAACGTAGTAACGTCATATATTAGCAGTTTTGATGACGTCACTCGTCACGCTCTTCCGAGCTGTCATTTAAAACAGTTATTTTCCATGGCCTATATAGGCGTGCTGTGTTAGAATGTTTGTTTTAGAGTGTAATGGCCATATTAACACTATTTTTGTCCCCGCACCGAAGGGGAGGGGGATATTGTTTTGGTGCGGATCCCGTCGGCATTTGCGCATGCGTATGCGTCTGTGTGACTCTTTCTTGTGTGCAAGATAACTCATGAACTGCTAGGTGAACTTTAATCAAATTTGTATGGATGTGACATTGGAACAGGATGAAGAACTGATTAGGTCAAATTCAGGCCAA
The DNA here is from genome assembly GCA_963580285.1 of Lucinisca nassula. Lineage (NCBI taxonomy): Eukaryota > Metazoa > Mollusca > Bivalvia > Lucinida > Lucinidae > Lucinisca > Lucinisca nassula. The sequence goes on along the minus strand of OY757027.1, from coordinate 32,426,450 downwards.
ATTTAGGTTGTGTGCAGTATATCTTAAGAACTACTGGGTGATTAATTTTTATCAAATGCATGGATATAACATTGGGACATGATGAAGAAGTTCTTAGATTTTGGTGACCTTGACCTTATATTCAAGGTCACAGTAATGCTAAATATGTCAAATTTAGGCCAAATTTAGGTTGCGTGCAGTATATCTCATGAACTTCTGGATGGGTTTTAATTAAATTGCACGAATATAACATTTGGACAGGATGAAGAATCGATTAGGTTTTGGTGACCTTTTCAAGGTCACAACAATGCTAAATAGGTCAAATTTAGACTAAATGTAGGTTGTATGCAGTCTATCCCATGAACTACTGGGTGGATGTTAATCAAATTTGCATGGATATAATATTTGGACAGGATGAAGCGCTGGTTACGTTTTGGTGACCTTGACCTTATTTTCAATGTCACAGCCATGCTAAATAGGCCAAATTTAGGTTGTGTGTAGTATCTTTCATGAACTACTGGGAGGATTGTGATCAGATTTGCATTGATATAACATTTCGTCAGGATGCAGAATTGATTAGGTTTTTGTGACCTTGACCTCATTTTCAAGGTCACGGCGGCACTGTTAAACAAATTAAGCTTGTTTTGAAAGGGGTCTTTGATGGGGGGCATCTGTTTTCTCAGGAAATAGATCTATTGAGGTCGTATTAAGGGGAATGGATACACCTTTATGGGAGGCAATTCCTGCACAAGTGTTTTGTCTTCCATGTCCGTAGGGCTAAACTCTTAACCATTTACCACTCAGATACGTCTTTGTACGTGTCTGAACCACACCCCAATTTTTTTAGCCCCAGAACCACCTAAAATTTGCATTCTCCAACCTTGAACAGCTATGTTTGCATTAGGATTAGTTGTCCTAAAAATGGGGTGTTTTTTCGCGCGACTTCCCACTAAAAATATACCTATGGGTGGTTGAATGGGGGCGCCAGCGCCATCACCGCCGAATAGAAATTGGGGGTATGGCCCAGCCGGTCGCTGAAATGAAATCTGAGGGTGTGTGGTGTCCAAAATGCCTCGAATTGACTCTGGCAAAACATGCTGCAGACAGTGAAAATGACAAGTGCCAAACCCCTTAATTGTTGCCTTGAAAGCAACGTGAAGATTAAGATTCGATCAAAAATACATGTACATGTGAAATCACACTTTTTGACAAATTTGAGATGCCTCGTCGTTACCATGGCAACAATGATTTAGCCTAAAAAAAGGTTCCATTTGAAAGGCTACTACCCAGTGAACATCCCTGCCGAGTTTGATGTTAAATAGCATTCGTTATGAAATAATGGTTATATGAATATGTTCTATAAAAGGGTTATCCCTTGGAAGCAAAGAATACACCATAGAAGTGAAAATTAAGGAGTGTGCATGTTTTCTGGGCCAGACTAGCTAGTTTCGGCCAATTAGGCCTCATCAGTGACCCTCAGATATTTTTAAAATTCCACAATGGAAACAATGATCCCAAAGGACAAGAAAATATAATCTACACTATGATGTAGGGCAGGGAGACGTTTTACCGCCGCCACACATTCCCACACACCAGCTGTAGTGAAGTTAAATATGTTCTATAAAAGGGTTATCCCTTGGAAGCAAAGAATACACCACAGAAGTGAAAATTAAGGAGTGAAGTTGCTGTCCTAGGCAACACTGTGAAAATAAGCAAAATTTACCCAGTGGGAATGGGTTAAAGGAAAGAATTTGCTCCTGACATCACGTGAAATAAAGTGTCCCCTAAACCCCACTTTATGGAGAGAAAACTGGGGTTTACGGGGGTAAACATCATTTTCCTTATTTCTGCTCTAAGACATAGGTTGTGAGCACCCAAACCCTATGTTTGGAGCATAAATAAAAAAAAAATATCACAAATTTTCATCAGAAAAAAAAAAAACATTTTTGAGGCACGAAAATGCACTATATCGCTATATATATGTTATCGTCATGAGGAACAGGTTGTCATGTACATTGTAAGTTCTTTCGCCACAAACTAACAAATGACCTTCTTGAATCAGCGGAAGGGAGAGAATGACCTTAGAAAAAGTTTCATGATCAATATCCCAATGACGGCCCCCGCCCATCGGGGCTTGAAGAAATAGATGGGCTGCATGATGCTTCCCTGTGGAGCTGAAACCGATCCACACACGAGTACTGGCAAACAGCTTATAAACCCTATTGGTTTCATTGGGCGGCAGGGCTTAAGATGTCATACAATATGTAATGCTATTAACCCATTCTGTAGGGGGAAACCCCAAAAGGGGTAACTGTCAAACAGTGCAGGCCCAGATCAGACGCCGCAGAACGCGGCGTCTGATCAGGGCCTACACTGTTTGCAAAAAGCTCAGCCGGTTTCCTAATAAATTTTGAAGAGACCCCCATAAAATTGAAATGGACACCAGCTATTTATAAGCAGGAAGATTCCATTTGGTACAAAAAGGGTTAATCATTAACGAAATTGAATGCCAGCTGCTTTTTCAGTTTACAGCCACCTCTGATAAACGGTCAGCTCTATCTATGTATAAAAGAATTGATTTTAAAAAGGTCGTAAATTAAAATCAAAACATTATATTCATTACGAAAACACGCCTTTACAAATACATTGTAAATGTCACCGCCAAAAAGTGAAAATTTAAAGCTGAAAAATTGTAATATTTTTCTAATTTCTGCTCAAAATATAGATTGTGGGTACAGGTTAGATCCGCCGCATCGAGGCGGTTCTAACGAGTACCCATACTTTATATTTCAGAGCAGAAATAAGAAAAATAAGGTTTACCCCTGTAAACCCTTGTTTTACTATATAAAAGTGGGATACAAGGGGGTCAAAATTATATAGGCGTGTTTTCGTAATAAATTATGCTTATTTATCATATATCGTCGCGTCTGAGAGTGTAATAACGCCAGGTTTTTTTGTTTGATTTGAGGTTTAACGTCCCCGTCAACACTTAAAGGTCATTTTGGAGACGTTGCTTCCAATTTTGTGGGACTTATACCCGACATTGAGATAAATAACGCCATGTAATAAATTCGATAATCCACTAGTGAATTAAGCATGCAAATTAGTTACATACGCCTCGTAACGTTACATGTACGGTGTTCTTAACGACGTCGCGTTTACTAACGGCGAGATACTGACATCTTTTGTAAAACAATCGTGAATAAAATTCGTTTTAAATGCCATATGATAAATAGAATCTTGAATTCGTGCTCATGTATTATCGAATTTATTGATTAAACTCGTTGAGGAAAAGGGATAAAATGCTCGGCAGAGCCTCGCATTTTATCCCTTTTCCTCAACTCGTTTAATAAATTCAATAATACATGAACACTCATGTAATATCCTCAATAACCATTAACGCAATTGAATGTCAGCTGCTTTTCACCGGGTCTTTCAGTTTACACCTGCCTCGGATAAAGGGTCAGCTCAATCTACGTATAAAAGAAATTGATTTTCAAAACTAAAAAAAATTATATTCATTACGAAAACACGCCTTTACAAATACATTGTAAATGTCACCGCCAAAAAGTGAAAATTTTAAGCTGAAAAATTGTGTTATTTTATTTTATATCTGCTCAAAATATAGAGTGTGGGTACACGTTAGAACCGCCTCATCGAGGCGGTTCTAAAGAGTACCCACACTCTATATTTTGGAGCAGAAATAAGAAAAGATGAGGCAGTTCTAACTTGTACCCACAATCTATATTTTGAGTGGAAATAAGAAAAACAAGGTTTACCCCTGTAAACCCCAGTTTTAGCATAAAAAGTGGGGTTCAAAGGAGTAAAAATTATATAGGCGTCATGATATGTTTGACTTGAGGTTTAACGTCCCCGTCAACAATGTAAAGGTCATTTTGGAGACGCTGCTTCCAATTTTGTGGGCCTTTAACCCAAAATTGAGATGAAATGACGTCTCAAGCCCTGCCACCCAATGAAACCAATGGGGTTTATAAGAATGGACGGTCCGACTCGCAGCTCTTTGCCTGGGCATGCTTAGATCCTCTCAGTGGTTTACCAGTACTCGTGTGCGGTCAGTTTCAGCTCTGCGTGGAAGCATCATACAGCCCTTATATTTCTTCAAGCCCTGAAAAGGACAAATGGGCGGGGGCCGTTAAAGGTCGTAAAATTAAATTAAAAACATTCATTACGAAAACACGCCTTTACAAATACATTGTTAATGTCACCGCCATAAAATTGAAAATGTTTGCTGAAAAACTGTGATATTTTTCTTATTTCTGCTCAAAATATAGATTGTGGGTACACGTTAGAACCGCCTCATCGAGTCGGTTCTAACGAGTACCCACACTCTATATTTTAGAGCAGAAATAAGAAAAATGAGGTTTACCCCTGTAAACCCCAGTTTTACTATATAAAAGGGGGTTCAAGGGAGTAAAAATTATACAGGCGTATTTTCGTAATGAATTATGCTTATTTATCATATGACGTCGCGTTTGAGAGAGTAATAACGCAAGGTAATATATTCGATAATCCACTAGTGAATTAAATATGCAAATTAGTTACATACGCCCCATATTATTATTTTTCAACGAAAAAGTGGGGATATTGTTATCGCCTCCGTCTGTCCGTCTGTCTGTCTGTCTGTCCGTCTGTCCGTCTGTCTGTCCGGCTATCTCCTCCTAAACCGTTAGCCGGAATTCAACCAAATTTGGTATGCGAGTTGCTTACATGAATTGCTTGCGCAAGAGCACATTTTTTTTTTACCCCGCCCCCAGGGGCCCTGGGGAGGGGTCAAAAGGTCAAATTTTGACCTACTGTGGAGAAAACGTGGGGTTTTGCGATGGCTTGCCATCGACTGCGCGCTCTAGTTTTTGTTTGATTTGAGGTTTAACGTCCCCGTAAACACTGTAAAAGTCATTTTGGAGACGCTGCTTCCAAATTTATGGGCCTTTTACCCGACATTGAGATGAAATGACATCTCAAGCCCTGCGACCCAATGAAACCAATAGGGTTTATAAGCACGGACGGTCCGACTCGCAACGCTTTGCCTGGGCAGGCTTAAATCCTCTAAGCGGTTTACCAGTACTCGTGTGCGGGACAGTTTCAGCTCTATGTGGAAGCATCATGCAGCCGATCTATTTCTTCAAGCCCCGATGGGCGGGGACGAAGTTTTCATAATGAATAATGCTTCTTTATGTATTTGCTAGGTTTACGGCCTGAGGAATGTTCAAAACTGCTCACCCCCTATGGCATGTCACTTACTTGGAAGCTGAAAGGCAAGCATGGAATGGTATTCAGAATACATTTGAAGGATAACTTTAAGGTACAGAAATTATAGACAGGCACCCCTTCATGAGACATCCTGTCTCATCACTGTGGTTTTCGAAAACCCCAATCGCATTAGCCTATGCACGTCTATAGATAACATTAAAAAAGATACTTTCACATCTATCACCTTCGATCTCAATACTTTTCGTCAAACATGGCGGCGCATGAGATGGGATGCTTCCCGGCTTTCAGTTATTCTCAAATAGGACCGTATAATTGAGCCGAGGTGAAACTTGGTCACATGACTCTTCATGAAGAAATTGCGCTTTGTGGAGCGCTGTGTTGCAGTGGTAAAGCATCGGACTTGAGATCGAGAGTAGCCGATTCGACCCCACATTGCTTAGTACTTGTTTCTACCCAGAAAGGGCCACATGGAAGATTAGTATAGTAGTCGCAGATAAGATTCAATCTGACTAGGCTGAGCTACAGTTTGCACCTGCGTTTGAGTGTTTGAGTTTTACGTCCAACCAACAGCTAAGGTCATACGGAGACGGGACCTCGGTTTAAAGACTCATCCTAAAGTCTGGAGGAGCCCGGGATCGATCCTGCGATCCCTGGTTTACAAGGCGAGCAGCGTAACCACTACACCACGGAGGCTTGTACACCTGCCTTTGGAGTGCTCTATTAACAAAAAAGGTAAAGCAGGCCACCAGACTGTGTGAATTCAACTGTAACACAAACAAAGCTGTGACGAATATATGGCCATTTGGTCCGCTTGCAGAAAGCATGCGATAGGCACTCTACCGAATTTTGTGGTGGACTCAGCGAATTTGACAATTACTGACAACACCTGGGGCCAGTTTCATCAAAGCGTCTGCGACGTATTTTCGCCTTAAAAAAGATCGTACGAAGTTCTTACGACAAAAATCCTGTTTCATCAAATGTTCAAGATCTGCGATGTTCGCACATTTTGTCGTATTTCTGAGATGAATATTTAGACGTCGCATATTGAACTTTTCGTCTTAAATTTTGGACATGTCACAGTCACAGTAGATAACGCGCAGCATAGGTTATAAAAATATACGCTTATCTCTTGACTAACTTAAGTGACATATCATTTCGCTTACCTTCGCAGATCACGCCCATTACTAATATAAGCATATGCTATGAAGACCTTCGAAACTGACCCTTTTGTTATAATCTTTTGTTTGGGTTCGGAATTGGGGGGTTCTTAGATTTTTTTTTTCAATACAGATTGAGGGTACTCGTTAGAAGCGCATCTTTGTGGTTGCTGTGCTTACGAGTACCCACAATTTATATTTCATGGTATAACCTAGAACCGACGCTGGCTTTCGACAATCGGGGCTTGTTCACATAGTGCTTCCGTGCAGAGCTAAAACCTACAAAGCTTGATTACTGGTTAACCGCTTAGACCAAGAAAAGTGGTGCGAGTTGGACCGCTCCTAAAACCTTGTCGGTAGGGTTTATAATTTCACTTCACCCCAAAGTCCCACAATATCGAAAACACCGTCTCCAAAATGACTTAAGTACATGTACATTGAACCAACGGTTGGCGAAGGATTAAAACCTCAATGCAAACAAAAGAACCAAAGCGTTCAGGTAGTTCTAACCATTACCCACAATCTGCGATTAGACTTGATTAAAATGAAGATTCAGTGTACCTCACACACAGAATGCGCGCGCCCAGGGATCATCGTCACCAAGAATAAAGCATGCCCCCCCACAACCACCCCAAGCCCAGGGACCATCCTCACCAAGACAAATGCATGTCCCCACCCAACCAACCGCCAATCCAAAAAATAAAGACAGCATTGCTCGACTGGAAAACTATCCTTGAGAAAATCGGCGTAGGTGTGGGGAATGTCGTTTAAATCTTGGAAAAAGTGTGTATCATTATCCAGATATTCATGAACCAAATCAATAAAAAAATAATTACCAAATAGAAGTGAAGGGAATGATCAGGAATGCAATCAACTAACCCACAGCTCCCACCAGCGACACCAAGGGAATGAAACACAAACATGAAACAACTAGACCCAAAGGGAAACATCACTAGCGGAAAGCCAAAAAGACAGTTACTTTCCCACAAAATGGCCCATTGGCTATTCAAAGCAAAATAATATAAGCGATAACACACACTCAAAGACAATCCATTACAAAAATAAATCACGACAGAAGAACCGTCTTGGAACGGTCAGTGAAACGAATTCCAAGGAGGGCGGGGGGGTCTTAAATCGAATTTACATGGCCACAATCCTCCCCCTAACTTCCGTCGCGATATAGACCAATGATTTGTTCTGCCCGCATGAAGGCATTGTAAGTCTATGACATTGCCCTTGAATTTTGGTTTTACGACCCTTTCAAGATTAACTCTTTTATTTCGAGCTGATCATTGATCAGATGTGGACGGAAAAACCGAATCTTTCGCCATACCAAATACGAACTAAATTCATTAAATTGGTTGAGAAATGTGAGCTTTTATTAAAACACTTTGACATTAAAAAAACTCTGAGTCGGTGACCTTGACCTTGAGGTCATGGCATGTGCGCGATTTTATTGAAATTATGAGTCCGTGACCTTGACATTGAGGTCATCGTAATTAGTGCCCGTATGCTGAAATGTGTATCCATCATCGTACCATTGACCACATCCATTATTTGATCTTAAAATATGAGCTCTTAAATAATTTCAACATTTAATGTTTTCTAAGTCCATGACTTGACCTAGAGGTCATAGGTTAGGGCCAGTGTATTGCTGAATAAACCTTTTGACCTATACATACCATCACAATTCCATCATATAGTCTGGAAAATATGAGCTCTTAAAAGTTTAGGTTCTTCCTGGTGCAATGCCTTAACTTGAGGTTACAGGACCACGTACGTACATGTGAGTACGCTCGTATGTACGAAAATCGTTAATGTCGACGGCGTGGGGAGGGGGGGAGGTCATGGTCTTGCGAACTGTCATTTCGTCTGTGTGCAGGCGATTGTACAATTGTGTAAACATGTAGCTATAGAAAAGGTTCTTTGTAATTTAAAATCAGTCATGCTTTAGGATCTATGTTGCAAATGAACTGAATTTAGTTATCATTGAACGGCTGGACGGCCTGACAGACGAACAATCAATGAAATATATACTTGCTACAGACCACTGCCAACAACATACCAGAGCTGAAAACTGATATACGTTAATTACGAACACTTACAGAGTCTACGTCACGTAACGTTATACCGGCCCCGATAGCTCAGTTGGTAGAGTGTCCGCTCCGGGGAACGGGAGGTCTCGGGTTCGATCCCGGGCCGCGACATACCAAAGTCGTTAAAAATGGTACTAGCTGCTCCTCGTTTGGCACTCAGATTTACGGGGTAGAGCTAGGACTGGTCGATCCAGTGTCAGGATAATGTGACTGGGTGTGGTATCATGTAATGTGTCTGGGACATGATACTTCAGTGAGGCAGCACTATAAACGTGAGCATTGAGCTCCCTGTCGCAACCAGACACCGTCGTGATATGACTGAAAAATTGTTGAAAGCGACGTTAAACCCGAATTCACACACACACACACACACGTAACGTTATATGGACATCCTTATTAAACAACGTCATGTATTGACGTTTTGCTTTAAAATCGTGCATAAACTGCGTTTTAATGAATCTTGTATTCATGCTCTTGCATTACTGAATTTATTAAACTGAGCGTGAATAGGTATTAAAATGCTAAGCGAAGTCTCATATGTTATCTAATATTATACACTCAGCAATACGCGTAGTGCACTCATGCTGAAGATCCAAACCACCACACACACGCTTGTGAAAGGGTCATTATGACTACGCTAAATCAATGCTAATCTGACGTCACGACGTCCACAAAACATACCAACTCGCCATTGGTACAGAGATAATTAATATCTGTATATTACGATAATGAATAGAATCAACGTAGATTCAACGTTGTTTGTACTGAATATACATCTAGATTTCCTGGAACAATAATTTTAAAACGTGTTATCTACTTTACACGGCTATTTCAAGACGGCACGTGATCACGCATGTGACGATTAGTGGCCCCGTTTAAGAGCATAGTCAAAAATGCGACATATGTTAGTGAAACGCAAATTTAACTCGTACGAACACTTTGCGATGTTTTGATGAAACGGACGTACGCAGTTCTTTAAAAAGTGCCTACGAACAATTTAAGATTAATCGTACGATGTTTATTGATGAAACTGACTCCCGAATAGTTCCGCCTAGTCAATTTGATCTGCGACTACTATACTACTAGTTTATTAAGCCATTTAGTACCAGAAACCCCAAAACGGATACCTTGGTCGGATCAGGGCCTCCACTATTTAGCCATTTTCCAAATAAATTTTTCATAACCAGACACCCCTAAATTTTAAAATGGACTCCTGCTATATATAAGGTGGAACATTCCATTCGGGACAAAAGGGTTAAATGTGTTATATTCGTCTTAATACTGAATCTGATGGATATGTCATTGCAGAAAAAGATGTTGTGTTTATGTTCGAACAGTGCCTGCTGGAAATGTTCAATCTGCAACACCGACTACAGTACGGGTCAAAGGGTATTCAGTTAGTTTGACCCCTGTTTCATTGCAAAAAGAAGATGTAGTGTTTTTTGTTTGAACAGTTTTTTCTTGATACATGTAAAGAGTAATAAGAAAATACGACTTTTTAATTTTGACCCCCTTAAACCCCACTTTTATATACTATAACTCGGTTAACAGGGGTATACAATATTCTTCTTATTTGCGCACAAAAAGAAAGATTGTGATTGCTCGTTAGAACCGCCGCGTCGAGGTGGTTCTAACGAGTACCCACAATTTATGTTTAGAGCAGAAATAAGAAAACTATTAGAATTTTTATCTGAAAATTCCCATTTTTGTGTGACGAAATTTTTAATATATTTGAATAGGCATGTTTTCGTATTGTTTACTGATCAAGTGCTTGTAGTTTTTTTTTTTCATTTTTTTTTTTTCAGGTGAAAAACAAGAAGAGATGGAGTCAGATCATGTATATGTCTTATGTTTTAGATTTTGTATTGTCACAGGACGAAAATAGTAGGTTTTATTCCATACTTCAGGAACGTCCATTGTAAACCGCGGAAGACTGTGTTTGCAAGTCTATTCTATTAGTTATTTTTATTCTTGACGGGGCACATTGGATCACATTCGCCGCCTGAGAGCGATATTTGTCCGAGCCGTTATTAATTGTGAACATGGGATCACGTGGAGAATGTAATTGCATGTTCCCCGTCAAGAATCAAAATAACGAATGTGTTATACTGCAAAGCATTCTCAAGACATTGTCTACATTGTTGCAATGTTTTCCAAAGAATGCCGTTTTCTTTTATCGGCCAGCGTATCCGTCCAATCTTAACCATCACGAAAACACGCCTGTATAATTTTGACCCCATTGAACCCCACTTTTATTTAGTAAAACTGGGGTTTATGTTGGTAAAGATTATTTTTCTTATTTCTGCTCCAAAATATAGGTTGTGGGTACTCGTAATGAGGCGGTTCTAACGAGCACAAACAAACTATAATTGCAGGATATAAGAAAAAATATCACGGATTTTCATCAGAAAAGTAGCCATTTTGGAGATGTTAAAAATGCACTATGTTTCACGGGTGTGTTGTCGTAATGGTTCGCTGCTTAGATGGTATCGACAATTATTTTGTACTAAGAAGTGAAATCACTGTACATTTGAAACAAATAAAAATGACATTTTCACAGTGGTGAAAATTCTAAAAAGGACATGACCATGTTATTTTTCACAGTAGCAACCAGGACTACTTTTTTGGTTTGATGTTCGAACAAAATTAAATTGAAATTTACCTTTTATGATAAATACCAACAATTCATCGAGTGTGTTGAAAACACCAGAAATTTTCACGAGTTCGAAGCATGCTACAAACAGCAGTTTAGTTGAAGTACATCGCCATTGATACATATAAAACAAAAAGAACCTTTACTCTCTTTTTTTTTCGATAAATACCAAACATATTTCATCTCGTGTGTTGACAACTTCAAAACATTACGAAAATACACCTATATAATTTTGACCCCCTGTAACCCAAATTTTATATAGAAAAACTGGGGTTTACAGGGGGTAAAGATTATATTTCTTATTTCTGCTCCAAAATATAGATTGTTGGTATTCATTAGAACCGCCGCCCCATTTAGGCCCATCAACAATAGATATATGTAAATCCACAAACGGGGCCTCGGTATCAAAAGAATTTGCTTTATTAAACTGAAGTTCTGGTGGGTAAATCTGTCTGATCAAACCATCGAAATAGGTATTATCAATATTTAATAAATCATCCAAATATCTAGAAGTGGAGCTAAAAGCTTCAATGATTTCAGACTGGTTTTCAGCAGAAAGGGTATTCATAAAGTCGCTCTCATAACAAAACAAAAACAGATCAGTGGTGCGCAATTAGTACCCATTGGAATGCCCACAGCATGTCTAAATAACTTAGTACCAAATCTTATGTTGTTGTGTGTTACTTACTGTGTGTATCACTTGTGACTTTTTATTTTGGATGGCCATTTGGCCATTTTGTAGGAGTAACTGTCCTTATGGCCTTCCTTTGTTTAGGTTTCCGTTAGGGTCTGGTCGCTTCATGTTTGTGTTTCTTTCCCTTTGGTGTCTTTGATGGGTGGAGTAAGTTAATTGTATCGATTCCTGATCTTTGTTTTACTTCTACTTTCCCTATGAAATGTCCATTCAATAAAATCATTAAGTTTTTCTTTTATAATATTATGAGGAAGAGTAGTGTAAAGGGTAGAAAAATAATAAGTAGACAGACTTGAGGCACGAAAACGCCTCGATTTCAATTTATTTAAAACTTCATTAGATTTTTTTAGACCAAAGCAGATTTCTACCTGATCTTTGGAAGACTTTGTCGCAATATTTTATCGCATGCTGTTTGGTGGCAGTAAAACATGAAGTTAATAATTTAGAGAGTTGTGGTGCAAGAGCTTGAATTTGCAATTAACCGTGCTTTGTATGGTCTTTTATGAAGTTTAGGTAACCAGTATAACGTAGGAAGCTTGTCTTGGCCTTCTGTAACACAGACAGCAAACTTGGTGGCTGAATGACAAATGTGGTCATAAACTAAAGCCCTCTCTACAGCTAAAGGCTGAAGTTCATAGGCCTTAGTACCACCAAGTTCTTGCTGAAGAGTGTTAACATAGTGAAGCCGTCAAACAACAACCACATTGTTAGCGGCCTTTTCAGCTGGAGCCAAAACAAACTTCCTATGAAATTCTTGAATACCTAGTTTAAGGTGACGTAAAGACGTCTTAGGTTGAGGAGGTAATAAGTTCGTATTTGCCGAATGAAAAGAAATAGGTGTGTTCACTAATTTCAGAATGCTAAGTTTCCATTCCTTAAGAGCTTTATGCTCAACATACTCTCGTTTACACCATCGATTACCAAATTCATTCAAGGCAGCAGCGATTTCATCTCTACATTTATTTAAATCAATTTTAGAAAGAAATCGATATTTCGGTCCTTTAGATTTTTATATTACGTATCCTAGAATCAGGAATAAAGTTTTAAATTATTGGTAATAATATGACCAGCAGCAGGATTGCAATACACTGAATCTTTACAATCACATGTACGAGGAGTGTTAGTGTTAATATCAAGATCAGAAACAAATTTATAGAAATTAAAAATGATAAATCTAAAAGATTTATTGTATTTATAGTAAATTATGGGTGTTTCAGTATTTTGAAAATAAGCAGGAATGGATGAAATAACCGAACTGATACTAGGTAAATCTATCAAATCCAAACCCTTATTAATGAAGGATATTTTGTTGTAATGACGTTTGTGATTAATTTCAGAAATGATATAAGGACGAAGAGCATAAGCCTGCCCAGGCAATGCGGTGCGAGTCCATGCTTATAAACCTTATTGGTTTCATTGGACAGCAGGGCTTGAGATGTCATTTCATCTCAATGTCGGGTAAAAGTCCCACAAAATTGGAAGCAACGTCTCCAAAATGACCTATACAGTGTTGACAGGGACGTGAAACCTCAAATCAAACAAACAAACAAAGTAATGTTTGTTTCATTTACTTTTGCCAGACATTAGAGATGATACATACATCCTCACCACTGATGCTGACGTCAGATTCACCCCCGATGCTGTTGAAGCGCTCCTTGACCTGATGACTCGTGACCCGTCAGTGGGCGCAGTTTGTGCTAGGACGCATCCGCTTGGCAGCGGACCAATGGTCTGGTATCAGGTGTTCGAATATGCGCTTGGACATTGGTTTCAGAAGGTAAGTGCTTGGGTCTTTTTCGGTCATGCATGATATTGATAACATTTATACATATACACGTGTCGGGGTCTATAACGACCAACAATCACGAAAACACGCCTATATAATTTTGACCACCCTCGAACCCCACTTTTATATAGTAAAACTAGGGGTTGCAGGGGTTAACCTTATTACGATGAGGCGGTTCTAACAAGTACCCACAATCTATATTTTGAGCAGAAAATAGAAAAATATATCAATTTTTATGTCCCCGGTAGCGATAGCTGGGACATATTATTTTTGCCCTGTCTGTTTGTTTGTTGGTTTGTTTGTTTGTTGGTTGGTTTTTTGGTTTGTACGTGGACAACTTTAACGTTGGTCATAACTTTTGAACCGTTGGAGATAGAGTATTCATATTTCGCATGAACGTTCCTTGTGACAAGAGCTTCACATTCATACAAAAAATTTGACCTGTGACCTTTACTTTGACCTTTGACCTACTTAAAAGAAAAAATATCATTGGTCATAACTTTTGAACCGCTTGAGTTACAGCCTTTATACTTTGCATGTATGTTTCTTGTGACAAAAACTTTACATTTCTGCAAAACATTTTTACCTGTGACATTGACCTTGACCTTTGACCTACTTACAATAAAAAAATAACATTTTGGTCATAACATTGAACCATTTGAGATACAGCCTTAATATTTTGCATGTATGTTCTTTGTGACAAGAGCTTTACATTCACACAAAATTGTTTGACCTGTGACCTTGACCTTTGACCTACATAAAAGAAAAAAATAACATTGGTCATAACTTTTGAACCGTTTTAGATACAGCCTTCATATTTGGCATGTAGGTTCCTAGTATCAAGAGCTTTACATTCATGCAAAACGTTTTGACCTGTGACCTTGACCTAGGACCTACTTAAAAGAAAAATTAACATTTTGGTCATAACTTTCGAACCATTTGGAATAGAGCCCTCATATTTGGCATGTAGGTTCCTTGTGATAAGAGCTTTACATTCATGCAATGTTTTTTTTGCCCATGACCTTGACCTACTTAAAAGATCAAATAAAATTGATCATAAATTTTGAATCGTTTAAGATAGAGCCTTCAAATTTGGCATGTATGTTCCTTGTGACAAGAGCTTTGCATTCATGCAAATTTTCCACCTTTGACCTTGACCTACTTTAAAGAAAACATATTTTTTGTTCATAACATTCAAACCGGTTAAGATAGAGCCTTCATATTTGGCATGTAAGTTCCTTGTGCCAAGGGCTTCCCATTCAAACTAAACATCTTGACCTGTGACCTAGACTTTGAACTGTGACCAACTTTGAAAAAGATGACCATGCCTGGGGACATGTTCGTGTTTCACAAACACATCTTGTTCATGTTAAAATTTTCATTTTTTCGGCGATAAAGGTTGAAATGTATTTGTGTAACAGAGCGTCACTAACGTTGTGTGTGACGTACAAGTAGGTTCTTTATGAAACCACGAAGACGTTTGTTGATAGGATGATGTTTAATGGCTGATGTCTGATATGTCAACTGATTGTCACATTCTGAAAAGACATATATAAAATATATCTTTTAACTATGAAAACCAATGATATTTAATGACAATAAAATAACGATAACATTTTAACACAAGGCTAATGACGTAATGACTAGGCTGCAAAAGGTAGTGTGGCGTAATGACTTTTACTACAAATACTACATTGTTAACGTTATCATCAAATACACATACATCCGATTACACACGTGAATACAGCATAACTAGCATAATCTTATGACAATTAAAAACTATAAAATGCACTTGTTAATGAGCATCATTGCCGGCTTCGGTAGCTCAGCCGGATGCGCGTCTGACTGGTGATCAGGAGGATGCGGGTTCGATACCTGCCGGGGTCGGCAAAATTCTTCCGTGGAGATTGATCATGAAATCTTTTCTACGGTCATTATCTACCTGCATCTGATTCAAGAAGGTCAGTTGTCAGTTTCTGACGAAGGAATGTTCAATGTACTGGCTAACCGCTTACGTATAAGCCCGCCCAGGAAACGTGTGGATAGGTAAACTAACCGGCTCGAAAATGGCCTTAATAGTGTTGACCGGGACGTTAAACGCCCAATACAAATAATGAGCATCATTGAAATTAAAACATCAAGGGAATAAACTTTCACATACCTGAAAAATATATCTTTTAGCTATGAAAACTAAAATAAAATAACGATAACCTTTGAACACAAGGCTAATGACGTAATGACTAGGCGGTACACGGTCAGGAGAGGTCAGAATTGAGTTTGACAGATGACCATTAACCTGTTAAGAAACACAGAGGAAAATGAATTCCAATGAAGGACGACCAAAAGCCAAGAAACAAACGACAATGGAAGCAAATGGCAAAACATTACTTCCACAAAAAAACCATCACTTTTACATTTGTATAGTCATGATTTCGTATTGGCCACTTTTTGTTTGTCTCGCACATGACAATTAAGAGGTTTAAAATGTGTCAGATTTTTGAGGTCTGACATGCTGCATATCTGACATTAACAGTCTTCACATGTCAAACAGGTGTTAAAGCATAGTAGTGTAGATTAAATTTTCTTGCCCTTTTGAATGCAATGACTCATTTACGTCTATACAGACGCAAAGAAGAAGAAAACAAATATGTGTGTATAGCTTGCACAATACGCATTAATGGCAGATCACCGAACACATTTTCCTCATTTGTCGCAAGGATTAATCTAGAGACAAATGACCTAGCAGTGCTGACAGGTGTTTGATTGTGACCATAGTCAACTCATTTGGTAAATATGTGTCTTACATATGTGATCATGTATAAATATTTAATGAGTTGAGGCAAACCGATAAAATACGAGTCTTCGCCGACCATTACATGCTTTTTCGCCGACCATTACATGCTTTTTCCTCAACCAGTTTGTTTATTTGTTTAATTTGAGGTTTAACGTCCCCGTCAACACTGTAAAGGTCATTTTTGAGACGTTGCTTCCAATTTTGTGGGACTTTTACCCGACATTGAGATGAAATGACATCTCAAGCCCTGTCGCCCAATGAAACCAATAGGGTTTATAAGCATGGACTGTTCGACTCACACCGCTTTACCTGGGCAGGCTTAGATCCTCTAAGCGCTTTACCAGTACTCGTGTGGGGGTTTGATTCAGCTCTGCGTGGAAGCATCATGCAGCCCATATATTTCTTCAAGCCCCTATTGGCGGGGGCCGTCCTCAACCAGTTGATAAATTTAATAATACATTAGCACGAATGAAATATTGTATTTATCATATGCAATTTAAAATGCATTTCATTCACGTTGTTTTTTGTTATATAAAAGAACAAATGCTAATAATCCGCCATTAGTAAACGTGTAGTCGCAAAGGACGTCGTACGTGTAACGTTACAGGACGTATCTAACTAATTTGCATATTTAATCCACTAGTGAATTACCGAATTTCATACATGGCGTTATTACATTCTCAGACACTTCGTCATATGATAAATGGTTTATATTTTAGGCAGCAGAACATGTGATCGGCTCGGTACTTTGTTCCCCTGGTTGTTTCAGCGTCTATAGATGTAACGCTGTAAGAGATGTTTTGTCGAAGTATGCCAGCAACGTAGAACATGCGTTTGAGTTCCTCACTAAAGATATGGGGGAAGACAGATGGCTTTGCACACTAATGGTAAGTACTGTCAGTTATGCGGCCCCCGCCCATCGGGGCTTCAAGAAATAGATAGGCTGCATGATGCTTCCACGCAGAGCTGAAACCGACTGCACACGAGTATGTGTAAACTGCTTAGAGAACCTAAGCCTGCCCAGGCAAAGTGGTGCGAGTTGGACCGTCCATGCTTATAAACCATATTGGTTTCTTTGGGCGACAGGGCTTGGGATGTCATTTCATCTCAATGTCACAAAATTGGAAGCGACATCTCCTAAATGACCTACACAGTGTTGACAGGGACATTAAACCTCAAAACAAACAAACAAACAAAACTGTCAGATATGTCATAAATGCTTTGGCGTAGTATGGCCGGCCTTTAAAAATTTACAATTAACCCGCAGCTCCCATCAGTGACACGAAAGGGAAAGAAACACAAACATGAAATAACTAGACCCTAATGGAAACATCAATAGCGGAAAGCCAAAATGACAGTAACGTGGGGTGATCAATAAATTCAAGAATTTTTACATAACTTTTTTAATATACAACCAATCGCAATAAAATTCATATGGTCGATACAATATCACGTTACGGACAACGTCATCAAGGTATTACGTTCTTGGCATCACTAGTTTTCAATGACGTCATATTTTTGACGTCATGCATCACGTTCAACGTTCAGAAATGGCTGACGACGTTGTTGCAGAACAGAGGACTATTATTAAATTCTACGTAAACTTAGGGAAGACTATGAGCGAAATCAAAGAGAATCTCCAAAAAATATACGGAGAAGCAGCATTGTCGAAATCTTGTATTCATAAATGGTGGCATCGCTTCAGTGACGGAAGAACAACGACCAAAAATGACGCCCGATCCGGCGGCATTGTGAAGTATACTACAGAGGAATACTGTGCTGCCATTGAGCAATACGTAATGGAACACAGGCGAGTGATAGTTAGAAATGTAGCGGAGGACTTTAACTTAAGTTATGGTACAGCCCAAAAGATTCTGACGGAAAAGCTTGAATTAAGCCGCGTCTGTGCAAAGTGGGTACCCAGTCTATTTCAGCCTGACCAGAAGAGAGTAAGGAAACAGATCTGTCCAGATATTCTCAACCGATATGCAGAGGAAGGTGATGGGTTCCTGAATAAAATAATAACATGTGATGAAACATGGTTCCACTTCTTTGAGCCGGAAAGCAAGCAACAGAGTGTCGTGTGGAAGCATGCATCGTCACCATCGCCTGTAAAAGCCGACTTTCCAAGTCAGTGGGTAAAGTTATGTCCATCATACTCTGTGTCAAAAAAAGGAATTATGTTGAATCACATGGTGCCAGCTAAAACAACAGCCAATAGTGAATACTACGCACATCTAATTAAATTCCAGTTGCAGAGAACTTTTCGACATAAACGTCCTGAACTTGTAAGGTCGGAGTTCATTTTGCACCAAAACAACGCTCCAGTGCTCGTGAGTCAACTCTACCGCATCCACCGTATAGCCCAGACTTGGCTATCTGTGACTTTTTCCTGTTTCCAAATGTGAAGGATCAGCTGCGTGGAGTAAAATATGGTCGCGAGATGACATAGGAACGGCTTACATCACGCGTTCGGCATGTGGATGAACAGATGTCAAAAGTGTATCAAGGTCAAGGGATCGTATGTCGAGAAATATAAACAGTATTCGTGAGTGTCGTTTTTCATTATTAAGTTATAGCAAAAGTTCTTGAATTTATTGAGCACCCCTCGTACTTTCCCACAAAATGGCCAATTGGCTATCGAAAACAAAATAATGTCAGTGATACATACACTCAAAGACAAACCATAACAAAGATAAACCGCTACAGAAGAACCGCCTTGGAACGGTTCTAGCTGAAGAGGCACACGCAGACTTGCCCCAATTTCTATATTTTTCTATATACCACCGTTGGGGTCCAAAGCCGGCACCATGTTATTTTAAAAACATTCCGTTTACCTTTGTACAAGAGTATAAGGCTTTACGTGTCCCATATAAATTTTAGACTGCTTGACCTTTTGTGAGTTTGTTAAGCCTAAACAAAAATATGTATTTTAAGGGATTTCTGCCAGAGTAAAGGTAGGGTAGTCGGGGATGCTTTAAGGGAATGGGAACACCTTCAGGGGAAGCATCTCCTGCAAAATTATTGTTGTCTCCCCTGTCAATAGGGATTAACTCCTAAAGGAAATTATTTGCTCCCGATCGAATTCTTTCGTTTAAAAGTAGACGCCTTCTTCAATAGGACATGGTGTATAGAAAAGCGAACAGGAAGTACCGAAAGTTGTCTTCCTTTCAAAAATGGCAGAAAAATGTGCTAGGTGTTGCCATTTCCTTTAATTGGGCCCCGTCAAGCGATTTTGGTACTTATCGCCTTTGCGAGCAGCGAAGGTTCAGGCGAGCCTGCGCATCCGCGCAGTCTCGCCAGAACCTTCGCTGCTCGCTCATACAAGCAGTGAATCAAGAGGAACCTTCAGACAGAAAGCCATATCGCTGGCCCCTCTGAATGGCTGGGCATGCGCAGTTAAAATTTGCCATGACGGAATGCTCGAAGACACAAATTCGCTTGGCGGGGCTCAATTGATGATGAATATCATAGCTCCAGATTTAAAGGAGTGACGAGGATAATTTCACCTCTTTTTTTCATAAACAAATGTTTCACTGAGCTGCTTCCAACATGTATACACAACATACTCTTTTAGCTCACCAGAGCCGAAGGCTCCGGGGGAGCTTATAGGATAGGCAGTTGTCCGGCGTCGTCGTCGTCGTCGTCGTCGTCGTCGTCGTCTGTCGTCGTCTGACGTCAACACTTTCAAACATCTTCTTCTCTGAAGCCACTGGGCCGATTCAGCCCAAATTTTATCTGTACCAGTACTTCATAAAATGACTTATATCTCAGAAACCTTACAGATCCCCACCCCTAAACCATATATATTCTTGTTCCCATTGATAAGACGCATTCAGTGACACCAACCTGGAGGTCCTCCGGGATGTGCCGAGGCCATGCCCCACCCCCTCCACTTCATAAAAGGCCCAATATCTCGGAAACCATTCAGATCCCCACCCCTGAACCCTATATACTCTTGTTCCTTATGATAAGACGCATTCAGTGACATCAAACTGGGGGTCCCCCGGGATGCGCCGGGGCCATGTCCCGCCCCTCCATTTCATAAAAGGCCCAATATCTCGGAAACCTTACAGATCCCCACCCCTAAACCATATATATTCTTGCTCCTTATGATAAGACCCATTCATTGACCCCAAATTGGGGGTCTTCCGGGGTGCGCCGGAGCCATGCCCCACCCCTTCACTTCACAAAAGGCCATATATCTCAGAAACTGTTCAGATCCCCACCCCTAAACCATATGTGTTCTTGTTCATTATGATGAGACACATTCAGTGACACCAACTTGGGGGTCCCCAGGGATGTGCTGGGGCCATGCCCCACCCCCTCCATTTCATAATATCACAATATCTCGGAAACCTTACAGATCCCCACCCCTAAACCATATATATTCTTGTTCCTTATGATAAGACACTTTCATTGACACCAACCTGGGGGTCTCCCTGGGCCTTGCCCCACCCCTGCACTTCACAAAAGGCCTTATATCTCAGAAACTGTTCAGAGTCCCACCCCTAAACCATACATATTCATCTTCCTTATGATAAGGCATATTCATTGACACCAGCTTGTGAGTCCCCGGGGCATGCCCGGGCCTTGCTCCACCGCTTGACTTCATTAAAAGCCACATATCTCAGAAATAGTTCAGATCCCCACCCCTAAACCATATATATTCTTGTTCTTTATGATAAGACTCATTCAGTCACACCAACTTGGGGGTCTCTTTGTGCTGAGGCAATGTGCCCCGCCCTTCCACTTCATAAAAGGCCATATATTTCAGAAACCATTCAAATCCCCACCCCATATTCATATATGTTCTTGTTCCTTATTATTAGCACACCTACTGTAGGGGTGTCCGCATGGGCCAGTCCTCTCCTTTCCACTTCATGAAAGGATATCTTGGAAACCGTTCAGATTCCCACCCCTAAACCATATATATATTTGGTCCTTATGATGAGACACATTTAGGGACAACAATCTTGGGCTTTCCTGGGAACGACAGGGCATGCTCCAACCCCTCCACTTATATCTCCAGCCATGCAGATCCCCACTGCTAAACCATATATATTCTTGTTCTTTGTGATAAGACACATTTAGTGATACCAACCAGGGCGCCGTTGGGTCCATGCCCCACCCCCTCTTCTTCATAAAAGGTCTAATGTTTCATATACTGAGTCCACATTGATGCTCATTTGGATATGGGGGTTCATTTGGCAGATTAAAATGATATCATGTTAAAATACATGGCTGCAATTTGGCAGTGCCCACCTGAGCTCTGGTGAGCATAGTGGCCCATGGGCCTCTTGTTATCAATACTTAAGGAAAAATTCCCCCACCCCCACCAACGAATCCTCGGTACTCCTCATTATCCGGAGCTACGTAGAATATACAAATTTAGCACATAAGAACCCAAACTCATCCTTCAGCAACCATTGCTTTTGCAAAAAGTGTAGATCCAGAATCTACACTTTTCACCATTCAGTTTTTGGATCTGTAGGAATAATTTACATCAAGTAATCTGATTGGTTCAAATTTTGAAATTGGTGTGGCTAAATTAATTATTCATTGGGATAAGGGTTACAGAAATGGGAACGGAAAGTCCCGGAACTTATGGCCCATGTAAAATTGGATATAATTTGCTGATTATTTCCATTTTCTTTGATGGCCCAAAGTCTGGCTTGTGAAAGGCAATTGCACTGTTACAAGAAATGATTTTAGGCAAGGACAATAACTCAAACCTGAAAGTTCCACATGCAGAGAACACAGGCTACCAATTGTATCAAATTAAACAATGCCTGTAGAGTGTAGAGAACGTACTAAAATGAAAGCAAACCAGCCAGATATTTCTAAGCTGTCAAAATGATTGCAATGCTAATACCAACAGTGGATCTAACAGGACTTGGAATGAAAACATCTGTGTAGTTGTGGATCACATTATATTACACAACACAATGAACATCGATTTAAAAGCTTCCTTAAATGCTTCCTAAAATTACCAATACAGCTGTATTCCAATGCACTTGCGTATGTAACGCGACGTTTGGTTGGATAACGTCAACATTTGCGACAGTTTATTCTGCGATAAACTGTCGGAAACCCGACGTCATCATTTAACGTCGATTCTCATCGGCTGGCATTTGGGCAAAATAGTACAGTTTTTGAGCAAAATAGTACAGTTTTTAACAAAACAACATATAAGTGTATTAGAATGGGGATAACTGTATTGAAAATTGTCATTTTGGGAGGTAAATGGTCGGTTTTACGCTCGCAAATTCAGTTATACGGCTCCGCTTGCGCGTCGCCGTAAAACGAAATTTCCGACCGTAAAACCTCCGATTTTCCTCCCCAAATAACAATTTTTAATACAGTTATCCCCTAAATATACTAAGATTCGGGCACTATAAAAATATAGAAATATATGCACAGGAAAAGCCAGTCAAAGATTACAGCCTACCAATGACACATAGAGGACGAGTAGCTATCAATGAGGAAAACAGAAAGGGGGCAAAAACGAATCACAATCAGCACAGCAAACAGCTCCCTCTTCCCACAAGAGGTGATCAAGGTGCAACAGGCACAATAAATAAAAAATAATTAATTCTAACATGACGTTAACGTTTTTCCCATTGAACCCAGTGGAAACGTCAGCGTTTGCAAATATGCGATAATTCACGTCGTCAACGTGGTGCGTGCAATTTGGCGTCATCGTGACGTTGC
Source organism: Lucinisca nassula (assembly GCA_963580285.1). Lineage (NCBI taxonomy): Eukaryota > Metazoa > Mollusca > Bivalvia > Lucinida > Lucinidae > Lucinisca > Lucinisca nassula. The sequence goes on along the minus strand of OY757027.1, from coordinate 32,403,345 downwards.
ATGTAAACATTTCCTTCTGTCGACATCCGCTGCAAAATAGTCCCCAAGATAACGCTTTGTTACTACTGTATTTCAGTTTAGCATCATGTTAGAATCGAAATAATTTCCACGCACCCGGTGTGTTATCGTGATTAACACACGGTGTTGTCGGGCAGATGCGAATATTAATTCACTCCGGCTTCGCCGTCGTGAATTAATATTTCGCAATCTGCCCTCCAACACCGTGTGTTAATCACGATAACACACGGTACGTGGAGATTATTTCTTAAATAATAATAATACACAACCATAAGCACATGGCAGGAGCGTAGCCAAGACCAAACTACCTTTACGCACAATAAGGAAAATGTTATGTAAAACATCTGGGGCTACTCTTAAAGGAAAGAATTTGCCGCCGAGGGGATCAAATTCTTTCCTTTAAGAGCAGCCCATATATATATATAATATACAATGGAGAACACTTTCATTTAGGTGATATCTCTTCAATGCAAATATTTAACATTACGCACAAGCGTAATATGCGTAATGGGCGTTACGCCTTTGAATGCAATATGAAGAGTCCTGCGAAAAATCCGACAAAGATAAATTTAAAATAAACACCATTAGAACCACGGCTTAGGACCACCGCCCTCGGGTCAGGTACTGGGCTGCCGGGTTGATATGCTCCTCGATTGAGCTTCGGGCCATATCAACCCGATGTTTCAGGACCTGGCTCTCAGACAGTCCATAAATCTTGATAGTACCCGAAGCTAAGGTTTTCTTTTGCTTTTAGTACATTGACGAGCTACTGCCATATGTTACACCACAAATATACGACAGTCGAAGGATGAAGGATATGTTGTTGTTAGGCTGGCTTCCTGCAATCCAGTGGCGTGACAACCAGAATTAAACACCAGTGATTTAATCGTGATTATCCGTAAACAATTGCCCGGTTATTTCCGTAGCAGACACTATAAGACTGCGTGATAGTCCATAAAAATTCCCCGTTATCTCCGTAACGATCACTGCAAGACTAGACTCCGATTCACGTGCTATAGTTCCCGCTGTGCATCTATCATACATTAACTACTTCCACGTGATGCGCTTCTAGTCGTGTCATTTGTTATAACCACTTACATACATTACTGTGCATTTTTCTTGACAACCTAATTCATCTTTACTTATCGTATTAGGCATGTACCTGCACGTTTATACGTAAAAGTATTTACCATTTAGGTGCAAACTGACTTTTACAATTTAGGTGCAAACTGGCTGGCGAATAGAATATTGTGCCGCATCAGAAAATAGTACCTATTGTCCAGAAGAATTTGATGAATTTTACAAACAAAGAAGACGCTGGGTCGCCTCTACTCTCGCTAATATGATGTTGCTGATGAAAGAATGGAACATTGTAGCAAAGTTCAATCACCGGGTATCCGTCTTCTTCCTACTGTACCAAGCAACACTTCTTTTTGCAACGCTGATTGGACCAAGCTCAGTAATATTGGTTGTTTCCGGTAAGCATTCTCATTTGAGCCAGCGCACGTCAAAACCTAAAATAAAACATGCGCGGCCGCCGAAGACTCAGATCAGCCTGCGCGTCCATATGGTCTAACCAGAGACTTCTCTAGCTGCATGAAGGAGCATTGGGCCCTTAGCTATCCTTAGAGCGCACAACTGAGACTCTGATCAGACTGTGCGGTAGCGCAGACTGTGCGGTAGCGCAGTCTGATCAGAGTCTATGTTGGGCGCACATGTCTTATTGTAGTTTTTGTCATGCGCTGGCTCATTTAGTTTCACAAGCACCGTCTATCATAACCATCGGAAATAAGAACACGGAGAATCGATGCAAAACGAAAGCTGACATCTAATACGGTGAGCTTTGCCTTTATTTCCGATCTACTTTCTATATTTGAAGGATGCATTTATTTCCTTAAAAATGCGTTTTTTTTTTTGTTTTTTTTTGCAACATTTTATTTGGTATTCTGGGGTATATTTGTCGATTTAAAGTCAGGAACACGCGTTTATTCTGTAAGATTCTGTTTATCCATATGACCATTTTAAATTTGACACTTTGTCGGCTTTAAATTTGACATTTTGTCCACAAAAAAAAATGCCGTGACTTATTCCAGCAAAAGTGTTTGCACACTTGTGGTCATACGATATTTATTCCATGAGGTTATCCACTGCATATCAACGGCGTCATATGATAAAGGTATGTAATACAAGCTGTTTTGTGAATTTACTGCAGGTGGACTTGTGTATGGCTGGGGAATCGATTCGATCACGTCTCTGGTATTACAGATACTGATATGTTTAGGATATACAATGATCTGCCTTACTACATCGCAAAAGGCACAACTCACTGTAAGTACAGGTAACCTTCTTTATCAGTTACCCCCTATATATATTGCATTGCAACGCATTGACCTGATAAAGATATGCTATCTCAGGTCAAGTGAGCTTTATCACGTCAACATGACATTGCACTTTTATGAATGAACCGGATCACTGAAAAAATGACAAAAATGTTATTGCTACTGAGAAAAATGGACAAATTACATGAAAACAAAAAACATAGGAAAAATATGGTTAGCTGATACTAAATATATCGACCGCCAGAATGCTGTGACGCACTGAAGACCATCAATAACTGATCGTAAATTGCTAATTTAAAAGAATAGGAGGATAAACTGATAAATAGAATACCAGATTCATATCATTTGATATCAAGTTTATCAGGCTCGGCTTCGGGAACGCATGTAGAATCGCTCGGCAAGCCTCGCGATTCTACAAGCGTTCTCGAAGCCTTGCCTGATAAAATTGATATCAAAAGACACTCACCTGGTATTTTCCATTTATGCCGACATTTCATATAACGACAAAACTTGTTATATAGAGGATATTTCGTCTGCTTAGTGCAATAACGGTGAAACTGCCATTATGACGTTATTGCACTAAGCAGACGATTTACTTTTTTGAAGTGGATATCGAGTGTGTTGAAAAAAATCCAACTGTTCACGAGTGCGAAGCACGAGTTAAAATTTGAATGTATTAAACACACGAGATGAAATACTTTTGATTTACACAAAAAAGTGTTTTTTTTTTCATAATTTATAAGGATACTTACGGTATCTGATCGATCGTATCGTACGTCATAATTTTGACCTGGCTATGACGTCACAACTGTCAATTTCAAAACAAAAACAGATCGTATTTCTGAAAACAGCATTTATACAGTTCAAAGAGTGCTTTTCAAGGTATGTTACAGAATTATTTTATCGATAGCATAAGACTTTTGGCGAGAAAAAATAGTCCAGGCTGTTACTATGAAAATAAAATATAATTTTTATTTGTTACAGATATACATTGAATTCACTGCAGAGTAAAAAATAAATAGAGATTAATACATCTTTAGTTTTAAATACGGGAAATATTTCCCCGAGAGACTTGCAAATCAGGTAAACAAACGAGTGCGAATGTACGAGTTCCTTTAAAAGATTTGCAAGTTTCAAGGGAAATATTTCCTGTATCCAAAACTAAATATATATTAATGATTATATTGCATTTATTAAATCGGTCGTTTTTGGCCTTTCTAACATCTAAAACTGACGTAATTAGCGCTGTGACGTGACGTAATTTGTCCCGATTTTGGCGCGTCATAGTGCATGATATCGTTTGAAAGGAAATATATCCCCGCTTGAAATGAATATTTTCCCTGCAGGAAAATTTCATTTGTATTTCCCCCCCAAAATTACTCAAAATAGCAGCAAAAATGTATTATAACTATATCATCACGCCTATATACTTTTGACCCCCACTTTTATATAGTAAACTATACATCATCATAGTGCAGATATTTTCTGATTCTTTTGGACCATTGAGTTTATTTGGAATTATTTTGAAAATAGAGTTCTGCTTTAGCCGGTGCTAGTACTGGTCATAACCAGATTCAATAAAACCGAGACTGCTATTTTCGTTTATTTGGTGTATTCTTTGCTTCCATAGGATTTAACTATTCAGAACTTTTTTACAGGGGTAAATCTTATTTTTCTTATTTCTGCTCTAGAATATAGATGATGGGTATTCGTTAGACCCGCCTCGGTGAGGCGGTTCTAACGAGCACCCACAATCTATATTTTGAGCAGAAATAAGAAAAATATCAAAATTTTTCATCTTAAAATTTTCTTTTTTCTGCGGTAAAGTTTTCAATGTATTTATATAGACGTGTTTTAGTAATGTTTCTGTGGATCAAATCCTTGGCTCAAGATGGAAGGGGTTAATGTATAGGTAAAATGTTTTTCTACGCTGTGATATATATTTCCAGGTGATTTTCGCATTAGTGCTGTGAGTACGAGGACTGTTCAAATATGAATGCAAGTTGAACGTTTTCTCATGCACTAATGCGAAAATCACCTGGAAATATATATCACAGCGTAGAAAAACATTTTACCTATACATTGATACCAAACCTGTTAAAATCCGTCCACTTTAGCCATGTATATCGTTCGATAAACACTGTCTATTCTTGTATACTAATGCAAAACATGGTTGGAAGAAGGTCAGAGTACGCCGTTGAAATACGGTCCTATATTAAGAATCGTTGTATTCTTGGTATACGGTACAAAGACATTTTTGATGAAATATGTTCGGTTTATGGGCATAATGAAATGTCTTTTCCGACGGTTTTTCGTTGATGTAAGAAATTCAGCTGTAGGCTAGGCTCAACAGAAGATGCACCACATGATCGTCGGCCGAAAACAGCAACATCTGCCAAGATGGTTGCTAGAGTGAAAGAAATAGTTGCTACTGATGCACAATACACCACTAGGCAAATAGCTAGTATGGTCTCATTAGGAGCAGCTCATACAATTCTGAAACGGGATTTGAAAATGAGAAAGATCTGTGCTAGATGGATTCCCCATCTGTTGACAGATGAGCAGAAAAAGACACGCGTTCAGTGCGCCAAGAAGTTGCTTACAAAGTTTCCAAATTACAATGCACGGTCTTTCGCTAATGTCGTCACAGGTGACGAGACATGGGTTCACTTTTCTTAGCCAAAACGAAAGATTCAGAACAAATTATGGGCAACAAAGTATTGCAAAATACCATGCATTGCTAAGCGGACCATGAGCGTCAAGAAGGTAATGTATGCCATATTTTTTTCAAATCAGGGCTCTGCTATTCAGGTTGCTGTGCCTAAAGGCAAATCTGTAAATGCGAAGTTTAACAAGAATAAAGTTCTTCGAAAATTTAAGAAACATTGCAAAGAACGAAGACCCGCAACTGGTCTTGCCAATTTCAGATTGCTACATGACAATGCGTCATCGCCCCAGGCGTTCATTGTGCAACACTATCTGAAGCAGGAAAAGGTTGTTGAACTCCCTCACCCCCCGTATTCCCCTGACATTGCCCCGTGTGACTTTTTTTTTGTTCCCGCGGCTGAAAAATACCTTTCTGGTCGACAATTTGTACAGCGCAAACACCTCGGTTCTGCAATATTCCAGTGCCTTCATAGTATACCTCGAAAAGACTACCAAAATGCATTCAATGATTGGATCAGAAGACTGAAAGTTTGTATATCTGTTAAAGGGGAATACTTTGAGGGGACAAAATAAATTTTTCATCGAAATCTATCACGGAATCATTTTTATGTGCTTAGTTGCATTCATATTTGAACAGTCCTCGTATACCTCAATGGCATTTCAAGAGAAAACTACAGACAACCCTTTTTATACCTACACTCGTTGTAACGGAAAAACGCGATATACGAGTAATGACAAATTCAATGGAATGAATCCTTTGCTCAAGGATTCGCATCAGCTCTCATCGACGCGACCATCGGGCTGGAAACACCTACATAGAATCAATATTTATGAAGGATTCTTATAAGCTGATTCTATACGAAACAAATACTGTGGACATTTGTTCGAATACAATAATAATAATAATAATAATAATAATCTACCTTATTTAAAGAGGGCCAAAATAGAAGTGGAGGCAATGATCAGGAATCGATACAATTAACCAACAGCTCCCATCAGAGACACCAACGGGAAAGAAACACAAACATGAAATAACTAGAACCCAATGGAATTAAGGCTTAACTATACCTAAAATAGTGACACAGAGGCCTTTCTGATATTTAATCTTCATCAGTGTGTCTCAACCCCAAAGTTTTGAAAACCGAAACGGATGATGGACAAGACCCGGCAAACACAGCACATCCCCCTCCGAGCACACACCGACCGACGTAGCCTATGAGACAGGTCAGCTGGAGGCATCAGGCAAGAGAGCCTACCCGCGGACCTATAGGATCCCCCACCAAGCCAACATCAGCAAACATGACCCACACTCCACGGAAGTCCCGGGCATCAGGAAGGAGCGAGACTTGCAAAATTTAAACTATAACAAAAAGTGTAAAGCAAATCCGCTAAGATACATGTCTCACCTGACAAGTCAGTCTTAGTTTTAGAACAATTGGACTTTTATGCTGCAAAAATTAAAGGTATAATATAGTTATTTAAATCAGTACTTGAGCACTGACGTCAACACCGCAGTATCGACCTCAGCACTAAGGAACTGATACTGAGCTGATGATACCCTCGGGGACGAACGAATCATCCACCAGCAGAGATATCGACCCAGTGGTTGCAATTAAGGCGTAACTATACCCCAATAGCGGAAAGCCAAAAAGACAGTACATTTCCCACAAAGTAAATCCAAAAACAAAAAAAAATATAAGCGATACACACACTCAAAGACAAACTATAACAAAAGTAAACCACGATAGAAGAACCGACTTGGAACGGTCGGTGAAACGAAATCCACTGCTGGGGGGCTTAAATCGATATTACGCCGCAGTCCTCGCCCTTACGTCCGTCGCGATTAAGACAACAATTTGTTCAGTCCGCACGCAGGCCAACTAACGCATAAGTACAACATCTCCGAGAACACAAAAATCAAACAACCACAGAGATAGAAGGCCTCCGCCCATTGGGGCTTGAAGAAATAAATGGGCTACATGATGTTTCCACGCAGAGCTGAATCCGTCCCGCACACGAGTACTGCTTACAAGATCTAAGCCTGCGGTGCGAGTTGGACCATCCATGTTTATAAACCCTAATGATTTCATTGGGCGACAGGGTTTGAGATGGCATTTAGTTAATATTAATTTATTTTAGTTCGATTGCGATGGAAGCTTCAAGCTTATTTAAATGCTCTCGAACACTCATTCCGGATGTTTTCACGCGTGAGATAGAGAGAGGCAGTGACTATTACACCACTGCTACTGCAGTGTCATAACGTGTCTTGCCTAAGGACACACCTCGATACCAGGTGCCGGATTCGAACTCACCACCTCTCAATCATGAGTCGAACGCGTAAACCACTGCGTTATCGAGGCTGAGATGGCATTTCATCTCAATTTCGGGTAAAAGTCCCATAAAATTGGAAGCAACGTCTCCAAAATGACCAACATAGTGTTGACGGGTATATTAAACATCAAGTCAAACAAAATCAAAGAAAAACCATAGAGATAGAAAAACGGCGAGGACTCGACAGCAAGCCGTGAAACCACTGAAATGCTGGAGCAAGAGAAAAACAACAGCTAGACTCCGATGTAACACATTTAGTAAACTAGTACTAATCTTCCATTTGGCCCTCTTTTCCTAGACAGAAAATAGTACTATGCAATGTGGATAAAGTGTCTTGCTCAAGGAAACAACATTTGCGGTTCTAACGAGTACCCACAACCTATGTTTTGGAGCAGAAAAAAGAAAAAGTAATGTACATCCCCGTACAACACAGTTTTCTCTATATAAAGTGGGGTTAAGGTGGGGTGTCATATCACAAGTCAAGTAAAGTCAAGTTTATTCTCTCAATCCGTTACAAAATGGCAGCATGAGGTTCAATGTAAGAGCAGTATTATACGACTCGCGATGTACAAAAAAATATAAATTCTGTGAGAACATACGCTTATCATGTAAACAATATATTGGCTACATGCATGTTTCAATATTTCATACATTGGTAATATTACATACGTAGCTCAAATCTCGCACTGATTGGCGTACGACGGGAGGGTAAGTTATATACTTTCAAAAATGTTTTTTTACACGGATTTGTTAACGCGATGACTGATTAGGAGACACAATGGGTATTATCTTTCGATCTTCAGTAGAAATAAAGGTATGCTGTGTGTACTCATTAGAATCGCGTCACTGAGGTGGTTCTAATTAGTACATACAATATACCTTCCAAGACGGAATCCCTAAATTATTCTTAATATATTGTAATGTAATAACGCTATGTATTTTATTTGATAATCCACTAGTGGTTTAAATGTTCAAATTATTTATATATGCCCCGAAACGTAACACGTACAACGTCCTTAGCGATGTCGCGTTAATTAATAGCGGAATGTTGACATTTTTGGCAAAGTAGAAGTGAAGGCAATGATCAGGAATCGATAAAATTAATCCACAGCTCCCATCAGAGACACCAAAGGGAAAGAAACACAAACACGAAACAACAGTGATAGAAACATCAATAGCGGAAAGCCAAAAGGACAGTTAAAATGGCCAATTGGCTATCCAAAACAAAATAATATAAGCGATACAAACACTCTAAGTCAGACCATAACAAAAATAAACCGAATAAAATAAAAGGGGTTTAAATGCCATATGATAGATAGAATTTTGTACTCATGTATAGTTAACTTTATGAAACTCGTTGAGGGAAACGGTGAATGGCTCGCGTTTAATAAATTCAATAATTCACTATATTTTGAAATTTCTAGGATCTCGATAGCGAACTCGAACTTTCCGTTGTAAACTGGCCAACTGGGTTCGAGCTATTTAACCCATATATGACAATGGAATCTTTCACCTAATTTTAGGAGGGGGGGGGTGCAAAATCTGTTTTGTTTGTGGTATTTTTTTTTTCAGAAATACATGCACCACAACCAAACAGTGTAGTTCTAGATCAGACGCCGCAGAACGCGGTGTCTGATTTGGAACTACACTGTTGACAATGTCCCACAAATGGGTCGTTAGGCATAAATGGAGTAAGCTTACACTGGGCTGAATATTTGCAGGCTGCGAAGTTTCTTACATTCGTATACTCTGTGGTAATGACTGCGGTGGTAGTTGGTACTGCCGTGCAAGTGGCATCAGATTTTTCTGAAGGAGAGTCAGGGAATCCATCCGAACCTAACACTACTACTACCACTACTATGAACCCGAACTGTAAGTTACACTACATTTATTTTTTGTTTGTTTGATTTCAGATTTAACGTCCACGTCTACACTATATAGATCATTTAGGAGACGTTGCTTCCAATTTTGTGGAACTTTCACCTGACATTGAGATGAAATGACATCTCAATCCCTGCTGCCCATTGAAACAAATAGGGTTTAGTTGCATGCACGATCCGACTCGCACCTCTTTGCCTGGGTATACATAGGCCTTCTAAGCAGTTTACCAGTACTCAGTGTGGTCGGTTACACTACAGGGAACCCGAACTATAGGTCAAACTGCCATTCAACGACTATGAATCCGAGCTGTAATTGACAATTTTATGGACCCGAACTGTAATCGATGTTTCTATGAACCGAAGCAGTAGGCGACACTTCTATCTAACAGAGTATTAAGGGATAATGGTTTGAACCTGAACTGTGATACTACTGTGCGCTATTGTTCAAGTGGCACAACTATAAACCTGAACTTTATTCTAATGCACTTGCTAATGTAGCGCGACGTTTGATTGGGTAACGTCAAATATTTGCGACAGTATATTCTGCGAAACATATTCTGCTTCTCATTGGCTGGCATTTGGTTTTACGCAGCTCACAGAGCCTGCCGCTTTGAGCAAAATAGTACATTTTTTACAAAACAACCATATAAGTGCATTAGAATGGGGATAACTGTATTGCAAAATAGTGATTTGGGGAGGAAAATCGTCGGTTTTCGGTCGCAAATTACGTTTTACGGCTCCGCTGACGCGTCGCCGTAAAACGAAATTTCCTACCGTAGAACCTCCGATTTACCTCCCCAAATCACAATTTTGAATACAGTTAACCCGTAAGTGATCAAATGTAATTGACACTTCTGTGACCCTCAACTGTAGGCAAGATATGTTCATCATTTGTAAGCACGGAATACACCACAGAACTGAAACTATGAAGTGTACAAAATGTTCTGGGCCAAACTATCTAATTTCGGCCAATTAGGCCTCATCATTGACCTTCAGATATATTTAAAATTCCCAAGTGGAATCAATGACACCAAAAGAACAAGAAATATTAACTACACTATCATGAAGATCATGGACACTTTTTACGGCTGTCACACATTCCCTAAACACCAGCTGTAGTGGTGTTAAATATGTTTTATACATGGGTTATCATTTGAAGACTAGGACCAGACTAGCTAGTTTCGACCAATAAGGACTCATCAATGACGCTAAAATGTTTCAGAATTCAACAATGAAATCAATGATCCTAAACACAACTATGAACCCGGCACTTCAGTTGATTATGGGCAGTGGGCAGTTTCGGATCAGAAGATGATTAATTGTAGGGGATTTTATTTTTCATTGTTTGATTGCTGTTTTATTTTTTCAGACAAAACGGACGTTAAGTCTGTATACGTCAATTGACTCTAATGGAGGAGAATTCCGCCATAATGGAATCTTGATTATTATTTTATACTGAGTGAAATCAATGCATATCTGAAACAAATAAAAATGATATTGTCACACTGTGAATATATTTTGCACTTTGAAAAATAACATGAACTTTTTGTTTGTACAGTAGCAGCCTTGACTACATTTTTAGTCAAAGTCATGCATAAATAAAAGGAAAATTCAAATCTCTTTTTTTTTATTGATAAATATTTATCAAAAATATTTCATCTGGTGTGTTCGCACTCGTGACAATTCTGATGTTTTCAACACACTCGATGAAATATTTTAGTGTTTATCTCAAACAAAACAAGTACATGTAAATATCCGCTATTTATATAGATACAGGTTGAACGATTGAATGTTGATAAACTATAAAATCCGACGAACACGCGTTTTGATATCACTCGATATCTGCACGATTACTTAGCATTGCACGTTCTACTCGAATGCTCTCGAACTGAACCATTAGGCTACGTTTTTATCTCACAAGCTGCTACAGCACTGGCGTCTCGTCATATTTAAGCTTAGTAAGCCAAGTATGCATATATTCTGTTAAAATGATATATTGAGGCAAAACTGAGTCCGCAAAATGTTTGTTATACGAATGAATTTTATTTTTGTGGATTTCATCGATGTGTAAACTCCGGCATTTGTGGGTGATTCACCGGAGATTTTTTTTTTTAAAAAAAGATGATAAGAATAAAATATGATGTAATCACAGATAGGGTCTAAAACTTTTTTTTATAAATCACTATCGTGACTCTAAATTAAATTGCATTTTTCTTATAAACGTTTGTGACATTTTTCTTATATATACTCCGGAAAAGGACTCGTGAGAACTACTTAATGGAATGTGTGTGTGAATTCGGGTTAAACGTCGCTTTCAACAATTTTTCAGTCATATCACGACGGTGTCTGGTTGCGACAGGGAGCTGAGTGCTCACTTTTATAGTCCTGCCTCACTGAAGTATCATGTCCCAGACACATTACATGATACCACACCCAGTCACATTATCCTGACACTGGGTCGACCAGTCCTAGCTCTACCCCGTAAATCTGAGTGCCAAGCGAGGAGCAGCTAGTACCATTCTTAACGACTTTGGTACGTCGCGGCCCGGGATCGAACCCGTGACCTCCCGTTCCCCGGAGCGGACACTCTACCAACTGAGCTATCGGGGCCGGTGTTTAATGGTATAAGAGAAATAAAATATTACACTATACGCCCACGTATGTCCAAGCTTTCCCTGTTTTAAAGCGGGGTTCCGTGATGTTGGCGTATTGATACATACATATTGTAATGTTTGTATCGAACATTTATGCTTTCAGTAATTTCCAAAGATATCCGTGTGTCTACAACAACAATTTATCTTGGGATCATGGCCGGTTTATTTTTAATGGCTGGCATTCTTCACCTCAAAGAAGTATTATATCTTGTCCATGGCGTATGGTATCTATTGTGTCTTCCATCTGGATATTTGATTCTGCTGCTCTATAGCATTTGTAACATCACAGATCGCTCTTGGGGTATGTACATTCCTGTTAACACCATACTGTACAACCTGGGGCCAGTTGTTCAAAGCTAACAACGTCGTTAGTTAACTTTGATCATTTAATATGGCAAATATGCTAATATTTTTGCTGAAAAAAATGTGAGCAGCTTCTTTGCAGATGCAAAAGCTGCTCAGATATTTAAGCAAAAATACCAGAATTTTAGATATTATACTTGCTAGAACTGTTAACAGTTTGACCACTTACGCTAACAATGCTTTGAACAACTGGACCCTGGTTAACTAGACGTTGACTAGCTATATGCTACTAATAGACGTCAAAGTTAACTACAGGTAAACCAGGAGTTAACTATACTCAACGTTTTTAATAAACAATAGTTAACTACACATATTACACTCGCTAAATATAGTACCACAAATTACTAGAATGCCAATAGAGAAGGGACTATGGGAAAATATAGATAGGGATCAAATATATTGTAATTTGTGCAATAACAACTCAGTAGGAGATGAATATCATTACTTATTTGAATGCGCATACTTCACAGAACTAAGGAAAACATATTTACCAAGATATTATACAAGAAAACAATATACCTACAAATTTGCAAAGCTTATGTCAATTTCAGACATGTGTTTATTATGTAAAGTCGGTGAATTTATATCTTGTATACTTAAGAAGATAGTATAGCCCGAGAAAATGCGTGTGCACGCACCAAACCATATTTACAAGAATTATTGTTCGATTAGTATGCAGTTCCTCATATGTTGTGTTTACAACCTGAGATCGGACCCCGCCAATCGGAGCTTGAAGAAATAAATGGGCTGCATGATGCTTCCGCGCAGAGCTGAATCCGACCGCTGTTAACTGGAATACCGCTTAGAGGATCTAAGCCTGCCCATGCAAAGCGGTGCGAGTCGGACCGTCTATACTTATAAACGATATTGGTTTCATTGGGTGACAGGGCTTGAGATATCATTTCATCTCAATGTCGGGTAAAAGTCCTACAAAATTGGAAGCAACGTCTCCAAAATGACCTGTATAGTGTTAACGGGGACGTTAAACATCCAATCAAACAAAACAGCCTGAGACATCTGTTCTGTTCACAGTTGCCTATAAGTTAACACCTTGTCTAATTGTAAATAACTCCTTGTTAACAAAGGTGTCAAGAATAGTTTGAACAGTAACGTAAATTATGTCAGCACAGCGACATCGCACTAAAGATAAGACCAATCAAACAAACAGTTGACTTACCCAGTATTAACAGCAGTTTCCGCAAGTCTCACAAACTTCTTATATGTTTTACAGTGTAAGCTCGCCTGAGCGGAAGGCTCACAAGTTGAGCTTATAGTATTGGCAGGCGTCCGGCGTCCACGCCTTTGCACTTCATTATCACAGTTACTAGGTGGCCAATCTGGCTCACATTTAATGTGCAGCACCACTGGGTTGGGGGACTGACTGCATTAGGTTTTGGACTAGTTTTTATCAGAACTCTGGTTGTCATGGACACAAACATGTTCCAAAGTAGAAGTAAAACAAAGATCAGGAATTGATACAATTAACTTACTCCATCCATAAAAGACACCAAAGGGAAAGAAATACAAACATTCAGCGACCAGACCATAATGGAAACCTAAACAAAGGAAGGCCATATGGACAGTTACTTTCCCACAAAATGGCCATATGGCCATCCAAAATTAAAAGACACAAGTGATACACACAGTAAGTAACAAACAACAACATAAATAAATCGCCACAGAAGAGCCGCCTTGGAACGGTCAGTGGAAGATTTCCACTGGGGGGCTTAAATCTAACAAACAACAACATAAATAAATCAAAGACTTATAATGGGAAAAACGACGTCTCCTCCTTTTTTAGCCATTTCTGATCCGATCTTGATCAAACTTGCAGATAACCAGAAGAGGTATACAGTCTTCGTCGAATTCGAACTTGGGCCTCACAGGACCAACAGCTTTTGAGTTACCTTCCCTTGAGTATAAATCTGAGCGAAAAATGGTGTCTCCTTTTTTTCTCAGCTGTTTTCAATCTGATTTTTTTTAACTTTTAGTAAACAAGGACAATCATTAGATCTCAAATGAATTCGAATTTGGCTTGAATCTGGCAATCGGTTTCGCAGTTACGTTCGCTTGAGCTTGAAAACATCGACAATTGGCTAGGACTGGAAAACCACGTCTACAGTTTTTCGCAGCCGTTTCTGATCTGATCTTAATCAAACTTGCAGATAAGCAAGGGTTTAAACGGTCAGTAAGGTATGCATTTGAAATATGCTTCTTTATTGTACTTGGAACTCTCCAATTTTTTACAGGCACAAGAGAAGCACAAAGCAAGTCAGTCGTCACTTCCAGTCAGTCGTGGCAGAAAACAGTCGAAAATTTCTACAGGACACTTTGTTTGTAAGTTTCGTTCACAAGGGTTCCTTTACAAATTCTACAATTACTCACAATTTTATCAATAATAGTCCATATTTATAAAAATGCCTAAAAGCATTATGGACTTTTATTCAAAGGGGTTAACCAAAGTGGTTAAGCTGTCGGACGACGCCCGGCCGCCCGGACATTATGTTTCAAAGGGTAGGTTTTTGAAAACTCCGTTCAAAAAGATTACCATTTGTAAGTAAAAATGGCACTAACATTACTGAAAATTGAGTTGTATACAAGTTTTTCAGGTAAAGACCTCATAATTGAGCCTGAAGTAATTTTAAAATTCGACAATAGAACCAATCGTTTAAAAGGACGCGTCCGTATAACCTACACGATGATAAGTGGCATGGAGAATTTTACGGCCGCCACACATTCCCTAAATGCCAGCTGTCAAGTCAGAATAAAACAATTCCTGTCTGCATGAGTGTTCATGTATTATTGAATTTATTAAACGAGTTGAGGAAAAATGATAAAATGGGAGGCTTTGCCGAGAATTTTATCCCTTTTCCTCAACGAGTTTAATGCATTCAATAATACATAAGCACGAATGCAAGATCCTATTTATCATTGACATTCAAAACGCAATTTATTCGCGTTTTTAACAGAAATGTCTATATCCCACCATTAGTAAACGCGCCGTCATTAAAAACGTCATGCGTGTGTAGTAGGCTAGAGGGGGTCGGGCTAGGATAGAGCGTCTAGTCTCAGACCAACCACTAGGCTAATATTTTGCCAAGATTCTCAGGAAAACTGTTATGACTTCGCGTTGTGTTTAGCTAGAGATATGATGTCTTCCTGAAAACAGTGGCAAAGAAATTCACTTGCCTGTTGTTTATCTGACTGACTGACGGACGGACGGACGGACGGACGGACAGACGGACTGACGGACGGACGGACAGTCAGACAGACGGACGGACAACAGGTAAGTTTTCAGGTTCGTATCACTGGATATGTGATACGGTGATCACAGAGAATAGCAACATGTTTTTAAATTTATTTACAATTAGGTATCAGCTAGGTGTTTAAATTGAAAGCTGCTTAAGAAAATGAATGCACTTTATGAAATTCTCACCCCACCTGGGTGCCTCGGGGAGGCAAAAGTAGGGATAAGATTTAAACCCTTAGATTTTGTACAAAGCAAGAGATGTTGCTTAACTACAGACGCTTGGTGACCGGTTCGGCCAAAAGCGATCTAAACCCGTAACTACTTGGGTGTCCTATTGGGACAAAAGTAAGAAACAGGTATAAGTCAGAGTTGCCCACCTTGCAAACAACTAAATTGACTGGCTAACTGACACTTGTTTGAAGGATAAGTGTATAATATTAAATATTACTATGAAATGGTGTTATCTATTGGTTCCGATGCAAACCAATAGTATTAAAACGTTTATAAAACGTTGGTAGTTCAAGGGAAACAACTACTGCTGGAAATAAGTCATAATCACTAGACGTTTACAATACGTTCAGGTAATCAGTTCAGACACATGGAAACCGAAAGTAGAAACTGATTGTCTTTCCACAATAATGAAGTCCAAAAGTTACTCCGTTAGTTAATCACGATGATAAATACTAGAATAAGGCTGATACACAAGAATTTAGTAATGTGCGGACCTGTGTCTATTACACGTGTAACGTTACGGAGCGTTTCTAACTAATTTGCATATTGAATCCACCAGTGGATTATCGAATTTATTACATGGGGTTATTACACTCACAGATGCGACGTCATATGATAAAAATGGCCATCCACACAGCGCAAATATAAGGGTCTGATCAGACTGGGCGGATGTAAAGGCTGATCTGGGCCGTCGCTGAGCGCACATGCTTGGAGACATCTTTTCGCTTGGCACGACCATTTATAGTCTCAATCTAGTGTACCGTAAAAATTCTAAAAATTCGGACACCTTGAGGACATCCTGTTACTCTCCTAAAATTTAAACAAATTTCTTTCAGTCCAAAAAGTGCAGACGGAATGGCAGACAGTGTTGACCCTGATCAGACTGCTCCTTCAGGAGCAGTCTGATCCGGGTCAGCAGTGTTTGCTTAGCCGTGTCTGTCCGAATACTTAGTATCATTGCGGAATATGATTTTGACAGAACACATGTCTTGTAAAATTAGTTGGATCAAATAATAAACAAAATCACTACGTTAGGAGAAAACCTGATAGTATAATTTAAAAAAAAAACATCATAATAACAAGTCCATGTAATGAATACCCCTCTAAAACCAAACATCATACAGAGAAAACTGGGGTTCAGGGTATACATTATATTTTGTTATTTCTGTTCCAAGATATAGGTTGTGGGTACTCCATAGAAGGGTTCTTATTAACACTCACAACCTGTGGTTTGTGTAAAGATAAGTAAAACAATCACTAATTATCATCAGAAAAAATGACTGTTTTGTGAAATGAAAGCATCCCCTATGTCACTCGGATGAATATTCACACTGGGAAAAAAAAGACTCAGAACATAAAACAAAGACTGCTCAGAATGCTCGGATGCGCAGATTAAGACATATGTTTCTTAATCCACAACTCTTCGATCAGAAAGGGAAGGCTCTATTCTGACTGAATGTGTTTGCAGGCTGAATATTGTCTTCCCTTAAAACGCATGCTTATATACGCCATAGCGGCAGATAAGGTTAGTATTTTGTGATGACTGAAGGTAGTTATCCTTTTTTCTCCATATAAACATATGTTCATTCATTCATTTGAACCCCATCAATCAGATATTTGAACATTGCAATTTCAGTCATTAGCACATGTCCAATAAGAGATACATCTGTCACATGGCACTAATAGGCGGTTCTAACGTGTACCCCCAATGTATGTCCGGGAGCAGAAATAAGCAAAACGGCGTATACCCCTGTAAACTATGTATAAAGTTGGGTTTCGAAGGGATATTCATTTCAGGGACTTGTTAACATGATTGGATTCTTTTTGTTTGACGCGGTCACATTAATGATTTCTGCTAACCACGGTACTCACCATTTTAGGTTGTATTTATCTTAGAATATCAAAATTGTCATTGCTGCTGAAATGTGTTTCAGTTGCTGTTTTGCACAACCTCCGTCTACATCTTCAATGTCAACCCAAACAGACGTCGCACAACAAAAGCAGAGAACAAGACGTAATACAGAACTTTCCGAAGAGAGCGCTAATACATCAGTTGAGCTGGAACTGTCCGTAGGTAGAGAGGATATCCGGAAAAGTGTAGATTCAAGGTGAGTACAATTTACTGTGGAGCATTTACTGTATTTGAGCCCCGCCAAGCGAATTTGTGTCTTCGAGCATTCCGTCATGACAAATTTTAACTGCGCATGCCCAGCCATTCAGAGGGGCCAGGGATATGGCTTTCTTTCTGAAGGTTCCTCTTGATTCACTGCTTGTATGAGCGAGCAGCGAAGGTTCTCGCGAGACTACGAGGATGCGTAGGCTCCCCTGAACCTTCGCTGCTCACATAGGCGATAAGTATCAAAATCGCTTGACGGGGCCCATTTAATAATTAGATCAGTTCCAGCAGTGATTTGTTGAGTAATAAATCACAGATTGCAGGTCAGTTGTAAAGTAGATCAATTAACGAGCACATAGCGCGCGCGATTTGTCTACTTACCGACTGACCAACAAACTACGATTCATACTCAACAAATCACACATGCAGATGATCTATTACGATTATAACACACTTAAAATCGATAATATTTTTGTTTCCTTCAAATTCTCTCAACCTTCCGTCATTCTTTGAAGAATTTACGACAGCATATGTGCCTGTGTTATTTATTTATTTTTTTTTTTTTTTTTTTTTGATGCGAGAAAAAAACTTTTCTCCGTCAAGCGTCAAGGAATCTATAAGTGACGTCATACAACGGCGGTTTTAATGACGTCACACGTCACGCTCTTTCAACGAGTGATTTGTTGCATAATAGCCCGTGGTCTACATAGACCAGTGTTAGATTAACCCTTTCACTCTGTTCAATTTTAAATCTAGATAAGTCAGTCTTGCAAACTTCATTGCTGTATATGAAGGGACTCAATAAAACCGAGTCTCCGATCTTCGTTCTTTTATGTGTTTTTTGTTTCCAAAGGCAACCTTTTAGCTTTTTATTTAACCTCACTGCAGCTGGTGTTAAGTGCCGTGTGGCGGCTGTAAAAAGTCTCTCCCGTGCTTCATCATAGTGCAGATTATATTTTCTTTTCCTTTGGCATCATTGAGCCCATCCTGGTTACATTGAAAATCGAAAAACGCTCAAGCCGGCGCTAGGGGGCGTATGCAGTCTTGAAAACAACGTTGCTGTACATGAAGAGACTCAATAAAACCGAGTCTCAGATTGTCGTTCTTTTATGTGTTCTTTGTTTCCAAAGGCAACCTTTTAGCTTTTTAATTTAGTCAAAATAATTAAACGGAAGTATGGAAATACTCTTCATATATTGTTTGTCTCGCCAAAATTATAGCACGATAACAAGTCCGTATAATATATACCTCTATAAACCCCACTTTATATAGCAAAATTTGGTGCTTACGGGATATACATTATTATCTTTATTTCTGCTCGAATACATTAGTTGTGGGTACTCGTTAGAACCGCCTCATTCTAACGAGCACCCACAACCAAATTAGGAAAATATCAAAATTTTTCATCTGATTCATCTGAAACATGTTCGTTTTTAAATTATAAAAGAAATACACTATGCCACGTGGATGTGTTATCGTAAAACCCCCCTGCTGTGTACTATGTGCAAGGCAGCGACAAAACTGCAATTGAAAATTTACTTGCTTGTTTGTTTGATTTTGGGTTCAATGTCCCCGTCAGCACTATTTCAACTGCATCCAATATATAGGACTTTTACCCGACACTGAGGCATGCTTAGACCTTCTTAATGGTTTACCGGTACTCATGTGCGCGGCTTGGAAGCATCATGCAGCCAAATTTATTTCTCTAAGCCCCGATTGTCGGGGGCGCTGAAAATGTGCTTTAAATGCATTAATAGTATTAAGGTTTAGCATAGTTTGCATCATGTATCTTTTCATCATCGGTTTGATCCCAATTTGGGCACTTCAATTGGTTACAAATATCCAAAGTCTTGAGGCAAAATACTAGATATAATATATACCCTCGTTTACCGAACTTTTCCTATATACAGAGGGATTTATGAGGGTATGCTTAATAGGGACTTGCTTTTGGCATGATTGTTTTGTATTTTTACTGTAGAATGTTCCTGACAAATTAATTACGGTATGATCTTCTTTTCTTTTCCCGTTTAGAACGCTCAAACAGGAAAATATCGATTATCATTCCTTCTCTCTTTTAATGTAGAATGTTCAGACTGGAAAATCTTGATTGTTTCCTTTTCGTTTTCAATGTAGAATGTTCAGACTGGAAAATCTTGATTGTTTTCCTTTTCGTTTTCAATGTAGAATGTTCAGACTGGAAAATCTTGATTGTTTTCCTTTTCGTTTTCAATGTAGAATGTTCAGACTGGAAAATCTTGATTGTTTTCCTTTTCGTTTTCAATGTAGAATGTTCAGACTGGAAAATCTTGATTATTTTCCTTTTCGTTTTCAATGTAGATTGTTCAGACTGGAAAATCTTGATTGTTTTCCTTTTCGTTTTCAATGTAGATTGTTCAGACTGGAAAATCTTGATTGTTTTCCTTTTCGTTTTCAATGTAGATTGTTCAGACTGGAAAATCTTGATTGTTTTCCTTTTCGTTTTCAATGTAGATTGTTCAGACTGGAAAATCTTGATTGTTTTCCTTTTCGTTTTCAATGTAGATTGTTCAGACTGGAAAATCTTGATTGTTTTCCTTTTCGTTTTCAATGTAGATTGTTCAGACTGGAAAATCTTGATTGTTTTCCTTTTCTCTTTTAATGTGGAATGTTCAGACTGGAAAAATAGTGATTTTTTTTTTTCTTTTTTTTTCATGTAGAATATTCAGACTGGAAAATCTTCATTTTTTCCTTTTCTCTTTTAATGTAGAATGTTCAGACTGGAAAGTACTGATTTTGTTTTCCTTTTCTTTTTTAATATAGAATGTGTTGACTGGAAAAGATTGATTCTTTGCCTTTTCTCTTTGACTGTAGAATGTTCAGACTGGAGAATAGTGATTTTCTTTCTATCTCCATTTCATTGTAGAAGATTCAGACTGGAAAATATTATTTTTTTTTTCCTTCTCTCTTTTAATGTAAATATTCAGTGAATTAATATGCATATATTAATATAATTAATGTATATATTTGTTTTTGCAAACTTTCTTAAAATATTTTTTTGCAAACAGACAAACAGTGTGGGTCCAGATGAGACTGCTCCTCTGGGTCCACACTGTTTGCAAAAAAAGACTTTTAAAGGCATTTATTCTTGATTATTGAGGATTATCATTTCATTACATAATATTATGTAGCCCTCAGTGCTGACTGAATAATATTCATCTGTCTGCAACAGGTAAGGGGTCCCCTTGGAGAAAATCAATAATTGACTAACTGTTAACTAGAGTGTACCTTATTGATTTTCCCCTGTAGTGCCTCAGTCAGGGGATTCAACAGGAGCTACTAATCACCCTATTAAAGGCCGCTTTGATCTGCTATATACAGAATATCACAGGGGGCAATAAAACAATTATGAACACACGGTATGTCCTACTGTCTTAGAATAAATGTCTTTAAGGGTAACTAGCAGACGGCAAAGCAGACGGCAATTGTCCTGATTGGCATGTAATGGGTTAAATGCGTTATCCATGTTTGAGCCAGTGACGTTTCGCTTTATATAGAGAACTGACATAAGTGTTCGTGTTTTGTTTGTTTTTGTTTTGGAGTTTTACGGCCCAGTCAACACTATTTAGGTCATTTTTGAGCCGGTCAGTTTACCTATCAACACTTTCCTGGGCAGGCTCATACGTAAGCAGTTAACCAGTACAGTGCACATTCTTTCGCCAGAAACAAAGTGTTCGTGTATTATTGAATTTTTTTAACAAGTTGAGGAAAAGGTATAAAATGCGAGGCTTTGCCGAGCATTTAATATCTTTTACTCAACTTGTTAAATAAATGAAAAATAAATGATGTTACACGAGTGCTCATGTATTAATGAATTAATTAAACGCTTTGAGGAAAAAGTGATAAAATGCGTGGTTTCCTCTAGCATTTTATGCCATTTCCTCAACGAGTTGAGTAGGGAAAAATGAATAGTGCAAATTACCTGCGGAGAGGTTTTTTTACCCTCTGACGTCACATCCGGTGGTCACATTGGATCACGTGAAATCCGGTCGCCATGTTGGACGGACTATACCCGGCTGCCATTTTTAGCCGTCATCACATCCGTGGGCCATCTTTGATGACGTCATAACGCGCCACTTTTGTCGCGGTCAAATTTTAGGCTTTAAAGGACCACGCCATTTTTTCGTTTCAACACGCTTGCTCAGATTACACTTACTTCCTCCCGGTTATCCCTCACTACTTCCTGAATACCTCCTTACCGCCTCCTCATTACCTCCTCCCC
This sequence comes from Lucinisca nassula, assembly GCA_963580285.1. Taxonomy (NCBI): domain Eukaryota; kingdom Metazoa; phylum Mollusca; class Bivalvia; order Lucinida; family Lucinidae; genus Lucinisca; species Lucinisca nassula. The sequence continues at coordinate 32,381,238 of OY757027.1, read as the reverse complement.
CCCCCCCCCCCACTACATCCTTATTGCTTCATCGCTTCTAGGGTACTATCGGAAATGAATTTGGGCATGTTCGGCGTTGCCCTTATCGTGTTATTGAAACGTCTACAACAATAACTCAACACGCTTGCGCTAGTTACCCTCACTGCCTACCGGTTACCCGTACCTACCTCCTCACCGCCTCCTAACTACCTCCGAAACACCCCCCCCCCCTCAATACCTCCAGTTTATCCTACTGAGTTTAATAATTTCAGTAAGATATGAGCACGACTGCACGATTCTATTTATCACTAATCCGTCATTAGTAAACGCGACGTCGTTAAGGTACTCGTACATCTAACTAATTTGCATAATTCTCCCACTAGTGGATTACCGAATTTAATGCATGGCGTAATAACATTCTCAGATGCGACGACGTAATGAAATGTGTTTGTTTTTATTGTCTTCAGACATCGCAGCATCATCACCCAAGACAAACTTTCAGTAGTACGTGAATCCGACGAAAAGCCGACAATAAGAGGTACCACACAATGATTTTATTTTATTTTATTTTTTTTGGGGGGGTTGGGGGGTGGAGATCCACGCATCCTCCTCTTCTCAGACCCATGTCTTATCGCTTACCGTGTTTAGATACAATATTCTATGAACATAACTGTTGGAAGCTTTGATTGAATGGACCAGCAAACAACGAAACCCATATTCAAATCATGAAATTCGCGTGCTGTTTGAACATGTGTTTCGAAATTGTTTGATATCACAAGATGGCTTTGTTTGCAATAAGTTGGGTGACGTAAGTGTTTCGCCCTGAACAAAACTTTTAAAAGTTTATGATGGAGTCAGAACGCCATTGTGGATCTGACGTTATTGTAAACAACACTGATTTAACCACTATGTTTGCTTTGCGGTCGCATTTGAAGCGTTTATGTAGAGTTTTAGAACATTTTCGTCACAAATATGTTAAAAAGGGTTATCCATTGGAAGCAAAGAATACACCACAGAACTAAAAACTTTGGAGTGTACAAGTATTTCTGGACCAGACTAGCTAGTGTCCATCAATAAGGCCTCATCAGTGACAATTTGCCATTGGATTCTTAAGATATGCAAGAACAACGATCATCCATGTTTTTTACATTGTAATAAACATTGCAGTGTCTAGCAGCTTCTTGTTCAAACAGTTTCCTCCGGACCCGGCTAATGTTAATGCATGAAAAACAATGGATGATACCTAAATTATCATCATCGATTCCCAAAAAAAAAAAACGCGTGTGAATTTTCGTATGAATTTATGCAACTGAATAACTGGGGAAGAAGGGCCCCCGCTCATAGGGGCTTGAAGAAATATATTGGCTGCATGATGCTTCCACGCAGAGCTGATTCCGGCCCGCACACTAGTACTGGTAAACCGCTTAGAAGATCTAAGCCTGTCCAGGAACCGCAGTGCGAGGCGGACCGTCCATAGTAATAAACCCTATTGGTTTCATTGGGCGACAGGGCTTGAGATGTCATTTCATCTCAATGTCGGGTAAAAGTCCCACAAAATTGGAAGCAACTTCTCCAAAATGACCTTTACAGTGTTGACGGGGACGTTAAACCTCAAATCAACAAAAAAAAACTGGTGAAGAAAAATGTTTAGTAGGTATGGTTAGGTAGCTAGGTATGTTTTGTGACATTTTCTTGCTAGTTTGTCATTAAATGTCATACAAAAGTAAGTAGGTAGGTAACAATGAAGTGGTAGGTACATGGCCAAACAGTCTAGAAGCTCTTTCAAAGTGCATCTCGACAATAATAGGCATCACGTGCATGGTCAAACAGTCAAGACAAACTTTCTATAGTAAATGGAACAGAGGCTAACCTGACAATAAAAGGTACCAGGCTTTGTAAACTTCTCTGCGGAAGAATTTGACATCAAATTAACAAGCTAGTATTTTATCTGTTATCCCATATTTTAACTGCATTGTAACTCACTGGCCTGAAATAGATATGATATCTCAGGACAAGTGAGCTTTATCAGGTCAACGTGATATTCCATTTCTATGAACTGGACTACTGGAAAACATAGAGACTACCAGGTTCGCGACATTTGATATCAAGTTTATCTGCGTTCTCGAAGCCGAGCCTGGCAGGCTTGATATCATATTGCACGCATCTGATATTCTATTTATCAGTTAATCTTCTTGTACGGTCTTATAGTTTTGCCATTGGCCCGCGCCCATAGGGACTTGAAGAAATATATCGGCTGCATGATGCCTCCACGCAGAGCTGAATCTGGCCAGCACACTAGTACTGGTAAACCGCTTAGAGGATCTAAGCCTGTCCAGGAACCGCGCTGCGAGGCGGACCGTTCATGCTAATAAACCCTATTGGATTCATTGGGCGACAGGACTTGAGATGTCATTTCATCTCAATGTTTGGTAAAAGTCCCACAAAATTGGAAGCAACGTCTGCAAAATGACCTTTACAGTGTTGATGGGGACGTTCAACCTCAAATGAAACAAACAAAACAAAACAGTTTTGCCATGATTTCCAGTGGTAGAGTTCATAGAGGTATAATGCAACGTTGACCTGACAAAGCAAATTGTTCCTGATATCAGGTCAAGGTGTTACAATACAATTAATATAGGTGGTAAGTGATGATTTTAAATCATTGTAAGTCCTACTTCATAGGGATTAACTGTTGCCCTTATTTTTGACCAAAACATTGATTTTGGGCTCTCGCTATAAAAGCCTCAATCTAACGAGAACCCTTAATATATAAGCACCGGATGTATGAAAAAAAGCTATTTTATTTGCTATTGTGAAAGTTTTACATGCGTCCGTGAATCTCTGTAAATGCCAAATGGCAAGTCCATTCTATGAATTTGTCCTAAGTCGCCAGTATTCAGTATAGTTAAACTTTATTTTATTTGTTTAGTTATATTGCCTCTTTAGATTTCATTTGGATGAGAATTATTTTTTTTTTGCATAACCGACATGGTTTCCATGCACATATATGGTAAAAGTCTTGAGCCGTCTTCTAAAACTGAGCAGAACTTTGCCTTTAAACGTTCATAGCTGACCAAAATGTTAGAAATAATGACCATAAGCTGACTCTGGCCTGAGTTAAGAAGAATTGAATACGAATAATTGTTATATCTTTTCCTTTGATTATTATTTGGTAAGAATTGAGGCCAGCACAAGTTGTAGGGTAGTGAAACCTCCGGGGAACGGGAGGTCACGGGTTCGATCCCGGGTCGCGACATACCAAAGTCGTTAAAAATGGTACTAGCTGCCCCTCGCTTGGCACTCAGATTTACGTGGTAGAGCTAGGACTGGTCGACCCAGTGTCAGGTGAATGTGACTGGGTGTGGTATCATGTAATGTGTCTGGGACATGATACTTCAGTGAGGCAGCACTATAAAAGTGAGCATTGAGCTCCCTGTCGCAACCAGACACCGTCGTGATATGACTGAAAAATTGTTGAAAGCGACGTTAAGTAGAAGTAAAACAAAGATCAGGAATTGATACAATTAACTTATTCCACCCATAAAAGGCACCAAAGGGAAAGAAATACAAACATTAAGCGACCAGACCATAATGGAAACCTAAACAAAGGAAGGCCATAAGGACAGTTACTTTCCCACAAAATGGCCATATGGCCATCCAAAATTAAAAGACACAAGTGATACACACAGTAAGTAATAAACAATAACATAAATAAATCGCCACAGAAGAGCCGCCTTGGAACGGTCAGTGGAAGATTTCCACTGGGGGGCTTTAATCGATTTTACGTGGCCACAATCCTCGCCCTTACTTCCGTCGCGATTTAGACAAATAATTTGTTCAGTCCGCGTGAAGGCCTCCTAGCTCATCAGTGCAACATCTCCGTGAACACAAAAATCAAAGAACCACAGAGGTGAGACAACGGTGAGGACTCGACAGCAAGAAACCACTGAAATGCTGGAGCAAAAGAAAACCAACAGTTAGACTCCGATGAGCCCGACCAGAGACGCTGCTGTAGGAAACAAAAGAAATGTCATATGTTTAATGAGAATTTTCCGTGTTGTAGACACAGCTGACGATGAGGACGAAGAAGAAGAAGAAGGTGATGCCATCATAGATGTTTACGATTGGCTGCCGTTTGATCTGGTATGAAAATGCAGTAAAACTTCAATAGTTTGAATTCTTTTTGGACAATGAAAATTTATTCAGGACAGATGTAGTTCGAATTAATCATTATACAAACACGCCTATACAAATACATTGCCGCCTATATCGCCGAAAAAAATGAAAATTTTAGGATGAAAAATTGTGGTATTTTTCTTATTTCTGCTCAAAATATAGATTGTGGGCTTTCGTTAGACGGTTCTATCGAGTACCCACAATCTATATTTTAGAGCAAAAATTAGAAAAATAAGGTATATCCCCGGAAACCCCAGTTTTACTATATAAAAGTTGGGTTCAAGGGGGTCAAAATTATATAGGCGTGTTCTCGCGATGAAATCACGGGGCTTAATGGGGATGACTGAAAATCCACAAGGGCTATTAAGAAAAGGTCACTCAGGAAAGGCCACAATCAAAGAACGCTACCATATCAAGTCACCCAAAGAAAGAAAGCGACACGGGGGCACACACGAAAACAGACAATACATGAACCAGCGGCACGAAACCAACCGAAAAACATGACACCGCATGAGAACGACCGACCTGGGGCGGTCAGCAGCATAACAACCGGGTTGGGGTGGGGGATAGAGCTCAACTCCGGATTTCGAATTGCCATGTTAAACAGGCCAGCTGAGTTCGAATTCTTGAAATTTCACTGTACAGTGAAAGTCCGCAATCAAAACCAGCTAAAATTAAGACTAATTAGGGGATAAAAATTGCCATTTAGGGAGGTAAAGCTGCGGGTTTTCGGAAATTTTGTTTTACAGCGACGCGCTAGAGGAGCCTTAAAACGTAATTTGCGACCATAATACCAACGATTTAGCTCCCCAAATGACAATTTTCAATACAGTTATTCCCCTTGTGAAAACATTGTTTCAGTCTTTTAAAGGAACTCATTTTTTATTTTTATTTGCCTTCACTGCAGCTGGTGTTGTGCCGTGTGGCGGCCGTAAAATGTCTCCCCGTACATCAACCATAGTGCAGTTTATATTTTACTTTTGGTCCTTTGAGATCAGCGTGAATATTCTGAGAAATCAGAAATAAATTATTGGTTTAGACTCATATTCTAGACAGGGTTTTAATTATTTGGACCCCATTTCGATTTATATCAGTCTTTGAATCGACTGCCTATTCGAAATTCGCAAAATTGCAGTATGTTTCCTCTGGCTTTCTTTGCCGGATCATTACAGGGTCACTGATGAGGCTTTATTAGCCGAAAATACGTAGTATGACCCATCTTCTTTCTTATGAATGTTTTCATTGCTCTTAAAGGAACTCATTTTTGATTTTTATTTGCCCTCACTGCAGCTGGTGTTGTGCCGTGTGGCGGCCGTAAAACGTCTCCCCGTACATCAACCATAGTGCAGTTTATATTTTACTTTTGGTCCTTTGAGATCATCGTGAATATTCTGAGAAATCAGAAATAAATTATTGGTTTAGACTCATATTCTAGACAGGTTTGTAATTATTTAGACCCCATTTCGATTTATATCAGTCTTTGAATCGACTGCCTATTCGAAATTCGCAAAATTGCAGTATGTTTCCTCTGGCTTTCTTTGCTGGATCATTACAGGGTCACTGATGAGGCTTTATTAGCCGAAACTACGTAGTATGACCCATCTTCTTTCTTATGAATGTTTTCATTGCTCTTAAAGGAACTCATTTTTGATTTTATTTGTATTATTTTGCTCCAGGTGGCAAGCGCTTTGAGCTACGTAAAACCAAATGCTACCCATTTAAAAGCGATGCTGTATCATGGCGGCGGGTTTCACACAGTGTAACGCAGGATATACTGTCGCAAAGTTTTGACATTATCCAATCAATCGTCGCGTTACACACACACGTGCATTAGATTGTGTTGTTTACAACCAGTGTTCTGTAAAAAAGACCATCTTTAGGTAGTGGCAAAAGTGGTATTCAAGACTACTTTTGAACAGTGCTACAGGTGGTTAGCTTGCGAAGACGTAATGCAAGAAAGTGAAACTTTAATCTTTTGAATACCAATGACACATTTACAGTACCAATGAGGCATTTACAATACCAACTAACAATACCTATAACGCATTTAAACAAAGTAGAAGTAAAACAAAGATCAGGAATTGATACAATTAACTTACTCCACCCATAAAAGACACCAAAGGGACAGAAATACAAACATTAAGCGACCAGACCATAATGGAAACCTAAACCAGGAAGGCCATAAGGACAGTTACTTTCCCACAAAATGGCCATATGGCCATCCAAAACCAAAAGACACAAGTGATACACACAGTAAGTAACAAACAACAACATAAATAAATCGCCACAGAAGAGCCGCCTTGGAACGGTCAGTGGAAGATTTCCACTGGGGGGCTTAAATCGTACGCGTGTCCCCGGAAATTCTTGCCATAATCAGAATATCTTACACGAGAGATTGTTTCACTTGAAAAATTATGCAACCTGCCTTTGGTGAGTTTGATAAATTTCATATGAAACAATCACGAGTGTAAGATTCTATTTATCATGTAGCAGTTTTAATAGGATTTTATTACTGAATAATTTCAGTAGAAAACAGATTTGTTACGGACGGCGTCATAGAACTTACATGAGTGTTAATGTATTATTGAATTTATTAAACGAGTTGAGGAAAAAGAATAAAATGCGAGGCTTGCCGAGCATTTTATGCCTTTTCTCAACGAGTGTAATAAATGATTTGTATGGAGGACCTTACAAGAGTGTTCATGTATTATTGAATTTATTAAACGAGTTGAGAAAAAGGGGTTTAATAATTTCAATAATACATGAACACGAATACAAGATTTTGTTTATCACATGGCATTCAAAACACATTTTATTCGCGATTGCTTCACAAAAATGTCAGTATTTCGCCATTAGTAAATTCGACGTCGTTATGGACGTCGTACATGTAACGTTACGGTGAGTTTCTAACTTATTTGCATATTTAATCCACTAGTGGATTATCGAGTCTATTACATGGCGTTTTTACATCCTCAGACGCTACGTCATATGATAACTGACGTTACACACCAGAAGCTATTTGTTATAAGGCGTGTGATTATATCTTTTTGAGACATGATGTAATCCACTTAATCACAGCGACGTTATGACACCCTCGCAGCCTGATCAGTGGCATCGCTGTGTACTATTAGCATGTCTTTGAACTTAAGTGTTATCCATTCAGACAGGGAATTATAAATGTTCTAGAAAGGTTTATCCTTTAAAGTTTGATTAGGTTGGTAAACAGAATGATGATTGTCTTCGCAAAGTGCTTTTTGTGGTCCATGTATATTCAGAAGAACTACAACAGTGGCAACAGATCTAGATGAAAGTATTAATTAAAATATGTATTTCACCAAAGATATTTAGACCTTACAAAGTACAACAAGTGAATACCAGGCTTGGAAAAGGAAACATATATTGTTGTGAGCAAGAATACCTTCAGAATAACACAACCGCCTAACAGAGCGATTTTTCGGTAAAATGTTTTTGAAAGTTTCTAATTCCGGCCACAAACATAGACTATGCCTGCTCGTGTGTTTTTGCGCAAAGATAAAACAACGTGTGTAATCTGTATAAAGTGTTCTTTGACGAATGTTCATTACAAGAACTCGTTAATATGTTTGCTGTCCTGATTTCACATTTCGTACATTTTTAGAGAGACAGATATGCGAATGCCTTCAAAGACAATGGGTATGACAATACAATGCTGATATCAGGGATGACAGAAAAAGAACTTAAGGATATTGGAATAAAAACAAAAGGGACGAAGCAAAAACTACTGCAAGAAATTCAGCTTTTACCAAACTATGAAATAGCAGCAGAAGTTCCGGTATATGTATTTATTTTTATTTAAGTCACTCTAATGCACTCGCGTATGTAACGCGACGTCTGATTGGATAAAGTCAAAAATTTGCGACGGTATATTCTGCGATATACTGTCGGAGATCCGACTTCATCCTGTAACGACGCTTTCCATTGGTTGTCATTTGGTTAGGCAGCTCACTGTGCTGGCCGTTTAGGGCAAGATGAGCTTTTTTTAGGAAACAAAACAAGAGAAAAAGTGCATTAGAATGGGGACAACTGAATTGAAAATTATTATCTAGGGAGGTAAATCGTCGGTTTTACAGTCACAAATTACGTTTCACGGCTCCGCTGGCGCGTCGCCGTTAAACGAAATTTCCGGCCGTAAAACCGACGATTTACCTCCCCAAATGACAATTTTTAAACCAGTTGTTCCCTAAATATGTGTTACATAAGCTATTGAAGTTAGACTGTAAAATAACTGTATGGACAATTACTATTTCATAACATTATTAAGGTAGGACTCAAGAGAACATTTTGTGTGCTATAACTGCGTCTTTCATTGTAGAACTGGCATTTTTCACATGAATTTATTTGTTGTTCGTCTTATTTTTTGCTCCCAACATAAAATGTTGGTGCTCGTTGAGGCGGTCCTAACGAGCACGAACATTATTAAAAAAAATAATAAGGAAAATAAATGTATACCATTGTAATCTCAAATTTCTACACTTTTATAAAATAGGGTTTTACAAAGGTGTTCATTTTATGGATGCGTTGTCGTAATGTGATGTTGAAAGTTGAAGCAAAATGTCAGATATGCAAAGGATGTATAATTCATTTGAAGTGTTTTTGTTGTTGTTTTTTTTTAAAGGTGACCAGGATTTAAATCATACGATCTAAATTTCCGCCATAAAATCCAATTGTCCAGGCAATATAATGCGAAATATTTTGAAAACCCTTGCTTATAATTTAAGGGTGCAGAATTGTGATAAATGCATGCTGGATAAAAATACAATGTGGATCAGACGAAATTTATACGCATTTATCATCAGGATAACACTATAATGGGCTTCAGTCGCATATTTCACATCTCTGTGAAGAACTTAGCATTTTATAGTTTTTTATCATATGACGTCGTCGATAATCAGTGGATAACGTCGTGTAATAAAAATCGTATGACCACACGTGTAATAACACTTTGGCGGGATTAAGTAACGTCATGACGACGTCCATGTCAACCATGTGTCACGGGAAGGATTTGTTGTCATGGGTTGTTTGATGGTAGGATTAAGGTGGTTGTGGCCACATGATGATGGATGACGTTGAAATGACCTTCTCCCGCTTTCTCGAGGGGGTTCGGGGTTCAAAGAATGACAACTCTAGCTGTTTGATGATTTCATGTTTTTGGAGATAGATGTCATGAACCTTCTCCCTCTCGACCTCGTCATCTGAATAAATATTATAAATATCCTAAGAAATTAGGAATAACATATAGATGGTGTCCGTCAGGTGGTCGTGAGACCTACCTTCGCCAGGGACAAAGAAAGACTGACCCCGAGGTCGAGAGATCGAAATGGCAAGATATGCATATTCATGAAATAATGACAATTATGATAATTTACAAATGTTCAACAAGATAATGAAATAAAGTAAACGCATACCTGAATAAATATTATAAATATCCTAAGAAATTAGGAATAACATATAGATGGTGTCCGTCAGGTGGTCGTGAGACCTACCTTCGCCAGGGACAAAGAAAGACTGACAAAGGCTGAGGTAAGAATGTGCGCATGCGGTGTTAATCAGTGACGTGAAAAGCGCGCGAAACTTACATAAGGACACCGGAAATTGATATACGCTACTCAGGAATGCTTAATGCTTAATGAAATATGAAATATATCAGTATATGAAGTATGAAAAACGACAATCAATAGGGGAAAATAACTGGAGATGACTAGAAAGTCCTAAGCGCAAGCGCTCCTCCAGTTTCCATAATTTCACCCTGTGACATTCTCCCCCTCTTCGGGAAATGTCGTCCCGACATTTAACTTACTCAACAAATTACTTGCATGAGTTTAAAAATAGTTTAACTACACATTTTCATTTATTTATATAAATTTTCCAGATGTATATTTTGTTTATAAATATCAATCTGATAACAAAAGATGAACCGAAACTATTGCTCCCAATGTTTGTCGAGCTAGTGAAGTTAAACATATCTAACACTTTGCCAGGTAAACCCTTATCAAAATGCGCTGTCATAAATGCTGCACAGTATGCACAGCGCAAAAGATAAAACTTTATATACAGAACTTAGACAAAAAAAATCTTTTATTGACAGCGCATAATAGGACACTCCTTACTGGTTTAGCTTCAAACGGCTAAACATTAAAACCAGGCTAAAATTGCTTATTCTAAAACACAGCCAAAATGGAAGTGTCATATAAAAATACATTATTTACGCGCTGGACTGGAGAGAGGAAATATAACAGAACTATTCAATTCTTACGAAATTATTCACCCTTCCACGAAAGCACAAGCCAGAAGCACGAACCGGCCACGGTCTGATTGGGATAGCCCCCACCTAGGTTGTAACCAACACATGCCCCTAGCAAGCACGCAATCATGTCAAGGCGAATTTTTCAATAATACAATTTTCCTACTAGAACTTTCTCGCCAGTTTGCAGTCAAGTGCACCACGTATCAACGGCACTCTAACAACACACAGGCTCTCTAGAGACGCCATGATAAATCATGCACCGTCAACCAACTGCAACCAAGCAGAAGCTGAACTTAAGAAAAAAACAAAGGGTCAGCAGAATTGCATTCCAGTGCGGCACGTGCCAAGAGCACTCTGACAACATACAAGCTCTCCAGAGACGCCATGACAAGCCATGCATCGTCACTCGACTGCAACCCAGCAACCCGTTTAAATGAAAACTTTTTGTTTCGAAGCCTCTCTCCAGAATATATTTAGCGTAATTGTCACACGCTCCCCTCCCCCTCTGTGAAAAAATGTCGTCTCGACATTTCAATTAAAAAAATAAGATACACGCACAGGAAACCAGGAAACCATGTCAGCTGTTAAGTTAGTTAAAAACATTCGAAAATTTAAAATAACCAGTCCCCTCCTGCCTGCCACCTTGGTTTCTGCCTATGCCTTGTCGGACGTGTTTGAGGTCGCAATTCTGGTTGAGACCCCGGAGCAGGACTGAAGGGTTTCGCCAAAGGATTCAATGACGATCTCTCTGGGGGTATCACCACACTAGGGCATCCAGCATGTTCGCTCTATCTTTAACTGCAGAGTCTGGTGCAGGTGAGGCTGCACTACCTGCCGCTCCACTCGGAACATTGATATCACCGGCAGTTGTACCCTCAACCGGTGACGGTTGAGAGCTGCTATTTGGTGATATATCTGTATCCGCGGAGCGTTGTTTGGATGCTGGAAGGGCCATGAATGGAAGAAGGAGATTCCTGTGCAGCATCCTTCGGATGCTCCTCCCATGTTCACGTTTGACAACGTACACAGGAACCTCTGTATTTGGCTGTTCAACAACCAAGTACACTTCTTTCTCCCATTTATCTGCCAGCTTGCACTTTCCCCTCAGTCCGACGTTGCGCACCAGTACACGGTCACCGGGCAAAAGCTGGGCATCCCGAGCTTTGAGGTCATAAGTTTCCTTATGCCTTCTGCCCTGGCGACGGGCCTCCTTGGTGGCTGTCTTATAGGCAAAGTCGAGCCTCTTTTTCAGATCGGCTGCAAACTTTGTCTGGTCAGCATGCCTACTCTCTGGATTTATGCCTAGAAAGGCATCAACCGCCAGTCTAGGGTGTCGCCCAAACATTAAATAATGCGGGGAAAATCCAGTGGTCTCATGACGGGTTGAATTGTAGGCATGAACCAAGGGCGCAACGTAGGACTTCCAGTTTGACTTCTGGTCATCCTCCAAAGTACCCAACATATTGAGCAGAGTCTGGTTAAAGCGCTCAGGCATTCCATTACCCATGGGATGGTAGGGTGTAGTCCTGGACTTGTCAACGTTAGCAATGGAACACAGCTCTTTAATAACCTGGCTCTCAAAATTGCGGCCCTGGTCACTATGTAAACGGGATGGAAACCCATAGTGACAGATGAAGTTTTCGAAGAGAACTTTGGCGGTTGTCTTGGCCGTTTGGTTCTTGGTTGGTATGGCCTGAGCATAGCGGGTGAAATGGTCTGTGATTACTAAGATGTTTTCGTAACCACCCGCTGATGTCTCAAGAGACAGAAAATCCATGCAGACCAAATCCATGGGAAAAGTGGACTCTACAGTCACAAGTTTCGCTGGAGCCCTCTCTCGAGATTTCCTTCGGATGCATCTGGGACAGTTTCTGACTTTCTTTTCAATGTCACCATCCATCCCAGGCCAGTAAAACCGAGACTTTACCAGGGACATAGTGCGGTCTCTACCTTGATGGCCGGCTTCATCATGGAGACCATTGAGTGCTATCTCCCGGAAAACCTCAGGCAAAACCAGCTGGTTTACAGAGGTGCCATGCAAAGAATGACGACGGTAAAGTACCTCGTCTTTGAAATATAGACTGTCCCAATCCTTCAGGATTTTCTGACATTCTGTCTCCTCAAGAGCAATCTGTCTCTTGGTAGGTTTGTGTCCAGAGTTCATTATGGTTTTGACTCTGTTCAGCGTGCTGTCAATTGTTTGCTCAGCTCGCCAGTCAACTTGACTGAAATCTGAACCAGAGTCAGAGCCAACCTCTTCACCAGTGAGGTCAAAATGCTGAGCAACCAATACACATTCCACTGCCGGCGCCTCCTCTTTAGGGGCTAATACCGCCTGGCAGATGGCCTTAATAGCGTCATTAAACAGGACCCCTTTATCAGTAGATGGTAATCTACTGAGGGCATCGGCATCTTGGTTTTTCTTGCCGGACCTGTAAATGAGCTTGAAATTGTAACTGGACAGTGCGGCTAGCCAACGATGGCCTGTGGCATCTAGCTTAGCCGTTGTTAGAACATACGTCAATGGATTGTTGTCTGTTCTAACAGTGAATTTATTTCCATACAAGTAATCATGGAATTTATCACACACTGCCCATTTCAAGGCCAAAAATTAAGTTTATGTGCAGGGTAATTGCACTCACTGGCTCTAAGACCTCTGCTAGCATAGGCTATGACACGTTCTATACCATCTTGTTCTTGGTATAGAACAGCACCTAGCCCATCACCACTAGCATCGATGTTCAAAATGAACTCTTTGCTATAGTCTGAATATGCTAAGACTGGTGGTGATGTAAGCTTTTCGATTATTGTATCGAAAGCTGTTTGTTGATCAGGCCCCCAAGACCAAGGAACTGCAGACTTAGATCGCTTGGCTTTCTTGGTTGTTGGGTGTCCTACTAACAGGTCATTGAGAGGCTTCGCAATTTTGGAGTAATTACAGACAAAGCGCCTGTAATAACCCGCAAAACCGAGAAAACTACGCAATTCTTGTATATTGGAAGGGGCAGGCCATTCTTTTAACGCTGCAATTTTGTCAGGATCTGTCTGGACACCCTTATCACTGACAATGTGGCCTAAGTACTGCACTTGGGTCTTGAAAAACTCACACTTGGAGGCTTTGAGCTTTAAGCCGTGCTGCTCAAGCTGTTTGAACACGTTTTGCAGCCTGGTGATGTGTTCATCGAATGTCTTACTGAAGATGATTATATCATCTAAGTAAATGAGACCTTCCTTCAAGTGTAGGTCTCCCATACAGCGCTCCATAAGCCTCTGAAATGTGCTTGGTGCGTTTGTAAGGCCGAAGGCCATCCTATTACATTCAAAGAAGCCTAGGGGGCCAGCAGAGAATGCAGTCTTGTGTTTATCCCCTTCTTTGATTCCAACCTGCCAGTAGCCAGACCTTAAGTCGAGTTTGGAAAAATATTTCGAGCCAGACAACGTGTCAATGGTCTCTTCTATTCTTGGCAAGGCATAGGCATCCTTAATAGTCTTGTTGTTAAGTTTCCGGAAGTCAATACAAAAACGTAAGCTATTGTCTTTCTTCCGGACAAGAACAATGTTGGAAGAAAATGGGCTTTGAGAATCTCTAATAGCCCCTGCATCCAACATTTCCTTTAAATGTTGGCGTACCTCCTCAAACATTGCAGGAGGTATGCGCCTGTAAGGATCCTTAAAAGGAGTAGGATCGCTTAAGTTGATCTCGTGCTCCACCAGGTTGGTGAAACCAAGATCTGTAGGGCCAGTGGAAAAAATATGTTTCCATTGGCTAAGTAAATTTGAAGCCTGTGTGTGCTGTTGAGGAGTTAAGTTCTCCGCTGACAGATCTACTTCGATTTCCTCAGCGTGACCATCACTAGTACTAGCCCGCTGAGAAAATGAAGTAGAAAACGGATTTACATTTTCAATAACTTTAACCTCGTGCAAATCACACAGCTGACTTCTGGGTTTAATGGTTATAGGCCTGGCTGAAAGATTACAAATTCTTACTGGAATTCTAGCTGTCTTTGTGTTTGGTTTGACAGACACCAAACGAGGACAAACATTAAAATCCGAAGTTAAAATATTATTTTCTGTAACACCATTTTCCATGGTGGAAGTATTTCTAACTAAACCCGTTAATGTACGAGTTTCATTAGGTTTTAAAATGACTGGTGTTTTGTTTGTAGATTTAACAAACCTTGTCTGGGAATACGAAAGAGCAGAAAATGCATTATTCCATGCAGACGAAATATTTGGGTCCGATGCAACATTATCCCTGAGTGAACCAATAATATTTGTACCAACTATCAGAGGAACTTGGCCAGAGTATCTGGTAGTCGGCACAACTAGAACTGGAACAATCAAAGGAACATGTTCTACTTCAGGAATTTTTATCTCTGCCTCAATGTATCCCAAATAAGGTATTTTTGAGCCACTTGCTCCACTTATATTCAAATTAAAATCAGACATATCTTTCAGCTCAGGCCTTGGGTCCATTTGTTGATAAAAGTCATCACAAACTGTTGTGATCATGGACCCAGAGTCAATAAGGGCTAAACACGTCTGACCATTAATTAAAATCTCTGATTCATTTGTTGATCCAACCATACGTGAAAATAAAGTTGGATCATTGTTGGAGCTATCAGAGTTCACAGTGGAGTCCTTATTTTGCTCCGCAATAAAGACCCCTTCTAGTTTGACGTGTTCAAACTAAAGTCAGTTTGTGTATCAGCACTTTTGAAATTGTGCTGATCAGCCCCTTGTTGAAATTGGCCTCTGCCAAACGAGCCTCCACCTCTATGGTAAGAGCCACCTCTTCTCCTTGGAAAAGAAGAGCCCCTACCACGAGGAAAAGAACCCCGCTGGGCAGAGAACCCACGTTGAGAGAAGGAACCACGTTGGGCAGGAGGGGTAGGTGGTATACTTTGACAAGGTGAAAGAGTGGATGGGCCCGGTGAGTTAGAAGCAAGGCATGCCTCACTAAACTTCTTTTCAAGCCCATCCATCCTTTCTCTTAGCCTTCTCATCTGATTGGCAATGTTGTCTAACTTCTGACCAGTAGTGTCAGAAGAAGACTGTGCCATTTGTGTTTGCTGTTTGTCAACTTTGCCATGCTGGCTGTCACTGACAGATGATGTCAAAGTTGACATCTGCTTTGTTGTAGCGGATGTATTTAGATCCTGTTCAATGGATCTAATGGACTTCAGCAGGCTGTTGAAGTCTTTATCAACTTCAAACTTAAACCTGCTGGAGTTCTTTAAAAGTGGATCTTTCAGGCCATTCCAAAGTTTTGAACAGAGCATTTCATTTTTGATATGCTCATCAATAACTCTGTTTTGAGTGGCTCGCCTCAAAAGATTTTCGATTCTGACACTATAGTCAGCAACTGACTCATTTTGCAGTTGTAATTCTAAATAAAATTGTTGAAGTAAAACTTCACAGGAGGAAACATTGCCATAGATGCCCTCAAGTTTGTTTAAAATATCTGATGGTGAAGCAGTTTCACCAACTGTGAGTAAAATCTCTCTGGCTTTGCCTTTGAGAGATTTTCTCACAGCTTGTAAAATAAAAGAATCAGGGTAAACGGATTCCCTTATGAGGCAGCTGAGTTCAAACTTCCAGACTTCAAAGGAAACATCCCCTTTCTGATTTTCACCAGAAAAGAATGGAAGTTGTGGAACCCGCATGCCTGCTAATAAAGAATTATTAAGGGTACTATTTAAAGAATCTTGACCATGTAATGTACAACTTGAGGGTGGCAATGTATTAAAAGATGTACAGTATTGCTGACTTGGGAATGGTTCCTTTTTTATTTCCACAGGGGGAGGTCGTGTAACATAGTTGCATTTTGTAGATTTTTCATTTTGATTTAAAAATTGAGTTTTTTCATGTTTAAAAGTTTTTTCAACAGGAGGAGGAGAAATATTTTGTTCATCCCTCACCACTCGCGTATTAGGGACATTATATGCTTCCCTTCTTGAGTGGTGAAAGGAAAGCTCAGGACTAAAATTCACCCTGTGGCCCTGCTTTTGGGGATACCTGGGCTCATCTCGGAGGGGATTGGGAGGGGGTATGTTCAACCCATTTTTCTCTGGCTGAACAGATGGGCCTAGCCTATCATGGGAATCCCTAAATTGGGGGTCAGGGTTGTACTCCTGTTTAATGTTAACAGGAGAACGAAGTATACCTGCAGGCTGTGGGCTGGGCAATAGGTGTTGGAACTCTTTAGGGTAAGGGGGTCTTGCAGGTGGGCTGGGAGAGCGTTTGCCATATAAAGGACCTTGATTTGACTCCAGGGGTCTAAGTGGGGATTCTTGGGTTAGGGCTGGGGTTACTGGGGTCATTGGTTTGAGTGTGGGTGGGACAACTGGGTTGATTTGTTTGGGTGGGGGAGGGAAAACTGAACTCCTTTGTCTGGTTGTGGGCGGGGCAACTGGAGACATTGGGTTGGGCTGAGGTGGAATATGGGACTTCCGTATGGGTGTGGGTGGGGAAACAACTCTAAATTGGGGCTGGGTGGTAAAAGCAGGCACCACAGGTGTACCAGTAGCCCCAACATATCCAAGCTCACTTGCTTGGGTTAAATCTTCTTCCTCTTCTTCTTCTATTTCCTCTTCATGGCGAGGAATTATGTCAAAGCGGCCTGTACGCCTTAACATCTCGACCATGAAGTCTATGTCCTTTTCAGGCCATAAAGATTTAAAATTAATGCCTTCACCTCCTTCTGCCATGATTCACTATCAACAATTGAAGACAAGAAAACAAAATGAAAAAAAAAATGAAAATTGATTTATTAATACAATTTCAAATTTTCAAATTAGCAGGGTTTACCTGTATTCCATGGACATCACCATAGAAAGTCTTCGTCCAAAATGGCAGCAATGCAAAATAATTTCAAAATACCGAAAGTACATCTGGTACCCACAACATTCCATACAATATACCAATATTCTATGGATTAATGCCCTATAGTTCACTGTGTGACAACAATGTACATGTAACACAAAAAATGCACAAAAATAATCACAGGCAGTTATAAATAGCTTTGCTAGACTATTAACACAACATTACATGGACTTGTCCACATAATAATTTGCCTGTCACAATATGTACCACTTTTAAACTATAAAAATCCACAAAATATTCAAAAGTGACAGGGTTCTTCACTTACAATAATGTAAGGATACACATAAATAAAGAAGATCTAACTAATGTGAAAATTTTCACAACAGCAAGAAATTCTATGTACTACAATGTATGTCACACAACTATAGAGCTGGGTACCAGAGCAAAGAGAAAACAACAATACATTCACCTAATTTGCACAAATGAATTAATCTTAAAACAACAACACTGCATTTGCACAAAACATGATGATAGTATTCAATAACACTTGTTTGGTGAAGATGTAAACTTGAGAAAGTGAGGCTTGCATGGGCTTGCATGAATAAGCCAACTTTTTTTTTTTTTTTAATGGCGGACACAACACGAGTACCCGGAGAAAAACACCAGACGGACTTTCATGTCTGATTCAGGGGTGTGGTTTCAAAGGCAATGATTAATGGATTGATGGGAACATGTACAATGATGGAAAAGAATGAACATAAAAATATGGTATAACTAGTCTTACCAGAAAGCAGTCTTCATGATCTTCTACATGTGCAGTTACAACAAAAGGAAAGTACCAGTGCTAGTAAGGTGAGGTTAGGTGTTACCTTGACTTGTGCGAAGAAGATAAATCACCAACTGAAAAATGTATGAAAAAGTATCAGAAAAATAGAAAAAAATCTAAGATACATGTACATAAATAGCAAAATGTCACACAAAAAGCTTAAATCTCAAGTAAAGGTATGCATTTTGCCTATCAATGGCTTTCTGATGTTCACGGCATCTTTCAGAATATCTGATACACTAAAAATAATTAATGACACATAAGTCTAATCAGGGACCACACGGCATGATCGGAGTCTTCACTGTGTGAAACAGAACTATGCGGTCAGATGCCTTGAAATGTGTCTCAGAAAGACGTAACGAGAGCAGCAAACAGACATGGACACATGGACATTGCAAAAGGGGTACACACTGTTTGCCTTTCCAGTATACTGTAAAAGGGGTTCACACTGTTTGCCAAAGAAATTTTAACATAATAAGGCTACACAACACTGAACACACTGCATCTGCTGGTTAGTTTTAACAATTTAGAGTAGAGCAAGAGAGCTCGATCAAATCAGTTGGCAGGTCTGACACTGCACAAGTCATGCAAGTTTATCTACATGTACATTCTTACATGTACATGTAAACAAACTATACATGTAAGCAACAGAGGCAATTTTTCAATTTAAGGAAGAAAGAGAGTCACTGAGCACTGTCACTTTTTAAACATACCTGTCTTATGTAAAGACAGAAAATAAAGTCACTTTATTCCATGTTAAAGCAATGAAATGTCACTGAGAACTTTCAATAACAGGTAAGTCAATACACAGGCGAAAACGAAAGTAGAGAATACATGATGACCTAATTCGGTTTTACCAATACACAGACAGCTAATTTATACGGACAGTTCATAAATTTGCAAAACAATGAAAGAAACACAGAATAAAAGTCACACTGGTACGTACCATGATGCAATGTCACAAATATAAAAGAAAAATACTTATAAAAGTTGAGTCCTGGCACACATGTTATCAGATGAAGAGAGGTCTTGTGACATCGCCGAAAGTGGTACGCTGGTACTCTGTCTTCAGGGACGACCACATGAGAACGGAGAACCTATAGCTGGGCGCCAGTGTCACGGGAAGGATTTGTTGTCATGGGTTGTTTGATGGTAGGATTAAGGTGGTTGTGGCCACATGATGATGGATGACGTTGAAATGACCTTCTCCCGCTTTCTCGAGGGGGTTCGGGGTTCAAAGAATGACAACTCTAGCTGTTTGATGATTTCATGTTTTTGGAGATAGATGTCATGAACCTTCTCCCTCTCGACCTCGTCATCTGAATAAATATTATAAATATCCTAAGAAATTAGGAATAACATATAGATGGTGTCCGTCAGGTGGTCGTGAGACCTACCTTCGCCAGGGACAAAGAAAGACTGACCCCGAGGTCGAGAGATCGAAATGGCAAGATATGCATATTCATGAAATAATGACAATTATGATAATTTACAAATGTTCAACAAGATAATGAAATAAAGTAAACGCATACCTGAATAAATATTATAAATATCCTAAGAAATTAGGAATAACATATAGATGGTGTCCGTCAGGTGGTCGTGAGACCTACCTTCGCCAGGGACAAAGAAAGACTGACAAAGGCTGAGGTAAGAATGTGCGCATGCGGTGTTAATCAGTGACGTGAAAAGCGCGCGAAACTTACATAAGGACACCGGAAATTGATATACGCTACTCAGGAATGCTTAATGCTTAATGAAATATGAAATATATCAGTATATGAAGTATGAAAAACGACAATCAATAGGGGAAAATAACTGGAGATGACTAGAAAGTCCTAAGCGCAAGCGCTCCTCCAGTTTCCATAATTTCACCCTGTGACACATGCATTTTGTATGGAAAAATGTCAAATGTAAAGGCGATAAAATCCAATTTAAAGTGGTCATATGATAAAGAGAATCTTACACTCGTGGTCATTTCATATGAAATTTATGAAACTCGCCGAAGGCTCGTTTCATAAATTTCATATGAAATGACCACTCGTGTAAGATCCTCTATGTTTTACATCACCTGAAAATAAAGTTTTGGTGCTCGTTAGAACCTCCTATTGAGATGGCTCTGAGGAGAACCCACGGTCTCTGCTTTTGAATTTAAATAAGGCAAATAATTTGTAGCATTGTACGCACTATAAGTCACCATAAATTGAGATTTACAAACATATTCATTACATAAGCTTTTAAGTTTGGTATGAAATAGGAAGGAACAGACAGGCGAAGAAAGTAAACGAAATATACCCCTCGCCGTTTCCCGAAGTTATAGGAATTAAAATGGTTGTTGTAGAGCCAGGAAAGCTTATAGGTTTGCTTGAAGAAACAACATTAAGCTCAGCTATGCACACCTGAACATTGTTTCAGTTTTTGTGCCAGATTCGTTGTGCCAAATTCATTGTATCTGTCGTGATCCCAATTGTCCAAATACTGCTGAAATATGTTAAAATGAAACGATGATTATAACATTTAGATTTCATATACTCATTTTTTCTGAGTTCTATAAAATGATGAAAGCTTTCCCTTATAGACGTTATATAAATGTCTTATTTCATAAAGATGTTTATCATATGACGTCGCGTCTGAGAATGTAATAACGCCATGTATTATTTTCGATAATCCACTAGTGGATTTAATATGCAAATTAGGTAGATACATCCCATAACGTTACATGTACGACGTCCTCTACGACGTCGCGTTTACTAATTGCGGAATATTGACATTTTTGTAAACAATCGTGAATAAAATGCGTTTTAAATGTCATATGATAAATAGAATCTTGCATTCGTGCTCATGCATTACTGAATTTATTAAACTCGTTGCAGAAAAGGGATAAAATGCTCGGCAAAGCCTCGCATTTTATCCCTTTTCCTCAACTCGTTTAAAAAATTCAATAATACATGAACACTCATGTAAGACCCTCTATTTACTATTAAGATGCGTATTCACCATTTTTTTCATTGTCCATTTTGCAGGACGACGTGCAGACATGGCTGGAAAATATTGGTCTTCCTCAGTACAAATATAACTTCGAACGTGAACAAATACGGACGTCGAAAGAGATGGAAGTCCTAAAATCGTTTGGAAGAAATGAGATTGAAAAGGAATTGAAAATCACAAAGAAAGGTATCGGTGTTGAACTTATTTGTTTGTTTATTTGAGGTTTAACGTCCCCGTCAACACAGTATATGTCATTTTGGAGACGTTGCTTCCAATTTTATGGGACTTTTACCCGTCATTGAGATGAAATGACATCTCAAGCCCTGTCGCCCAATGAAACCAATAGGGTTTATAAGCATGGACGGGCCGACTCGCACCGCGGTTAATAGAAGTGATGGCAATGATCAGGAATCGATTCAAATGTCTCACATCTCGACAACAAAGGCAAAGAAAGGGGCAATCCTATTTACTGCAAATTCTTTTAACTCTTACATCAATTAGCATATACAGTCAACCCTCTTTATACCGACATTCATTATAACGTCAAAACTCGTTATAATGGCAATTTAAATGGAATGACTACTTAGCAAAAGGCTTAGCATCGCTTCCGAACGACGCGAACTTCCCTCAGGTTGGAAAAACACAAGTTCAGTTCACAATCATGAAAGAGTATTGTAAACTAATGGGCCAAGAAGCGAGCTCGGGGCGAGCCTAACAAATGTCTATAACATTTCTTTCTTGGAGTTAATATGTGGAAAAGGCATTTTATTATCTATCATACTCCTAACAGGGATTCTTTATAACGGCAAATTCTTTATATCGGCACAATAATAGGGAACAGATACTGCCGTTATAACGCCGGTCCTCTGTTCCACTTAATAGCTATGGACCAGTCCTTTTTCAATAGTAGGGGATACGGTTTGTTTAGGTATTGGCGAAGATACAGATCACTCCACAGGCAGTTCTGAATCTTCGCTGGTCACACAGGACTTACTTTTGTTTTACCCGGTTCTAGTTGAAACTGAGGTAATACTACCTGTAAAAAGCATAAAACTATCCGACACCTGGAGAACTTGCTGTAATTCTCACAAACAAATTTGTTTCACGATCAAGCACGAAGATTAAAAAGTTCTGACAGAATGGCAAACAGTGAAGACCCTGGTTAGACGGCTCCTTCGGAGCATTCTTATCTAGGTCTATCCTGTTGCTTAGGCATATATGTCCAATTACGTATTTAGTTTCATTACGGTACAAGCTTTAGCTCCGGAGTTTATAAAATTCAACCCTTTACTTCAGATTCAAAAGCAATTACAAATGTACTTAAGTTCAACAGTGAAAACAAAAAATTAATTTATTTGATTGACACATGAAAAAGAAATCGAGCCCTTGCAAGACAAACCCAATAATAAGACCTTTGCGATCATCGAAGTGAAATGAACGGCAATGATCAGGAATCAGCATGTTTATTACATCACATAAACACGCCTATATAATTTTGACCCCCTTGAACCCCACTTTTATACAGTAAAACTGTGGTTTACAGGGATATACCTTATATTTCTTATTTTTGCTCTGAAAAATAGATTGCGGATACTCGTTAGAACCGCCTCGATGAGTAAACCAGAATGACATCTGAGCAAGCTCACGACAAAAGCTACAATAAGACATGTGGGTCGAGCGAATTATCAGGTCAGCCTGCGCACCCATATAGTCTAACCAGGGACATCTCTTGCTGCATTTAGAAGCAGTGGATCCTTAGCTTTCTGTAGAGCGCACAGCGAAGACTCTGATCAAACTGCTCGGAAAGACAGGTTGATCTGAGTCTTCGCTGGGCGTACATGTCTTATTGTAGGTTTTGTCGTGCGCTGGCTCATTTTTTCCCCAAAATGTACAATCGGCTATCCAAAATAATAAAAAAAAAACTTTTTTTTTCGAGGACAATAGTAATCAATAACAGAAGCGCCATACTGGATCGGTCATTAGAATTATTACTTGGGGCCTAAAGTGGAATAAACGGGCCGCAAACCTCGCCCTTAGATCCTCTATGCTTTACACATGTAATTTGTTCAGTCCGCGTGAATGGTTTCTTACAAATTAGTGCATAATCGAAATGCAAATTGGAGCATCTCCGAGAACCTACAAATCTGCAAAATTCAGGACTGACCACTCAGAGTAATCTTATCAAAATGAGACCTTTTGCAGGTTATTTTCTATCCAAATTCCTCTGGCCAGGCTGGTTTGACACACAGGCTGCCCCGCGTTCTTGCTGATCGCACAGGTTTTCTTGTAAAGTAGACGCGAATTGTAAACTAGTAAAAAAGGTCACTCATGGAAGGCCACAATAAAAAAACACAGCTATCTCAAGTCAGCTAAAGAAAGTAAGCGTCATGGAGACATACAAAAAACATCAGGTGAAGTTTTGTCCTACTAATGGTCCATTTAAACGTTTGTTTCTGTTAAATTTTAAATATGGTGAAGCGTTTAATCAATTAACAAAACATATACTCAAACCTTATTTTAGCCATTTATCATATGACATCGCGCCCGAGAATGTAATAACGCCATGTATTAAATTAAATTCGGTATTAAATGGACTAAATAAGAAAAATAGTTAGATACGGCTCGTAACGATGTACGTACAGCGTCCTTAACGACGTCGCGGTTGCTAATGCGGAGCGGGCTTCGGTTTAAGAAGGGCAGTTGTCAGATTCTGACGAAATAATGTGAACTGTACTGGTTAACCGCTTACGTATAATAAAAATCAAAAATGAGTTCCTTTAAGAGCAATGAAAACATTCATAAGAAAGAAGATGGGTCATACTACGTAGTTTCGGCTAATAAAGCCTCATCAGTGACCCTGTAATGATCCGGCAAAGAAAGCCAGAGGAAACATACTGCAATTTTGCGAATTTCGAATAGGCAGTCGATTCAAAGACTGATATAAATCAAAATGGGGTCCAAATAATTAAAAACCTGTCTAGAATATGAGTCTAAACCAATAATATATTTCTGATTTCTCAGAATATTCACGCAGATCTCAAAGGACCAAAAGTAAAATATAAACCTGTCCAGGAAAAATCAGTATAGATAGATAAACTGACCGGCCCGAAAATGACCTATAATAGTGTTGACTCGGCCGTTAAACTCCAATACAAACAAACAAAACTAATGCGGAATATTGACATTTTGCGAAAACAATATGAATAAAGGGCGTTTTAAATCTTATATGACAAGTTGAATCTTGCATTGGTGTTCATGTATTATGTAATTTATTAAACTCGTTGAGGAAAAGGCATAAAATGATCGGCGAAGCGTCGCATTTTGTCCCTTTTCCTGAACACTCGTGTAATAAATTTAATCATACATGAACACTCATGTAAGATCCTCTTTGACGAGTCTTTATATAACCTAGACTCCGAGTTTCTGTCGATATAAAGGGGATAACTGTATCGAAAATTGTCATTTGGGGAGACAAATTGGTGCTTTTACGGTCGGACATTTTGTTTTACGGCGATGCGTTAGTGGAGCTGCGACCATAAAACCGACGATTTACCTCCAAAATGACAGTTTTCAAAAGAGATATCCCCATTCTAATGCACTTATTTGGTTTTGTTGAAAATTGTACTATTTTCAACACTATGCGACAGTCCCTGTAAGGTGCGTAAAACCGTTTACCAGCCAATGAAAAGCGACGTTACGTGGCGACATCGTGGTTCCGACAGTATATCATAGAGTATACTGTGGTACATACATTTTTCATTACGAAAACACGCCTATCGAAACATATTGAAAATTTTACCTCCAAAAAATGAAAGTTTTCTGATGAAAAATTGGGATTTTTTTCTTATTTCTGCTCCAAACATAGATTGTGGGCACTCGTTAGAACCGCCTAGGCGGTTCTAACGAGTACCCACAATGTATATCTTAGACCAGGAACAAGGAAAGTAATGTATACCCCTGCAAACCCAAGTTTTACTATATAAAAGTGGGGTTTGAGGGGCTCAAAATTATTTAGGCGTGTTTACACGATGTTGATGTTATCTGGTCAGATGTCCTGTTACATACACATGTGCATTAGGATGGGCAACCTTTGAAGCTTACTTTAGTCTATAAGTTTGATGATTCTGAAATCCTGACGTTCGTTTCAGGTCATATAAAAAGAATTCTCTATGCCATCCGACGTTTGAGAAATCCAACAGAAGGTTAGTTACACCTACAACTATATAGCTACGCCTTAATTACACCATATATCCTTCGTCGTCTAATCACTTATATGTATTACACATGTCCACACAAAGCCTGCCCAGGAAAAATGGCGCAAGTGGGGATTCCTTTAAACCCTGTCGGTAGGGCTTGAGATATTATTTCATTTCAATGTCAGATAAAAGTCCTACAAAATCGGAAGCAAAGTCTCCAAAATGCCCTAATTAGTGTTCAAGGGGACAAAAAACCTCAAAACAAACACACACGCACACACCGACCCCGTTGGCTCAGTTGGATACTCGTCCGATCAGTTGATCAGAATCCCCACCGGGTCAGCAGCATTTGTACATTGAGATTTATCAAGAAATAATATATACAACCATTTTCACCTTTCCTCTGATAATCAGTTTCTGCTGACAAAATATTGCTGTACTAGATATCAGCGTTAGTATAAACAAGTCCAGGAAACGTGTCGTTAGGTAAACTAACTGGCTCGACATGGCCTACGTTATGCAGACTGGGCCGTTAAACATCAAACAAACACACTTCCACTTACGGTGATTGGATACACCGGACAGATTTTTCGAACATTTTTCAAAGGTATACAACTTTCCAGACTTCTTTTCCTCTTTTCTGTAACTCTGTCCCACAGAAAAAAGGGGTGCACTCTTAAAGGCATTTATTCTTGATTATTGAGGACTATCATTTCATTACATAATATTATGTTGCCCTCAGAGCTGACTGAAGCGTCAACAGGTAAGGGGCCTGCTTGGGGAAAATCAATAAATTACTTACTGTTGACTGGTGTACATTATTGATTTTCCTCTTAAGCGCCTCAGTCAGGGGATACAACAAGAGCTACTAATCACCATATTAAGGGTCGCCTTTGATCTGCAATAGTCAGTATATCAGAGGGGGGCAATAAAACAATTATGAACACACGGTGTGTTCTAATGTTAGAGAATAAATGCCTTTAAAGGAAAGAATTTGCTCCTCAGGAGAAAATTCTTTCCTTTACGAGTTGACACCTATTGACATTGGAAACAAAATAACTTTTGCTGGAGTTGCCTCTCATGAAGGTGTATCCATTCCCCTAAATAGCTTGATAACCATTATCACTGTGCGGTGGTCTGGATTTTTTTTTCATTTATTGCAAACTTCACAAAATTTCTTGGACTTCAATCAAACAGTGTATCCGGATTGGATTAATTAAGTTTCTGATTGTTGCCTTTATCTTTTACTTTTCTCAGGAATATTATAATTTCTGAAGTAAGTTATTCTATTGGCATCACACATGACACTCATGTTTGTATGAATTATAGGAGTTCTAAAAAATCAATGAATACAATTATACTCGGAGAAACTTAGCGCTTGCAATGTCGAAAATAAAATGATTTCGCTTGCTTCAAGAACATAAGTTGCAAGTACATGTTTGGACCCCCTTTTATGTCATTAGTAGAACCGTGGAGGACATCATTTTCGACCTTGGAATTATCTTAATGATATATTTGGTTTACGTTTGCAGATGAAAGAAGGATAATCGAAACAAGAAAATCAATAGACTCAGCTACAACACATCTGCTGAAAAGAGTTAATCCTGAGGAGTACGAGTTCTGGGAGAAGTTGAAGAACAATTGTCTATTGCCAAGCTCTACCGTCTTTGGACAGGAAGAGGACCTAAAGCGTGAGTAACTGCAATCAATGACCTAACTTATGGATATTGTGTAACAGGCACTTCCAGCTTGGTCTGGGAACTGATAAATCACTGTTCTTACATATCGTCTGCTGAGTGCAATAACGTTGTAAGTGCAAAATGGCAACTTTTCAGGAGAGACAAAAACTGTTTTATTAAAGAATGGCATAGAACACCATACTATAAGCTGGTTTCTTAACTTCATGGCGATTTCTTTCATTTGTGTGTGATGTTTATTGTTGAATAAATGGCATTTGAAAAGAAATATTTAGCATTTAAGGGTTGATACCTTATTTCTGCGCCAAATGTTTTTGGTGCAAAAACGGTGTAAGTGCATTCAGCGCTAAAACGGTGTAATTGTACAAACCTTATTTCTTTGCCTTTAAAATGGTAAAGCAGTAATTTAAAGGCACTGGGTAGGTAATAAGTCACATTTTATACATTCTGCATGGTACTTACATGCTTATTCTGAAATATCAAGCAGCAGGATTCAATATTTTGAGGTATTAAAACACTTTGTGCATAATGGGGTAATTGCACTCAGCAGACGATATGTATATTCAGTATAAATGTATGACCTCAAAGAGAAAGCCTATAAACCAATTTCCTTACACATTAAAAAAACAGGCTCTTCCTTTGTGATCTAGAAGAGGACTTTTAGCAAAATTAATCATAAATCAATGTGTTAGCATACATATTGTATAACAGACTCTTAGGTTTCTGTCTGGAAGATGACTTAAAATGTGAGTAAGCAAAACACAATGACTGAATGTACTCACATATGTATATTGCATAACTGGCTCACAATCTTGGACTGAAAGATGGCAAAAAGTGGGTGACAATAAATAAATATGTATATTATGCACAAAAAAAGCTCTGCCGCCTTGGTCTTGAAGAGGATCTAATTCGAGAGTTATCATAAGCGATTGCTCTTATATACATGTATATAGAAGACTCTGCAAGTAAAATGTCTTCGGACCTATACATACTTCAGAGGCTCAGGCTGGTCAGCGTCTTCACCAAGCGACAAGTTGCCCGCATGTGTTCGAAGACGCATTCTAGCTTGACATAATTCCTGTAATTTACCCACCAGTAAACAACAAGAAATATATTGTTCGGTAGCCATAAAGTGATTCTTAATACATCGTAATACAGTACAATTAGTTAGAATGAAGACAAATCTTTTCTTTAAACATATTTAAAAGAGCTTGTTTAAGAAATGTTATATGAAACAACCAGTCGTGAAAGAACCACTATATGGCTGTTTTCAGAGAAACTTGGAGATCTACGAAATCAGTGGCTTATGATCTTTGCTGTTTCCAACGCACTGTGGCTGATACTGATATCCACTCTCGCAAACCAAGGACAGTTGCTCAATGTATTTGGTAGTAATGTTTTAGGTAGGTTTTGAACATTAACTTTACACATGTTAATATTTCCTGAGCAATATCTTCTTGTTTTCGTTGCAAACCAGCTGCATAAGCATATTTATCATATGACGTCGTGTCTGAGAGTGTAATGACGCCATGTAATATATTCGATAATCCACTAGTGGATTAAATATGCAAATTAGCTATATACGTCCCGTAACTTTACATGTACGACGTCCTTAATGAGGTCGCGTTTACTAATGGCGGAATATTGATACTTTTGTAAACAATCGAGAATAAAATGCGTTTTAAATGTCATATGATAAATAGAATCTTGCATTCGTGCTCATGTATTATTGAATTTATTAAACTCGTTGAGGAAAAGGGATAAAATGCTCGGCAAAGCCTCGCATTTTATCCCTTTTCCTCAACTCGTTTAATAAATTCAATAATACATGAGCACTCATGTAAGATCCTCTATACCAACAATTTATTAAACTCGTTGAAGAAAAGGGATAAAATGCTCGGCAAAGCCTCGCATTTTATCCCTTTTCCTCAACTCGTTTAATAAATTCAATAATACATGAGCACTCATGTAAGATCCTCTATATAACACTATTGATAAGATACATAGGCATATTTGGATAGGCGATTAATCAAGTTATGGGTGTCTCTATTCATTTGCCAATCGACCTTAATGGTGCATACAATATTTTGGCCTACCATGTTTAATTTCGTTAGACTAAGGTTTATAGGGGATATTACCGAATGCATCCATGGATTTAAATTTGAATCGTCATTTTGTTACTGGTGGCGCGTGCATAGGAAAATGAGTATATTTCTGTCAAAAGAGAATAAAGATAGACACTCTACCTGAAACATCTGCAGCTGAGAATACCATCAAGTCAGGCGGTGAATCCCAATCTCTACCTTTCTGAGAGAAGACATCATCTTTGAGTGTCAATTTTGTAGCGGGCATTCGAAATATATTGAGTGGTGTCTTATACAAGGCTTATACAACGTCTCCCCGTACATCAACCATAGTGCAGTTTATATTTTACTTTTGGTCCTTTGAGATCTGCGTGAATATTCTGAGAAATCGGAAATAAATAATTGGTTTAGACTCATATTCTAGACAGGTTTTTAATTATTTGGACCCAATTTTGATTTATATCAGTCTTTGAATCGACTGCCTATTCGAAATTCGCAAAATTGCAGTATGTTTCTTCTGGCTTTCTTTTCCGGATCATTACAGGGTCACTGATGAGGCTTTTGTAGCCGAAACTACGTGGTATGACCCATCTTCTTTCTTATGAATGTTTTCATTGCTCTTAAAGGATCACATTTTAGATTTTTATTTATTGGGTGATAAAGACGTGGTTTGGAAACAGCTATTTCAATCTAAACATAATTTAGAAGACTCTAATAACATGGTTACAATCTCGTCTGTAAATTAGTTTAACTCGAATTTCGTCAAAAGTAGTTCTTCATACCGAAAGTCATCAATCGCGAGATTCTATCAGCGCAGTGTTGTAAGAGCCTCTTTCTTTCCATGTACTTCTTAGAACTACTGGAGTCTCCAAAGAACCAGATAAGGTATTGTATTTTGTGATAAATGAATTATGGTTTTTGATACGTTTATATGGAGAAATAAGGAAAACTATCATTCCACAGTATACGCACCTTATCTGCTGCTATGAAGGACAACAAATGTAGATTATTCTTGATATTCTAGCATGATAATTAGGAGTGTCTGGGTCTGCTACATTGATTATGGACAAGGTTATCGGTACCATAAACTACGCAAAGCCTTTTCAAAATTTTATAGACGCCATTCTGATTTAATTTCAAAATTCAATATTGGACTTAAGTCTCTTCTGCGACAAGGTCTATCGGAACCCGAATTTTATGGTGACTTAGTATATAAATTCAGAAAAATATATAACCGCAATGACTTCAGCATCCAATTTCGAAAAATTATTCTTCGATATAAAAAGATCGGGTACAACATGGATGTTATACGACAGACTGCATGCATGGTAGTTAACCCAATCACGGTTGGCAACTTTGCTTCCCTCTTTAATTGCACGCCGGTGGGTCAGGCCTCAGATTCTATGACGGCTCCAACGTAAAGGCTTATTGAGAATTAGAGAGATCTAATTCAAGGTAATGTTGGTTGGTGCCTGATGCTCTGTCTCTGGTCGGGCCCATCGGAGTGTAACTGTTGGTTTTCTTTTGCTCCAGCATTTCAGTGGTTTCTTGCTGTCGAGTCCTGACCGTTGTCTCACCTCTGTGGTTCTTTGATTTTTTGTGTTCACGGAGATTTTGCACTGATGAGTTAGGAGGCCTTCATGCGGACTGAACAAATTATTTGTCTAAATCGCGACGGAAGTAAGGGCGAGGACTGTGGCCACGTAAAATCGATTTAAGCCCCCTAGTGGAACTCTTTCCAATGACCGTTCCAAGGCGGTTCTTCTGTGGCGATTTATTTATGTTATTGTTTGTTACTTACTGTGTGTATCACTTGTGTCGTTTTATTTTGGATGGCCATATGGCCATTTTGATGGAAAGTAACTTTTCTTATGGCCTTCCTTTGTTTAGGTTTCCATTATGGTCTGGTCGCTTAATGTTTGTGTTTATTTCCCTTTGGTGTCTTTGATGGGTGGAGTAAGTTAATTGTATCGATTCCTGATCTTTGTTTTGCTTCTACTTTATCAAACTTTACCTAAGTAATTATTTCTAACTATCTGTTTTCATGGATTGTTTCTACGATCAGGGTCTTTATTATGTAAGTTAATTGATTTTCTGTTTTTAGGTTTTGTGGTACTGATTCTGTTCACGTTTGTGCTACTAATACAGTTCTTAGCAATGATTGTACACCGCGTTGGAACACTAACACATTTTCTTGGAAGAGCACCTTATAGAGTCAACGAGGCTTATAAAACAAGCTGGGCATTTAATGACAGGTAAGAGTTCACCCAGTACAGTTAGTTCTTAGCAATGATTGTAAACCGTGATTGTACGCTGATACATTTACTTAGCTCAGAGACCAACCGAATAACCGAAAATTATAGAGGTAGCTGGGCAATTGTTAAATAAAGTAACTAACACAAAGGGTCATTACATTGGAAATTTATTAAACGAGCCAAGGGCGAGTTTCATAAATATCTCATAAAATGATCATGGGTGTAAGTATTCATTTATTATTAAGTTTATTAATTAAACCCGTGGAGGAAAAGCGATGGAATGCTCGACCCAGCCTCGCATATTATCCAATTTCAACATTTTAGTCTGTAGATTTAAAGACTAACATAAGGAAAATCATGAAAATGTTGCAACACGAAAAAATCGCATGTCATACGCAGCCTCAGTCTTCATCTCATTAAAAGAAATGTGTTGCTAAGGACTATGTATTTTATTGTCTATTAGAAAGTAATTTAGAAATAAAACAACACAGTTACTTCCCTTAGAACACACATGCGGTGAAACGCCACTGAAAGGGAAGAAAGGTCGAACATAAGATGAGTTTCGTACTGATGTCATTTCGTTTTTGGTCTGTCTGTCGGTCCGTCTATTTGTCTGTCTGCAAAAACCTTAACATTTGGGCATAACTTTTTAATGGTAACTGACTTGGCTTTCATATTTCACATGTGCATACCTTTCAAGACGTACTATAAATTTTTACCTCGTGACCTTAACCTTGACATTTGACCTCATTTTGACCTCCTTTTTAAAAACTTTAACATTGGCCATAACTTTCGATTTGTAAGAGGTAGGGCTTTCATATTTCACATGTGCATTCCTTGTCACAAGACCTTTCTAGTGGTAGCATAATTTTTGAACTCGTGACCTTAACCTTGACACTTGACCTACTTTTAAACACTTTAACCTAGTCGATAACTTTCGATTGGTAAGTGATAGGGCTTTCATATTTCACATATGCATTCTATGTCACAAGACCTTTCCAACGATCCTATAATTTATGAATTTCTTTCATATTTTCCATGTGCATTCTTTTTCACAAGATTTTTCCAGTGGTATCATAATTTTTAACCTCGTGACCTTGACCTTGACGTTTGACCTACTTTTTAAAAACTTTAACATTAACCATAACTTTCGATTGGTAAGTGATAGGGCTTTCATATTTCACATGTGCATTCTATGTCACAAGACCTTTCCAACGATCCCATTATTTTTTGCCTTGTGACCTTGACCTACTTTTTTAAGACTTGAACATTGGCAATACCTTTCGATTGCTTAGTGATACTGCTTTTATATTTAACATGCACTGTCCCGGGGCATCAGTGTTTCACAAACACCTCTTGTTCAGTTTTACAATATTTTCATGATTTTATTTGTGTCAGTCTTTAAATTTACAGAATAAAAGGTCTTTAAATTTACAGACAGTCTTTAAATTTACATACTGTCTTGAAATAAAGGAACTGTCTTATACCTGTTAAAATATAGATCATCGAGGTGGTTATAACGGGTACCGACAATCTATATTTTTCGAAGAAATAAGAAAAAAATCATAATTTTTCATCTTAAGATTTTCATTTTTTCGGCGGTAAAATATACGTGAAGGCAATGATCAGGAATCGATTCAATTAACCCACAGCTCCCATCAGAGACACCAAAGGGAAAGAAGCACAAACATGAAACAACTAGACCCTAATGGAAACATCAATAGTGGAAAGCCAAAAGGACATTTACTTTCCCACAAAATGGCCAATTGGCTATCCAAAACAAAACAATATAAGCGATACACACACTCAAAGACAAATCATAACAAAAATAAACTGCGACAGAAGAACCGCCTTTGAACCGTCGGTGAAGCTATTTCCACTGGCGGGCTTAAATTGATTTTACGTGGCAACAGTCCTCGCCCACATTACGAAATCACGCCTATACAAATACAGTGTAAACTTCTTTGCAGAAAAATCGAAACTTTGAAGATGAAAATGTGATATTTTTAATGACAGATTCCATATGTCTATTCTTGCTGTGCTGCACGTTTAAAGTAATTCAGGTTTTTTTCTTCCGGCTTTGACCGCCATAGAAATATGAGTCCGCACAAAATGTAGTCCGGTTTGGCGCAGTAATCAAAATTGTACAAGCGTATTAGTTATCCTGAAAGCGTAATACAAACTTTTGAAGCAGACGACTTGACGATTGAACATTTCATATGAATCAGCCGCATCATGCGACGAAGACTGTATACCCAGATCAATGCGGCGTCTGCTCAGCAGTATGCTCAGGTTTTACACAGTTTTTTTATCAGTGCTGTAAATATTTAATCCTTAAAGACCAGCCTGCTGTTGGACCAGGTCAGCTGTAGACAAAAATATTAATGGGTTTTCTTTCTGACTTTCGAGGTCAAGTTTAGTTCAGTTACAACTTAGGTGTATATTGACTTTGCGTGGAGAAACTGAAAAGAAAGGCTGTCCCTTTCAACCCTGGAATATGGTACAGATACTTAAGTGTAATTCTAGGTGCCATATATTTAGCAGAATGGACGAGCCCAACTTCAGTGATGGAAGAATGCACTTCAGAAACCAAAGGCAGTGAATAAATCAAAGCACTGACAACACTCATGCCGATTGTCTCTAAATGCAGGCTGGTCATGAACGGGGACTTGGATTGATTCGTTTAAACTTAAGATGTTAGTAACTAATGCAAAAAAAAGAGTAGAACAAGATCAGCACCATGTTGTGTGGCTTTTGAACTGAGTTTACATTGTTTGCCAGATCCATCATTTGATTCATGTGCAGATTTTACAGATAACACTTACATGTACCCAACACTGACAAACGACGCGGCTATGTTTGGGTTGATTGTTTGGCATTCGACCCGAAGTTGATAATAAGAAAAGCGCTTCAGTGCTAATGTCTACGTGACTATCACTGACTTGTCAGAATAACTTTTTGTCTTATAGAAAGTAGCCGCATTGAGATCGGGGTATTCCATAAGACGGAAGAGGGTTATCCTGGAATCATAGGGTGAGCTTGGCAAACAGTGTAGACCAAGATCAGACGCTACCGAACGCGTCTTCTTATCAAAATCTTCACTATTTGTTTGGAATTTCAGAGTTAAATGAAACAGTTTAAATCTCAGCCCAGGCCTTTTACTCCAACCTGCACCCACACTCTCAGTGCCTTGATTCTGAAACCAAACGATTACAACACACTTAGGTACCATGCATTTAAGCTAAAAAGGTTAAATCAATCAACCGTGACGTCTGGTTACCAGTCCGGCCACGTCGATCCTGTGCACCACCCTCACACCAGTACGGATAGAAACCACATGTTCAGGATCAAACGTTTGATGTGTAATGTAAGGTCGTGCCTAGATAAGAAGAAACTGAATTTTTTTCTCAAAAAAGCATTTAGTGAGAGCGTATTGCAACATTTTTCATTAAAGGATCGCAAGCGTGCCCCTGGACAGTTAGAAGCTGGTCGGAAAGCGGATGACGTTGACTCTGATTTTGGGTGCCACATGTGTGTGTTCTATCGTCTATTGGAACGACATCTTACTATATACAGAAGACGCTATAGGACGTCGACGTAGCGGAAGACCGACGTCCGTACGTCAAGATCGATTCGACCGTCAGACGCATATGCGAAACCGACTTCCGCCGGCAGCTGCTACACTGTACCTGTAGATAAACAAGGGATCTCAACTACCGACTAATAAGCACTGACATTGATCGTCGCCCTTATGAAATGCACGTTTGAGAGCTAGGCGTCCCTGTCATGACCAAAGTTAACGCGTCAACACAGTACGGAACACTTACGCTAGTGCATGAAATACGTAAATTGGCGTTTAAGCGACTGACATATGCGTTTCAGTGACACATCGCTCTTCAGCGTGAATCACGCCGGTTTTCGTTTCCGGGTGTTTCGACGTATAGGTGTAAGGTATGCCGAGACGACGCGGCGTAATAGAGCATGACATATCGGGTGAAATAAGCGTAATTGTGTGGCGAGATATTGCGTGAAGTTAGCGAACGCAGCTTAGTGTCTTTAAGAACATTCAAGATCATAGCTGAGACGTAGATTGAACAGCGAGACGTTACATTAATCAAGTGCTTCGGCCTCACATGGTTCCATTTATTTGTTTATGCTCAGAATCCGGGATATGTTATCCAGCAGGATTACGAGCGGGCTCATAGGGCTGTTCTTACTCAAAAATGTCTTCACGCCAATTGAATATGTTCTATAATAGGGTTATCCTTTGGAAGCAAGGAATACACCACAGAACAGAAAAATATTGAGTGTATATGTTTTCTGGGCCAGACTAGCTAGTTTCGGCCAATTAGGCCTCATCAGTGACCCTCAGATATTTGCAAAATTCCACAATGGAATCAATGATCCCAAAGGACAAGAAAATATAATCTACACTATGATGTAGGACAGGGAGACGTTTTACCGCCGCCACACATTCCCACACACCAGCTGTAGTGAAGTTAAATATGTTCTATAATAGGGTTATCCTTTGGAAGCATGAATTCATGTACTGGACTAGCCAGCCTTTCTCCTCCGATCTCTTTCCCATAGAGTATCTTTGGGTAGAGGTGTCCTCAACCGACCAGACAAAAAACTGTTACTCAAGGACAGTAGCATTGTTAAAACTTGAATTTTAATGTTTGGTTTTGAAAACGTAAATAGTTTAAAAGTTTCTTTCAAAAATTTGAAACATCGAATGGCGTTTCATAATACCACCGGTCTATAGACATCTGCAAACATATCATATATTAGAATTTGCAGAACTACCTTTCTTAATTTTAAGCTCTTTTAAGAAAGGTTTTCTGTAAGTTTTCACAGTGTTATGGTTATGATTTTCTCATAGAATCTGTCATTTCAGTGCCTTTCGCGCTTTGATTCTTATTTCTACTCAAAATATAGATGGTGGGCACTCGTTAGAACCGCTAACAAGTACCAACAATCTATGTTGTAGAGAAGAAATAAGAAAAATAAGGTTTATCCCAGTAAACTCCAGTTTTACTATATAACAATGGGGTTGAAGGGGGGTCAAAATGATAAAGGCGTGTTTTCGTGATGCATATTTCTGTCGGGATTTAGACAAATAATTTGTTCAGTGCGCATGAAGGAGAGTGAAAGTATGTATTTGAAGGCGTCTTTTCGTGATGAGTGTTTAATGGGCTGCTAAACTCCAGAATAAAAATTAGCCCACACAGATATTCTCCGAAATCCTAATATCTTATTTCAGTGACATAAAAATTGTTGCGGACGATGACTGGGAAGCTCTCAATGCGGTTAGAGTAGCACAGCATAAGGCAAGAGGACGACTGAGATGGCCAAAGACAAAAAAGAATCCAGAAAAACAGCCACTTTTAAATTCAAATGCTCGAACGCAGAAGGATTCGATGGTGTAAACCGGGAAACGTCATGAGCAAATAATACCCTGTCAAAGGAGGGGATTCCGCCAAAAAGTTTATCTCCCTTTTCACAGGAACCTACTTTGGATAGAAATTCTCTCCTTGAAACTGATCAAAATTTAAATGCTGAATGACAAACATTATAAATCCTGCTCATAGCAACAGATCAGTACTTTGTGATGATTGGAGGAT
The DNA here is from genome assembly GCA_963580285.1 of Lucinisca nassula. Lineage (NCBI taxonomy): Eukaryota > Metazoa > Mollusca > Bivalvia > Lucinida > Lucinidae > Lucinisca > Lucinisca nassula. The sequence continues at coordinate 32,344,308 of OY757027.1, read as the reverse complement.
AGTTTTTTTTGTCAATTCTCCATCTTGCGGTCCGAATGAGTACCCACAGCATGGGTTTTTATAGAGCAATAAGGAAAACTGTCCTTCACTTTTATATAGAAAACTGGGGTTTACAGGGGTAAACATTATTTTTTCTTATTTTTGCTCTAAAATGTAGATTGTGGCTACTCGTTAGAACCGAATTGACGAGGCGGTTCTGACGTTTACCCACAATCTATATTTTGAGCAGAAATAAGAAAAATATCACAAATTTTCTTCTTAAAATTTGCTTTTTCTGTGGTAAAATTTTCAATGTATTTGTATAGGGGTGTTTTCGTAATGACAAAATACTTACCTTATCTGTTGTTATGCTGATCAGATGATTTCACACAATGTGATGTTATCAAAATTCAGCAGGACAATCTTTAAATCCATGACGTAATTGTGACGTCACATCAACGTCTGTGCGACGTCATGACGTTCATGCAACGTCACATCAACGTCGGCTCAACTTTGATTGACGTTGCCTAGCGACGTGTGCCTTCTGGGATTCTTCTAATTCTATATACGATAACACGTCTATGTGACAGAGAGTATTCTTTCATATCTACAAACTGGCTTGTTTTCTGATGAAAATTTGTGACATTTCCTTGTTGTTGTTTTTTTCTCCAAACATAGGTGGAAGCCTCCGTGGTGTAGTGGTTACGCTACTCGCCTTGTAAACCTGGGTAGCAGGATCGATCCCGGGCTTCTCCAGACTTTCGGACATTATGCAAACACGCCTATACAAATACATTGCCACCTTTATCGCCGAAAAAATGAAAATTTTATGATGAAAACATGTGATATTTTTCTTATTTCTGCTCAAAATCTATATTTTAGAGCAGAATTAAGAAAAATAAGGTTTATCTTCGGAAACCCCAGTTTTACTATATAAAAGTGGGGTTCAAGGGGGTCAAAATTATATAGGCGTGTTTTCGTGATGGTCTTTAAACAGAGGTCCCGTCTCAATTAACCTTAGATGTTGCTGAGACGTAAAACTCAAACACTCACTCACTCCAAACATAGGCTGTGGGTGCTCGTTAGACGGTTCTAACGAGTACCTACAACTTATGTCTTGGAGCAGAAAGAAGAGAAATAATGTATACCGCTATAAACCCAAGTTTTCTCTATATAAAGTGGGTGGGGTTTAGATGAGTGCTCATTTCACGGACTTTTTAACGTGATACATTTTGCCGCTGTTATGTACGACTTATCTATGACTCACATAACTTATTTTTCAACAGCACGAGCCCTGGATACGTCGCACTATAATATATGCCTGCGATATACAGTGTAGTGCAATAACAGTTATTTGTTTATTTTGGAGTTTAACGGCGCAGTCAATACTATTTTAGGTCATTTTTAAGCCGGTCAGTTAACCTATCCACACTTTTCCTGGGTAGGCGTATACGTAAACGATTAACCAGTACAGTGCACATTCTTTCGCCAGAAGCTGACAACTGCCCTTCTTGAATCAGTGGAAGGGAGAGAATGACCGTAGAAAAGATTTCATGATCAGTCTCTACGAAAGAATGTTGCCGATCTCGGCAGGCATTAAACCCAAGATCTCCTGACCACAGTCAGAGGAGAGGCTTTCCTTTAGAAACGCCTTGCGCCTCAGTGAGGGGGTTCAAACGAATACCCGCAATCTATATTTTGGAGCTGACATACGAAAAATAATGTATACCTCCGTAAATCCCGGTTTTCTCTATATTATTAAATAAGGGGCCGACTGTTCAGTTCACGGACGTATTAACGTGGTCTTTATATTGACAATAAATAGAAGTGGAGGCAATGATCAGGAAGCTGCAAGCATTGCATGATGCCCCGCCACTATAAGCAAGCAAGTGCCATATCACAGTCAAAAAGGAATCCAAAGTAGAGATGCATTACTCTTTCCCTTAATTAAATTGACAGGAATACATGACTGAGATGACTATGTTCAATGATCAAAGTACCATGGCGCCAAAAGAAAGTAAACCAGAATTACAATTCTCATTTTCACTTTTTGGGGCACATGCCCTTTAAAATAAAGTCAAGGTCTTCAAAACCTAATCATCCCTTAATAAAGTTGACATGATTACATGACTGAGATGACTATTTTCAATGTTCAAAGAGCCATGGCTCCAAAAGAAAGTAAATCAGAATTACAATTCTCATTTTCAGATTTTTGGGGCCTGTGCTCTTTCAAATAAAGTCAAGGTCTTCAAAATCTAATCAAATTTTTGTTCAATTTTAGTGATATATTTTACCGAGTTTGACCACATTTCATTGATGTGTTCGTGATATTTGGTACAGACAAGCCATCTCTGGCCCAAAATTGACAGTTTTGGTGGGGTCTGTGTCCTTAAAATAAGGTCAAGATGACCAACACCTAATGGTTGTTTGTTTTCCTCCATCTTAGTGATATAACCATGCGAGTTTGGCCAATCAATCATTAGGTTCAGGAGATATCGTGCTTCAAACAAACTACATGATAGAAATGGCTATGTTCAATGTTCAAGGAACATAACTCCAACAGCAGGGAAATCAGAGTTATGCTTCATATGTTCGGAGCGTCATCGCAGCGTGCTCTACATACATGTGAAGTTTCGTGAAAATATCTCAAATTGTATCAGAGTTATGGAGCGGACACGAAACTGATACCAACAGCTTTGTCCAAATGTCAATGGGCAATAACTCTACAGTAGGAAAAACAGAGTTACGGTTCAAATGTTCTGCATATGTATGTATTTCTGTAGCCTCTGTTTGACCATTTAGTGGGAAAGTAACTGTCCATTTGACTTTTCGCGTGAGACGTTTTCATTATGGCGAAGTTGTTTTATGTCGGTGTTTCTTTTCCTTTTGTTGGTACACGTAATTCTTTCCCTTTGCTGTCTTGCATGTAAGATGTGTTAAATGTATCGATTGCTGGTCATTGTCTTTACTTCTATCCCGAGCCTTTGAAATTTCAATATATTGTTAATAGTATGGTTCGTTTGTGATCATAATTTTGCAATACCATCGAAGTGTATTTACATTAATTTTTCGAAGAACATGCGACTTTAATTTTTATTTGAAGACGATTCACATGCTATGTAAATTATTACATTTAGTTGCTCCCAAAACTACTTTCCAAATGCCGTCAGTCGGTCATGATAAGCATCGTAAGGTTTGATGGCTTAATTTGTAAATATTGCGATTGTGCTGGGTGGTCAGTATACATGTTATCCTGTTCAGTCACTTTATTTGCAGCACCGCCGAAGTAATTTTGCTGGCCGAATACTTTAAGATAAATATCATTTTTAAAACACGTCATCAGATGTTTATTATCTACCTGTAAAGGGTCAAAGATAACGATATGGTGAGTATTATGTATAATGTTCGAATCCATTCAGTTCTTTCACACTTTTTCTTCTTTCTTTTCTTCACATTGGTTTTCTAACTGAACTGCGAATTGCAAGTGTCTATAGTATAAGATAAAATTGTTTACAAGCGCTGGTACCGTAAACCCTATCATAAGTACGCCGCATATGGCACAAAAGCTGCCCACAACTTTTCCAATTTGGGTTTTAGGATACATGTCCCCATACCCAACGGTCGTCATTGTTATAAGAGCCCACCAGAACCCTTCTGGAATATCTTTGAAATCGTTCCTGTCATCAACAAAATAAATAAGCGACGAAAACACTAAAATACCTAGCACCATAAACCATACTAATAACATTAGCTCACTAAGGCTCGCTCGAATAGTATATACAAGTATCCACAGTCCAGGCACGTGTCTGATCAACCGGAATATTCTGAGAACACGAACAACACGTAGTATTGAGATGTATTGAACTGCAGTCACATCTTGTTGTAGCTCCGGATTCACTGCGTAAACAAGCAGCTCCACATAATCTGGTAAGATTGCTAGTAGGTCAACGAGTGCAAGAACCGACACAACGAACTTCAGTTTTCGCGGCGCACATAAAAGTCGTGTGACATATTCAATTGTGAAAAATGCCAAGCATATCATGTCTATAATGAAAATCACAGGATGTTTGCTTTCGATTTTTAAGTATTTTCCGTCGCTAGCTGTATCGTTCTTTCTTCCGACAGATGCGTTGTCGTTAGGAGTGGATAATGTAGTGTTGGGCAGCTGGTTACTAACGTTCGGCTCCTGGTAGTTAGCGTTTGGATATGTAATGTGATAATGAAATGGTTTCGTTGTTTCTGCGATGAAAGTGAATATCGACACAGTCACGAAGAATAACGAAATTATACCCATTACCTGAAAGAAACAATCAAGTTTATGAAGATGCATGGATAAAGCTGTATGATGCTGACTAATAAATGTATAAGCTGAATTTATAGACAAAACTTAGATCGTTTAGGCCCCCAAAATGTCTGAAAAGGCGATTCCGTACAATCTAGAAGTATCAATCTAAAGAACGAAAGGGTCCCCAGCAATCAGTGCTATGGAGAAATAGATTGGGCTGCATGGTGCTTCCACGCAGCGCCGAAACCGATTGCACATGAGTACTGGTAAAGTAGAAGTAAAACAAAGATCAGGAATTGATACAATTAACTTACTCCACCCATAAAAGACACCAAAGGGAAAGAAATACAAACATTAAGCGACCATACCATAATGGAAACCTAAACAAAGGAAGGCCATAAGGACAGTTACTTTCCCACAGAATGGCCATATGGCCATCCAAAACCAAAAGACACAAGTGATACACACAGCAAGTAACAAACAACAACATAAATAAATCGCCACAGAAGAGTCGCCTTGGAACGGTCAGTGGAAGATTTCCACTGGGGGGCTTAAATCGATTTTACGTGGCCACAATCCTCGCCCTTACTTCCGTCGCGATTTAGACAAATAATTTGTTCAGTCCGCATGAAGGCCTCCTAACTCATCAGTGCAACATCTCCCTGAACACAAAAATCAAAGAATCACAGAGGTGAGACAACGGTGAGGACTCGACAGCAAGAAACCACTGAAATGCTGGAGCAAAAGAAAACCAACAGTTAGACTCCGATGAGCCCGACCAGAGACAGAGCATCAGGCAACAACCAACATTATCTCTCTAATTTTCAATAAGCCTTTACGTTGGAGCCGTCATAGAATCTGAGGCCTGACCCTCCGGCGTGCAATTAAAGAGGGAAGCAAAGTTGCCAACCGTGATGGGGTTAACTACCATGCATGCAGTCTGTCGTATAATATCCATGTTGTATCCAATCTTTTTATATCGAAGAATGATTTTACGAAATTGGGTGCTGAAGTTATTGCGGTTATATATTTTTCTGAATTTATATACTAAGTCACCATAAAATTCGGGTTCCGCTAAAAGGGTCAAAGCTAGCCCATGGAAAGTGGAGAGAGTCGGACCGTTCATGCTTATACCCATAGTGGTTTTATTTGACAGCAGGGTTTGAGATGTCTTTTCATCTCACTTTCGGTTAAACCTCCCGCAAAAATGGAAGCAGCGTCTCCAGATTAATTATATAGGATTCAGCGGGACGTAACCTCTTAAATCAAATAAGCAAATGACGTAGAAAAATAATGTGCACCCCTGTAAATTTGAGGTTTTCTTTTTAAAGAGCGATTGCTGTTAGTCAACGAATTGATATACTTGGAGAGAACAAGTTCATTGGTTTGTAGTACTGAATTCGCTAAGACTTTATTGTGTACTGTTGTAAATTTCAAAACATGTGATTCGATTTAGTTATTACAGGTTTATCAATATAAACTATAGAAACAGATTGCCAGGAAAAGCCACAATCAAAGATTACAACCTATCAATCGTACCAAGAGGAAGAGTAACTAACAACAATGAAAAAACAAACGAAAAATATTCTAACACAGCGCGCCTATATACGCAATGGAAAATAACTGTGTTTTATTCTACAACAAATCACGGCAAGGAAGAGCGTGACGAGTGACGTCATTAAAAACTGCAAAGTTATGACGTCACTAGTCAATACCCTTGACGTTGGACGGTGTAGCGTCATTTTCTCGCATCGAAAACGTTAGAAAAGGATATAAATACATGTGTTTCAGTCGATAATTTTAGCGGGATTTCTTCTTACAATGGCGAAAAGTTGTGAGAATTTGAAGGAAACAACAGCATTATTGCCGAGTTTCAGCGTGTTAGAATCGAAATAGATCAGCTCTAGTCTGTGATTTGTTGAGTAATAAATCACAGTTTGTCGGTCAGTTGTAAGTAGACAAATCACGCGCGCTACGCGCTCGTGATTTGTCTACTATACAACTGACCTCCAAACTGTGATTTATTACTCAACAAATCACAGCTAGAGCTGATCTATTTCTTAAACAAATCACAAACAGCACGGTAAACAGCTACATCTTCCCTACAAGAAGTGGTCATGGTGCAACAGGCACAATTAATTAAAATTAAGTAAATACTAATAATTATACTACACAACCATAAGCACATACAACATTAAGAGCCCCGTCGGAAAATTCGACAAAGCTACATTTAATATAAACAACATTAGAACCACCGCTTTAGGACGGTCAGTACCGATAATCACTGGTGGAATTTAAATCGATTCCATGGGCCCAACTTTCATTCTATGTTCTAATATTATTTACAAGACACAGAATAGTTGGTCAATCTGAAGGTAACTAACTCAATCAATAGGCCATCACAGAACATGATACAGGTAAGAGCAAACTGACATACAAATCGAACGGTGGTGTATTTAAGATGAGAGCTCGTAGCTTGTTCCGCACACTGTAAGCAGAAGCTAAAGAAAACCAACAGACAGACAACGAAGAATCAAGCTAAAGCTACATCGTCATGCACGAACAACCAATAAAATATGATTTTTAAGTTTCAAGTTGGGGCCATTATAGAGTCATCGACATGAGCCCCGTCGTGCAATGAAAGAGGGATGCATAGTCATCAACCATGACTTGGTTAAAAACTTGGTTTGTTTGATTTGGGGTTTAACGTCCCCGTCAACACTGTAAAGGTCATTTTGGAGACGTTGCTTCCAATTTTGTGGGACTTTTACCCGACATTGAGATGAAATGACATCTCAAGCCCTGCCGCCCAATGAAACCAATATTGTTTATAAGCATGGACGGGCCGACTCGCACTGCTTTGCCTGGGCAGGCTGAGATCCTCTTAGCGGTTTACCAGTACTCGTTTGCTGATCGGTTTCAGCTCTGCGTGGAAGCATCATGCAGCCCATATATTTCTTTAACCCCCGATGGGCGGGAGGGGGGGGGGAGTGGGATTAAAAACTTGGTATGCTGTCTGCCGCATAACACTTTTATTGTATCCCATTCTTTTGACACCGGGTGAGCATCAGGGAATATAATGAAACCCAGACAATGGATTTCTGAGGATCGTTTAAATACAACAAAAGGGTGTCCTACTAATAAACAAACACGATTGACAATACACTATCTACATGACAACACAAATGCTAACTGCTTAATATATTCAGCAGTGCATATAAATCATCCACCTATATTAAGGTGGATGAATGACAGCAGTTAACATTAACAGGACAATATGCACAGGAAACGGTGAACGACAGGACACACTCTGCTGGGATGAAACGGTGAACGACAGGACACACTCTGCTGGGATAAAATGCATTGATGAGTGGGGATTTTGGGTTGTGAATACACCCGTGTAGCCCCCCCCCCCACCCCCGAGCCAGTTGTAAGGTTGATAATGAAAAAGGTAGTTTAGTAGGGAAATTGTGATACATGTTAAGAATTGCATGGCAATGTAATTCTAACACAGGCCGAGTACATTGCAATTTAGCAAAGCACTCAATAATAAAGCTATAGAATAAGCTTGACAAGCAACCTTTGCAGCTTATACTGAAGTAGTTTAAATGCAAGCAATATGGCGAAAATCAAACAGTTGAGAATGAGCAACACCGGTAATATGTAGCTAAAGCAAAATGGCAAATTATGAAATATGATCAATGTTCAGAATGAAGAACTAAGAAAATAACAATAGAATATTCAGATTACAGAACAAGAAATTCATACCTGGCTATGACATCTTCAAGTGTTACAAACGTAAGTCAATGACTGTCTATAGGAGTTGAAAATAGCTGTCCAAAAGAGCAAGTGAAGTGCTCGCTAGGCCTTCTTCAGTCCAACTGATTTCTGGCGGTACAATTGGTGGTAAGAAGTGTCCAAAAGGTCACATGAAGGGTAAGAGAGTTAGGATAGCAAACCATACAAAAGCATTCACCCTGGCAACGCTCAAAACATTAAAACGATATTTAAAACAAGATTTTTACCGTTACATGTCGGTAGGTGTCAGGTGCTGAAAATTTGTGGCAAGGTCAATGACATAAAAGATTGACCAGAAAGCTTGCTGCCGTGCGTCGGAAACACGATACCTAAAACCGGACCGAACCGACAAACTACATCTATGACACTTTAATAGCATTTAATCTGAAAATCAGATTTCTTCATTAGTGCTCAAAATGTATAAAACAAATCTCAATAAACCCTGGCTCTGTATATACTCCATATGAAGTAGAACAGGGGACATCCCCGTCTAAGAACGGGAGGTGTACAACATTAAAGTGAGAACCATCCCGTTTACGAAGATCTTAGATGAGATTATACCATCGGAGACCGACAGAGCCAAATAAAAAAAGGGCGCAGCCGTATCCAAATAATTCTCCAATTAAGTTTTAGTCCATGGGGATACATATTGTTAACTATTTGCTCACAATTTAAAATTGTCAATATTAAGTAACTCATCCAGATATCTAGACGTTGGATTAAATGTATCAAAACTCCGTTTCATCAGAGACGGAGACAGCATGAAAAACTAAAAGCGGATCTGCAACAGGAGGCGGGCGATTAGTTTTCATCGGAATACCCACACTTTGTCTATAGAATTTATTTCCAAATCTAATAAAATATCATCAAAAAGTATTTTTGTTACACGCTAAATACAGTGACCCCCCGCGAGTAAACGTCCGATGAATTAAATCAATCATGTTATCTTTCATCAAATTATGCGGTAGGGTGGTATAAAGGGTGGAGATTTCATATGTATGCATACTAGACGCTCGAAAACATTTTCATTTAAGTTAATTCTAAACCTCATTCTAGTTTTTAAGTGACCAAATAAGATTCTTACCATTTCGTTCATACGTTTTTTCGCAGTACCGTGTAACATGTGTTTTTCGCAGCAGTTAGTCTGGAAGTTAAAAGTTTTGACAATTCATTTGTCGTGCATAAACTAGAATTAGCGATGAAACGATCTTTGTATGGTTTTGTGAAGTTTTGGTTACCATTAGATCATGGGAAGTTTTGTTCTGGTTTACTTCTTTGCCAACCGAGAACTTAGCTTTAGTATAATAACAGTGTTTATCAAAACTAGACTTCTCATCTTCTGTTTTAATGTATGAATACAATTTAGTCGTTAGACAAAAACAACTTTGTTGGCAGCTTTTTCGGCTAGGGCCCAAAGAAACTTCTCATGAAATTTCTGAATCGCTTCAAATGCCGAAATGACAGTTTAGGTTTGGAAAAAAGAAGAACAAGATTCATAGAATAAAAAATTATGTTATCAATTATATAAAAATATTAAGCTTCCACTCATTTAAAGCATTTGGCTCGTTTACATCAGCGTATATAAAAATCCTGTAGAGCTGCAGCAATGACTTCTCGACATTTGTCAAAATTGATGTATGACGGGAACATATACTTCGGTCCTTTCATTATATAGTTCGCATTCTATAATATGAAATTATTTGAGCCCACAAATTATGAAATGCCCGACTGGTTCATATAAGTACTTGCATTCCTTATAATCACATGAATTAGGAGTATAATAAATTTTCAATATCAAGATCAGACAACAGTTTGTTAAAGTTGAAAATAGTATTACGAATCGGTTTGTTATACTTATAGCAGATAAAAGGAGGGTCGGAAATATGAAGGAACAGAGGATATTGCAGATTTATCTTTAACTAGAAAATGTATAGCATGTAGTTACATGTTATACAGAGGTGTTGCTTAACATAAGGATTGATTTCATATCTCCAGAACAAGCATTTTTCAGATGAAAATCAATGATCTTATCGTATTTAAGTTCATATTTTGATTGTAGGTTATAAGGAGTACCCAAAATCTGTCTTCATCAGCAATAAAGACTCTACCGTATAAAGGTGTAAAGCAGAAGTAAAACAAAGATCAGGAATCGATACAATTAACTAACTCCACCCATCAAAGACACCAAAGGGAAAGAAACAAAAACATTAAGCGACCAGACCATAATGGGAACCTAAACAAAGGAAGGCCATAAGGACAGTTACTTTCCCGCAAAATGGCCATATAGACATCCAAAATAAAAAGACACAAGTGATACACACAGTAAGTAACAAACAACACCATAAATAAACCGCCACAGAAGAACCGCCTTGGAACGGTCAGTGGAATGATTTCCACTGGGGGGCTTAAATCTATTTTACGTGGCCACAATCCTCGCCCTTACTTCCGTCGCGATTTAGACAAATAATTTGTTCAGTCCGCATGAAGGCCTCCTTACTCATCAGTGCAACATCTCCGTGAACACATAAATCAAAGATTTGCATCAAGTAATCTAAAACCTATTATTCCCCATCTAAAGTTAGATTTAATGGTACTTTGAATGTAATGCCATTTCCACCCATCAAGTATCAGCTCAGTCAAAGTCAAGTCCTGGAGATAATGTAAACTTTTGACAAGCTACTGACACACGGACGACAGACAGGCAATGCAATAACTTGGGCCAACAAGATGACCTGGAACTTTTGAGCTAATAACTCGCAAGCAATCGAAAACCATAATTGCACACTGACTATATGTTCAGTAGAACATTTAAGGTTTATTTTTAACATGCAGCTTGCGACATATCTTAATAAAATCAAAGCACTGAAAACACTAGTCACTGAGCGTAAGCTCGGAGATATGTTGCATGTCAGTGTAGATCGCCCGTTTCTTGCCTTGTCTTCCTGTTGTTTTCATATTCACCCTTGTCCTGCTGAGCCCGGATATGCCTTTTCTTTGAAACAGTGTAGATCCAGATCAGATGGCTTCTGAAGAAGCCATCTGATCAGGATCTTCATTGTTTGCCATCCAGTTTATGAATTTGTTGCAATAATTTGCATCAAGTAATCTGACTGGCTGATAATCAGTAGTGGGTGTGACATATTTAAATATTCAGCGGAACAAGGGTTAGCATATATACGAAAGGTATTTTATTGGATCTTATTCCAGACACTAGGACAAATACGTGTAACAATTCCGTTTGTTGCCAATTATTCTTATAATTGACTTACGCGGACAGAAAAGACATCAACATAAGCAGCCTAAAATGTAGTGTAACAGTGTTGAAACAAGTTTTCGGCGGTAAAGTTTACAATGTATTTGTATAGACGTGTTTTCGTAATGTTTACCATGATACAATTATTTATACTCGGTCCTTCCATTACGAAAACACGTCTTTACAAATACATTGCCACCTTTATCGCCGAAAAAATGAAAATTTCATGATGACAAATTGTGATATTTTTCTCATTTCTGCCCAAAATATATATTGATGGTACACATTAGAACCGCCTCATCGAGGCCGTTCTAACGAGTACCCACAATCTATATTTTAGAGTAGAATTAAGAAAAATAAGGTATACCCCCAGAAACCCCAGTTTTACTATATAAAAGTGGGGTTCAAGGGGGTCAAAATTATATAGGCGTGTTTTCGTGATGGAGGCGATTCTAGCGAACACCTTAGGCCTATGTATATGAATCGTCGTGCTTTCGTGCATGTGAGATAATGCTGAGTTTTCAATTGTTATGCAACCCATGTGAGAGATATTTGGCTAAATTACTCAATCATGATATATAGTTCACACGAACCAAGCCACATATGTATATTTTATGTCTATCATTATGTCACCCGGAAGTTATAACCCCGATATGAAATTTCACCATCCAAGGCACATTATAAGGCAGAAATCACTCAGCCATGAAATACTTCAGTCGCACTGCCCAAGATATATTTTCCGACCAAACATCAGGTGAACTGAACTTATAATCCATATATGACAATTCTTCATTATATATTCTTCTAATTATAATTCAAAATCACTGAACCATGAAATATAGGTCAAACTGACCTAGATATATGGCAATCGCAAGGTCACATGGATATTCAATGCATGACATTGCTCCAAAAACCAGTATTCAAGTAGAAGGCAAAGTCACTGAACCATGAAATATAGGTCATGCTACACTTGATAAGCATTTCATCGCATGTCATGCAGTTAACACGCATGGCACATGGACATACTTATCCAATAGTCCTAGTACTGGAAAACAGCTTAGTCGAATCTTAGCCTGCTCAGGCAAAGCAGTGCGAGTCGGACCGTCCATGCTTATAAACCCTATTGGTTCTATTGGGCGGCAGGGCTTGAGATGCCATTTCATCTCAATGTCGGGTAGAACTCCAACAAAATTGAAAGCAACGTCTCCAAAATGACCTTTACAGTGTTGACGGGGACATTAAACCTCAAATCAAATAAACAAATCAATAGTCCTATTTCTATCACATAGTTTTCGTTCTGCAACGGAAGGTCAGGTGGTTTTTCCTGGCTACGGGTACCCCGGTTTTCGCTTAACTCTCATTAACGATCGGCTCGATATAAGTGAAATAATCTTGAAAGGGCCGACAAACCCAAACAAAAAATCACATAGTTTTTCAGATAGAAGGTAAAATTGGCCCCCGCCCACCGGGGCTTGAAGAAATAGATAGGCTGCATGATGCTTCCACGCAGAGCTGACACCGACCCGCACACGAGTAGTGGTAAACCACTTAGAGGATCTAAGCCTGCCCAGGCAAAGCGGTGCGATTCGGCCTGTTTTAAAACCATTTGGTTTCATATGGCGGCAGAGATTGAGATGTTATTTCAACTCAATGGCGGGTAAAAGTCCCACAAAATTGGAGGCAACGTCTCCAAAATGACATATACAGTGTTGACGGGGACGTTAAACATCAAATCAAACAAAAATCAAAAATAGAAGGTAAAATTACTGAACCATGAAATAAAGGTCGCGCTGAGCTAGATATGAATTGAGGTCAATCATCTGGTCACAACGACCTAATATTCCAGATATACGACATCTCTCCAACAAATAATGGACCGCAGCTTGGTACTGGTTATCGCTTAGGGGATCTGACCTAGACTGTTTAGGCAACGGGGTATGAGTCCAAACGTACAATAAATAAAACCTTTTGGTTTGTTTAGCCGACAGGGCTTGAGATGCCATTTCAGCCCAATGCCGATATAAGTCCAATAAATTGGACTGGTAAACTTCTTAGAGGGCCTAAGCCTGTCCAGGTAAAGTAGTGCGAGTCGGGCCGTCCAATGCATATAAACAATATTGGTTTTATTGTCATGCAGGGACTGAGATGCCTATTTATATCAATGTCGGGTAAAATTCCAACAAAATTGGAAGCAACGTCTGAGTGGTGGCGGTAAAATGTCTCCCCGTGCAACATTTAATGCTGTTTTTTTTTCTATCCTAAGGCGATTCTATGTCGGGGATTCTTGCATTCATCAACACTCCTATATAGTTTGACCCCCTAAAACCCCACTTCATACAGTAAAATGTGGGAGTATGTTGCTTTGTTTTCCGTTGTGTACTATATACTTTATAGTTTGTGATGTCTTCCTCTTGATGCCATTGGTAGCATGTGCTCTGTGAAATGGCACACAGTGTATTTGTCATCTTTGATTTGAATACACCAAATCGTTCACTCGCCATGTAATACAAAACTCGCAAGAATTTTGAAACCGCAGATACGTCTGACTGGAGGTATTGTAATTTATCAGTTACCCCCATATAAACTGCATTGTATCACATTGACCTGTCAAAGGTATGCTATCTCAGCACAAGTTAGCTTTATCAGGTCAACATGATACTGCATCTTTATGAATGAACCTGTCTGCTGGAAAATTATTATTACTGAAGAAACTGGGAAAATTACATGGAACAATATCATATGAAAGATTACGGTCAGCTGATTCTTAATATATCGACCGATTATTGCTCGCCGAATATTGGGATGCACTGAGGACAAACAATATCTGGTCGTAAATTGCCAATTTAAGAGTGTACAAGGGGCTATACTGAGATTCGTGTCATTTGATATCAGGTTAATCAGGCTCGGTTCGAGAACGCGTGTAGAATCGATCGGCAAACCGAGCGAATCTAAATATGTTCTATAAGGGTTGATAAACTTGCCTGATAAACTTGATATCAAATGCCACCCACCTGGTATTTTCTATATTTCAACAGAGAAAATAAACGTTCTGATCATTCTGCGCGGATGCAAGGACTAAACTGTACCTTAACCAAAATATGACAATGGAATCGTCCAACTATTTAGTTTGGGAAAATCCAGTTTCAATAATAGGGGTTTCAGGTTTGTTTTATTTGAGTTTAGTAGCACACAAATGCGTGTACCTTGAATAAACAGTATAAACCCAGATCAGACGCCACGTTCTGTGGCTTCTGATCTGGGCATTGTCCCAAAAAGGGCCGCTAGCCATATATGGGTTGACTGGTCACAAAGGACACAAACAGGTCACTAGAGCTGGTGTTAAGGGAATGTGTGGAGGCCGTAATATAATAATCTAATATGGGTGTGAGGGGTGGATTGAAAAATCCTTCCCGAGGGACACCGTCTGGCATCACGAGGCTTGCCGAGTGATGCCGGACAGTGATCCCGAGGGACGGATTTTTCTATCCACCCTTCACACCCATATTGGATTCTTTTTCTTTGCATACCTTCCATTTCTTTTGCGAATTTTTAATGCTGCTGTCACTTCGGTTACCGACGTCCGCCATTTTGTGATGACACAACAGGAATGTTTAGTGACGTCACGCATGACGACGCCGCGCATGAGGTTGTAATCAACCAGTGCATTTATCAAACACGCGACTATATTCGATTTGGGGTCGGAACACCAGGGTCAGAACATAAATTTCTATCCCAGGGTAAAATCACGGATTTCCTTGTCTGGTGTGCAAGAAAAAGTCTTCCTGTCCTTCATCATTGTGTAATTTATATGTTCCTGTCTTTTGGAACCATTGATTCCATTGTAGAATTTGAAACTATTTTAGGGTCACTGATGAGGCCAAAATGGCCAATATTTTCCATGAAAGGTTTTCTCTGTTTCTGGTCGGGCCCATCGGAGTCTAACTGTTGGTTTTCTTTTGCTCCAGCATTTCAGTGGTTTCTTGCTGTCGACTCCTCACCGTTGTCTCACCTCTGTGGTTCTTTGATTATTTGTGTTCACGGAGATGTTGCACTGATGAGTTAGGAGACCTTCATGCGGACTGAACAAATTATTTGTCTAAATCGCGACGGAAGTAAGGGCGATGATTGTGGCCACGTAAAATCGATACTGACCGTTCCAATGCGGTTCTTCTGTGGCGATTTATTTATGTTGTTGTTTGTTACTTACTGTGTGTATCACTTGTGTATTTTTATTTTGGATGGCCATATGGCCATTTTGTGGGAAAGTAACTGTCCTTCTGGCCTTCCTTTGTTTAGGTTTCCATTATGGTCTGGTCGCTTAATGTCTGTGTTTCTTTCCGGTGTCTTTGATGGACGGAGTAAGTTAATTGTATCAATTCCTGATCTTTGTTTTACTTCTACTTTTTATGAAGGTTATCATTTGAATTTTGAAGCAAGGAATGCACCACAGAATTAAAAGTATGGAGTGTACAAGTTTTTCTGGGACAGACTAGCTAGTTTCGGCCAATGCCTCATCAGTGACCCTCAAGTATTTTCCAGAACTATCTAGTCTGGCCCTGAAAAAAGATGTACACTTATTTATCCTTTGGAAGCAAGGAATACACCACAGAACTGAAAAGTCGCTGTTATTTAGTGGACAACTTAGTGTAATAAAAATAATATGAACACACGTGTAATTACACATGGTTACTGGTGGGTAACGTCATGGCGCCATCCGTGACATCTCTATGTCTTCTTTTTCACGTCCTTAGTAACCAAATCCGATTTATCAAGATAAACAGACTCTGTCACTTGTCATTTCATTTGAAAGTTATTAAACTAACCTAAGCCTCGTTTCATAATCTCGTATGAAATGAACACTCGTGTAAGATCTTCTGTTTTCGAAAATGTGTGGCTTAAACCATTTGGATCCTATCTTACGAGTCCGGTGGCAACCGCTTTTAATGACAAAGTGGTCTTATTTTTGTAGCCAATGGAATTGGCTTATAAACAAAATTTTGCTGAAATAAGCTTCATAACAAAAATATCAAACCTTAGCACTGGTGGACGAATTCGACCTAGACAGAAATTTCCACATTTTTGGTCTCCACTTCTGCCAGCACGTCAAGGCATTAGGTTCTGTGGGTACTTGTTTGTCCATTGAGAAGAGGGTCATTTTTCTGTCTTTCTCAAACCGCTTGAGTGATTCAAGTGTGGTATTCCAGTCATTGTAATTTGTCCAACAGCACCTCTCGATTTTACTAGGCGGCACACCCCAGAATGTGAGCTCTGTTTTGGCCGCTGGGCCACACACATATGATGGCAGATGGAGTTCACCAGTACGTAGGTAGTTGAGGACTGCCTGAAAAAAAAAACAGATACTGTCAACCAGTTTGTGTCATGCATTACGATAACATATCCGTGTGATATAGTGCATTTTTCATACCTCAAAAGAATTTGTGATATTTTTCTTATTTATACTCCAAATATAGGTTTTGGGTGCTCGTTAGAACCGCCTCAATGAGGCGGTCCTAACGAGTACCCACAACCTATGTCTTGGAGCAGAAATAAGGAAAATGATGTTTACCCCACCCCCCCAAACCCCAGTTTTCTCTATATAAAGTGGGGTGTAAGGAGGTGTTCATTTCACGGACTTGTTAACGTCATGTTTGCCCCCGTAAATCCTGTCAAAATTACGATAACCCACCCGTGTGGCATATAGAGGATCTTACATGAGTTTTCATGCATTATTGAATTTATTAAACGAGTTTAGGAAAAGGGATAAAATGCGAGGCTTTGCCGAGTTTTTTTTATCCCTTTTCCTCAACGAAAGCCTCACATTTTATCCCTTTTTCTAAACTCGTTTAATAAATTCAATAATTCATGAGCACGAATGCAAGATTCTATTTATCATATGACATTTAAAACGCATTTTACTCACAATTGATTACAAAAATGTCAATTTTCCGCCATTTGTAACGTTACGGAACGTACCTAGCAAATCTGCATATTTAAATCACTTGTGGATTATCGAAAATATTTCATGGCGTTATTACACTCTCGGACGCGACGTCATATGATAAAACAAATTCTTTCATATCTTCAAAACGCTTATTTTTCTTATCTAAACGTAGGTTGTTGGAGCTCGTCAGAACCGCCTCATTGAGGCGATTCTGACGAAAACACACAGCCTATGTCTGGGACTAGAAATAAGAAGTACCCCTGTAAACAGCGAAGGGGCCAGGTATCACCTTGGCTCGTACGTCCTTGATCTACCTAGTGGTTTTCTCAAGTTCTTACGTATCCTCAGCCATCATCAAGATCATCTTAATATATTTGTCATGACTCACAGTATATCATTGGGGACTCAATGATATCTACAACAGAACTCGGATCAACCATTTTAAAAGTCTCGACAGACCGTCTGGAGTCTCTGATGGGCTTGTGTGTGTGTGTGTGTGTGTGTGTGTGTGTGTGTGTGTGTGTGTGTGTGTGTGTGTGTGTGTGTGTGTGTGTGTGTGTGTGTGTGTGTGTGTGTGTGTGTGTGTGTGTGTGTGTGTGTGTGAAAGAGAGAGAGAGAGAGAGAATCTAATATAGTGTTCTGTTGTAGATGGGCGTTTCCAATCCTCGGGATGACCGTTCCGCATAGCCACTGTTCCGCTCAGCATGGTCATCATTCGGGTTGGAAACGCCCATCTACAACACAACCCGTATTATAATCTTACCCTAAAGATTTCTGGATCCCTGTCGAAGAAGTATCCCCCAGCTTTCGGTCTATAGTTCCGCCTTAAGAACTCGTCCTTAGACAGCACACTGACATTGTCTTTCCGTATCGTCTGACGGAGGGTCTCGAAAATTTGACCACCAACATTGAACACTAAAATATCATCTTCGTCAGCTGATTTGCTTGTTGAGGCCACGTGATTCCGTTCGTTATGCCTCAGCTCTGGCGAAGAATTTGGTCTTTGGTTATCGTCTTGGTGCGTTTCCATATTTTAACATCAACAAGTCTTACGCAAACACTGGGTTCATTATAATTGTATTAACAATCCATATTTTATTTTATGCTTAGCAGTGATATGAATGCATATCTGAAACAAATAAAAACGATATTTTCTCATTTATGATATATATTTTCATTATGATGCTATTTTTACAGCATCAGTCCGATCTACATTTTTCACGTGCGAAATAAAAAGAAAATTTACTGTTTTCGATAAATATCAAAAATAAAATATGTCATCTTTTGAAAATATCAGACTTCTCACGAGTGCGAAGCCCTTTGTTTGACTCTTTTAGGCGCTGTGGGTTAATTGTATCGATTCATGATCATTGCCTTCACTTCTTTTTCAAACCCGCAACCTCCTGATCACCACTCAAACGTGCATCCAAAGTAGGCAATTAGTGAAAGATTCGCTTTTTCTGAAATCAGATAAGGAGATCCGTGGTTTTAGCCTTGGATAGACATTGTTCTTACCCTGGTGTTCTTACCAAGGTCAAGTCCATAAGGATTAAAATTTTGAATAAACTAGTTTTAAACTTTTCGGTGATGTTGTGCAAAAAAAAAAAAAATCTTAATATGGTTTTCTGTTGTAGATGGGCGTTTCCAATCCTCCGGATGACCGTGCTGAGTGGAACCTCGGTTCCGCTCAGCACAGTCATCCCTCTACAACAGAACTCCATATCAGATTCCAACTATAATCGTGTGTATCTTTCGGGAAAATTAATACATACACTACCAAGCCCCAGTCATTTAATATAGGCTTGAGTTAGTGTGGATTTAATCGAGCCGATGTGTAAACGCCTGCGAACCACTCATAAACTGCTTGAAGCCCGGAAAGCTTTATGCTAAGTTTGTGAGTCGCTCGCCGGAGTTAAACATCGATCAAATCCACAAAAATGATGTGTCCTTTCTTATAATAATTATTCCAACTTCGTCATCGGCATGTTAAAAATGCCACTAAAATTGTAAATTTTGGAAATTCTTTCGAAAGTGTTAACATGAACTTACAAACGGCCACGGCGGAATAATTATTCAATCTTTGAAATAAACTCAAGCGAAACAAAACGGCGGGCCTTTAAATTCAGTCTATTTGTCTGCTTATATTTACGTTTTCAATAGTTTCTAATCTTTTTATCGAGGCTGCCGACGTCACTATATATAAAATGACGTTACACGCGGGTTCTAAGTGAGCTCTCTGACGGCACAGTATATTACTTCCTGTCGCTTTGTGAAACAGCTTTGAGATTCTTGGAATTTGTTTAAGAAATAGATCAGCTCTAGCTGTGATTTGTTGAGTAATAAATAACAGTTTGGAGATCAGTGGTAAAGTAAACAAATCACGAGCGCGTAGCGCGCGTGATTTGTCTACTTACAACTGACCGACGAACTGTGATTCATAACTCAACAAATCATAGACTACAGCTTATCTATTTCGATTCTAACACGCTGAAAATCGGCAATTGTGTTGTTAGTTTCTTCGGTATTTCACAGCTTTAGAAATTCCGCTAAAATTATTGACTGAAACGCATGCATTTGTATCCTTTTCTAACGTTTTCGATGTGAGAATATAACGTTACACCGTCTGACGTCAAGGAAATCGACTAGTGGTATTATAAATTGGTCACTCGTCACGCTCTTCCTGGCCATGATTAGTTGCATAATAAAACAGTTCCTTTCCATTGCCTGGATAGGCACACTGTGTTAGAATGAAGGATAACACTTTTATTTAAACCAGTCAAATCGCTCGAAATGTACATACTGATGGAGAATTCGAATTGTTATCCTTGTGAAACATGGCAAATAGATTATAACCAAATTCAAAACATTACTTGAATATTTGCATACGGAAATCAATCAAAAGGTTGAGTTGGCCCAAAGCCATGTTGACTTAAGCACAGGCTGAGACATCAGAATGGGGGGGGGGCAAGTGCAAAAGGCAGACGTAAGCTTACGCCACGCATACGTCCGTCGTAAAAGTGTCGCAAAAATTTACGCGGTGTGCATAAGCGAGGCCTGTCGCAAGCATAGTCGTAAAGTCATATCATAAAGTCACGTCTACTAGGTAGCAGGGTTAACTGTAGCTTATCGTGATTAGTTTGGATTATTCTTTGTACAAATGGGTGGAATAGTACATTGATTTGAGGATTTACAGTATAGGAGATTTTTAAGGTGAGAACGGGTATTTAATGGCAGATCTAATCCTTCGGATATTTTCAATGGTATTGAGCTTTATGAGCGATTTAGATACCTCGTTACAGATTGATTGAATTAATAGATTACCTTCATCCTGACTTGTCCTACGCGGTGGCAGAGGGCGATTTAAGCCGAAATTCAGATCCTTGATGGTTTGAAATATTTGGTGAGCGGCTATTTCCAGAATGCATTTGGTGACTTAGTAATAAATTATTAACCGCTAAACTTGGTATCGGTATCGTAAACTACGTGATGCCTTTTCTAAGTTTTATAGACGTCATTCTTATTTGGTTTCAAAATTCAATGTTGGACTTAAAACGCTTCTGCAACAAGGCCTATCGGAACCCGAATTCTATGGTGACTTAGTATATAAATTTAGAAAAGTACATACCTGTAATGACTTAATTGCCCACTTTCGTAAAATCGTTCGTCGATATATAAAGATTGGGTACAACATAAATGTTATGAAACAGACTGCATGCATGGTGGTTAACCCAATCACGGTTGGCAACTTTGCTTCCCTCTTTGATTGCACACCGGTGGGTCGGGCTTAAGATTATATGACGGTTCCAGCGTAAAAACATAATGGAATTTTCTTTTATTTTAGTATTATGTTGATTGGCGCCTGATGCTCAGTCTTTGGTCGGGCCCCTCGGAGTCTAACTGTTGGTTTTCTTTTGCTCCAGCAATTCTGTTGTTGTATGCTGTCGCGTCCCCAGCCTTGTTTCATCTCTGTAGTTTTGATTTGTATGTTCTCGGAGATGTTACACTAATGAGTTAGGAAGCCTTCATGCGGACTAAACAAAATTAGTGTATACCGCGACAGAGGTAAGGGCGAGGATAATGGCCATGTAAAATCGATTTAAGCCCCCCAGTGGAATTCTTTCCACTGACCGTTCCAAGGCGGTTCTTCTATTGCGTTTTATTTATAGTGTTGTTTGTTACTTACTGTGAGTATCACTTGTGTCTTTTAATTTTGGATGGCCATTTGGCCATTTTGTGGGAAAGTAACTGTCCTTATGGCCTTCCTTTGTTTAGGTTTCCATTATGGTCTGGTCGCTCCATGTTTGTGTTTCTTTCCCTTTGGTGTCTTTGATGTGTGGAGTAAGTTAATTGTATCGATTCCTGATTTTTGTTTTACTTTACATTAGTTAATATTTATAGTTCAACTGCATGCAGGATTATCAGGCGGATTGTTTTGGCTCACAATTTCCAAGTACAGATGCCTAAATAAATGAAACCAAACAAAGTTTTCACGCCATAGCAGGGTTTCCAAATGTAATCGCTTGTGCTGATGGATCGCAAATACCAATTCAAACTACTACTCAAAACGAATGGTAGTTTTACAACA
This sequence comes from Lucinisca nassula, assembly GCA_963580285.1. Taxonomy (NCBI): domain Eukaryota; kingdom Metazoa; phylum Mollusca; class Bivalvia; order Lucinida; family Lucinidae; genus Lucinisca; species Lucinisca nassula. The sequence goes on along the minus strand of OY757027.1, from coordinate 32,322,467 downwards.
GGAAAGGAACATGTTCTATTAACATGCAGCTAATGTGTGATCATGAACTTATATGGTTATTTCTGTAGTTTGTTGTTGTTGTTGTTCAATTTTAATGTGGACCCATTATTTAACTGAGTTTAATATCCCAGTATTTTCCTTATAGAGGGCCAACAGTCTGAGAATTTTATTTTTTATTCAATGTTCTTTTTTCTTGCAGGCATTTTTACAGAAAAAGCACAGCAGAGGTGCTGTACATAAACTGCTTTCGTACAACTCTTGAAACGTGTGTATAAAGTAGAAAAATCATTTCGCACATGATATAAATGATCCGTTGTACTATTATAGCTATACGCCAGTTTACTCCAGTCGAAACTAAGCTCCACCTACTCTCGCTTAATGTCCTCAATTTTAAGATAGCCGTACGATGGACTTAGTTACGCCTACTGTCGTGGCTTACACAAGCTTAAACTACGCCTATTTTATGTACTCGGTCCCAGACCTTCTAATTGGATTACCAATTTGTAGATGGAATGTTCATCTCTTTTGCAGTCAGCGCTTTCATTTTGTCTCTGAAAAGTTTAATTTATTTCAGGAAAGCAATCATACAAAATTGAAATGAATGCAATGATAAAACCAAAACCTCCCCTCCAAGACACGAAGTCTTAAACTTCGTGCTTTCAAAAATGGTAGCACTAGAATTCAAACCTGTATTACAGATTCAAATGTTTTTTACTATATGAATTTAAATGACTCTTTGATCAAAACAACTGTAGGTTTCTGGTTTATCAAGTTTAGCTGTGGCAGTAAATTAGGTAATAATTGTATTCAAAATTGTCGTTTGGGGAGGTAATATCGGCAATTTTACGGTCGAAAATTTCGTCACGTCGCCGTAAAACGTGATTTGCGACCGTCAAACGACGTTTTAACTCCCCAATCACAATATTGAATACATTTATCCACTTTCTGATGAATTCTACGAGCCTTTTGTTAATAAAAAAAAACAATATATATACAAAGCTGTAAGCGCTGAGTGGCGGAAAACCGAATGTCTGCCAATAAATGGCGACCGTATATGATAATGTCGGGTTTCCAACAGTATATCACAGATTCTAATGCACTTGCGAATTTAACGTGATGTCTGATTGGACTGTCGGAAGCCCGACGTAAAAACGTAACGTGGCTTTCGATCAGTTGGCATTTGGTTTTCACTCATTCTCAAATGAATTGGGATATTGCGGTCGCTATATATTTTCTGAAATCAAGCAGTCATTTTAAACCAATGCATTCGTTTATATGACAGAACAACAGGTCCCGAAGATATCATGATAAACCGTCTGTAGAAAAGTACCTTTTCAGAGAAAATGAGCCACGGGAAATCCTGGTTTTGTAATGTTCGAGACTGTCGCTTTTCGAATTATCTTTGTTTGCGCACTTACAAATTTGAAATTCCACTAGTAAGGTAAGGGTTAGGTGGTTTCCATAAATTCTAAATATTCTGGGTAGGGAAATAACTACCATTAGCAGGACCACATGGAGTCTTACTAAGTATTTTTCCCCGATTATGGCTGTCGCCGAAATTTAATTAAACATTGTAATGTACGAGACGACGTTTTTCTTCTTGTTATTTCAAAACAACGTTTAGGTTTTTATACACGGAAACAGGACCAAATAGAGATTCTATATTATATTAAGCATATAAGGTTGTTTGATGTTACCTGCACAATAGGAAATAAAAAATACTTGCCATACAAAAATGTGCATGGATTTGTTGCAAAAATGCATGTAATGTTCGCGATCATTATACCAGGCTTATTACGTATGTATGGACAAAAAATGCTAGATTGAGTTAAACTCCCGCAATGTGTGACTAACACAAATACATCATCTGGAACGAAAATAATATTTTGATGTTGAAATTCCCTCATTTCCTGTGTTTTGTAATGTTCGAGACCTGTAATGTTCAATACCGAAAATTGTTAGTCTAACAGCTTGATCACATTGCTCTCACATGGCACAGTTTTCCGTTACCAGATTACGTAGTAGAAAGTATCTGCAGACGACATGGTTGCCTTTTCCGGTGTTTGATGGGTAAGGGAGTTGGCAGACAATACCACAGTTAAGGGAAAACAGAAGTCATATTTTGTTTTTAAATACCTGCATAGAAACTTTTTATCTTTTTCCAATATTGTTTGTCACAATTAATATTGTTCAATTAAGAATATGCCACCAAACATCATTATTAATGAACAACATTTGCAAGCTTGCAAGATCATTATTCTATTGCAATAAGCAGCGGATATATGCGATGAAATGTCCGCTACATTTGGTATCGAACATGACAGGTTTGCTATGTTGGCCGTCCAGGGATAATGACTGCAAATAAATGAACAATTTTGAATTGTACAACCTTAGTTGTGTAAAATGAACACGTTTAGTGATATACATGTTTGCTACATTTCTACCAATAGCTGCAAACGGTAACAATGTTGATTCCAAATTTATTACTTAACTTCGATTTTGGATTTGAGTACCATAGCTTATAACCTTGTCCCAAATTTTATTTGCCAGAATGAATATTTTCAATATAAAATGTGCACTGTTAGGAAGGCACTTCAACTCTCAAATTTGTATTTCCATATGCATATTTGAATGTTAAAAACATTGTAAGTGCAGTTTATATATACTAACAATATTGTATCGAACATTACAAATTGTATCGAACATCCCCACCTAAAATAAATGTGTATATTTTAGGGTATGCTGGTTTACATATTATTATGTTCCTACATACAACACATACAATATTAGATTCATTTTCAGTTTTACAGGTAGAAATGGTAAAGTGGCATAGCATGTCCCTTTACCGTGTATGTTAATTTCCGAGACCATCATAGCTGCCATTTACAGATATGCATTTGTTTACATTTCTGAGAACTTATTTACAAACTTCACAAAACGTGTTACTTTCTTCCAGCTGGTAGACAAAATTGGTTACACTTTGAAGACTTTTGTATAGACAAATATTACTCTGGAATGCACTGTAATGTTCGATACTGTATTCTCGCGGTTGCATTATTAATTTTAGATACTTGATTATTGAGAACATAAGGCCATGCGGTTGTTGTGTGTTAATATGTGATAAATATGTCTTTTAATGTTTCGGCTGCCTTAAGAAAGCAGTTTATCTGTCAGGAGAGCATTTGTTATGCATAAAAGTATATACCGAAGCTGTTTTGCGTAATAGCGACACCATGTTTTAAAAGCATATGACTGAACATGCACTGTTACATTAGTTAGATCCAAAATATGAATGAAAATGACACTAACAGCTATATTGTCAGTTTATCGCGTTAGTAAACTACTTGACTTATAGAAACAAAATCACTGTAATGTCCGCGACTTTTTACATATAATTAAAAAAACCTATTGCTTATGTTGATCGTTTATCTAAAGTAATATTACTTGTGTTCCTTATTTACCACTCAATACCTGTTCAAATGCAATAGTCTTAAGTGATCTAGCTATTATGTTCTTCTCTTAAAACAAAACGAAAGTTGTATGTTTTCAGAAAACTATCTCTTTTTCTGTATTCTCTAACCAACCCCGAATTTTATTCTAAATGGCTATTCATTTCTTTACCATATATATGACCATATGTTCAATTTTGTCCCCGCCTAATAACCCGGTCGTAAGTTTCTGTCATTGCGAGCTGCGGTCTCTTGATTTTTGTGATGTTTTAGACGGGGGCAACGAACAAGTAGATTGTAGCGTACATTTCTCACAAACAAAATTTATCAAAATACCGACATATTTCTAGCTGTTGGGTTGAAATAACTTTTGATTTCTTGATCAAGGAATTTTAACTGAGTATAGGTACATGTTAACACTTTATTTTGAACATATCGGTGACTGAATCTAAGTAACTTTATAATTTAACTTTTTAAACGGCTAAAATCCCAATTCACTTGAGAATGTGTGTTTACGCAGCTCACAGCAATTGCCGTTTTGTGCAAAATAGTATATTTTAACAAAGAACCGAATAAGTGCAATAAAATGGGAATATCTCTATTGCAAAATTGTCATTAGAGAGGTAAATCGTCGGTTTAACAGTCGCAGATTTCGTTTTTTGGCTCTGCTAACGCGTTGCCACGGCTCTGCTAACGAGTAACCGTAAAATTAATTTTCCGCCAATTCCATGCTGGCGTGTCCCTATCTTTGTTTCCACTCTTAATTTGTTTGAGTTTAGTTTAAAGTTCTCGGAGATGTTGCATTCATGAGTTAGAAGCCCTTCATGCGGACTGATCAAATCATTTGTCTGAACCACGACAGATCCAAGGACGAGGATTGTGGCCACGTTAAATCGCTTTAAGCCCCCATTAAAGATTTTTGCTGACCTTTCTAAGACAGTACTTCTGTTGTGGTTTATTATTTTTTTATTGTTTGTCTTTGCTGTATCTACTGTTAATATATTTTAATTTTGGATAGCGTTTTGGCGTTTTACTTGTGATGTTTTAATCACGGTGAAGTTGTTGTTTTTTTTGTTTTTTTTTTTTTTTTTTGTTTTTTTTTTTTTGTTTTTGTTTTTTGTTGTTGTTGTTTTGTTTTCGTTTTTGTTGACGTTTTCCCTTTGATGATTTGGATGGAAGGTGTAAGGTAATTGTATCTATTCCTGATCATTGACTTCACTTAACAAATATATCAGCCCTAGTAGTGATTTGTTGCGTAATAAATCAAACGTAGAAGGTCAGTTGTAAAGTAGTTCAAATCACGAGCCGAGTGATTTGTCTACTTAAAACTGACTGACAAACTGTTATTTATTACTCAGTAAAACATACATAAGAGCTGATATATTTCGCTTCTAACACACTAAAGATTTACAATAATTTTGTTTTTTTTCCTTCAAAACCTCCAAACCTTCCGTCACAGTTAGAAGAAATCCCCCAACATTATCGAATGTATCAGACACATTTATGTCCTTGAGTGATGTTTTTGATACGAGAAAATAACTGTTCACCGTCTGACGTCAAACAATCTACGAGTTACGTCTTAAACCGACTGCGTTCAATGACGTCACTCGTCACGCTCTTTCGACTAGTGATTTGATTAATAATAAATCACAGCTCCTTTCCATTGCCTATATAGGCGCGCTGTGTTAGAATTCTATTTTGATTGTCGATGGCCGTCATTTAACACTGGCTTCTCGTTACAACGACAGAATTGGTCCCCTTACATTTTACCGTTATACAGAATTTTCCGCTATAAAGAAGCTACAAAAAAGGTAACATAAGGCCTAACCAATGGCTGTGTTTCCGGCTAACCAGACGGACCCTGATTTTTGTGACGACCCTGCAATTATTATGGCCATCCATAAAAATATAAAAATATTTTCTTACCTACCGACCTTATTATTTTCTAGCACTTTTGATAAAATTTCATACAACTGACGAAAAAGCAAAACAAATACTTAAAATCCTGTTCTGCGCTTATTTGGTGCTCTAAACCTCATTATTTGAATGTTTTCTGGAAATATGGTTGGAAGTAAGCCCTTTTAAAGATTGTTTACTCTTTTTGCATCAATTATAAAGAAATAAAAAGTTATTTCGACCTACTGACCCTAGATAAACAGCAATTCTAAGCCTAGTAGGGAATAAAGGACATTTCCTCCTTAATAACTCCAAAAAAAAATGCTGTGGTTATTTGTTAGAATTGCCTCGGCGAAGCGATTCTAACATCTGTCCAAAACATTTGTTTCTTGGAGTACCAGACTCCAAGAATCTTTCATGACTATTTAAAAAAGAAATAAAAAGTTTTTTTTTCGACCTACTGGCCCTAAATAAACAGCCTTTTTAAGCCTAGTAGGGAATCAAGAACATTTCCTCCTTAATTACTCCAAAAAAAAAAAATGTTGTGGATATTTGTTAGAATTGCCTCGGCGAGGCGATTCTAACATCTTTCCAAAACATTTGTTTCTTGGAGTACCAGACTCCAAGAATCTTTCATGAATATGCAAAAAAAGAAATAAAAAGTTTTTTTAGACCTACTGACCATAAATAAACAGCAATGTTAAGCCTAATATGGAATAAAGGACGGTATCCGGACAAAACACCCCCCGGACATAACACCCCCTGCTCATTTTGGCATGAATGTAGGACAAAACGTCCCATGGACAAAACGTCCCATGCCATTTTTGACCAAGTGGACAAAACGTCCCACATCATTTTGTCAGGGTGGACAAAACGTCCCCCATCATTTTGTCAGGGTGGACAAAACGTCCCACATCATTTATTCAGGGTGGACAAAACGTCCCACACAGTTTTGACAGGGGGGACAAAACGTCCCATGCTATTTTGACAGGGTGGACAAAACGTCCCATATTCTTGAGGTGGTGTAAGGGAGGCGGAAGGGATTTGGAAGGGTATGTGACAATACATTGTAAAAATTCGCTATTGAGACCACCATAATTAAGACAAATTATGCTTTTAAAAGCATATTTAGAAGGTTTCAGGTACATTTTCTTTGTGTTTGCAACATCCAGTCTGCTCTATTTGGAGCGCACCCTTGGAACTGTTCAAAAGTGGTCTTTTAGGCCACTAATGAACAGTCCCAAGGGTGGTCTTAATATATGAATTATACTGTACTAACATGAACACTACAAAAAAAGAATGTGGAAATATAGTTAGATGCTTTTATTTACAAAACATGAATATGCAAACACAATCATTAAAGAGCACATGGTTAAGAGCACATTTTTTACATAAAATATTTTTTTTATGATAGCACATATAAGAAAATGTGTACAACTTATCTTACTCTGTTGAAAAAAAATAATAGTATCAGTGGGTAATTGGCAAACAGTGCAGGCCAAGATCAGATGCCTCAGAACACGAGGTCTTATCAGGGCCTACACTGTTTGCAAAACTATAAGCCACTTTCCAAATTAATTTTAAACAAAACACAACCTGATATCCCTATCTGAAACACAGTTATCACCTATTATTTCATTACTGGAGATATCTTGTATAAAAATACTGAAAGGTATATTGTATAAAATACTGAAAATATCACGAAAAACATGCCTTTATAATTTTGGCCCCATTAAAACCCACTTTACAAGTATGCCTGGAACAACTGATCATGCCAAATATAATCCTAATGGGTTGAGAGTTCCATAAAACCCCTGAGCACACATATATAATTATAAAAAGTTATTACAAGTAATTATGCCCTTTTCACTTTAATCTAACAAAGGTTTTTTCTTTGATTAGTTGCTAATTACAGAATTAATTTGTTGATAGGAAAATGTATAAGTTTTGAAAATTCTGATTGATTTTTGTGAAGAGTCTTTATAATCTGTATGATGAAAATTAATGGTGATGATCAAATTGATCATAATTGAACAAACATTATTAAGTCAGTTCAATGAATTTAATCTAAGGTTGTAATTTTTAATAATTGTTAGAATTTTTGCCTTGATTATTTCACTGTTATACATGTACATTTTTTTCACCTTTTGTACATGTGCAGTACTACCTGCCTGTTGCAATAATTTCTCCATGAGCACCAAAATAGCTTTGACAGTATTGAAATCTACAGTTTTCAACACATGTATATACATACTGATTTTCCAAAATCGTAATTGTGCATGTGGAGGTGTGGGGGATATTGTCAGCCTTTACAAAAAGAGGGGTTTTTGTTCGGGGGTGGGGGGATTATGTTATGGGCGTCCCATGGTGGGGCAAAATGCATAACACTAGAGGCAATTACATCATTTCAACAAACAACAATTAGTTATTTATTAGATAGATTAGATTAGAATAGATAGATTAGATTAGGTATAATGGTTCCCTTTGAATTGAATATGGGACATTTTGTCCACCCTGTCGAAATAGCATGGGACGTTTTGTCCACCCTGTCAAAACCGTGTGGGATGTTTTGTCCACCCTGTCAAAATCATGTGGGACGTTTTGTCCACCCTGCAAAAATGATGTGGGACATTTTGTCCACCCTGACAAAATGATGTGGGATGTTTTGTCCACCTGGTCAAAAATGGCATGGGACGTTTTGTCCATGGGACGTTTTGTCCGGCTCCCTTTTGGCATAGGTGGACGAAACCCCCCTCAAGATTTTTACAGGGTGGTCCTGCAACTTTTGACAGGGTGGACAAAACCCCCCTCGTAAGTTTTGCAAGGTGGACAAAATCCCCTCTATCATGTGGACAAAACCCCCCACGGACAAAATCCCCCTGATGATAGATTGGGCACCTCACCAGTAGTTGAAGGGTGTTCTGTTACACACATAAACCAGGTATGTAAGTTAAATCACTCTGTTCTGTTCTGTTCTGTTCTGTGTGATGTCCAAACAAAACTGTATAGATTATATACAAAACTTTCAAATTTAAAAATTAATTGATCATTAAAGTGTTTAAAGATGCTGATTAAAAAACATCATAGATTAAAGTGATTTCTGATCAAGTTGCAATTAAGAAAATGGTGCAGTAAGTAAACTGGGTAATTAAGAGACAATTAGCTCTAATCAGCTAATTAAAAGTATAATGATCTGGAACTTATACAATCACAATTCATATTAGAAAATTAACTGAACAATTACAAACTGAATATAGCAATCAATTAGCATACTGGTAGAAGAAAAAAGTTTATTTAATACTTAATAGCCCCATTAATTTCTTCACAATTCATGCCCTCATACATTTTTGAAACAAAAATATTGTTGATAAGCATACATTTATGTTCATATCTTTGAAGGGATTTTGCCTACTGTACCATTGCAAGCAGATTATTACTCAAGGGACCAGAATTCTATAGCAATAATAAACACAGAGGATTCTGTCTAAAGGGGATTTTGTCCACATGATAGGGGGGGTTTTGTCCACCTTGCAAAACTTACGAGGGGGGGGGGAGGGGGGGTTGTCCACCCTTTCATAAGTTGCAGGGGGTGTTATGTCCATCCTGTAAAAAACATGAGGGGTGTTTTGTCCACCTATGCCAAAATGAGCAGGGGGTGTTTTGTCGGGGGGGGGGGTTGTCCTACATTCATAAAGGACATTTCCTCCTTAATTACTCCAAGAAAAAAATGTTGTGGATATTTGTTAGAATCGCCCCGGCGAGGCGATTCTAACAACTGTCCAAAACATTTGTTTCTTGGAGTACAAGACTCCAAGAATCTTTCATTAATGTGCAAAAAATAGAAATAAAAAGTGTTTTCGATCTACTGTCCCTAAATAAACAGCTATTCTAAGCCTAGTAGGGAATAAAGGACATTTCCTCCTTAATTACTCGAAGAAACAAATGTTGTGGATATTTGTTAGAATCGCCTCGCCGAGGCGATTCTAACAACTGGTTAGAATCGCCTCGCCGAGGCGATTCTAACAACTGTCAAAACATTTGTTTCTTGGAGTACCAGACTCCAAGAATCTGAATATGAATTCGATGTACGCGGATGACCGCACCGATCGAAACCGAGGCTTAGCCTTGAGCTAAGGATATAACGAGTTTTTCCCTTTGGTGTCACTGATGGGAGCTGTGCGTGAATTGTATCGATTCCTATACCAATTGCAGCTGTGAAAATGGTACCGAAGATGCTGAACATTACTTTCTCCAATGTACCAAATATCAAATCAACAAGAAATTTCTACCCTCTAAATGTTAAATTACTTCTCTTTGAAAATCAGAACCTTAGTGTTGATAATAATATTATTTTGTCCGACGCTGACCATAACTTTATTAAAACTTCAAATCGATTTCAGAGCTAAGTTCAACGAATACCAAATAAACCTATTTTCGTTAGCATAACAGCCGTGGAACATACCAAATTAGTACTTTACCACCCAACACGAAGTGTCTGTCTTTCTCCTTAAGTACCCCTATCATACATACTTTCGTTTTGAATTATATACATTGGTTGCTGTTGTTTTCACTTTGTATCATTATATATGTTTGTTGTAAAGGAAGGGCCGTAACTAATGTTGCGAGAACCTGTGGCACAACCCAATTTCTCATTTTTATGCAATAAAATATGTTTAAACTATCGATTCCTGATCATTGTCTTCGCTTCTATTTCGTCGTTCGAACGAATGTCGCTATAAAGAGGTAAATTCGAATGAGGTTTCGGGCTCATCGGAGTCTAACTGTTGGTTTTCTTTTGCTCCAGCATTTCAGTGGTTTCTTGCTGTCGAGTCCTCACCGTTGTCTCACCTCTGTGGTTCTTTGATTTTTGTGTTCACGGAGATGTTGCACTGATGAGTTAGGAGGCCTTCATGCGGACTGAACAAATTATTTGTCTAAATCGCGACGGAAGTAAGGGCGAGGATTGTGGCCACGTAATATCGATTTAAGCCCCCCAGTGGAAATCTTCCACTGACCGTTCCAAGGCGGCTCTTCTGTGGCGATTTATTTATGTTGTTGTTTGTTACTTACTGTGTGTATCACTTGAGTCTTTTGGTTTTGGATGGCCATATGGCCATTTTGTGGGAAAGTAACTGTCCTTATGGCCTTCCTTTGTTTAGGTTTCCATTATGGTCTGGTCGCTTAATGTTTGTATTTCTTTCCCTTTGGTGTCTTTTATGGGTGGAGTAGGTTAATTGTATCAATTCCTGATCTTTGTTTCACTTCTACTTTAAATAAATTGAAATCTAGACAGTTTCGTGCTTCTAGTCTGTCTACCTACGATTTTTCCACTCTTTACACTACACTTCCTCATAATCTTATAAAAGAAAAGCTTAATGATTTAATTGAATGGGCTTTTCACAGAGAAGATTCTCTCTATCTTGCATGTAATGTCAGAAATGCATTTTTCACTTCTAAAGAGCATAAGAATTATACACTTTGGTCATGTCAGAAAGTGTGTGATGCCCTCACCTTTCTACTTGACAATATTTATATTAGATTCGGTACTAAGTTATTTAGACAAATTGTGGGTATTCCGATGGGTACTAATTGCGCACCTCTTGTGGCTGATCTGTTCTTGTATTGTTATGAAAGAGACTTCATTTTGTCGCTTTCCATTGATAACCAATCTGAAATTATTGAAGCTTTTAGCTCTACTTCTAGATATTTAGATGATTTATTAAATATTGATAATACCTATTTTGATGGTTTGATCAGTCAGATTTACCCCCTAGAACTTCAGTTAAATAAAGCAAATTCTTCTGATACCGAGGCCCCGTTTTTGGATTTACATCTATCTATTGTAGATGGATTTGTTTCGGGCAAAATTTATGATAAACGCGATGACTTTGATTTTGAGATTGTAAATTTTCCTTTTTTGGATGGTGATGTTCCTCGTGCGCCATCCTATGGCGTTTATATTTCGCAATTAATTCGATTTGCTAGAGTGTGTAGTCATGTAACTGACTTCAACACTCGTAATAAATTATTAACGGCTAAACTCCTTAATCAGGGTTATCGGTACCATAAACTACGCAAAGCCTTTTCAAAATTTTATAGACGCCATTCTGATTTAATTTCAAAATTCAATATTGGACTGAAATCTCTTCTGCAACAAGGTCTATCGGAACCCGAATTTTATGGTGACTTAGTATATAAATTCAGAAAAATATATAACCGCAATGACTTCAGCACCCAATTTCGTAAAATCATTCTTCGATATAAAAAGATTGGGTACAATATGGATATTATACGACAGACTGCATGCATGGTAGTAAACCCAATCACGGTTGGCAACTTTGCTTCCCTCTTTAATTGCACGCCGGTGGGTCAGGCCTCAGATTCTATGACGGCTCCAACGTAAAGGCTTATTGAAAATTAAAGAGATCATGTTGGTTGGTGCCTGATGCTCTGTCTCTGGTTGGGCTCATCGGAGTCTAACTGTTGGTTTTCTTTTGCTCCAGCATTTCAGTGGTTTCTTGCTGTCGAGTCCTCACCGTTGTCTCACCTCTGTGGTTCTTTGATTTCTGTGTTCACGGAGATGTTGCACTGATGAGTTAGGAGGCCTTCATGCGGACTGAACTAATTATTTGTCTAAATCGCGACGGAAGTAAGGGCGAGGATTGTGGCCACGTAAAATCGATTTAAGCCCCCCAGTGGAAATCTTCCACTGACCGTTCCAAGGCGGCTCTTCTGTGGCGATTTATTTATGTTGTTGTTTGTTACTTACTGTGTGTATCACTTGTGTCTTTTAATTTTGGATGGCCATATGGCCATTTTGTGGGAAAGTAACTGTCCATATGGCCTTCCTTTGTTTAGGTTTCCATTATGGTCTGGTCGCTTAATGTTGGTATTTCTTTCCCTTTGGTGTCTTTTATGGATGGAGTAAGTTAATTGTATCAATTCCTGATCTTTGTTTTACTTCTACTTTGTCCATATGATTGTACAGTTCTGGTGAATAGGGTAACGTAAGAGCTCGGATTGTGGCACTATCCGGAAAATTAAAAGACTGTTCTCAGTCCTTTGAGAAATATTTTAGACGGTATAACATACCCTCATTATTTCGGAAAGGGTAGTATACCTGAGATCTGAGAATCATTACCATAACAAATCCGTGCGGAATAGTGCATTCTGTAATTCCCCCCAAAACGGGAAATTAATTTTTGAGCAGGTATATAGAGTTTATTACTCAGCCCATTTTAAATATGGGATTTATAAACCAAGGGAGGTATAATATCCGATAAAGAAACGAGTGCGGTTGCGCACTAGTTTCTTAATTGGATGTTCAACCTCCCGGCTGATGGATCGTTTTGCATCTAATTCTTAGTACAGTTCACTCTTAACAGAAGCCCATGCAAACGGTCGTTGGCGCAGTGACACATAAGATGGCTTAAACAAAAACAGTATTTCGCCACCTTGAAAGCGCTGTCTTTTTTACGGAATAAAAATAGAAGAACTAAAATTATTACAGCGACAAAACAATTAAAAAAACGAGAGTAAAGAAATGAAACTTACGCCTAACTCATTGGTTATGACCATGCAATCTTTATTTCAACGCTGCCTCCGAGTCCAACTTCATACATTCTGAACGTTGTTTGTTTGTTTGTTTGTTTGATTGATTTGAGGTTAAACGTCCCCGTCAACACTGTCAAGGTCATTTTGGAGACGTTGCTTCCAATTCTGTGGAACTTTTACCCGACATTGAAATGATATGACATCTCAAGCCCTGCCGCCTAATGAAACCAATAGGTTTCATAAGCATGGACGGTCGGTCAGACACTCGCACCGCTTTGCCTTCGCAGGCTTAGATCCTGGGCAGGTTTACCCATTCTCGTGTGCGGGTCGGTTTCAGCTCTGCGAGGAAGCATCATGCAGCCCATCTATTTCTTCAAGCCTCTATGGGCGGGGGCCGCTGAACGTTGTTTACCACGCCGTTGACATTATGTCAATAACAACGCGTCCATTACGAAAACACGCCTATACCAATACATAGCCAATTTTTTTACCAAAAACTGGGAATTTTAAGATGAGAAAAATGTGATACTTTTCTATTTTCTGCTCAAAAAATAGATTGCGGGTACTCGATAGAACCGTCTCGATGAGGCGGTTATAGCGAGTACCCACAATCTATGTTTTTGAGAAGATATAAGAAAAATAATGTTTACCCCCTTAAACCCCAGTTTTACTATATAAAATGGGGTTTTATTTTGTTTTGTTTGATTTGAGGTTTAATGTCCCCGTAAACACTGTAAAAGTCATTTTGGAGACGTTGCTTCCAATTTTGTGGGACTTTTACCCGATATTGGGATGAAATGACATCTCAAACCCTGCCACCCAATGAAACCAATAGCGTTTATAAGCATGGACAGGCCAACTCGCATCGCTTTGCCTGGGCAGGCTTAGATCCTCTAAGCGGTTTACCAGTACTCATGTGCGGGTCGGTTTCAGCTTTAAGTGGAAGCATTATGCAGCCCATATATTTCTTCCAGCCCCGATGGGCAAAATGGGGTTTAAGGGAGTCGAATATATATAGGCGTGTTCGCGTGATGCGACGTGAATTAAACATTCCTGCGTCTAAATATATATAGCCGTGTTTGCATGATGCGGCGTGAATTTAACATTCCTGCGTCTAAATATATATAGGCGTGTTTGCATGATGCGACGTGAATTGAACATCCCTGCGTCTAATGTTTGCATGATGCGACGTTAATTAAACATTCCTGCATCTAAATATATATAGGCATGTTTGCATGATGCGACGTGAATTAAACATTACCGCGTCTAAATATATATAGGCGTGTTTGCATGATGCGACGTGAATTAAACATTTCTGCGTCTAAATATATACAGGCTTGTTCTGTGGCGATTTATTTATGTTGTTGTTTGTTACTTACTGTGTGTATCACTTGTGTCTTTTAATTTTGGATGGCCATATGGCCATTTTGTGGGAAAGTAACTGTCCATATGGCCTTCCTTTGTTTAGGTTTCCATTATGGTCTGGTCGCTTAATGTTTGTATTTCTTTCCCTTTGGTGTCTTTTATGGATGGAGTAAGTTAATTGTATCAATTCCTGATCTTTGTTTTACTTCTACTTTGTTTGCATGTGATGCGACGTGAATTTAACATTCCTGCGTCTAAATATATATAGGCGTGTTTGCATGTGATGCGGCGTGAATTTAACATTCCTGCGTCTAAATACAGTAGAACTTCGATGGCTCGAACAACGATGGCTCGTTTACCTTGGATGTGTCGAACCATTCTTGAGCCCCTAGCGAAATCCTCTACATAAGAAATAGTGGGGGATGATTAAGGAGATTTTAGTTTTTTATCTTGCAACTGTATGCTGTGTGTACTCATTAGAATCGCCTCAATGAGGCGATTCTAATGAGTGCACACAGCATACATTTTCATTATAGAACACCGAAAAGATGTCTAAAAATATCTCGTTATGCCTCCTGGCAGTCACCTCAGTGGCTCGAACTAGCCCTGTCTCGAACAGATTTTCGAGGTCCCAAAGGTGTTCGAGCCATTGACGTTCGACTGTATATATAGGCGTGTTTGCATGATGCGACGTGAATTAAACATTTCCGCGACTAAATATATATAGGCGTGTTTGCGTGATGTGACATGAATTAAACATTTCCGCGTCTAAATATATTTAGGCGTGTTTGCGTGATGCGACGTGAATTAATCATTTCCGCGTCTAAATATATATAGGCGTGTTTGCATGATGCGACGTGAATTAAACATTTCCGCGTCTAAATATATATAGGCATGTTTGCATGATGCGACGGGAATTAAACATTTCCGCGTCTAAATATATATAGGCGTGTTTGCGTGATGCGCCGTGAATTAAACATTTCCGCGTCTAAATATATATAGGCGTGTTTGCGTGATGCGACGTGAATTAAGCATTTCCGCGTCATAATATATATAGGCGTGTTTGCGTGATGCGACGTGAATTAAACATTTCCGCGTCTAAATATATATAGGCGTATTTGCGTGATGCGACGTGAATTAAACATTTCCGCGTCTAACTATATATAGGAGTGTTTGCGTGATGCGACGTGGTTTACCAGTACTCATGTGCGGGTCGGTTTCAGCTCTAAGTGGAAGCATTATGCAGCCCATATATTTCTTCCAGCCCCGATGGGCAAAATGGGGTTTAAGGGAGTCGAATATATATAGGCGTGTTCGCGTGATGCGACGTGAATTAAACATTCCTGCGTCTAAATATATATAGCCGTGTTTGCATGATGCGGCGTGAATTTAACATTCCTGCGTCTAAATATATATAGGCGTGTTTGCAGGATGCGACATGAATTGAACATTCCTGCGTCTAATGTTTGCATGATGCGACGTTAATTAAACATTCCTGCATCTAAATATATATAGGCATGTTTGCATGATGCGACGTGAATTAAACATTACCGCGTCTAAATATATATAGGCGTGTTTGCATGATGCGACGTGAATTAAACATTACCGCGTCTAAATATATATAGGCATGTTTGCATGATGCGACGTGAATTAAACATTACCGCGTCTAAATATATATAGGCATGTTTGCATGATGCGACGTGAATTAAACATTCCTGCGTCTAAATATATATAGGCGTGTTTGCATGTGATGCGGCGTGAATTTAACATTCCTGCGTCTAAATACAGTAGAACTTCGATGGCTCGAACAACGATGGCTCGTTTACCTTGGATGTGTCGAACCATTCTTGAGCCCCTAGCGAAATCCTCTACGTAAGAAATAGTGGGGGATGATTAAGGAGATTTTAGTTTTTTATCTTGCAACTGTATGCTGTGTGTACTCCTTAGAATCGCCTCAATGAGGCGATTCTAATGAGTGCACACAGCATACATTTTCATTATAGAACACCGAAAAGATGTCTAAAAATATCTCGTTATGCCTCCAGGCAGTCACCTCAGTGGCTTGAACTAGCCCTGTCTCGAACAGATTTTCGAGGTCCCAAAGGTGTTCGAGCCATTGACGTTCGACTGTATATATAGGCGTGTTTGCATGATGCGACGTGAATTAAACATTTCCGCGACTAAATATATATAGGCGTGTTTGCGTGATGTGACATGAATTAAACATTTCCGCGTCTAAATATATTTAGGCGTGTTTGCGTGATGCGACGTGAATTAAACATTTCCGCGTCTAAATATATATAGGCGTGTTTGCATGATGCGACGTGAATTAAACATTTCCGCGTCTAAATATATATAGGCATGTTTGCATGATGCGACGGGAATTAAACATTTCCGCGTCTAAATATATATAGGCGTGTTTGCGTGATGCGACGTGAATTAAGCATTTCCGCGTCATAATATATATAGGCGTGTTTGCGTGATGCGACGTGAATTAAACATTTCCGCGTCTAAATATATATATAGGCGTATTTGCGTGATGCGACGTGAATTAAACATTTCCGCGTCTAACTATATATAGGAGTGTTTGCGTGATGCGACGTGAATTAAACATTTCCGCGTCTAAATATATATAGGCGTGTTTGCGTGATGCGGCGTGAATTAAACATTTCCGCGTCTAAATATATCGGCGTGTTTGCGTGATGCGGCGTGCATTAATCATTTTCGCGTCTAAATATATATAGGCGTGTTTGCGTGATGCGACGTGAATTAAACATTTCCGCGTCTAAATATAACGATTGCATCGGAAAAGTAGGATCGGCTAAAGGGAAATACTTCCTTAGAAGAAAAAATCGTCCCAGGCCAGAGGTGGTTTTCATTTTTGATTCATTGAGAAATCGTAGTATTTCTTAATATAAGAAAACTATCATAATTTTTCACCTGAAAATATTTATTATTTCGACAGCAGAATTACCATCTATTTGCATACTATTAGCCTTATTATCATAACGTATAGTTTAGTCACTGTTCTGACTTCGATTGAAAAAATAGCATACTTCGGACAGCACGTATGAATACCCACACTATAGGTTTATATTGAAAGATAAGGAAAACTATCCTTCTATTGTCACAAAACACCAACCTTATCTGTTCCTATGAATAATTGGGCCCCGCCAAGCGAATTTGTGTCTTCGAGCATTCCGTCATGACAAATTTTAACTGCGCATGCCCAGCCATTCAGAGGGGCCAGGGATATGGCTTTCTGTCTGAAGGTTCCTCTTGATTCACTGCTTGTATGAGCGAGCAGGGAAGGTTCTGGCGAGACTGCGCGGATTCGCAGGCTCGCCTGAACCTTCGCTGCTCGCATAGGCGATAAGTACCAAAATCGCTTGACGGGGCCCAATTGATAATTCATTACTTGGACAATTCGGTATGATAAATAGTTTTTGAAAACCTCATTTTATTCATTGAAAATTGGAGTTTATAAGAGATACATTAATAAGTTATTTTGATTCTTGACGGGGGAACACGTAGACTGGCTCCCATCATCAAACTATTAATTTGTCAAACTTACAAAAATTTGTTTTCACTGATGTTTTACTGATTCCAGCTGAGTTTGACGACGTATGTTCTAACAGTAGAAAGAAAGACAACTTTGAAGGAAAAGAAATGTTTGGATTGTGTTTCTTGATCAGGTTAGAAAATATGAACATACGACAGGGAGCCAGTCTAGGGATTTGTTTGTTTGATTTGAGGTTTAACGACCCCATCAACACTGTAAAGGTCATTTTGGAGACGTTGCTTCCAATTTTGTGGGACTTTTACCCGACATTGAGATGAAATGACATCTCAAGCCCTGTTGCCCAATGAAACCAATAGGGTTTATTAGCATGGACGGTCCGCCTCGCACCGCGGTTCCTGGACAGGCTTAGATCCTCTAAGCGGTTTACCAGTAGTAGTGTGCGGGCCGGATTCAGCTCTGCGTGGAAGCATCGTGCAGCCCATATATTTCTTCAAGCCCCTATGGGCGGGGGCGCGCCAGTCTAGGGAACACGGGATCATATCACTGCCTTAGAGCGATATTTATCACGAAAGCACGCCTATACAATTCTGACCCCCGTGGCCTATACAATTCTGACCCCCGTGAACCCCACTTTTATATAGTAAAACTGGGGTTTGCAGGGGTGAACCTTATTTTTTCTTAATTCTGATCTAAAATATAGATTGTGGGTACTCGTTAGAACCGCCTCATCGAGGCGGTTCTAACGAGTTCCCACAATCGGTACTCATTAGAACCGCCTCATCGAGGCGGTTCTAACGAGTACCCACAATCTAAATTTTGAGCAGAAATAAGAAAAATATTACAATTTTTCATTATAATTTTTTCATTTTTTTCGGCGATAAAGTTTGCAATGTATTTGTATGGGCATGTTCTCGTAATGTGAGAGCGATATTTGTAGGAATGCGATCCCCGTCAACGTTACGAAAACACGCCTATGCAAATACATTGTAAACTTTACTTCCGAAAAAAAAATGAAAGTTTTATGATGAAAAATTGTGATATCTTTCTTATTTCTGCTCAAAATATAGATTATAGGTACTCATTAGAACCTAACGAGTACCTACAATCTATATTTTGAGAAAGAAAATCTATATTTTAAAAAAAGAAAATTTGAAGATGCAAAATTGTGATATTTTTCTTTTTTCTGCTCAAAATATAGATTGTAGGTACTCGTTAGAACCGCCTCATCGAGGCGGTTCTAACGAGTACCTACAATCTATATTTTATAGCAGAAATAAGAAACATAAGGTATATCCTTGTAAATTAAAATCAAAAATGGGTTCTTTTAAAAGCAATGAAAACATTCATAAGAATGAAAACATTTACATCCTTGTAAACCCCAGTTTTACTATATAAAAGTGGGGTTCAATGGGGTCAAGATTACATAGGCCTGTTTTCGTGATGAGAATCCAAAATAACGAATTTGTTATACTGGTAAGGTTTTTGGTGACATTTTTTTTTTCATTGTTGCAATGTTTTCTGTACAGGACGTCGTCAGAAGTATATGTTTACATGTGACGTCATCAAACGCTCCCTTCTGCACGCACTACGTTGATTACGGTACTCAGTTGGAATTCTAACACAGCGCGCCTATATAGGCAATGCAAACTAACTGTGTTTTATTCTGCAGCAAATCACAGCTCGGAAGAGCGTGACGTGTGACGTCATTAAAAACTGCAAAATTATGACGTCACTAGTCGATTTACTTGACGTTAGACGGTGTAACGTCATTTTCTCGCATCGAAAACGTTAGAAACGGATATAAATGCATGTGTTTCAGTCGATAATTTTAGCGGGATTTCTTCTAACAATGGCGAAAAGTTGTGAAATTTTGAAGGAAACAACAACATTTTTGCCGATTTTTAGCGTGTTAGAATCGAAATAGATAAGCTCTAGCCAGTGATTTGTTGGGTAATAAATCACAGTTTGTCGGTCAGTTGTAAGTAGACAAATCACGCGCGCTACGCGCTTGTGATTTGTCTACTTTACAACTGACCTCCAAACTATGATTTATTACACAACAAATCACAGGTAGAGCTGATCTATTTCTTAAATAGAGGATCTTACATGAGTGTTCATGTATTATTGAATTTATTAAACGAGTTGAGGAAAATGGATAAAATGCGAGACTTTGCCGAGCATTTTAACCCTTTACCTCGACGAGTTCAATAAATTCAATAATACATGAGCACGAACGCAAGATTCTATTTATCATATGGCATTTAAAACGCATTTTATTCACGATTGTTTTATAAAAATGTCACTATTAACGCGACGTCGTAACGTTACGGCCGCATATACCTAATTTGCATATTTAACCCACTAGTGGATTATCGAATTTATTTCATAGCGTTATTACACTCTCAAACGCGACGTCATGTGATAAAGTTAGAATAAGAGAAAACAATGATGAATAAAAACAATCAGAAGTCTTTATTTATTTATTTATTTATTTATTTATTTATTTATTTATTTATTTATTTATTGGCTGTTATGAAATTATGTTGCTTAAATTTGTTATCAACTACAGTTAATCCAAGACAAGCGCGAGAGGGTTATATATATTTTTGCTCACGGGGTATATGGAAAAATAATATTACCCTTGCGCTGTCCAATCAAAAGCCAGGAAAACTCTTGGCAGCATTTGTTTTGTTTTTTTTTCGTTGCTCTGCTCAAAACCATAGAGTGTTGGTACTTTTTTGGGACAGTGTCACTGAGATAGGTCTTACGAGTGCCTTCAATCTATGGTTGAAGCAGAAATAACGAAACTTTTTCATTAAGTTAAAAAAATCTTTTTTGGAGACATAGTCATCTCAGATGAGCGTCTTCTCTTAAAACAAGTAATATTAATAATTTACTTACATGTCCACACCCAAAACCGACAATGCAGCTTTTAACCAAACACTAGGCTGAAAATGAAATACTAAAAATCATCACTACTTTGACAATTTAAAAGTAACATTACACTTTTATATAGAACCCAAATTAAAGTACGAAATCGCAGCGCTTGTTTTGTAATTTTAAACTCGCCTTACACTTTTATATTAAACCCCAAAATACTTCACCATCAATAAAACTCCGCAACAGGCTTTAAGTCTCGTATTAAGGGGAATGGGAACACCTCAAAGAGAGGCAACTCCTGCAAAAGTATTTTTGTCTCCCATGTCAATAGAGGTCGACACTTAAATGAAAGAATATGCTCCTGAAGAGCAAATTCTTTACTTTAAGAGTAGACTTTTTTTTAAGAAATAGATGGGCTGCATGATGCTTCCACGCAGAGCTGAAACCGACAGCAAATGAGTACTGGTAAATAAGTTCTGAAGTTAGATCCTTTGGAAGCAAGGAATACACCAAATAAACGAAAATAGCAGACTCGGTTTTATTGAGTCTGTTCATGACCGGTACTGAAATGTGCAACACCGGCCACGCCCTCTAGCACCGGCTTAAGCAGAACTCTATTTTCAAACTGATACCAAATGAACTCAATGATCCAAAAGGACCAGAAAATATAATCTGCACTATGATGATGTACGGGAAGACGTTTTACGGCCGCCACACGGCACAACACCAGCTACAGTGAAAATAAATAAGTTCTGAAGTTAGATCCTTTGGAAGCAAGGAATACACCAAATAAACGAAAATAGCAGACTCGGTTTTATTGAGTCTGTTCATGACCGGTACTGAAATGTGAAACACCGGTCACGCTTAGAGGATCTAAGCCTGCCCAGGTAATGTCGGACACTATTGGTTTCATGGGTGACAGGGTTTGAGATGTCATTTCATCTCTATGTCGGGTAAAAGTCCCACAAAATTGGAAGCAACGTCTCCAAATTGACCTATACAGTGTTGACGGGGACGTTAAACCTCAAATAAATCAAACAAAAAAGAACCTTTTTTCAGTCCGACATGGCTTAAAGAAAAGCGTACAAGAAGTCTCGAAAGTTGTCTCCCTTTGAAAAATGGCTGACAAATTTGCCACGTGTTCCCATTCCCCTTAAACAAATGTGTTATTTCACAACAGCCAAACGTCGCCCGATACCGTATACTATAGAGCCTGGGGTCTCGGCTGATGCATGGTTGTCCCCTAAATACAATAACTAGTAAGATGCATCAGCAATAAAGACATGGATCAACCACAACCTAGCGGATCCTCGCATTTGACCAAATACGATATTAATCTTGCTGGGGGCAGGTGACCTTTTAGCCGTTTAACGTGAAAGATTAATTTGGGCCCCGTCAAGCGATTTTGGTACTTATCGCCTATGCGAGCAGCGAAGGTTCAGGCGAGCCTGCGCATCCGCGCAGTCTCGCCAGAACCTTCGCTGCTCGCTCATACAAGCAGTGAATCAAGAGGAATCTTCAGACAGAAAGCCATATCCCTGGCCCCTCTGAATGACTGGGCATGCGCAGTTAAAATTTGTCATGACGGAATGCTCGAAGACACAAATTCGCTTGGCGGGTTCATTTTATAATAAAAAATGAGAACAGCGATGGTCCTGACAAGCCTGGTCATCGCCAGAACGCTCGTTGTCCGTATGCTACTGCATACTACTGCAGATTACTCTTTAACAGTAGCATATATGAGCTTTTAACGGATGATAAATGCTGGGAAAAAATGGTTATAGCAAAAACAAGAGCACCGCAAGCGGGTGCCAACGCTCGTCTGCAGTTTCTTTTAGAAAACAAAAGTTCCAAGTCAAATCAAATTGCAAGATGGAGTTATAAAACTTGTAGGGAATGTAGCTCTTGTGATGGTGAGTATGTGTATGAAGTTTCATGAAGGTAGGCCAAATACTTTTGGAAATATGGTCAAGGTTAAGTTTTTTGGTTAATTTTTCGAAAAATAGGTCAAAGTTCAAAGGTCAAGGTCACAGGTCAAAAAGCGTGGTATGACTGAAAAGGTCTTGTCCCAAGGAACATTCATGTGAAGTTGGAAGGCTCTGTTGTGAATAGTATTGAAATAAGAGACAAAAACAATTTAAAAAAAAAAACGGAGAGAAAAGGGGAGTTACTTCAATCAAATTGCAAGATGGAGTTACAAAACTTGTAGGGAATGTAGCTCTTGTGATGGTGAGTATGTGTATGAAGTTTCATGAAGGTAGGCCAAATACTTTTGGAAATATGGTCAAGGTTAAGGTTTTCGGTTAAATTTTCGAAAAATAGGTCAAAGTTCAAAGGTCAAGGTCACAGATCAAAAAGTGTGGTATCACTGAAAAGGTCTTGTCCCAAGGAACATTCATGTGAAGTTTGAAGGCTCTGTTGTGAATAGTATTAAAATGAGAGCAAAAAAATGTGTTTCAGAAAAAAATTGGAAAAGGGGAGATAATTCAGCCAAAATCAACAATGTTGTTATGGTCCTTGGTCAAAATGTAGCTCATGTGATGATGAGTGTGTGTATGAAGTTTCATGAGGCTAGGTCTAATACTTTTTAAGTTATAGCCAAGGTTAAGTTTTTTGGAACGACGCAGGACGACTCAGGACGACTACGCAGACGCCGGAGTGATGACAATAGCTCGAAAGTTTTTTTTTCAAAAAACAGACGAGCTAAAAATTCAAATAAAAATCAAAAATGAGTTCCTTTAAGAGCAATGAAAACATTCATAAGAAAGAAGATGGGTCATACTACGTAGTTTCGGCTAATAAAGCCTCATCAGTGACCCTGAAAGCCAGAGGAAGCATACTGCAATTTTGCGAAGTTCGAATAGGCAGTCGATTCAAAGACTGATTTAAATCAAATGGGGTCCAAATAATTAAAAACCTGTCTAGAATACGAGTCTAAACCAATAATTTATTTCTGATTTCTCAGAATATTCACGCTGATCTCAAAGGACCAAAAGTAAAATATAAACTGCACTATGGTTGATGTACGGGGAGACGTTTTACGGCCGCCACACGGCACAGCACCAGCTGCAGTGTCCAGTTCCTCCTGTGTTTGCACACGGTTTCACTGTACTGGAAAATTCACTTTTCATTACGATAACACACCCGTACGGCATAGTGCATTTCTCACATCTCCAAAATGGCTACATTTCTTATGAAAATCCTTGATATTTTTCCTATAAATGCACAAAACATAGGTTGTGTGTGCTCGTTAGAACCGCCTCAATGAGGCGGTTCTAACGAGTACCCACAACCTATGTCTGGGAGCAGAAATAAGAAAAATAATGAATACCCCCCTAAACCCCAGTTTTCTCTATATAAAGTGGGGTTTAGGGGGGTCTTCATTTCACGGACTTGTTCACGTGATGTGTGGATAGCCATCACTAACGCAATTTATCACTTAAACATATCTTGGATGATCGGGTGGGTTAATAGCTTTAAAGGTCATATACAAAGGTATAGAAATCCATTAAATTTAAAAAAGACATTGATTCAAGGAATCGAAGGGCGAAAACCGCATCAAATTATCTGATATTACAATTTGAAGTGGGAAATATTTCATGGAAACAGAGCAGCTTCAGACTGTCTCATTAATATTCATGAGGTATTCTATGATGTCAAAGATGCTAATTAAAATTTTTAAACTTTTTAAATATGAAATACCTTGTGTTTTATAGTCCTTAGGAACTGTATAATCAACTTTGTGAATTATTGAAACTGATCTCAACCGATATGCTAAACCAGTTTTCTCATATTTTCAATTGCAAACCTTAAATTCAAACTTTAAATATATTTTTTAAATAATTTAAATTCAAGTTCCTGCATTTGTAAGTGGATGTTATAACAAACAGAACTTACTAATGTGTTCAAAAGGCATGTAAACACTTACATTAACTAGTTGGAATGATTTGTTTAATCAACGTGAGATTTTTGAAATGGTAGTTTTTGAGAGAGAGAGAGAGTTTAAAATGGTAGTTTTAAACATTTAAAAAAAAATACTTTTATTGTAAATTTAAGCTTGAATTTCTCATTTCTATCCTAAAGTATGAACAAGATACTCAGTAATCAAAGGGTATGAAAACGAACTGTATGTGGCAACTGCAAAATGGAAACTATGGTAGTTTAAATTATTTTAAAAAGTTTAAAGCCACTATGACATCACAGAATATTGCATTTTGGGTTAAAATCAAAGAAAATTCATGGGAAGTTACCCTTAGAGGAAAATAGGTATGTATAAAATATAAATGAGCATAACTTTGGAACGAATGGGAATTTTTTCATGCGTTTTTTTTTTTTTTTTTTAGTTCAATAAAATGACCCTCATTGTGTCTGCTTTCACCCTGCTTCATACTTAAGAATTTTTGAAATTTCTTTGTAATTGCTCTTTCAATATCTCTCTCTGCAACGGAAGGTTAAATAGTAATAGAACTACAGTAAAATTCCTATATTAAGACCACCTTTGGCACTGGTCGAAAGAGGTCTTTAAGACCACTTTTGAAAGTCCCTAAGGTGGTCTCTGCCTAGAAGACTGTATGGAGAAAGAATAACTGCAACCTATTAAAACTCTTTTTAAGCAGAATTAGACTTAATTTTAGGTGGTCTTAATAGCGGAACGTCACTGTGATTACATGTATATTATTTTCCATATTTTATGCCCACCTCTGTTAAACGATCGGATCAATATAAGAAATAATCTTGAAAGGGCCGCAAAACCAATTACGAAGAAACATAAGAGAGAAAAACACTCGCGCTTGCGCACACACACTCACACAAACACACTCGTGAAAATTCCACTCGATGAAATATGTTTGGTATTCACCTCAAAAAAGTAAATGTCATCTGCACATGTATATACGCGATGGAAAAAAACAAGCATACCGCACAGCCATCTCCAGCAACCGATAACACAGAAAGAGTATTTCTTGTGTTTGATTTGAGGTTTAACGTCCCCGTCAAAACTGTATTGGTCATTTTGGAGATGTTGCTTCTAATTTTGTGGGAATTTTACCAGACATTGAGATGAAATGGCATCTCAAGCCCTGTCGCCCAATGATACCAAAAGGGTTTATAAGCATGGACGGTCCGACTCGCACCGCTTTGCCTGGGCAGTCTTAGATCCTCTAAGCGGTTTACCAGAACTCGTGTGCGGCCGGTTACAGCTGTGAGTGGAAGCATCATGCAGCCAAGCTATTTATGCAAGCCCCGAATGAAGTACAGTCAACATTGTTTATAGAGATATTTGATATAACGACAAAACTTGTTATTAAGACAATTTCACTGGAATGAATCCTTTGCTCAAGATGAGACTATTTAATACACCAAACGAACAACAAAAGCAATCACGCCCACAAACAAGCGTATTATGTTAACAAATTTACGTAAGAAAGTGCAGACCTTCAATGCATCATGATACAAATTCTGCATAACGACCAACCCCCTCAACACACACTCCCCAATTTAAAATAGAAGTGAAGACAATGATCAGGAATCGATAATTAACCCACAGCTCCCATCAGAGACACCAAGGGAAAGAAACACAAATATGAAACGACTAGACCCTTACGGAAACATCAAAAGCGGAAAGCCAAAAGGACAGTTATTTTCCCACTAAACCCCACTACAGAAGACTCCGTGGTGTAGTGGTTATGCTACAAGTCTCATAAACCAGAAGTCGGTTCGATCCCGGGCTTCTCCAGACTTTCGTATGAGTCTTTAAACCGAGGTCCCGTCCGTATGACCTTGGCTATTGGTTGGAAGTAAACACAAACACACACACACACACACACACACACAAAACTTTTCATAAAGAGAAAACTGGGATTTACGAGAATATACATTATTTTTGTCTTATTTTTCTTCCAAGACATAGGTTGTGCGGTACATGTAGCGAGCACCAGCAAGCTGTGTTTGGAGTTAAGGGGAATGGGAACACCTGGCTGATTTTTCCGCCGTTTTTCAAAGGGAGACAACTTTCGGGACTTCCGGTTCGCTTTTCTATAAGCCCAATCCCACTGAAAAGGGGTCTACTCTTAAAGGAAAGAATTTGCTCCTCAGGAGCAAATTCTGTTCTTTAAGAGTTGACCCCTATTGACATGGGAGACGAAAACACTTTTGCAGGAGTTGCCTCCCCTGAAGGTGTTCCCATTCCCCTTAAAATAAGAAAAATATCACGAATTTTCATGCGAAAAGTGATCGTTTTAGAGTGTTATCGTAATGAGCTCTTTTCTAGTAAAGACACGAAAACACGCCTATTCAAATACATTGTAAATTTTATCGCCAAAAAAAGCGACAAATTTCAGGTGAAAAAATTGCGACATTTTTCTTATTTCTGCGCAAAATATAGATTGTGGGAACACGTTAGAACCGCTTCATCGAGGCGGTTCTAACGAATACCCACAATTTATACCGACCCCGATAGCTCTGTTGGTAGAGTGTCCGCTGCTGGGAATGGGAGGTCACGGGTTCGATCCCGGGCCGCGACATACCAAAGTCGTTAAGAATGGTACTAGCTGCTCCTCGCTTGGCACTCAGATTTACGGGGTAGGGCTAGGACTGGTCGACCCAGTGTCAGGATAATGTGACTGGGCGTGCTATCATGTATTGTGTCTGGGACATGATACTTCAGTGAGGCAGCACTGTAAAAGTGAGCATTGAGCTCCCTGTAACAACCAGACACCATCGTGATATGACTGAAAATTTGTTGAAAGCGACGTTAAACCCGAATTCACACACACACACACACACACACATACACACACACACACACACACACACACACACACACACACACACACACACACACACACACACACAATTTATATTTTAGAGCAGTAATAAGAAAAATAAGGTTTGCCCCTGTAAACTCCAGTTTTATATATAAAAGTGGGGGTTCAATGGGGGTCATGATTATGTAGGCGTGCTTTCCTGATGAACTGTATTTATAGGTTATTGACTTTATATTGTGAAATATTCGGCACGAGTTCATATGGCGAAGGACGCACGAGCTTGCGAGTGCGTCTTCGCCATATGAACGAGTGCCGAATATTTCACAATATAAAGTCAATAACCTTTTTATTATATACCCAAAAATTCAACTGTCTACTAGAATTCAGGATTGCCTGGTATAGAATTCTGAACGTAAAATCAGATTATATATCTTCAAGTGGTTTGAAATGAAAAATAATGAAGGTCATTAAGTGTCTCCCTACACGTTGAAAAACCACGCCCAACGGCGCCAAAGTGAAGACGACGTTAACGTTGGTTGATGTGACATCATTAAAAACATTGACGCTTCCCAACACAGGACGCCATTTTTTCCGAAGCGTCGGTTATATTTCTTTCAAAATACTCCAGATTTCTTAGAAGAAAGTGTTGAAAATCTAAACAGATTGCAGGTAGGTCATATTTGACAGAAGAAAATGCGCTTTATGCACTTTGTCAGCACCTATATTCGTTTTGTTTTAGGTTCTTTCATTCGATACGCAAGACAAGATGGCTGCCGATTTTTAGTATCGAAATGGATAAATTTGAAAGTAGTTCTATTGTGAACGTGACTGCTTATCTACGGGCAATATGAACTTGACTACGGGCAATATGGAAAAATATTGACCGGTAACTTCTGTAGAAAGTAAACGGGACATTTTCCTTATCTTTACTCCCAATATAACGATGCTGACTGATCTACACGTTTCTACACCCTAATAAAGGCATGTATGTACCTAACAAGCTCGTGCGTCCTTCGCCATATGAACTCGTGCCGAATATTTCACAATATAAAGTCAATAACCTTTTTATTATATACCCAACCTTGGACTCTGTGCAAGAATTCAGGATTGCCTGGCATCGAAATTTGTACGTAAAATAAGGTTAGACATCTATAAGTGCTTTGAAATGGAAAATAATGCACGTCGTTAAGTGTCTTCCTACACTATGAAAAACCACGTCCAATGGCGCCAAAGTGAAGACGACGTTAACGTCGGTTTACGTGACGTCATTAATAACATTGACGTTTCCAAACGCAGGACGCCATGTTTACCGAAGTGTTAGTTTTGTTTCTTTCAAAATGCTCTTGATTTCCTAATATAAATTATTGAATATCTGAACAAATTGCAGGTAGGTCATATTTGCTAGCATAATATGCGCTTTATGCAACTTGTCACATCCTATATTCATTTTGTTTTTGGTTATTTCAGTCGTTACGCCCGACAAGATGGCTGCCGATTTTTAGTATCGAAGTGGACACATTTTAAAGTAATTCTATTTTGAACGTGACTGCTTATCTACGGGCAATATGAACTTGACAACGGGCAATATGGAAAAATATTGACCGGTAACTTCTGTACAAAGTAAACGGGACATTTTCTGGGTATATAATAAAGGCATGTATGTACCTAACATGCAGATCATGACCTGCGGGTTTTGCACAGCCCTTTGTCTTGCTATATGAACAGTGATAACCCAATCCCTAAAGTAGTTAAGATCATAGAGATTATCTCCCCTTGTTAAAGATTGCGTTAGCGTTGGAGTTGTTTACTATAATCATTATTAATACATGTTTATTATTACCATTTTTATTATTATTTATTTATTTATTTATTTATTTATTTCATAAGCTCTTTGCCGCCATAACATTCTTACAAAAAGGGCCTCCATAAGAGCGCTGACTCATAATTATCAGGCATCTCACCGCTGTAGTTCGAGCCTGGCTCGGAACACGTGTGAGACTATAAGAATCTGATATGGGGTTCTGTTGTAGAAGAGCGTTTCCAACCCGAGGGATGACCGAGGTTCCGCTCAGCACGGTCATCCCGAGGGTTGGAAACGCCCATCTACAACAGAACCCCATATTGGATTCTTTTTCTTGCACAACACCTCCGGTTAGTTTTGACAGCTCGCACATGTATATTGTTTACAAAATAAAAGTAGTGCGGAAGTAGTTCCGGCAGTTGAATAGAATTGAAGCGCATTTATGTTAGATGCCTGGGTCGGAACACGAGGGACAGAACATAAATTTCTATCCCAGGGTAAAATCACGGATTTCCTTCTCTGGTGTGCAAGAAAACAAGTTCTGCAACTGAAGGTCAGGTGGCTTTCTCCGGGTACTCCGGTTTTCGCATACCTTTAATTAACGATCGGCTCGATATGAGTGAAATAATCTTGATAGGGCAATAAACTCCCCATCCCCCAAACACCAAAAAAAAAAGAAAAGCATTCTTCCAAAATGGACATCATTTAATGCTTATTTATCATACGACGTCGCGTCTGAGAATGTAATAACGCCATGTCATAAAGTGTAGTAAATATGCAAATTAGTTAGCCCCGTAACGTTACATGTACGGCGTCCTACAGGACGTCGCGTTTAATGATGGCGGATTATTGACATTTTTTGTAAAACACCCGTGTAAATGTCATATGATATACAGAACCTTGCATTCGTGCTCAGGTATGACTCGTTGAGTAAAATTCATAAAATGCTCGGCGAAGCCTCGCATTTTATCCCTTTTCCTCAATTCGTTTAATAAATTCAGTTATACATGAACACTTATGTAAGATTCTCTGTGACAACAATTTATTAAACTCGTTAAGGAAAAAGGCATAAAATGCTCGGACAAGCCTCGCTTTTACACCTTTTCCTTGCCTCGTTTGATAAAAACTCAATACTGTAAACAGAGAAATAAATACCAATAAACATGAACCTTGTTCGCATTTCCTCATGACCAGGGTTATATGCGCCCGATTTTGAATAATTAGCTACCCAATGGTAAGATGCTAATCCAATTTGAAAACCATTCGTGTGGCAATAATTTATACCTAAAAATAACCTAACCGCCCACTGCCACAGAATCAAGTTGTTTTGACTGATTTGAGGTTTAACGTCCCCGTCAACACTGTAAAGGTCATTTTTGAGACGTTGCTTCTAATTTTGTGGGACTTTTATCCGACACTGAGATGGAATGACATCTCAAGCCCTGTCGCCCAATGAAACCAATAAGGTTTATAAGCATGGACGGTCCGACTCGCACCGCTTTGCCTGGGCAGGCTTAGATCCTCTAAGCGTTATACCAGTACTCGAGTGCGGTCGGTTTCGGCTCTGCGTGGAAGCATCATGCAGCACATTTATTTCTTCAAGCCCCGATGGGCGGGTGCCGAGAATCAAGTTGTTTCTTTCCCTTTGGCGTCTCGATTCCTGACCATTGAGTTCACTTTTTGTCCCTCGACGTTAGTCAAAGGGGACTGTAGTAATGGGTTCATCCATCCGTCGGTCGGTCCGTCCGCAGTCACAATCTTTTCTCCTCCTATAGTTTGCAAGTGATTTTGGTGAAACTTTCTGGTTATAGTTCCCATGATCTGAAGATGATTATAAGAATCTTATATGGGTGTGAGGGGTGGATTGAAAAATCCGTCCCAAGGGTCACTGTCCGGCATCACGAGGCTTGCCGAGTGATGCCGGACAGTGATCCCGAGGGACGGATTTTTCTATCCACCCCTCACACCCATATTGGATTCTTTTTCTTGCATACCTTCCATTTCTATTGCGAATTTTTAATGCTGCTGTCACTTCGGTTACCGACGTCGGCCATTTTGTGATGATACAACAGGAATGTTTAGTGACGTCACGCATGACGACGCAACGCATGAGGTCGTAATCAACCAGTGCATTTATCAAACACGCGATAATATTCAATTTGGGGTCGGAACACCAGGGTCAGAACATAAATTTCTATCCCAGGGTAAAATCACGGATTTCCTTGTCTGGTGTGCAAGAACATATTTTATCGAGGCCAGGCTCGACTGTTTTTTACCAGAGTTATGACCCTTTGATAATTTTTCAACAATACGTCTTGTCACTGGGACTCCTCATGCAGGCTTCAGTGGATTTTTGTGAAACCTTCCAGTTATTGTTCCCATGACCTCATGTCCCCATGATTATTTTTTACAAGAGTTACGACCCTTTGTCACTGTTAGCCGTTTTATCAACAGAAGTCCTTGTATCCGCAGCTCTTATATTTCTTAAGGGATGTTGATGAAACTAGCCAGTCCTGAAGATGATACTATTCTATCGAGGTCTAGCTCAACTGATTTCTGTCCTTTGACTAAGTCGAACGGGACTATGGTATTTCTGTTTTGCAATTCCCGACCATTGCCTTTTGTCCCCCGACGTTAACTAGTCCAAGGGGACGAAAGTAAGGGTTCGTTCTACGTCCGTCCGTCTATCCGTTCTTCAGTCCGTCCGTAGATACACTCTTGTCTCCGCAACTCCTCGTGTAGTTTTCAACGAATTTTTATGAAACTTTCCAGTTATTGTTCCCATGACCTGACGATGATCATATTTTGTCGAGGTCATGCTTGACTGATTTATACCGGAGTTATGACCCTTTGGCAAATTTCTCTGAAACTCCTTTTGTCGTTTTAAGTGCGTTTAAGTGAAACCTTCCGGTTATTGTTCCTATGCCAAGAGAGGATCATTTTATACCGAGGTCACGATTGACTGCTTTTTACCAGTTATGGCCCTTTGTCAGTTTTAGCCATTTTATCAATCGAAGTTCTTGTCTCCGGAACTCCTCCTATAGTTTTCAAGGGATATTGATTCAACTTTCCAATTATTGTTTTCATGACCTGAAGATGGTCAAATTTTACTGAGGTCATGCTCGACTGAATTTTACCAGTGATATGGTCACATTACGAAAACACGCCTATACAAATACATTGGAACCTTAATCGCCGAAAAAATGAAAATTTTAAGATGAAAAATTGAGATTGTTTTTCATATTTCTGCTCAAAACATAGATTGTGGGTACTCGTTAGAACCGCCTCGGCGAGGCGGTTCTAACGAGTACCCACAATCTATGTTTTTGAGCAGAAATAAGAAAAATAAGGTTTACCCTTGCAAACCCCAGTTTTACTAAATAAAAGTGGGGTTCAAGGGGGTCAAAATTATATAGGCGTGCTTTCGTGATGATCTGGCATTTTTTCAACATTAAGTATATATATAAGTGTTAACGGGCCTCCGTGGCCTAGTGGCTAAGAGCGCTGACTCTTGATCATTAGGTCTCTCACCGCTGTGGTTCGAGCCTCGCTCGGGTCACATGTGAGACGCAAAGTTCTGCAACGGAAGGTCAGGTGGTTTTTCTCCGGGAACTCCGGTTTTCGCCCACCTCTGATTAACGATCGGCTCGATATGAGTGAAATAATCTTGAAAGGGCCGTAAAACCAGAACCAAAAAAAAAATATATATATAAGTGTTTGCGGTTTTCAGTTGATTTTAATGAAACCTTCCAATTATTGTCCCCATTGATTGATTGATTTGAGGTTGAACGTCCACGTCAACACTATAGATCATTTTAGAGACGTTTCTTTCAATTTTGTGGGACTTTTACCCTACATTGAGATGAAACGACATCTCAAGCCCTGTCGCCCAATGAAACCAATTTGGTTTATAAACACGGACTCGCACCGCTTTACCTGGGCAGGCTTAGATCTTCTAAGCGGTTTACCAGTACTCGTATGCGGTCGATTTCAGCTCTGCATGGAAGCATCATGCAGCACTCTATTTCTTCAAGCCCCGATGTCCCTTTGACCTGAAGAAGATCATATTTATACCAAGGTGCACTTGACTACTTTTTACAAGATTTACGACCGTTTTGTTAGTTTTAGTCAATACAGACCGGCCCCGATAGCTCAGTTGGTAGAGTGTCCGCTCCGGGGAACGGGAGGTCACGGGTTCGATACCGGGCCGCGACATACCAAAGTCGTTAAGAATGGTGCTAGCTGCTCCTCGCTTGGCACTCAGATTTACGGGGTAGAGCTAGGACTGGTCGACCCAGTGTCAGGATAATGTGACTGGGTGTGGTATCATGTAATGTGTCTGGGACATGACCAGTGAGGCAGCACTATTAAAGTGAGCATTGAGCTCCCTGTCGCAACCAGACACCGTCGTGATATGACTGAAAAATTGTTGAAAGCGACGTTAAACCCGAATTCACACACACACACACACTCCTAATACAGTGTTAGGGGATTTTGATGAAAGTTCCTATTGCCTAAAGGTGATCATATCATTAGATAGGGAGGCAAAACTAAAACTGAGAGAGTTGATTT
Source organism: Lucinisca nassula (assembly GCA_963580285.1). Classification (NCBI taxonomy): domain Eukaryota; kingdom Metazoa; phylum Mollusca; class Bivalvia; order Lucinida; family Lucinidae; genus Lucinisca; species Lucinisca nassula. Next base: position 32,288,663 of record OY757027.1, on the reverse strand, counting down.
CCCTGAAAGTGTACCAATCCCTCTTAAACAATCACCATTTACAGTTTTGGAGATCGCTTTTTTACGTAAATTGTTCCTTACAACATTTGACAAAATTAAAAAAAAAAGTGTATTGAAAGGGTTGTCAAATCTCAAAACATTACTGAGGACATTTTTTTTTTTGGTTTTGCGGCCCTTTCAAGATTGTTTCACTCATATCGAGCCGATCGTTAATCAGAGGTGGGCGAAAACCGGACTACCCGGAGAAAAACCACCTGACCCGAGTCATGCTCGAACCCACAGCGGTGAGAGACCTAATGATTAAGAGTCAGCGCTCTTACCCACTAGGCCACGGAGGCCCGTTGACATATATGTTATAGACATATTCACCGGTTACAGACAATTCAAACGTCGGTGGGGGGGGGGGGGGGGGGGGCACTTGGCCTGCGGCTTTTTTACTTATAGGGAACGGGTACACTTTCAGCGACTACTGGTCTTTCCGAAATATTTCTTCGCCTGCATAGATTGGGCTGCATGGTGCTTCCCGCAGAGCTGAAACCGATCGAACACGAGTACTGATAAACCACTTAGAATGTTTAAGCCTTCCCAGGCAAAGTGTTGCGAGTCGGACCATCCCTGCATATAAAACCTATGGGTTTGTTTGGGTAGTACGGCTTGAGGTGTTATTTCATCTCAGTGTCGAGTATTGGAAGCAACGCCTCCAAATGAGCCCCGCCAAGCGATTTTGTGTTCGAGCATTCCGTCATGACAAAGTTTAACTGCGCATGCCCAGCCATTCAGAGGGGCCAGGGACATGGCTTTCTGTCTGAAGGTTCCTCTTGATTCACTGCTTGTATGAGCGAGCAGCGAAGGTTCTGGCGAGACTGCGCGGATGCGCAGGCTCCCCTGAACCTTCGCTGCTCGCATAGGCGATAAGTACCAAAATCGCTTGACGGGGCCCAAATAATGTTGAAAGTGGGCGTATAATCTGATTTCAAACAAATAAACAAAATCACTAGAGTAGATGTACCTCACTAGAAACAAGGATCCCGATCAATTTTGCCTTATAGATGTATTTCCAATGTCTTTTCCTTGGTAGGGTGCTTGTGTTTTATTTCAAATATAAACTATTCCCGCATTCCTGAATGCGCGTCTGACTGGTGTTCAGGTGGGCACGGGTTCGATACCTGCCGGGGTCATGAAATCTCTTTTACGGTCATTCACTCCCTTCCGCTGATTAAAGAAGGGAAGTTGTCTGTTTCTGGCGAAAGAATGTGCACTGTACTGACTAACCGCTTACGTATAAGCCTGCCCAGGAAAAGTGTGTATAGGTAAACTGGCCGGCCCAAAAATGACCTAAAATGTGTTGACTTGTGCGTAAACTACAATACAAACAAATGAATATAGAAACCTGCATTCGTGCTCATTCAAGAAAATGCATAAAATGTTCGGCAAAGCCTCGCATTTTATCCCTTTTCCTCAACTCGTTTCATAAACTCAATAATACATGAACACTCATGTAAACTCCTCTATAACATACTTTTCGCCATTTTCAAGAGGAGACGACACTTGAGATCAGCTATCATGTATATGCATACCGAATTCGTTCAAAACTGGTTTCACTCGTAAATCTCCTGGAACCAACTCTTCTCTTAACAAGGGTATACAATATTTTACTTATTTTGCTCAAAACCAATGATTTGGGCGTTCGTTCTGTTTGTTTGAATTGCGGTTTAACGTCACCGTCAACACAATTTAGATAATTTTGGAGACGTTGCTTCCAATTAAGTGGAACTTTTACCATCGGGGCTTGGAGAAATAGATGTGTTTCACGGTGCTTCCGCGCAGAGCTGAGACCGACCGAACTTGAAAACTGGTAAACCGCTTAGGTCTAAGCCTGCCCAGCGATAGTGATGCGAGTTGAACCGCTCCTTAAACCCTAGTGATTTCTATGGGCGGTAGGGCTTAAGATGCCATTTCATCTCAGTGTTAGGTAAAGGTTTCCATGAGGTGGTTCTAACGAGCACCAGCCATCTTTGTTTGGAGCATTTAGAGTGACTGTCAAGGCTTTTCGTCTGAAATATGCTTCTTTTACAGGTACATGTATGAAATATTTGCAGGTCATAATCAAAGCACTGTGAGTACTGGTGGGTCGATTGTCTCTGGGTGTAGGCTGGGAAAATAGTCCTGGGATGAGACTTAAATTGTTCCGTTAAACACTTAAATTCCAGTGCTTTTTTTGTTGTTGTTTACAAGCAAAAAGTGTATACCCTGATCAGACGCTGCGGGATCGCGGCGTCTGATCTGGGTCTTCACTGTTTGTAAAGCCCAAACACATGATTCCAGTCTAGATTCTGTAGATAACCCTCTTACGCATCGATAAAAATAGCGCGGCTATTTCCTTTAAATAAAGGCGTTACCTGTTTTTTCGACAAGCCAGTGATAGTCACGTGGACTTCAGCGTTGAAAAGCTTACTGCGCTTTATAACTTTAGGTCGATTGATAAACAATCGACTCAGAAGGGGGCGTTTTTCGCATAGGCACCGAACGACTCAAACAAGGCAGCAAAATCCCTCGCAAACCTGCGCAAAAACAGCCTTGCCAGAGCATTTACTGCTCACAGGCGTGTAGAAGTGACCTTGGGGGAAACCACATTTCGAAAACAAGCCTATATAAATACATTGCCACCTTTATCGCCGAAAATATGAAGATTTTATGATGAAAAATTGTGATTATTTTCTTATTTCTGCTCAAAATATAGATTGTGGGCACTCGTTAGAACCGCCTCGTCGAGGCGGTTCTAACGAGTACCCACAATCTATATTTAAGAGCAGAAATAAGAAAAATAAGGTATACCCCAGGAAACCCGAGTTTTACTATACAAAAGTGGGGTTCAAGGGGTTCAAAATTATATAGGCGTGTTTTCCTGATGATTACGATTACACATCCATGTTACTTGGTGTATCGGTACAATTCCGGAAGTGTTCCGCAAACTGAAAATTCCTACTTTTCGCAGGAAAATCCCGGAATTGTACCCATTCCCACTTGGCACAAAACATATGTATACATCCATACCGTGTCTAATGGCCAGACTGAGGAGCACATGACCTGATAGACCAATCAGTTTATTCCGAAACTCTGGCTTATTCTGAAACTGTGGCTCATCCAATTACCGAAAACAGTCTACCTAAATATCGAAAAAGTGGTTCCTGTAATTACATGTACAAAAGATAAAGTATTTCTAAATAGTAAGAAAAAGTGTCAGTTGCGAACTTGGAGACCTAGAAGTCATTTTCGCATTTTTTTAAAAAAAGTGAAAAGTGTAAGTTGCGAACTTCAAGACCTGGTAGTCATTTTCGCAAATTTTACATCATAAATTTAGCGATTTCTAATTATGACCTATTTTGGTTCGTGTGTAAAAATACATGAATATATCAGCCATATTGTTATTTTCCGTGAAATCTAAATATTACTCAGTCAAATCTCCCAAAATACCCCAGATCACACAGATATACCCAAAGATACTTTAATTTCTTTCTTTGGTTTTTTCTGTTCTTAATTCCAACTCAACGTTGAAATGTTTCCCTACAGAAATCAAAGCACTGATGAAGCTGGTAGGGCGATTGTCTATGTGTTTGGGCTGGACAAATAGTCCTGAACTCAACTATGACCGTTTCATTTAACCCTTAAATTCTAGTATTGTACGAGAACAGTGTAGACCTCATCAGACACAGCGTGTTGTGGCGTCTGATCTGCGTCTACACCGTTTGTCAGACTCTACCAGATTCTATGAATAACCCTCTAAAGCAAAAATCTGATTGATAAGAATAGCGCAGCCATTTTCTATGAATAACCGTTACCAAGGACTTAAAAATACAAGGATGAGCAGCTAAGCTGAAATCTCGCAATATCTCCTGAATCCCTGAACAAACGTTTTCAGTAAATAAATTTATCCCAGCAGGCACGTGTCGCTAGACAACGTCAAATCAACGTCGGTGCAACGCCATGAAGTTGCACCGACGTAGATGTGAAGTTGCATAATCGTTATGATGTTGCATCGACGTTGATATGACGTCACAATTACGCCATGTGCCCGCTGCGATAACACAAATTCCTCCAACAATTTTCAAGCAATGTTTGAGAATTTGGTTCCATATCAAAAAGAAATTTTCTTTTACAGTTGGTAAAAATTGCATTTTAAAGAACTATTAAATAATAACAAAACTGAGATTTTTACTCCAGTTGCATCATATTCAAACATTGATGTGTGTATTTTCACAGCAGGGTGATGCTAATGGCTATTTACTAAATGCTCGGTCTATTTTTAAGTTTACAGATTTTGCTTGTAGAATACATTATGCTAAACATTATTATTACCAGTCATCAGCGGTTTATTTTCAATCTGTGTTTTTGGACCTTTAGGATCAAAGCAAATGCCATGTTGAGTATGATATGCGATGTTCGAATCCTTTCGGTTCCTTAACTCTTCTTCTTCTTTCTTTTCTTCTTCACACTGGTTTTCTAACTGAACTGCAAATTGCACGTGTCTATAATATAACATGAAATTGTTTACAAGCGCTGGTACTGTAAATCCGATCATAAGGACGCCACATATGGCGCAAAAGCTGCCCACAACTTTTCCAACATGGGTTTTAGGATACATGTCCCCATACCCAACGGTCGTCATGGTTATAAGGGCCCACCAGAACCCTTCCGGAATATCTTTGAATTCGCTCCTGTCATCGACAAAATAAATTAGCGATGAGAACACTAAAATACCTAGCACCATAAACCATACTAACAACATCAGCTCACTGAAGCTCGCTCTAAGAGTGTATACAAGTATCCACAGTCCAGGCACGTGTCTGATCAACCGGAAAATTCTGAGAACACGAACAACACGTAGTATTGAGATGTAATGAACTGCAGTCACATCTTGTTGTAGCTCCGGATTCAGTGCGTAAACAAGCAGCTCCACATAATCTGGTAAGATTGCTAATAGATCAACAAGGGCAAGAACTGACACAAGGAACTTCAGTTTTCGCGGCGCACATAAAAGTCGTGTGACGTATTCCAGCGTGAAAAATGTCAAGCATAGCATGTCTATAACAAAAATCACAGGATGTTTGGTCTCAATCTGTATGTACTTTGCGTCGCTAGCTGTACCATTGTTTCTTTCGACGGACCCGTTGTCTTTTGGAGTGAATACAGACGTGTTGGTCAGCTGGTTACTAACGTTCGGCTCGTGGTAACTAGCGTTGGGATATGTGATATAATAATGAAATGGTTCCGTTGTTTCTGCGATGAAAGTGAATATCGACACAAACACGAAGAATAACGAAAGTATACCCATCACCTGAAATGTTTAAAAATCATAATTTTAACCCCTTTTGTACCAAATGGAATCTTCCCTCTTATATGAAGTAGCAGTCCATTTCCAAATTTAGGGGTGTCGGGTTGTGTTTTCTTCAAATTTTATTCGGAAAACATTTAGCAAACACAGTAGGCCCTGATCAGAAGCCGCGTTCTGTGACGTCTGATCTGGGCGCGCACTGTTTGCCCTGGTACCCGTTTTGGGGTTACCGGTACTAAATGTGTTAAGTTACACAGATACAATTGCGCCACCGCCCATCTGGGCCTGGAGAAATAGATTTAGCTGCGTCCGCGTCTGAAACCGACCGAACTACTGGGTACTGGAAAACCGCTTAGAATGTCTAAAGTAGAAGTAAACCTAAGATCAGGAATCGATACAATTAACTTACTCCACCCATCAAAGACACCAAAGGGAAAGAAACACAAACATGAAGCGACCAGACCGTAATGGAAACCTAAACAAAGGAAGGCCATAAGAACAGTTTCTTTCCCACAAAATGGCCATCCAAAATAAAAAGACCCACGTGATGTACACAGTAAGTAACAAACAACAACATAAATAAACCGCCACAGAAGAACCGCCTTGGAACGGTCAGTGGAAAGATTTCCACTGGGGGGCTTAAATCGATTTTACGTGGCCACAATCCTCGCCCTTACTTCCGTCGCGATTTAGACAAACGCTTTGTTCAGTCCGCATGAAGGCCTCCTAACTCATCAGTGCAACATCTCCGTGAACAGGAAAATCAAAATCAAAAATGAGTTCCTTTAAGAGCAATTAAAACATTCATAAGAAAGAAAATGGGGCATACTACGTAGTTTCGGCTAATAAAGCCTCATCAGTGACCCTGTAATGATCCGGCAAAGAAAGCCAGAGGAAACATACAGCAATTTTGCGAATTTCGAATAGACAGTCGATTCAAAGACTGATATAAATCAAAATGGGGTCCAAATCATTAAAAGCCTGCGTGAATATGAGTCTAAACCAATAATTTATTTCTGATTTCTCAGAATATTCTCGCTGATCTCAAAGGACCAAAAGTAAAATATAAACTGCACTATGGTTGATGTACGGGGAGACGTTTTATTGCCGCCACACGGCACAACACCAGCTGCAGTGAAGGCAAATAAAAATCAAAAATGAGTTCCTGCCTGCCCAGGAAAGGTGAAGCGAGTCTGACGGTCCCTTAAACCGTATCGGTTTCTCTGGGCGGGTAGGACTTGGGGTGTCATTTTATCTCAGTGTCGGATAAAAGTCCCATTAAAATCTGAAGTAACGCCTCAATCTTATAATTGACCTATATAGTGTTAACGTGGACTAGACAAACATATGCCTACTCGTATATGATACCTATATTATAATGAAAAATAAACATTCATAATTGAAAAACCAAACTAAGATTGCGAGTGCTCATTTAAGTCATCCGGTTCTTCTGTCGCGGTTTATTTTTGTTATGGTTTGTCTTTGATTATATGTATCGATTGGATAGCCATTTGGCCATTTTGTGGGAAAGTAACTGCCCTTCTGGCTTTACACTTTTGGTGTTTCCATTTGGGTCTAGTTATTTCTTGTTTGTGTTTCTTTCCCCTTTGGTGTCTCTGGTGGGAGCTGTGAGTTAATTGTATCGATATCTAATCATTGCCTACACTTTTATCTTGAGATGTCATTTCGTCTCAATGTCGGGAAAAAGTCCCACCAAATTTGGAAGCAACGTCTCTAAAATGACCTAATTATTGTTAACGGGGACTTTAAAACTCCAACATAAACAAACAAACATAGATACGCCTTTGTGATACCTATATTAAACTGAAAAATTAAAACATTCATAATTTAAAGACCAAACTAAGATTACGAAAACACGCCTATACAAAACATTGTTACCTTTATCGCCGAAAAAAATAAAATTTTAACATGATAAATTGTGATATTTTTTTCTTATTTCCGATTTTAATATAGATTTTGGGTACTCGTTAGAAACGGCTCACCGAGGCAGTTCTAAAGAGTACCCAAAATCTATAAGTTAATGCAGGTATAAGAAAAATAAGGTTTACCCCTGCAAACCCCAGTTTTACTATGTTAACGTGGGGTTCAAGGGGGTCAAAAATATATAGGCGTCTTTCCGTGATGGATTGCGAGTGCTCGTTTAAGCCATCAAGTCTTAGTAACGCGGTTCTATTGAGTACCCACGATCTATGTGTGTGGACAAATAAGGAAAATAATTTCTTGCACACCAGACAAGGAAATCCGTGATTTTACCCTGGGATAGAAATTTATCTTCTGACCCTGGTGTTCCGACCCCAAATCGATTATAATCGCGTGTTTGATAAATGCACCGGTTGATTACAACCTCATGCGCGGCGTCGTCATGCGTGACGTCACTCAACATTCCTGTTGTGTCATCACAAAATGGCGGACGTCGGTAACCGAAGTGACAGCAGCATTAAAAATTTGCAATAGAAATGGAAGGTATGCAAGAAAAAGAATCCTATATGGGTGTGAGGGGTGGATAGAAAAATCCGTCCCTCGGGATCACTGTCCGGCATCACTCGGCAAGCCTCGTGATGCTGGACAGTGACCCTCGGGACGGATTTCTCCATCCACCCCTCACACCCATATAAGATTCTTATAATACATTCCTGTAGAGCATTTTTATTTTCTATATAAAGCGAGGAGTTCATTATACGTATTGATAATAATGCTTAACACTAATATTACGAAATTACCGCCGTAAAAAAAAAACGAAACTTTTAAGATGAAAAATTGATATTTTTCCTATTTCTGCTCAAAATATAGTTTGTGGATACTCGTTAGAACCGCCTCATCGAGGCGGTTCTAACGAGTACCAACAATCTATATTTTAGAGCACAAATAAGAGAAATGAGGTATGCCCCTGAAAACCAAAGATTTACTATATAAAAGTGGGGTTCAAGGGGGTCAAAATTATAAAGGCGTGTTTTCCTGATAGATGAAATGCTTGGAGACCTCATATTCTAATAATTACAATTTTGCATTCGCTTACAGATCAAAATATGTAGTCATAAATGTGACGGCCTTTGATGTTGGTTTTTTATATGGAAGTAAAAGTTTTCGGTTGTTTACTTTTCTCTGATCTACAGGGCAATTTTCAAGATATTACTATCAATAAAATAGGCGTTTATTACTAACGACGTTAGATGTATCTCCAAGCTATAACTGATTTTATGATATAATATATACATTAGTCATTTTACATGAGGACACAAACAGCACAACACAGCGGGCCAACGACGGGCCGATAAGGTCAAATCTACGGAACCCGGGAAGGGACATTTCAGTTCCAGTATCTAGCAGAACAGAATTTAAAACAATAAAATTAGCGTGGAGTGGAAAACAAAAAAAATATGTCGTTTAAACGATATAATATGTCGTTTAAACGACATATTTCTTGATTTCTTTTCCACTCTAAAAAGTAGGGTGGAATTTAAAACAATAAAATTAGAATGGAACAGAAAACGAAAATATGTCGTTTAAACGACATATTTCTTGTTTTTAATTCCATGCTGAAAAAAGGAGCGTGGAATTTAAAACAATAATATTAAAATGGAACAAAAAACAAAAATATGTCGTTTAAACGACATATTTATTGTTTTCTGTTCCACTCTGAAAAAGTAGTGTGGAATTTAAAACAATTAAATTGGAATGGAAAAGAAAACGAAAATATGTCGTTTTCCATTCCACTCTGAAAAAAGTAGCGTGGAATTTAAAACAATAATGATGTCGTTTTATCGACTTAATCTTGGCCTCTTCATTGGTTAAAGATGTCGTTTTATCAACATAATATGTCGTTAAAACGATATAATCCTAGCCTTTCATTGGCGAGTGTGTCGCGCCTGGAAATATCCGCAATGATTACCGTGTGATATGACCAACCAATGAAAGGCTAAGATTATATCGTTTTAATGACATATTATGTTGATAAAACGACATCTTTAACCAATGAAAAGGCCAAGATTATGTCGTTAAAACGACATCTTTATTGTTTTAAATTCCACGCTACTTTTTCCGAGTGGAATGGAAAACAAGAAATATGTCGTTTAATCAACATCTTTTTGTTTTCTGTTCCAATCTAATTTTATTGTTTTAAATTCCACCCTACTTTTTCAGAGTGGAAAGGAAAACAAGAAATATGTCGTTTAAACGACATAATTTCGTTTTCTGTTCCATTCTAATTATATTGCTTTAAATTCCACCCTACTTTTTCAGATTGGAAAAGAAAACAAGAAATGTGTCGTTTAAACGACATATTATATCGTTTAAACGACATATTTTTTTGTTTTCCACTCCACGCTAATTTTATTGTTTTAAATTCTGTTCAGCTAGATCCTGGAACAGAAATGTCCCTTCCCGGGTTCCGTACAAATCGGTGTATGTCGACCAAACGTTTTAAGGGAGATTCGCTGTGTACATTTTCGATTATGACTCATGGTTTTGACTAATGCATCGTTTGAAAAACTCAATAATGTATAGGTGGCGATCTAGGGCGTTTTCCAGGGTTGTGCGGCTTCTTTGTAACCCTGTGTTATATGCATATCTTCCACTCTTCGTATCACGAAAACACGCCTAAAGATATAAATTTGACCCCCTTAAACTCCACATTTTTTGCAGGTGCATACATTGTTTTTCTTATTTCTGCGAAAACACATAAATTGGGGGTACCCGTTAGAACCGACTCGTCGAGGCAGTTCTAACGAGTATCCACAATCTATGTTCTGAGCAGAAATAAGAAAAATATTCGAAATTTTTCATCTGATTTTTTTTTTTTTTTCATTTTTAGGTGGCAAAATTTACAATGTATTTGTATAGGCATGGACACACCGCCGTGAAAAAGTGGTTTTTCTTTCTTTTTTTTTTTTCTTCTTTTTTTTTGTACTTGGTATTTAGCAATTTGTTTGTTCTTATGTGCTCTGTGATTGTTATAAGAATCTTATATGGGTGTGAGGGGTGGGTGGAAAAATCCGTCCCAAGGGTCACTGTCCGGCATCACGAGGCTTGCCGAGTGATGCCGGACAGTGATCCCGAGGGACGGAATTTTCTATCCACCCCTCACACCCATATTGGATTCTTTTTCTTGCATACCTTCCATTTCTGAGCGCGGATTTTTAATGCTGCAGTCACTTCGGTGACCAACGTCCGCCATATTGTGATGACACTACAGGAATGTTTAGTGACGTCACGTAATGTGCATGACGTCAACCTTAACGACGGCGTATACGAGATCGTATTCAACCAGTACATTTATCAAACACGCGGGAATATTCGATATTGGGTCGAAACACCAGGGTCAGAACATACATTTCTATCCCACGGTAAAATCACGGGTTTCCTTGTCTGGTGTGCAAGAAAAAACATTCTGGTCATTTTCTGTTGTACTTTCTAACGATTATTACGAATAGTAAAATAGAAGTGAGGTCAACACAATTACATGTGACCCACAGCTCCCATCAGAGACACCAAAGGGAAAGAAACACAAACATGAAACAACTAGACCCTAATGGAAACATCAATAGCGGAAAGCCAAAGGGACAGAACTTTACTTTTCCACAAAATGGCCAATTGACTATCCACAACAAAATAATATAAGCGATACACACAGTCAAAGACAAACCATATCAAAAAAACCGCGGCAGGAGAACCACCTTGAAAAGGTCAGTGAAGCGAATTCCAGGGGGGGGGGGGGGGGGCTTAAATTGATTTTTCGTGGCCACAATCCTCGTCCTTATTTCCGTCGCGATTTGGACAACTAATTTGTTCAGTCCGCACGAGGGTCTCATCAGTGCAACATCTTCGTGAACACAAACATCAAACACATAGATTGGGGGTACCCGTTAGAACCGACTCGTCGCGGCGGTTCTAACGAGTATCCACAATCTATGTTCTGAGCAGAAATAAGAAAAATATTCGAAATTATTCATCTGATTTTTTTTCATTTTTCGGTGGCAAAATTTACAATGTATTTGTATAGGCATGGACACACCGCCGTGGAAAAGAGGTTTTTCTTTCTTTTTTTTTTTTTTTTTTTTTCTTTTTTTTTGTACTTGGTATTTAGCAATTTGTTTGTTCTTCCTCGGTTGGTAGCATGTGCTCTGTGATTGTTATAAGAATCTTATATGGGTGTGAGGGGTGGGTGGAAAAATCCGTCCCAAGGGTCACTGTCCGGCATCACGAGGCTTGCCGAGTGATGCCGGACAGTGATCCCGAGGGACGGAATTTTCTATCCACCCCTCACACCCATATTGGATTCTTTTTCTTGCATACCTTCCATTTCTGAGCGCGGATTTTTAATGCTGCAGTCACTTCGGTGACCAACGTCCGCCATATTGTGATGACACTACAGGAATGTTTAGTGACGTCACGTAATGTGCATGACGTCAACCTTAACGACGGCGTATACGAGATCGTATTCAACCAGTACATTTATCAAACACGCGGGAATATTCGATATTGGGTTGAAACACCAGGGTCAGAACATAAATTTCTATCCCACGGTAAAATCACGGATTTCCTTGTCTGGTGTGCAAGAAAAAACATTCTGGTCATTTTCTGTTGTACTTTCTAACGATTACTACGAATAGTAAAATAGAAGTGAGGTCAACACAATTACATGTGACCCACAGCTCCCATCAGAGACACCAAAGGGAAAGAAACACAAACATGAAACAACTAGACCCTAATGGAAACATCAATAGCGGAAAGCCAAAAGGACATTAACTTTCCCACAAAATGGCCATTTTTGACTTTCCAAAACAAAAACTAATATAAGCGATACACACACTCAAAGACCGCGGCAGAAGAACCACCTTGAAAATGTCAGTGAAACGAATTCCACGGGGGGGGGGGGGGGTCCTTTGAGATCAGCGTGAATATTCTGAGAAATCAGAAATAAATTATTGGTTTAGACTCGTATTCTAGACAGGTTTTTAATTATTTGGACCCAATTTTGATTCATATCAGTCTTTGAATCGACTGCCTATTCGAAATTCGCAAAATTGCAGTATGTTTCCTCTGGCTTTCTTTGCCGGATCATTACAGGGTCACTGATGAGACTTTATTAGCCGAAACTGCGTAGTATGACCCATTTTCTTTCTTATGAATGTTTTCATTGCTCTTGAAGGATCTCATTTTAGATTTTTATTTGCGTAGTTTATGATACCGATAACCCTTTTCAAGAAGTTTAGCAGTTAACAATTCATTTCGAGTGTTGAATTCAGTTACATGACTAGACACTCTGGCAAATCAAATTGCGAAATATAAACGCCATAGGACTAATTGCGAAATATAAACACGATGCCGCACGAGGAACATCACCATCAAAGAAAGGAAAATGTACAATCTCAAAATCAAAATCATCGCGTTTATCATAAATTGTTCAAAGAAAAAAAAACATCTACAATAGATAGATGTAAATCTAAAAACAGGGCCTCGGTATCAGAAGAATTTGCTTAATTTAACTGAAGTTCTGGAGGAGGGGGGGTGTAAATTTAAACCCGCCATATAAAACAATTGTCGTAGACGAGACTATGAAACTATAGATACAGAAATTAGAGGAATTGTAGCATTCAAACAGCAAATTTTGAACACAAAAGTGCAGAATAGACTTCATGGCTGCAAAGGCTTTTCTCCTGCCAAGACAAAACATCGGGCCTGCGTTGGACCGATAGCGATACGACGTAGCCACTTCGTATAGCTATCGGCCCGACGATGGCTCGACAGTCTTTGCCGGCTGGGTCTGCACCTTTACTGTTTGGCAATGGCAATGGCAAAGGCAAGCGCAGCAGGCACATGGCGTACTTGTGACGTCACATCAACGTCGGTACGTCATGACGTTTATGCAACGTCAAATATACGTCGGTACAACGTCATGACGTTGCACCGACGTTGATTTGACGTTACTATAGCGACGTGTGCCTGCTGGGTGGGTTTTAAAATATACGTTGTCTTACATGCTTTTTTTAATGAATGATAGGGATTTCTCAGTGAAATCTAAATTGAAATCTTCATTGTTTCAAACAATGAAAATATAATTTTTATTTTTCACTGTTTGTGAATTTGAAATGTCCTCATAAAAATAACATATATACTCTCTGTTTGTTGAAAGTCAATTATCTATACGTCATTAATTTGTGACAGAAATTATGTCCCACACATGTTCATGTCTTTCAGACGTTGATGACGTCATTTTTGCACCTACGAAAGGAAATACTGCACGCGCCCACTGATGAGATTAGCAGCTGCGGACATTATTTAAAAGTAACTTGCAAGTGAACCAGTTTATAAAGTAACATTCAGGTGCAAACTTTTAGTTTACACCCAATATTATAATCAGTTATTATACTGAACACCTCTAAATCGACGCGAAATCACCCTGGAAAACGTTTGTTCTCTGCGAAGATGGCTGACACTTTGAAATTGCATTACCAATTACACTTTAAAGAATGAAAGACACAGAAAATTTGATTTTTTTTTTTTCAGTGTAAGATCAATTTTTATTTCACTCATGAACTCGAAAAAATGTTTTTTTCACTCGTGGGCCCCGCCACTCGTCGCCACTCGTGAAAATACTTATTTTGGTGTTCATTCGATGGAATAAAAATCGAACTTACACTGTAAAATTGTCAAATATCCTTTTTGTTGCTAACATAATATGGAGTCTGTTGAAAACGGTATTTGATAGAGGAATGGCCTTATGGGATGGTTTGATAAAAATCATTTTATTGTAATTTTCATTATAGAACGAAAAATCAAACCTTAGCGCTGGTAGATGAATTCGACCTTGTCAGAAACCTCCATATTTTGGGCCTCCATTTTTGCCACGTGGTCATGGCAACAGGTTCTGTGGGTAATTGTTTGTCCATTGAGAGGTGCGTCGTCTTTCTGTCTTTCTCAAACCGCTTGAGTGCTTCAAGTGTAGCGTTCCAGTCATTGTAGTTTGTCCAACAGCATCTCTCGATTTTACTAGGTGGCACGCCCCAGAAGGCCAGCTCTGTTTTAGCCGCTGGACCACATACATAGGACGGCAGGTGGAGTTCACCAGTGCGTAGATAGTTGAGGACTGCCTGCAAATATATATCAATCTGCCGTTGGCGCTACCGCGCAGAGCTGAAACCAACCAAACGTGTGAATGTGGTCTAAGCCTGCCCAGGAAAAGTGGTGCAAGTCGGACCACTCCTTAAACCCTAGCAGTTGCTTCAGGTGGTAGGGTTTGAGATGTCATCACATCACATGAGTCTCAAAGTCGGGTAAAAGAACCACACAATCGGAAGCAACGTCTCCAAAATTACTAAATACTGTTGGCGTAAAACCTCAACACAAACAAACAAACATACGTGGTGCTGTCATCGTACAAGAAAGAATATAAGAATCTTACATGGGTGTGAGGGGTGGATGGAAAAATCCGTCCCGGGAGGTCACTGTCCGGCATCACGAGGCTTGCCGAGTGATGCCGGACAGTGATCCCGAGGGACGGATTTTTCTATCCACCCCTCACACCCATGTAGGATTGTTTTTATTGCAAATTCTTCCATTTGTCAGCGTGGACGTTTAATACTGCAGTCACTTCGGTTGCCGACGTCCGCCATATTGTAATGTTTGGTGACGTCACGTAACGTGCTGTGACGTCAATCTTAACGACGACACATATGAAGACGTATTTAACCAGTGTATTTATCAAACACCAAAGAATATTCGATCTTGGGTAAGAACACCAGGGTTAGAACATAATTTCCATCCCAAGCTAAAACTCTGGATTTCCTTATATGGTGTGCAAGAATGATTTACCCGGGATGCAATGATATCTACGAAACTCAGATCAGCCATTTTGTCTAAACTCTTCGCTGTTTGGAGAGCTCACGGGTTATAGAAACTCGTAAGAGCAGCGAAGTCTCCACGAAATCTGACCTCAGGCTTCGCTATCGTCTCGGTTTTCTTGTAGTTTCTTTTATCGTGCCTTGGTTGAAGTCTGAAACAGCGAATGACAAACCAACTATACAACCGGTGCGATCAGTGAAATTCAGCGAGGTCTGATCAGGGTCTTCAGTGGTCGCCTGAGCCTCTTACAGTCTCTGGGCAACACAGAAAGAAACAAGCACAGTCCTACACACGCGAACACCTCCATATCCCACTTTATGTAGAGAAAACTGGTGTTGATTGGGTTTTCATTATTTTCATTATTTTTCTGATTTCTGCTCCAAGACATAAGTTGTAAGTACTCGTTAGAACTGCCTCAATGAGGCGGTTCTAATGGGTACCCACAACCTAAGTTTGCAGTAAAGATAAGAAAACCAATGACGGGATTTCAACAGAAAAAAAAATCCCATTTTGGAAATGTAATAAAAACGCACTATGTCGCACGGGTGTGTTCCCGAAATGACTAGTTTTTTTATTGTAGGTTCTCGTGCGCTGGCTTGCATGAAAACGACACATTTAAACAATTTGTTGGTCGGGGATCGGGTTATGGGCAGTGTGTTGATAGAACCCTATCGTGTCACATAGTCCGTGTCAATGAAAAGATGGTCTTTAAACATATTGTCCGAGCAGAATCTCAGTTCACCCTGCTAATCAAAGTTAATCAAAGTCTTCGCTTTATAGATGCTCTTTGATCTGAGGACTATTTGTACAGACAGACAGACAAACAAACTACTTTAGCACTAAAATCGAAGGTTTTTACCACCCGCCTTCATTCAACGATACGCAGTTTAACTATCACCGTATACCATCGACTCCGGAACTTGTTTATCAAAAGTACGAGCGACACCAATACAGTAAAATTCCTCTGTTAAGAACACCTTTGGAACTGTTCAAAAGTGGTCTTAATTGGTCTTTAAGACCACTTTTGAGCAGTCACAAAATCATGTTTGGAACTGTTCATAAGTGGTCTTTAAGACCTTTTTTGAGCAGTTCCAAAGGTGGTCTCTGGCGAGCGGACACTGTATGCCAAAACCACAAAGAAAGAAAAAATGAAACCTACTAAATAAGGTTTTCAGAACAAAATTTGTCTTAAATTTTAGCTGGTCTTAATTCCGGAATTTCACTGTATTTATATCGCCCCACCTATCGGGGCTTGAAGAAATAGATGGGCTGCATGATGCTTTCACGCAGAGCTGAAACCAACTGTACATAAGTACTGGTAAACTGCTTCGAGGTTCTAAGCCTGCTCAGGAAAAGTGATGCAAGTTGGACCGTCCATGCATATAAACCCTATTAGTTTAATCGGGCGGCAGGGCTTGAGATGTCGTTTCATCTCAATGTCGGATAAAAGTCCCACAAAATTGGAAGCACCGTCTCCAAAATGACCTATACAGTGTTGACGGGGAAGTTAAACTTCTAATCAAACAAACAAAAATTAGATTGCAACCAAGGCACGATAACAAAACTACAAGAAAACCGAGAATGGTATGGAACACAGTATGGTATGGAACACAGTATGGTAAGTAAATAAACTTTTTTTTCGGGCTTCTACAGTGTTTTGCCCTTCAAAAACATGAATCTGTGTCAAAGAGATATATAGCTCTTCCCGGCATTACAATAACATACCCGTGCGACATAGTACATTTTTTAGATCTCCAAAATGGCTACTTTTCTGATAAAAAATGTAATATTTTTCTTATTTATACTGCAACATAGGTTGCGGCTGCTCGTTAGAACCACCTCATTGAAGGGTGGCTGAGTAATCTTGTTGGGCCATGTTCAGGAGCATCAACAAATAGGCTATTGGCCATGGTAAGGACATAACAGGTTAAATCAGATCTGCGTTCCAATGATATACTCAGATTCAATGAAAACGCATCACTAGTACTATGTCTCAAATTTTAATTGATTCACAATATTTCCAGCATTTGATCACGTTTATTGAATTATCACTAACAATACAGAACCAGTGCTTCAGCTGAAGTGCACGACCCGCCGGATGCTTTTAGCTTTATGAGTGTTACCATATATGGGTATGGCGGTCATTTTGGTCATGTGACCTGGACCTAAAACGGTTCCCCCAATAAATGCGCCTTATCGTAAGGAGCAAAAATATATCTTATACTTTAGTACTGTATTCTGAATCGTTTGCAGGATAAAATGCATTCTCATTTTTCCAATACAAAAGCATATGTGTCAAAGTTTGACCTAGGCATAATGAAGGTTAATGTCAACCCAGGGTCACCATTTTAGCAATTTATGATGGGCTACGTCCCAGATGCTATTCATCAAGTTTCGTGGAAATCTGCCCAGTGGTTATGGAGAAGACTATTTTTGAAGGGTTTTTACCATATATGGCTTGGCGGACATTTGGTCATGTGACCTGGACCCCATGAGCAAATTTTGGTTTCCCCCATCCAATAGAGGCTCCATATGAAATTTGACTTCAATCGGCCCAACGGTTTCCGAGTTGAAGCAGTTCGAAAATTTTCACATTTTTCGCCTCGGCGAGGCTACACTAAATGGAATGTAATATTTCGCAAGTTCATTGGTTAGATCTCATTAATATCTATCAGTATGCCAAAAATTGTTTAAATATTCCAAGCGGTTTAGTCAATATCCCCATTTTTCACAAACGGGGAACGGACGGACAGACAGACAGACCATATATGGCTTGGCGGCCATTTTGGTCAGGTGACCTGGACCCCATGAGCAAATTTTGGTTTCCCCCGGCCCATAGAGGCTCCATATGAAATTTGACTTCAATCGGCCCAACGGTTTCCGAATAGAAGCAGTTCGAAAATTTTCACATTTTTCGCCTCGGCGAGGCTATACTAAATGGAATGTAATATTTCGCAAGTGCATTGGTTAGATCTTATTGATATCTATCAGTATGCCAAAATTGTTTAAATATTCCAAGCGGTTAAGTCACTATCACCAATTTTCACAAACGGGTTACGGACGGACAGACAGACAGACCATATATGGCTTGGCGGCCATTTTGGTCATGTGACCTGGACCCCATCAGCAAAGTTTGATTTCCCCCATCCCATAGAGGCTCCATTTGAAATTTGACTTCAATCGGCCCAATGGTTTCCGAGTAGAAGCAGTTCGAAAATTTTCACATTTATCGCCTCGGCGAGGCTATACTAAATGGAATGTAATATTTCGCAAGTGCATTGGTTAGATCTTATTGATATCTATCAGTATGCCAAAATTGTTTAAATATTCCAAGCGGTTAAGTCACTATCACCAATTTTCACAAACGGGTTACGGACGGACAGGCAGACAGACCATATATGGCTTGGCGGCCATTTTGGTCATGTGACCTGGACCCCATCAGCAAAGTTTGATTTTTCCCCATCCCATAGAGGCTCCATTTGAAATTTGACTTCAATCGGCCCAACGGTTTCCGAGGAGAAGCAGTTCGAAAACTTTCACATTTTTCGCCTCGGCGAGGCTATACTAAATGGAATGTAACATTTCGCAAGTTCATTGGTTAGATCTCATTGATATCTATCAGTATGCCAAAAAATGTTTAAATATTCCAAGCGGTTAAGTCACTGTCACCGATTTTCACAAACGGGTTACGGACGGACAGACAGACAGACCATATATGGCTTGGCGGCCATTTTGGTCATGTGACCTGGACCCCATGAGCAAATTTTGGTTTCCCCCATCCCATAGAGGCTCCATATGAAATTTGACTTCAATCGGCCCAACGGTTTCCGAGGAGAAGCAGTTCGAAAATTTTCACATTTTTCGCCTCGGCGAGGCTATACTTAATGGAAAGTAATATTCCGCAAGTTCATTGGTTAGATCTCATTGATATCTATCAGTATGCCAAAAATTGTTTAAATATTCCAAGCGGTTAAGTCACTATCACCAATTTTCACAAACGGGTTACGGACGGACAGACAGACTGACAGAATGACAGAATGACACGGTGATTTTAGGGCACTCTTAGAAAATCAACCGACTTCAGTCGGTCACTTTTTCTGCGGGTCGTGCAATTACAGATTTCATTGGATGCAGAGATACGGAGACTCGAATAAGCCCACGCACCCGAAAAATCAAAACCACATATCCTAATAACGGGTATGTCTACCATTAGCATCAAGTGTTGCTTGGCATCGACGCCTTATGCTTCGAATTAAACGCTGTATCTGGTCTTGTGTAATGTTGTCCGCGCCATGACAAGCTGCTGACGGTCGAATGGCGGATAGCGTCGGCTGTACACGTTTTCCGAACGGCAAGCCTTTAAATTCAGTTTATATCTCTTCTAACAATTGGGTTTTCAATAGTTTCCCATCTTTAAATCGAACGCTGTTTACGTTACTTCATTTATACTCAGATTCAATGAAAATGAACCACCAGTACTATACCTCAAATTTTAATAGATTCAAACTGTTGATTGGCGGATGACGTCGGCTGTATACACATTTTCCGAGCTGGTCCCAAAGGTGCTCAATTGGGTTTAAATCCGACTAAAACGCAGGCCAAAGAAGAATTTGCACGTTTTTTTTTTTTTTTTTTTTTTTTTTTGATTGAAAAAGTCCCCATCGTTAGCCTCGCAGAATGAGCACGTGCATTGTCCTGTTGGAAAAGTGTAACGCCACCATTATTGCGTAAAAACGGTACCATCTCAGGCTCTTAGATTTCATCGATGTATTGACGTCCCGTCAAATTGCCGTCAACAACGACGAGTTGGGTTTTGTGGCGCCATGAGATCCCTCTCCACAACATTACGCTACCACCACCCCAACGTGTCACCTGTTTAACACAACTGTCTTGAAATCGCTCCCCACGTCGACGCCATCCTTTACGCCGCCTATCAAACATTTCGTCTGTGAACAGTACGCCACGCCAACGCTGCTGTGCCCATCGGACACTTAAAGCTACTGATTCAACGTTCCGTCTGAGTCGACGCTAGACGGTGATATGGGTCCCTGTCAAAGAAGTAACCACCAGGTTTCGAACACTCTAATCACCCGGTCCCAGCTTCAGTCTATAGTCCATGTTTTCTTGCACACCAGATAAGGTGACCCTGGACTTAACTCCGGGACAGAAACCTTTATCTTTCCCCGGTTATCCTCCCCAAGGATTCGATAAAAATCGAAAACTTTTGCGTGTTCGACCAGCACTGGTTGAATAGGACGTTATGTATGCCGTCATTAAGATTGAAGTCACTGCACGTAATGACGTCAAAACGCCACATATTATTATCAAAATGTGGCGGACGTCGACAATCTAATTGACTTCATAGAAGATCTTACATGAGTGTTTATGTGTTATTGAATTTATTAAACGAGTTGAGGAAAACGGATAAAATGCCAGACTTTGCCGAACATTTTATCGATTTTCTTCAACGGGTTTAATAAATTCAACAATACACGAGCACGACCCTTCCGCTGATTCAAGAAGGGCAGTTGTCAGTTTCTGGCGAAAGATTGTGCACTGTACTGGTTAACCACTTACCCGCCCAGGGAAAGTGTGGATAAGTAAACTGACGGCATCAAAAATGACCTAAAATAGTGTTGACTTGGCCGTTAAACTCCAATACAAACGAACATGAGCACGAATGCAAGATTCTATTTATTATATGACAGTTAAAACGAATTTTATTCACGATTGTTTTGCAACAAAACACTGTCAATATTCCGCCATTTGTAAATGTGACGTCGTTAAGGACGTCGTGCGTGTAACGTTACGGGACGTAT
The DNA here is from genome assembly GCA_963580285.1 of Lucinisca nassula. NCBI lineage: Eukaryota > Metazoa > Mollusca > Bivalvia > Lucinida > Lucinidae > Lucinisca > Lucinisca nassula. The sequence goes on along the minus strand of OY757027.1, from coordinate 32,267,651 downwards.
CTTACTAATTTGAATATTAAATCCACTATAGTGGATTATCGAACTAATTACATGGCGTTATTACATTCTCAGACGTTATATGATAAATCAAAAAACAAAATCCGCTCACAGAAATGAACGGTATGCAAGAAAAAGAATCGTACGTAAGTGTGAGGGGTAGATAGGAAAAGGATGCCGGACAGTGTTCCTCGGGACAGATTTTTCTATCCAGCTTCACACCCGCGAATGATTCTATGAATCTTACCCTAAATATATCTGGATCCCTGTCGAAGAAGTATCCCCCAGCTTTCGGTCTGTAGTTCCGCCTTAAGAATTCCTCGTTAGACAGCACGCTGACATTGTCTTTCTTTATCGTCTCTCGTAGAGTCTCGAAAATTTCACCACCAATATTGAACACAATGATGTCATCTTCGTCAGATGACTTGCTTGTTGAGGCCACGCGATTCTTCTCCTTGTGGGTTAGTTCTGAATGATTTGCTCGGTGGTTCGTTTCTTGGTCGTTTTCCATATTTCCACATCGACGGTTTTTACATCACCAATGGATCCATTTATATTTCATTTAAATTACCATTTCAAGCAGAGAGAAGCTCTGAAATAGATATCAATAACTCTATTACAGCAAACCTGACAGTTGGTGTTATTTTGTGATTTTATTGCCAAGTCAACAGCTAAAGTCATGTCGGGTTGATCAGTTACTTTACCGTTCCTGTATAGGGCGCTAGGCCTACACTCTCTTAGCGGTTTTCTAGTACTTAACCCATTGAGTACCAGAAACCCCAAAACGGGTAATTGGCAAACAGTGCAGGCCCAAATCAGACGCCGCAAAATGCGGCGTCTGATCAGGGCCTACACTGTTTGCAAAAAGTTAAGCCATTTTCCAAACACATTTTGAAACACAACCTGTCACCCCTAAATTTCGAAATGGACTCCTGCCATATATAAGGAGGAAGATTCCATTTGGTACAAAACGGGTTAATATGATCGGGAGGAACGTTGTTTCATCATTGATTCGACGTTGAGTCATCAACGTTGTGTACGACTCAACGTTGTATGCATGCTGCGTACCATCTGCCCGTATTGGCCATGAAGATAACACACGCGTGTGAGATAAGGATTTCTTTCATGTCTCCAAAAATTACCGCCTATTTTATCACCCCCCAAAAAAATGAAAAATTTCAGAAAAAAAATTCTGACATTTTGTATTGTTTTGCATTTCTCTGCACAAGACAGTTTGTTGGTTATCGTTTGAACCGCCTCGGGGAGGCGGTTCTAACCAGTACCCACAATTTATGTTTGTGGTTCTCGTTAGAACACAATCTATGTTTTGAGCAGAAATGAGAAAAATAATTTATACCCCCGTAAACCCCAGCTTTACTATATAAAAGTGGGGTTCAAAAGGTAGGGTCAAAATATATAGGCATGTTTTCCTGATGTCTAATGTTATTTTCCATTCTGCATACACGGATTGTGGTGTTTGTAAAAACCGCCTCTGCGAGGTTGTTCTAAAGAAAACCCAGTATCTATAGTGTTTTTAACAATAATAAGGAAAATAATGTAAATATTTGTAAAAAGAAATATCCGGCCATCTTATTCAGCCTGCTTGTTTGTTGAGTCTAACTTTGTAAATATTTGTAAAAATATCCGGCCATCTTATCCAGCCAGCCTGTTTATTGAGTCTAACATTGTAAATACTTGTAAAAATAGCCGGCCATCTTATTCAGCCTGCCTGTTTGTTGAATCTTACATGGTAAATATTTGTAAAAATATCCGGCCATCTTATTCAGCCCGCCTGTTTGTTGAGTCTAACATTGTAAATATTTGAAAAATATCCAGCCATCTTATCCAGCCTGCCCGTTTGTTGAGTCTAATATTATAAATCCGGCCATCTTATTCAGTCTGCCTGTTTGTTGAGTCTATATGATTCGCCTCCTGGTGGTTTCGTTCTGAATCTGTGGTTGTTTTTTCTATCGTGGACAGTTCTTACGTTACCAGCGCGTTCATTAATGCTATTCATTTAGGCGGTTCATACATGTACCTTTAATATTTGTTCACATAGTCTGTCACCATGTTAACAAGGACATGTAATGAACAATCCATGTGAATCCAACTTTGTGTAGAGAAAGCTGCGTTTAAAAAGTATACATTATTTTTCTTATTTCTGCTTCAGTACATAGGTTATGGGTACTCGTTAGAACCGCCTCAATGAGGCGGTTCTAACGATCACCTACAACCTATGTCAGAACTATGTACTCGTTAGTTTGTCTGTTTGTTTGATTGGAGGTTTAACGTCCCAGTCAACACTGTAAAGGTCATTTTGGAGACTTTGCTTCCAATTTTGTGGGACTTTTACCCGACATTGAGATGAAATGACATCTCAAGCCCTTTCGCCCAATGAAACCAATAGGGTTTATTAGCATGGACGGTCCGCCTCGCACCGCAGTTCCTGGACAGGCTTAGATCCTCTAAGCCGTTTACCACTACTAGGGTGCAAGCCGGATTCAGCTCTGCGTGGAAGCATCATGCAGCCCATATATTTCTTCAAGCCCCTATGAGCGGGGGCCGGTACTCGTTAGTACCGCCTCAATAAGGCGGGGTTCTAACGCACACCTGCAACCTATGTTTTGAACATAAGCAAGAAGAATATGACAAATTTTTATCAAAAAATTAACCGTTTTGTATGGGACGCCCTTTTACTATGCATTCCCTCTTTATAGATATCCATAATTATTCATGGATATCAATAATTCAATTATGATTATCCATAATTGTTTATGGATATCAATAGTTATTGATATCCATAATTCGAATTATGGATATCCATAAATCGATCTGAATTATGAATATCCATAAAAAGAATTATGGATGTCCATTATTCGATTTATGGATATCTATAATTTGATTTATTGGTATCCATAATCCAAATCGATTTATGGATATCCATAATTATGGGTATCATTCATTCGAATTATGGATATCCATAACTCGGTCCATTTATGTATATCCGTAATTCGATTTATGGATATCCATAATTCGTCTTGGCAAATAAATACATTAAAATTGACTGAAACCAAATGATTTTGCGGTGAATTATGGATATCCATAGTTCGAAATATGGATATCCATAATTCAGCCCGATTTATAGATGTCCATAGTTCGAATTATGGATATCCATAAATCAGCGGAATAATGCATATATATTTTTTGAATTATTGAAGTTCATAACTGGAATTAGTGATATCCATAATTCGAATTATGGATATCCATAAATCGCTCTGAAGTAATGATATCCATAAATCGAATTATGGATATCTATAAATATAGATTAAATAGTAAAACGGCACCCCATAGTGTTTTTTTTTTTTTTTTTTTTTTGGTTTTACGGCCCTTTCAAGATTATTTCACTCATATCGAGCCGATCGTAAATCAGAGGTGGGCGAAAGCCGGAGTACCCGAAAAACCACCTGACCTTCCGTTGTAGAACTTGGCTTCGCACGTGTGACCCGAGCGAGGCTCGAACCACAGCGATGAGAGACCTAATGATCAAGAGTCAGCGCTCTTAACCACTAGGCCACGGAGGCCCGTCCCCCATAATTTTGGAGATACGTTGTATGAAAGAACAGATGTTATTGAAATGTATTACAGAAAAATACTTTGATCCTCATGGCCTATTTTCCTTTAAAACGTAGACTCCTTTTGACACGGGAGACAAAATTTAATTTTTAAAGAACCGCCCCTTTCTTAACCCTTGTCCTGCTGAATATTCATATATGCCACACCCACTGCCGATTATCAACCAATCAGATTATTTAATGCAAATTATTGCAACAAATTCACAATCTGCATAGCAAACAATGTAGATCCTGATCAGATGGCTTCGTTAGAAGCCATCTGATCTGGATCTTCATTGTTTGGAAAATAAGGCATATCCGGGCTCAGCAGGATAAGGGTTAACCCATTGCAAGAGGGAAACGCCTAAAGAGGTGCCTTGGCAAATAGTGCAGGCCCAGATCAGACGCCGCAGAACGCGGCGTCTGATCAGAGCCTGCACTATTTGCTGACAGAAGTTTCCATCAAAAAACGAATAAAAACGAAAACAAAGGCATACCACCCCTTATATGATACATGGACTTGTCCAACATATAGCAATGGAAGAGTCCACTAGAATACAATGGGCTAAACCATAATCTTTGTTACAACAGTGGATTCCAAATCGTGTGTACCTTCGGGGTTAATTATCACAGACTTGCCCCCGCCCGTCGGGGCTTGGAAAAATAGACTGGGCTGCATGATGTTTCCGCGCAGAGCTGCAACCGACCGCACATGCGTACTGGTAAACCGCTTACGGCGTCTAAGCTTGCCCAGGCAAAGTGATGCGAGTGAGACCGTCCCTACATATAAACCCTTTTGGTTTGTTTTTGGCGGGCTAACGAAATGATGCTTATGTGACTCTACTTCTCCAAGTTTAGGTGACTCCAGTCACATGCGGTTTATTCCGTCGAAGTTTCAGTCACATAACACCCATTTCGTTAGAAAAAAAATCTGTGAAAGGGCACATATTAAACCTCATATAATACGAACAAAAGCAATGAACAAACAAATACTTCTCACAGACACTGACTAGCCATGGCAGCCAGTATTGTTGTAAGATCTTGACTTACAGATTATAAACGCATTGAAAACATACCCTGAGAAATTAATCCAGTGCAGCCATATTAGATTTAACTTCTTTCGCTTTAATATATTTTAATTAATTTGGTTTAAATAACAAGAGTTTAATACCTTAAAACGATGTGCTTGTTAAGCGATAAACAAAATTTATTTAGTCATTTATATTAATAAAAATCAATGGATGTTTACTATATATAAACTAAGTTATCAACATATACAATACCCATGAAATGATCCAAATTATTTGATAAATCAAACTAATATAGTTAACGGCACTATTTTTAGTTGAAGATCAACATAAGTTCGATTTACTTTTCTTTCAGTTTTTTGTACTTGCTGGCAATTCAGGGATTAAATGCACAATGGATTTCGGATTACAAAAAAAGTGATAACTAACCGTTACTATATCAGATATAGGATCAGAATTGTTGCTGATGATACGTAGAATATGGCATTCACTCACCTGAACCTGTGATATGGGAAGTTAGTTCCTAACTCTCGCTTAAGAGTGAAACTTAGTTCCGTTATCCTCAGATGAGGAAATGATCGGAAATGTTCTTTTATTTAGAGGCTCTTCATTCTTTAAATAGAGGATCTTACATGAGTGTTCATGTATTATTGAATTTATTAAACGAGTTGAGGAAAAGGGATAAAATGCGAGACTTTGCCGAGCATTTTATCCCTTTTCCTCTACGAGTTTAATAAATTCAATAATACACGAGCACGAATGCAAATATGATATTTAAAACGCATTTTATTCACGATTGTTTACGAAAAAATGTCAATTTTCCGCCGTTAGTAAACGCGACGTCGTTAAGGGCGTCGTGCATGTAACGTTACGGGACGGATCTAGCTAATTTGCATATTTAATCCATTAGTGGATTATCGAAAATATTACATGGCGTTATTACAGTCTAAGACGCGACGTCATATGATAAATGGCGTTATTACAGTCTCAGACGCGACGTCATATGATAAAAGGTTTTATCATAGGACGTCGCGTCCGAGAGTGTAATAACGCCATGTAATATTTTCGATAATCCACTAGTGGATTAAATACGCAAATTAGCTAGATACGTCCCGTAACTTTACATGTACGACGTCGCGTTTACTAATAGCGGAATATTGATATTTTTGTAAACAATCGAGAATAAGACGCGTTTTAAATGTCATATGATAAATAGAATCTTGCATTCGTGCTCATGTATTATTGAATTTATTACACTCGTTGAGGAAAAGGGATAAAATGCTCGGCAAAGCCTCGCATTTTATCCCTTTTCCTCAACTCGTTTAATAAATTCAATAATACATGAGCACTCATGTAAGATCCTCTATGAACATCATTACAAGTACTATTTATTAAAGTTCAAAAATGCTTATCCTCAGTGCACATGCGTCCCAACATTCCGGCGCTTAATTATCGGTCGATATATATAGTATCAGCTGGCCGTATTTTTTCCTAATATATTTTGTCAAGCAATTTTTCTAATAGTTCCAATAATAGATACATTTTTGCCAATTTTCGCATTCATGAAAGTGAAATGTCACGTTGACCTGATAAAGCTCACCTGTCCCGAGACGCCATAATCTTTATGAGGTCGCGGTGTTACAATGCAGTTAATATATGGGGTAACTGTTAAATCACTTTACCAAGCTCTTATAATTATTATCCATGTAAACATATTGAAAACTTAGTAAAAAAAGTAAATATTATTTCTGTCTTTTCCTTTATATCTGCTCAAAACAATAATAGATTGTCCCCAGCTAGGGCAACGTCAAATCAACCTCGGTGCAACGTCACGACGTTGCACCGACGTGCATATGACGTTGCATAAAGGTCATGACATTGTACCGACGTCATGGGTCGGTACTCTATGGTTAAAGCAGAAATAAGGCACTACTGCACAACATTTTTTCATAAAAAAGAAGGATATGTCGCTTTTTTAGAGACGTGGAAGATAAGTTTATCCCACACGGCCTTTTTCGCTTTAAACGAGTAATGCTGATAATGATGAACTTGTTATTCTTACCTCAAAACACATAAATCGTCCCGCCCATCGGGGCTTCAAGATATAGATTGGACTGCATGGTGCTTCCGCGCAGAGCTGAAACCGACCGAGTACTGGTAAACCGCTTAGAAGGTCAAAGAGTGGTGCGAGCCGGAACGCTTCATAAACCCTAGTTGTTTCTTTGATATTAGGGCTTGAGATGTCATTTCATCTAGATGTCGGGAAATAAGTCCCACAAAATCGGAGGTAACTTCTCCAAAATCACCTATATAGTGTTGACGGGAATGTAAAATACCTAAAACTAACATGCAGTCAATACCTAAACATTAAGCCAATATAAAATACACAAAATTCATCATTTCTTCGGTAATTTTAAACTTACCTTATTTTAAAATTCAACCCCAAAAATAAAACACACAAATGCATCACTTGTTGGGTAACTTTAAACTAACCTTAAACTTTAATATTAAACCCCAAAATACTTCAACATCATTAAAAATGTTAAATCCTTCCGCAGTCTTTGTGTGATTTTCGCTCCAAGCAATGTCTTAGGAAAATCTATCATCGGGCCACCGCAGAAAACGCCCTTCATCAAGATAGACACGTGGTCGAGCTTGGTTTTCCCATTCTAGAGTCCCTTAAAGTTTCAATAAACCATTAGTCATATTAGCAAAAAAATAGACCCTGTTGAGTTTGCGTAGGGACACTGACACATTTCGGATCCTCACATGTGACCAAATATAGGATTGATCGTGCGGGGATCCAGGTGACATTTTGCCGCTCAACGTGAAAAGAGTATCTTTACAGCATGAAATGGGAACAGTGGAGGTCCTGGCATGCGCGCAAGCTCGCCAGAACCTCCACTGTTTCCATGCATGTTAATTGGTCTAAGATGCTCTTTTGTGCTGGCATATGAGATGGAAAAACTTCAAAATTCAGGTTATCGCGTGTTTGCATACGGGCTTGAAACGGCTTCACTGAACCATGAGTCGATAACCATCAATAACGCCGCAATGTACATTATCGTGAAAATAACACATTTTGTAGGTTTTTGGCGGGTTTATAGCTCTTTAAAGGTCTCTCTCTCTCTCTCTCTCTCCTTACGAAAACACGGCTATACAAATACATTGTAAACTTTACCGCCAAAAAAGCGATAATTTTGAGAGAAAAAAGTGTGATATTTTTCTTATTTCTGCTTCAAATATAGATTGTAGGTACTCGTTAGAACCGTCTCATCGTGGCGGTCTAACGAGTAGCTACAATCTATATTTTAGAGCAGAAAAAAAGAAAAATAAGGTATACCCCTGTAAACCCCAGTTTTACTATATTACAATGGGGTTCAAGGGGGTCAAAAGTATATACATGTAGGTGTGGTTTCATGATGAGAGTGGTGTGGTACAGGTGGTTGTAGACACAGCTGGATCGGTGCGATATGAGCTACAAGTGTTGACTGGGCCATCAGTGTCCAAACAAAATCAAAACAGTTTTGCATGAATTTAAACAAGCATGAATCACAATGGAGGACACAGCAACATTCTGGCGTCAGACCCAGCTGTAAAACGATTGTAAAATTTGGTTTTACAACTCATTTGCATAAAACTGCAGGTGAATGTACTTTTTTATTAACGCTTACCGCTCTGTTTGTTTGTTTGTTTGATTCGAGGTTTAACGTCCCCGTCAACACTGTAAAAGTCATTTTGGAGACGTTGCTTCCAATTTTGTGGGACTTTTACCCGATATTGAGATGAAATGACATCTCAAGCCCTGTAACCAAATGACACCAATAGGGTTTATAGGCATGGACGGTCCGACTCGCACCGCTTTGCCTGGGCAGGCTTAGATCCTCTAAGCGGTTTACCAGTACTCGGTTGCGATCGGTTTCAGCTCTGCGTGGAAGCATCATGCAGCCCGTCTATTTCTTCAAGCCCCAATGGGCGGGGCGTGCTTACCACTCTGTGTAAAGATTTCGGCGGACTTCATTATTAAATATTTCTCTTTTATTTGGGCCCCGCCAAGCGATTTTGGTACTTATCACCTATGCGAGCAGCGAAGGTTCAGGCGAGCCTGCGCATCCGCGCAGTCTCGCCAGAACCTTCGCTGCTCGCTCATACAAGCAGTGAATCAAGAGGAACCTTCAGACAGAAAGCCATATTCCTGGCCCCTCTGAATGGCTGGGCATGCGCAGTTAAAATTTGTCATGACGGAATGCTCGAAGACACAAATTCGCTTGACGGGGCTCATTTTTCTTTGAAAACAGGTTTTGACATTCCATTACTGTATTAGCCCAGAGAGTGGTAAAGGTTTCAGTAACCGTTTCGTGTTGATTTTTTTATATTTACTTTCTCAGTGTTTTTGCAGAAAACCCCTAATATTTAACTATTGTGACGTCATATTGGTCACACTTCAATAGTTACATTCACATTGCATTTACAGAAAACCCATATAGTTAATGTTGTTATGCCCCCGTCATTTTAAAATGGGGGACGGTGTGTGTGTGTGTGTGTGTGTGTCGGGGAGGGGGGGGGGCATACAGTATCACCGCTGTCCGTACGTACGTCGCATACGAAATGGTTTCTGTGCGATATCTTTAGAAAAGATTGCTGGATTGATACATGTATATAATATTAAGGTTCCTCAATACAGTTACTTAGCTATATTTGAGGTACTGAAAAAATCATATTTGCAAATAATTACCCAAAAAGATGTTTCATCAGATGGTAGTCCATGTAAATGTAAGAATATGGAAGCCAAAGATTTTTATTCGAAAGTCACCATTTTAGTAATTTATTGCATTTTTCCTTGGTTTTGCAAAAAAAATGATATCTCAATCCACAGAACCACAATGTGTAAAATACTATAATAGAAATGTGGCTCAAGGTTGCCTTTAGGTACTGCAACAGAGGAATTTCAAGTAAAATACCTAAATAGTACTGAAAATTAATGATTCCCAAAAATTAACAAGATGTGTTTGTGATACACGAACATGTCCCCGGGCATGGTCATTTTTTATTCAAAGTTGCTCACAGTTCAAGATTTTTGTCTGTGTGGGAAGCCCTTGACACAAGAAACTTACATGTCAAATATGAAAGCTCTATCTTAAACGGTTCAAAAGTTATGAACAATAATATTTTTTTTCTTTAAAGTAGGTCAAGGTCACAGGTAAAAAAAAATGCATGAATGTAAAGCTCTTGTCACAAGGAACCTACATGCCAAATATTAAGGCTCTATCTTAAACGGTTCAAAAGTTATGAACAATTTTATTTTTTCTTTTAAGTAGGTCAAAGGTCAAGGTCATGGTCCAAACATTTTGCATGAATGAAAAGCTCTAATCACAGGGAACCTACATGCCAAATATGAAAGCTCTATCCCAAACGCTTCGAAAGTTATGACAAAAAATATTTATTTTTTTAAGTAGGTCAAGGTCACAGGTCAAAATTTTTGCATTACTGTAAAAAGTCTGTCACAAGGAACCTACATGCTAAATACGAAGGCTGTATCTCAAACGGTTCAAAAGTTATGACCAATGTTACCTTTTTCTTTCATGTAGGTCAAAGGTCAAGGTCACAGGTCAAAATTTTTGTGTGAATGTAAAGCTTTTGTCACAAGGAACCTACATGCAAAATATGAAGGCTCTATCTCAAACCGTTCAAAAGTTATGACCAAAATGGTATTTTTTATTTTAACTAGGTCAAAGGTCAAGGTTACAGGTCAACATTTTTTGTGTGAATGTAAAGCTCTTGTCACAAGGAACCTACATGCAAAATATGAATGCTCTATCTCAAACCCTTCAAAAGTTATGACCAAAATGTTATTTTTTATTTTAAGTAGGTCAAAGGTAAAGGTCAAGGGCACAGGTCAAATTTTTTGCATGAGTGTAAAGCTTTTGTCACAAGGAACATACATGCTAAATATGAAGGATGTATCTCAAGTGGTTCAAAAGTTATGACCAATGTTATTTTTTTCTTTTAAGTAGGTCAAAGGTCAAGGTCAAGGTCACAGGTCAAATTTTTTTGCATGAATGTGAAGGTCTTGTCACAAGGAACCTTCAGGTCAAATATGAAAGCTCTATCTTAAACGGTTCAAAAGTTATGACCAACGTTAAAGTTGTCCACGTACAAACCAACAAACCAACAAACCTACAAACCAACAAACAAACAAACAGACAGGGCAAAAAACAATATGTCCCCGCTATCGCTACCGGGGACATAAAAAAAATGTAATTATCTCACCTGGTACTATTTTAAATTCAGTGTATGGTAGCCAAAAATGACCAGTTCTACCAATTTGGCAACAAGCTCATTGATTGGGTTGAGGTGTTGAAATCTCTTGCATTTAGCTTGTAAAATGATTGCCCTTCTTTTGGTGCTTTCAGTTATTCATTTTATATATTTCAGTCATGCAATTTATAACAATTCATGCAATCACTGCACCAAAGTTTCACTGTGTTACTGATTGTGTTTACAGGATGGTTGATTTGATACTTGATAAATCAAAAACAAAAAATTGAAATTAAGAGAAGCCAACAGTCTATCCCCATATATGAACTGAAAGACTGAAAGCAGCCTGTTCAGCACCAGAAACTTTGTGCAACTTCCAATAACTACAATGGTATAGAAATGATTTTTACCCATTGGTTTGTTACATTGGTTCACATGAGCCACCATAAATAAATCAGTGATTTTTTGACAGGCGAACTTCTGGACAACACAAAGGTTATATTTATCTAATCTATTAAATGATCTGTTGTGTCACCTACTTACCAATGTGTAGGCTGGTTAAAACTCACAGAAGCCCAATGCATGTAATATGTTTTGATGAAAAAAGGTTGACAATTTTATTTTTTCAATGCGTTTACTTGAAGCTCGACCGAACAATACAATCCGGACAATGTTACACATAAAAATAGTTCGGAAAATGAATGCATACTTTTCATTCATAAAGTAACAAACAAATTATGTTAGAAAGTACCTGAAATTAGTTGCAAGACAGTTTCAAATATGAGAATTACGTTTAAAAACAATGGTGTACCATTATTATTTTTGGGAAATTAGTTCCAAGGCGTATGAATACTATTTTAGTTGGCAAGATGGATATCTCCTCAATTTGACAGCTACAATAATTTATCAGTGATGACAGGCTTCCAAGATAGGCGATGGCATGATGCTGTATGCAGGGAGAAGGCTATATAGCTGAATTTTCAAGGTATATTCATTGATGATGGGCAAAATTAAATGTGGAATGCATAAATGATTAGCATTCTGAGCATTCAGATTAACCGCAAAAAAAAAGAAGATGCCGGCGCCCATGAAGAAAAACATGTCAAAGTTTTTTTTCTGGTTTTCAATTTAGGTAGGCTTTTTGATAGAAAGCTTGGTCCGAGTCGCAAGTATTTGATGTGAACTATTGATCTGCAGCTGTTTTAGTAACTTGTAAAAAGGCTAGAAAGCAGTTTCATTTTTTTCCTGGTAAAAGTGAAAAATACAGAATTGCATTTATTTTCAAAGGCACCGAGATGTAGCTAATGCAAGAAAGTACTTGCTGTAATAACCGTTGGTATCTCCAGACCTTTTTCTTCTAGGGCAGGCACTTTAAAAGGAAATCAGGATCATATTTTGGGAAAAAATAACATGCAAATCTCACACCTATATTTTTCTTGTGCAAATGTATTGAGGAACCTTAAAATACAGGTCAAGTGCGATTTCAGGTAAAATCCGCTTATTGATATGAGACTTATGGCCTTTTTTTCAATTTAATTTTTACATGAAAAATGGTTTCCGTGCGATTTGATGGATCGGATTCATATTTTATACACAGGTATATAATCATGAAATACAGGTCAAGTTCGATTTCGAACAAAATAGAAGTGTCGGCAATGATCAGGAATCGATAGAATTAACCTACAGCTCCTATCAGAGACACCAAAGGGAAAGAAACACAAACATGAAGTTACTGGCGATTTATTTATGTTGTTGTTTGTTACTTACTGTGTGTATCACTTGTGTCTTTTGGTTTTGGATGGCCATATGGCCATTTAGTGGGAAAGTAACTGTCCTTATGGCCTTCCTTTGTTTAGGTTTCCATTATGGTCTGGTCGCTTAATGTTTGTATTTCTTTCCCTTTGGTGTCTTTTATGGGTGGAGTAAGTTAATTGTATCAATTCCTGATCTTTGTTTTACTTCTACTTTACCCTATGGAAACATCAATAGCGGAAAGCCAAAAAGACAGTTACTTTCCCACAAAATGGCCAATTGCTTGGGGGGGGGGGGGGGGCTCAAATCGATTTTACGCGGCCGCAATCATTGCCCTTACTTCCGTCGCAATCTTGACAAATAATTTGTTCAGTTCGCATGAAGGCCTCCTACCTCATCAGTGCAACATCTCCGTGAACACAAAAATCAAACTATCACAGAGATGAAACAACGGTGATTACTCGACAGCAAGAAACCACTGAAATGCTGGAGCAAAAGATAACCAACAGATAGACTCCGATGGGTCCGACCAGAGACAGAGCATCGGGCACCAACCAACCTTACATAAAATTAAATTCTCTCTAATTCTCAGTAAAGCTTTATGCTGGAACCGTCATAGAATCTGAGACCTGACCCACAGGCATGCAATTAAAGAGGGAAGCAAAGTTGTCAATTGTGATTGGGTAAACTACCATGCATGCAGTCTGTCGTATACCCAATCTTTTTATATCGAAGAATGATTTTTTCGAAAAGGGAAATGTCATTACTCTAGTGCCTACTTTTAATGATGGATTTTAAGATAACTTCACATAAATCTTGGGCATTATGATATCTCAAGCAGGTTCGACTTTCAAGGTCTTCCACTCAACGTCAAGGTCACTGTGGCTATTTTTAGAAAAAAACTTTGTCATCGCTATAGCGCCTACATTTATTGATGGATTTTAATTCAAGTTCACACAAATTTTGAGTATGATAATATGTCGAGCAAGTTTGACTTTAAAGGTCCCGGGCTTAAGGTCAATGTCACCGTGACTTTTTTTTTAGAAAAACATTGTCATAGCTCCTGCGCTTACATTCCTTGATGGATCTTGATATAACATTACACTGTTCCGCTGTCAATAGGAAAATTATGGGAAATTGTTTTCTTGCACACCAGACAAGGAAATCCGTGATTTTACCCTGGGATAGAAATTTATGTTCTGACCCTGGTGTCCCGACCCCAAATCGAATATAATCGCGTGTTTGATAAATGCACTGGTTGATGACGACCTCGTATTCGCCGTCGTTAAGGTTGACGTCACAGCACGTTACGTGACGTCACTAAACATTCAAGCAGTGCCATTACTATATGGCGGACGTCGGTAACCGAAGTGACTGCAGCATTAAAAATCCGCGCTAAGAAATGACAAGGTATGCAAGAAAAAGAATCCTACATGGGTGTGAGGGACGGATAGAAAAATCCGTCCCTCGGGATCACTGTCCGGCATCACGAGGCAAGCCTCGTGATGCCGGACAGTGACCCTTGGGACGGATTTTTCCAGCCACACCTCACACCCATATAAGATTCTTAAATTCTTCTTTCATTTCAGCCCTTTAACAAGATTTTTTTCCGTCATATGATGGATTGGAAATAATGGGAATTTAAGTAATAAAGGTAATTTATTTCTTAAATTAATACATTGACTCACGCGACATGGGTGACGTCAAAATAAACAACGTGTTTTCCGCCCCCGACCATCGGGGCTTGAAGAAATAGATGGGCTGCATGATGCTTCCACGCAGAGCTGAAACCGTCTGCACACTAGTACTGGAAAACCACTTAGAGGATCTAAGCCTGTCCAGGAACCGCGGTGCGAGGCGACCTTCCATGATTATAAACCCTATTGGTTTCATTGGGCGACAGGACTTGATTTGTCATTTCATCTCAATGTCGGGTAAAAGTCCCACAAAGTTGGAAGCAGCGTCTCCAAAATGACCTAAATAGTGTTGACGGGGACGTAAAACCTCAACTCAGACAAACAAACAATTTATTTCCGCGCTATGCTTATTGTGTTACAAACTGGTGCAAGTCAGACCACTACTTAAACCCCTGGCGATTCCATGGCTTGAGATGTCTTTTCATCTCAATGCCGTGTAAAAGTCCCACAGAATCGTTAGTAAATCCACCTATATAGTGTTGACGGGTACGTTAAACCGCAACACAAAAATACACAATTAATTCTATTGAAATCTTATTATTAGATTTGTCCCCATTAGGTCGAGTTCTAAATTTCCTTTAGGATAAGATACATTGGCATGTGAATGCAGGCGTGCATACTATTTTAATGACTTTTCTACGTCAATGCTTAAGATGCTAGTCATAGGACTGAATTTTAATGAAACTATACTCATTAAAACTCAATGAAGGTGGCTTATTGAAAAAAATGGCCTATATTTTCTGCTGTGGTTGTGACCTTAGTTTTTCATAGATCGCGATTTTCTCTTGGGATCGGATTAAAATATTTCATATGTCAAAAGGCACCCACATTCAATTGCAAGCTACATTCGTCATTCGTAGTCACAGGTCCGCGCCAAGCGAAAATGAATATTTGGAATCATGCGCACAGCGAAGACTCAGATCAGACTGCGCATTCGCGCAGTCTGATCTGAGTCTTCGCTGTGCGCTGAATGATTAACCTTTGCCCCAAAAACCTTCTGCATAAAATCAGGGAAGACGTGGTTCTGCGCGAGCGCGTAAGCAAGAGCATTTGTTTGTTTGATTTGAGGTTTAACGTCCCCATCAACACTGTAAAGGTCATTTTGGAGACGTTGCTTCCAATTCTGTGGGATTTTTACCCGACATTGAGATGAAATGACATCTCAAGCCCTGCCGCCCAATGAAACCAATAGGGTTTATTAGCATGGACGGTCCGCCTCGCACCGCGGTTGCTGGACAGTCTTAGATCCTCTAAGCCATTTGCCAGTACTAGTGTGCGGGCCGGATTCAGCTCTGCGTGGAAGCATCATGCAGCCCATATATTTCTTCAAGCCCCTATGGGCGGGGGCCACAAGCAAGAGCATTTGAGTCGTGTGTTAAAAACACGCGCCAGAGCGCGATAAAAACTGTCTTTGGGGCGTAGGACCTGGTTAGACACAAACCAACCTGCTCAGCTACACAGACTAGTAAGAGTCTTGAAATTTTAGATAGAGAAACTAGCGACATTATACTATCCAACCAGTGAACAACAAAGGCTCAGATCAGCCTGCGCATCTGCGCAGGCTGATCTGCGCCTTTCTTGTTCGCAAACGACAAAAGCAGGTTTTCTAATGACGTCTTTGGTGCGGCCCAATTTTTAAATATTTAGCTACGCAGTGGTATGATGCTAATCCATTTTGAAAATCATTCTAGTGGTAATAATTTTATGCCTAAAATAACCAAACCGCCCACTGGCAGAGACACATTTGTGGAGAGGAAAGGTTATACAGTTGACTCTCATTATCTCAAACTCTCATATCTCAAAGTATTGCTTAAGTCAAACTAAATTTTGGGCACTGTTGCATTAATTTTCTAAGTTAATCTCAAACTACTGTTATCTCAAACCAAATTTGTAATCCCGTGGAGTTTGAGATAATATCTTGGCGCACAAGTTATTACATGTATCTTGTGCGTACAAGATAATGTCTTGTTCGCACAACTTTTGCACAACATAGATCTTGTGCGGACAACATACTATCTTATACGCACAAGGTATTTGTCCGCACAACTTAATATCTTGTGCGGACAACATAATATCTTATGCGCACAAGATATCGCATGCGCACAACAAAATATCTTGTTCGCACAGGATTATTATCTTGTTCGCACAATGTAATCAGACGCATAAGATATTTTGTTGTCCGCACAATATATGTGTTGTGCATACAAGATAATATGCTGTGCGAACAGCCGGATAATATCTTGTGCTCTCAAAATATTAAGCTGTGCGCACAAGATAGTATGCTGTCCGCACATGATATATTATGTTGTCCGCATATGATCTTGTTCGCACAAAATATTAAAAAAAATGCATGTCCCTTCCCGGTTTCCGTAGTATAGTGGAAAAGGGGAAAAAGTTGGAAGCAAGGACTATAAATCAGAACTGAAACTCTTCAAGGGGTGTAGAAGGTTTTTTTGTTGTTGTTGTTGTTGTTTTATGGGCCAAACTAGTTGGTTTCGGTCAATTAAAGCCCATCAGTGACCCTCAAATATTTTCAAAATCTCGCAGCGAAATCAATGTCCAAAAAAAAAAAGAAAAAGTAGAAGATATAAGCCACACAATGACGAACCGGCCCCCGCCCATCGGGGCTTGTAGAAATAAATGGGCTGCATGATTCTTCCATGCAGAGCTGAATCCGATCACACGAGTACTGGTAAACCGCTAAGAGGATCTAAACCTGCCCAGAGCGGTGCGAGTCAGACCGTCCATAACCATTTTGGTTCCACTCGGCGACAGAGCTTGAGATGTCATTTCATCTCAATGTCGGGTAAAAGTCCCACAAAATAGGCAGCAACGCCTCCAAAATGACCTATATAGTGTTGACGGGGACGTTCAACATCAAATCAAACAAACAAACCACCCAATGACGAAGGGCAGAGAAACTCTATTTATAGCGACCCACTCTGTACAGAGAATTGTGGACATTGTATATTGTTATTAATATTATTACTAATGCTCAAACGAACAGCAGCTATTGTCAAGTTTAAATCCTTAACGCTTATCCCGCTGCATAAATTAGTTTTGCCACACCCACTTACATTTCGACCAATCAAGTTACTTTATGTAATTTATTCATTCAAATTCGCAAACTTAATGAAAAACAGCGTAGATCCTGATCAGACGGCTTCTTCAGAAGCAATCTGATCTGGATCTACACTGTTTGCAAAGATATGGGTTGTCGTGAACAGCAGAATAAGACTTCTTCAGAAGCCATCTGATCTTGATCTACACTGTTTGCAAAGGTAGTGGTGTCGTGAACAGCAGAATAAGGGTTAAAAAATATGAGTTATACTTACAGTGGAAATCTGTTGTCCGCAATAAGCTGAACCTTTAAGGCGCTAATCACAGCAATTGTCGTCTGCTTTGTTATCTGCTGGTTACTTCAAAAGTCATTGTTACAAATAGTGTGGACCCATATCAGACTGCTTTGCCTGTATACAATGTTTAAAAAGTTTGAAAAGACGGCTTAAGCACTAGTACGGCATTTTCAGATGCAGTATTTTTTAGCGTCAAGTGTAAACGACAGAACGAAAAATGAGAAGTTGATATTTTTTTCCTGTTGGCCTTTGTTTTATTTTATAAAGAAAAAAGCTGAAACAAAAACAAACAAAACACAAAAATCACGAAATCTTATATTATAACGAATAATTACCGTAGAGGTCCCAAGTATTGAACGTACACAGCGCAAACCCATATCAGACTGCTCCTTAAGTATGATCAGGGTCTACACTGTTTGCCATGCCGTCTGCACCTTTTCGCCCTTGCTGGGTCGTGAAACAAATCAAGTTGTCAATCTTTTGGGAGAATCACCACAAGTCCATAATGTCTCCGAATTTTTAGGATTTACCGTATGTCACAAGAAGCGAAAACCTATGCGCACATGGGGAGGCTAATTGCTGATTCATACAATCAGAACTTTATACATGAGGAGACATGGTTTAACCCTTTTTGTACCGTATGGAATCTTCCTCCTTATATATAGAATGAGTCCATTTCAAAATTTAGGGTTGTCAGGTTATGGTTTCTTCAAAAAAAAAAATGAAAAATGGTTGAACTTTTTGCAAACAGTGTAGGCCCTAATCAGACGCCGCGTTCTGCGGCGTCTGATCTGGGCCTGCACTGTTTGCCCTGGTACCCGTTTTGGGGTTTCCGGTACTTAATGGGTTAACGCACAGCGAAAACTCTAATCATTGTTACCGGCCCCGATAGCTCAGTTGGTAGAGTGTCCGCTCCGGGGAACGGGAGGTCACGGGTTCGGCCGCGACATACCAAAGTCGTTAATAATGGTACTAGCTGCTCCTCGCTTGGCACTCAGATTAACGTGGTAGAGCTAGGACTGGTCGACCCAGTGTCAGGATAATGTGACTGGGTGTGGTATCATGTAATGTATCTGGGACATGATACTTCAATGAGGCAGCACTATAAAAGTGAGCATTGAGCTCCCTGTCGCAACCAGACACCGCCGTGATATGACTGAAAAATTGTTGAAAGCGACGTTAAACCCGAATTCACACACACACTAATCATTGTTTGAATTGTGGTTTTACGCCCCTGTCAACACTATTTAGGTCATTTTGGAGACGTTGCTTCCAATTTTGTGGGACTTTACCCGACATTGGGATGAAATGACATCTCAAGCCCTACCGGCCAAACAAAACAATAGGGTATATATGTATGGGCGGTCCGACTCGCGCCACGTTGCTTGGGCAGGCTTAGACCTTGTTAGCGGTTCACCGGTACTCATGTGCGGAACATCTTCCATTACGTGAACACATCCGGGTGATTTAGTGCTCTTATGAACACATCCGGGTGATTTAGTGCATTCTTTCGTATCTCCAAGACGGTTATTTTTCTGTTGCAGTGTTGTACGGAACCCGGGAAGGGACATGATTTTTTATTTTTATTATGTTGTGCGAACAAGATAATATCTTGTGCGGACAAAATATTATCTTGTGCGGACAAGATATGATCTTGTTCGCACAATATAATATCTTGTGCGCACAAGATATTATCTTGTTCGCACAACATATTATCTTGTTCGCACAACATATTATCTTGTTTGCACAACATAGATCTTGGGAAGTTGTGCGGACAAGATATTATCTTGTGCGGACAAGATATTATCTTGTGCGGACAAGATAATATCTTGTGCGGACAAGATAATATCTTGTGCGCACAAGATCTATGTTGTGCAGACAAGATATTATCTTGGGCGGAAAAGATAATATCTTGTTCGCACAACTTAATATATTGTGCGGACAAGATAACATCTTGTCTGCACAAGTTATGTTGTCCGCACAAGATATTCGGACAAGATATCATGTTGTGCGGACAAGATATTATGTTGTGTGGACAAGATAATATCTTGTCCGCACAAGATAATATCTTGTCCGCACAAGATAATATCTTGCCCGCACAAGATATTATCTTGTGCGCACAACTTATAAAATAAAAAAAAATCATGTCCCTTCCCGGGTTCCGTATATTTGTGATCTTATTAACGTTTTTTGTACCAAATGGAAGCTTCCTCCTTATATATGGGAGGAGTCCATTTCAAAATTAAGGGGTGCCAGGTTGTGTTTTATTCAAACTTGATTTGGAAAATAGCTGAGCTTTTTTGCAAATTGTGTAGGTCCTGATCAGAAGCCGCGTTCTGCGGCGTTTGATCTGGGCCTGCCTTTTTTGCCAAGGTACCCGTTTTGGGGTTTTCCGGTACAAAATGGGTGAATGCTCCAAACATAGACTGTGAGTGCTCGTTAGAACCGCCTCAATGGGGCGGTTCTAACGAGTACCCACAACCTATGTCTTAGAGTAGAAATAAGAAAAATAATGTATACCACCCCTTAAACCCATTTCTTCTATCTATATATTGAGCTTTACAGCGGTGTTCATTACACGGACTTGATAATGTTGTACGGGTGCCAGTGAACCCAAACTTGTTTTTTAATCAAGACATGTGTGCCTGGCGCACGCGCATCCTATCGGGCTAATCTGGGTCTTCCCTGTGTGCTATACGCGTGCCTGTGGACCCCCCAGGTTCTTCATCCGGACAGGATAAACAAAGACACATACACGTATGTTTCGATTGATTCAATCCATAGTCTGTTTGTTTCTTTCTTTGAAGTTGAACAGCCCATGCAGTCGACACTTTTTCTTTCTTTCCTTTTCTTTCTTTCTGGAAGTTGAAGAACCTTAAGACGTGTTAGGCCGGTTAGTTTACCTATCAACATTTCTCTCTGTTGTTTGTGTTGAGGTTTTATGTCCCAGTAAATACTATTTCGGTAATTTTGGAGACATTGCTTCCGATTCTGTAGGAGTTTTACCCGTTACCCGACATTTAGATAAAATGACACCTTAAGCCCTACCGCCCAAGGTACATGTATAACAGCTAGAGTTTAAGGAGCGGTCCGACTCGCATGGACATAAACGGACAACTTCTTTCGCCAGAAACTGACAGTTACCCTTCTTGAATCAGCAGAAGGGAGATAATCGCCGTAGAATCTCGCTGAACCCGGCAGGTATCGAACCCGCGACGTCTGATCACCAGTCGACGCGTATCCGACCGAGGCCGGCCAACTTCCCTCACGGAAACACGTCTATACAAATACATTGTAAATTTTATCGCCTAAAAAGGCAAATAATCATTGAAAGAAGAAAAATTGCGATATTTTTCTTATTTCTGCTCAAAATATAGATTGCGGGTACACGTTAGAACCGCCTCTTCGAGAAAAGGCGGTTCCGACGAGTACCCTAGAACCGAGAACCCATAATCTTTACATATATTTCAGAGCAAAAATAAGAAAAATATGGTTTATCCCTGTATACCCCAGTTTTACAACATAAAAGAGGGGTTCAAGGGGGTCAAAATTATATAGGCGTGTTTTCGTGACGAATACCATCGCCGAATACTTTTTCCGACGTCGAAAATGGTGAACCCCGGCGATTCTTTGTCTCAGGTGGTCCCGATGCAGAAGAACAAATATGTAAATGCTCTTTTCTCTTTGACACTGCAGCTTATTATAACATTTGGATCTACAAACAAACATTTTTGATCGTCTTAAAAAGTGAAACTGTTGATATGCATGTACAGTGAAATTCCTAGATTAAGACCACTTTGGGACTGTTCAAAAGTGGTCTTTAAGACCACTTTTGAACAGTCCCAAATGTGGTCCATGACCAGAGGACAGTGTATGCAAAAAAGACAAAGAAAGAATAACTGCAACTTACTAAATAAGCTTCTAAAAGCAAATTTAGTCTTAATTGTGTGTGTGTGTGTGTGTGTGTGTGTGTGTGTGTGTGTGTGTGTGTGTGTGTGTGTGTGTGTGTGTGTGTGTGTGTGTGTGTGTGTGTGTGTGTGTGTGTGTGTGTGTGTGTGTGTGTGTGTGTGTGTGTGTGTGTGTGTGTGTGTGTGTGTGTGTGTGTGTGTGTGTGTGTGTGTGTGTGTGTGTGTGTGTGTGTGTGTGTGTGTGTGTATTCGGGTTTAACGTCGCTTTCAACAATTTTTCAGTTATAACACGACGGTGCGACAGGGAGCTCAATGCTCACTTTTATAGTGCTGCCTCACTGAAGTATCATGTCCCAGACACATTACATGATACCACACCCAGTCACATGTGTGTACGTGCTTTGTGTTAAATTATTCTCTCTGTTGATGCCGCCAACACAATGGCATTTAAATTTTGCATCTCATGTTGTACATTTCCATGTAACTGAGAATAAAAGAATGTTATGTTATGTTATGTTAACATTATCCAGACACTGGGTCGACCAGTCCTAGCTCTACCCCGTAAATCTGAGTGCCAAGCGAGGAGCAGCTAGTACCATTGTTAACGACTTTGGTATGTCGCGGCCCGGGATCGAACCCGTGACCTCCCGTTCCCCGGAGCGGACACTCTACCAACTGAGCTATCGGGGCCGGTAAATAATTTTAAGTGGTCTTAATAGCGGAATTTTAATGTTTTTGTCTTATTTCTTCTCCAAACATAGGCTATGGATACTCACTAGGACCGCCCCAATATCAAAGATTATAGGTGCTCGTTTGACCACCCCTTTAAGGCATTTTAATAGGAATTTATGTTTTAAGCAAAAAAAGTGTATTCCCCAGTAAATACCACTTGTTCCCAAATAGTTTCTTCAACAACATAGATTGTAGGTGCCCTTTAGAAACGGTGCACACCAGTACACAAAATCTGCTCTGAATAAAAATTAAAGAAAATATTGTAAATCCATGAATATGAAAGGATAGATGGGACGGGAATATTCGGTTATTATATATAGACTATACCGGCCCCGATAGCTCAGTTGTTAGAGTGTCCGCCCCGGGGAACGGGAGGTCACGGGTTCGATCCCGGGCCGCGACATACCAAAGTCGTTAACAATGGTACTAGCTCAGATTTACGGGGTAGAGCTGAAATGGTCGACCCAGTGTCAGGATAATGTGACTGGGTGTGGTATCACGTAATGTGTCTGGGACATGATACTTCAGTGAGGCAGCACTATAAAAGTGCGCATTGAGCTCCCTGTCGCAACCAGACACCGTCGTGATATGACTGAAAAATTGTTGAAAGCGACGTTAAACCCGAATTCACACACACACACACACACACACACACACACACACACACACACACACACACACACACACATGTCAATGCTTAAACGAGTCTATGTGAAGATTTGCTAAAGTGCTAAAGATCTTTTAAAGAAAGGTATTTAGTATCGTATATTATTAATTGATTACCCTATATTACACTAGGTCAACCAATATTCAAAAATCATAAATCATGTTTTTAATTGCGTCAATTAATAAAATTGTAATTAATCAAGTAATTTCGTATTGGCCCGGTTACAGGTCCTCGATCAGCTGTATTGGCCTCGGCCTTCGGCCTCGTGCTAATACAGCAGACCTCGGACCTGTAACTGGGCCAATACGAAATTATTTGATTAATAAAATTATTTTATTCTAGTGAAGCATTCATCAGAATATTGAAGCACCTCTTCAAAACCATAACATAAATATGTTATTGTTATTATTGTTTTATGTGTATTGGCTATTTACTGCTTGCTATCCTGTATATGAAAATTATTGTATATGTATATAAATGGCCTATTGCATTAATAAAGTATCGTATCGTATATAGTATCATTTGAAAGCAAGCAATAGACAACAGAACTCAAAATTCTGAAACTTTAGGTATAATCAAATAATGTGACCTAGTACCAGGGCCTTTTAAAGAAGATCAACGCCCTGAGGCGGTCCCCGCCCATAGGGGCTTGAAGAAATATATGGGCTGCATGATGCTTCCACGCAGAGCTGAATCCGGCCCGCACACTAGTACTGGTAAACCGCTTAGAGGATCTGAGCCTGCCCAGGAACCGCGGTGCGAGGCGGGCCGTCCATGCAAATAAACCCTATTGGTTTCATTGGGCGACAGGGCTTGATATGTCATTTCATCTCAATGGCGGGTAAAAGTCCCACAAAATTGGAAGCAACGTTTCCAAAATGACCTTTACATTGTTGACGGGGACGTTAAACCTCAAATCAACCAACCAACGCCCTGAGAGTTCTGATGGGTCGCTAGTCTCTGAGTGTTGGCTTTGAAAATACTCCCGGACTGAGATTTAGATTTTCTTTTAACCCTTTATCAAACAGTGTAGATCCTGATCAGACGCCGCGTTTGCCAAGCCTAACCCAGATTTAATAGATGACCTTCTTACGCAACAGTCTTACCTAGGGCCATCGCCCATCGGGGCTTGGAGAAATAGACTGAGCTACATAGCGATTCCGCGCAGACCTGAAATCAACCGCAAACGAGTACTGCAAAAACGCTTTGAGGCCAGGCAAAGTGGTGCTAGTCGGACCGTTCCTACATATAAACCATTTAGGTTTGATTAGGTTGCATGGCTTGAGATGTCATTTTCTTGCACACCAGACAAGGAAATCCGAGATTTTACCCTGGGATAGAAATTTATGTTCTGACCCTGGTGTTCCGACCCCAAATCGAATATAATCGCGTGTTTGATAAATGCACTGGTTGATTACAACCTCATGCGCGGCGTCGTCATGCGTGACGTCACTAAACATTCCTGTTGTCATCACAAAATGGCGGACGTCGGTAACCGAAGTGACAGCAGCATTAAAAATTCGCAATAGAAATGGAAGGTATGCAAGAAAAAGAATCCTATATGGGTGTGAGGGGTGGATAGAAAAATCCGTCCCTCGGGATCACTGTCCGGCATCACTCGGCAAGCCTCGTGATGCCGGACAGTGACCCTCGGGACGGATTTTTCAATCCACCCCTCACACCCATATAAGATTCTTATATTATCTCAAATATCGGGTAAAAGTTCCACAAAATTGGAAACAACGTCTCCAAAAAATGACCTAAATAGTGCTGGTGGGGACGAAAAACCTCAATTCAAACAAAAACAAACATACACTCTTACCTCACAAGTCACGTGGATTTTGGCACTGAAGAGCGTTGCTGTTTAGTAACATGTGCAGTAGACACCTTTCACATGGCAAGTTAAACAACTAACTTTTGTTTTCTGCACAATCAAGCATGATGTGGCTATTCACCTTATTTGCATTATCTGCTGGTTCCTAGTCTGAAGGTTATCAGTGTTGGAAAAACAGGTAACCAGACCCCCCTGACCTTTCAAGGTCAGGGGGGTCTGGTTACCTGTTTTTCCATTACTGACAATGTGCAAGCTGGGAGCCAGCTAATAATGCAAATATGGTGAATTTTGCGTATGCATCGTATAAAATATCACTTTTTTTTCTTTTTTGGTGAATTTAATAAAGTAACACAATTACCGTGTAAGTCTGCTGCATTCAGCTAAATTTCATACTTTATATCATTAAATATTTACATTTCCAAAATACATGTGTTGTCTTATCATTCATGGAATTTTTCAAATTAAACCAGTACGTGTGTACAAACATGCGTAAATATTTACATTTTCAGTGTAAAGTCTAATGTAAACCTATAGAATACTTCCATGAACGCATCGCATCACATGATTTTCAGTGACGTTAAGTGACTTCATTCTAAACCATTGTTCTCCGCGGGCGTTGATGACGTCAACGCTGCTTCGCTCTCTGTAGAAAAACAGCGTGTAAACGTTTTTCAGCTTTAAACGTTTGCCCTACAAGCATTATTTCGCCCAGTGATGAGGGGCAAACAATGTAAATATAAAAATAAACTTCATTTTTCTGCTTTTCATGAAAGTATGAGCGACAGCAAAGTTTACATAAACCCCTTCGGGATTCATTTACTTTGCACGCGACCCACTGCGTTCATACTTCCATGAACTTCAGAAAAATAAATCTCATTTCTTAAATATACGATCTCACACGAGTGGTTATTTCATATGGAAGTTATGAAACGAGCCTTCGGCGAGTTTCATAAATTTCTTGTGAAATGACCACAGGTGTGACATTCTTCTAATCATATAACAATTTTCCTTCCCAGCAGGCACATGACGTTGTACCGACGTTGATTTGACGTTGCCCTAGCGAAGTGTGCCTGCTGGGTTAGTATTCTAAGCGTAGAAATGTGCTAATGAGCGCGCACACGATCTATGCTGTTGAACATTTTTAAGTAATGGATACCCTTGTAATCCCAACTGTTCCCTATATATACTGGGGTTAACAATTGTATTGGTTTTAGGGAAATGGTAACGTGAAGAACTTTAATTGTTTAAGTGATTTGAGGTTTAACATCCCCGTCAACACTGTATAGGTCATTTTGGAGACGTTGCTTCCAATCTTATGGGACTTTTATCCGACACTGAGATGAAATGACATCTCAGGCCCTGTCGCCAGATGAAACCAATTGGGTTTATAAGCATGGACGGTCCAGCTCGCATCGCTTTGCCTGGGTAGGCTTAGCTCCTCTAAGCGGTTGACCAGTACTCGTGTGCGGTCTGTTTCAGCTCTGCGTGGAAAATATCATGAAGCCCATCTATTTCTTCAAGCCCTGAAGGGCTGATGTTGCTGCTCACGACATCAAAGATTATCCTTAAGATGCCATGAAAATAAATGCATCTGAAAATGTTGTCTGTTTATGTCATCTGCTGCCTCTTGTTGCAAACTTTTCAAACATATTTTTGCATACATGTAAACTAGCCCCCGCCCATCGGGGCTTGAAGAAATAGATGGGCTGCATGATGCTTCCACGCAAAGCTGAAACCGACCCGCACACGAGTACTGGTAAACTGTTTAGAGGATCTAAGCCTGTCCAGGCAATGCGGTGTGAGTCTGCCCGTCCATGCTTATAAACCCTATTGGTCTCATTGGGCGGCAGGGCTTGAGATGTCATTTCATCTCAATGTCGGGTAAAAGTCCCACAAAATTGGAAGCAACGTCTCCAAGGTGACCTTTACCGTGTTGACGGGAACGTTAAACTTCAAAGCAAACAAACATACATGTAAACAGTGTGAACACTGATCAGACTGCTCCTCTAGGAGCAGTCTGATCTGACACTGTTTGCAAAAATGACTTTTAAAGTCACCAGCAGACGAAACAGCAGACAACAATTGTTGTGATTGGCATCTATGGGTAAAACGGTAGGTTATCTAGTGCGAATGAAAACAAAAACGTAGAATGGGCTCTCTTCAGATCAGTTACATTATGTTACATTATGTGAAATGCCATCTGAAGATTTCGTCATCAAAATCATTTTTACAGGTGAAAAGCTAATGAAGCACAAGAGACGCGCTCATGTGTCAAAACGACTTGTCATGGTTGCAAAGCACATACCTTTGGTTCAATCAAAGCACTGACGTCCCTGGACAGCACTGAATGTAATCTGGAAAATGATTTTGAACCTGTACTGTTATACTAGTCGCAGATAAGATTGACTAGGCGGAGCTATTCAGGTGTTGTCAATATATGTCAAATTCGCTGAGTCCACCAGAAGAAGATTCGGTAGAGTGCCTTTCGCACGCTTTCTACAGGCGGACGAAATGGGCATATACGCCACAGCTATGCTTGTGTTACAGTTGAACTCACACAATCTGGTGACTTGGTTTACCTTTTTGTTAATGGAATATTCCTAAGGCAGGTACAAACGATAGCTCCGCCTAGTCAATCTTATCTGTGACTACTATACCCTTAAGCTCCTGTATTTCTTAACAAATAATGTATTCGGACGCCGCGCCGGCCATGACTCTACATTAATTCCCAATGTCATAGCACATGTGCCCGGTCCAGTTTTTACAAATTACCCTGCGTTTACACGGCACTGTGACGTCACAGCGACAAGATTATCGCTGCCATAAATAACCGTTACCTGGTCGGGCCGTGTGGTTTTCTTTTGCTCCAGCATTTCAGTGGTTTCTTGCTGTCGAGTCCTCACCGTTGTTTCATCTCTGTGATTTTTTTATTTTTTGTGTTCACGATGATGTTGCACTGATGAGTTAGGAGGCCATCATGCGGACTGAACAAATTATTTGTCTAAATCGCGACGGAAGTAAGGGCGAGGATTGTGGCCATGTAAAATCGATTTAAGCCCCCAAGTGGAATTCGTTTCACTGACCGTTCTTCTGTCGTGGTTCTTCTGTCGTGGTTTACTTTTGTTATGGCTTGTCTTTGAGTGTGTGTATCGCATATATTATTTTGTTTTGGATAGCCAATTGGCCATTTTGTGGGAAAGTAACTGTCCTTTTGGCTTTGAGCTATTGATGTTTCCATTAGGGTCTTGTTGTTTCATGTTTGTGTTTCTTTCCCTTTGGTGTCTCTGATAGGAGCTGTGGGTTAATTGTATCGATTCCCGATCATTGCCGCCACTTCTATTTTTCATACAGAACTTGTCAGCGATAGTCACGTGGACAATCGAATGAAGCTTCTAGGTCGTTTAATAAACTAGGGTCGATTGATAAACATAATAAACATACCTAGGAAAATCCACAATAAATAGAGGATCTTACATGAGTGTTCATGTATTATTATAGGTTATTGACTTGATATTGTGAAATATTCGGCACGAGTTCATATGGCGAAGGACGCACGAGCTTGCGAGTGCGTCTCCGCCATATGGACGAGTGCCGAATATTTCACAATATAAAGTCAATAACCTTTTTATTATATACCCAAAACTTGAACTGTCTGCTAGAATTCAGCATTGCCTGGTATAGAAATCTGAACGTAAAATCAGATTAAGTGGTTTGAAATGGAAAACATTGAAGGTCGTTAAGTGTCTCCCTACACGTTGAAAAACCACGCCCAATGGCGCCAAAGTGAAGACGACGTTAACGTTGGTGGATGTGACGTCATTATAAACATTGACGTTTCCCAACGCAGGACGCCATTTTTTTCGAAGTGTCCGTTTTATTTCTTTCAAAGTACTCCAGATTTTGTGAGAGAATTTTTAAAAGGCTTTACAGATTACAGGTAGGTCATTTTTGCTAGCATAAAATGCGCTTCATGTTGTTTGTCACAGCCGATATTTCTTATCTTTTACGTTCTGTCAATCGATTCGCACGACAAGATGGCTGCCGATTTTTAAGATTTAAAACTGAGAAATTTGAAAATAGTCCTGTTATGCACGAGACTGCTTATCTCCGGGCAATATGAACTTGACTACGGGCAATATGGAAAAATATTGACCGGTAACTTCTGAACAAAGTAAACGGGACATTTTCTGGGTATATAATAATTGAACTTATTAAACGAGTTCAAGAACAGGGATAAAATACGAGGCTTTGCCCTCAACGAGTTTAAATAAATTCAATAATACATGAGCACGAATGCAAGATTCTATTTATCATATGACATTTAATTCACGATTGTTTACAAAAATGTCAACATTCCGCCGCTAGTAAACGCGACGTCATTAAGGACGTCGTGCATGTAACGTTACGGGACGTATCTAGCTAATTTGCATATTTAATCCACTAGTGGATTATCGAAAATATTACATGGCGTTATTACACTCTCAGACGCGACGTCATATGATAAAAAAGATTATAGACCACCAGTGACATACAGAGGAAGCGCAATGATGCAAACGAGCCGACAAGTGAGAAAACTCCAATTTATCAGATGACGTCGCGTCTGAGAATGTAATAACGCCATTTATTACATTTTCAGTAGTGATTTACTGAGATTTCTCAGTGAATTATTACTGAGTGAATTATTTCATTTCGAACGTTTTAAACTCTACCTAATAAATTCAGTAATCCACTAGTGGATTAAATATGCAAATTAGTTAGATACGCCACGTAACGATACTTGTACGACGTCCTAAACGACGTCGCGTTTACTTAAGGAGGATATTGACATTTTTGTAACCTAATCGTGTATAAAATGCGTTTTAAATGTCATATGATATATAGAATCCTGCATTCGTGCTTATGTACCATTGACTTTATTAAACTCGCCGAGGAAAAGAAATAAAATGCGAGGCTTACTCGTTGATGAAAAGGAATAAAATGCGAGGGGGGAGGCAGGGCAGTAAAGGGAAAAGACCTATAATACTAGAACTTGTGCGATTTTATACTGTGGCAAATACAGAAACAATCCTATTTAAGACCACCTTTGAGACTGTTCAAAAGTGGTCTTATAGACCACTTTTGAACAGTCCCAAAGGTGGTCCCTGACCAGTGGACATTGTAGGCAGAAATCACAAAGAAAAATAAGTGTACCCTTCAAAATAAGCTTTTTATAGCAGTATTAGTCCTAATTTTAGGTGGTCTTAATAGCGGAATTTCACTGTATTTATAACGTCAAAATGAAGTGGACAAAATAAAATGAGGGAGAAAATAAAATGAGGGTCCTCTATGATAAACAGCAAAGAAAATAACTTCAGACAAAGTATGTGAAATAATTTTAAAAAGTACAATTTGATAAGATATAAAAGGTTCAACTGCCTGTCTTGGAGATGCATTATGAGAAAATCTCCCTCATACTGCAAAAAAAGTTTCAAATATTTGTTTTGTTCTCTGCGAGAACAACGTTTCTTAATGTATTTTCTGTGGGAAAATCATATACTAGTATCCGGCAAGACGTTCCCGCTTGGAGTAAGCTTGATTGTTTCCTGAAATAATCTGAGCTGTAGGCATACAGAAGATACGGCAGGCTTGACGCGGAGGAACATTTCTTTAAAGTAAAAAGGCTGTATCGTCTTGTCTATTTTGAAGTTCTGAAAACGAGAATGATTCTGAAAGGAGTGATTCCATTTGTATTTCTTTGTCTACTATCAGGTAAGTGCAACTGAGATCAACTAACGACCATCAAAGTCGCCCCGCCCATCGGGGCTTGGAGAAATAGACATTGGGTGGCAGGGCATGAGATATCAATTCACCTTATTGTCGGGTAAAAGTCCCACAAAATTGGAACGTCTCCAAAATTACCTAAATAGTGTTGACGGGGACGTTAAACTACAAATCAAACAAACAAAAACGGCCGTTGGGCGTAGTGACAATTATGCATGCTGTCCTCATTATGCGTATGCATAATGGAAACATGCTTTTTGTAAAAGAAGCCACTTGAATATGAAGTCATATCATTGGAACTGCTGGAAAGGAAAATAATTTGCTCCCAAATTATTTTCTTTAGGAGTACAGCACCATGCTCGGGAATATAAGAATCTTATATGGGTATGAGGGGTGGATGGAAAAATCCGTCCCGAGGGACACTGTCCGGCATCACGAGGCTTGCCGAGTGATGCCGGACAGTGTTCCCGAGGGAC
Source organism: Lucinisca nassula (assembly GCA_963580285.1). Classification (NCBI taxonomy): domain Eukaryota; kingdom Metazoa; phylum Mollusca; class Bivalvia; order Lucinida; family Lucinidae; genus Lucinisca; species Lucinisca nassula. The sequence continues at coordinate 32,236,575 of OY757027.1, read as the reverse complement.
GGATTTTTCTATCCACCCCTCACACCCATATAGGATTCTTTTTCTTGCATACCTTCCATTTCTATTGCGAATTTTCAATGCTGCTGTCACTTCGGTTACCGACGTCCGCCATTTTGTGATGACACAACAGGAATGTTTAGTGACGTCACGCATGACGACCCCGCGCATGAGGTTGTAATCAACCAGTGCATTTATCAAACACGCGATTATATTCGATTTGGGGTCGGAACACCAGGGTCAGAACATAAATTTCTATCCCAGGGTAAAATCACGGATTTCCTTGTCTGGTGTGCAAGAGAAATGTTGCTAAGCATAGAAACACTTCAGAGCTATAGTCCACGTGACTAGAACGGATTATTTAAGGAAATCCTTTATAGAAAATAGCAGCGTTATCATGATTTTATTGCAGTGAGGTCAGCGTGTTGCGTGATAGGGTTATCTAAAGAATCTGGGCAGGAATTATGGGTTGAGCTTGGCAAACAGTGTAGACCCAGATCAGACGACGCAGGCGTCTACACTGTTTGCTTACAGAACATAAAGTTTAGGGGCATACTCCGCAAAACGCAGCTTCCGATCAGAGTCTAAATTTTTTTGCTTAGAAAACTTGAACTAAGGGTAAAAAGAAATAGTTTAAGTCTTAGTCAATGACTATTTTCCCAGTCCAAACTCAAAGACAATCGATCTACCAGTACTCTGTGCTTTGATTTGTTTTTTCTCTCGTGCATAACATTTATATGAGTTAAACTGTCAAGTCAATGTACATCTATAGAAGTAACCTGTCACTGTACATACAAGTGAAGCTGAAGTGTTCACTCTGAATACATCTATGCAAAGTTGAAGTCTCTTACCAATGTTTAACTACATGTATGTAAAACTTAAGTTTTCTGCATATTTGTACATTTGAAGTGTCATGTCATTGTGCATCTATGTAAAGTTGAAGTGTCCCAACAATGTTCAGTTCTGTTAAGTTGGATACTATGTCAATGTACGAGTGCGCTGTTGATGTATGTTTATGTAAAGTTCTATTGTGATGTCTATGTACATGTATGTAAAGTTGAAGTATCCTGTCAATGTACATCATTGTAAAGTTAAAGTACATTGTCAGTATACATCTATATAAAGTCAAAGTATCATGTAAATGAACAGTTATGTTAAGTTGAAGTCTCCTGCCAATGTACATCTATGTTAATATAAAGTGTCCTGTCAATGTACATCTATGTAAAGTTGAAGTATCCTGTAAATGTACATCTATGTAAAGTTAAAATGCCCTGTCGCTGTACAGCTATGTTAAGTTAAAGTGTCATGTCAGTCTAAAGCTATGTAAACTTAAAGCTAAGAAACACCTCGGTGCTTAATTCCACGTGCCTATCACGGATTTTTTAAGGAAATCCTTTATAGAAAATAGCAGCGTTATCATGATTTTTTATTGCAGTGAGGTCAGCGTGTTGCGTGATAGGGTTATCGAAAGAATCTGGGCAGGAACTATGGGTTGAGCTTGGCAAACAGTGCAGATAAAATGCTCGGCACAGCCTCGCATTTTATCCCTTTTCCTCAACTCGTTTAATAAATTCAGTAATACATGAGCACTCATGTAAGATCCTCTATATCAACAATTTATTAAACTCGTTGAAGAAAAGGGATAAAATGCTCGGCAAAGCCTCGCATTTTATCCCTTTTCCTCAACTCGTTTAATAAATTCAATAATACATGAACACTCATGTAAGATCCTCTATGTAAAGTTGAAGTATCCTGTAAATGTACATCTATGGTAAGTTAATGTGTCCTGTCAATGTACATCTATATAAAGTTGAAGTATCCTGTAAATGTACATCTATGTAAAGTTAAAATGTCCTGTCGCTGTACAGCTATGTTAAGTTAAAGTGTCATGTCAGTCTAAAGCTATGTAAAATTAAAGTATCATGCCAATGTACATCTACAGTAGAACTTCGATGGCTCGAACAGCGATGGCTCGTTTACCATGTGTCGAACCCATTCTTGAGCCCCTAGCGAAATCCTCTACAGAAGAAATAGTGGGGGGTGAGTAAGGAAATTTAAGTCTTTTATCTTGCAAATGTATGCTGTGTGTACTCATTAGAATCGCCTCGATGAGGCGATTCTAATGAGTACACACAGCATACATTTATATTTTAGAACACCGAAAAGATGTCTAAAAGTATCTCGTTATGCCTCCTGACAGTCACCTCAGTGGCTCGAACTACCCCTGTCTCGAACATATTTTTGAGGTCCCAAAGGTGTTCGAGCCATTGAGGTTCGACTGTATGTAAAGTTGAAGTGCCCTGTCAGTGTACATCTATGTAAAGTTGAAGTGCCCTGTCAGTGAACATCTATGTAAAGTTGAAGTGCCCTGTCAGTGTACATCCATGTAAAGTTGAAGTGCCCTATAAGTGTACATCTATGTAAAGTTGAAGTGTCCTACCAATGTATCCTTATGTAATTTACCAATCTGAAAGCAAGAGTGCCCTTTCAATATACATATATGTTTTATTTCCGCGCAAAAATAGATTGTAGATGCTCAGCATCACCACATAGACCAGACGGTTCAGGACCGTCCATGCTTATAAACCCTATTTGTTTCATTGGGCGGCAGGGCTTGAGATGTAATTTCATCTCAATGTCGGGTAAAAGTCCCACAAAATTAGAAGCAATGTGTCAAAAATGCCCTTTTCAGTGTTGACGTGGACGTTAAACATCAAACGAGATACCATAATGTATGTTCTCCAAACACATCAGTACCTTAATTCTATGTTTGGAGTAAAAGTAAGAAAACAGTGTTTACCGCTGTAAAGTGAGGTTTACTGGGCTGTACAGTACATTGGGTTCTTCACAAGTGCATGCATGTATATAAAAGTCCGCGCAGGCTGATCTGAGTCTTTGCTACTACATAAATTTTATACGGCAGACTACATGCATGGTAGTTAACCAAATCACGGTTGATAACTTTGCTTCCCTCATTAATTGCACGCTGGTGGGTCAGGGCTCAGATTCTATGACGGTTCCAGTGTAAAGGCTTACTGGGAATTAGAGAGAATATAACCAGTGCTTCAGCTGAAGTGCACGACCCGCCGGATGCTTTTAGCTTTATGAGTGTTACCATATACGGGTATGGTGGCCATTTTGGTCATGTGACCTGGACCTAAAACGGTTCCCCCAATAAATGCGCCTTATCGTTTTTTTTGTTTTTTTTTATTTGAGGTTTAACGTCCCCGTCAACACTGTAAAGGTCATTTTGGAGACGTTGCTTCCAATTTTGTGGGACTTTTACCCGACTCTGAGATGAAATGACATCTCAAGCCCTGTCGCCAAATGAAACCAATAGGGTTTATTAGCATAGACGGTCCGCCTCGCACCGCGGTTCCTGGACAGGCTTAGATCCTCTAAGCGGTTTACCAGTACTAGTGTGCAGGCCGGATTCAGCTCTGCGTGGAAGCATCATGTAGCCCATATATTTCTTCAAGCCCCTATGGGCGGGGGCCGTGGGCCTTATCGTAAGGAGCATCAATATATCTTATACTTTAGTACTGTATTCTGAATCGTTTGCAGGATAAAATGCATTATCACATTTTCCAATACAAAACCATATGTGTCAAAGTTTGACCTAGGCACAAAGAAGGTCAAGGTCAACCCAGGGTCACCATTTTAGCAATTTATGATGGGCCTACGTTCCAGATGCCATTCACAAAGTTTCGTGGAAATCTGCCCAGTGGTTCTGGAGAAGACTATTTTTGAATGCTTTTTACCATATATGGCTTGGCGGCCATTTTGGTCATGTGACCTGCACCCCATGAGCAACTTTTGGTTTCCACCATCCCATAGAAGCTCCATATGAAATTTGACTTCAATCGGCCCAACGGTTTCCGAGGAGAAGCAGTTCGAAAATTTTCACATTTTTCGCCTCTGCGAGACTATACTAAATGGAATGTAATATTTCTCAAGTGCATTGGGTAGATCTCATTGATATCTATCAGTATGCCAAAAATTGTTTAAATATTCCAAGCGGTTAAGTCACTATCACCAATTTTCACAAACGGGTTACGGATGGACAGACAGACAGAGCATATATGGCTTGGCAGCCATTTTGGTCATGTGAGCTGGACCCCATGAGCAAATTTTGGTTAGCCCCATCCCATAGAGGCTCCATATGAAATTTGACTTCAATCGGCCCAACGGTTTCCGAGGAGAAGCAGTTCGAAAACTTTCACATTTTTCGCCTCGGCGAGGCTATACTAAATGTAATGTAATATTTCCAAGTTCATTGGTTAGATCTCATTGATATCTATCAGTATGCCGAAAATTGTTTAAATATTCCGAGCCGTTAAGTCACTATCACCAATTTTCACAAACGGGTTACGGATTTTTCGCCTCGGCGATGATATACTAAATTGAATGTAATATTTCGCAAGTTCATTGGTTAGATCTCATTGATATCTATCAGTATGCCAAAAATTGTTTAAATATTCCAAGCGGTTAAGTCACTATCACCAATTTTCACCACGGGTTACGGACGGACAAACAGACAGACCATATATGGCTTGGCGGCCATATTGGTCATGTGACCTGGACCCCAAGAGCAAATTTTGGTTTCCACCATCCCATAGAGGCTCCATATGAATTTGACTTCAATCGGCCCAACGGTTACCGAGGAGAAGCAGTTCGAAAATTTTCACATTTTTCGCCTCGGTGAGGCTATACTAAATGGAATGTAATATTTCGCAAATTCATTGGTTAGATCTCATTGATATCTATCAGTATGCCAAAAATTGTTCAAAAATTCCAAGCGGTTAAGTCACTATCACCAATTTTCACAAACGGGTTACGGACGGACAGACAGACTGACAGACTGACAGATTGACCGAATGACACGGTGATTTTAGGGCACTCTTAGAAAATCAACCGACTTCAGTCGGTGGCTTTTTCTGCGGGTCGTGCAATATGTAATATGTAACATTATTTTATGTAATGTTGGTTGGTGCCTGATGCTCTGTCTCTGGACAGGCCCATCGGAGTCTAACGTTTGGTTTTCTTTTGCTCCAGCATTTCAGTGGTTTCTTGCTGTCCAGTCCTCACCGTTGTTTCATCTCTGTGGTTGTTTGATTTTTGTGTTCACGGAGATGTTGCACTGATGAGTTAGGAGGCCTTCATGAGGATTGAACAAATTATTAGTCTAAATCAGGACGGAAGTAAGGCTTAGGATTGTGGCCACGTAAAATCAATTTAAGCACCCCAATGGAATTCGTTTAACTGACCGTTCCAATGCGGTTCTTCTGTGGTGGTTTATTTTTGTTATGGCTTGTCTTTGAGTGTGTATGTGTGTCGCTTATATTATTTTGTTTGGGATAGCCAATTGGCCATTTTGTGGGAAAGTAACTGTCCTTTTGGCTTTCCGCTATTGGTGTTTCCGTTAGGGGCTAGATGTTTCTTGTTTGTGTTTCTTTCCCTTTGGTGTCTCTGATGGGAGCTGTGGGTTAATTGCATCGATCCTCCACTGCTACAGTCGACCTTCGATGGCTCGAACACCTTTGGGACCATGAAAATCTGTTCGAGACGGGTAGTTCGAGCCACTGAGGGCTACTGCCAGGGGGCATAACGAGATACCTTTGGACATCTTTTCGGTGTTCTGTATTGAAAAATGTATGCTGTGTGTACTCATTAGAATCGCCTCATCAAGGCGATTCTAATGAGTACACACAGGATACATTTGCAAGATAAAAGACTAAAATCTCCTTAATTATCCCCCACTATTTCTAATGTAGAGGGTTTCTCTAGGGGCTCAAGAATGGAATCGACGCATCCATGGTAAACGAGCAATCGGTGTTCGAGCCATCGAAGTTCTACTGTATTTTGCTGTGCTCTATACGGATACTTGCTGACCAGGGAAGGCAACATTCGCATTGAGTGAGTAATGGAGCTGATTTGGGTGTGCTCGCTGACCGGGCATGTCCGAAACGCATGTTCGATTGTCCAGGCTTAGATTTCTTTCCAGGCATTGTTTGGTGCGCATGTCCAGTTGGATGGTTTCAGTTTCATACATCATGTTACTTATTTGGGAATACAACTGGAATGACGTTCGCACAGGCTGAGGTAAATGAATAACCCTTGTTTATCATATGACGTCGCGTCTGAGAGTGTAATAACGCCATGTAATAAATTCGATAATCCACTAGTGGATTAAATATGCAAATTAGTTAGATACGCCCCGTAACGTTACATGTAATACGTCCTTAACGACGTCGCGTTTACTAATGGCAGAATAGTGACATTTTTATAAAACTATCGTGGATAAAATGCGTTTTAAATGTCATATGATAAATAGAATCTTGCATTCGTGGTCATGTATTATTGAATTTATTAATCTCGTTGAGGAAAAGAGATAAAATGCTCGGCAAAGCCTCGCATTTTATCCCTTTTCCTCAACTCGTTTAATAAATTCAATAATACATGGACACTCATGTAAGATCCTCTATATAGATGATATCTTATATGTGTGGTCAAGAAACTTAAGAAAAAAGCCTTGGCGAGTTCCATAAATTTCATATGACATGACCATGAGTGTAAATTCTGTTTATCATATAGCGATTTTGTTGCTGACGAATTCCAAAAGAATTACAGCAGAAAACATTGGGATATCTCTGATGTCGTCATGACATCGCACGTGGTCATAATAAAGATATGACGTTATCCACTACATAACCGTGACGTTGTATGATAAATAATTATGTGTAGAACACTTCATCTAGTGTCTTGAGACGAATCTATTTCCAATCAAAGGGGTGCCTTGTTTGGCATATTATTTGTTAAAAGTTTTACAAAAAGCCATGTGCGTTAGAAGCATTGGTAACATTGAGGAGGTCCTACCGAACATATAAATCTGTATTTGACCAAGAAATAAGAAAACAACTACTAATATTCACCTGAAAATGCCAGTTTTAGACCTAAGAGAGACGTCATTTCGTCACATGACTAATGCCACGTAGCAACGTCACGAAACCTTATCATGTCGTCCGGGACAAAGCCTATTGATTTCTGTAGAAGTTACTGTCAATTTCATATGGAGAAATTTAAAAAATAATGGTCAATTATACATATAAGAAGTTTACATTCGTGGTAATTCTATGAAATGACTACTTACGTAAGATCCTCTATCATATGACGTCGCATCTGAGAATGTAATAACGCCATTTATCATATGGCGTCGCGTCTGAGTGTAATAAAGCCATGTAATAAATTCGATAATCCACTAGTGGATTAAATATGCAAATTAGTTAGATACGACCGGTAACCTTACATGTGCGACGTCCTATGGCGTCGCGTTTACTAATGGCGGAATATTGACATTTTTATTAAAAAGTCATCAATAAAATGCTTTTAAAATGTCATATGATAGATAGAATCCTGTATTCGTGCTCATGTATTACTGGATTTATTAAACTCGGTGAGGAAAAGGGATAAAATGCTCGGCAATGCCTCGCATTTTATCCTTTTTCCTCAACTCGTTTAATAAATTCAATAATACATGAACACGCATGTAAATTCCTCCATATATTACACTGGGTCCAGTTGTTCAAAACTAACGACGTCGTTCGTTAACGTATCGTTAAAACTTTGATTATTTATTATGGCAAATATGCTAATATTTTTGCGGATAAAATGTGAGCAGCTTTTGCAGATGCAAAAGCTGCTCACATTTATTCAGCAAAAATACCAAAATTTTCGATATTGTACTTGCTAGAACAGTTAACAACATGGCCACTAACGAGCTTGTTAAGCTAACAATGCTTTGAACAACTGGACCCAGATGTATAACCATAATGGCTACACAATGTTCAAGAAGGACAGATGTCAATATCTAGCAGGAGAATATACACATTAATTCTAAGCCTGTCCTGGGAAAGTATGGTTAGGTCAACCAGTTGGCTTGATATGACCTAAAACAGAGTTGACTGGGCTGTTAAACTTCTTAACAATGACCGTTTACAATGTTCCTTTTCAGCAATATTGTCAACAACAGCAATGTCATTTAGTCACCGTGGAGGACAAGGCAGAAAATGTATTCCTCAAACACAAGCTGTACCATATAACACTGCTATACTCTCAGACAAAAGTTAAGCACCACCTCTATTACATGTCAGTTCAGTAGAAAACAAAGGATTGTCAAGGACGGCGACATGAGGGTGCATGTCAGTAACCATCAATTACCACACTTAAGGCACGGGCCTCCGTGGCTTAGTGGTTAAGAGCGCTGACTCTTGATCATTAGGTCTCTCACCGCTGTGGTTCGAGCCTCGCTCGAGTCACATGTGAGACGCCAAGTTCTGCAACGGAAGGTCAGGTGGTTTTTCTCCGGGTACTCCGGTTTTCGCCCACCTCTGATCAACGATCGGCTCGATATGAGTGAAATAATCTTGAAAGGGCCGTAAAACCAAAACCAAAAAAAAAAAAAAAAAAAAAAAAAAAACACACTTAAGGCCATATCTTTTTGGTGGGTTGATTGTTTGTCAGTCGACCAAAAAATACTAATCTAGTACGTAACTTTAACCCATTTTGTACAGAAAACCCCAAAACGAGTACCCTGGCAAACAGTGCAGGCCCAGATCAGACGCCGCAGAACGCGGCGTCTGATCAGGGCCTCCACTGTTTGCTAAAAGTTCATTTTCCAAACCAATTTTAAAGAAAACACAGTCTGACACCCCAAAATTTTGACATGGACTCCTGCTATATATTAGGAGGAAGATTCAATTTGGTACAAAAAGGGTAAAGTTGCTGATATCTATGTAACTATCACTTATTTGTAAAGTATCCAGGTAATGTTTATTTGAAGACGCACAATTTTTGTTGTTGTGGCGTCAAAGTGCAGTGTGGCCCTCTTGCAAAGCCTAAACTGGACACTTGTTTGGCTAGGCAGACAGTGAAGACCCAGATCAGATGCATCTGATCAGGGTCTTCACTGTTTGCATAAAATACAGTAGAGAGAGAGAGAGAGAGAGAGAGAGACAAAGAGAGAGAGAGAGAGAGAGAGAGAGAGAGAGAGAGAGAGAGAGAGAGAGACAAAGAGAGAGAGAGAGAGAGAGAGAGAGAGAGAGAGAGAGACAGACAGAGAGAGAGAGAGACAGAGAGAGACAGAGAGAGACAGTGAGAGAGCATTTGTGACCTTTGTAGTGCTCATATGGTGTAGAATATTTTCATACTTAACCTTTAACCTGCTGAATATTCAATTAAGCCACACTCATTTCTGACTTTGAACCAATCAGATTACTTGATGCAGCTTATTTCTACATATTCATAAACTGAATGTCAAACTGTGTAGATCCTGATCAGATGGCTTCTTCAGAAGCCATCTGATCTGGATCTACACTGTTTGCAAAGATAGGGCTTGTCGCCTACAGCAGGGTAAAGGTTAAAAAGTAGCTTTATTTTACCCTTCTAGCAGGCATTGACTATCGAATGGGGTAATGTTTAACACTTCAAGCAGACACTGACTATGGGCTTCAGTCAATTTTCCCCCTTCAGCAGGATATTGACTATTGGATAGGATGAATGTTTCCCCACTTCCATCAGGCAAAGACTATTGGATGGGGCAAATGTTCCAGCATTCCAGGAAGCAATGTCTATAGAATGGGACCAATATTTTTTTTTCATTCCAGCAGGCATTGACTATTGGATGGAGCTGTTTTCACCCTTCCAGAAGGATGGGGCTATTGGTTTCACCTTCCAGCAAGCACTGACTATTGGATGGGGCTGACGTTAAATCTCTTCCAGCAGACATTGACTATTGGATTGGTTGCTGTTTTCACCCTTCCAACAGGCATTGATTATTGGATGGAGTTAACCCTTGACCTGCTGAATATTTATATATGCCACACCCACTACTGATTAGACCAATCAGATTATTTGATGCAAATGATTGCGACCGATTCATAAACTGAATGACACACAATGAAGATCCTGATCAGATGGCTTCTTCAGAAGCCATCTGATCTAGATCTTTATTGTTTGAAAGATAAGGCATATCCGGGCTCAGCAGGACAAGGGTTAATGTTTTGATCCTTCTAGCAGGCATTGGCTAATGGACAGGGCTAATGTTTTACCTTTCCTGCAAGTATTGACTATTGGATGGGGTGAATATTTTTACCCTTCCAGCAGGCATTGGCTATTAGATGGGGCCAATGTTTTACCCTTCCTGCAAGTATTGACTATTGGATAGGCTGAATATTTTTAACCTTACAAGGGTTCCTGTTTTTATCCTTCTAGCAGGCATTGACTATTGGATAGGGCTAATGTTTTACTTTTCCTGCAAGTATTGACTATTGGATGGGATGAATATTTTTAACCTTCCAGCAGGCATTGGCTATTGGATGGGGCCAATGTTTTACCCTTCCTGCTAGTATTGACTATTGGGTAGGCTGAATATTTTTAACCTACAGCAGACATTTGCTACTGGATGGATGAATGTTTTACCCTTCTAGCAGGTATTGACTATTCAATGGGGCTATTGAGCTAGCATTCACTATTGAATGGGGCTAATGATTTACCGTTTCAGCAAGGATTGACTATTAGATGTGGCTAATTGTTTATACCCTCTCAAAAGGCATTGACTGATGGATGGGCTTATATTTTATGTATTGCTGCAGGTATTGCCTATTGTATGGAGCTAATTGTTTCATCCTTCCAGCAGGCATTGACTATTGAATGGGGCTGTTTTACCCTTCCCACGGGTATTGACTATTGGAAAGTATAAATATTTTCATCCTTCCAGCAGGCAGTGGCTATTGGAGTGGTGAATGTTTTACCTTTCTTGCAGTATTACTATTGGATAGGGCTATTGTTTCCACCCTCCAGCAGGTATTGACTATGGATGTGGAGCTAATGTATCACCTTTCCAGCAGTCATTGACTATTGGGTTGGACTGGTGTGTTATGCTTCCAGCAAGCACTGACTATTGGGTCAGGCTAAATATTTTACTTGTCCATCAGTGTACTTGTCCATACACTATTGAATGACTCTAATGTGTTTACCCTTCCCGCAGGCATTGACTATTGGATGGGATTGACAGACAATGTAACTGAAGGCACGTGGCTTTGGAACAACACAAACACAAATCTGACTTTCACCGACTGGTACCCAGGAGCTCCAGACTCGTACTATGGAGACGAGGATTGCGCTACATTTGCTAGTTTTGCTAGTTATCGATGGAATGATGTCAACTGCACATACCAGTACAGACCTCTTTGTGAGAAAAGGTAACTATCTGAGGCATTGGAATATTATGGAATCCCTGGTTAGACTTTTTACTTCATGACTTATCATTCTATCTTCAAGTTAGAGGTTCGAAGCCAGCTCATGAGTTTAACTTAGTATTTCTTGCACAGGCGACCAGCAAAGGCTGAGGCGAACCTGCCCATAAGTTCACTCTTGCCGGAGTCTTTGCTGCTTACATCCCTTGAGGTAGCTTTGTGTAAGAATTTGTGAATCTGACACTGTTAGTTGGTGTATCTAGCCCTGTTAGTTGGTGCATCTAGCCCTGTTAGTTGGTGCCTCTATCCCTGTTTGTTGGTGTATCTACCTGTTAGTTGGTGCATCTACCTGTTAGTTGGTGCATCTACCTGTTAGTTGGTACATCTAGCCCTGTTAGTTTGTGCATCTAGCCCTGTTAGATGGTGCATCTATCCCTGTCAGTTGGTGCATCTACCTGTTAGTTGGTGCATCTAGCCCTGTTAGTTGGTGCATGTATCCCTGTTATGTGGTGCATGTACCTCTGTTAGTTGGTGCAGCTACCTGTTAGTTGGTGCATCTAGCCCTATTAGTTGGTACATGTGCCCCTGTTGGTTTGTGCATCTAGCCCTGTTAGTTGGTGCCTCTAGCCCTGTTAGTTGGTGCATCAAGCCCTGTTAGTTGGTGCATCTAGCCGTTAGTTGGTGCATCTACCCCTGTTAGTTGGTGCATCTACCCCTGTTAGTTGGTGCATGTAGCCCTGTTAATTGGTGCATATAGCCCTGTTAGTTTGTGCATCTACCCCTGTTAGTTGGTGATCTACTTGTTAGTTGGTGCATTTACCTGTTAGTTGGTGCAACTAGCCCTGTTAGTTGGTGCATCTAGCCCTGTTAGTTGGTGCATCTAGCTGTTAGTTGGTGCATCTACCTGTTAGTTGGTGCATCTAGCCCCTTGGTTGGTGCATCTAGCCCCTTGGTTGGTTGGTGCATCTAGCCCCTGTTAGTTAGTGCATCTACCCCTGTTAGTTGGTGCATCTACCTGATAGTTGGTGCATCTACCTGATAGTTGGCGTATCTACCTGTTAGTTGATGCATCTACATGTTAGTTGGTGCATCTAGCCCTGTTAGTTGGTGCATCAAGCCCTGTTAGTTGGTGCATGTACCCCTGTTAGTTGGTGCGTGTACCCCTGTTAGTTGGTGCATGTACCCCTTTTAGTTGGTGCATGTACCCCTGTTAGTTGGTGCATCTAGCCCTGTTAGTTGGTGTATCTACCTGATAGTTGGTGCATCTACCTGTTAGTTGGAGCATATAGCCCTGTTAGTTGGTGCATCTCGTCCTGTTAGTTGGTGCATCTCCTCCTGTTAGTTGGTGCATCTACCCTGTTAGTTGATCTAGCCCCGTTAGTTGGTGCATCTAGCCCTGTTGGTTTGTGCATCTGGCCCTGTTAGTCGGTGCATCTACCTGTTATTTGGTGCATCTACCTGGCAGTTGGTGCATCTAGCCCTGTTAGTTGGTGCATCTACCGGTTATTTGGTGCATCTACCTGTTAGTTGGTGCATCTAGCCCTGTTAGTTGGTGCATCTACCCCTGTTAGTTGGTGCATCTACCCCTGTTAGTGCATCTACCCCTGTTAGTTGGTGCATCTACCTGTAAGTTGGTGCACCTACCTGTTAGTTGGTGCATCTAGCCCTGTTCGTTGGTGGATCCACCCCTGTTAGTTGGTGCATCTACCTGTTAGTTTGTGCATCTAGCCCTGTTAGTTGGTTCATCTCGCCCCCTTAGTTGGTGCATCTAGCTCTGTTAGTTGGTACATGTACCCTGTAATTTGGTGCATCTAGCCCTGTTAGTTGGTGCATCTTCCCCTGTAAGTTGGTGCATCTACTCCTGTTAGTTAGTGCATGTACCCCTGTCAGTTGGTGCATCTAGCCCTGTTAGTTGGTTTATCTACCTCTGTTAGTTGGTGCATCTACCTGTTAGTTTGTACATCTTCCCCTGTTAGTTGGTGCATCTACCCCTCTTATTTGGTGCATCTAGACCTGTTAGTTGGTGCATCTTCCCATTAGTTGGTGCATCTACCCTTGTTAGTCGTTGCATCTAGCCCGGTTAGTTTGTGCATCTAGCCCTGTTAGTTGGTGCATTTACCCATTAGTTGGTGCATCTAGCCCTGTTAGTTGGTGCATTTGAAGAACAAATCAATATTTACATTTCCAGTGTAAAGCCTTATGTAAACCAATTGAAAACAATGTAGTTCATACTTCCATGAACGTTTCGAGTCACATGATTTTCAGTGATATCAAGTAACGTCAGTCTAAACAATGATTCTCTATGGTCTGAAAGGGCGTTGGCGTCGTCAACACTGTTCCGCTCTTTGCAGATAAACGTGTAAATATTTTTTAGCTAAATTTGCACTATATAAGCATTAAACTTAATTTTTCTGCTGTCCATGAAAGTATGAACGACAGCGCCTTGTTAGCAAAGTTTACTTTGCAGGCAACCCACTGCATTCATACTTTCATGAACAGCAGAAACATAAAATGCATCCTTAAGAGGAATGGATACACCTTCAGGGAAGGCAACTCCTGCAAAATTATTTTTATCGCCCATGTCAATAGGGGTCAACTCTTAAAGCAAAGAATTTGGAGCAAATTATTTCCTTTTAGAGTAGACCCCATTTTCAGTGGGACAGGGATTATAGAAAAGCGAACAGGAAGACGCAAAAATTGTCTCCATTTGAAAAATGGTGGAAAACTCTGCGCTCCTATTAAGTAAATACCAAAGACCTTTTTCTCATGGGCCAGCCCACTATACAGTGTTTCATTACGATAACACACCCGTGAGACATAGTGCATTTTTTCACATCTCCAAAATGGCTACTTTTTTTATGAAAAGCTGAGATATTTTTGTGATTTTTACTTCACACATAGGTTGTGGGTGCTCATTAGAACCGCCTCATTGAGGCGGTTCTAACGAGTACCCATAACCTATGTCTATGAGCAGAAATAAGGAAAATAATGTATACCCCCTAAACCCCAGTTTTCTCTATATAAAGTGGGGTGTAAGGGGGTGTTCATTTCACGGACTTGTTAGCGTGATGGGGGTCGTTGTTTACAGTAATGATCCTAAGGGACAAATAGGCCTAAGCAATTTCTGATCAGGGTTTACACGGTTTGCCATTCTGTTTGCATGCTTGATCATGCAACAAATTTGTTAAAATTTTAGGAGAATTACAGCAAGCCCTGAAAGTGTCCCAACTTTTAGGATTTTAAGGTATATACTAAATGAGGAACATTATGAAAGCCCTGGGGAGACTTCAAATTTCTTACTGCATCCTTTCTGACTTGATAAAATTAGAAGTTGGTAGTCAGCAGTAAGATGTCATGAAGTAGGAAGTCGGAAATAAGTCTTGTTGTTAACGCAAAAGCTACTCACTTTTTTTTTTTCAGCAAAAATATTAGCATATTTGCCATATTAAATGATCAAAGTTTTAACGATTCGTTAACTAACGACATCCTTAGTTTTGAGCAACTGGCCCCAGATGGCTTCTGAAGAAGCTATCTGATCAGCATCTATATTGTTTGTCATTCATTTTGACAACTCCCACCCATCGGGGCTTGAAGAAATAGATGGGCTGCATGATGCTTCCATGCAGAGCTGAAACTGACAACACGAGTACTGGTAAACCGCTAAGAGGATCTAAGCCTGCCAAGGCAAAGCAGTACGAGTCGGACCGTCTATTCTAATAAACCCTATTGGTTGCATTGGGCGACAGGGCTTGAGATATCATTTCATCTCCATGTCGGGTAAAAGTCCCACAAAATCGGAATCAGTCACTCTGAAATGACCTATGCGCTGTTGACGGGGACGTTAAACCTCAAATCAAACAAACATTCATTTTGAGTATCATCTACTGTATATTATTTTGTTGTTTGTTTTGTTGTTTGTTTTTGTTTTACGGCCCTTTCAAGATTATTTCACTCATGTCGAGCCGATCATTAATCAGAGGTGGGCGAAAACCGGAGTACCCAGAGAAAAACCACCTGACCTTCTGTTGCAGAACTTGGCATCTCACATCTAAATTGTTTGTCATTTATTTGGAGAATCATCTATATTGTTTGTCATTCATTTGGTAAATTTAGAAAAAAAATACATTACATAAAGCTATTTGATTACCGGTAGTTGATAGTCAGAATGGGTGATGCAACACCTAAATGGCTCAGGCAAATATCGCTCTCAGGCAGGGTAAGTGATTACACATGGGATCACATTTCCCGCCTGAGAGCAATATTTGCCCCAGTCTAAATAGCTCGGGTAAATATCGCCCTAAGGCAGGGAAAGTGATTACACATGGGATCACATTTCCCGCCTGAGAGTGATATTTGCCCCCGTCTAAATAGCTCGGGCAAATATCGCACCTGGGCAGGGAAAGTGATCCCATGTTCCCTGTCAAGAATCAAAATAACTAATAATATATGTATCTTTATAATTTCAGCATGCCACCAACTGGACCAGCAGTTGGCTAGGACAACCTTATGCCTATTTCATTATGTAAAGTCTATTTGGGCCCCGTCAAGCGATTTTGGTACTTATCGTCTATGCGAGCAGCGAAGGTTCAGGCGAGCCTGCGCATCCGCGCAGTCTCGCCAGAACCTTCGCTGCTCGTTCATACAAGCAGTGAATCAAGAGGAACCTTCAGACAGAAAGCCATATCCCTGGCCCCTCTGAATGGCTGGACATGCGCAGTTTAAATATGTCATGACGGAATGCTCGAAGACACAAATTCGCTTGGCGGGGCTCATTTTATTTTACAGTTTGACAATATTATAGAAAACATAGCTCCAAATAAGAAGTAATGAGAAAAAGTTTTGGATATTTTTTCTTATTTCATCATAAAAAACTAGACAGCAACCTCTTTAGAACACTGTTGTTGGGGTCCAAAGCAGTAAGCCTGTAAGTTAAACAACCATGTTATATCCACAGAAATGTGTAGATTATATAGAACAAGAATTCTGCCGAAGGCTATGTTGTGCCTGTGGGGGTGCAAAGTCACTGAACCATGAAATCTAGGCCAAGGTCAAACATTGATGCTTGCATAAAAGTTGCCAATGCAAGCTTGTACTAAGTATTATTAATGAAGCTCTGATAGTTCTTGAGAAATGAACTTAAACATTAGGTTGAACACTAGGGTTGATGCAATAGTTCACTAAGTCCGTGAATCATGAAATTTAGGTCAAGGTCAAATATGGATGCTTGCATTATAGTTGTCATCCCTAGATACAAGTATGTACTAAGTATCATTAATAAAGCTCTTAATTGGTCTTATGAAATAAACTTTACTATTGGGATGAACGCTAGTGTGGTCGCAATATTTCACCAAGTCAGTGAACCATAAAATGTAGGTCAAGATCAAATATGGATGCTTACATTAAAATTTTCATCCCTAGATACTAGTGTGTACCAAGTATCATTAATAAAGCTCTTATAGTTCTTGAGAAATGAATTTGACCCATTAGGGTGAACACTAGGATGGTTGCAATATTTTACAAAGTCAGTGTAGGTCAAGGTCAAAATATGGACGCTTGCTTTTAAGATGCCATTCCCAGATACAAGTTTGTGCCAAGTATCATTAATGAAGCTGTTATAGTTCTTTATAAATTAACTTGACCATTAGGGTGAATGCTAGGGTGGTCGCAATATTTTACAAAGTCGGTGAACCATGAAATGTAGGTTAAGGTCGAATATGGATGCTTGCATTTAAGTTGCATCCCCAGATACAAAGTTGTACCAAGTATCATTAATGAAGCTCTTATAGTTCTTGAGAAATTAACTTGACTGTTAGAGTGAACACTAGGGTCGTCGCAATGTTTTACAAAGTCATTGAAACATGAAATGTAGGTCAAGGTCAAATATGAATGCTTGCATTTAAGTTGCCATCCCCAGATACAAGTTTGTACCAAAGTAGAAGTGGAGGCAATAATCAGGAATCAATACAATCAACCCACAGCTCCCATCAGAGACACCAAAGGGAAAGACACACAACCATGAAACAACAGACCCTAATGGAAACACCAACATCGGAAAGCCAAAAGGACAGTTACTTTCCCACATAATGGCCAATAGGCAATCCAAAATAAAATAACACAAGCGACACAAACACCAGAAGACAAACCATAACAAAAATAAACGGCGACAGAAGATCATTAATGAAGCTCTTATAGTTCTTGAGAAATTAACTTGACCATTAGGGTGAACGCTAGGGTGGTCGCAAATGTTGACGCCTTGACAATCGTACAAAAGGACGGAAAATCGGATGCCTATATCGCTCCATGCTAATAGCAGGCACAACACAAATGACCATGTATCTATATAATCTACACATTTTTGGATTCATCTTTTAACAGTGGTATATATAAAACTGTGTTTTAATGACAAAGTAGAACCGTGTTCGTTACACAATCGTGTTATTTCCACAGAAATGTATAGATCATATAGCAAAATGACCATACATGTTCAGCGCTTTTACCCATGTTCAGCGCTTTTACCAATTAGGCCAAAGAGGCCTAAAAAACAGAAATAGTCTTTAGTATAACTGGTACTCATAGTGGAATTTCTTTGGTTTTTCTCTCCATTCCACTGATTCAAGAAGGATAATGTTAGTTTCTGGCTATAGAATGTGCACTATACTGCTTATTTCTTGCACACCAGACAAGGAAATCCGTGATTTTACCCTGGGATAGAAATTTATGTTCTGACCCTGGTGTTCCGACCCAAAATCGAATATAATCGCGTATTTGATAAATGCACTGGTTGATTACGACCTCGTATGCGCTGTCGTTAAGGTTGACGTCACTGCAACGTCACTAAACATTCCTGCAGTGTCAACGCAATATGGCGGACGTTGGTAACCGAAGTGACTGTAGCATTAAAATCCGCGCTAAAAAATGGAAGGTATGCAAGAAAAAGAATCATATATGGGTGTGAGGGGTGGATAGAAAAATCCGTCCCTCGGGATCACTGTCCGGCATCACTCGGCAAGCCTCGTGATGCCGGACAGTGACCCTCGGGACGGATTTTTCCATCCACCCCTCACACCCATATAAGATTCTTATAGTATCAGCCTGCCCAGAAAAAGCGTGGTTAGGTGAACTGACCAGCTTGCCATGACCCAAATAGTGTTGACTGGGCTGCAAATCTGCAAAAAACAAACTATACATGAGCCCCGCCAAGCGAATTTGTATCTTCGAGCATTCTGTCATGACAAATTTTAACTGCGCATGCCCAGCCATTCAGAGGGGCCAGGGATATGGCTTTCTGTCTGAAGGTTCCTCTTGATTCACTGCTTGTATGAGCGAGCAGCAAAGGTTCTGGCGAGACTGCGCGGATGCGCAGGCTCGCCTGAACCTTCGCTGCTCGCAAAGGCAATAAGTACCAAAATCGCTTGACGGGGCCCACATGGTAGCTATGAGCTGATCTTAGAATTTTAACTGCAATAAAGACTAAAATGAAAATGTACAGACTTTATTATTTTATTTCCACAGACATTTACATTTTAATATGTACAAGTTAAAACATAATATGACATGATTTTGTGATGAAATAAAAGTGAATTTAAGTGAAGTACATGTATAGCAGTTCTCAGAATATTTAAAGCATACTCCACATACAAGTTCTTCCACCCCTTGTCCTGCTGAATAAATTAAATTTTGTCACACTATTTACCAATCACATTACCTGATATAATACATGTATATTCATTCATTCTTCACAAACTGAATGACAATTAGTGTTGATTCTGATCAACTGGTCATCTGATCTTGATCTTCACTGTTTGCAAAGATATGGTTGTCTTGTCTTGCTGAATAAATTTATTTTGTCGCATCCATAACTCATTCAAAACGGAATCACAGAATACAGTCGAACTTCGATGGCTCGAACACCGATGGCTCATTTACCATGGCTGAGTCGAACCCGTTCTTGAGTCCCTAGGGAATTCCTCTGCATATAAAAAAGTGTGGGATAATTATGGTGATTTTCGACTTTTATCTTGCAAATGTATGCTGTGTGTACTCATTAGAATCACCTCAATGAGGCGATTCTAATGAGTACACACAGCATACATTTATGTTACAGAACACCGAAAAGAAGTCCAAAAATATCTCCGTTATGTTTTCTGGAAATATGCAACAATGGCTCGAACTTCCGCTGTTTCGAACAAATTTCCATGGTCCCAAAGGGGTTCGAGCCATCGAAGTTCGACTGTTTATCCTGATCAGATGGCTTCTTCAGAAGCTAATTCTGTTTGCAAAGATAGGAGTTATTGTGTTCAATTTTAGGTTTTGGTTTTACAGCCCTTTCAAGATTATTTCACTCATATCGAGCCGATCGTTAATCAGGGGGGGGGGGGGGGGCAAAAACTGGAGTATGCGGAGAAAAAACACCTGACCTTCCGATGCAGAACTTGGCGTCTCACATGTGACCCGAGCCAGGCTCGAACCCACAACAGTGAGAGACCTAATGATTAAGAGTCAGCGATCTTAACCACTAGGCCACGGAGGAGTTATTGTGTTCAGCAGCAGGGTTCAACATAAACTTTTCAAATAACTGGACAAGGTGGTCCTGTAACTTTTGGGATGCAATGGAACTGATCTGAGTTCAACTGATCAAAGAAATTATGTAAATCATATCATACTAAAGGATACATTAGTTCAACAGTTATCAGGTTATTTTCTATTATTATTTATTTATATAGATAGTAAACTACTGCAACAAAATGAAAACAGTGAAAAACTTGGTTTTTAATAAATGTTGTAGCAGATTTTCAACTGGACCATTCGAACCTGCCAGCCACAGACCCTACTAGACCTGACCAGCCTTTCACTAGACATTGTCCATCGGTCCTGGGTTAATGTCGAACCCTGAGCAGACCACTGCTTTGAACGACTGGGCCTTGGTATTCCAACTCAAACAGAAATTCAACAACTCGAACAACCTTCCATTTCTTAGCGCAGATTTTTAATGCTGCAGTCTCTACAGTTACTGACGTCTGCAATATTGTGATGACACTACAGGAATGTTTAGTGACGTCATGTAACGTGCTATGACGTCAACCTTAACAATGGCACATATGAGGTCGTATTTAACCAGTGCATTTATCAAACACGCAAGAATATTCGATTTGGGGTAAGAACACCAGGTTTAAAACAAATCCCAAGCTAAAATTATGGACTTCCTTATCTGGCGGGCAAGACCAGGACCCAGTTGTTCAAAGCATTATTAGTTTAACATGCTCGATAGCAGTCAAATTGTTTAAGAAATAGATCAGCTCTAACTGTGATTTGTTGAGTAATAAATCACAGTTTGGAGGTCAGTTGTAAAGTAGATCAAATCACGAGCGAGTAGCGTGATTTATCTACTTACAACTGACCGACAAACTGTGATTTATTACTCAACAAATCACAAACTAGAGCTGATCTATTTCGAGTCTAACACGCTGAAAATAGGCAATATTGCTGTTGATTCCTTCAAAATCTCACAACTTTTCGCCATTGTTAGAAGAAATCCCGCTAAAATTATCGACTGAAACACACACATTTATATCCTTTTCTAACGTTTTCGATGCGAGAAAAATGACGTTACACCGTCTAACGTCAAGTAAATCGACTAGTGACGTCATAAATTTGCAGTTTTAAGGACGTCACTCGTCACGCTCTTCCGAGCTGTGATTTGTTGCTTAATAAAACACAGTTATTTTTCATTGCCTATATAGGCGCGCTGTGTTAGAATAACCATTCTGGCAAGTTTCAAGTATTTTTTGCTTGAACATTGTGAGTAGCTTTTACATTTGCAAAAGCTACTCAGTTTTTTAACAAAATATTTAGCATATTTGCCCCATTAAATGAGCCCCGCCAAGCGAATTTGTGTCTTCGAGCATTCCGTCATGACAAATTTTAACTGCGCATGCCCAGCCATTCAGAGGGGCCAAGGATATGGCTTTCTGTCTGAAGGTTCCTCTTGATTCACTGCTTGTAGGAGCGAGCAGCGAAGGTTCTGGCGAGACTGCGCGGATGCGCAGGCTCGCCTGAACCTTCGCTGCTCGCATAGGCGATAAGTACCAAAATCGCTTGACGGGGCCCATTAATGATCAAAGTTTTAACAATACATTAACTGACATCATTAGGTTTGAACATCTGGGCCAAAATAATTAGGGTAAATATGGTAAGTAGCCAGCGTGGTAAAGATCAAGGTTTCCACAGTTTAAGAAGTCCATCCTCAGAGTATGTAGCCAGTAGATTCTGATGCGGATGATGGCTGATTCCTATCACATCTTTTTCATGTACCTGAAAAACATGAACAATTACAATCAAACCTGTCATAGTGGCCACCTCTATTAAACAAGCAAACCCTTCTGCTGAACCAATGCTACTTTTGCAAATAGCATAGATCCACATCAGATGGCTTCAGAAGGCTGAAAATCATGGCTATAGGTTGACAACAGATACCGAAACGTCTCCCTCTGCAAAGGTTTACTTTTTATGGTTGGGACCTGCCCTTTGATCTGGTTTTGTTTGTTTGATTTGAGGTTTAACGTCCCTGTCAACACTGTATAAGTCATTTTGGAGACGTTGCTTCCAATTTTGTGGGACTTTTACCCGACATTGAGGTGAAATGACATCTCAAGCCCTGTCGCCCAATGAAACCAATACGGTTTATAAGCATGGACGGTCAAACTCGCACCGCTTTGCCCGAGCAGGCTTAGATCCTGGGAGGCGGTTTACCAGTACTCGTGTGCAGCCGGTTTCAACTCTGCGGGGAAGCATCATGCAGCCCATCTATTTCTTCAAGCCCCGATGGGTGGGGGCCGACTGTGATCTAGTTGACTTCATGTTATGGTTTAACACTTTTTTTTCTACCCAAGGTGGTTACAGGATCAACCCCGGCTGGGTCTGCAATATTCTTTCCTAAAGATGGATCACAAAAAATTAATCATCCCTGTTACTTCATAAATTAACCCAGGTGGTTCTAACAAGTACGCAAAACATATCCTTCTTACAAGAAGTAGAATTTTGCCAAAGGCTATGTCTCCCCTTTGATTGTTGTTCTTGAGAAATGGACTTGATAATTTGAGCCGGCGCATGACAAAACCTACAATAAGACTGGTGTGACCAGCAGACTCAAATCACCCTGCCCACCAATCAACTATGAAAAGACCTTTTGCTTATGTCTCTTTGCATAGATATTAGCCTATAGTAGGTACATGCGATCAGCGAAGACTGCACAAATGACCAGGCTGATCTGAGTCTTTGCTGGTCGCTCAAGAGTTCTTGTAGATTTTGTCATGCGCTGGCTCATTTAGGATAACTCTAGCGTTTATGCAAATGCTGACGGATTTGACAAATAGACAAACATATGGGATATAAGAATCTTACATGGGAGTGAGGGGTCAAAAAAAATCTGTCCCGAGGGTCACTGTGCGGCTTGCCAAATGATGCTGGATGATGATCCAAACAGACAGATTTTTTTCTGTCTACCCCTCATACCCATGTAAGATTCTTTTTCTTGCATACCTTTCATTTCTGAGAGTGGATTCTTAATCAAGAGGCCCATGGGACACAATGCTCACCAGAGCTCAGGGGGGCACTACCCACTGGCAGCAAAGTATTTTAATTAACCATGGAAGCCCTGTGCCCTAGGATGCTACAGATAAAATTTGGACCCAATAAGCCTCGTGGCTTTAGATTCGATGTCGCTTGAATGTGTTGTTGCAGGACAACAGATGACAATTGACAATTTCCCATCTGTGGCAACAAATAGGCCAAAAAAGAACATTATTAAAGGAACATTTCTATGAAAGTGTGACAAAATATCTTGAAAGGCATTAATGTCATTTTTCAATTTTCCCTGTTATAGGACAATGGAAACTCAAAACTTGGCATAGCAAACAAACCAAAGAGCCAAAGTTCATAAACCTGAGCTCAGGTGGACACTGCCCAATGGCAGCCATGTATTATAACATGATATGATTTTATTATACCAATTATAAAAAGTAGAAGTAAAACAAAGATCAGGAATTGATACAATTATCTTACTCCATCCATAAAAGACACCAAAGGGAAAGAAATACAAACAATAAGCGACCAGACCATAATGGAAACCTAAACAAAGGAAGGCCATATGGACAGTTACTTTCCCACAAAATGGCCATATGGCCATCCAAAATTAAAAGACACAAGTGATACACACAGTAAGTAACAAACAACAACATAAATAAATCGCCACGGAAGAGCCGCCTTGGAACGGTCAGTGTCTCCCAAAGTCTCCCAAACAAACCCCATACCCTAATGAGCACCCATGTGGACTGTATCTGAAATATTAGGTGTTTTATAAAAGTAGAGAGATCGGGGCATGGACCCAATGGAGCCCTGGTTGGTGTCACTAAATGCGTCTTATCAAAAGGAACAAAGACATATATGGTTTATCTGTGGGAATATGTATGTATGGTTCCTGAGATGTAAGGCCTTTTAAGCAATGGAGGGAATCGGGCATGGCAGATCCCAGAAAAGCTCAAGATTGTTGTCAATGAATAAGTCTTATCATAAGGACCAAGAGTATATACGGTTAAATGGCGGGGATCTGAATGGTTTCTGAGATATGAGGCACTTTAATGAAGTGGCAGGGAGAGAAATGGCCCCTGCGGACACCCAAGGATGGGGGTGACTGAATGTGTCTAATAACAATGAACAAGAATATATGTGATTATAGGATGGGGATTTGAATGGTTTCTGAGATATATGGCCTATTATGAAGTTGGGTCTTATCATAAGGAACAAAAATAAATATGGTTAAGGGGTGGGGATCTGAACGGTTTCTGAGATATATGGATTTAAATGGAGTAAAGGGGTGGGGCATGGCCTGTGGCACCCCGAGGGGACCTGCATGCTGGTGTCACTGATTGTGTGTTATCATAAGGAACAAGAATATATATGGTTTAGGGGTGGGGCTCTGAACAGTTTCTCAGATATATGGTCGTTTGTGAAGTGAAGGGGTGGAGCATGAATGTATATGGTTTAGGGGTGGGTATCTGTAAGGTTTCTGGAATATTTGGCCTTTTACAAAGAGGAGGGGGTTGGGTTGGGCATGGTCCCGGCACATCCCAGGGGACCCCAAAATTGGTGTCACTGAATGCAACTTATCGTAAGGAATGAGAATATATATGGTTACGGGGTGGGGATCTCAATGGTTTCTGAGATAAATGGCATTTTATGAAGTGGAAGGAGTGGGGCATGTCCCCGGCACATCCCGGCGGACCCACAGGTTGGTGTCACTTAATGCGTCTTATCATAAGGAACAAGAATATATATGGTTTAAGGGTGGGGATCTGAATGGTTTCTGAGATAAATGGCCTTTTATGAAGTGGAGGGGTCGGGGCATATCCCGGGGGACCCCCAGGTTGGTGTCACTTTATGCATCTTATCATAAGGAACAAGAATATATATTGTTTAGGGGTGGGGATCTGTATGGTTTCTGAGATATATGGACTTTAATGAAGTAAAGGGGTGGGGCATGGCCCATGGCACCCTGGGTGGACCCGCATGCTGGTGTCACTGATTGCATCTTATCATAAGGAACAAGAATATAAATGGTTTAGGGGTGGGGCTCTGAACAGTTTCTCTGATATATGTTTTTTTGTGAAGTCAAGGGGTGAAGCAT
Source organism: Lucinisca nassula (assembly GCA_963580285.1). NCBI lineage: Eukaryota > Metazoa > Mollusca > Bivalvia > Lucinida > Lucinidae > Lucinisca > Lucinisca nassula. The sequence continues at coordinate 32,211,645 of OY757027.1, read as the reverse complement.
GGCCCGGGAGCACCCTTGGTGACCCCTAGGTTTATGTCACTGAATGTGTCTTATCAAAAGGAACAAGAATATATATGGTTTAGGGCAGGGGATCTGCAAGGTTTCTGGAATATTTGGCCTTTTATGAAGTGGAGGGGGTTGGGCATTGTCCCGGCACAACCCGGGGGACCCCCAGGTTGGTGTCACTTAATGCATCTTAGCATAAGGAACAAGAATATATATAGTTTAGGGGTGGGGATCTGTATGGTTTCTGAGATATATGGCATTTTATGAAGTGGAGGGGGTGGGGCATGTCCCCGGCACATCCCGGGGGACCCCCAGGTTGGTGTCACTTAATGCATCTTAGCATAAGGAACAAGAATATATATAGTTTAGGGGTGGGGATCTGAATAGTTTCTGAGATAAATGGCATTTTATGAAATAGAGGGGGCAGGGCATGTCCCCGGCACATCCCTTGGGACCCCCAGGTTGGTGTCACTTAATGCATCTTATCATAAGGAACAAGAATATATATGGTTTAGGGGTTGGGATCTGTAAGGTTTCTGAGATATAAGGCATTTTATGAAGTGGAGGGGGCGGGGCATGGCCCCGGCACAACCTAGGGTACCCCCAGGTTGACATAAAAGCATATGGCTGAGAGAAGTTTACACAAGAAACATGTTTATGTAAGTTTTGTCAAAATATCTGCAATGACTTGGCAGTAAATGCCATTTTTCAGTTTTCCCCATTGTAAGTCAATGGAAACTCTAAGTTGCCATAGCAACAAAACTTAAAGGCCAAATTTCATAAAAAACACAAAACCTGTAAAGGCAAATATGGTGAATATTTTCATAAAGTCTCATCCTCCTAGAGCATATGGTTTCTGAGGAGATGATTTTTTAAGTATTTTTGTCAATTTTTTGCATTTGGGTTTCCATGGTAACCAATAAAAATGAGCAGAAGACCTAAAATCATACGGCAGATAGTAGATTACCTATGGAATATTTCTATGAAAGTTTTGACAAAATATCTGCAGAGGCTTGGCAGTAAATGCCATTTTTCTATTTTCCCCATTATAAGTCTATGGAAACTCTAAGTTGCCATAGCAACCAAACTAATCAGCCGATTTTCATTAAAAACACAAACTTTCAATCCCCCTGCCCAAGGATGCTACAGATGAAATTTGGGCTGAATCGGCCCAGTGGCTTCAGAGGAGATGTCGTTTGAAAATGTTGACGAAGACGACGCAGACGACGACGGACAACTGCCTATCCTATAAGCTCCCCCGGAGCCTTCGGCTCTGGTGAGCTAAAAAGCAGTCACTTGGATTGCCAACATTCGCCATATTTTGATGACAATAATGCGGCGTTTTTGACGTCACTGTAAGTGCAGTGATACACGATATACCAGTACTCATGTGTGGTCAGTTTCAGCTCTGGGTAGAAGAACAATGCAATCCAATTTATTTCTCCAGGCCCCGATGGGCGGGGGCTATCGCAAGTATAAGAATGAATTAAGATTGGTTGTGTGTAAATTCATGTTTGATGGGCTCATTTTCATCCCAACTGGGCTTTCTGTCCCCTTTTGTTTGTTTATTTGAGTTTTCTGTCCCACTAAAAACTAAAATACTTATCCGAAAGTCTGTAGAAGCCCAGGAATTGAACCTGCAGCACCCTTTTTATAGGCAGCTAAACCACAATACTGAGGCTCCTCTATATGCCCTTAACCCTTTTTGTACCAAATGGAATCTTCCTCCTTATATATAGCATGTGTCCATTTCAAAATTTAGGGGTGTCAGGTTGTATTTCTTCAAAATTTATTAGGAAATTGGCTGAACTTTTTGCAAACAGTGTAGGCCCTGATCAGACGCCGCAGAATGTGGCGTCTGATCTGGGTCTGCACTGTTTGCCACCCGCTTGGGGGTTTCTGGTATAAAATGGGTTAAACCCAAGAACAATATCCCAGAGTGACGGTACCATAGCCACAGATAAGTGGTGGTATCCACATACTATTTTCTTGTTTCTGCATGAAAACATATGTTGTGGATACTCATAAGAAGCACTCAGTGAGGCGTGAACACCCACAACGTATGTTTTCTTGCAAAAAAAAGAAAAATATCAGTACTTTTTGCATGAAAAACCTGCCATATCTAGAGCTATGCCAAAAACCAATATAACCAATTGTATGCTAGTGGTCTCTTCCATTGCTATATGTTGGACAAGTTCATTTGTCATATAAGGGGTATCAGAGCATTTTTTTTGGTTTTTATTCTATATTTGATGGAAAATTCTGTTAGCAAATAGAGCAAGTCCTGATCAGACACTGCAGAATGCGGCGTCTGATCTGGGCCTGCATTGTTTGCTAAGGTACCCCCTTTAGGGGTTTCTCGCATACAATGGGTTAAAATAGTTTTTATAAGCGACAACCCTGAACATCAAATCACAGGTTCATCAATAGCCCCAACACCAAACATACCGTAAGTGTTCTCTCTAGTTTTCCTGTGGCCACACTGAAACAATATAACACCATATCTTCTCCTACACAATAGATCCACTCTCCTCGCGGTGATAGTGTGGCGCACATGAAGTCGCCACCTTCTCGTTTACCACTGGAGAAACTACGTACAATCTGAAGACAAGCAAGCATAATTAACCCTTATCCTGCTGAATATTCAGTTTAGCCACACCCATTTCTGACTTTGAACCAATCAGATTATTTGATGTAATTTATTCCTAGAAATTTATAAACTGAAACTTAAACAGTGTAGATCCAGATCAGATGGCTTCTTCAGAAGCCATCTGATCTGGATCTACACTGTTTGCAAAGAAAGGGGCTGTCGTGAACAGCCAGATAAGAGTTTAGTTGCCCCCTATATTAACTGCATTGTATCACCTGGTCCTGATCAAGGTATGCTATCTCAGGACAAGTGAGCTTTATGAGGTCAACGTGACATTGCAGTTTTATTATTTTTTAATTATCAATGAACCAGACTTCTGGAAAAAAAGGCAAAAATGTTATTATTACTGGAAATGTTGGAAAAATTATTTGGCAAAGCATCATAGAAAAAATTACAGTCACCTCATACTAAATATGTCACCCGAATATTGCACGCCATAATTTTGGGACAAACTGAGGACAATTGATAACTGATCGTAAAATGCCTATTTAAGAGTGTACAAGGGGATAAACTGATAAGTAGAATACCAGATTTGTGTGTGTGTGTGTGTGTGTGTGTGTGTGTGTGAATTCGGGTTTAACGTCGCTTTCAACAATTTTTCAGTCATATCACGACGGTGTCTGGTTGCGACAGGGAGCTCAATGCTCACGTTTATAGTGCTGCCTCACTGAAGTATCATGTCCCAGACACATTACATGATACCACATCCAGTCACATTATCCTGACACTGGATCGACCAGTCCTAGCTCTACCCCGTAAATCTGAGTGCCACGCGAGGAGCAGCTAGTACCATTTTTAACGACTTTGGTATGTCGCGGCCCGGGATCGAACCCGAGACCTCCCGTTCCCCGAGCGGACACTCTACCAACTGAGCTATCGGGGCCGGTTCCAGATTTGTGTAATTTGATATCAAGTTTACCAGGCTCGGCTTCGACAATGCGTGCAGAATTGCTCGGCAAGCCTCTCGAATCTCAAGCATTCGCGAATACTTGCCTGATACCGATAAACTTGATATCAAAAGACACAAATCTGGTATACTCTATCTCTTGGATATGTCCATTAAGAACAACAACAGAACAAACATGTTGCATGGTTTTGTTTGTTTGTTTGATTTGAAATTCAACATCCCCGTCAACACTGTAAAGGTCATTTTGGAGACGTTGCTTCCAATTTTGTGGGACATTAAGATGAAATAACATCTCAAGCCCGCTGCCCAATGAAACCAATAGGGTTTATAAGCATGAACGGGCTGACTCGCATCGCATTGCCTGGGCAGGCTTAGATCCTCTAAGCAGTTTACCAGTACTCGTGTGTTGGTCGGTTTCAGCTTTGCATGGAAACATCATACAGCCCATCTATTTCTTCAAGCCCTCATGGGCGGGGGTGGACATGTTGCATGGAAATGTATGAATCGATTACTAAACTTCTTAAAACCATTATCCCAAATTTCATATTCATACTGCGAGCCTTTATATGCAAAATAAACAAATACATCGCTCCTCATTACCAATTCTAACACAAAAAGTGTGGTTAGGTCAACTGACTTGCTTAACCCTTATCTCGCTGAATATTCATTTAAGCCACACCCATTTCTGTCTATCAACCAATCAGATTACTTGATGTAATTATTTCCTACAAATTCATAAACTGAATGCCAAACAGTGTAGATCCTGATCAGATGGCTTCTTAGAAGCCATCTGATCTGGATTTACACTGTTTCCAAAGATAGGGGTTGTCGTGAACAGCAGGATAAGAGTTAATATGACTTAATGCTGATTACTGAACCGTTAAAAAAACAGAAGTCTTTTTGATATGCATGAAAAAACTTTGGGTCAAAAGGCATCCAAAAAGAACACAGTATAGACGCTGATCAGACCGTGTGGATGCACAGACTGATCAGTCTTTGTTGGGTGCACATATCTAAAGACCCCTTTTAACTTGGCCCTTATATAATTAAGAAATGAAATTTATTTTTCTGCAGTTCATGGAAGTATGAACGCAGTGGGCTGCGTGCAAAGTAAATGAGCTATGAAGGGGTTCATGTAAACTTTGCTCGCGACCCACTGTCGTTCATACTTTCATGAAAAGCAGAAAAATTAAGTTTATTTTTTACATTTACATTATTTGCCCCTGGTCAATGGGCGAAAAAAATGCTTGTAGGGCAAACTTTTAAAGCTGAAAAACATTTACACGCTGTTTTTCTACAAAGAGCGGAGCAGCGTTGACGTCATCAACGCCCGTAAAGAACAGTGGTTTAGAATGACGTCACTTGACGTCACTGAAAATCATGTGATTCGATGCGTTCTTGGGCGTATGGATGCAATTGTTTTCTATAGGTTTACATTAGACTTTACACTGGAAATGTAAAAATATAATACAGTATCATAATGATCATAAATATTGATAGAGACAGGCCCTAGCAAACAATTCAAACCCAGATCAGACTGCTCCTGGGTTTACACTGTTTGCTGATCTGCCTGCACTTTTTGAAGTCCTTGCTGGATTGTGAAACAATCATCATCATCAACATCAACGGATTTTTGATTAACGTGCAGGTACAGGGGCAACGTCCACATAAGTGGGCCCCCTTCCAGGTAGCTGGCTTGCTGCACTCATGGCAGATCTTACACCAGATCTCCAGGCTTGTCTATCGTGAGGATCGATAGCAGAGAGCTTCCATTCTCTGCAATCTCTTTCTGTTAGCTGCTTCCAGGTCATCTTGGGCCTTCCTGGCCCCCGCTTTCCACCTACCTGTCTGTCACAGGCAGACTTGACTGCACCGTTGGAGCATTCCACATGTCCATACCAGCGAAGCCTTCTCTCTTTCAGGATGAGGTCCAGGTCCTCAATGCCAAGACGCTCAAGTAACTCACTGGACCTGATGGTGACAGTGTCCTGTGGCTTGACATTGCAGATCTGTCTGATCATTGCCCTGTCATTTCGCTGTATACATTGGAGGTTTGGCTTTGTCAATGGCCATGTCTCACTGGCATGGAGCATTGTGCTCCGCACCCAAGAGCTAAACACACAAATTTGTTACAATTTTAGGAGAATTACAGAAAGTCCTCAAGCTGTCAGATACTTTAGGATCTTTACAGTAAAACCTGTTACAGTGGCCATTTCTATTAAGCAAGCAACCTGTACATGTATTATGCGAGGCTGAATGCATTTACCAAAAATGGGCAAACTTACCATAATTCACCTGTATTAAGCATAGAACTCGGTCGGCAACATCATTTCTTGGAGATTTTGTTTGTTTGATTTGAGGTTTAACATCCCCTTTAACACTATTAAGGTCATTTTGGAGACGTTGCTTCAAATCTTGTGGGACTTTTGTCCGACACTGAGATGAAATGACATATCAAGCCCTGCCGCCCAATGAAACCAATAGGGCTTATATGCATTGGACGGTCCGACTGGCACCACTTTGCCTGGGCTGGCTTAGTCCTAAGCGGTTTACCAGTACTCGTGTGTGGTCAGTTTCATCTCTGCCTGGAAGCATCATGCAGTCCAATCTATTTCTCCAAGGGGCAGGGCCATTCATGGAGATTGATCATGAAATCTTTCCTCAGTCAAGAAGATTCCACTGATTCAAGAAGGGTATTTATCAGCTTCTCGCAAAAGAATGTGCACTGTACTGGTTAACCACTTTCATATAAGCATGCCCATTGCAAAGTGTGGATAGGTCAAATGACTGGCTTAATATGTCCTAAATAGTGTTGACTAGGCTGTTAAACTCAAAAACAAACAATTAAACATAGAATCAGATAAGGTGGGTATTTTGTGTGTGTGTGTGTGAATTCGGGTTTAACGTCGCTTTCAACAATTTTTCAGCCATATCACGACGGTGTCTGGTTGCGACAGGGAGCTCAATGCTCACTTTTATAGTGCTGCCTCACTGAAGTATCATGTCCCAGACACATTACATGATACCACACCCAGTCACATTATCCTGTCACTGGGTCGACCAGTCCTCGCTCTACCCTGTAAATCTGAGTGCCAAGCGAGGAGCAGCTAGTACCATTTTTAACAACTTTGGTATGACGCGGCCCGGGATCGAACCCGTGACCTCCCGTTCCCCTAAGCGGACACTGTACCATCTGAGCTATCGGGGCAGGTTGGGTATTTTGTGATAACTGAAGGAATATTTTTGTTAATTCTCCATGAAAACCTATGTTGTGGGTATTCCTTAGAACCGCCTCTATCTTAGAACCACAGCATTGGTTTGTATGAAGAAATAATGAAAACTATCCTTGAAATATCACATGAAATCACCTTATCTGTTGCTAACATTGCAATTTGATCTGTAATGTGAAGCCACAGGACACTGTCACCATCAGGTCCAGTGAGTTACTTGAGCGTTTTGGCATTGAGGACCTGGACCTCATCCTGAAGGAGAGAAGGCTTCGCTGGTATGGACATGTGGAACGCTCCAACGGTGCAGTCAAGACTGCCTGTGACATACAGGTAGGTGGAAAGCTGGGGCCTGGAAGGCCCAAGATGACCGGAGAGCAGCTAACAGAAAGAGATTGCAGAGAATGCAAGCTCTCTGCTATCAATCCTCATGATAGACAAACCTGGAGATCTGGTGTAACATCTGCCATGCCTGCAGCAAGCCAGCTACCTGGAAAGGGGCCCACTTATGTGGACGCTGCCCCTGTACCTGCACGTTAATCAAAAATCTGTTGATAATGATGATGATGATATGATTAAGAAAGCACCTGACTAAAGCAAGTTCATTTTCATTATCCCTTAAGTGCCTGATTAATACAGGTGGACTGTACCTACCTGTCCCTGCATGTTAATGATGACTATGGTGTTGGATCTGTTACAAACAACAAACTGTTCTGCGTTCCTAGGCAACGGATGGATACTGTTCACTGTTATATCTATACCAGCCTGACCCCCGAGAGATTTAAATGTGGACTGACACTCCTGGGTCTTAAAATTCCATAATTTGATAGTTCCATCAGAGCTGGCACTAAAAATATAGAGAGGATCTTGCATGAGTGCTTTTGTATTACTGAATTTATTAAACAAGTTGAGCAAAAGTGATAAAATGCAAGGCTTTGCCGAGCATTTCCCCCCTTTTCCTCCATGAGATTAATAAATTTAATAATATATGAACATGAATGTAAGATTCTATTTATCATATGACAATTTTAAACGCATTTTATTCACGATTTTTAACAAAAATGTCAACATTCCGCCGTAAGTAAATGTGATGTACATGTAAAGTTATGGAGAAGATCGAACTAATATGCGTATTTGTTATTACATTATCAGATGCGATGTCGTATGATAAAAAATGAATGAAATGAGCCAGCATGTGACAAAACCTACAACAGTACTTGTGGGCCCAGCAAGAACTCAGAACAGCCTGTTCACCTTCTAACTCACGCTTCTGGGCTACTCAGAGAGATACCATAATAATCCTACAAATTTGGACACCTTGAGGACTTGTGATTCTCCTAAAATTTTAACAAATTTGTTTCCATTACGCAAACATGTCTATACAAATACATTGCCACCTTTATCGCCGAAAAAATGAAAATTTAAAGATGTAAAATTGTGTTATTTTTCTTATTTCTGCTCAAAATATAGATTTTGGGCACTCGTTAGAACCGCCTCATCGAGGCAGTTCTAACGAGTACCCACAATCAATCTTTTAGAGCAGAAATAAGAAAAATAAGGTATACCCCCGGAAACCCCTGTTTTACTATATAAAAGTGGGGTTCAAGGGGCTTAACAATATACAGGCGTGTTTTCGTGATGATGATCCAGCAAGGAGTTCAAAAGGTGCAGACAGAATGGCAAACAGTGTAGACCTGCTCAGACTGCTCCTTCTGATCTGGGTTTGCACTGTTTGCTTAGGCCTATCTGTGCCAATACTTAGGATCATTATGGTATGTGAAAACTACCATGCTGGGTGGATGTACATAGAGGATCTTACATGAGTGTACATGTATTATTGAATTTATTAAACAAGTTGAGGAAAAGGGATAAAATGCCAGGCTTTGCCGAGCATTTTATCCCTTTGCCTCAACGAGTTTAATAAAATTCAATAATACATGAGCACGAATGGAAGATTCCATTTATCATATGGGCCCCGTCAAGCGATTTTGGTACTTATCGCCTATGCGAGCAGCGATGGTTCAGGCGAGCCTGCGCATTCGCGCAGTCTCGCCAGAACCTTGGCTGCTCGCTCATACAAGCAGTGAATTAAGAGGAACCGTCAGACAGAAAGCCATATCCCTGGCCCCTCTGAATGGCTGGGCATGCGCAGTTAAAATTTGTCATGACGGAATGCTCGAAGACACAAAGTCGCTTGGCGGTGCTCATATGACATTTAAAACGCATTTTATTCACGATTGTTTACAAAAATATCAATATTCCGCCATTAGTAAACGCGACGTCGTTAAGGTCGTCGTGCATGTAACGTTACGGGACGTATCTAGCTAATTTGCATATTTAATCCACTAGTGGATTATCGAAAATATTACATGGCGTTATTACACTCTCAGACGCGACGTCATATGATAAATGCAGATCCGGGTCTTCACTAGTTGCAATGTGTGTATTCTGTGTGGCATACTCTTGACTTCATGATTTTGCCAATGTTGAATTTTTATGCTGTCAGACACATGTACATTTAAGAAATGAATTTTATTTTTGTGCTGTTCATTGAAGTATGAATGCAGTGGGTTGCATGCAAAGTAAATGAACCCCTTCAGGTTCATATAAACTTTGTTAGTGACCCGCTGTCATTCATACTTTCATGAAAAGCAGAAAAAATTAAGTTTATTTTTTATATTTACATTCTTTGCCCCTCATCACTGGGCGAAAAATGCTTAAAGGGCAAACCTTTAAACCTGAAAAAACATTTATACGCTGTTTTTCTACTGTGAGCGGAACAGCGTTGATGTCACCAATGCCCATAGAGAACTATGGCTTAGACTAACGTCACTTGACGTTACTGAAAATCATATGCCTCGATGTGTTCATGGAAGTATGAACTACAATGTTTTCTAAAGGTTTACATTAGACTTTACACTGGAAATGTAAACATTGAACAATGTAATTAATTTCTATGTAAACTGTATATATGTCAATATTTTGCAAGGTTTCAGAGTTAATATATACAATAAAAAAAACATTTCAACATGTTTTTTTGCAAAATTCAAGTTTTCAAAGATAACAGTGAAGAAAAGGGTGAATCTTACCTGATAAGATGGTGGCCATCTTGTGTAAACACGGCATCATTGACAAATGAACTGTGACCAGAAAATTCTTTTAATGTTTTTCCTGATTTCAATCCATGAACTCTGCAATAAACAATTAGTTACAGAATATGCGATAAACAATTAACACAGAATGTACAATAAACACTTGACACATAATATACAATAAATAATTAACACAGAATATACAATAAACAATTAACACAGACTATGTAATAAACACTTAACACATAATATACAATAAATAATTAACACAGAATATACAATAAACAATTAACACAGACTATGTAATAAACACTTAACACATAATATAAAATAAATAATTTACACAGAATAGACAACAAAATTCCTGCATTAACCATTATTCCCCTGCATAAATTAATTTAGCCACACCCATTTTCATTTCAACCAAAAAAATTACTTATATGTAATTTATTCATTCAAATTCACAAGCTGAATGACAAAAAGTGTAGATCCAGATCAGATGGCTTCTTCAGAAGCCATCTGATTCTTCAGAAGCCATCTGATCTGGATCTACACTGTTTGCAAAGATCTACACTGTTTGCAAAGATAGGGCTTGTCGTGAACGGCAGGATAAGGCTTCTTCAGAAGCCATCTGACCTGGATCTACACTGTTTGCAAAGGTAGGGGTTGTCAAGAACAGCAGGATCAGGCTTCTTCAGAAGCCATCTGATCTGGATCTACACTGTTTGCAACGGTAGGGATTGTCATGAACAGCAGGATTAGACTTCTTCAGAAGCCATCTGATCTGGATCTACACTGTTTGCAAAGGTAAGGGTTGTCTTGAACAGCAGGATAGGGCTTCTTCAGAAGCCATCTAATCTGGATCTACACTGTTTGCAAAGGTAGAGGTTGTCGAGTTCAGCAGGATAAGGTTTAAGATAAAAGTGGTATCCTACTTAATATTCAATTTAGCCACACCCATTTCCGGCTTTGATCCAATCAGATTACTTGATATAATTTAGTCCTACAAATTCATAAACTGTATGTCAAACAGTGGAGATCCTGATCAGATGGCTTCTTCAGAAGCCATCTGATCTGGATCTACACTGTTTGCAAAAATAGGGTTGTCGTGAGCAGCAGGATAAGGCTTCTTCTAAGGCTTCTTCAGAAGCCATCTAATCTGGATCTACACTGTTTGCAAAAATAGGGGTTGTCGTGAGCAGCAGGATAAGGCTTCTTCAGAAGCCATCTGATCTGGATCTACACTGTTTGCAAAAGTAGGGATTGTGGTGAACAGCAGGATAAGGCTTCTTCAGAAGCCATCTGATCTGGATCTACACTGTTTGCAAAGGTAGGGGCTGTCTTGAACAGCAGGATAAGGCTTCTTCAGAAGCCATCTAATCTGGATCTACACTGTTTGCAAAGGTAGAGGTTGTCGAGTTCAGCAGGATTAGGGTTAAGATAAAAGTGGTATCCTACTTAATATTCAATTTAGCCACACCCATTTCTGGCTTTGATCCAATCAGATTACTTGATATAATTCAGTCCTACAAATTCATAAACTGTATGTCAAACAGTGGAGATCCTGATCAGATGGCTTCTTCAGAAGCCATCTGATCTGAATCTACACTGTTTGCAAAAATAGGGGTTGTTGTGAACAGCAGGATAAGAGTTAACAGTCCCGTGGGTGGTCCCTTACTAGTGGACACTGGGTGTAGAAGAGGAACTTACAGTGAAGTCCAGCTATTAAGACCACCTAAAATAAAGACTAATTCTGCTTCAAAAAGGTTATTTAGAAGGATCGTGTTTTCTGCACACAATGTCTTCTGGTAAGGGACCACCTTTGGCACTGTTCAAAAGTGGTCTTAAAGACCACTTTTGAACAGTCCCAAAGGTGGTCTTAATATAGGAATTTTATGGTATTTTGAAAGAAGAAATATTCTGAATATAGGGTGGCCTTAATGGCAGTTTTTAATACAATTTTAAATGCATGTACAGCATTATTTATAATCTATGGCTTCTCACTAAAAACAATTTATCTGAGGTTATTTTTGTCTAAGAAGTAATTTTTTAAACATTCATTGACGTATGTATAACAGGTCAAAAGGAAACCTGGGTTTACTTAATTTGTTCCAACCCTTGCCCATCTGGGCTTGAAGAGTAGATTGGGCTGCTTCTACGCAGAGCTGAAACCCACCACACATGAGTACTGGTAAAGCGCTTAGAAGTTCCAAGCCTGCCCGGGAAAGTGGTGTCAGTCGGACTGACCATGCATATAAATCCTATTGGTATATTGGGCAGCAGGGCCTGAGATGTTGTTTCATCTCATTGTCAGGTAAAAGTCCCACAATCCCCAAACTGACCTATATAGTGCTAAGGGGGACATTAAACCGCAAATCAAACCAAACAAAACTTACTTTGTTTGTCACCTGACGTTGTTCATATTAATTTTCTTCAAATGAATTTTAAACAAATTACCTTTATTACTTTAACCCTTATCTTGCTGTTCACGACAACCCATATCTTTGGAAACAGTGTAGATCCAGATCAGATGGCTTCTGAAGAAGCCATCTGATCAGGATCTACACTGTTTGGCATTCAGTTTATGAATTTGTAGCAATAAATTACATCAAGTAATTTGATTGGTTGATAGATGGAAATGGGTGTGGCTTAAATGAATATTCAGCAAGATAAGGGTTAATTATTTACATCATTTCCATTATTTGACACAAACTTCTGGTTTAAGGGTTAATATTGAAGGCAGTTTTCATATCAAAAGCAAAAGAGCTTCACTGACATCTTATATTAGCACTGTCCAATCATATTGGAGAGAACAATGATTTATTCTTAAGTCATGATCATGTGATCACTTGAGTCACTGGCCATATTTGACCGGTAAGTTTCGGAAAAATTTCCGTGAAATTCCGCGCAGGAGTGTGGTGTCTTTCTTTTACTAGCCTATCATATGGTCCAATCAAATATGAGATATTTTTCAAGTACATAAGCAATCGTGGAGCGAGATTCTAGTCGATGGAAAAGTCGAACCTCCCATGCACCACGATCGCTTAGGAGCTTGACACAAATAAAAGATTCGATTGGACCATGTGACCAGCTATGACCGGCTATGATAAGAAAGGCACCACACTCCTGTGTGGAATTTCACGGAATTTCACGAAACCTACCAGTGGAATAACGTTAATGTATTCAAGGAAATATGGACAAAATGAAGCATTAGTAAAAGAAATCAATTTTAAGCTAACTTAACCCTTGTTCTGCTGAGCCCGGATATGCCTTTTCTTTGAAACAATGTAGCTCCAGATCAGATGGCTTCTGAAGAAGCCATCTGATCAGGATCTACATTGTTTGTCATTCAGATTGGGAATTTGTTGTAATAATTTGCTACAGGTAATCTGATTGGTTGATAATCGGTAGTAGGTGTGGCATATATGAATATTCAGCAGGACAAGGGTTAAATGTTACTAAAACTGTCTAGTTCAATTATAAACAATACCTGATAGTTTGGTCAAATGATGCACTCAATAACTGTCCATTATCTTTAGAGAAATATACACAGGTAACTCCTTTACTATGAGCTCTCTCAAACTTCCGCAAACACTGTCCTGTAAGGATCTTCCACACCTGTAAATATTAGAAACTACAGTGAACTACAATAAGGTGAATACGAGCGTCTTCTTCACCACAGTTAACGTGAAAATCCTAAAAATTCGGACACCTTGATGACTTGCTGTAATTCTCCTAAAATGTTAACAAATTTGTTTCGGGATCCAGCAAGGAGTCCAAAAGGTACAGACGGAACAGCAAACAGTGAAGACCCTGATCAGACTGCTCCTTCAGTCTGATCTGGTTGGTTGGTTGATTTGAGGTTTAACGTCCCCGTCAACACTGTAAAGGTCATTTTGGAGACGTTGCTTCCAATTTTGTGGGACTTTTACCCAACATTGAGATGAAATGACATCTCAAGCCCTGTCGCCCAATGAAACCAATAGGGTTTATTAGCATGGACCGTCCACCGCGGTTCCTGGACAGGCTTAGATCCTCTAAGCGGTTTACCAGTACTAGTGTGCGGGCCGGATTCAGCTCTGCGTGGAAGCATCATGCAGCCCATATATTTCTTCAAGCCCCTATGGGCGGGGGCTGCAGTCTGATCTGGGTCTGCACTGTTAGCTTAGGCCTATCTGACCTAATACTTAGGATAATTACAGTAATTTGAACTCGCTCTCAAATCCTTAGCAAAACTCTTCCCATGACTCCAGAGATCTAAATATTCAGGATAATTAAGCGTGTTTTTTTTGCAAGTTTGTGTAGCTGACAACACCAATTTGTGTTTTTATCTATTCACAAACCCAGACAGGTTTACTCATGACAGAAATCACTTCATAATCACCTTAATTTTACCATCCTGTGAGCCGGTAGCCAGCATTTCGGAGTCCCGACTAAAACACATACACAATACAGCATCGTCCATCATCATGAAGTTGTCTTGTGCCTGGTACCGCAAATCTTTCCTTATCTTTCCTGTTGTAAAGTTCCATACCTCAACGAAACCGTCCACAGAGCCCGTAACCAGGTACTGCCCATCAGGAGAAAATCTGGCACATTCTATATGGGCTTTCTGTCCAAACTGAAAAAAAACAAGATCTTATTATATAGAGTGAGTGAGTGAGTTTTTGAGTTTTACGTCCCACCAACAGCTGTCATATGGAGATGGGATCTGTTTAAAGAATCATCCAAAAGTCTGGAGAACTTATTTTATAGATAGAGAATCTTATAAGAGTGGTCATTTCAGATGAAATTTATGAAACGACCCTTTGGCACCAAAGCATCACGTGAACAAGTCTGTGAAATGAACACCCTTCTAAACCACACTTTATATAGAGAAAACTGGGGCTCACAGGGGTGTACATTATTTTTCTTATTTCTGCTCCAAGACATAGGTTGTGGGTACTCATTAGAACCGCCTTAATGAGGCAGTTCTATCGAGCCAGCACAATGTATGTTTGCAATATAAATAAGAAAAATATAACAAATTTTCATCTGAAAAATTACTGTTTTGGAGGTATGAAAGATTACATTTTAACACACGGATGTGTTATCGTAATGAGCTCAAATTTCATTAATTCCATATGAAATGACCCTGAGCAGCTGTTGATCAGGTAATGATTTTAAACCTGATTTTATTGCTGTCAGACTGACTGTTTGAGTTTTCATCCCACCAACAACTAAGGTCATACGGAGACGGGACCTCTTTTAAAGACTCATCTGAAAGTCTGATTATTGCTGTCAGAAGAAGTTGAGAAGTGTTTTGTTAGATACCATAGTGTTCTCTCAGACAGCATCATAACACTGCGCACCAGTAACCATCTGGGGCCAGTTGTTCAAAACTAACAATATCATTAGTTAACGCGTTAAAACAGATCATTATATATGGCAAATATGCTAAAAATTTTGCTGAAAAAATGTGAGCAGCTTTTGCATCCCCAAAAGCTGCTCACATTTTTTCAGCAAAAATATCAAAATTTTAGATATTGTTCTTGCTAGAACAGTTAACAATTTGACCACTTACAAGCTCTTTAAGCTAACGATGCTTTGAACAACTGGGCCCAGTTGTTACACATGTGGTCATATCATTTTTATTACATGACGTTGTCCACAAAATAATAGTGACGTTATACGATTAATATAACTATTGAATGATTAGAAGTTAATGACAAATTGTGTCAATATCACTTCATATCAGCACCCTAACTTCATACTGCTTGCTTACTCAGATGCTTTTGAATTTTACCATTAGATAGCCATATTGCATCTTTTGTTTGTTTGTTTGTATTGGAATTTAAATGGCCCAGTCAACACTATTTAGGTCATTTTTGAGCCGGTCAGTTTACCTATCCACACTTTCCTGGGCAGGGTTATATGTAAGCAGTTAGCCAGTACATTGCACATTCTTTAATCAGAAACTGACAACTGCCCTTCTTGAATCAGCAAAAGGGAGGGAATGACAGTAGAAAAGATTTCATGATCAATCTCCACGAAAGAATGTTGCCCACTCAGGCAGGTATTGAACCTGCATCCTGATCAACACTCAGACTCACATCCATCTGAGCTACTGAGGCCGTTGATGTTGCATGTCATACAGCAATGGGGTGCACACCTTAACAATAATAGCTGTGTGGGTTACTAACCTTAATAATTTTACTAAGCTGGGAGGGGCTCTCATTTTAACACAATTACTTAGCTGGGTGGGGTACTTACAATAAGTTTTACTAAGAAATATACTGAGGGGCAAAAGTAAGTATACAGGTTACCGAAAGCCAATTTACGTCCCAATCTCTCCCTCTCTACATACATATGAGGTATCATAAATAAGAACAACCACTGCCGCATAATTTGCAGCATTTTCCGTTAAATTTGATTAACGGATAATGAAATTGTGTCACTTGAAATGGACAGGGGGTCTGATCCAATATTTCGTCTTGAGTAGCTTCCCTTTAAACATGTGTTTCGAATAAGGGTTATTCAATAAACGATTATTCATGCAAACATTTAAAGAATGGCATCTGATTGGCAAGAATATGTCGCCTATTGAAATTAAACAAAAGGTAAAGTGCAACATCTTTTCTTAAAGAAAATGGCATTTTCGCCTTTTACGTTCTTCCTTTTATTAAATGCATTATGTTTCTATAGGATTTGTATTGAAGATTAACTTTCCATTGTGCAATTTTAGAGGTTTTACTATGGAGTAAACATAAAGATGCCGAGCAAAACAATAAGTATGCGAAAGTTTCAAATGAATATCTCTTACACGATCTGAGAAAAAAGACTCATTTAATTCACTATGATTTTAATTGAAAGGGAGATAATCCGGAACAGGCAGAAATTCCAACTGAGTTTGAAGCTGTTTGTTTGGGTTCAATGGCAAAGTAATGATGTGGTCTTATCGATGAACATTTGTACATGACTTTTGCGGTGTGCACAGATTTGAATGCCGCGTACAACATGAGATTTTATTGGAAATATTGATTTTCAATTAAGGGCAATAACTCGATCATGGATGACTGTTACAGAAAAAGAATTGGAGTTTTACAAACTTGGACGTTTGGGAAAAGCGGACATAGGCATATTTTATTACAGACAGCAATACAAGATCTGGTATTCTAAATCAAAAAGTGTATACTTTTTATTGCCTCTGAGTATAGATTCGGCTGTATGATGCTTCCACGCAGAACAGAAGCCAACCGCACACAAGTACTGGTAAACCACTATGGGGTTCTAAGCCTGCCCAGGAAAAGTGGTGCAAGTGGGACCATCCATACATATAAACCTATTAGTTTCATTGGATGGCAGGGCTTGAGATGTCATTTCATCTCAATGTCGGGTAAAATTCCTATGACCTATACAGTGTTGATGGGGATGTTAAACCTCAAATCAAACAAACAAACAAAACTAAGTTGGGTAGGGTACTCACCTTAGTCACATTAAGTTTTACTTAACTGGGTGGGGTACTCACCTTAAAAGTTTTACTAAGCTGGGTAGGGTACTCACCTTTATAGTTTTACTAAGCTGGGTAGGGTACTCAGCTTTGTAGTCTACTAAGTGGGGTACTCACCTTAATAGTTTTACTAAGCTGGGTAGGGTACTCACCTTAGTGGTCTCACTCACATTAATAGTTTTACTAAGCTGGGTGGGGTACTCACCTTAATAGTTTTACTAAGCTGGGTAGGATACTCACCTTCATAGTTTTACTAAGTTGGGTAGGGTACTCAGCATAATAGTTTTACTAATATGGGTAGGGTACTCAGCTTAGTAGTCTACTAAGTGGGGTACTCACCTTAATAGTTTTACTAAGCTGAGTAGGGAACTCAGCTTAGTAATCTACTAAGTGGGATACTCACCTTAATAGTTTTACTAAGCTGGGAAGGTACTCAGCTTAGTAGTCTACTAAGTGGGGTACTCACCTTAATAGTTTTACTAAGCTGGGAAGGTACTCAGCTTAGTAGTCTACTAAGTGGGGTACTCACCTTAATAGTTTTACTAAGCTGGGTGGGGTACTCACCTTAATAGTTTTACTAAGCTGGGTGGGGTACTCGGCTTACAATTCTACTAAGTGGGTTACTCACCTTAATAGTTTTACTAAGCTGGGTGGGGTACTCACCTTAATAGTTTTACTAAGCTGGGTGGGGTACACCTTAATAGTTTTACTAAGCTGCGCGGGGTACTCACCTTAATAATTTTACTAAGCTGGTAGGGGTACTCACCTTAATAGTTTTACTAAGCTGGGTGGGGTACTCACCTTAATAGTTTTACTAAGCTGGGTGGGGTACTCACCTTAATAGTTTTACTAAGCTTGTTGGGGTACTCATCTTAATAGTTTTACTAAGCTGGGTGGGGTACTCACCTTAATAGTTTTACTAAGCTGGGTTTGGTACTCACCTTTATAGTTTTACTAAGCTGGGTAGAGTTCTCACCTTAGTAGTCTACTAAGTGGGGTACTCGCCTTAATAGTTTTACTAAGCTGGGAGGGGTATTCACCTTAATAGTTTTACTAAGCTGGGTGGGGTACTCACCTTAATAGTTTTACTAAGCTGGGTAGGGTACCCACCTTAGTCGTCTAACCAAGTGGGGCGGCCCCCGCCAATTGGGGCTTGAAGAAATATATGAGCTGCACGATGCTTCCATGCAGAGCTAAATCCGACCCGCACATTAGTACTGGTAAACCGCTTAGAGGATCGAAGCCTGCCCAGGCAAAGCGGTGCGAGTCAGATCATCCATGCTTATAAACTCTATTGGTTTCATCAGGTGACAGGGTTAGAGATGTCATTTCATCTCACCGTCGGTTAAAAGTCCCACAAAATTGGAAGCAATGTCTCCAAAATGACCTTTACAGTGTTGACGGGGACTTTAAACCTCAAATCAAACAAACAAACAAACTTACAATGTGGGTTACTCACCTTATTAGTTTTACTAAGCTGGGTGGGGTACTCACCTTAATAGTTTTACAAAGCTGGGTGGGGCACTCACCTTAATAGTTTTACTAAGCTGGGTGGGGTACTCACCTTAATAGTTTTACTAAGCTGGGTGGGGTACTCACCTTAATAGTTTTACTAAGCTGGGTGTGGTACTCACCTTAATAGTTTTACTAAGCTGGGTGGGGCACTCACCTTAATAGTTTAACTAAGCTGGGCGGGGTACTCACTTTAATAGTTTTACTAAGCAGGGTGGGGTACTCACCTTAATTGTTTTACTGAGCTGGGTGGGGTCCTCACCTTAATAGTTTTACTAAGCTGGTTGGGGTACTCACCTTAATAGTTTTACTAAGCTGGGTGGGGTACTCACCTTAATAGTTTTACTAAGCTGGGTGGGGTACTCACCTTAATAGTTTTACTAAGCTGGGTGGGGTACTCACCTTAACAGTTTTACTAAGCTGGGTGGGGTACTCACCTTAATAGTTTTACTAAGCTCGGTGGGGTACTCACCTTAACAGTTTTACTAAGCTGGGTAGGGTACTCACCTTAATAGTTTTACTAAGCTGGGTGGGGTATTTCTCCTCTTCTTGTTCTTTCACAGCTGCTTTACCTCGGAATACGTCAATTGTTGTACCTAGTAATACAGAGGAAATGTTCAGGTAAACTCACTGATTAGTAATGTTAAGATGTTGTCTTTCATAGCAGCATCAATGCCACACTTTTAGAGCCATATTTGAGGTCAGGGTTCATACAGGCAAGGCAAAGTCAAATTCAAGGACTTTCCATGGACCAATCTTATAGTTTTCAAGGACATTGACTTTTATTTCTTCTTGCTATTTTTGTTTCTTCTATTAAAGACCCTCTCTCTTTGCTTGTGACCACAATGCTCTTTCACCCATCTAAGCCACATCAATGTCCTTCCTACATGCTATAGAGTGTGACTTATAACCTTTACTGACTGTTGCTGAAAACACTTTTACCAACTGGGATAAAAAAAGAGATATCAGGCTCCTTAATATAACTTGAGGCACCATTTTTGTATTGCTTAGTCTGATTATTGAAATTGATATGTTTTGCTGATAAAATTGTTAAAATCAATTGGTACCAGTCTGCAAGGAAGACAATACAAAATTTGAAGTACGAAATATTTGCATCCAGTCTGTTTGCACCAAGCACATGTGACCTTTTATATCACGGTGTTCTGGCATACCTGCTATAGCTCAAAACTTGCCAACTTTCTTCTAGAATCTTCACTTTTGAATCAGCGGATAGTCAGTCTGGGTCCAAACTGTTTGCAACGATCTCTTTTATTGTACTGATAATTGTTGTGATCGGCATCTAAAGTGTTAAAATAAGTCCAAATTTTTAGAGTAAGTACACCTTAGTCAAATTTCAGTTTCATTTAAGGGGAATGGGAATACCTGGAAGATTTTTCTGCCATTTTTCAAAGGGAGACAACTTTCCAGACTTCCTGTTCACTTTTCTATAAGCCCTGTCCCACTGAAAAAGGGGTCTACTCTTAAAGGAAACAATTTGTAACTCCTTTGAAAATGATAGGACCAACGTGAAAATTGTGTTAGGCATCCCTTCACTTCACAAGGAATGCATGTGCAAAGTTTCAGCTCAATCGTTAAGAAATGTGGAAGTAGTTCCCATCACTAAAAAGTGCAAACTTACAAACGCACAAACAAAGAGTGCAAAAACTATATGCCCTCCTACAGGGGCATAAAAATTCTTTTGCAGGAGTTACCTCCCCTGAAGGTGTTCCCATTCCCCTTAGCAAATGTCAAAATATAACAAGTCACGTACCTGGTGGAAGCAACCCCTGATGCTGCTGCCATTTTAAAGCTTGACCAAGCAACGCCAGCAGACGCGATGGTGGTACCACGTTTACCTCCCCTGACAACGCTGCAGCAATGGCTGCCCTTCTTCTTTCCTTTGTCTGTCCATCTGCATATGCCTGGAAGAAAGGTTTAATTACAGCCAAAGTTGTCTACTAAGCATTATTCACGTGTACACCACAGCCACTTTATAACATTGTTCATAACAATTGTTTTGGCTATTTGGGGCACTGTGTTGCGGTGGTAAAGCATCGGATTTAAGGTTGACAGGTAGCCGGTTCGATCCCTGCAAGTGCTAGTGTTGTTTCCTTGAGCAAAAGACTTTATCCACATTGCTTAGTACTGGTTCCTACCCAGGTAAAGAGGGCCACATGAAAAAGAAAAGTACTAGTACTAAATCTGTTACCCTCTATAAATAAGATTGATTATTATTATTATTTATAACAGTTTAGAGATGGATGCCAAACACGTATAAATTATATAGAACTAGACATGTGTCCAAAGTACACAGATGCCCCCGCCATATATCTTTGTCGATATGGCTTGTACCCATTCTCTAGAATGGCACGGGGGTGTCCGGAGGGACCCGGAGCTGTCCACAGGGACCCAAGGTCTGTGTCAGTGAATGCATCTTATCATAAGGAACAATAATATATATGGTTAAGTGGTGGGGATATGAATTGTTTCTGAGATATAAGGCCTTTTATGAATTGAAGGGGGCGGGGCATGGTCCGGGGTTGACCAGAGGGAGACAAAGTCTGTGTCTTAGAATGAGTCATATCATAAGGAACAATAATATGTATGGTTTAGGTGTTCGAATCTGATTAAGTCTGTGTCAGTCAATGCATCTTATCATAAGGAACAATAATATATATGGTTTAGGGGTGGTGACATGGATAGTTTCTGAGATATAACGAAGGGGGCGGTGCATGGCCCAGGGGGGACCCAAAGTCTGCGTCTTGGAATGTGTCATATCATAAGGAACGATAATATATATGGTTTAGGTGTTCGAATCTGATTAATTTTCAAGATAATTAGGCGGGGCATGTTCCGGGGGTGACCAGAGGGACCAAAAATCTTTGTCTTGGAATGTGTCATATCATAAGCAACCAATAATATATATGGTTTTGGGGGGGGGGGGGGGGGGGGGTCGGGGTCGGGATGGACCCAATGTCTGTATCAATCAATGCATCTTATCATAAGGAACAATAATATATATGGTTAAGGGGTGGGGATATGGATAGTTTCTGAGATATAAAGACTTTAATGAAGCAAAGGGGGCGGGGCATGGCCCAGGGGTGACTGTAGGGACCCAAAGTCTGTGTCATGGAATGTGTCATATCATAAGGAACAATAATATATATGGTTTAGGTGTTCGAATCTGATTAATTTTCAAGATAATTAGGCATTTTGACAGTTTTGCATACAAATTTCTATATAAATGGTGGGGGGGGGGGGGAGTCGGGATGGACCCAATGTCTGTATCAGTCAATGCATCTTATCATAAGGAACAATAATATATATGGTTAAGGGGTAGGGATATGGATAGTTTCTGCGATATAAAGACTTTAATGAAGCAAAGGGGGCGGGGCATGGCCCAGGGGTGACTGTAGGGACCCAAAGTCTGTGTCATGAAATGTGTCATATCATAAGGAACAATAATATATATGGTTTAGGTGTTCGAATCTGATTAATTTTCAAGATAATTAGACATTTTGACAGTTTTGCATACAAATTCCTATATGACAATTTTGACCTGTTACGCAATCTGACCCCTGGGCCCACCAGGGGCATGACCCTGGGTCAACTTGAACATGAACTGATAGGTCTTGGTCTGAGTAGATGTCATACCAAATTTCAACTTTGTAATATGGATAGTTTCTGAGATATAAAGACTTTAATGAAGCAAAGGGGGCGGGGCATGGCCCAGGGGTGACCGTAGGGATCCAAAGTCTGTGTCATGGAATGTGTCATATCATAAGGAACAATAATATATATGGTTTAGGGGTTCGACGAATCCGATTAATTTTCAAGACAGTTAGACATTTTGACAGTTTTCTATATAAATGGTGGGGGGGGGGGGGGGGGGGGGGGGAGTCGGGATGGACCCAATGTCTGTATCAGTCAATGCATCTTATCAAAAGGAACAATAATATATATGGTTAAGGGGTGGGGATATGGATAGTTTCTAAGATATAAAGACTTTAATGAAGCAAAGAGGGCGGGGCATGGCCCAGGGGTGACTGTAGGGACCCAAAGTCTGTGTCATGGAATGTGTCATATCATAAGGAACAATAATATATATGGTTTAGGTGTTCGAATCTGATAAATTTTCAAGATAATTAGACATTTTGACAGTTTTGCATGCAAATTCCTTTTTGACAATTTTGACCTGTTACGCAATCTGACCCCTAGGCCCACCCAGGGGCACGACTTTGGGTCAACTTGAACATGAACTAATAGGTCTTGGTCTGAGTAGATGTCATACCAAATTTCAACTTTGTAGCACAACAGGTAAAAAAATTATATGTGAGTCCGAGGTTTCAGCTCGACATTTCAGCCCGAGGTGGTTACGAACGTGACATACGCACGAACGCACGTACGGACGTAACATCACGGCGAAACGCTATATGCCCCACTCCTGCCAAGGCAGGCGGGGGCATAAAAATGACCATAAACGGTCATTTTTCTATATAATTTAAAAGTTTTTATTTGGATATAACATGGCTGTTTATCTAATATGGTTTCTGTGTTGAATCACAATAATAGAATAATAACTAGATCATGCAGTCTAATAACACTAATGACAATGTATTAGCTAGCCAAAACTATATGTAAGTCAAAAACAAGCAAAATGCCTAATGGCATTATGGACGGGGTTTTTTTCAGTACTGATAGGATGGTGGTGGCATGGGTGGGGTAGGGTGGGGTGTGCTGGTGTGGGGTAGGGTGGGGTGGGGTGGGATGGGTTAGGAGTCGGGTGGGACGGGGTGGAATTTGTGGTGGGGTGGGGTGTGGGGTGGGATGGGGTGTAGTGGGGTTGTGGGGTGGGGTGGGCTTGGGTGGGTGGGATGGGGTAAGGTTGGGTAAGGTGGAGAGTGGTGGGATGGGGTGGGGTTGGTGGTGGATCGGGGTTGTTTTGGGATGGGGGTGGGGTGGGGTTGTGGGGTAGGGTATGCTAGGGTAGGGTGGGGTGGGTAGGGTATGTATGTAAAACTAAGTATGCATGTATGTACAGAACAAATGCAATATCGTAACCCAGTAACAACTTTTTGTGGAGGGGGGGGTATGATTTGTTTGTGTTTTAAGAAGAAAAAAAAAAAGTTTTTTTTTTTCTATTTTTAGCTCTGGTGGACACTGATTTTAGCGATTTTGAAAAAGGGTCACCTAATGAACATTTCTGTATGTGTGTAAAACTATGTATGCATGTATGTACAGAACAAATGCAATATGCTAACCCAGAAACAACTTTTTGTGGAGGCGCGAGGGGGGGGGGGTTGATTTGTTTATGTGTTTTACGAAGAAAAAAAAAAAAAGTTTTTTTCTATTTTTTTAGCTTTATTTTTAGCTCTAGTGGCCACTGATTTTAGCAATTTTGAAAAAGGGTCACCTAATGAACATTTCTGTAAAATAATTTTGAAATCGGGCCATTATCCCAGGAAGAGATGTCGTTTAAAGAAATTGTTGACGGACAACGGACATCAACTCACCTTGAGCACTTCGTGCTCAGGTGAGCTTAAAAAAGAACGTAAAAAAAAAAAGAAAAAGAAAATTCCATGCCTGTGCATGCATGTATGTATTATTACTAGCAACTATCAGGGGAGGAAGATAATAATTGTTCATATGTGTTTATGGAGAAGAAAAGAAAAATAATGAAAAAAAAAGAATGAAAAAAGAAAGAACAAAAAAAAAAAAATGTCTCCATCGGGGTTTGAACTCACGCCCCTCAGATTCATAGTCAACAATAGGATTCGTAGTCCAGCACTCTATCCACTACACTGGCATTTGTTTGGTTGTTTGTATTGGAGTTTTACGGCCCAGTCAACACTATTTAGGTCATTAACTGACAACTGCCCTTCTTGAATCAGCGGAAGGGAGAGAATGACCGTAGAAAAGATTTCATGATCAATCTCCACGAAAGAATGTTGCCGACCCCGGCGGGAGTCGAACCCGCTTCCTCCTGATCACCAGTCAGACGCGCATCCGACTGAGCCACCGCGGCCGGCGGCACACTGGCATTTGAAAAAAGGTTAACCAAAAGGTAAACCTGAAAAACACAAGTTTGAAAAATGACAATTTCCGCCAAAATTTTAGTCTTTTGCGCCATTTATGGATAATACATGAAAGCGGTACCTCCACTTATGCATGTCCTGATATTAAAACAATCTGCTACAGAATAGATGAAAAATATCACTTTGAAAAAAAGGTTAACCAAAAGGTAAACCTGGGACGACGCCCGCCCACCCGCCCGCCCGGACATCGCTATTTTAAAGGACGGATTTTTTTTAAAAACCCGTCCAACAAGAACATTCTAACTGACTAGAGAAAGCGACCAGTGGGTCACGTATACCCCCGGCCAGCGTCACCCTCTGATATATCTTTCGAGCTTGTATGTAATATGAATGAAGTCAAGAAGCTATAAGAACCTATAAATGTGCTTGTAAAAGCTAAACCAAACATAAAATTTCTAAATGGACCAAGGGAGTGAGGGCATCAAATAGAACATACAGGCATCTGTAAACTTTGACATAAAACTTTAACCAATGTAAAATTTCTAAGTCCGTGACCTTGAGGTCAAGGTCACCTTGGGTGGGGGAAGGGACATGCATCATGAAATCATTTATCAAACATGAAGAGAATCTAACATGTGGCTACAGAGATATCAGCAATGAAAAAGGTTTAACACAAAACTTTGACATAAAAGTAGATGAACAGACAGACAGACAGCCCACCCAGGGGCTTGACCCAGAGGCTTAGATATTCCATATGAAAGGTAATGCTATAGAGATATCCTTTACCAAACATGAAGAGAATCAAACATGTGGTTACAGAGATATCAGCAATGAAAAAGGTTTAACACAAAACTATGACATAAAATTAGATGAACAGACAGACAGACAGCCCACCCAGGGGCTTGACCCAGGGGCTTAGATATTCCATATGAAAGGTAATGCTATAGAGATATCCTTTACCAAACATGAAGAGAATCTAATATGTGGTTACAGAGATATCAGCAATGAAAAAGGTTTAACACAAAACTTTGACGTAAAAGTAGATGAACAGACAGACGGACAGACAGACAACCCACCCAGGGGCTTAGGTTTTCCATATGAAAGGTAATGCTATAGAGATACCCTGTACCAAATATGAAGAGAATCCAACCTGTGGTTACAGAGGTATGAGCAATCAAAAAGGTTTAACGCAAAACTTTGACGTAAAGGTTGACGAACGGCCGAACGAACGTACGAACGAACAAACGAACATACGAACAAACCAACGAACGGACGAACGGACGGAAAGACGAAAACTATATACCCCCTGACATACTTCGTATGCCGGGGGTATAATAAGCAAAGTTTCAGAAGTGTGTCTCCTATAGTTTAGAAGATATGCCAAAGTCATACAATGATATGATAGAAGGATCAAATTAATAAAGTATCGTGTAGTTGTTTCCATGAAATAATCAAAATCAACCATAAAAATAAAAGAATAAAACTGAATAGATACCGTCTGCAGTATTGTCTATGCCACTATAACTATCTAATTATTTTTCGGCTATTTTCGATACAGCAGACTCGGCAATTACCGTAGATTAACCCCAATTATATGATCTTTCTCTAAAACTTTGCATAATCATTATTTATCCTTAACATACCGGGTATTTCTGATTCCACACTCCTATCAGGTTTTTAAAAACTCATCAGCTGGGAAAGTATAACAATATGCAGAGTTTCTTAATGCTTCTGTGCAAATAAACATAAATTATCTGCTGTGTGTATAATGCCGATTATTTTATTTATAGACTTCCTTGGAAAACCAGGGTCAAGAAAGTTCAAGTGAATAACTGTGCTTTGTGTGTATAACAGCTACAGATAAATTCGGACCGAATGAAATTATTTCTTGCTAATATTTAGTATGTAAATGGGGGAATACTCTAATAACATGAGACTTTGCAAGGCTGTGCTTGGAAAATCTAGCTATTTTTGTGAAATAAGCTAATAAAATTCGAAGATAAAAAATAATGAAAATTTGCAGCCCATATCACTTTAATAGGCAATGCCACAAAACAGAGAATTTTGTAAATGCCTATCTAGGCCACTATCAATTTCCAGCACTGAAAACAAGAGTTCCACCGAAAGTTATCACACATGTATGTGATTTTATTTCTTGGGAAATAGACTTGAATATTTGGGTAAGCACTAGGGTTGACACAAATTTCTAGCAATGTGATGTACTTAAACACTTTGCGAACCTGGACAAATGGACAGGCAATGAACAGGCAAAAAACAGACTCCTATATCGTGCCATGCTTAAAGCAATAAATATTCTAATGCACTTACTTACGACGTCTGATTGGATAACGTCAAAAATTTGCGACAGTATATTCCACGATATACTGTCGGAAATCCGACGTCACCACGTAACGTCGCTTTTCATTGGCTGGCATTTGGTTTTACGCAGCTCACTGCGCTTGCCGCCTTGTGCAAAATAATACAAATTTTAGCTTAACAACCGAAAAAGTGCATTAGAATGGGGATAACTGTATTGAAAATTGTCATTTGGGGAGGTAAATCGTCGGTTTTACGGTCGCAAATTACGTTTTACGGCTCCGCTTACGCGTCGCCGTAAAACGAAATTTCTGACCGTAAAACCTCCGATTTACCTCCCCAAATGACAATTTTCAGTACAGTTATCCCCTAAGTTATGTCTAAGTTCTTTTTTACCTCTCTGGGGTCAAAATAGGACCTTGCTAACATGTTTTCAAGATGTATATATCTGTCTGGCTGGTTGTGTTTCATCATTATCATCGGATCTGTTTGTCGGAGCAGTGATCTGGCGGCACCAAGCTCTCGTAATTCTATCAATTCCAGAACAATCTAAAATACAGGAATGAAACATATATTTATAGGCATATGGACCTGAAAAAAAAAAGAACAGTAAGTGCACAATGCTTTTGCATCTTTTGTCATCTGTTCAGGTCCTTCACTGTTCTGTCTTTGCAAAAACTTCCGCCACTTTCGGAATAATTTTCTATAAATGATTCAATATGGCACTCTTAAAACTGAAAATGGATACAGTATACAAAGTGAAAGAGTTTGTTTGTTTGTTTTATGAAGATTTTACATCACCGTCAGCACTTTTTAGGTCACATTAGAGATGTTCGAAGATAAAAAGCGTAAATGGTGTTTTGTTCTGCAATCTGTATTCAACCAAAATATAACACACAGTGGACCTAACTGTTTCAAAATTACAACCAGGGGCCAGTTGTTCAAAACTAATGATGCTGTTAGTTAATGAATCGTTAAAACTTTGATCATTTAATATGGTAAATATACAAATGTGAGTAGCTTTTTCAGCAAAAATAACAAAATTTTAGATATTGTACTTGCTAGAACAGTTAACTGTTAACAATTTGAACACAAATGAGTTATTTAACCCTTTTTGTACCAAATGGAATCTTCCTCTTTATACAGTAAAACCTGTCTTTGCAGCCACCTCTATTAAGCAAGCAACCTGTCTTAAGCAAGCAGGCATTCAGTTCCCAAAAAAGGCAAATGTGTTAAATTTCACCTGTATTAAGCAAGCACCTGTCTTATGCAAGCATATTTTGGTTATCCCTTAGGTGCTTGTTTAATACAGGTTGGACTGTATATAGCAGGAGTCCATTTCAAAACTTAGGTGTGTCAGGTTGTGTTTTCTTCAAAATTAATTTGGAAAATGGCTGAACTTTTTGCAAACAGTGGAGGCCCTGATCAGACGCCGCATTCTGTGGCGTCTGATCTGGGCCTGCACTGTTTGCCTGGGTACCCATTTTGGGGCTTCCGGTACCAAATGGATTAAGCTAACGATGCTTTGAACAACTGGCCCCTGGGCAGAATGCTTTGTAAGATAAAGACTTTGATCACTTAACTGCACAAATGGTATGAAACAACTTGACCTCTGAAATGTATCTTTTGATTCTGAACAAAAAAGTTGCCGAAAAACTTTTAGTCATCAACGCTTCTCCTATTTTGATCAATACATTGAAACTTTGATTACTCGAACATGGATAACTTGTTTACCATACCTAATTCGAACTCCGGAGTCCCTGGAGTGTTCATCCATTTATTCAGCGCCAGATATCCATATATCTGGATATTTAAGGGAGGTTTTGCTGATTTTATCTTTGAAAGGTTTGTTGTGTGTAGTCATTAGAATTGCCTCAATGAGGCGATTCTAATGAACACACACAACATACTTTTATTTCATATATCGTAAACATTTCCTTAAGTGATCCCTATTAGGCCAAAACAAACTATATGTGTGGTTCCTATTACATGGTTTTCAAAAATAGGGTAGGTAGGTAGGAAAATTATTTTATTTTTATTTTTTTTTCTCACCTTCTATACTATGCTACACACAGCACTTATTTTTTGTTATATTGTTTTGCTTTTGTTGTATAATTGTACTTGAAAACATTGAAAACAAATAAAAGTATAATAAATAATGCTTAGTTTTCTTCCATATTGTCCTAACTGTTACAAAAAAGGGTGTTCTTCAGTCAGAACAAAGTATTTTGATTGGACATCCTGTGTACCGGTATGTGTTTGCCTTTTACAAAAGGTCAGCCTTTTGGACTTGCTGTTCTAGTGAAGGTTGCTTTATAACTGTTATTGTACCATATATACATTGAAGATAAATGTAAAAGTTCAAAAGATCAAGATGAAATGACAGAGTAAACGGATATCAGAAAGTTTCTTTTAACGGCTTAATGCTGCAAATTAAACATCCAGCAATTAGCACCAGCAGAAACTATTTTATATAGTCTTTTCAAATCGTAGTCCTTGTGCCATTTGTATCTGTATTACTTTGTCTTAAATCTGAACATGATAGCATGATAGATAGATAGATAGATAGATAGATAGATAGATAGATAGATAGATAGATAGATAGATAGATAGATAGATAGATAGATAAGATAGATAGATAGATAGATAGATAGATAGATAGATAGATAGATAGATAGATAGATAGATAGATAGATAGATAGATAGATAGATAGATAGATAGATAGATAGATAGATTAGATAGATAGATAGATAGATAGATAGATAGATAGATAGATAGATAGATAGATAGATAGATAGATAGATAGATAGATAGATAGATAGATGGTTCTGAAACAGGAGTCCAAAATCCTTCATTTTGAAAAGTTAAGTTCCTGATCTTGATTGCACAAAAAACATAAACAACATTTCCACACACATGTGTGCACTAGATCATATTTGCATGTTTCCCTAACTGCCTCTTTCATGACTTCAATCCAAACTTGTACAGTGTGGAAACTCAATAGAACCATGCCATTGAGGTGGTTGTAATAAGAAACCACAATGTACATGTATGTTCTGGAGCAGAGATTGGGAAAAAAATATATCCCCAGTTAAGTCTGCTTTCCCCTTTAACTAGGGGCATGCAAGGGTGAGCAGGGATAAATAAGTTCTGAATAGTTAGATCCTCCGGAAGCAAAGAATACACCAAATAAACGAAAATAGCAGACTCGGTTTTATTGAGTCTGTTCATCTCAATGTCGGGTAAAAGACCTACAGCATTGGAAGCAACGTCTCCAAAATGACCTTTACAGTGTTGACGGGAACGTTAAACCTCAAATCAAATTACCAAAATATAACAAC
Source organism: Lucinisca nassula (assembly GCA_963580285.1). NCBI lineage: Eukaryota > Metazoa > Mollusca > Bivalvia > Lucinida > Lucinidae > Lucinisca > Lucinisca nassula. The sequence goes on along the minus strand of OY757027.1, from coordinate 32,181,069 downwards.
GTCATGCCTGTTTAAAGAATGGATATTTTAGACACTTTTTTTAGCAATAGATTGTTGCCTGTTTGATGGTTTACCGCTAATCCCGCTGTTTATTGTTCCAAATTATCTCACTTTAAAATTTGATGAACAGTGTACATGTAAGTGATACCAATTAAACGATTAGGTGTGAAAGGTTACCTGACCAGTGTTATCATGTGCATATGCGGCCAGTCTGATCGGCGAGTGTCTAAACTTTCCGAGAAATGAAACCTTGTGAGCAATAAACTCAGATCAGACTGTGCAGAACTTCCAGCTGATCTGAGTCTTTTCTGTGCGCGCATACGCATTCAGTGCATTTCTCGGAAAGCATTTCTGATGTCACCGCCATATGACATCCTAGCTCATTAACTACCGTCTTTGTCGGACATATATTACATGTTAAACTGCTTCCTGCACTCACGAAAAAAAAATTCTTTTAGCGTAAAATCAGCCAGTACATCGAGCTCTTCGTTTGCTCCGATCTGCATATCCCAGAAGCCATACTACAACAGGTTTGAACAAAGAGCAAAGACTGATAAGACTGCGCAGGCTGATGATCTGTGACTTCACCTGTCGCACAGTTTTACTGTCATGTTTTCCCAAAATTGGATTCGACCGTGTGTGCAAACTATCGATGACGTGTTATTGAAAAACGTGGGAAAATTTCAGACTGCAACAAATGCACGTTCAAAATGACGGCGGGAAATTAAGCGCGGCATGAAAAAACTATATATGTGTGACCAGCGAAGACTACGATCATCCTGCGCATCTGTGAAGGCTTTGCTTTCTGTTCATGGAGATAGTGAAAATACAATGTACTTGAGAGATTTACACAAGCTGTCTGCATTATTTATGTTTGTTGAGGCGTGCACACTTGTCTGATTATCGCTACAGGTGGTAAAACATGATTTGGATAATTTTTATTGTCACAAAAGTAATCTGATTATTGAGAGGGGTCATACCGTCATGGTCTGCATACCGCAAGAAATGTGCGCCATTGTCCTTTTTTATGCGTCCGAGACATGGGTTTTATGCATCTTGCGCTTCCGAAAACAAATTGCATTCATAATTTGTGGGTTCCGACCGCTTCCTAATTTTGCCTCTCTTACCGGTATATGGAAAATACCTGTTGATCACAGGAGACAATAGACGTTTTACCCTCTGGTAGTAGTTTTTTTTTTCTTATTTATTTTGTTTCCGGTGGTGGTTCTATTGGCTTGCATGAACGGTCTTGAATGTGCTAGGTACTGGATATTTTGGATTATAATTATGGGTTACTTCAAAGCGTCGGCTTCTTCAGAAGTAGCCACGTGCCATATCCCTGACCCATATGAACTGTAACTGGCTAATTGTTATTGATTAGCACAGGCCACTTACCGTTAACTGACAGCTTGCGGCAATTGATAAAAAACAGCTTTTAAATAGCGATGCTTACGATATGCATTTTTATTCTAGGCTCACAGTTATTTAGAGACAAACACGGATGTTTCTGATGTTTTTTTTTTTTTTTTTTGGCAGACGCACACCATTTTCATGCATAAATACGACCAGATTGTCCTTTAATGAAAGCGCTTTTTAATGAATATGTACTTAAATACTTTAACCATGAAAAATTGAACAACCGTTTTTGCACATAAAATGTTTGTAATATTCATGATAGAAAAAATAATTAGGGTCGGCGGGAAAAAGCTAGGCACGGTCAGGTAACCGGAACCACACATATATTTTATATTGGCCTTATGATCTGGCACTATAATAATAGGGCCCCTGCCCTTCGGGGCTTGAAGAAATAGCTGGGCTGCATGATGCTTCCACGCAGAGCTGAAACCGACAGGAAACATGACTCCTATATTGCGCCATGCTTTAAGCAGGCACGACAAAAACACAGAGTGTCTTTGTTAAACCTTTGTTTAAATCTCTGTGGCATGTATAGGAGCATGTGCTTGAAGGGGAATGAGAGTGAGTGAGTGTTTGAGTTTTATGACCCAACAACAGCTAAGGTCATACGGAGATGGGACCTCGGTTTAAAGACTCATCCGAAAGTCTGGAGAAGCCCGGGATCGATCCTGTGATCCCTGATTTACAAGGCGAGTAGCGTGACCACTACACCACGGAGGCTTCTTAAGGGGAATGAGAACACCTGGCAGATTTTTCAAAGGGAGACAACTTTTGGAACTTCCTGTTTGCTTTTCTATAAGCCCTATCCCACTGGAAAAGGAGTCTCCTCTTAAAGTAGAATTTGCTCCTCGGGAGAAAATTCTTTCAAGAGTTGACCCATATTGACATGGGAGACAAAAATACTTTTGAAGGAATTACCTCCCCTGTAGGTGTATCCATTCCCCTTAAATAGGTCAAAAAATGGTATACCGTATTATTGCCATAATGATCCTAAGTATTGGGACAGACAGGCATGAGCAAACTGAGCTCCTGAAGGAGCAGTCTGATCAGGGTCTACACTGTTTGCCATTCCTTTTAAACCTTTTGGACTGCTTGCTGGATCATGAAACAAATTTGTTAAAATCTTAGGAGAGTTACCGCAAGTCCTAAAGGCGTCCCAACTTTTAGGATTTTAACGGTAATCTATGAATTTTACTACTGTCATTATCCTAAGTATTGGGACAGACAGGCCTGAGCAAACAGTGCAGACCCAGATCAGACTGCTCTGAAGGAGCAGTCTGATCAGGGTCTAGACTGTTTGCCATTCCTTCTAAACCTTATGAACTGTATGGCCTGTAGAACTGTGTCCCAGTGACCGCTTGTGATGTCGGAGACAAACCTGTCTACAGAGTCGACAGTGTTCAGCCTGTATTGGGACAGACAGGCCTGAACAACAGACTGCTCCTGAAGAAGCAGTCTGATCAGGGTCTACACTGTTTGCCATTCCTTCTTAACCTTTTGGACTGTATGGCCTGTAGTACTGTGTCCCAGTGACCGCTTGTGATGTCGGAGACAAACACATCTACAGAGTCCACAGTTTTCAGGGACAAACAGGCCTGTATTGGGACAGACAGGCCTGAGCAAACTGTGAAGACCCAGATCAGACTGCTCCTTTTCTTGCTCCTGAAGGAGCAGTCTGATCAGGGTCTACACTGTTTGCCATTCCTTCTAAACCTTTTGGCCTGTATGGCCTGTAGTACTGCTTGTGATGTCGAAGACAAACCCATCTAGAGTCGACAGTGTTCAGGGATTCCTCTACAGAGTCGACAGTGTTCAGGGATTCCTCTACAGAGTCGACAGTGTTCAGGGATTCCTCTACAGAGTCGACAGTGTTCAGGGATTCCTCTACAGAGTCGACAGTGTTCAGGGATTCCTCTACAGAGTCGACAGTGTTCAGGGATTCCTCTACAGAGTCGACAGTGTTCAGGGATTCCTCTACAGAGTCGACAGTGTTCAGGGATTCCTCTACAGAGTCGACAGTGTTCAGGGATTCCTCTACAGAGTCGACAGTGTTCAGGGATTCCTCTACAGAGTCGACAGTGTTCAGGGATTCCTCTACAGAGTCGACAGTGTTCAGGGATTCCTCTACAGAGTCGACAGTGTTCAGGGATTCCTCTACAGAGTCGACAGTGTTCAGGGACAGACAGGCCTGTATTGGGACAGACAGGCCTGAGCAAACAGTGCAGACCCAGATCAGACCGCTCCCAATTTTTTAAAAATTTTATGGTACCTGTTCATAGAGATCGATCAGCTTCTGGTCTGGTAGTTTCAAGGACTGTATGGCCTGTAGTACCGTGTCCCAGTGACCGCTTGTGATGTCGGAGACGAACCCATCTACAGAGTCGACAGTATTCAGGGATATTCCACTCTCTTCCTACAGTGACAGAATATAAACCATAGTAACAGAAAGTGTGGGCATTTGGGGAAAATTAACCCATTTTGTACCGGAAACCCCGAAACGGGTACCCTTGGCAAACAGTGTAGCCCAGATCAGATGCCACAGAATGCGGTGTCTGATCACGGCCTACACTATTTGCAAAACGTTCAGCTAGTTTCTGAATAAATTTTGAAGATAACACTACCTATCACTCCTTAATTTCGAAATGGATTCCTGCCATATATAAGGAGGAAGATTCCATTTGATACAAAAAGGGTTAAAGGATACTAATATCTCCATATAAACTTATGTTGTGGGTATTCATTAGAACCACTTCGCAGAGGTGGTTCTAATGAATACCCAAAACAAAGGCTCTTATAGAGAATACCCACAACATACATGTAGGCTCTTATAGAGAATACCCACAACATAGGCTCTTATAGAGAATATACACAAAACAGGTTATTTTAGAGAAAACCCACACCAAAGGCTCTTATAGAGAATACCCACAATATAGGCTCTTAAAGAGAATACCCACAACATAGGCTCTTATAGAGAATATACACAAAACAGGTTATTTTAGAGAAAACCCACACCAAAGGCTCTTATAGAGAATATCCACAACAAAGGCTCTTATAGAATATACCCACAACACAGGCTCTTACCACAAAATAGGCTCTTATAGAGAATACCCACAACATAGGCTCTTACAAAGAATACCCACAAAATAGGCTCTTAGAGGGAACACCCACAACACAGGCTCTTATAGAGAATACCCACAACATAGGCTCTTTCAAAGAATACCCACAAAATAGGCTCTTATAGAGAATACCCACAACATAGGCTCTTACAAAAAATACCCACAAAATAGGCTCTTTCAGAGAACTACCACAAATTATCTATCATTTATCACTAAGTACATGTACCGACCCTTACCTGTTTCTGTGTAAACTGTGACATGGCTAAGGCTGACACGATTAATCGTATAATCGATTAATCGATCGATAAATTCCACGAAAACGATTATCATTTCTGATTTGCTTTTAATCGGTTACTTGATAGGTACAATTTACTACCCAAAGTCATGCCTAAAATAGCTGGATGTGTGGCAAACAGTGCAGACCCTGATGAGACGCCGCATTATGCGGCGTCTCATCTGGGTCTACACTATTTGCTCAGGCCTGTCTGTTCAAATATACATATGGTAAAGTGCAACATATCGTAAGAGTCATGCTCAGACAGAAAGTCAGACAGGTAAAATCATGACAAAAACCTTAGCGATTACTAATCGATTATCGATCGCAATGACAGGACTGATAATCGATTATCTTTTCAGCTCCGATTAGCCAGCCCTAGACATGGCTCTAGAGAAGTGGACAGGCCCTGAGAAATCCAACGTTCATTGCCTGGTTTTATGGTCCCTTGAAGATTATTTCACTCACATCAAGCCGGTCGTTAATCAGAGGTGGGCGAAAACGGGAGTACCCAAAAGAAAAACCACCTGACCTTCCACTGCAGAACTTAGCGTCTCACTTGTGACCCAAGCAATGCTCGAACTAATGAATACGAGTCAGCGCTCTTTGCCACTAGGCCACAGAGGCCCTAATAGATATCAAACAGATAACATGCATATTTTACGATAATTGAAGGATGACTATTGTCAATTTTTCATTATTTTTTTTTGGGGGGGGGGGGGGGGAGGGGGGGTTTACAGCCTTTCAAAATTATTTCACTTAGGTATTTCGAGCCGAACATTAATCAGGTAGGCAAAATCTGGATTACCCAGAGAAAAACCACCTGACCTTCCACTGCAGAACCTTCCATTTCAAATGTGGTCCGAGCAAGGCTGGAACCACAGCGGTCAGAGACCTAACAATTAAGAGTCCGCGATCTTATCCACTAGGCCACGAAGGCATGTCAAAAACTTATGTTGTGTGTATTCATTAGAACGGCCTTCCCTGGAGGCAGTTCTAACCCGTTTATGCGGGAAACCCCTAAATGGATATCTGGCAAACAGTGCAGGTCCAGATCAGTGGCAGAACGCGGCGTCTGATCAGGACCTACACTATTTGCTAACAGAATTCTCTGTCAAAAATAGAACAGAAACGGAAAAAATAGGCCTCACACCCCTTATTTGACAAATGGACTTGTCCAACATATAGCAATGGAAGAGTCCACTAGCATATAATGGGCTAGTGAATACCCACAACATAGGTTGAGAAATAAGGAAAATCTTCTTATCGGTTGCTATATTACTGAACACTAAGGCTGACACGATTAATCGTATAATCGATTAATCGATCAATAAATTTCCCAAAAATGATTATCATTTCTGATTTGCTTTTAATCGATTACTTGATAGCAAAATTATGCCTAAAATAGCTGGATGAGTGGCAAACAGTGCAGACCCTGATGAGACGCCGCATTATGCGGCGTCTCATCTGGGTCTACACTGTTTGCACAGGCCTGTCTGTTCAAATATACATATGGTAAAGTGAAACATATGGTAAGTCATGCTCAGATGGAAAGCCAGACAGGTAAACTAATGCCAAAAACCTTAGCGATTACTAATCGATTATCGATCGCAATGACATGACTGATAATCGATTATCTTTTCAGCTCCGATTAGCCAGCCCTAATCGGTTGCTATGTTACTGAATACTTACTTGAAGTACAGACAGTGTCTTCATTAAATTATTCTCTTTCAAATATTGTTCAATAAGACGAACCACACTGAAATTAGAAAGCACAACAATAATATCAGGCTTCTCACTTAGGGGATAACTGTACTGAAAATTGTCATTTGGGGAGGTAAATCGGTGGTTTTACGGTCGGAAATTTCGTTTTACGGCGACGCGTCAGCGGAGCCGTAAAACGTAATTTGCGACCGTAAAACCACCGATTTACCTCCCCAAATGACAATTTTCAATACAGTTATCCCCATTCTAATGCACTTATTCGGTTGTTTTGTTAAAAATTGTACTATTTTGCACAAATCGGCAGGCGTTGTGAGCTGCGTAAAACCAAATGAAAGCCAATGAAAAACGACGTTACGTGGTGACGTCGGATTTCCGACAGTATATCGTGGAATATACTGTCGCAATTTTTTGACGTTATCCAATCAGACGTCGCGTTACATACGTAAGTGCATAAGAATAGGATTTTAAATAGAGCAAACGACCAGTGGGTCACAAATACCCCTGGCCAGCGCCACCCTCTGATATATCTTTCGAGCTTGTGTGTAATTTGAATGAAGAAGTCGAGAACCTATAGAATGTAAAAGCTAAACCAAACATAAAATTTCTACATGGACCAAGGGAGTGAGGGCATCAAAGTTACCGGAGGGGTGGGGGCATCAATGTTACTGAAGCAGCAGGGTGGGGTATGCATCGATCAGAATTGTTACTGGTGACACGTCAAATGACATTCATAAACCAGGACCTGTGATCTGGGAAGTTAGTCCCTAGCTCTAACCAAAGAGGTAAATTTAGCTACACAATCAACAGCACCTCCAGATGTCGAAATAATCGAATCGGGAAGGGCATTCCAATCTCTAATGAACGACTCTTTATATATGTCAGTTCTTGCAGTAATGTCTGAAATGCCAACGAATGGTGATTTCTCCTGTGTCTAAGTGGGGAACAAGGTCAGATAGCAGGTACTATTGTATATAAGGCCAGTCTCCGCGAAAACCGTCGGTCCGTCGGACAAAACCGGCAATTTCCACAAATGACCTGCATTTTCTGACAGTTTCCCGGACAGCCGGTCCGGCAGTTTCCGTCCGTTTCGGTACTTTGTGCAGACTCCATTACGGTGTATTTCAGTCATTTTTATTTTCTTTTGTAATGCGCCGTCAGTCGACTTCAAAGACGCCGCTGCTCGATAGGATGCTAATTTAATTAAGTTAATCATCGCTGGGTAAGGTGTAAATTATACGTGGCAGATCATTACTTTTGTTTATATGATGTTACCAACGGTGCGAATAACGCCTTGCAGACAATGTATGCATAATAAAAACAGACTATTCTACTGTCTCGTGACTGCCAGTATTTTTTCTTTTTCGCGGGAAAGTGCATGCTTTTTCCGAATATTTTCGCGCCAAAACAAAAACGAACGCGCTGATACTTTCATTTGTGTAAACACACTCTGCGCTGCTATTAGTAAATAAAATGCATGGAACATTCAAAATTAATAGTGTGCCTAAATGAGGATGCATTCCTCAAAACACATCCGTTTAGCTACTGAGAAAATATTTTTAACCATTTCCAAACACTTTTTAGAAAGAAAAAAAAAAACGCCCTTTAAAATAAAACAATGGCATTCAGTGCGTGACTGCTACCTGTTCAGAACAAAATTGCTGAAATCTAATTATTTTCTTTTACCGATTTCGTGTAGAAAACGGTAGCAGTAAATTCTAGACAATGCACTTTTCAATGATTCAATGGTATGGGTAACGGAAAATTTTGATGTTCGTCCATGGCGGGTATGAAATTTTGGGAGATTCTTAAATCGTAAATTAAACTGTATTCTTTACCGTTGATCTCTTATCTCCCTAAGCTGACACTACTAAGTTGATTGCAGCATGTTTATTGCATGTTTACTGTTATACAATAAGGGTATTTAGCTGCATTGATTGCTTGGATAATAATGACAAGTGATTACGGGGACATTAGGATTAACAACTAACTACCATGATAACAATGCTGAATTTTCTTCTATTTTTCCGTGGGACGTTGGAGAAAATTAGGGATTAAACAACATATGTGTTATCAGAAATTTGGTCATAACCAATCATGCTCTAATGGAACTGAGGTGTACACAGTGACCCACAAAGTTTTTGAGTGTGTATATATACGACTTTGGGGTGCACGGATGTATTCAATTACCGTTATGCTTATATTTGATCTGTGATCTTTGAATACTAATTTGAGTGCAGGGTAAAAAATCTCCAAAATAAAAAGTTTTCCGACCTACCGTCCCATAAAAATTAGGATGTTGAAAACAAGACACTTTTTGGACACACCAGAACTGCTTAGTTGAAGCCGTTCTGATAAGTGCTGGTATCCGCAACATATTTATTTTATAGAGAAAAAAACTTACTCCCAAAAACATAAACCAACGAATCTGCTACTTATTTACTGCATCACACTGTTGACTTGCATGTGTATGTAATTTAATTAAAAAACAAGGTCGCCTTTTTAGCGAACCGATTAACTTCAGTTAGAAATTTATTCTGTCCTGCAGCTTTCTGCTCGGTCCTGCAAAAAAAATCCCTTTTGTCTGACCAGTGTCCTTCGACACTTCAACAGATTTCGCGGAGACTGTAAGGCTGACACAATTCATCATTTAATCGATTAATCGATCGATAAATTCCACAAAAATGATTATCATTTCTGATTTGCTTTTAATCGATTACTTGATAGGTACAATTTACTACCCAAAGTTTTGCCTAAATTAGCTGGATGAGGGGCAAACAGTGCAGACCCTGATGAGACGCCGCATTCTGAGGCGTCTCATATGGTCTTCACTGTTTGCTCAGGCCTGTCTGTTCAAATATACATATGGTAAAGTGCAACATAATATTATGGTAAGAGTCATGCTCACAGGTAAAATTATGACAAAAACCTTAGCGATTACTAATCGATTATCGATCGCAATGACAGGACAGATAATCGATTATCTTTTCAGCTCTGATTAGCCAGCCCTAATTGTATACATAAATGCGTTATCTACATGTGTGACACGAGTTTTGACTTGTGTGTTACACACTGCCAGAGATGGAATCAAGACAACTCACCGACAGGACAACTCACTGACACGTTTTTTAAACAATTCACCAACACAATTGAAGACAATTCACCAACACTTTTTGAAGACAATTCATAGACACATTTGTATATTGCATTTACAGCCCAGATGATAAAAAAAAAAAAATTTTTTGAAAACAAAATGACGTATTAATTATCACACTTTTGATTAAAATAAAAAATGTAGGATGACTTTATTATCCCCACGCTTTTAAAAAAAGCATTCGGGGATATTGTGAACGCCTCCGTCCGTCTGTCCGTCCATCACGCTATCTCCTCCTTAACCACTGGTCGGAATGTAACCAAATTTGGTACACAGCTTCCTTACATGATTAGGGCGTGCAACGTCACATTTATTTTTGGCCCAGCACCCAGGGGCCTTGGGGAGGGGTCAAAGGGTCAAATATTAATTAAATTCAATTTCAAAGTAGAAGTAAAACAAAGATCAGGAATTGATACAATTAACTTACTCCATCCATAAAAGACACCAAAGGGAAAGAAATACAAACATTAAGCGACCAGACCATAATGGAAACCTAAACAAAGGAAGGCCATATGGACAGTTACTTTCCCACAAAATGGCCATATGGCCATCCAAAATTAAAAGACACAAGTAATACACACAGTAAGTAACAAACAACAACATAAATAAATCGCCACAGAAGAGCCGCCTTGGAACGGTCAGTGGAAGATTTCCACTGGGGGGCTTAAATCGATTTTACGTGGCCACAATCCTCGCCCTTACTTCCGTCGCGATTTAGACAAATAATTTGTTCAGTCCGCATGAAGGCCTCCTAACTCATCAGTGCAACATCTCCGTGAACACAGAAATCAAAAAACCACAGAGGTGAGACAACGGTGAGGACTCGACAGCAAGAAACCACTGAAATGCTGGAGCAAAAGAAAACCAACAGTTAGACTCCGATGAGTCAATTTTATAGATTTTGAAACCAAACTTTGCATAAGTAATGATTAATGAACGGGATTTTGGCTGCGACACCTGGGTCATGCCCAAGGGGTCAGACTTTTACCGAATATAGTCATATGGAATATCAAATTGAAGGGGGTGATTAATAGAATACAATACAAGTAAAATTTTGACCCTGGGGTCAGATTGGGGCCCTGGGGGAGGAGTCAAAGGGTCAAAATTTAAGTTTTTTGGAACATAGTCATGTGGCATATCAAATTGAAGGGCATGATTAGTAGAATATAATACAGGTAATATTTTGACCCTGGGGTCAAATTAGGGCCCAGGGTGACGGGTTTTCGGTACTTTGCCCCTCTGCGTGGGGATTTGCAATGGCGCGCCATCGACAGTATTCTATTTTATTTTATTTTTTTCATTTTAGGGGCATGAGTTCAGGGGAAAATATAGATCTACTATAAGGAAACTTAGTAGAATGTTTATAATAAACAAATGGAAAGTGAAGCTGGATACATGGGTAAAGGTTCAAATCATGATTTATGTTCTGCATCATTTAGGATGTAGCTTCTGACGGATGCGCGCTCACCGTAAAACTGGAATAGGAATTAGGTTGTCTCAGTCCCTTAAAGAGAGCGTCTAGAACTATGTGCCGTGAGCCGCGTCATGAGAAAACATAAAATTCGCATGTGAATAACAAAGGCGCAGACTATCCTGCGCTGTCTGATCAGCGCCTTTGTTGTTCACTGTTTCGATAGTATGATTACCGGTAAATGGATGCATTTGAAGGGGTTTTGTTGCCCCCGCCCATCGGGGCTTGAAGAAATAGATTGGGCTGCTTCCATCAGGCCTCATACTGACCAGGCTTTTCCATGCCTGAAAGACCCGATTTTACAGTTTTTAACCCTTATTCTGCTGATCATGTCAAACCCTACCTTTGCAAACAGTGTAGATTCAGATCAGAGGGCTTCTGAAGAAGCCATCTGATCAGGATCTACACTGTTTGTAATACAGTTTGTGAACTGAAGAAATACATTATAGGAAGAAAAATCCTAAACTAAAAGCATGAAAAAAGGAAAAAATCAAGCTCTAAAAGCCTGAAATCCTGCAAATGCCTGAAAAATATGAGGCCTGTTCCATGCAGAGCTGAAGCTGACCACACATGAGAACTGGTAAACCACTTAGGTCTAAGCCAGCCCAGGCAAAGTGGTGTAAGTCGAACCGTCCATGCATATAAACCCTATTAGTTTCATTGGACAGCAGGGATTGCGATGTCATTCCGTCTCAATGCCGGGTGAGAGTCCGACAAAAAATGGAAGCAACGTCTCCAAAATGACCTAAATAGTGTTGACGAGGACGATAAACCTCCAATCGAAATTGAAGGGCTTCTGAGACTAAGCAGGCCGGTTTTGTCACACCTGGTCGGAAGCCTTGTCAGCTTGACATAGAGTTTGTATGTGTGAACGTCGAAGATTTTGTCGAGACTGCATGGATGAGCAGGCTCGTCTGAATATTCGGTGTTTGCACATGTAACATTGCATGATGGTTGGTATGTGGCTCAGCATTGCAATATTGATGTCAATTCCATGATTCTGAAACTGAAACACTTTTTGGCAATGAAATACAAATAGGGGACAGGGAGATGAAAGTCAGTTTATTAACAAAATAAATGTCCAAACTAGAATCTAGCACATAAATCAGTTATTATCTGTTTTAATCAAAAGCGTGATAATACGTCATTTTATTTTGAATGTTTGTCAGCGCATCTCACCTAATTCACTTTACCTCAACGAGGTGGTTCTATTAAGAAATAAAAAAAAAAATTTACCCTTGTAAACCTCAGTTTTACTACCTAAAAGTGGGCTTTTAGGGGGTTGATATTATGTAGGCATGTTTTGTTTTACCACTCAGAAAATTATCCAATACAGCATCTTAACAGAACACTGATATAGGTAAATCAATAACCAATAGTCCATATCTGGCTGATAGGCCTGACAGTCTTATCTGAACAGAGATATTGGCATTTTTGTGTGATTTTCACCCTTATGTTACAAAAATGATTATTTTAGTATTTTCTGTACATTTGACAATATTTATGTAAATGTAAAGTTTCTAGGAAATTAAATTTTCTTTCCAATGGTACTAAATTTATTATAGTTTCTCTTTGCATTTTGAAAATATGAAGTGTCAAAGTAAGCAAAATATTTTCGTTAGCAAAAATTTCTGTTTTGGGTTGGTCAGAGAAAGTATTTTTAACCACCATAGCCCCAGAAAAGAGGGGGTATCCACGTATTATTTTTCTTATTTCCGCACAAAAACGTATTTGTAGGTAATCATTAGGGCATGTCACTGAGGGTCTTCCAACAAGTTTCCATAACATACTTTTTATGCAGAAATAAGATGATCATGTTCATAAGTCTGTGAAATGAACATCTATCTGAACCCGGTATACATTATTTTACTTATTTCTGCACCAAGACCAAGGTTGTGGGTACTCGTTAGAACTGCCTCAATCGGCACCCACGACCTATGTTCTGAGTATAAATAAGAAAAATATAAAAGTTTTCAATGGAAAAGTAGCCATTTTGGAGAAATTAAAGAATGTGCTATGACACATGGGTGTGTTTTGTTTATGAAAAAATCAGTACTTTTGCATAAGATTAAAATAACTATTACAGCCTATCTATCCTTTTTTGAACCCCCATCCCAAACATACAGCGTCTGGTCTGGGTCTGTGCCATCGCATGTGCTGTCTACAACCCTGTAGACCCTGATCAGACGCCTTATAATATTTGTCTGGGCTCTGATACCGATCTGCACTGTTTGCACCTTTGTGTTCTGTCTATTGTCATACAGACTAACGGGTGGATGACGTCAGGTTGATAGCTACTGGTCTGGGTCTGTGCCGTCTACAATCCTGTAGACCCTGATTGGATGCCTTATAATAATTTTCTGGGCTCTGATCCCGAACTGCGCTGTTTGCACCTTTGTGTTCCGTCTATAGTTATACACACAGACGGGTGGATGATGCCAGGCTGATCGCTATATCCCCCGAACATGTTCAGACTAGGGATAAATAACACCACCGTCGGCAATGAGTCCCTGATCAGACGCCGCATTACCTTTGTGCAGCGTCTTGTCGGGGTCTGCGCCGACCCATATGCCGTCTACAAACCTGTAGACCCTCATCAGACGCCGTTTAATAATTGTTAAAGTCTGATTCGAATCTGCATTGCTTGCATCTGTCTGTTGTGTCTACGGATGGACGGACATGTGAACGGATGCCAGACTCAATTTTGTTTGCGGACGGACGGACGCCAGGCTGATCGCTATATCCCCCGAACATGTTCAGACTAGGGATAAAAACACCACCGTCGGCAATTAGTCCCTGATCAGACGCCGCATTATTGTTGTGTAGCGTCTTGTCCGGGTCTGCGCCGACCCATATGCCGTCTACAAACCTGTAGACCCTCATCAGACGCCGTTTAATAATTGTACAGGTCTGATTCTTATCTGCATTGCTTGCATCTGTCTGTTGTGTCTACGGACGAACGGACGGACATGTGAACGGACGCCAGACTCATAATTTTGTTTGCGGACGGACGGACGCCAGGCTGATAGTTATATCCCCGAACCTATTTGGTCAGGGGATAAAAATAAAACGCACCGACGGCGGTCAGACCATGATCAGACGCCGCATGATCATTGTACAGCGTCTGGTCTGGGTCTGTGCCGTCGTATATTCCGTCTACAAACGTGTAGACCCTATCCAGACGCCGTATAATAATTGTATGGCGTCTGATTCAAATCTGCACTGTTTGCACCTTTGTGTTCTGTCTTTTGTTATACAGACGGTTGGGTGAATGACGCCACGCTGATCGCTATATCCCCCGAACCTGTTCAGACTAGGGTTAAAAAAACACCACCATTGGCGATAAGACCCTGATCAGACGCCGCGTCGTTGCGCAACGTCTTGTCCGGGTCTGCGCCGTCTCAGATACCGTCTACATACATGTAGACCATCATCAGACGCCGTTTAATAATTGTACATCTGATCCGGATCTGCATTGTTTTCGTATGTCTATTGCGTCTACGGACGGACGTTTGAACGGACGCCAGGCTCCGAACCTGTTCAGACTAGGGATAAAAAACAACACCGTCGCCGATAAGACCCTGATCAGACGCCGCATAACCGTTGCGCAGCGTCTTGTCACTCATAATTTTGTGTCTACGAACGGGCGAATGAACGGACGCCAGGATCCGAACCTGTTTAGACTAGGGATAAAAAACACCACCGTCGCCGATAAGACCCTGATCAGACGCCGCATAACCGTTGCGCAGCGTCTTGTCTGGGTCTGCGCCGTCTCAGATGCCTTCTACAAACATGCTGACCCTCATCAGACGCCGTTCAATAATAGTATGGCGTCTGATCCGAGTCTGCATTGTTTGCATCTGTCTGTTGTGTCTACGGACGGACGGACATTTGGACGGTCGCTATATCCTCCAAACCTATTCGGTCGCGGAAAATAAAAGAAAATGAACGGTCGGCGGTTGGAGCCGAATCAGACGTCGCAGCAATAATTGTGGAGGGTCTGATCCGGGTGCCGTAGCATTATAAGGTCCAAAAACCTGAAGACCCTGATCAGGTGCCGCTTAATAATTGCATCTGTTTGTCTGTTAACGTGTCGGCGGTGAGACCCTGATCAGACATCGCATATTTTTTTTTTTAGAAATTAATATTCATTAAAGGGGCTGAAACTATTGACCAATGAAAGGCCTTCTACCCATCTGTGGGTTTTATTGCCCTTCCGATGACCACCTGGGTACACTTTTGGGTACTGTTACGTAATTTATTGCGGCTCAATGCTCGGCACGCTCCGGGTGGCATCCGCTGTATAAACATTCCTAGGGTATCATAATCCCCAATTAACTAATTATCTTGAACCATAAATCCCTTGAATCTAACTGATTATACAGCGCTAATTGTCTCTACCTTAATCATGCAAATCATGCAAATCATGCGCGACCGACACACAAATATTGCGTCATTCAGTAACTCAACCCAGTAATTTTCGGTCATTGTGATTCAGTAGAAGAAACCCCTGGTGTGTTTGGTTGTAAATTACACAAAAACTTTTTATAGAAACATATATGTTTTTTTTCGCAAATATTGTTGGCAAAAGACCAAACTTAACATTAATAAACATCCGGCGTTTTTATATTTAGGAAAAAGGTAAAAATGACGCGATTGATCTTGAGACACGGGAAAACACGTATTTGTTCAAATGGCCGATATACGGGCAAATACGGCTCGGAGTGGTAATGGATAGACACGTAAATACACGGGTCGGTGTGGTAATGGATAGATATGGGGAAACACGGGTCTGAGTGGTAAAGGGTTAAACACTTTCTAAATTACACTGGTTCAATGGAAAAAAGAAACATTTTGTCAGAAGTTATGGAGCATATAATTTTAATTTGCAGCCGACAGAAAGCCAATTAGATCATTTGTAATGCAAAAAGAAATTGACCAAACGTCATCAACTAGTGGGGAACAATAATTGGGATAATTAGTTTTAAGGCGGTTTAAAGACTTTTTAAAAAGAACATATTCAGGTATGTTTTTAATGAATTATTAAATGTAATTACTCTTTTTGTTGTTGTTGTTATTGAAGGACCATGAAATAACATGTTTTTCATACTATATTAATTAGGTTTTAATCAACTGATTAAACTAATTTTTGTTATTGTTAACACGAAATAAAGATATTAATTAATAACAAACATTACCTAAGCCGTTTGATGTGTGTCAGTAATTGATATTAAATACAATTATTTCAAGGAACATCAAAAGATATAAAATAATTGCAACCTCTACATTCTGCTATTTAAACTGATACCAAAAAATATGATTTATTCAAAAGTTCGTTTTATTAGTGTGTTGTTATATTGTGCAATTTTGGATCCTTGAAAAGGAATAAAAACTAAACCGGAAAATTAAAAGCATAGAAGCAAACAATTTTGAATAAGTTTCAATTCTTTAAGTGTAAAATTATAAGTGTGAATCATGCCTCGCGCTCGGAAAAAAATTAAAGCTGATTTCTATCCGTGTGTAGTTTGTAAGTCCAATTGTGAAAATAGACCATATGGATCAGTACAATGTGACGCTTGTAAAGAATGGGTACATGTTAAGTGTGATGGACTTGATGAATCTAGTTTGAAAATTTTGTCTGGGACTGTATCATATATGTGCCGCTTATGTATCCAAAAAGATGATGGTGAATGCTACAGTTTCGCAAATGCTTTGTACAGGTTAAAAGAGGTAAGTTATGTCTTATGATTACGATAACACGCCTATATAAATTTGACCACTTTCGTATAGCGAAACTTAGGTTTCAGGGACATACTTATTTTTCTCAAAACATAAGTAGTGTATGCACTTGTTAGAACCGCCTTATTCTATGTTTCGTGCAGAAATAAGAAAAGTGTCTCATATTTTGACCTGACAATAAAATTTTCAATAAATTTGAATAGGCGTGTTTTGGTTATGTTTTGAATAAATTATGTTGGTTTTTCACTTAACGCCCCATCAACACTATTGAGGTTATTTTGGAGACTATTTTACTAGTTCACCATGTAACTCAAAGGTAAATGAGCAGCAATACAAGCGTTCCAACCCACAGACAATTAAATTGATCAAAAGTGCAGTCGCTCATGAAAAACCAACTGAAGCATATAATAAATTGTTAAAACTCGATGATTCATCTCTGTTTCCACGTGACCTAAAGCAGTGTCAGAATTACAAAACCAACATGGATAATGGAACCAGTAAAAGTAGAAATGTGGCGGATGAATTGTTGAATATTATAAGACAATTTCAGAATCACCCCTTTGTAAGTGAAATTATACACTCCAGAGATAAGCCACAGCCCTTGTTGTTTTGTTACACTGAAGAACAAATTGCAGATCTTAGGTCATTCCTGAATTCAAATGCCGGTGTTATTGGACTTGATAGAACATTCCTGCTTGGAAAGTGTTATGTGACATTGTAAGTTTATAAAAGCCACAAAGTTGTGCGCAAAGAGACAGGCGAGCCACCAATTATATTAGGACCACTAATGTTACACTGGGATGGCAAAACAGAAACATATTATAGATTCTTTTCATATTTACGCGTAATTCTGGGCATAAACATGGACAAAATTGAAATGCTTCTCGGCACAGACGACGAGAAAGCGATGACAAATGCCTTGGATCAGGCGTTCCCTGGCGCTAAAAGGCGTCTGTGTACAAAACATATAAAAGACAACCTGTTACGCCAAATGACAGACAAAATCCCAAAGAGCACATCTGACAGAAATGCTATCGTGCATAAAATTTTTGGTCCTAATGGCGTTGCCAGAGCAAATGATAGCGCTGTATTCGATGAAAGAAATCAAGAACTCAAAGAATCGCTAAAGGATCATTCTGATTTCTTAGAGTATTATGTAAAATACCTGTAACAAAAAATATCGGAACATTGTGTCAACAAAGATGATGAATTATGGACTAATAACAACACTGAATCGATGAATCAATTTATCGGGAATCGAAACCAATAGTAATTACATCTACCGACGGCAGCTACACTGTGGGTAGATGTCAAAATGTGGCAAAGAAACCAAATCAGAGAACCAGAGTTAAGGCAACATGGACTGTTAGTCAGAAAGGAAAATAAATGACAATATGTGGTATTTTTTCTGTTTTGTTCTCCCAACACAGGTTATGGGTGCTCATTATTAGAATAGCCTTGGTGAGGCGGCTCTAAAATTATCGACAGCCTTTGTCTTGGAGTATAGTATATATCATAAAACCCCACTTTCATATGATCAGGGGTATATATTATTTTTCATATTTCTTTCCCTATGCTGAGGCTGTTCGTACTCGTTAGAAGCATCTCAATGAGTCGATTTTAATGAGCACCGTTAAATCTTTGTTTGGAGTAAAATAAAGAAAAATGTCGCAAATTTTCATATTCTGGTTCAGTAAATGCAGATTTTAATTTAGTGGGGTTACTTTAATGATAACTTTATTATTTAAGCGTACAAATACAGTAACACTTAATGGCTCGAACATCGATTACGTTCATCACAGAAACCTCTAAAGTGGTAAATTTGATCTTGAAAATATATGTTATGTATACTTATTAGAAATGCCTCGATGAGGCGATTCTGGTCAATACACACAAGATATTTATTTTGAAGAAACACGCAAAATATTATCACTCCAGACCCGGCTCTAATAGAATCTACATGTAATAGAATGTGGAACAGAACCTAACCGCACATGAGTAAAGTGGGGCTCAATAAGTTCTTCTTTTCAGATACTTACTGTACATACCCTTGCACTTTATTATGTCTTTTTCCAGTGTATCATATTAACAAACATCATTATCAATGTAAATGTCAAACAATGCAGTTCAAGATCAGTTGCTGTAGACACAGGGTACTCTTTAGAACAGCCTCGACGAGGCGGTTTTAACGAGTACCCACAATCTATGTTTTCTATCAGTGCTAGGGAAAATAAGATCCATCAAAGAACTAGTTAAAAGCGTTTTAAGACCATGATATTGTTTGGTTGTTTAAGTTTTGGATTTGGTTTTATAGCCAGTTCAAGATATTTCCACTCATATCGAGCGGATGGTTAACCATAGGTGGGCGAAACCGGAGTACCCGCAGCAAAATCACCAGACCTTCTTGGCGTCTCACATGTTACCTGAATATATATGTTGTTGAAGTTTTCAAACAAAGATTCAGGGTGCTCGTTAGAACAGCCTCGATGAGGCGGTTTTAACGATTACCCACAATCTATGTTTTCTAGCAGTGTTAAGGAAAATAAGATATCTTCATCAAAGAACAACTGGTTAACAGCATTTTTTTTGCAAACCATGATATTGTTTTAATATTTTGATTTTGGCTTTACGGCCCTTTCAAGGTAATTTCACTAATATCGAGCAGATGGTTAATCATAGGTGGGCGAAACCGGAGTACCTGCAGCAAAATCACCTGACCTTCAGTTGCAAAAGTTGGCTGGCGTCGCACATGTGACCTGAATCAGGCTTGAACCCACGGCAGTTTAAAAGTAAATGCTCTTATCCACTTGGCCACAGAGATCTATTATTATCATTTAGATTTAGGCAGTGTTGTGCCTAGGCTTGATTGCTTGGGGGACACCAATGGCCCTTATGACATTTTCCAAAGGGTCATTTTATATTTTAAAGGGGCTTCAGTAAATAAAATATAAGCAACGTTGTTGATTTCTGAGGGTCATCCGGGCCCCATGTTTAATGTTGAAAGGGCCATCAATGACTTTAGGTAGGCAAATGGCCCCATGGCCCCCTCTCGGCGCAACACTGTTTAGGTAATAAAATTAATGAGTACAAGAATAGTTTGTTTGTTTGTTTATCTCGTCCGAGTTTTCATATTCCTGTCAACATGAATGAAACATATTTTATCTAGTGAATAAACTGACAAGCTCGATATGACCTACGTAATGCTAACAGAGCTGTAAGACTAAAACCCAACACATATAGAAACATGTGTTAACCAAGATTTCAGTCAGACAGTGCAGCGTTCCTCCTTTCCACTTGTTAATGGTATCACCCAGTGAATAAGCCCGGTTACGTAAACTGACAATTCGATATGACCTAAGTAATGCTAACAGAGCTGTAAGACTCAAACCCAAAAGTAAAAGTGGGTATTTAACCAACACATATACACAGTCACCAAAGAATGACAGACCAACGTCGTAACGACGGCGATACATGGCAGCGATGTATTGCCGCCGGTCACAAGTTGGCCTGACGTTTATGCTGGCTGGGTAAGAGGTTATGGCTTCCGTTGAGATCATCACGTTAACAAGTCCATGTAATGAACACCACATTAAACTACATGTATGTAAAAATATTTGTTCATGAAACATGACAAAAGGCATTTAGCACACATGTGTTCACATTCTGCCTCACAATGTATACTACAAAGTATCACACAAAGTACCACAAAGTACATCACGAAGTACCACAAAGAGTATCAAGGTGAAGCTAAATGGATGGTTAGGATCCTATGGCCCTATCAACAGTTTTTCAGTCATGTTATCCGGCTGATGGAGAATATGTCACATGATGAGAATGAAATCAAAGCTGCACACAGAATCCCTTTGACTATTTCTTGTATCGTAAGACCCCCCCCCACACACACACACACACAAGCCCCACTCCCCATTTTGAAATTATAGTATATAATGATACACTTTGTGGTACTGTGTAACTACTTTGTGGTACTTTGTGATTCACTTTGTGGTACTTTGTGGTACTTTGTGGTATTTAGTACGATCCGGAAAAGAGGGCCATATGGAAGATTAGTACTTGTACTAAATGTGTTACCTTCTATTGATACGGTGGATTATTATTTATATAATATTATTATTATAGCAGACTTGCTTACCCCCTGAGACAGAAAATAGTAAGATCCAATTAAAAAAAAATCGTAAGATTCAAAGTTTATTCATAAGGGTTTAAAGGAATCCGATGCGAGGCCAAAATAAGCCCATTGCCTTGCTTTTTTTTTGTTTGACAGAAATGAATGGGCCGATTCAGCTTGGGTGAACTGAGATTGGATTACTTCCCTATCGTTAGCAAATGAAATTTAATTTAATTATGAAACGAGAGTAAGCCAGGGACAACAACTATTGTCTTGTTCCAGTATATACGCGTGCTTACCCGAACCGAACCGGAATAATCGCGCCGATTTACCATTTTTTGTTGCAAAAACCGAAAATTGTACGGAATTCGGCCGGGGTCATAATTTGGACATGAAAATAGCAAGCCTTACCATCAAATCGTAAGGTTAGGCAAGTCTGTTAAATAGGATAGTATATGTTTCCTCTCAAAAAGCTTGAAACTGGCACCTGTGGCCGAAAGGACCCAGGCCGAAAGGACTCAGGACGGAAACGTCCCGGATTCGGAAATTGGACATCTCAGTTAAAAAATATTTGCTAATTTAACCACGTTAGCTCTCTTTAAAGTTTAATTGATATTGCTAAAAGACTAAAATCTTCAAGAACAGGGTAACAGAAGCGAAAAAGTTGTAATTACTCTGCAGACTCTATTTCAACCGCCATGCTTGTTTACGTTTTATTAGGCTGGTGCCCGTTGTTAGTAGGATGGTATAAAGCCCGGTACTCGAAAGCAAAAGTATTAAGATGTTGCAGACGCGGCATTTTTGTAAGATTCTTCTCCATTGATCCGCCATATTTTTTTCTTTTTTTTTCTCCTATTACTGCTACTCGCTCACATCTGAGCATTACGAGCAGGATTTCCTGGGTGGTAACCAGTACTTTCTGTTTTCTTTTTGTTTTTTTCAAGCAATGTGGATGAAGTGCCTTGCTCAAGGGCACAACACTTTGGTCAGCGTGAGGCTCGAACTCGCAACCTCTTGATCACTAATCCGATGCGCTACCACTGCACCAAAGCGCACCATGCAGGTTTTTGTCTATAAATTTATTCATTTTTGACCATCACATTACGAAAACACGCCTATATAGTTTTGACGCCCTTTAACCCCACTTTTATATAGTAAAGCTGGGTTTTCAAGGGTAAACAGTATTTTTCATTATTTCTTTTCAAAACCATAGATTAAGGGGGAATCGAGACAGTTCCCCGGAAAGTACATTAAAATTCTGTTGGAAATTAACCTTGGTGTCTCCAGCAAGGAAGATAACTGTGCGTGTGTGACGTCAGAGCTCTGCAACCTCTCAATTGGTACAGAATCAGAATTGTTGACTGGTGACACTTAAGATGACATTCATACAATGTGATCAGTGTGAAACGTGGATACACACTAAAAGTTCTTTCATTTCAGGTGCGGAATATGGCACTTTGATAAACTCAAACTGCCACTGGATTTGTCCAAAATGCGAGGTGTGCATCTTTTCAGACTCCTTCTTCAACGAATATTAAGAACTGAGTAAGCCAAATAGATTTGAACCTCCGTCAAAGATCAATCTTCGACTGCTGATGAAAATATGCCGCATTTTGGCTGATCGAACGGTAGCGGACGGGCAGACTCGTTGGCTGGACGTCCGGTACCGGACGGCTAGCCACTGCCTTTGTGAAATGTTTGAAACTTTGCAGTATAAACATCAATGCTGTTGTTGTTTATCTACAAAGCATTCTAACGCTGCTTATAAACAAAAGGTAGCGGTACAACTCTGCATATAGCCAACTCGGCACATAGCCAACTCGGCCCATACAAACTCGGCACATAGCAAACTCGGCCCACAATAGTTATAAAGCTTATTAAGCTGTAAATTAATACTTTATTTGCCTGTTTTATTATCATTATTATTTTATAATATTTATATATGCATATTAAATAAAATAGTTTATAGTTTAATTTTTGCACTTTTCTAAAAAAAAAAAACATCTTAATCAAGAGGCTCTGGATATGACTTAATTGCTACACTTATTATCTGATTAATCAGGTGATGACTCCAGAAGTTAATTCAGAAAAGCTATGAACATGATGTTTGAGACTCATTGCCACCCATGATTGCCCTGCCGAGCTGAACTCACATCATAGCATATAAGTGTCTCAACGTAATGTGAAGCTGAAAACCGGTATTCTGGCTGAAACAGCAAACTAGACATTACGATAACACATCCGTGTGATATAGTGCATTTTTCAAACCTCAAAAAAAAAAACGGTTTTTTTTTCTGATGAAAATTTGTGATATTTTCCTGCTCCAAACATAGGTTTTGGGTGCTCGTTAGAACCGCCTCATTGAGGTGGTTCTAACGAGTACCCACAACCTATGTCTTGGAGCAGAAATAAGGAAAATAATGTTTACCCCCTTAAACCCCAGTTTTCTCTATATAAAGTGGGGTTTAGGGGGTCTTTATTTCACGGACTTGTTCACGTGATGAAAAAAAGAAAAACATCAGTATCGTATTCTCCAGTAACAGGAAAATGCTGATAAATTAATTAGACATTTTTTGAAGATGTATTCGCAGGTTAATTTAAGAAAAAAAACTCAAATAGATGAAAGTTTATATATATACTCCATTAAATATTGATATAAAATATGTCTCATTAAGTCGAATAGCCTATTTAGTTGGCCCCTATTTCACAGGTAACTTTAATTTGATTGTTTGTTTGGCCATGTAATTATTATATCATATCCAAGTGAACAATAGCAGATAATTGACCAAACCAGCTAATTATGTGCCGGGTTTGTATACTGAGGCCGAGTTGGGCATGTGTCGAGTTTTCTATGTGCCGAGTTTGTCATGTGCCGAGTTTGCTATGTGTCGAGTTGGCTATGTGCCGAGTTGTCCCAGAAACGAGTAAAACTCTTGTACATTACTCAATGTGCAAAATAGATTAAGAGGAAAATTCTTGAACTTTTAGCTTTCCTCGATACGTTTCAACTGCATATCGTGGCTATTCAGTAAACAAAGATTGACAGTTCAATTACCACATCCGAGCTTTTCCCTGAAACTTGTCAGTACAGTGTCTATAGAAAAGATAGGAACTCTCATGGCGATGGGTGATGTTGCTCATACACAGGGACATACCACACATGCCTTTCATGGAACTGGAAAACTACACCGAATCGGTCTGGGTTAAGGTTTTTGCAAATAAAACTTCTCACTTCGTAACAAGTTGGTATCGACCACCAAATGGTACGGTCGACAACTTCCAGTTGTTTAAAAATCAGATGGATTGCATTAAGTCGCAGCACAAGGGTAAACAAGAGTTGTCAAAAGACAACATAGCTAGCCTTTGGGGGCCTAAGATGGATGAGGACTAGTTATCTTTTTTTTTTTCTTCTGTAACACAGCCCAACAGACTGCAGCAAATGAAACAGAATAAAAAAGTACCCCTAATCATCCTGTTTTCAAGCCTTTCCACTGTAAAAAAATGAAATAGAAATCTATATTTGATAAAAAAAATTCTACAAACACTCAAGTAATAATAAGGCATCACAGACGATCATGGACGATACAAATCCCCTCGCGCAAGACAAATGAAAAAAAAGCCTAGCCTAGCATTTGTGTAAAATTAAATTATATCCATCAATAAATGTACAGCTACTTAAGAGAGATGACAAAGTTTTCTAAAAATAGCCACAGTGACCTTGACTTTGAGCCCCGGACCCTGAAAGTTGAACTGACTCGAGATATTATCATACCCAACATTTGTATGAAGTTATCTTTAAATCCATCAATAAATGTGGACACTAGAGCAATGCTCAAGTTTAAAAAAAAAAAAAAAATAGTCACAGTGAACTTGACCTTCAGCCCCTGACCCTGAAAGTCAAAGTCACTCAAGATATCATCATACCAAACATAGTTTTATTAAAATCCATCTATAAATGAAGGAACACGAGCGATGAAAATGTTTTTCTAAAATAGCAACAGTGACCTTGACCTTCAGCACCAGACCCTGAAAGTCGAACTCGCTCAAGATATCATCATTACCAACATTTGTGTGAAGAGATATTAAAATCAATCCATAAATGTAGGCACTAGAGCAATCACTATTTTTTTTTCTAAAAATAGCCACAGTGACCTTGACCTTAGTCCGAAACCTGAAAGTCGAACTTGCTCGACATATCATCATTCCCAACATTTGTGTGAAGTTATATTAAAATCCATCTATAAATGTAGGCACTAGAGCAATGTTGAAGTTTTTCTAAAAATAGCCACAGTGACCTTGACCCCAGACCTTGAAAGCTGAACTCACTCGAGATATCATCATACTCAACATTTGTATGAAGTTATCTTTAAATCCATCTATAAATGTGGACACTAGAGCAATGACCAAGTTTTTCTAAAATAGCCACAGTGACCTTGACCTTCAGCCCCTGATCCGGAAACTCAAAGTCACTCGAGATATCATCACACCCAACATTTGTGTGAAGTTATATTAAAATCCATCAATAAATGAAGGTGCAAGAGTGATAACAAAGTTTTCCTAAAGATGGCCACAGTGACCTTCACCTTCAACCCCGGACCCTGAAAGTCGAACTTGCTCGAGATATCATCATACCCAACACCTGTGTGAAGTTATAGATATTAAAATCCATCCATAAATGTAGGCACTAGAACGATCACAAAGTTTTTCTAAAAACTTCAGCCCCGGAACCTGCAGAGTTCTCGCTAGGATTTTGAAAACAGGAGTTTAAGAATCCATCCATGGAAAAAGTTGGATTCAAATCTGAAAAGTTGGAGTCAAATTTTGAAAAGTTGGAGTCGAACCCTGCAAAAGTTTGACCCTTAAAACGTGTGTCAATTATGGCTAAATGCGTACGGCTGTAGAGTGTGACTCAAAAAGACTTTGGGACTTGAACCCTTATCCTGCTTAAAATGACAGGATTTACACTGTCACTCAGATTGTGAATTTGAATGGATAAATTACATTAGGCTTTGATTTACATTTGATTTACATCTATCTATTGTAGATGGATGTGTTTCGTGCAAAATTTATGATAAACGCGATGACTTTGATTTTGAGATTGTAAATTTTCCTTTTTTGGATGGTGATGTTCCGCGTGCGCCATCCTATGGCGTTTATATTTCGCAATTAATTCGATTTGCTAGAGTGTGTAGTCATGTAAGTGACTTCAACACTCGTAATAAATTATTAACGGCTAAACTCCTTAATCAGGGTTATCGGTACCATAAACTACGCAAAGCCTTTTCAAAATTTTATAGACGCCATTCTGATTTAATTTCAAAATTCAATATTGGACTTAAATCTCTTCTGCAACAAGGTCTATCGGAACCCGAATTTTATGGTGACTTAGTATATAAATTCAGAAAAATATATAACCGCAATGACTTTAGCACCCAATTTCGTAAAATCATTCTTCGATATAAAAAGATTGGGTACAACATGGATATTATACGACAGACTGCATGTATGGTAGTTAACCCAATCACGGTTGGCAACTTTGTTTCCCTCTTTAATTGCACGCCGGTGGGTCAGACCTCAGATTCTATGACGGCTCCAACGTAAAGGCTTATCGAGAATTAGAGAGATAATGTTGGTTGGTGCCTGATGCTCTGTCTCTGGTCGGGCTCATCGGAGTCTAACTGTTGGTTTTCTTTTGCTCCAGCATTTCAGTGGTTTCTTGCTGTCGAGTCCTCACCGTTGTCTCACCTCTGTGGTTCTTTGATTTTTGTGTTCACGGAGATGTTGCACTGATGAGTTAGGAGGCCTTCATGCGGACTGAACAAATTATTTGTCTAAATCGCGACGGAAGTAAGGGCGAGGATTGTGGCCACGTAAAATCGATTTAAGCCCCCCAGTGGAAATCTTCCACTGACCGTTCCAAGGCGGCTCTTCTGTGGCGATTTATTTATGTTGTTGTTTGTTACTTACTGTGTGTATCACTTGTGTCTTTTAATTTTGGATGGCCATATGGCCATTTTGTGGGAAAGTAACTGTCCTTATGGCCTTCCTTTGTTTAGGTTTCCATTATGGTCTGGTCGCTTAATGTTTGTATTTCTTTCCCTTTGGTGTCTTTTATGGGTGGAGTAAGTTAATTGTATCAATTCCTGATCTTTGTTTTACTTCTACTTTGAAAGTCAGGAGTGGACCTGGTAAATTAATTTATTCATCAGGATAAGGGTTTAGATTGAGTGTGAGGAGTTAACAGTAGTACAGGCTCTGATAAGGCTTCACAAACAGGTCCTGAAAGTCAAAGTCACTCGAGATATCATCATACTCAACATTTGTGTGAATGAAAATTAAAATCCATCCATAAATAAAGGCACAAGAGCGCTGAAGAAGTTTTTCTGAAAATAGCCACAGTGACTTCGACCTTCAGCCTCGGACCCTGAAAGTCGAACTCGCTCGAGATATCATCATACCCAACATTTGTGTGAAGTTATATTAAAATCCATCCATAAATGTAGGCACTAGAGCGATCACAAAGTTTTTTTCCTAAAATAGCCACAGTGACCTTAATCTTCAGTACCGGAACCTGAAAGTAGAACTTGCTAGAGATATCATCATACCCAACATTTGTGTGAAGTTATATTAAAATCCATTAATAAATGAAGGTGCAAGAGCGATGACAATGTTTTTTTTTAATATAGCCACAGTGACCTTGACTCTGTGACCCTGAAAGTAATGACCTTGACCTTAAGCCCAGGACCCTGAAAGTCAAAGTCACTCGAGATATCATCACGCCCAACATGTGTGTGAAGTAATATTAAAATTCATCAATAAATGAAGGCGCTAGAGCGATGACAATGTTTTTTCTAAGATAGCCACAGTAACATTGACCTTGAGCCCCAGACCCGTTATGTTTTTAAAAAGAAAAAAACGAAAGAAAAAAAACCTTCCTCCCCGGGGATCTGAACTCACGCAGCTTGCAGGAAAACTTTAACACAGGGAAATAAGGGAGATAATACAGAGGAAAATATTAACTTCTCAAAAAGTCATTCAAAGGCAAAAAAGGACAGGAAGTGATAAACTCAGGACAAAATTTGAAAACTTGAGACGTGAAATCAAGACTGATATTAAAATAATTCAGCATGATTT
Source organism: Lucinisca nassula (assembly GCA_963580285.1). Taxonomy (NCBI): domain Eukaryota; kingdom Metazoa; phylum Mollusca; class Bivalvia; order Lucinida; family Lucinidae; genus Lucinisca; species Lucinisca nassula. The sequence goes on along the minus strand of OY757027.1, from coordinate 32,152,917 downwards.
GTATGTGAATAACTTGGTAGGTGATGATAAGGCAAACCCCAGAGACTTCTACAGATATATTAATAGCCATAAGAAAGACAGGCAAGCTATTCGCCCCTGAATAAAAGAGGAGGGAACGGGGTTGCTGAATCAGACTCTGAAAGGGCAGAGGAACTTGTTGGTCAATTCAATGATACGTTTAATAAAACTGAGTTCACGGAGGTTCCATTGACTGGATGACCGGCCCCATTCATGGATAATATTGTTGTGTCAGTTGCAGGAGTGATCAAGTTACTTTATGGCTTAAATCCCAGTAAAGCCTTAGCACCTAATGATCTTCACCCTAGAGCCCTGACGGAAATAGCAAATGAATTTAGGAAACAGCACAGTTGTGAAATTCAGCTGATTACAGTAATAAATGATTGGGTAAAAATCTTGGACAAAGGAGGACAGGTGGATACATTTATCCTGAATTTTGAAAAAGCTTTTGACACGCCCCCATCTTGAACTATTAAAAAGCAAATTATATCGTTATGGCATTTGCGGAAATACCATAAAATGGATAGATTCCTTCCTTTGCTAAAGAAAACAGCGAGCTGTTGTTAATGGGGAAACTTCGTGGTGGGTTCCAGTTTTGTCTGGTGTTCCACAAGGGAATTTCTGCAGGGTCCATTGTTGTTTTCTTTGTATATAAATGACATTTCTACTGATATGGATTCCGAAATGAGACTGTCTCGCAGATGACTGTGTTTGCTATCGTGAAATTAGAAACGCAGAGGACTCGGTGAAACACCAGCGCCTGAGGGATATAGATAGATTAGGGTGTGTGGCTAGAAAATGGGGTATGTGATTTCAGCCAGTTAAATGCAATAGCACGCAGATAGCTAGGAAAAGAACAAACAAAATTGAGGCTGTTTACACTTTACAGGAAACGGTTCTTGAAAATGTGGATTCCATTGTCCATCTCACATGACCTGAGATGGAATACTCATATTAGCAACATGTGTACTAAGGCTAATAGAACACTTGGCTTTTTGAGTCGAAATCGTTATCAATGTCCCAAAGATGTTAAAGAAGCAGCATATAAGGGTCTCGTTCGCCCCATCTTGGTCAGTCTGTTTGTTTTGTTTGATTTGGGGTAAAACGTCTCCGTCAACACTGTAAAGGTCATTTTGGAGATGTTGCTTCCAATTTTGTAGGACTTTTACTCGACATTGAGATGAAATGACATCTCAATCCCTGCCGCCCAATGAAACCAATAGGGTTTATAAGCATGGACGGTCCGACTCGCACTGCTTTGCCTGAGCAGGCTTAGATCCTCTAAGGGGTTTACTAGTATTCGTGTGCGGATCGGTTTCAGCTCTGCGTGGAAGCATCATGCAGCCCGTATATTTCTTCAAGCCCCGATGGGCGGGGGCCAACCATCTTGGAGTATGGTAAATGTTAGACTGGCTCCCATCGTCAAACTATTAATTTGTCAAACTTACATAAATATGTTTTCACTGATATTTTACTGATTCCAGGTGAGTTTCACGTCGTATGTTCTAACAGTAGAAAGAAAGACAACTTTGAAGGAAAAGAAATGTTTGGATTGTGTTAGAAAAATATGAACATACGACAGGGAGCCAGTCTAGGTAATTGTGTCTGGGACCCAAATGCTATAGTCCTTCAGGAGGAGATTGAAAACGTTCAGAATAGGGCATCTAGATTTGTTACGAGCATGTACTTCTGCTTCTGCTTCAATACTGTGCAGGGCTTCTCAGCGTAACGCACAGGGAGAAAGAGATTTAGTCGCGCTGAAGGAGGGTTTTAAATAAGGCTGACACGATTAATCGTATAATCGATTAATCGATCGATAATTTCCACAAAAATGATTATCATTTCTGATTTGCTTTTAATCGATTGCTTGATAGGTACAATTTACTACCCAAAGTTATGCCTTAAATAGCTGGATGAGTGGCAAACAGTGCAGACCCTGATGAGACGCCACAGAATGCGGCGTCTCATCTGGGTCTACACTGTTTGCTCATGTCTGCCTGTTCAAATATACATATGGTAAAGTGCAACATATGGTAAGAGTCATGCTCAGACAGAAAGCCAGACAGCCAAAATTATGATAAAAACATCAGCGATTACTAATCGATTATCGATCGCAATGATAGCACTGATAATCGATTATCTTTCCAGCTCCGATTAGCCAGCCCTTGTTTTAAAGCCCTCAAGTGTCTCTGCATGCACGACTGCTGTTTCAAGATGATTCCACGCTATCACAGTTCTTACAAAGAATGAATGTTTTAATTGATTACTATTGCACTGTTTAACTATAAATCCTCTATCGTGGTTTACTGTGTGTCTTTCAAGCAAATTTGTGTATATGTAGCCACTATATTTTTTGGGTTTAACGATTATTTTAGGTTTATATGGTGTTAGCACCTCATCTGGATTCATTGCTGGAACCAGCCCCTCGACCATCTTAAAAAGAAAAAAACAGTCTGCAACTACTGCGCCTACGTTGGAGTGTTACCATGTTTAATGTTTCAAGCATGTAAGTGACACTGCCTTCTTCTCTAGAAGTGTAATCGCCGGTTATAAAGCGCGCTGCCTGTCTTTGAACTCTTTCAAGTTTTTCAATGTCCTGGATAAGATAAGGGTTCCAGACTATTGATCCATAGTCGAGTACAGCTTTGAAACTGGAAGTATGACTGGAATACTGAAAAAAAACTCAGGATGGGACTCTCTCAAGAGAGACAGTAGGCTTATACTCTTGTACAAAGGTCTAAAGGATGGTGCCTGCATCCAACAGATGACCTTAGCCCCCAAATTAGGAGTGGCAGAAAGCATCACTCTGGCAATTCATGACTGACATCTACACGGGATCCTTCTACCCTCAGACAATAAGAGATTGGGATGCCCTTCCAGATTCGGTTATTTCATCCGCGGAGGGTGCTAAGGATAATGTAGCTAAGTTTACTTCTTTGGCGAGAGCTAGGGACTAACTTCCCTTTTCACAGGGATGGAGCGTGATAGCTTAGTGGTTAGTGCACTTGCCTCTGATGCCGTAGGTCCCGGGTTCGGTCCCCGGCGGCGGCGGTGGGATTTCGGTGTCCGAACACGCTCCATTGGCATCATTTGCAGAGATGAATGTCAAAAAGTGCACCGACCTTCGGACTGGGACGTTAACTGGAGGCCCCCTGTGCAGGGAGAACCATCCCTGCGAGAATACTCAACTACTGAGGGAGGCAATTACTGAAGATGATGATGAGATGATGATCCCCTGTGCAGGTTAAAGATCCCTACCGTATAAAATTACATGATTACTGTGTAGGCTTTCATCCTGCAAACCTGGAGTGTATGTAATGTACACCTGCGGTAATGGTCAAATGTGACCGACGCAGTCATCAGAATCAGAATCAGAATTGTTACTGGTGACACGTCAATTGACATTCATACACCAGGACCTGTGATGTGGGAAGTTAGTCCCTAGCTCTAACCAAAGAGGTAAATTTAGCTACACAATCATCAGCACCTTCAGCTGTCGAAATAATCGAATCGGGAAGGGCATTCCAATCTCTAATGGTTCTGGGGAAGAACGACTCATGCGGACTGAACAAATTATTTGTCTAAATCGCGACGGAAGTAAGGGCGAAGATTGTGGCCACGTAAAATCGATTTAAGCCCCCCAGTGGAAATCTTCCACTGACCGTTCCAAGGCGGCTCTTCTGTGGCGATTTATTTATGTTGTTGTTTGTTACTTACTGTGTGTATCACTTGTGTCTTTTAATTTTGGATGGCCATATGGCCATTTTGTGGGAAAGTAACTGTCCATATGGCCTTCCTTTGTTTAGGTTTCCATTATGGTCTGGTCGCTTAATGTTTGTATTTCTTTCCCTTTGGTGTCTTTTATGGATGGAGTAAGTTAATTGTATCAATTCCTGATCTTTGTTTTACTTCTACTTTTCTTTATAAATGTCAGTTCTTGCGCTAAGGGTCTGAAACGCCAACGAATGGTGATTTCTATAGATAGATAGATAGATAGATAGATAGATACTGGTAAATGAATGTCATTTGACGTATCACCATCAGATTCAGTGGTACGGGAAAGTATAAAACCCGAGAGTAACGGCCGGGAGCCGGGAGTAAAATCCGGGAGTAAATTTTGACAATCGAATAAAGGTTTTAAACATTCACATATCTGGATGAAATTTGAACCAAAAGTAGAATATAGACTTTTCTTTAAAATGCACATAAGTGTTAACATTATTATCATGTACTTTTCAAGATATGAACCGAAATATACGACCACTTCGCAAAATTTTCGCCCGGGAGTAGCTTTTGAGGTATTGACGATGTCAAGCATTTTGCAAAATATGTTCAGTCTGGGGTTTCTACAAGAATTACTTTATGTGTTATCAATTAAAAACATATCAGAGATTAGAAAAATGCAAAATTAAAGTTATTTTTTCGCTCCGCCTAATAAATAATTGACCCGGGAGTGGGCCGGGAGTTATTTCTGGGTTGAAATCGGCGTTTATTTGCCTTATTGCTTCTATCACATACATTGTATTTCTTAAACGTTTGTCAGAAGAAAAGCTGAGATTCAGCATGGAGTACATGCATTTATTTACTTGTCATATCGGGACTCGACACACATCCAAACCCCCAACCCAAATCACGCCCTGCTCCTGCGCCTTTGATTGTATGTGACCCGGAACATTTATATTTGGCGCTATTTGTTTTATGGCCGTATAATGTAGAAACGATGACACATTTACCTCCGCAGTTTGATCAGTGCCTTTGCTATTAGCTGCCAGGGTGGTAAGACTACGTTTAATAAATACAATGTATGTGACATAGGCAATAACGCGAATAAACGCCAATTTTAACCTAGAAATTACTCCCGGCCTACTCCCGGGTCAATTACTTACTTCACGGAACGATGAAATAACTTTATTTTTGTATTTTTCTTATCTTTGATATGTTTTTAATTGATAATTCACAAACTTGTTTTTGTAGCAATCCCAGACTGAACATATTTTGCAAAATGCTTGACATCGTCAATACCGCAAAAAGCTACTCCCGGGCGAAATTTTTGCGACATGGTCATACATTTCGGTTCATATCTTGAATAGTACTCAATAATTAATATAAAACTTATATGGTCAGGGTAGGGTGTTGGCAATACATTCATCCAACAATTGCATATGTAGCAGGTCGATTTTACCGATCTCATGTTTGGACCAATCAGTCTACATTTAATCCGTCGGCACTTCTTTATTCAATTAAAACTAAGCTGAAAGAAAGATTTATTTCATTTTGGAAAAAACGATTGTCATCTGAAGAAGAAATGAAAAAAATAAGAACATATAAGCTTATAAAAAAGAACTTTGAAATAGAACCATATATAGAAATTTTGCAAGAAAAAAAACTCAGAAAATATCTATCCTCGTTTAGAATTAACACTCACAGGTTAAGGATTGAGCGTGGTAGATATTGTGGAGAAATACCTGAACAAAGACTATGCCATTTTTGTAATATAATAGAAGATGAAATTCATTTCTTATGTGGCTGTAAAAGATACACAGAGTTAAGACGGAAAATGTTTGATACTGTTAAAGATAGTTACTTAAGATATCCTAGCCTTGAGCATAATGTTATTTTTACTACCTTAATGACAAGTAATGATCAAAGTGTGGTTAAAGCTGTGGCAAAATTTATATATGAATGTGAAATTACATAAATAGAAGATATTCAAATTTCTGAAGACTGGTAAGCGAAGGTATAAATTTAATATTTTCACTAGAAAATGTGAAATATGCTTTATATGTCATTGATATTATGCTATATTTCATTGATTTTCATGAAAAAAAAAAATACAATTAATATTTATATCATGGGTCTCGAATCTCCAAACCAATTATTTACTCAACTTTTATCATCATTTATAATGCAATAATGTGTGTATGTGGATGGATGAAAGTGTGAGAATGTTAATGTATTTATATGCGATGTAATTTTGTATATTGCATGTCATTTGCCTTTAACCCACTTGCTGGGTATAACAGTGCAATTCAATAAATTCTATTCTATTCTATTCTATTCTATATGCATTTAAAGAGGAGTCTATATTCTACTTTTGATCCATATTTCATCCAGATATGTTATTGTTTAATACCTTTATTCGATTGCCAAAATTTATTCCCGGATTTTACTCCCGGCTCCCGGCTGTTACACCCGGGTTTTATACTTTCCCAGTGGTACCGATCTCCGACCCATGGTCACGCGTTTTATACCCTTGCACGCAAGCCGAGAACCAGCTTCAGCATCCAGTGAAAATTTCAGAAAAAGGTAGCTCTTGTATTATACTTTAAGTTGGTCTAGCATCATTAATATCTCTAAGTGATTAATCAAATAAAACAATTTCCACCCATTTTAATTGTTCTTGAAAACCAAGTAAAATTATTTTGTGTTTGTCACATATTTTCGTGCTTTTAATTGCATTGAGAAATGCACCAAAACGCACCTGTATTTACTATTTATCAAAACGCACTTTCATACTGCAGAGTAGGGTGTTGGCAATACATTCATTCAACAATTGCATACCTGTGATACCTCCCTCATCAGGAGGAAGAATCCCTATTTTTGATGGTCGGGTATAAAAGCCAAGGTGTGTCGGGCCAGGCCGAGCTGCCAAGCCATAAATGCCGATCCGAAGATTTTATATTTCGTCTTGTTATAATGAAGATATATATTGTAGTCAGTTTGATATAAAATTATTTTGAATAACATATTTGATAACTGCAAGAAGGTTCATCTCTCTACATTGTTTTATTTGCGATGAGGCAGTTCTAACAAATACCCAAAATCTATATTTTGAGCAGAAATAAGATAAATATCACAACTTGAATCTTATATGGGTGTGAGGGGTGGATTGAAAAATCCGTCCCGAGGGACACTGTCCGGCATCACGAGGCTTGCCGAGTGATGCCGGACAGTGATCCCGAGGGACGGATTTTTCTATCCACCCCTCACACCCATATTGGATTCTTTTTCTTGCATACCTTCCATTTCTATTGCGAATTTTTAATGCTGCTGTCACTTCGGTTACCGACGTCCGCCATTTTGTGATGACACAATAGGAATGTTTAGTGACGTCACGCATGACGCCGCCGCACATGAGGTTGTAATCAACCAGTGCATTTATCAAACACGCGATTATATTCGATTTGGGGTCGGAACACCAGGGTCAGAACATAAATTTCTATCCCAGGGTAAAATCACGGATTTCCTTGTCTGGTGTGCAAGAATGTCCGCTCTCTGCCGAAGAGATTCCAAAGTTTTTCAGGGCACAACACAAAGAAAATTTATATCCATGTCCAGTGTTTTCACCAATACCAATCACCTGTGTCCATAATTTCAAAAAGAACTTGTAAATACTACTGCAGAACTTGAAAACAATAACAATTTTGACAGATGCAGGCCCTGGGAAGCCATGCTTCTATTTACAGGACAGGAGTAAGTAAATCATGATGTAATAGCATAAGGTTATTTTTTCATTGGCGAATTTGAATTGTTTAGATTTTTAACCAATGAAATCGCTCCTTTCTAATGGCTACGTTGATGCCACGTTGCTAAGACATCATGTGCCCGCTAGGAAAACTTCTCTGTAAGATTTTTATACCCCGCCATTCAAAATATGGCGGGGTATTATGTTATACCCTCCGAAGTTTTGAGTGTTCGTCCGTCAGTCAGCGCCCCATAGTCCCATGTCCACTCCATAACTCTGATATCGTTTGAGATATTTTAACGAAATTTCACAGATATGTAAAGCTCTATCAGACGACATGCAGAACATATAAACCGTAACTCTGATTTTCCTACTTTTGGAGTTGTTGCCTTTTGAACATTGAACATAGGCATTTCTATCATAGTTTCGTGTCCGCTCCATAACTCGATACCATTTGAGATATTTCCATGAAACTTCACAGATATGTAGAGCACCATGAGACGGCGTGTAGAACATATGAACCATTACTCTGATTTTCCTACTTTTGGAGTTATTGCCCTTTGAACTTTGAATATTGCTGTTGCTATCAGTTTTGTGTCCGCTCCATAACTCTGATACCATTTAAGATAGTTTCACGAAACTTCACAGATATGTAGAGCACTATCAGACTACATGCAGAACATATGAACCGTAACTCTGATTTTCCTCCCTTTAAGTTATTGCCCTTTGAACATTTGATACAGCCATTTCTATTGTAGTTTCGTGTCCGCTCCATAACTTTGGTACCATTTGAGATACTTCCCTGAAACTTCACAGATATGTAGAGCACCATGAGACGACATGCAGAACATATGAACCATAGCTCTAATTTTCCTATTTTTGGAGTTATTGCCCTTTGAACTTTGAATATAGCAGTTGCTATCAGTTTTGAGTCCGCTCCATAACTCTGATACCATTTGAGATATTTTCACGAAACTTCACATGATATGTAGAGCAGCCTGAGACGACATGCAGAACATATGAACCATAACTCTGATTTTCCTGCTTTTGAAGTTATTGCCCCTTGAACATTGAACATAGCCATATCTGTCATGTAGTCTGTTTCCTGAACTTTCAGGCTTTTAGAACTTGATTTTTTTCTTGATTTCAGGCTTTTAGATTCTGACTTTTGTATTCTGATTAAAAAACTATTTAACCCTTATTTCTGACTATAAGTCAACCAAATTACTTTATAATTTCACAAACCCCATTACAAACAGTGTAGATCCTGATCAGATGGCTTCTTCATCAGGATCTACACTGTTTGCAAAGGTAATAAAGATGTTTCTTGTTCAGCAGGATAAGGGTTGAAGCTGCAAAATTGGGCCTTTCAGGCATGGAAAAGCATGGTCAGTATGAGGCCTGTCGTAGTGGTGGGGCATCATTCAGTGCTTGCAGTTTTATTAGCAGATGGGAAAAGCAGAGAATGTACTGAGTTTATTTAAAACATGTAGTTTTACCTTGAAAAAAAATAGCAGGCCCGTTTATCTTTCAGTTTCTTCTTTTTTTGTTCTTCGTGGGGTAGTTGGGAGAAGCAAAGGTGATGTGTATCTTGTGTCACTGGGGCGTCCAGCTGATATTAGCTTACAGTTGGGCAAGGCCTGCTGTCCTTGCAGCAGGTAACGGTAGAGCAGGGGGGGCCCGGGTGGGGGGGGGGGGTGTTATTTCTTCTGTTTCTACACTTCCATTCATTTTCCTCTGTCCTTCACTTTCATCTCTGCTGTATTTTCTATCTCTGTTCGCCCTTTCTCTGAGAGATGACACAAAATGACCCACAAGGGCTGCCGTTAATCAATCAATCCTTTTTTTTGTCAAATTCTTTTAACCATCTGGGATCTTGTCATCAAAATATCTAGAGAACTGGTTGATCTACAGTACGGCTCAGGTATAAGAACCAAAAAAATCTCTTTATTCCAAATCTCGGCGTTTCGAGCACTTTCCAAAACACTCGGAATGGTTCCGAGTAAATGCATATATTCGGCGGATACTCCTCGAAAACACTCGCAAGGTCCACGCTAAGTATGCGGTACGCGAAGTTTCGCGAAATTATTCCGAGTCGTAATATCGTACCCGGAGGCAATATTTTCTCGCGATGTTATGCGGAAATACTCAGAGGAATTTGACGCAATACTTGGGCATTTTTTTTTGTTTATTTAATGTTCTTTTACCATCATATAAATTTATATATAATTATAAATTTATAAGATAATATATATCACTGATAGTTATTATAATGTAACCGATGTCAAAAGTCAACAAAGAGGTAATCACTAATTACCCAGGGTGGGAAACTACAGTGATTTCAAACAAGGGAATCAGTTGGGCATGACAAGTACATACAACTGTTTGAAGTCCGTAATTGAAAGCATGTTGAACATTATAAAATTATGGTTAAATTTGATGTAATTACCATAGAAATGTTAATTAGGTAATTGTAAGAATTCCCGGTAAACATTACCATAATGATGAATATAGAGAAAAAAAATGACCATCCTGTTGTCAAACTTAACTGTACAGCGGCCCCCGCCCATAGGTGCTTGAAGAAATTTATGGGCTGCATGATGTTTCCATGCAGAGGTGAATCCGGCCCGCACACTAGTACTGGTAAACCGCTTAGAGGATCTAAGCCTATCCAGGAACCGCGGTGCGAGGTGGACCGTGCCTGCTAATAAACCCTATTGGTTTCATTTGGCGACAGGGCTTGAGATGTCATTTCATCTCGATGTCGGGTAAAAGTCCCACAAAATTGGAAGCAACGTCTCCAAAATGACCTTTACAGTGTATGACGTTAAACCGCAAATCAAACAAAAAACAGTTTGATTAAATTAATCACCACTCGCAAATACTCGCAAACACTCCGAATATCACAGGTAAGCTCTGAGGTCCGCGGAATTTCCTCGGAATATCCAGCGCATATGTTGGAGTAAAATATTTTCACTCGGAGTGGTTTACTTCAAACCATTCCGCGGAAAAAGCAGATTTAAAAAGTTGTCTGCGGAATGAAAAAGAAAAAGGTTCAAATACCTGAGCCGTATACTGTACTACTGACATTGTTATCATGATAATTATTTCTCATAAATCAACTTTCCTCAGTACTTTCAGTACATTGATTAATTTCATTTGTAACCACTGCCCCCCACCACCTATGGGGAATAGCGGGGACAATGACCTTTTAGGCCCTGCGAGAAGCCCTGCACTGCGGGGACCTCCTGAATGTCATTGCCCCGCTGTTTATAATACACCACAACCTCATTATAACAGGGTTTTGGATATAACACGGTTTCAAGATGGATCCCAAAAATGTATAGATTATATAGAAAAATGACCATATATGGTCATTTTTCTATATAATCTATACATTTTTGTTTGGATATAACACGGTTCTGTTTTGGACCGCAACAATAGTGTTATAAAGAGGTTTTGGTGTAGTTAATTCCACTGGGGTATGTTTGCATAATATCAAAACCCCTGCATTAACCTGGGACTGCGGGGGAACACAGAGGATAACTACCCCGCACATTAACCCCACTTCCCCCCCCCCCCCCCGTAGATGGGTGGTGGCGAGTGAGGTTACAAATGACTAGTGCATAAGTCATATTCTCCTTAACCTTTAACCTGCTGAACATTCAATTAAGCCACACTCATTTCTGACTTTGAACCTATCAGATTACTTGATGCAGCTTATTTCTACATATTCATAAACTGAATGTCAAACTGTGTAGATCCTGATCAGATGGCTTCTTCAGAAGCCATCTGATCTGGATCTACACTGTTTGCAAAGATAGGGCTTGTCGCCTACAGCAGGGTAAAGGTTAAGTGCTATGATACTCAGGTGAACGATACATGGCCATCATGGCCCTCTTGTTTGAGTATACATGTACAGTTGCTGCCATTTTGAAAGAGCAGGAACTTGACAGGAAAGAGGGGGCTTGAAGAAATATATGGGCTGCATGATGCTTTCACGCAGAGCTGAATCCGATCCACACACCAGTACTGGTAAACCGCTTAGAGGATCTAAGCCTGCCCATGCAAAGAGGTGCATGTCAGCCAGTCCATGCTTAAAAACCCTATTGGTTTCATTAGGCGGCAGGGCTTGAGATGTCATTTCATCTCAGTGTTGGGTAAAAGTCCCACAAAATTGGAAGCAACATCTCCAAAATGACCTTTACAGTGTTCACGGGGACGTTAAATATGTTCTATAAAAGGGTTATCCTTTGGAAGCAAGGAATACCCCACAGAAGTGAAAAATATGGAGTGTACATGTTTTCTGGACCAGACTATCTAGTTTCGACCAAATAGGCCTCATCAGTGACCCTCAGATATTTTCAAAATCCCACAATGGAATCAATGATCCCAAAGGACAAGAAAATTTTATCTACACTATGATGTAGGGCAGGGAGACGTTTTACCGCCGCCACACATTCCCACACACCAGCTGTAGTGAAGTTAAATATGTTCTATAAAAGGGTTATCCTTTAGAAACAAGGAATACACCACAGAAGTGAAAAAGTTGGAGTGTACATGTTTTCTGGGCCAGACTAGCTAGTTTCGACCAATTAGGCCTCATCAGTGACCCTCAGATATTTCAAAATTCCACAATGGAATCAATGATCCCAAAGGACAAGAAAATTTTATCTACACTATGATGTAGGGCAGGGAGACGTTTTACCGCCGCCACACATTCCCACACACCAGCTGTAGTGAAGTTAAATATGTTCTATAAAAGGGTTATCCTTTGGAAACAAGGAATACTCCACAGAGGTGAAAAAGTTGGAGTGTACATGTTTTCTGGGCCAGACTAGCTAGTTTCGGCCAATAAGGCCTCATCAGTGACCCTGAGATATTTTCAAAATTCCACAATGGAATCAATGATCCCAAAGGACAAGAAAATTTTATCTACACTATGATGTAGGGCAGGGAGACGTTTTACCGCCGCCACACATTCCCACACACCAGCTGTAGTGAAGTTAAATATGTTCTATAAAAGGGTTATCCTTTGGAAACAAGGAATACTCCACAGAAGTGAAAAATATGGAGTGTACATGTTTTCTGGGCCAGACTAGCTAGTTTCGGCCAATAAGGCCTCATCAGTGACCCTCAGATATTTTCAAAATTCAACAATGGAATCAATGATCCCAAAGGACAAGAAAATATAATCTACACTATGATGTAGGGCAGGGAGACCTCAATCAAACAAAGACAGGAAAGATACTGGGTTTTATTGATTGGAGATTAAAAGAGCTGTCTGTCACAGCATCTTATTTAATAAGTCTTCCCTGACCCAGTGTTTTATGGGTAATATTTCATTTTCTATATTGATTTTTCTGTCCGATTTTTATAACCCAGCTAATAGTTTGTTGCCATTTCAAGTTGTGTCTGTGGAGGAATGTTGGTAATTACTTATAAATCTGGGTTAGTGACTTTTGTTTTATATAAATGTGGATATTCTATCAAATTTCAGTAATTCAAAAGGTGGTGTTTGTACCAAATGGAATCTTCCTCCTTATATATGGCAGGAGTCCATATCAAAATTTAGGGTTGTCAGGTTCTGTTTTCTTCAAAATTAAATTGGAAACTGGATTAACGTTTTTCAAACAGTGTAGGCCCTGATCAGACACCGCATTATGCGGCGTCTGATCTGGGCCTGCATTGTTTGCCAATTACCTGTTTTGGGGCTTCTGGTACAAAGTGGGTTAATATAGGTTTTTTCCTGTATATAATTAAAGGTATTACAAAAAGAGGTTAAATCACAAGTTTAACCTTTAAAGCACCACAGAAATTTTTAAAGCAGACTAACTTTATTTTTCACATTATTTTTTCAGAGAAAAATAGGGCTTGGCATTACATATGAGAGGATTCACATAGAATGTCAAGTCTTATTTTCTTAAAAAAGTGATTTAATAATTGCAGTTTAAGGGTTTATAACATGCAAATCACAACAATTGTCATCTGCTTTGTTGTCAGCTGGTTACTTTAAAAGTCATTTTTGCAAACAGTGTGGACCCAAATCAGACTGCTCCTGTATGAGCAGTCTGATTTGTGTTCACAGTATTGTCCTGTATGCAAAAATATTTTTTAAAAGTTTGCAAAAAAATTTAGAAGCGTCATAAGCAGACGACATTTTCAGATGTAGTTTTTCTCGGTGTCTTAACCCTTATTGTACCAAATGGAATCTTCCTCTTTATATATAGCAAATTTAGGGGTGTCAGTTTGTATTTTCTTCAAAATTTGTTTGGAAAATGGCGGAACTTTTTGCGTTCTGCGGCGTCTGATCTGGGCCTGCACTGTTTGCCACGGTACCCGTTTAGGGGTTTCCGGTCTGAAATGGGTTAAGGGTTAAGTCTGATCAGGGGGTCATGAGGTACAATTACCAGTCTAGTCTTAACGCTTGCAAAACAACACTAACAACTAAATGCATGTTGACGCGCTTTATTTGAGGAAGATGAGCATTACACAGAAGGACGTTGAAACTCTTTGAACTGACAAGACTATATTACATCGTCCTGTTTGGGGAAAGATCGTACTCATTGCCGAGGTACCCGCCGCCCAGCCCACAAAAACCAAACTTTTTTTTTTTTTTTTTTTTTTTGGCCAAAAAAATGGCTGTGATTTGCCACAATGCAGTATACCCCATGGCAATGACGAGGTGGCAAATCAGCACCGCAAGATCCACGAATCTATACAAAATTTTGTGATGCTCACCGTATGAAAGCCGCGTAGAAACTGACAACTTTACACACTGAACTACCGATATTCACGTAATCATTGACCATGACAATACACAACTGATCAATTCTATACTAACAAACTTTGTTAACGCTTGCATCGCCAAGACAAATATTCCGATCTATACTTAGAAACAATCGGAATGTTAAGTAGTAACAGGTCAGAGAGTGTCACATGTTCAGGTGTATAACTATTGGAAGTTAAAGAGGTCTAGATAAATTAATACAGAAAATTACTTGTTCTTTTTGTCGATTTTTAAGGTTTTAGGTTTTTCATTTTTATTTGTCCGATAAATTGTACATGTACCGTATTCCCCCTAATTAACGCACATGCTCCTATAAGCGCACACCAAAGTTATTTTTATGCCCCCGCATCATATGATGCCGGGGGCATATAGTTTTTCGGTTTTCCGTACGTGCGTACGTACGTACGTACGTACGTACGTACGTGATCCTGTAACCTCAGGTTAAAGTTTTTGTAACAGGTAGAGCCTGAACTTTTAGAACTCATATCTTCCTAACCATTTGATGGAACTGGTTCATATTTTGTATGATGATAGATATAGGTCCAAAGTTTTACTAAGCAATACCCCCACCCATGCCTGTGACCCCAAGGTCAAGGTCACAGACTTAGAAATTTTCAATGTTAAAGACTCAGGTTAAGGTTTTTGTAACAGGTAGACTTGAACATTTTAGAACTCATATTTTCCAAACCATTTGATGGAGTTGGTTCATATTTGGTTTGATTATAGATATAGGTCCAAAGTTTTATTCAGCGATACCCCCACCCATGCCCATGGCCTCACGGTCAAGGTCATGGACTTAGAAATTTTCCATGTTAAAGACTCCAGTTAAGGTATTTGTACCTGGTAGAACCTGAACTTTTATGATAGCTTTGGTTCATATGATGATAGATATAGGTACAATGTTTTATTCAGCAATACCCCCACCCATGCCTATGACCTCAAGGTCAAGGTCACAGACTCAGACAATTTTAATGTGAAAGATTTTAAAGAGCTCAAATTTTCCAAACTATATTATGGATTTGGCTTATGTATGCTATGAGCCTATGATGATAGATACAGGTCCAAATGTTTATTTGGCAATACCCCCACTCATGCCTATGGCTTCAAGGTCAAGGTCACAGATTAAGAAATTTTTAATTAGATATTTTAAGAGTTGATATTTTCCAAATCATGCGATGGATTGAGTTGATATTTGGTATGATGTTAGATACCTGTCCATTTTATTCAGCGATACCCCCACCCATGCCCATGAGCTCAAGGTCAAGGTCACAGACTTAAAAAATTTTAATTATCCCCTCGCACAACATAGCTCTAGCGTCTATATTTCTTCACTGATTTCAATATAAGTTCACACAAATGTTCCTTATGACAATATCTCTAGCGAGTTCCACTTTCAAGGTCATGACCTCAAGGTCAAGGTCACTGTGGCTATTTTTAGAAAAACTTTGTCATTGCTCTAGCGCTTACATTCTTCACCGATTTCAATATAACTTCACACAAATGTTCCTTATGACAATATCTCTAGCGATTTCCACTTTCAAGGTCAAGGTCACTGTAGCTATTTTTAGAAAAACTTTGTCATCGCTCTAGCGCTTACATTTCTTCAACGATTTCAATATAACTTCACACAAATGTTCTTTATGACAATATCTCGAGCCATTTCGACTTTCAAGGTCAAGGTCACTGTGGCTATTTTTAGAAAAACTTTGTCATCGCTCTAGCGACTACATTTCTTCACTGATTTCAATACAACTTCACACAAATGTTCCTTATGACAATACCTTGAGCGAGTTTGACTTTCAAGGTCAAGGTCACTGTGGCTATTTTTAGAAAAACTTTGTCATTGCTCTAGCGCTTACATTTTTTTTAACCAATTTCAATATAACTTCTCACAAATGTTCCTGATAACAAGGTCACACATTTAGAAAATTTTGTTGCAACATGGATTTTCGGGGTGAGGCGGGGCCCTTGGCGGGGGCATCTGTGTCGTCTGGACACATTTCTAGTTGAAAAAGAAATGCATAAGCGCACACTTTACAGTAAACCCCCCCCCCCCCCCCTGGAAGCTCTCACAGTAAATCTATAAAAAAAAAACTAACCGTTATGTCTTCAACAGTGAAGGCAATGCTTGAGTATCCTTTTCTGTCCCATTAAATATCAGTATGCATCATCTCGGAAGCTATTGTTTTCGCATCAAGTGTGCGCTAATTAGGTAAATTTTTCACTGTGATCTTTTGACACGATTTTGAGGCAAGGTGCGGTAATAAGGGCGA
Organism: Lucinisca nassula; assembly: GCA_963580285.1. NCBI lineage: Eukaryota > Metazoa > Mollusca > Bivalvia > Lucinida > Lucinidae > Lucinisca > Lucinisca nassula. The sequence continues at coordinate 32,136,371 of OY757027.1, read as the reverse complement.
ATACGGTATATATAATATGTTGTTATACCATACTAACTGAGAATAGCCCCCGTTGCCCCCACCCATCGGGGTTTGAAGAAATAGATGAGCTGTATGATACTTCCATGCAGAGCTGAAACCGACCGCACACGAGTACTGGTAAACCGCTTTGAGGATCTAAGCCTGCTCAGGCAACATGGTGCGAGTTGGACTGTCCACACTTATAAACTCTATTGGTTTCATTGGGTGGTGTCGGGTAAGTCCCACAAAATTGGAAGCAATGTCTCCAAAATGACCTTTTACAGTGTTGACAGGGATGTTACACAGAGAAGTGTCTTACTGTAAAACCTAAAATTCCAGCAACCTTGTCAAGGCTTGAGGACTTGCTGTAATTCTTCTAAAATTTGAACAAATTTGTTTCATGATCCAGCAAGGAGTCCAAGAAGTGCAGACGGAGTGGCAAACAGTGTAGACCCTGATCAGACTGCTCCTTCAGGAGCAGTCTGATCAGGATCTACACTGTTTGCTTAAGACTGTCAGGGTTCAACATTAACCCAGGACCGATGGACATTGTCTAGTGAAAGGCTGGTCAGGTCTAGTAGGGTCTGTGGCTGGCTGGTCCGAATGGTCCAGTAAAAAATCTGCTACAACATATATTAAAATCCATTTTTTGACTATTTTTAATTTGTTGCAGTAGTTTACTACACCTGTGGACACAAATCCTTCAAACTTGGATGTTTCATTCAATATTTCCTTACATCCTGTCAGTCAACTGCAAGACAGGAATAAATTCAAAACACAGAGTGTTGTATATTTCATTGTAGACACTGCATTGTCCAATCAGAATACATCTCGAATGTCAATCAGATCTAAAAATGGAAAAAAGTGCTTGCCCAATGTACATGTATATTGCTTGATCCTGTTTTAGACTACTTTGATGAATGACATTTGCTTGTCAAACTAACTTGATTCAAAGAGATTCATTGAAAGGTACTTCATCGGAGTTTGAACGCTTTTGTGTCCACAGGTGTATCTAGATGTATGTAAATAAATAATAATAGAAAATAATCTGATGACTGTTGAACTAATGTATCCTTTAGTGTGATATGATTTACATACAGTCGAACTTCGATGGCTCGAACACCGATGGCTCGTTTACCATGGCTGAGTCGAACCCGTTCTTGAGTCCCTAGGGAATTCCTCTGCATAAGAAAAAGTGAGGAATAATTAAGGAGATTTTCGACTTTTATCTTGCCAATGTATGCTGTGTGTACTCATTAGAATCGCCTCAATGAGGCGATTCTAATGAGTACACACAGCATACATTTATGTTACAGAACACCGAAAAGAAGTCCAAAAATACCCCGTTATGTTTTCTGGAAGTATGCAACTGTGGCTCGAACTACGGCTGTTTCGAACAAATTTCTATGGTCCCGAAGGGGTTCAAGCCATTGAAGTTCGACTGTAATTTCTTTGGTCCAATTGAACTTAGATCAGGTCCAATGCATCCTGAGAGTTACAGGACCACCTTGTCCAGTTATTTGAAAAGTTAATGTTGAACCCTGACTGTCTGTCCCAATACAATGTACTAGGGACCATGATGGTAGGTTACTTTTAGTTGACAGTGACTGCCTGCAGGAATGCGAATGTACATCACTACATGCAATGATTGCCAGTATTTTAACCCTTTGTGCACTGCAGAAAAGTCTAGAGCAGATGGTGACCTAATTTTATCATTCATATGTCCTTGCATCTGAGAATGTAATAATGTCATGTAATAAATTCTGTAATCCACTGGTGGATTAAATATGCAAATAAGTTAGATACGCTTCATATTGTTACATGTTTGTTTGTTTGATTTGAGGTTTAACATTCCCGTCAACACTGTAAAGGTCATTTTGGAGGCATTGCTTCCAATTTTGTGGGACTTTTACCCGACATTGAGATGAAACGACATCTCAAGCCCTGCCGCCTAATGAAACCAATAGGGTTAATAAGCATGGACGGGCGGACTCCCACCGCTTTGCCTGGGTAGGCTTACCAGTACTCGTGTGCGGGTCGGTTTCAGCTCTGTGTGGAAGCATCATGCAGCCCATATATTTCTTCAAGCCCTGATGGGCGGGGGCCATAATGTTACATGTACCATGTCCATAACAACTTCCCATTTACTAATGGCAGAATCGTGAATTAAATACGTTTTAAATGTCATATGATAAATGGAATCATGCTTTCATGCTTATGTATTTATTGAATTTTTTTAAACTCGTTGAGAAAAAGGGATAAAATGCTTGGCAATTAAAGCCTCACATTTTATCCCTTTTCCTCAACTTGTTTATTTAATTCAGTAATTCATGTACACACATGTAAGATCCTCTATGTATCATTATTTTTCATTGAAAATCAGGCTTTACGTTTTATATGAATTGAATGTCTTCACTGATTCAAGAAGGGCAGTCGTCAGTTTCTGGCAAAAGGATGTGCACCATACAGTACGGCTCAGGTATTTGAACCGTTTTTCTTTTTCATTCCGCGGACAACTTTTTAAATCCGCGTTTTTCCGCCGAATGGTTTGGAGTAAACAACTCCGAGTGAAAATATTTTACTCCAAGTTATGCGCTCGATATTCCGAGGAAATTCCGCAGACCTCAGAGCTTACCTGTGATATTTGGAGTGTTTGCGAGTATTTGCGAGTGGTGATTAATTTAAATAAACATGTGTCGCCGGTGCGACGCATCAGAGGATAATAATGGCGGCCGAAACCCATCAAAATTTCGCTGACAGTTATCACTTTGATTATTTGTTTCTCACTTGTCCGATAATTCTTCACATTAAAATTATTAAAGAATGAAAGACAAATGATTATATTATATCAAAATAATTTTCTTTTTTTGAAAATATCAAAATTACATGGAGAAATTTTGAGTTCAAAATGACCGATTTTGCAGTTTTAAAGAAGCCAATAATGGCGGCCGAAACCGGTCAAAATTTCGCTGACAGTTATCACCTTTGATTATTTGTTTCTCAATTGTCCGATAATACTTCACATTAAAATTATTAAAGAATGAAAGACAAATGATTATATTATATCAAAATAATTTTCTTTTTTTGAAAATAACAAAATTACATGGAGAAATTTTGAGTTCAAAATGACCGATTTTGCAGTTTAAAAGAAGTCAATAATGGCGGCCGAAATCCGTTAAAATTTCGCTGACAGTTATCACCTTTGATTATTTGTTTCTCATTTGTCCGATTATACTTCACATTAAAATTATTAAAGAATGAAAGACAAATGATTAAATTATATCCAAATAATTTTTTTTTTTTGAAAATCTTAAAATTACATGGAGAAATTTTGAGTTCAAAATGACCGATTTTGCAGTTTAAAAGAAGCCAATAATGGCGGCCGAAACCCGTCAAAATTTCGCTGACAGTTATCACCTTTGATTATTTGTTTCTCAATCGTCCGATAATACTTCACACTAAAATTATTTAAGAATGAAAGACAAATGATTATATTATATCAAAATAATTTTCTTTTTAGCTCACCTGACCGAAGGTCATGGTGAGCTTTTGTGACAGTAAGATGTCCGGCGTCGTCGTGCGTCGTCCGTCGTCCGTCGTGCGTAAACTTTTTCTTGTGAACACACTAGAGGCCACAGTTTTGGTCCAATTATCATCAAACTTGCTCAGAATGATAATCATGACAATATCTCGGTCAAGTTCGAATTTGGGTCATGTCGGGTAAAAAAGTAGGTCAGTAGGTCAAATCATAGAAAAACCTTGTGAACACTCGAGAGGCCACAATTTTGGTCCAATCATCATCAAACTTGCTCAGAATGATCATTGTGACAATATTTTAGTGAAGTTTGAATATGGATCATGTCGGCTTAAAAAGTAGGTCAGCGGGTCAAATCATAGAAAAACCTTGTGAACACCCTAGAGGCCACAATTTTGGTCCAATCATAATCAAACTTGCTCAGAATGATCATCATGACAATATCTTGGTCAAGTTCGAATATGGGTCATGTCCGGTCAAAAAGTAGGTCAGTAGGTCAAATCATAGAAAAACCTTGTGAACACTCTGAAGGCCACTGTTTTGGTCCAATTATCATGAAACTTGCTCAGAATCACCATTGTGACAATATTTCAGTCCAGTTCGAATATGGGTCATATCGGGTTAAAAAGTAGGTCAGCGGGTCAAATCATATAAAAACCTTGTGAACACCCTAGGGGCCACAATTTTGGTCCAATCTTAATCAAACTTGCTCAGAATGATCATCATGACAATATCTCGGTCAAGTTTGAATATGGGTCAAATGGTTCCGGTCCGTTGCACATCTAGGTCACAGGAGCCAAAAACCGATTTTTTTCACCAAAAACTTAAAAAATCTTCTTCTCTGAAACCACAAGGCCCAGGTCTTTGTTATTTGGTATGAAGCTTCATCTAGTGGACCCCTACCAAGATTGTTCAAATTATAGTGCTGGGGCCAAAAATGCCCCCGCACGGGGGCCCTTTGGTTTTACATAGGCTTATATAGGGAAAATCTTTAAAAATCTTCTTCTCTGAAACCACAAGGCCCAGGACTTTGATATTTGGTATGAAGCTTCATCTAGTGGACCCCTACCAAGATTGTTCAAATTTGAGTGCTGGGACGAAAAATGCCCCCGCCACGGGGCCCTTTGGTTTTACATTGGCTTATATAGGGAAAATCTTTAAAAATCTTCTTCTCTGAAACCACAAGGCCCAGGTCTTTGATATTTGGTATGAAGCTTCATCTAGTGGACCCCTACCAAGATTGTTCAAATTATAGTGCTGGGGCCAAAAATGCCCCCGCCCCAGGGCCCTTTGGTTTTACATAGGCTTATATAGGGAAAATCTTCAAAAATCTTCTACTCTGAAACCACAAGGCCCAGGACTTTGATATTTGGTATGAAGCTTCATCTAGTGGACCCCTACCAAGATTGTTCAAATTATAGTGCTGGGACAAAAAATGCCCCCGCCACGGGGCCCTTTGGTTTTACATTGGCTTATATAGGGAAAATCTTTAAAAATCTTCTTCTCTGAAACCACAAGGCCCAGGTCTTTGATATTTGGTATGAAGCTTCATCTAGTTGACCCCTACCAAGATTGTTCAAATTACAGTGCTGGGGCCAAAAATGCCCCCGCCCCGGGGCCCTTTGGTTTTACATAGGCTTATATAGGGAAAATCTTAAAAAATCTTCTTCTCTGAAACCACAAGGCCCAGGTCTTTGATATTTGGTATGAAGCTTCATCTAGTGGACCCCTACCAAGATTGTTCAAATTTTAGTGCTGGGACAAAAAATGCCCCCGCCACGGGGCCCTTTGGTTTTACATGGGCTTATATAGGGAAAATCTTTAAAAATTTTCTTTTCTGAAACCACAAGGCCCAGGACTTTGATATTTGGTATGAAGCTTCATCTAGTGGACCCCTACCAAGATTGTTCAAATTTTAGTGCTGGGACAAAAATGCCCCCGCCACGGGGCCCTTTGCTTTTACATTGGCTTATATAGGGAAAATTTTTAAAAATCTTCTTCTCTGAAACCACAAGGCCCAGGTCTTATATATTTGGTATGAAGCTTCATCTAGTGGACCCCTACCAAGATTGTTCAAATTATAGTGCTGGGGCCAAAAATGCCCCCGCCACGGGGCCCTTTGGTTTTACATAGGCTTATATAGGGAAAATCTTTAAAAATTTTCTTCTCTAAAACCACAAGGCCCAGGACTTTGATATTTGGTATGAAGCTTCATCTAGTGGACCCCTACCAAGATTGTTCCAATTTTAGTGCTGGGGCCAAAAATGCCCCTGCCCCGGGGCCCTTTGGTTTTACATAGTCTTATATAGGGAAAATCTTTAAAAATCTTCTTCTCTGAAACCACAAGGCCCAGGACTTTGATATTTGGTATGAAGCTTCGTCTAGTGGACCCCTACCAAGATTGTTCAAATTATAGTGCTGGGACAAAAAATCCCCCCCTGCCACGGGGCCCTTTGGTTTTACATAGGCTTATATAGGGAAAATCTTTAAAAATCTTCTTCTCTGAAACCACAAGGCCCAGAACTTTGATATTTGGTATGAAGCTTCATCTAGTGGACCCCTACCAAGATTGTTCAAACTATAGTGCTGGGGCAAAAAATGCCCCTGTCCCGGGGCCCTTTGATTTTACATAGGCTTATATAGGCAAAATCTTTAAAAATCTTCTTCTCTGAAACCGCTAGGCCCAGGTCTTTGATATTTGATGTGTAGCTTCATCTAGTGGACCTTTGACAAGATTGTTCAAATTTTAGCCTTTGTTGATGTTTGGTATGAAGCTTCACCTTTAAGACCTCCCTCAACATTATGTACATTAAAGCCCTGGGGCCAATAATGGCCCTCTCTGGGGCCCACTTGTTACACTATGGATCAGGTGAGCGATCCAGGGCCATCATGGCCCTCTTGTTTTGAAAATAACAAAATTACATGGAGAAATTTTGAGTTCAAAATGACCGATTTTGCAGTTTAAAAGAAGTCAATAATGGCGGTCGAAATCTGTTAAAATTTCGCTGACAGTTATCACCTTTGATTATTTGTTTCTCATTTGTCCGATTATACTACACATTAAAATTATTAAAGAATGAAAGACAAATGATTATATTATATCAAAATAATTTTCTTTTTTTGAAAATCTTAAAATTACATGGAGAAATTTTGAGTTCAAAATGACCGATTTTGCAGTTTAAAAGAAGCCAATAATGGCGGCCGAAACCCGTCAAAATTTTGCTGACAGTTATCACCTTTGATTATTTGTTTCTCAATTGTCCGATTATACTACTAATTAAAATTATTAAAGAATGAAAGACAAATGATTATATTATATCAAAATAATTTTCTTTTTTTGAAAATATCAAAATTACATGGAGAAATTTTGAGTTCAAAATGACCTATTTTCCTGTAATTTTATGATGTTCAACATGCTTTCAATTGCGGATTGAAAGAGTTGTATGTACTCGTCATGCCCAATTGATTCCCTTGTTTGAAATCACTGTGCAGTTTCACACCCTGGGTAATTAATGATTACCTCTTTGTTGACTTTTGACATTGTTTACATTATAATAACTATCAGTGATAATTATTATCGTATAATTATATATAAATATATATGATGGTAAAAGAACATTAAATAAACAAAAAAAAAATGCGCACGTAATTCGTCCAATTCCTCCGAGTATTTCCGCATAACTTCGCGAGAAAATATTGCCTCCAGGTACGATATTACGACTCGGAATAATTTTGCGAAACTTCGCGTACCGCGGACCTTGCGAGTGTTTTCGAGGAGTGTCCGCCGAATATATACATATACTCGGAACAATTCCGAGTGTTTTTGAAAGTACTCGAAACGCCGAGATTCGGAATAAAGAGTTTTTTGGTTCTTATACCTGAGCTGTACTGTATTTGTTAACCGCTCATGTATAAGTGTGTCCAGAAAAAGTCAGGTAAATTGACCACCTTGATATGATCAAAATAGTGTTGACTGGGCCATTAAACTTCAAAACAAACCCAGAAATTGAAGGGTTGAAGACTGTCTACAGTAGAACTTCGATGGCTTGAACACCGATGGCTCTTTTACCATGGATGAGTCGAACCCGTTCTTGAGCCCCTAGCGAAATCCTCTACATAAGAAATAGTGGGGGGATAAAATTAAGGAGATTTTAGTCTTTTATCTTGCAAATGTATGCTGTGTGTACTCATTAGAATCGCCTGGATGAGGCGATTCTAATGAGTACACACAGCATACAGATTCCTTATCAAACACCAAAAAGATGTGTAAAAGTATCTCGTTATGCCTCCTGACGGTAACCTCAGTGGCTCGAACTACCCGTCTCGAACAGATTTTCGAGGTCCCAAAGGTGTTAGAGCCATTGAAGTTCGACTGTATATGGTCAACTTCAAAACTGTCAACTTGTCAAATTTGACAAAAAAGGTGTTCCAGTCCACAAAATCAAATTTTGTATAATTTCCGGTGGTCACAACCCAAAATGAATGTCTGTCTTATCTAGAGCTCTGCTATTGTGTCCCATTGTTAAATACTTAAAGCCGCGATTAAGATATTATCTCGCACGCAGTGTGCCCTGGGCAGTTGGAAATACCATAAATTGTCTTGCCATATACATTATAGACCCAGTTTTTCAGAGCATCATCAGCTTCACCTGAATGTTAACTTCTAGTAAGTACAATATATAATGTTATTATTTGATTTTTGGGAGTCAACACTGTTTGGTTCATATTGAGCAGGTCAGTATACCTTACTTGACATGGACAAACATTCTTTGTCATGTAAAACCCAATTTTCTTCATTTTAAAGGCAAATCTCACTCATGGTCAGCATCAGTTTATCATAATAATGTATGATGTATAACCCTGTGAATCGGCCCCCGCCCATAGGGGCTTGAAGAAATATATGGGCTGCATGATGCTTCCACGCAGAGCTGAATCCGGTCTGCACACTAGTACTGGTAAACTGCTTAGAGGATCTAAGCCTGTCCAGGAACTGCGGTGCGATGCTAATGGGCTGCATGGTGCTTACAGGCAGAGCTGAAACCGACCACACATAGGTACTGGTATACCGCTTACAGACAGCCCCCGCCCATAGGGGCTTGAAGAAATATATGGGCTGCATGATGCTTCCACGCAGAGCTAAATCCGGCCCGCACACTAGTACTGGTAAACCGCTAAGAGGATCTAAGCCTGTCCAGGAACCGCGGTGCGAGGCGGACCGTCCATGCTAATAAACCCTATTGGGTTCATTGGGCGACAGGGCTTGAGTTGTCATTTCATCTCAATGTCGGGTAAAAGTCCCACAAAATTGGAAGCAACGTCTCCAAAATGACCTTTACAGTGTTGACGGGGACGTTAAACCTCAAATCAAACAAACAAAATACCGCTTACAGGGTCTAAGTCTGCCCAGGCAATGTGGTGCAAGTTGGACTGTTCATGCATATAAACCCTATTGGTTTCATTGGGCGACAGGGCTTGAGATGTCATTTCATCTCAATGTCGGGTAAAAGTCCCACAAAATTGGAAGCAACGTCTCCAAAATGACCTTTACAGTGTTGACGGGGACGTTAAACCTCAAATCAAACATACAAAATACCCCTGTGAATCCCCATTCTTTAACAAAATGGGGTTGCAGGAGAGCTAAAAATAATTTTCAGCAAACATAGAAAATACTTTTCAGCAAATATGGTAGTAAATTTGCCATATACAGTGAAATTCCTAATTAAAACCACCATTGGAACTGTTCAAAAGAGCACTTTTGAACAGTTCCAAAGGTGGTCTCGACCAGAGGACAAACTGCGCAGAAAACAAATAGAAAGTGCACCCTTCAAAATAAATTAAAGCAGAATTAGTCTTAATTTTAGGTGGTCTTAACCCTTGTCCTGCTGAATATTCATATATGCCACACCCACTGCCGATTATCAACCAATCAGATTACTTGATGCAAATTATTGCAACAAATTGACAATTTGAATGGCAAACAATGTAGATCCTGATCAGATGGCTTCGTCAGAAGCCATCTGATCTGGATCTTCATTGTTTGGAAAATAAGGCATATCCGGGCTCAGCAGGAAAAGGGTTAATAGCGGAATTTCACTGTATAATGATCAACGTTTTGACGAATCGACAACACAGAATTTAGAATGAGATTTTTTCAAAACTCTCAAAACTGAAACTAAAGGGAAATCCTTCAGACTCCTTATATAGATTGATGGAAGGTGTAGTATTGACAAGAAAAAGAAAATAAGAAAAAAAGGGCAATCTACATCAAACGGATGGAGATTGCTTGGTTAATAGAGGTGGCTACAATGCCAGGTTCTACTGTAATGATGAAAGGGGCCGCCGTGGCCTTATGGTTAAGAACGCTGACTCTCAAGAACCCAGAACATGTGTTTTGATCCATGCAAAAATAAGAGAAAAAAATTACTAATTTTCAAATGAAAAAAGCGCCTTATCTGCAGCTATGGTTCAAAGTTTTACGGCCCGGTCAACACCGATCAGGTCATGTCATACTGGACATTGGTGCTGAGGATGACAAAACCTGCGACAAAACAAACATGTCAAAAGTCGGCATATTTAACCCTTCTCCTGCTGAATACAATAATATAGCCAAACCCATTGCTGACTATTAACCAATCAAATTACTTGATTATACCATATTCATTTAATTCACAAACAGCATGTCAACCAGTATAGAAGCCATCTGATCTGGATCTACACTGTTTGCTGTAGGGCTAAATGTCATGAACAGCAGGATAAGTGAAGAAGCCATCTGATCTGGATTTACACTGATTGCAAAGATCAGGATTGTTGTGAACAGCAGGATAAGGCTTCTTCAGAAGCCATCTGATCTGGATCTACACTGTTTGCAAATGTCGGGGTTGTCGTGTTTTGTTTGTTTGAATTTAGGTTCAACGTCCCCCTCAATACTATATAGGTCATTTTGGAGACTTTGCATCTAATTTTTTTGATTTTTACCCGACATTGTGATGGTATGACAGAGATGGCATGACATCTCAAGCCCTGCTGCCCATTGTAACAAATAGGGTTTAAATGCATGAACAGTCCGACTTGCACCACATTGCCTGGGCAGACTTAGACCCTGTAAGTGATATACCAGTACCTATGTGTGGTCGGTTTCAGCTCTGCCTCTAAGCACCATGCAGCCCAGTTTTCTCCAAGCTCCGATGGGCGAGGGCTCAGGGGATTGTGAAGAGTTCCATAACTTACATGGAGCAGCAGCTTGTCAAAAAGAGTAAACTTTGATAACCTGGATTTTGTACATGGTCAGCAATAGTCACATGGATAGCAGGTGGGAAGAATCTGCAGTTAGTTGATAAACAGTCAACCCAAAAAGGGTTGCAAAGATTAATTTAACCCTTGTCCTGCTGAATATTTTAATCTGCCACACCCACTACTGATTATCTACCAGTCAGATTACTTGATGCAAATTATTGCAACAAATTCACAATCTGAATGATAAACAATGTAGATCCTGATCAGATGGCTTCATCAAAAGCCATCTGATCTGGATCTTCATTGTTTGGAAAATAAGGCATATCCGGGCTCAGCAGGACAAGGTTAATTCAAATCTACTTCATAAAAAATGCCTTGATCTGGGCTTAATAGATTATTGCAGTCTTTAATGGGCCTCCATGGCCTAGTGGATAAGAGTGCTGACTCTTAAACATTAGGTCTCTTAGAGCGTTGGGTTCGAGCCTCGCTCGAATCACATGTGAGACGCCAAGTACATGTAGAAATTTAGGATTTATGGTAGTTTATATATTAGGTTCAAAGGTGTAATGAATCATGTATTATTCATGACCATTTTGGTCATAATACTAACAAGCTGTGGTTTGTGAAAAGATTTAAATTTGTATAAGTTGTAAATCTAGATTATGTGTTCAAAATGCCAGTATATGTATTTTAAGCAATCAGTATAGACCCTGATCAGATGCTGCAGAATGATGTGGGTCTACACTGTATGCCAATGTCCACTGTACACAAGACCAGTGCAGGCTTCGGTAGCTCTGTTGGATGCGCGTCTGACTGGTGATCAGGAGGACGCAGGTTCTATACCTGCCTGGGTAGGCAACATTCTTTCGTGGAGATTGCGCGATCATGAAATCTTTTCTACAGTCATTCTTGTGCTGATTCAAGAAGGGCAGTTGTCAGTTTCTGACGAAAGAATATGCACTGTACTCGTTAACCGTTTACGTTTAAGCTTGCCTTGGAAAAGTGTGGATAAGTAAGTTGACCGGCTAAAAAATGACCTAAAATAGTGTTGACCAGTAAGTAAGTAAGTTCGTAAGTAAATTCTTTATTTTAAAAGGGTTACAAATTTAGCATAGGAGCTATTCTTCCATGAGGCCCACAAAACATTTACAATATTTACACAAGCATTAAAACATAATATACAAATACAGCTAAAATAAATACAGGTAGCTACAGGGATTTTCCTACATTTCATAATCAGGGGCCGCTGGGTATGGGAAAATAGCTCGCTAATATTTAAAGTTGGGAATTTAAATCAACTGTAACTTTGTCAATTTTAGTTTGATTTTCATGAAATGTTCATCAAAATGTAGCACAAAATCAGAAATTGGGAAATTTGTTGTAAAATTTGGGAATATCTGTCCCAAATTGGGGAAAATGGGGGCCGATTACCGGCCCCAAATTTGCACTAGGAAAATCCCTGAGCTATCAGGGAAAAAAAAAATGGGCCTTTAAACCCGAATACAAACAAAGTCCAGATTTTATTACACTTTCTGACGTCAGAGTGGGAAGAATAGCACTGCTATAAATAGCAATTTCCTTGATTTTGTACATGCTCAGTGATAGTCACATGGACAGTAGCAGGAGGGAAGCTTCTGCAGTTAGTAACTTTGCGTCAATTGACCAAAAAAAAGATTGAAAAGATTAATTCAATTCAAATCTGCTTCATTATTAAAGCTTTGAGCTGCGCTTAACCCCTATCCATTAGCCACGCCCTTTGCTGACTTTGAACCAATCAGATTACTTGATGCAATTAATTCCTACAAATTCACAAACTGAATGTCAAACAGTGTAGATCCTGATCAGATGGCTTCTTCAGAAGCCATCTGATCTGGATCTACACTGTTTGCAATAGCAAGTGTTGTCATGAACAGCAGGATAAGAGTTCTGCAGAAGCCATCTGATCTGGATCTACACTGTTTGCAATTAATTGCAAGGGTTGTCGTTAACAGCAGGATATGAGTTCTTCAGATTCTGATCTGGATCTATACTGTTTGCAATAGCAAGGATAGGCGTGAGTGAGTGTTTGAGTTTTACGTCTCACCAAAGCTAAGGTCATATGGAGACAGGACCTGGTTTAAAGACTCATCCGAAAGTCTGTAGGGTTGTCGTGGACAGCAGGATAAGGGTTAATAGATTACATCAGTCTTTATTTCATGCCCCCGCCCATCGGGGCCTGGAGAAATAGATTGGGCTGTATGGTTCTTACACGCAGAGCTGAAACTGACCACACATGAGTACTGGTAACCTGCTTAAAAGGCCTAAGCCTGCCCAAGCAATGTGATGTGAGTCGACCCTCCAATTCATGAAAGCCTTTTTGGTTTCATTGGGTGACAGCACTTGAGAAGTGTTGGGTAAAAGTCCCACAAATTGGAAGCAATGTCTCCAAAATGACCTATACAGTGTTGACGGGGAAGTTAAACCTCAAATCAAACAAATCAAACAAACATGTAGAAATTTAGGGTTTTATGGTAGTTTATATATTAGGTTCAAAGGTGTAATGAATCATGTATTATTCATAACCACTTGGGTCATAATACTATTTAACAAGCTGTGATTTGTAAATACAGTAAAAACTAGATGAAGCTGTGATTTGTGGAAAAAATTATAAATCACATGTATACATTAAAAAATTTCTAGATCAAGACCACCATAATGGGTCTTAAAACCACTTTTGAACAGTCCCAAAGGTGGCCTTATTCTAGAGGAAACTTGGCACTGGGCAAAACACAATGGAAGACAAAATTTAATAAGTTTGAAAAGATGATGATGATGATTTCATGTTTAACCATGCGTCAACCCTCTTTGTGGGTCGTAAGCGTCAAGCGGTGAAGTTTTAAAAGAAGAATGAGTCTTAATTTTAGTTGGTTTTGCATGTAATACCGGTAGTGTAATTTTGCTTAAGTTTTGGTAAACAGTTTATTTTGACAAACAGTTTAGTTTGACTTCAGTATTAAGCAAGTTAGTGATGTATAAAAAAAGCAAATATTGATAAAAAGTTTGAGATGTTTTCAATAACTTACTAAAGTGTCAATATTTCGGAATACATGTAGCTTATACTGTGATAAAGTAATGTAATGTAAGTGTATTTTTTGACAGAAAAATTACACACTGAACTTCAAAGCGAAACATAAGTTCAGATACATGTAGGTGAGTTAACAGGAATGGGAACACCTTCAGGGGAGGCAACTCCTGCAAAAGTATTTTTGTCTCCCATGTCAATAGGGGTCAACTCTTATAGGAAAGAATTTGCTCCTCAGGAGCAAATTCTTTCCTTTAAGAGTAGACTCCTTTTTCAGTGGGACAAGGGCTTATAGAAAAGCAAACAGGAAGTTCCGAAAGTTGTCTCCCTTTGAAAAATGGTCAAAAAATCTGCCAGGTGTTCCCATTCCCCTTAAGTGGATTATTTGGTGATGATTTTCCTTAATGCTCTTCAGAAAACTATGCTGTGGGTACTTGTTAGAATTGATTCATTGAGGCAGTTCTAACAGGTACCCACAACACTGATTTTTATAAAGAATGATGAAACATTATCCTGTTTGTTGAAAAATTTTGCCATAGTAGTATTTTGAACAATATACAGTTTGTTTATTTGATTATTTGAAGCAATGTCTCTAAAATGACCTTTGGGACGTTAAACCTCAAATCAAACAAAAGTAAAATTTTAGATTTATTGGGTATACTTGTCATATACTAGTAGGTATTCTGTTTAAAGTGATCCAGATTTTGGAGAAATTTTGGTATATTTGTTATTATAAACTGAATTTTTCAAAATAAGTTGTTTACTTATACAGTCATTGCTTCAATGTTTACTTTCAACCCGGAAGGCCGTTATAGAGATACCTATGCAAACGGTGTAGATCCTGATGAGACGGCTCGTAACGAGCCGTCTCACGAGCCGTCTCATCAGGATCAACACTGTTTGCCATCGTGTCAATGTTTATTGACTGAAACTTCAAGGATGGCTGTGTCCAAATTTGAAGATGGAATGGTCCACCACAGAAACTTGGTGGGGTGAAAGGGTTGTGGTGACAAATATTTTATCCTTTATTCTAGCTACACCAATTTCTGACTATCAACCAATAAGAGTACTTTTTAAAATGTATTTGTTCAACTACAAGGTGTAGATCCTGATCAGATGGCTTAAATTTCTTTAACCCAGTATATGCGGGAAGCCCCTAAAGGGGTAACTTGGCAAACAGTGCAGGCCCAGATCAGAGGCTGCAGAACGCATTGTGTGGCGTCGGATCTGGGCCTGCACTGTTTGCCAAGGTACCCCGCATGCAATGGGTTAGGGTGACCAAAATTTTTAGAGAGTTTATGGTTGGATATATAAAATCTGAGAATGAAGTCATCATTATTGAACAGTGGTAGTTCTTTTTCCTCACATTTCAGGAACTCACTCCAGGGGACGGCCCCAGCCCATCGGGGCTTGAAGAAATCGATGGACTGCAAATAGTGGAAACCCTGATCAGACGCCGCGTTCTGCGTTCTGCGGCGTCTGATCTGGGACTGCACTGTTTGCCAAGGTACCCCTTTAGTGGTTTCCCCCTCCCCCCCAACCCCCCCCCCCCCCCCCCCCCCCCCCCCCCCCGCCGGCAAACAATGCGTTCAGGTGAACAACATTTTTAGAGAGTTTATGGTTAGATATATAAAATCTGAGTATGAAGTCATCATTATTGAACAGTGGGAGTTCTTTTTCCTCACATTTCAGAAACTCACTCCAGGAGAGGTGGATAAAATTTCGGCTAGTGAATAAGGATGAAGTGTTTTGAAAAATAATATACCAGTGTACAAAGGAATAGAATTGTAGTTTGGAAGGTAAGTTATTTGAAGTTTCTGTGATACTCATGAGTATGATAAGTCCATGTAATGAACACCCTTGTAAACCCCACTTTATATAGGCAAACATTATTGTGTTTTCAGGGGTATACATTATTACTCTTATTGTTTCGGATCCAAATCATAGGATGTTGGTTTTTGTTAAAATCGACTAACGAATACCAACAATCTATTTTTGGAAGGTGTGTGTGTTGGGGTGGGGGGGGGGGGGGGGGAGATTAACAAGTTTTCATCAGAAAATATCTGGTAGTGTCATGTTCTTCTCAGCAGAATAATATATTCTTATGCATTTGGTTATGTAAGCAAGATCGGATTGGATAACATACGAAAATTTGCGACAATATGTTCTGCGATATACTGTCGGAAACATGACGTCACTTCGCTTTTCATTGGCTGGAATTTGGTTTTATGCATCTCACAGTGCTTGCTGCTTTTTGCAAAGTAGTACAAACCAAATAAGTGCATAAGAAATGACGGTTCTAATGAGTACCCACAACCTATGTCTTGGAGCAGAAATAAGAAAATAATGTATATCCCCCGTAAACCCGTTTTCTATTTAGGGTGTGTTCATTTCACAGATGTGCTGAAAATTTTCATTTTTGGAGGTAAATCGTCCGTTTTACGGATGGCTCTCTGACTGCTGACACAATGCCAGAAAAAACAAAATTTCTGACCCTAAAACCTCTAATTTACCTCCTCAAATGACCTCCTCAAATGACAATTTTGAGTATAGTTATACAGTTTAACAAACTAGTATCATGTGAATGAACACACCCTAAACCTGACATTTTATAGAGAACACTGGGGTTTACAGAGGGTATACATTATTTTCTTATTTCTGCTCCAAGACATAGGTTGTTGGTACTCATTAGAACCGCCTCAATGAGGCGGTTCTAATGAGCACCCACAACCTATGTTAACACTATAAATAAGAAAAATATCATGGATTTTCTCACGATTAGTAGCAATTTTGGAGATGTAAAAAATGCACATCACACAGGTGTGTTATGGTGATGTCTGTCTGTTTTAATTAGCTTGACACTTTAATAGTTTAATCCTATTGTTAATTGTGGGTTAATGATCAGCTCAATTCTTGCAAGGAGTGTATTATCCAGATCCATGAGAATAATAATTACCATAAAAGTCCTAAAAAATTCAGACACCTTGATGAATTGCTGTAATTTTCCTAAAATTTTAACAAATTAGTTTAACAAGCCAGCAAAGAGTCCAAAAGGTGCAGATGGAATGGCAACACCTACCATTGCAAACACTGCAGATCCAGATCAGATAGAAGCCATCTGATCAGGAACTACACTGTCATTCAGTTTACAAAAAATGAAAACATATTGTCAAGTTATTTGATTGGCTGATACAGGTAGTCAGGAATGAGTATGGCAAAATTAATTTATTCAGCAGGATAAATGATATATAATTTTCCGCAGTACTCTATTTCTGGAACTACAGTAAATATAAAAAAAATTCATTTTCACATAGCAACAGATAAAGTAAGTATTTTGTGATATTTGAAGGATATAGAGGATCTTACATGAGTGATCATGTATTATTGAATTTATTGAACGAGTTGAGGAAAAGGGATAAAATGCGAGGCTTTGCCGAGCATTTTATCCCTTTTCCTCAACGAGTTTAATAAATTCAATAATACATGAGCACGAATGCAAGATTCTATTTATCATATGGTGGCATTTAAAACGCATTTTATTGGCGATTGTTTAAAAATTTCAATATTCCGCCATTAGTAAACGCGACGTCGTTAAGGGCGTCGTACATGTAACGCTACCGAACGTATCTAGCTAATTTGCATATTTAAGTCACTAGTGGATTATCGAAAATAATACATGGCGTTATTACACTCTCAGGCGCGACGTCATATGATAAAGATTGTTACAAAATATACCAGCCCCCGCTCATGGGGGCTTGAAGAAGTAGATGGGTTGCACGATGATTCTACGCAGAGCCGAAACCAGCCGCACATGAGTATTGGTACAAGTACTGGTAAATTGCTTTGAGGATCTAAGCCTGCACAGGCAAAGTGGTGCGAGTCAGACCATCTATGCTTATAAACCCTATTGGTTTCATTGAGTGACATGGCTTGAGAAATGACATCTCAATTTCGGGTAAATTTTAGTCCCACAGAACTGGAAGCAACATCTCCAAAATCACTTATACAGCGTTAACAGGGACATTAAATCACAAATCAAACAATTTCGGGTAAAAGTCCCACAGAATTGGAAGCAATGTCTCCAAAATGACCTATAGTGTTGACAGGAATGTTAAACCTCTAATCAAACAAAAAATTACAAATCTTTTGCTTTTCATCTAAAAACCTACTTATTGTATCATTAGAAACTTAGCCTTCAAAGAACAAGACCCCACCCTTCAAAATGCAAATATTTTGTTTATGAAGTGTGTGAAAATTGGGCTAAATTATCATCTTCCTTCTCTTATCACATTGCTGGAAACTGTTCAAATTACCTATTAGCTACTGAATTCTTGAGATATTTATATTTTTTTCAGTGTTTTTTGAACATGAATCTTTTTAATCCTTATCCTGCTGCATAAATTAACTAAGCCACTCCCATTGCTGATTATCAAGCAATCAAGTTACTTGATATAATATATTTGTTAATTTCACAAACTGTGTGACAAACAGTGTAGATCCTGATCAGATGGCTGGGGTTGTTGTTAACAGCAGGATAAGGGTTAAAACAGATTTTATGCACAAATATTCGTAAGCATGCTCCCCTTCCCCCTCCCCCCCCCCCCCCCACCAATTAGCAGCCATATATAGGTAGCATACTAAACAGGCCAACATGGCCTAGTGGTTATGAATGGTGTCTATTAAACATTAGGTCTCTCAGCTGTGTGAGTTTGAGCCTTGCTGGAGTAACGGCCCAGTTGTTCAAAGCCTCATTAGCTTAACGAGCTCGTTAGTGTCCAAATTGTTAAAGGCATTTATTCTTGTAAGGTAGAACACACCGTGTGCTCATAATTGTTTTATTGCCCCCTGTGATATACGGTCTGTAGCAGATCAAAGGCAGCCCCTAATATGGTGATTAGTAGCTCTTGTTGAATCCCTGACTAAGGCACTTAAGGGGAATGTCACTAAGGTAAACTATAGTCAACAGTAGTACACTATTGATTTTTCCCCCAAGGAGGCCCCTTACCTGTTGAAGTCAGAGACCTTCTCTTCAGCCAGCACTGAGGGCTATATAATATTATGTAATGCAATGATGGTCCTCAATAAACAAGAATAAATGCCTAACTGTTCTAACAAGTATAGTTTGAACAAATTGACCTGAGACTGACCTTTATGCAAGGAATAAATTAGTCAAAGTTATCGCCTAATACGCCGCCTTTCTTTAACTTCTCGTGCATTTTCGGCATCACATGAATTGCGACCCCTTTACCAACCTCTATGTATTGAATAACAATATCGCTATTTTCGGGAGACAGAGAGGATAAATATATGCATTCAGTTGGGTGTGAAATTATGTTAATAGACTTTAACAGTCTCAGGTCAATTTGTTTGAACTATACAATATCTAAAGTTTTTGTATTTTTGCTGAAAAAATGTGAGCAGCTTTTGTATTTGCAAAAGCTGCTCACTTTTTTTTTTAGCAAAAATATTAGCATATTTCCCATATTAAATTATCAAACTTATAACAATATGTTAGCTAACAATGTCATAAGTTTTGAACAACTGGCCCCAGATCTTATCTCCAAGCACTCTGGTTTTGCCCACCTGAGTAAAATGATCACCTCAACATAAATATATAAATTTAACCCTTAAATTCACATCTGAAAACCGGCAACTCACATTATAATGAGCAAGCTCCGTCCCTAGCCTATCGGGGCTTGAAGAAATAGATGGGCTGCTTGATGCTTCCACGCAGATATATTCCTCCTTATATATAGCAGGATCAGTCAGGTTGTGTTTTCTTCAAAATGAGTACTGGTAAACTGCTTAGAGGTTCTAACCATGCCCAGGAAAAGTGGTGCGAGTTTGACAGTCCATGCATACCCTGTCATTTCATCTCAATGTCAGGTAAAAGTCCCACAGAATTGGAAGCAACGTCTCCAAAATGACCTATGCATTGTTGACGGGGACGTTAAACCTAAAATCAAACAAACAAAAGTAAGCAAGGTACACATTTTGTGTCTGTGTGTGTTGGGGCTGGTGGAGTGGATTGGGTCCCCCACCTCCTCAAAAAGAAAAAAAAGCATCACGAAAACATGCCTATATAAATTTGACCACCTTGAACCCCACTATTATATAGTAAAACTGGGGTTTCCGGGGGTAAACCTTATTTTTCTTATTTCTGCTCTAAAAATAGATTGTGGGTACTCGTTAGAACCGCCTCGATGAGGCGGTTCTAACAAGTGCCCACAATCTATATTTTGAGCAGAAATAAGAAAAATATCACAATCTTTCATCATAAAATTTTCATTTTTTCGGTGATAAAGGTGGCAGTGTATTTGTATAGGCGTGTTTGCGTAATGGACACATAGCCTACATAGTAGCTTACTGTGAATGACACCAGGTCACAGTGCCCCAGTGTAAGAAAGTTAAAATTTTGTGATGCTGAACTGAATGTGATTTATGAAGATAAAAGCAGACAACATTTCCATAAAATCTTGATCTTAGCAAATAAAAGGTATGATTTATGAGGATTGAAGTGAGGTGAAACATCTACTTTTTATGTTTTTCAGTTAATATATTCATAGGTCCAGACAAGGGTGAGTTATTTTGAGGATTATTAATTGATTATCCTATATTACACAAGGTCATCCAATATTCAAAAATCATAAATCATGTTTTTAATTGTGTCAATTAATAAAATTGTCATTAATCAAGTAATTTCGTATTGGCCCTGGCCCAGTTACAGGTCCTCGGTCAGCTGTATTGGCCTCGGCCCCCCAGTTACAGGTCCTCGGTCAGCTGTATTGGCCTCGGCCTTCGGCCTCGTGCCAATACAGCAGACCTCGGACCTGTATAAACTGAGCCAATACGAAATTATTTGATTAACCTTTACCCTGCTGTAGGCGACAAGCCCTATCTTTGCAAACAGTGTAGATCCAGATCAGATGGCTTCTGAAGAAGCCATCTGATCAGGATCTACACAGTTTGACATTCAGTTTATGAATATGTAGAAATAAGCTGCATCAAGTAATCTGATTGGTTCAAAGTCAGAAATGAGTGTGGCTTAATTGAATATTCAGCAGGTTAAAGGTTAATAACATTATATTATCAAAGAATACTGTAAAAATCATAGAAATTCAGACACTTCTAGCTGTAATTTTCCTAAAATTTTTACAAATTTGATTCACAATCCAGTGAGTGAGTGTTTGAGTTTTAAGTCTCACCAACAGCTAAGGTCATACGGACATGGGGCCTCATCTGAAAGTCTGGAGAAGCCCGGGATCAATCCTGCGACCCCTGGTTTACAAGGCGAGTAGCATAACCACTACATTACGATTCACAACCCAGCAAAGTGTCCAAAAGGTGCAGACGGAATGTCAAACAGTGAAGACCCTAATTAGACTGCTCCTTCAGGGGCAGTCTAATCTGGTTCTTCACTGTTTACTTTCATTGGGCGACAGGGCTTGAGATGTCATTTCATCTCAGTGTCGGGTAAAAGTCCCACAAAATTGAAAGCAACATCTTCAAAATGACCTATATTGTGTTGACGGGGACGTTAAACCTCAAATCAAACAAACAAAGCAGTGTTTACTTAGGCCTTCCTGTCCCAATGTTGGCCTCCGCCCATCAGGGCTTGAAGAAATAAATGGTCTGCATGATGCTATCACCCAGAGCTGAAACTGACCGCACACGAGTACTGGTAAACTGCTTAGAGGATCTAAGCCTGGCAAAGCGGTGCGAGTCACGTCCATGCTTATAAACCCTATTGGTTTCATTGGGGGACAGGGCTTGAGAAGTCATTTAATCTCGGTGTTGGTTAAAAGTCCCACAAAATTGGAAGCAACGTCTCCAAAATGACCTATACAGTGTTGACGTAGACGTTAAACCACAAATCAAACAAACAAACAACAATACTTAGGATCATAACGGTAATTTTCTTTTAACATATTCATTGTCCCGCCCCCGCCCATTGGGGCTTGAAGAAATAGATGGGCTGCATAATGCTTGCACACAGAGCTGAAACCAACTGCAAGTGAGTACTGGTAAACGGCTTAGAGGTTCTAAGCATGCCCAGGCAAAGGGGTGCGAGTTGGACCATCCATGCATATAAACCCTATTGGTTTCTTTGGGCAGCAGGGCTTGAGATGTCATTTCATCTCAATGTTGGGTAAAAGTCCCACAAAATTTGAAGCAACGTCTCCAAAATGACCTATATAGTGTTGATGGGGACGTTAAACCTCAAATCAAACAAACAAAAACATATACATTGTCGGTACTAAGTCTTGTAAGAATCCCCTCATCCAGGTAATTGGAACCACTGCATGAAGGCTATATTCTTACTAGTACCTACAAGGTTTTGTGCTCTTAACTCATTAAATGCCAATCACCGCTATTTTCATCTGCTTTGCCGTCTGCCGGTCACCTTAACTCTTATCCTGCTGTTCACGACAACCCAATCTTTGGAAACAGTGTAGATCCAGATCAGATGGCTTCTGAAGAAGCCATCTGATCAGGATCTACACTGTTTGACATTCAATTTATGAATTTGTAGGAATAAATTACATCAAGTAATCTGATTGGTTCAAAGTCAGAAGTGGGTGTGGCTAAACTGAATATTCAGCAAGAGAAGGGTTAAAAGTAATTTTTTGCAAACAGTGTGGACCCAGAGGAGTTGTTTCAGGATCCAGCAAGGAGACCAAAATATGCAGACGGAATGGCAAACAATGTAGACTGATCAGACTGCTCCTGATGGAGCAGTCTGATCTGGGTCTGCATTGTTTGCTTAGGCATGTCTGTTCCACACTACACTGTTTACTCGCAGTAAATATGGTAGGACGTGGCTTCAAGTTCTGTTGTTTTGAAACCCAGGCCAGGTACACATTTCTTTCAAGCATTCTTTGAACTGCTAATAAATATATCATTGACAACATTTTTTCTTCAGCATACATGTACTGTTTTGTTTGTGTTGGAGTTTAATGGCCCAGTCAGCACAATTTATGTCATATTTGAGCCGGTCAGTTTACCTGTTCACACTTTCTTTGGCAAGCTTATAGTAAGCGGTTATAACCAGTACAGTGCATATTTTTTTTGCCAGAAACTGACAACTGCCCTACTTGAATCCGTGGAAGGGAGAGAATGACCGTAGAAAAGATTTCATGGTCAATCACCACGAACTGAGTATGCAAGAAACAGTTGTGGACCCAGATTAATCTGCTGCTTTTCAGATATGAGTCTACACTTATTGATTAACGGGAGGTGGATTCAAGAAATCTTGCAATACTGTTATCCCTTAAGCTGCCGAGAAAAACAACATCTGAAAATGTCGTCTGCTGAATCTTCTAGCAAACGTTTTTTAAAATATTTTTGCATACAGACAAACTGTGTGGACCCAGATCATACTGCTCCTACAGGAGCAGTCTGATCTGGGTCCACACTGTTTGCAAAATAGGCTTTTTAAAGTAACCAGCAGACGACAAAGCAGACGACAATTGTCGTGATTGGCATCTTATGGGTTAAACAAACCAGGAAAATCTTACATAGATGCCTTATTCTAATGCACTTACGTATGTAACGCAACGTCTGATTGGATAACGTCAAAAATTTGCGACAGTATATTCCACGATATACTGTCGGAAATCCGACGTCACTACGTAACGTCGTTTTTCATTGGCTTACATTTGATTTTACGCAACTCACAACGCCTGCCGCTTTGTGAAAAATAGTACAATTTTTAACAAAACAACTGAATAAGTGCATTAGAATGGGGATAACTGTATTGAAAAATGTCATTTGGGGAGGTAAATCGGTGGTTTTACGGTCGCAAATTATGTTTTACGGCTCCGCTGACGCGTCGCCGTAAAACGAAATTTCCGACCGTAAAACCACCGATTTACCTCCCAAAATGACAATTTTCAATACAGTTATCCCCTAATTATAAAAGTTTGCTCTAAGGTAAACTGATCTTGATATCACTGGGGCATCCAACTGATATTGGCTTAACCCTTATCCTGCTGAATATTTTAATTAGCCACACCCATTTCTGACTATCAGCCAATCAGTTTACATGATATAATATATTTATTCAAATTCACAAACTGAATGACGAAGAGTGTAGATCCTGATTAGATGGCTTCTTTAGAAGCCTTCTGATCTTGAACTACATGTACACTGCTGTTTACAAAGGTAGGGGTTGTTGTGAACAGCAGGATGATAAAATTTAAAGGGTTAAAGTGGGGCAAGACCTGCTGTCCTTGCAGCTGGTATGGGTAGTGGGTGGGGGAAAGTTGTTATTTCTTACGTTTCTTAACCCTTATCTTGCTGTTCACGTCAACCCTTATCTTTGGAAACAGTGTAGATCCAGATCAGATGGCTTCTGATCAGGATCTACACTGTTTGACATTCAGTTTATGAATTTGTAGCAATAAATTACATCAAGTAATTTGATTGGTTCATAGACAGAAATGGGTGTGGCTTAAATGAATATTCAGCAAGAGAAGGGTTAACTTTCTACACTTCCATTTATTTTCCTCTTTCGCCCCTTAATCTCCCCCTTCATCTCCTCTTCTATCCCTTTTCTCCCTGTCTCTGGTAGATGATACAAATGACCCACAAGGGTTGAAGTTGATATGACATTAATAATGTTGACTGGACCATTAGACTCCAAACTTAATGAAACCAAAAGAAAGGGAGGCTGTTTTAAATGTGTCTTTTTTTTCCGAAAATGTTGCTTCCTTTTTCCTTCTGTAGCGAAACAAGGCACTGATATATGGGTACTATTTGTAAGTTCCTGATCACTTTTAGGGAACATACTTTGTTGGGAAATACAGGTACGTGTTGTAGCTACAGAATGTGGCATCTCATTAGGGTTTACACTATTTGTCACTCATCCAGCTATTTTCAAACACAATATTGGGTAGTAAATTTTACTTGTTTGTTTATTTGTTTGATTTGAGGTTTAACGTCCCTGTAAACACTGTATAGGTCATTTTGGAGACATTGCTTCCAATTTTGTGGGACTTTTACCCGACATAGATGCAATGACATCTCAAGCCCTGTCGCCCAATGAAACCAATAGGGTTTACAAGCATGGACGGGCCGACTCACACTGCTTTGCCTGGGCAGGCTTAGATCCTCTAAGCGGTTTACCAGTACTCGTGTGCGGTTGGTTTCAGCTCTGCGTGGAAGCATCATGCAGCCCATCTATTTCTTGAAGCCCCGATGGGCGGGGGCTTAAATTGTACTTGTTTCAAATTTTAGAACGAGTTAGTAAGGAGTTGAGGTGTCTGAAAATTTGGGGAAATTAGGGTATATAAATACACCTGCCTGGTGAAGAATTTTGATGATTTTTTTTTCTTCACAATTTCATGGATTTACAGTTTTGTTTGATCTAAAACAGTGCAATATGTCAAGATGAGCTAAACATTTGGCTCCCAGTATTTACATTACTTACCCCAAAAAATGTCTACCGTAATGATCCTAAGTGTTGGGACAGGCAGGCCTAAGCAAACAGTGTGGACCCAGATCAGACTGCTCCTGAAGGAGCAGTCTGATCAGGGCCTACACCGTTTGCCATTCAGTATCCGTTTTTTGGACTCCTTGCTAGATCACAAAACAAACCTGTTAAAATTTTAGGAGAATTACAGCAAGTCCTCAAGGTATCCTAACTTTTTGGGGTTTTACAGTACATTTTACAAAGTGTGCCCCTGCCCATCAGGGCTGAAGAAATGTATGGGCTGCATGATGTTTCCACACAGAGCTGAAACCAACCGCAAACGAGTACTGGTAAACCGCTAAGAGGATCTTAGCCTGCCCATGCAAAGTGTTACGAGTCAGACCGCCCATGTTTATAAACCTTACTGGTTTCATTGGGCTAATTACATTAGAGTACCTCATTATGTACCTCTTAGCAAACAGTGAATGCCCTGATCAGGATCTGGGCCTGCACTGTTTGCCAGGCTTGAGATGTCATTTCATCTCAATGTCGGGTAAAAGTTCCACAAAATTGGAAGCAATGTCTCCAAATGACCTATACAGTGTTGATGGGGATGTTAAACCTCAAATCAAACAAAAAAGTTTGCTAAAATTATTTAGACACACAGTTTAAAGATGAAACTCAAAAACGTATCCATTACCGTAAAAGTCCTAAAAATTGGAGGACTTGCTGTATTTCTGCTAAGAAGGATAGACAGGCCCAGATCAGACTGCTCCTTCAGACAAAGGATCCCAAGACACGGGATGGCAAACAGTGTACACCCTGATCAGACTGCAGGAGCAGTCTGAATCCTGGACCCAGATCAGACTGCTCTGAGAAGCAGTCAGAGCAGGTCTGCACTGTTTGCTTAGGTCTGTCCCAATATTTAGGAGCACTACAGTAATTACATTAGAGTACCTCATTATGAGCCATTGAAGTTCACAGACACATGCTTCAGCTCAATCATCATACCTTAACCCTTTTTGTACCAAATGGAATCTTCCTCTTTATATATAGCAGGAGTCCATTTTGAAATTTAGGGGTGTCAGGTAATCTATTTTGAAAATGGCCGAACCTTTTGCAAACAGTGTAGGCCCTGATCAGGGCCTGCACTGTTTGCCACTGGGTACCCATTTTGGGGTTTCTGGTGCAAAATGGGCTAACTATTGTTTAATCAGCTTTACCAGTTTTTCTTATCAGAACAGTTATCTGACAGATAAAGAACAAATTGTTTTCCTAGCAACCATTTTGGCTACTATTTCTCAGTTTATCTTGTTGCCTTGGTAACAGATTTAGTTTTATTTACAAACCCCTGGATTTAACAAGATTTTGTGTCTAATGGGAGCCTTTCTGTGGAGTCCTAATACAGAATTAATTTAGGATCATAAAATATTATGTGAAATATGTGATCAGGTATTTGTTTGTTTATGTTGAGATTTTACGTCTCCGTCAACACTTTTTAGGTCCTTTTGGAGACATTGCTTCTAGTTTTATGCGACTTTTATCCCACATTGAGATGCGATCATATCTCAAGCCGTAAAGCCCAAAGAAACCACTAGGGTTTATATGCAGGGATCTAAGCGGTTAAACAGTACTCAAATGTTTGGTTGGTTCCAGCTCATGCAGCCCAATCTATTTCTCCAAAATAAGTGCAGACTGTGTTGTATCCAAACAAAAGTGTATAGATTTAATATATAGAATTATGATCATTTTTCTATATAATCTACACACCATATTGGAAACATGTTCTATCCATAAATGTGTTATAACAAACTGTGTTATTATGTTGCAATATGTAATAGGATCTTCCTCTAAGCGGTTTACCAGTACTAGTATGCGGGCCGGATTCAGCTCTGCGTGGAAGCATCATGCACGCAGAGCTGAATCCGGCCCGCATACTAGTACTGGTAAACCGCTTAGAGGATCTAAGCCTGTCCAGGAACCGCGGTGCGAGGCGGACCGTCCATGCTAATAAACCCTATTGGTTTCATTGGGCGACAGGGCTTGAGATGTCATTTCATCTCAATGTCAGGTAAAAGTCCCACAAAATTGGAAGCAACCTCTCCAAAATAACCTTTACAGTGTTGACGGGGACGTTAAACCTCAAATCAAACAAACAAAACTTCCCCAGAAGGGCCAGAATAATGTGGTTACAGTATTAACCCCCAAAATTCGGACACCTTTAAAATCCTAATATTGTAATTGTTCTAAAAATTGAACTTACCTGCCAAAAATAACTGAATAAGTGGCAAACAGTGTAGACCCTGATCAGATGCTGTATAAATAGGTTGCAGTGAAAAATACATAATATTACGTAATGAGGTAGTGTACAGACAAATATATATATATAATTATATGGATTATTAATTACATGAATAGTCTCTGAATGACTAATATAATTTTGTGAGTAGACATATGGATAAAACGCTTACAATATGCATACAAGATGCTGTTTGATAGAATGAGTTTGAACGAAGTTCTGATTACTTTCTTGATTCCTGGAATTGACAAAATTGGAATTTATATGGATTTGCTGTAGGATTTCATCCCCCAGTGGACCAAGTTCATTAAAGACTTTAATCTTGATGCTGAATGTTTTTTTTTTAAATTCAATTTTGGATTATTCAGTTCTAATACGGAGTAAGTATTATGTCCAGGGCACTTTAACCCTTTATGTACCAAATGGAATCTTCTTCCTTATATAAAGCAGGAGTCCATTTCATAATTTAAGGGTCTCAGGTTGTGTTTTCTTCAAAATTATTTAGGAAAATGGCTGAAATTTTAGCAAACAGTGGAGGCCCTGATGAGACGCCGCGTTCTGCGGCGTCTCATCTGGGCCTGCACTGTTTGCCAAGGTACCCGTTTTGGGGTTTCCAGTCTGAAATGGGTTAAATTGGCAGTTTAGGAAACACATGAGAAAATTGCTCTTCACTAGCCTTATCCTGCTGAATGAATTAATTTAGCCATGTCCATTTCTGACTGTCAGCCAATCAAATTACGTAATATAATGTATTAGTTCATTTCACGAACAGACTGACAAACAGTGTAGATCCATCTGATCTGGATCTACACTGTTTGTAAAGGGCAGGGGTTTTCGTACTCAGCAGGATAAGGACTTAATTGTTTATGTGATTATTTAATATACAAACCTGCTGTTCATGACAACCCCTATCTTTGGAAACAGTGTAGATCCAGATCAGATGGCTTCTGAAGAAGCCATATGATCAGGATCTACACTGGCATTCAGTTTATGAATTTGTAGCAATAAATTACATCAAGTAATTTGATTGGTTGATAGACAGAAATGGATGTGGCTTAGATGAATATTCAGCAAGATAAGGGTTAAGGCTCATGCAAGTCCAGATGTATGCACAGACTCTCCTAGACCCTTTGGTACTCGCCTTTTCTCTAAACTGGCAAATTGACTAGCCCTTATCCAGCTGAACTCGACAACCCCTGCATTCGCAAACAGTTTAGATCCACATCAGATGGCTTCTGAAGAGTGAGTGAGTGTTTGGGTTTTACGTCCCTAAGCTAAGTTCATAATGGAGACGGGACCTCGGTTTAGAGAAAGTCTGCAGAAGCCCAGGAACGATCTTGGGACCCCTAGTTTACAAGGCGAGTAGCATAACCACTACAACATGGAGGCTTCTGTAATTTGATTGGTTGACAGTCAGAAATGGGCATGGCTAGATTAATTCATTCAGCAGGATAAGGGTCCGTCAACACTGTATAGATCATTTTGGAGATGTTACTTCCAATTTTGTGGGACTTTTACCCGACATTGAGATGATATATGACATCTCAAGCATAGTCACCCAATGAAACCAATAGGGTTTATAAGAATGATTGGTCGGACTTGTCTGGAGAAGCCTGAGATTGATCCAGCGACCCCTGGTTTACAGGGCGAGTAGCATAACCACTACATCACAGAGGCTTCTTGGCTTCTGAAGAAGCCATCAGATAAGGATCTATACTGTTTGTCATGCAGTTTGTGAATTGAACTGCAGTGAAACCTCGAAAACTCAAACACGGATAGCTCATTTACCATGGCTAATTCGAACTCGTTCTTGGGACCGTAGAGAATTCTTCCAATTACAGTAAAATTCCTGTATTAAGACCACCTTTGGGACTGTTCAAAAGTGGTCTTTAAGACCACTTTTGAACAGTCCCAGAAATGGTCCCTGACCAGAGGACACCCAGGGGGCAGAAATCACAAATAAAAATTAAGTGAAGCCTTCAAAATAAGCTCTTTAAAGCAGAATTAGTCATAATTTTAGGTGGTCTTAACCCTTGTCCTGCTAATCCCGGATATGCCTTATCTTTGAAACAATGTAGATCCAGATCAGATGGCTTCTGACGAAGCCATCTGATCAGGATCTACATTGTTTGCCATTCAGATTGTGAATTTGTTGCAATAATTTGCATCAAGTAATCTGATTGGTTGATAATTGGTAGTGGGTGTGGCATATATAAATATTCAGCAGGACAAGGGTTAATTTCATTGTATAACCTACTACAGATATTTGGATTTTTAGGAAGGTTTTCCTGATTTGATTGGTAAAAGGTATGTTCTGTGTACTCATTAGAATCGCCTCATAGAGGCGATTCTAATGAGTACACACAGCATACCTTTAATTTATAGAAGTTCGTGGAAATATTAACTCTTATCATGCTGTTCACGCCAACCCCTATCTTTGGAAACAGTGTAGATCCAGATCAGATGGCTTCTGAAGAAGCCATCTGATCAGGATCTGCACTGTTTGACATGAAGTTTATGGATTTGTAAGAATAAATTACATCAAGTAATCTGATTGGTTCAAAGTCAGAAATGGGTGTGGCTTAAATGAATATTCAGCAAGAGAAGGGTTAAAGTGATCCCCATTATGTTTCATGACCAGTAACTATGATTAAACCTCAAATTTTCAATGTCCAGAACAGACTTTCGGATAAGTCTTTAAACCGAGGTCCCGTCTCCGTATGACCTTAGCTGTTGCTGAGACGTATAACTCAAACACTCACTCATGGTCCAGAAAATGTTCCAGTTATTGAAGTTAAACTGTGTTACCTTGTATCAAGTAATTTGAGTGAGTGAGTGTTTGAGTTTTACGTCCCACCAACAGCTAAGGTCATAAGGAGAAAGGAGACGGGACCAGGGTTTAAAGACTCAACCGAAAATTTGGGGAAGCCTGGGATCGATCCTGCGACGCCTGGTTTACAAGGCGAGTAGCGTAACCACTACACCATGGAGGCTTCTATCAAGTAATTTGATCAATGGAGGTTAGTTGATTAGGCAGGTGACCATATTGTCCAGAATCTCCCTTCTTAACCCTTGTCCTGCTGAGCCCGGATATGCCTTTTCTTTGAAACAATGTAGATCCAGATCAGATGGCTTCTGAAGAAGCCATCTGATCAGGATCTACATTGTTTGTCATTCAGGTTGTGAATTTGTTGTCATAATTTGCATCAAGTAATCCGATTGGTTGATAATCGGTAGTGGGTGTGGCATATATGAATATTCAGCAGGACAAGGGTTAAATATTGCAAGAGTCCATTTCAAAAACTTAGGGGTGTCAATTTGAGTTATTTTTAGAAATTCATGGCTGAACTTGTGCAAACAGCATCTGATGCCAAAAGTGAGGACTGCATCAGAGCTGAACCTGCACTGTTAACCTTTAATCTGCTGAATATTCAATTAAGCCACACTCATTTCTGACTTTGAACCAATCAGATTACTTGATGTAGCTTATTTCTACATATTCATAAACTGAATGTCAAACTGTGTAGATCCTGATCAGATGGCTTCTTCAGAAGCCATCTGATCTGGATCTACACTGTTTGCAAAGATAGGGCTTGTCGCCTACAGCAGGGTAAAGGTTAATCAGTGTCCATTTTCGCTGTCATTGGTATTTCATATTCAAGAACATCCGTCCATCCATCCATCCATCCATCCATCCATCCATCCATCCATCTGCCGATCCATCCATCCATCTGTCCATCCATCCATCCATCCATCCATCCATCCATCCATCCATCCATCCATCCATCCAAACCAACCCATCCTGTCTGGCTGCCTAACCATCACTCCCTTCCATCTCTCCCTCCTTTATCCTAACCACCGAATTGTTCCATCCATCCACACATCCGTCCATGCATGCAGGCATATTCATCCATCCATCCATCCATCCATCCATCCATCCATTCATCCATCCAAACCAACCCATCCTGTCTGGCTGCCTAACCATCACTCCCTCCCCTCTCCCCCTCCTTTATCCTAACCACCCAATTGTTCCATTCATCCACACATCTGTCCATGCATGCAGGCATATTCATCCATCCATCCATCCATCCCTCCATCCATCTATCCATCCATCCATCCATCCATCCATCCATCCATCCATCCATCCATCCAAACCCAACCCATCCTGTCTGGCTGCCTCCCCCTCTCTTCCCCCCTCTCTCCCTCCTTTATCTTAACCACCCAATTGATCTATCCATCCACACATCCATCCATGCATGCAGGCATATCCATCCATCCTTCCATCCATTCATCCATCCATCCAAACCCAACCCATCCTTTCTGGCTGCCTAACCCTCACTCCCTCTCCTCTCCCCCTCCTTTATCCTAACCACCCAATTGTTCCATTCATACACACATCCGTCCATGCATGCAGGCATATTCATCCATAGATCCATCCCTCCCTCCATCCCTCCCTCCATCCATCCATCCATCCATCCATCCATCCATCCATCCATCCATCCATCCAAACCCAACCCATCCTGTCTGACTGCCTCCCCCTCTCTTCCCCCCTCTCTCCCTCCTTTGTCCTAACCACCCAATTGTTCCATCCATCCAGACATCCATCCATGCATGCAGGCATACCCATCCATCCATCCATCAATCCATCCATCCATCCATCCATCCATCCATCCATCCATCCTCCACCCATCCATCCATCCATCCATCCATCTATCCATCCATCCATCCATCCATCCATCCATCCATCCATCTGTTCATCCATCCATCCATTAACGGGATAAAGAATAAAGAATGCCATTCTGTCCAAAATATTTTGCTCTTTTGTAAAGAAAGTGAATTATGATCTTCTACTTTGTTTGTACTTAGCTGGCACTTGTAAACAATTGACATATCTCATACTTAAAGTATCCGTCACATCAAATTACAGATGACATTTTCAAATAATGTTATTTTTTTTTCAGGGAAAATAAGTCTTGACATTACATGTGAATTGTCTGCTCAGCAGACGATTCACATGTAATGTCAAGCCTTATTTTTCCTGAAAAATATAAGAAGAAATGTTGTTTGCTTAGAAATTGTTCTTGGTGCTTTTAGAGTTAACATTTTGGCAACTTTTGAATCATCATATCTGACCTGTCAGTCAGAACAGTAATTGACCTGATCACAATAAATGTCAAGTCTTATTTTCCCTGAAAAATATAAGAAAAAATGTTGTTTGCTTAGAAATTGTGCTTGGTACTTTTAGAGTTAACATTTTGGCAACTTCTGAATCATTATATGAATTGCCTATGATGTTGAGAGAGGCCAGACGTGTCAGTCAGAACAGTAATTGACCAGGTCACAATAAATGTCAAGCCTTATTTTCTGTGAAAAATATAAGAAGAAATGTTGTTCGCTTAGAAATTGTTCTTGGTGCTTTTAGAGTTAACATTTTGGCAACTTATGAATCATTATATGAATTGCCTATGATGTTGAGAGAGGCCAGACGTGTCAGTCAGAACAGTAATTGACCAGGGAAAACAACACTTGTGCTGTGTCCTGCTAAAAGCGTGTCTTTCACCATCGACTCGAATCAGATTCATGTTTAAGATGCTGTTAACCATTAACCCATGTCCTGCTGAGCCCAGATAAGCCAATGTAGATGCAGATCAGATGGCTTCTGAAGAAGCCATCTGATCCGGATCTACATTGTTTGTCATTATGTCTCCCTCCAAAAAATTTTTTTCGGAGAGACATATTGTTCCCCCCCCCGAGCGTCTGTCGCGTCTGTCTGTCTGTCAGTCTGTCCATCTGTCACATATTCGTGTCCGCTCTGTAACTTGAAAACCGTTCGAGCTATCTTCACGTAACTTCATATAAATATTAATCTGCATTAGACGACGTGCAGTGTGCAAGAACTATAACTCTCGCATTTATACTTTTTGAATTATCTCCCTTGGAAGTTTGTCGGTATGTATATATGTATGGGAAAATCGTGGCTGGTCAATAACTTTCTTATTTTCAAATGGATTTTAAAATTACTTGGCAGAAATATTAACAACCATGAGATGATGTGTGGTGCGCATGAGGCAGGTCGGTACCTCAAAGGTCAAGGTCATACTTAGAGGTCAAAGGTCAAAAAAGGGGCCTTTTTTTCGTGTTTGGTCAATAACTTTCTTATTTTGAGATGGATTTTGAAATTACTTGGCAGAAATATTAACAACCTTGAGATGATGTGTGGTGCACATGAGGCAGGTCAGTACCTCAAAGGTCAAGGTCATACTTAGAGGTCAAAGGCAAAAAAAGGGGCCTTTTTTGTGTTTGGTCAATAACTTTCTTATTTTGAGATGGATTTTGAAATCATATGGCAGAAATGTGAAACAATATAAGACGATGTGTTGCGTGCATGACCCAGGTTGGGACCTCAAAGGTCAAGGTCATACTTAGAGGTCAAAGGTAAAAAAGGGGCCTTTTTTTCGGGTTTTGTCAATAACTTGCTTATTTTTAGATAGAATTTGAAGTTACTTGGCAAAAATGTTAACTATCATGAGACGATGTGTTGCATGCATGATTCAGTTTGGTACCTCAAATGTCAAGGTCATACTTAGAGGTCAAAGGTAAAAAAGGGGCATTTTTTCGTGTTTGGTCAATAACTTTCTTTTTTTTAGATGGATTTTGTAATTGCTTGGCAGAAATGTTAACAACCATGAGATGATTTGTTGTACGCATGACCCAGTTTGGTACCTGAAAGGTCAAGGTCATACATAGAGCTTAAAGGTAAAAAAAGGGGCCTTTTTTGTGTTCTGTCAATAACTTACTTATTTTTAGATGGATTTTGAAATTACTTGGTAGAAATGTTAACCACCATGAGACGATGTTTTGCGTGCATGACCCAAATTGGTACCTCAAATGTCAAGGTCGTACTAAGAGGTCAAAGGACAAAAGGGGCCTTTTTTTAGTGTTCAGTTAATAAATTTCTTATTCCTGGACAGATTGTGAAATTACTTGGCAGAAATGTTAACCATCATGAGACGATGTGGTGCACACTTAGACCTAGGTCCGTACCTCCAAGATCAAGGTCATACTAAGAGGTCAGAGTTAAAAAAAGTTTGCTTTTTTTGTGTCCAGTCAATAACTTTTTTTATTTCTGGGTGGACTTTATAAAGTAACCATGCAGAAATATACACCGTCATTAGACCATGAGTCATGTGCAAGACCAAGGTCCATACCTCCAATGTCATGGTCATACCTAGAGGTCAAAGATAAAAAAAGGGACAGTCAATAACTTCCTTATTCTGTGATGGATTATGAAATTACTTGGCAGAAATGTTAACCATCATGAGACGATGTTTTGTGTCTCAAAGGTCAAGGCCATACTTAGAGGTCAAAGGTAAAAAAGGGCTTTTTTGTGTACGGCCAATAACTTTTTTATTTCTCTATGAACATTTTTAAAGTTACTTTGCAGAAATGTTCATCTTCATTAGATGATGTGTTGCACACAAGACCCAGCTCAATACTTCCAATGTCAAGGTCATACTTAGAGGTAAAAAACGGGGGAGACATCTGTGTTTTTGTAGAAAAACAAATTCTAGTTCAGACTGTGCATTTGTTGCGAAAATTCTCATAAAGTAATCTGATTGGTTGATAATTGGTTGTGGGTGTGGCAGATTAACATATTCAGCAGGACAAGGTTTAAGATGATGAGAAAAACTACATCTGAAAATGTCGTCTGCTTATGTCATCTGCTGAATCTTCGTGCAAACATTTTAAAAGTATTTTTGCATACAGGCAAATAGTGTGGACCCAGATCAGACTGCTGCTTGAGTTAAAGGTGCATTATTGAGCTACCGGGTCTCAAATTTTTTTTCTGGTTTTTATCTCCAATGCATACTCTTTTGTCATGTTTACACTTTTGGAGCCAAATGCAGCTTCAGAACTTTGTGAAAATGGTCGTTTTCATTCATGTTTACCCTTCGCTCGGAATATGTGTTCGACATTTCTGTTCTAAAAATAAATCTGTCACTTTACACATACATGGCGGCAGTATCGTCTCTGAGTGTCGTTATAATGGCATGGTATTCAGCGTCATATATTTTCCGATTCAGGCATGGCCTAAGCAAACAAGGCCAAAAATGAACGTCGCATAACGTAATATATGGGGATTCTATTTTTGTCACGAACTAAAAATAGATCTAACTAGTGTTCGAAACCTAGTTAGGGAATCCCTCTCAAACTCGTTTACCTGTCATCATAATTGTTCGCATTTTTGCATAAAATGCATTCATTTGTATTGTTTTAAAGAAAAATACCGGCTATATGTATTTTATTTTTGGAAGCATTTTTTTCGGATAGCTCAATAATGCACCTTTAAGACTAGCTAAAATTTAGACTGAATGTTTCTTTAAAAGTCATATTAAAAAGGTTTAACTACATTCTGTCTTTATTAATGTCATATACTATATTTACCCTTAATAGTCAGACACCTTAACTCTTGTCCTGCTAATCCCGGATATGCCTTATCTTTGAAACAATGTAGATCCAGATCAGATGGCTTCTGACGAAGCCATCTGATCAGGATCTACATTGTTTGCCATTCAGATTGTGAATTTGTTGCAATAATTTGCATCAAGTAATCTTATTGGCTGATAATCGGTAGTGGGTGTGGCATATATGAATATTCAGCAGGACAAGGGTTAACTCCTTACCATACTTGTTCTAAACTTTGAGCCGGCCTCGGTAGCTCCGTCGGGACTCAGACTCCGTCGGGACTCAGACGCGCGTCTGACTGGTGATTAGGAGGACGGGGGTTCGATACCTGCCGAGGTCGGCAACATTCTTTCGTGGAGATTGATCTTGAAATCTTTTCTACGGTCATTCTCTCCCATCCGCTGATTCAAAAAGGGCAGTTGTCAGTTTCCGTCAAAAGAATGTGCACTGTACTGGTTAACCGTTTACGTATAAGCCTGCCCAGGAAAAGTGTAGATAGGTTAACTGACTGGCTCAAAAATGGAATAAAATAGTGTTCGCCCACCTCTGATTAACGATCAGCTCGATATGTGTGAAATAATCTTGAAAGGGCCGTAAAACCAAAAAAAATCTTCTATCCTATGATTTCATCTCTACTATCTCTTTTCTCCCTTTCTCTGGGAGACGACACAAAATTACCCCCAAGGGTTAACGTGTCGTTAAACTCCAAACAATCAATCAGTGAAAATGATTGTGTGTACATCATTGCAATATAATGTTTTGCCACTGTGATACACAAAATATAATATCATGCTGCCTGTTTGTCCATATAATCGATCTTGCTAAATTCGACACTAACTGATCATGAGTACCTCTCATCTTGGTGATTGGAGGACCTCAAAGGCCCATTTTCTGATGGTGCTCATCACTCCTGTACAAATGTATATTTTCCTGGTTATATCATGATTGATGTAGATATCAAGATGATATATGAGCATACACAAGAGAAAACCTGTCTTACGGTTTTGCAACTCGGGCGAGACACGAACGGGTCGGCTCAGCTACACACATTAGCAAGAGGTTTGAAATTTTAGATTCAGAAACCGCTGTAAAAATTCTAAAAATTTGACAGCTTGAGCCTGAGGACTTGCTGTAAATCTGCTAAAATTTTAACAAATTTGTTTCATGATCCAGCAAGGAGTCCAAAAGGTGCAGATGGATTGGCAAACAGTGTAGACCCTGATCAGACTGCTCCTGAAGGAGCAGTCTGATCTGGGTCTGCACTGTTTGCTTACAGGCCTGTCTGTCCAAGTACGTAGGATCGTTATGGTATATGGATTGTACCATCCAAGCAGCGAACACAAAGGAGCTAATCTGATCATCCCCCGCCCATCGGGACTTGGAGAAATAGATTGGGCTGCATGATGCTTCCACGCAGAGCTGAAACCGACCACGTACATGTGTACTGGTAAACCGGTTAGAAGGTCAAAGCTTGCCCAGGAAAAACGGTGCAAGTCAGACCGTCCATGCATATAAACCCTGTTGGTTTCATTGGGCGGCAGGGCTTGTGATGTCATTTCATCTCAATGTTGGGTAAAAGTCCCACAAAATAGGAAGCAACGTCTCCAAAATGACCTATACAGTGCTGACAGGGATGTTAAACCTTATCATGCTGTTCACGACAACCCCTATCTTTGGAAACAGTGTAGATCCAGATCAGATGGCTTCTGAAGAAGCCATCTGATCAGGATCTACACTGTTTGACATTAAGTTTATGGATTTGTAGCAATAAATTACATCAAGTTATTTGATTGGTTGATAGGCAGAAATGGGTGTGGCTTAAATGAATATTTAGCAAGAGAAGGGTTAAACATCAAATCAAACAAAGGAGCTGATCAGACTGCAGGGATGTGCCGGCTA
Organism: Lucinisca nassula; assembly: GCA_963580285.1. Taxonomy (NCBI): domain Eukaryota; kingdom Metazoa; phylum Mollusca; class Bivalvia; order Lucinida; family Lucinidae; genus Lucinisca; species Lucinisca nassula. The sequence goes on along the minus strand of OY757027.1, from coordinate 32,098,465 downwards.
ATCGGCACCTTGGTTGTTCGTAAATGAGCCCCGCCAAGCGAATTTGTGTCTTCGAGCATTCCGTCATGACAAATTTTAACTGCGCATGCCCAGCCATTCAGAGGGGCCAGGGATATGGTTTTCTGTCTGAAGGTGCCTCTTGATTCACTGCTTGTATGAGAGAGCAGCAAAGGTTCTGGCGAGACTGCGCAGATGCGCAGGCTCGCCTGAACCTTCGCTGCTCGCATAGGCGATAAGTACCAAAATCGCTTGACGGGGCCCAAATGGGAGAAACAGGTTTTCTTATGCTGTTGTATAAGATGAAACATTGCTCCTGGGTAAATAGTTAGTGTTTATGTAAGTCAGCTAGGTTTGAGATCTTACTCTGATTGACTGGGTACTCACTGAGGTGAAGTATACATGGGGACATGTTTAGACTAAAATTGTCTTAGTCTCATGTTTCAGAGACGTAGCCATGAATTTGACATTGGTGCGACCAAAACTTATACAGTGCCTAAGGCGTGAAGCCCTCCTAGGGTAGGCTTGGGTGGGGGCGGGGTCCACGGAAAATTTCGAAAAAATGGTACATTCTGGTGGCTTCTGACGTATTTTGGGAAGGGTTTTTCTGCTTGAATGATAACAACAATTTTGCACTTTTTATCTAGAATATCTGTGCCAAAGTTATTGGTGAGACTAGTCGCACCAATACAAAATATTGGTGCGACCAAATCGCACCAATCTCACCAACAGCTACGCTCATGTGTTTGATTTATTCTTAGCTTTACTTGCACATAATGGAGACAGGACCTCAGTTTAAAGACTCGTCTGACAAAAAAAATGACGAAAGATATTATGCCAGGGATTTGTCAGTTACCCCATTCACCACACACATCGATCTCTGTGGTGTGATGGTTGAGCTACTTGCCGCCGTAGACAAGTGGTTTGATTCTGGCTTCTTCAGATTTTCAAATTAGTTATTTATCCAATGTCCCAATTCGATAATGACCTTAGTTGCTGGTGGGTTGTTGGTTCACTCAGCCCATAGATGTAACAGAACCCTTTTTGGGTTAAGTGTTTATCAGTCAACCCGAAGTTACTTAGCATTGAAACTCTAAGGTGCTAAAGTCTGAGTTGACTAACTAATCACCGATATGTAGGAAATCCAGGTTTTGTTTGTTTGATTTGAGGTTTAACGTCCCCGTCAACACTGTAAAAGTCATTTTGGAGACGTTGCTTCCAATTTTGTAGGACTTTTACCCGACATTGAGATGAAGTGACATCTCAAGCCCTGTCGCCCAATGAAACCAATAGGGTTTATTAGCATGGACGGTCCCCCTCGCACAGCGGTTCCTGGACAGGCTTAGATCCTCTAAGCGGTTTACCAGTACTAGTGTGCGGGCCGGATTCAGCTCTGCGTGGAAGCATCATGCAGCCCATATATTTCTTCAAGCCCCTATGGGCGGGGGCCGGCCTATTACATAATAGGGTTATCTATAGAATGTGTGCTGGAATCATGGGTTGGGCTGGCAAACAGTGTAGATCCAGATCAGATGCCACAGAATGTGGTGTCTGATCAGTCTCTACTCTGTTTTGTTTACAGTACAGGAATTTAAGGGGATCTACACTTTTTCAGCCTATCCGGAGACACTCATTACATGTACTTTGATTCTTCTCAGACTATGGAAAATTTATACTGTAAACATCCTAAAAATTAGAACTTATTGTCGATCTGGTGTAACACTTCTAAAATTTTGTCAACTTTGTTTCACAATCCAGGAGGAGTCGAAAAGGTGCAGATAGAATGGCAAACAGTGTAGACTGATCAGACTGCTCCTTCAGGAGCTGTCTGATCTTGGTCTTCACTGTTTGCAAAAGTTTGCAAAAGTCCCAATACTTAGGATCAGTACAGTATGTTGGATGGATAGTTAGCTTTCTGATGTTTGCAGAAGCAATTGGATTTATAGATATTTCTGACAAGATTGATGATTCTGTCTGTTGAAATATTAGTCTTTTATAGGCTTCAACAAGCAGAAGTTAAGTATTGCTTCTCTTTCATGATAAATAGGTCAACTTTTTTACGAGCCCACAACCTGAGCAACCTGCAAAGACTTAGGAAGGCCTGTGCATTGCATCAAGGGTTTTGATTATCTCTTGAAGGCTATAGAAGGTTTGTGTAGGCAGTGAAGACTGTGATCAGATTGCATGAATGTGCAGGCTAATCTGAGTCTTTGCTGGTGGCCTTATTGTAGATTTTAAGGTGCACTAGTTTGTAAGAAGAAAACTTTGATGGGATGTCAGTGGTAGGTTGATTTTTTACAAGAGTGCATCACTTCTTTTTGTTGGGGCGAGTGTTTATTGTACCAGATGGATTTTGTTTGTTTGGTTTGAGGTTTAAGGTCTGATTCAACACTGCTTCCAATTTTGTGGGACTTTTCCCCGACATTGAGATGAAATGACATCTCAAGCCCTGCCCCCGATGAAACCTGAATAGGGTTTATAAGCATGGATGGTCCGACTCGCACCGCTTGGCTGGGCAGACTTATATCCTCTAAATGATTTACCAGTACTCGTGTGCGGGCTGGTTTCAGCTCTGGGTTGAAATCTGTTTCTTCCAGCCTCGATGGGCGGGGGCCGACTTGTACCAGTTGGAATCTTCCACCATATATATAGCATGAGTCCATTTCAAAATATAGGGGTGTCAGTTACATGTAAATGTGTTTCTTCAAAATTGAGTTGGGAAATGACTGAATGCCGTGTTCTGCTGCATCTGATCTTGGCCTACACTGTTTGCCAAATACCCATTTTGGAGTTTCTGGTACAAAAAGTGTTAATCCAGAGTTAGCCCTTATTCTGCTGTACACAACAACCCCTACTCCCCCACCCCCACCCTCACCACTCTCCCCCCGTCTAAAATGATTAACCCTTGTCCTGCTGAACCCGGATAATTTATGTCTTATCTTTCAAACAATGCAGATCCAGATCAGATGGCTTCTGCAGAAACTATCTGATCAGGATCTTCATTGTTTGTCATTCAGTTTATGAATTTGTTGCAATGATTTGCATCAAGAAATCTGATTGGTTGATAATCAGTGTTGGGTGTGGCATATTTAACTCTTACCAACCCTTTTCTTTGCAAACAGTGTAGATCCAGATCAGATGGCTTCTGATCAGGATCTACACTGTTTGGCATTTAGTTTATGCATTTGTAGCAATAAATTACTTCAAGTAATTTGATTGGCTGATAGACAGAAATTGGTGTGGCTTAAAGGCATTTATTCTTGATTATTGAGGAATATCATTTCATTACATAATATTATGTAGCCCTCAGTGCTGACTGAAGACAAGTACTCTGTCTTCAACAGGTAAGGGGCCTCCCTGGGGAAAATCAATAATTTACCCACTGTTGACTGGAGTGTATATTATTGATTTTCCCCTGATGTACCTCAATCAGTGGATTCAACAAGAGCTACTAATCACCCTATTAGGGACCGCCTTTGATCTGCTATAGATAGTATACCACAGGGGGCAATAAAACAATTATGCACACACGGTGTGTTTTACTGTTTCAGAATAAATGCCTTTAAATGAATATTCAGCAAGATAATAGTTAAATATATTATATGACTCATTATAGACTTGCCCAAGTCTGTTAATTAGGTGTCCATTGTAAAAATAATTGTTTACAAAAATAAAAAATAAATACATTGTAAATGAAATAGCAATACCGTCTTTTATGAAAATTGTGAAATTAACATACCTACATATACCTACATTCACAGATGAAGACTAAAGAGACCTTTACATATTTTTTGTTCAAAGGGGCTTTCATTTAAATATAAAAAATGTAAATGTAGGGACTTGGGCAAGTCTAGACTCATTATGATATGCCAAAATATTTTCTATTACTCAAACTGCTAAAATTAGCAAATTCTCATTACAAACAGCTCCTGCAAAAAATGAGAATTGCTAATTTTAGAAACCTTGTTGGAATGTTGAAATCTTTTCCTGGCACTATAATCATTATGATTATTTTGAGCTACAGCCACAAAAAAAAAAAAATGTCTCTTTGAGGTAGTCCACTTTGTGATGACAGGGATCAGCCTATGTACCATAGCCAGTGCTCATTATGTGAATGTGCCCCTGCCCATCGGGGCTTGGAGAAATAGATAGGGCTGCACGGTGCTTCCACGCAGAGCTGAAACCAACTGCACATGAGTACTGGTAAACCGCTTACAAGGTCTATGCCTGCCCAGGCAAAGTGGTGTGAGTCCATGCATACAAACCATTTTGTTTTCACTGCGCGGCACTCCTGGGCTTCCACAAATTTGAAACATGTCTCCAAAATGACCTAAATAGTGTTGACAGGGATGCAAACAATACAAATTATCACGTGAACAAGTCTGTGAAATGAACACACCACTAAACCCCATTGTTTGTTTGTTAGATGTGAAGTTCAAAGCCCCTGTCAACACTAAAGGTCATTTTAGAGATGTTGCTTCCAATTTTGTGGGACTTGCACCCGACATTGAGATGAAATGACATCTCAAGCCCTGCTGCCCAATGAAACCAATAGGGCAGACCGACTCGCACCGCATTTCCTGGGCAGGCTTAGATCCTCTAAGTGGTTTACCATTATTCTTGTGTGGTCGGTTTCAGCTCTGCGTGAAGCATCATGCAGCCTATCTATTTCTTCAAGCCCCGATGGGCGGGGGCCGCAAGTAAACAAGTCTGTGAAATGAACACACCACTAAACCCCATTGTATATTGGTTGTTCTTCCATTGCTTTATGTCGAACCAGTCCATTTGTCATTTAATGGAATTTCATCTGCGCTTATGATTTTTGTTTCTGTACAGTTTTTGAAAGAAGTTCGTGTTAGACAACAGTGTAGACCCTGATTCTGTGGCAATATTCTGACCTGGGCCTGCACTGTTTTGCCAAGGACCCATTTTGGGGTATCCAGAATAAAATGGGTTAACCCTTTTTGACCAAATGGGATCTTCCACCAAATATATGGCAGGAGTCCATTTCAAAATTTAGGGGTGTCAAGTTGTGATTCATCAAAATTTATTTGGAAAATAGCTGAACTTTTAGCAAACAGTGTAGTCCCTGATCAGACGCCGCATTTTGCGGCGTCTGATCTGAGTCTGCACTGTTTGTCAGGGTACCCATTTTGGGGTTTCCGGTACCAAATGGATTAAAAGATGCCCCAGTCGACATTGAAGCTTAGTCTCTGTCTGATTGAAGCTTTACAGAGACAGCAAATGTGCATGCTGATCTAATAATAATAACACTTAACCCATTGTATACTAGAGTGAACTCTTCCATTTCTATATGTTGGTTTTGTTTGTATTGTTTGATTTGATGTTTTACGTCCCCGTCAACACTGTAAAGGTCATTTTGGAGGCATTACTTCCAATTTTGTGGGACTTTAACCTGACATTGAGATGAAATGACATCTCAAGCCCTGCCATCTAATGAAACCAATAGGGTTTATAAGCATGGATGGGCCGACGCACACCACATTGCCAGGACAGGCTTAGATCCTCTAAGCGGTTTATCAGTACTCGTGTGCGATTGGGTTTCAGCTCTGCGTGGAAGCATCATGCAGCCCATCTATTTATGCCCCCAACTTCGAAGAAGTTGTGGGGGCATATTGGTTTTGCCCTGTTCGTCCGTCCGTCCTTCCGTCCTTCCGTCCTTACGTCCGTCCCACTTTTTACTGCATAGCATAACTTTAGAACCATGGGTGCTAGGTTTTTGAAATTTCATATATGGATTCCTCATGAAAAAATAATTGACCTGTGTTTTTTTTCTCGTCAGGATTATGCCCCTTTTTTGAGTTATGCCCCTTTGCAAAAAATACTATGAAATCTTGTAAGCAAGATATCTCAAAAACTGTTTGAGCTATTGCCCTGAAACTTTACATGCTGGTTGGGGATGATGAGTAGATGAACTGATTAACTTTTGAAAAAAATCCGAAATTTTTTTCTTGAGTTATGGCCCTTTGAAATTTTTCGCGTTTTAAGTTTGTAAGCAAGATATCTAAAAAAACTATTTGAGGTTTTTCCCCGAAACTTCACAGACTTGTCGGGGATGATGAGTAGATGAACTGATCAACTTTTGAAAAAAATCCGATTTTTTTTTTCTTGAGTTATGGCCCTTAGATTTTTTTCGTGTTTTCAGCTTGTAAGCAAGATATCTCAATAATTGTTTGAGCGATTGCCCTGCAACTTTACAAGCTGGTTTGGGATGATGTGTAGATGAACTGATTAACTGTTGAAAAAAAATCCTATATTTTTTTCTTGAGTTATGGCCCTTTGAAATTTTTCGCGTTTTAAGTTTGTAAGCAAGATATCTCAAAAACTATATGAGGTTTTTCCCCAAAACTTCACAGACTGGTTGGGTATGATGAGTAGATGAACTGATTAACTTTTGAAAAAAATCCAATTTTTTTTTCTTGAGTTATGGCCCTTTGATTTTTTTCGTGTTTTCAGCTTGTAAGCAAGATATCTCAAAAATTGTTTGAGCTATTGCCCTGAAACTTTACAGGCTGGTTGGGGATGATGAGTAGATGAACTGATTAACTTTTGAAAAAAATCCGAAATTTTTTTCTTGAGTTATGGCCCTTTGAAATTTTTCGCGTTTTGGCGTCCTTCCGTCCTTCCGTCCTTACGTCCGTCCCACTTTTTACTGCATAGCATAACTTTAGAACCATGGGTGCTAGGTTTTTGAAATTTCATATATGGATTCCTCATGAAAAAATAATTGACCCGTGTTTTTTTTCTCGTCAGGATTATGCCCCTTTTTTGAGTTATGCCCCTTTGCAAAAAATACTATGAAATCTTGTAAGCAAGATATCTCAAAAACTGTTTGAGCTATTGCCCTGAAACTTTACATGCTGGTTGGGGATGATGAGTAGATGAACTGATTAACTTTTGAAAAAAATCCGAAATTTTTTTCTTGAGTTATGGCCCTTTGAAATTTTTCGCGTTTTAAGTTTGTAAGCAAGATATCTAAAAAAACTATTTGAGGTTTTTCCCCGAAACTTCACAGACTTGTCGGGGATGATGAGTAGATGAACTGATCAACTTTTGAAAAAAATCCGATTTTTTTTTCTGAGTTATGGCCCTTAGATTTTTTTCGTGTTTTCAGCTTGTAAGCAAGATATCTCAATAATTGTTTGAGCGATTGCCCTGCAACTTTACAAGCTGGTTTGGGATGATGTGTAGATGAACTGATTAACTGTTGAAAAAAAATCCTATATTTTTTTCTTGAGTTATGGCCCTTTGAAATTTTTCGCATTTTAAGTTTGTAAGCAAGATATCTCAAAAACTATATGAGGTTTTTCCCCAAAACTTCACAGACTGGTTGGGTATGATGAGTAGATGAACTGATTAACTTTTGAAAAAAATCCAATTTTTTTTTCTTGAGTTATGGCCCTTTGATTTTTTTCGTGTTTTCAGCTTGTAAGCAAGATATCTCAAAAATTGTTTGAGCTATTGCCCTGAAACTTTACAGGCTGGTTGGGGATGATGAGTAGATGAACTGATTAACTTTTGAAAAAAATCCGAAATTTTTTTCTTGAGTTATGGCCCTTTGAAATTTTTCGCGTTTTGGCATATTGGTTTTGCCCTGTTCGTCCGTCCGTCCTTCCGTCCTTCCGTCCTTACGTCCGTCCCACTTTTTACTGCATAGCATAACTTTAGAACCATGGGTGCTAGGTTTTTGAAATTTCATATATGGATTCCTCATGAAAAAATAATTGACCCGTGTTTTTTTTCTCGTCAGGATTATGCCCCTTTTTTGAGTTATGCCCCTTTGCAAAAAATACTATGAAATCTTGTAAGCAAGATATCTCAAAAACTGTTTGAGCTATTGCCCTGAAACTTTACATGCTGGTTGGGGATGATGAGTAGATGAACTGATTAACTTTTGAAAAAAATCCGAAATTTTTTTCTTGCGTTATGGCCCTTTGAAATTTTTCGCGTTTTAAGTTTGTAAGCAAGATATCTAAAAAAACTATTTGAGGTTTTTCCCCGAAACTTCACAGACTTGTCGGGGATGATGAGTAGATGAACTGATCAACTTTTGAAAAAAATCCGATTTTTTTTCTTGAGTTATGGCCCTTAGATTTTTTTCGTGTTTTCAGCTTGTAAGCAAGATATCTCAATAATTGTTTGAGCGATTGCCCTGCAACTTTACAAGCTGGTTTGGGATGATGTGTAGATGAACTGATTAACTGTTGAAAAAAAATCCTATATTTTTTTCTTGAGTTATGGCCCTTTGAAATTTTTCGCGTTTTAAGTTTGTAAGCAAGATATCTCAAAAACTATATGAGGTTTTTCCCCAAAACTTCACAGACTGGTTGGGTATGATGAGTAGATGAACTGATTAACTTTTGAAAAAAATCCAATTTTTTTTTCTTGAGTTATGGCCCTTTGATTTTTTTCGTGTTTTCAGCTTGTAAGCAAGATATCTCAAAAATTGTTTGAGCTATTGCCCTGAAACTTTACAGGCTGGTTGGGGATGATGAGTAGATGAACTGATTAACTTTTGAAAAAAATCCGAAATTTTTTTCTTGAGTTATGGCCCTTTGAAATTTTTCGCGTTTTAAGTTTGTAAGCAAGATATCTAAAAAACTATTTTAGGTTTTTCCCCGAAACTTCACAGACTGGTCAGGGATGATGAGTAGATGATTAACTACAGCTTTTCTTGTGTAATTTCAGCATTACAGCCACATAAAAACAAGATATCTCAATTACTGTTAGGGACAAGCAGTGTTAGGGTCAAGCAGTTGGGGGCATTGTGTTTCATAAACACTGGCTCTAGTTCTTCAAGCCCCGATGGGGGGGGGGGGGGGGGGGGGAGTGGGGGCTATATGATGGACAAGTCCATTTATCATATACGGGGCGTCGGGCCTGTTTTTTTTTCGTTCTTTTTCAATTTTTGACGGAAAATTCTGTTAGCAAATAGTGTAGGCGCTGATCAGACGTCACATTCTGTGGCATCTTATCTGGGGCTGCACTGTTTGCCAAGGTACCCCTGTAGAGGTTTCCTGCATGCAATGGATTAACCATGTACTAACCCTTATCTTGCTGCACAACAACCCCTATCTTTGCAAACAGTGTAGATCCAGATCAGATGGCTTCTGAAGAAGCCATCTGATCAGGATCTACACTGTTTGCCATTCAGTTTATGAATTTGTGGCAATAAATTACATTAAGTAATTTGATTGGTTGATAGACAGAAATGGGTGTGGCTTAAATGAATATTCAGCAAGAGAAGGGCTAATACATGCATCTTTCACATCTCTAGAACTTCAGATGAAAATTAGTGCTATTTTTCTTATTTCCAGTATAAACATAGGTTTGGGAGCTCGTAATTAAATGTTTTATGCTTTTCTTGTTTCCAGTCCAAAAATAGTTTGTGGGTGCTCGATTGAACTGCCTCATTACCTATAATGAGTAAACATAAACAAATATTGTAAACCCCTGGAAAACCCTAGTTTTTTCTGAATACCATAAAGTGGGGTTTATACAGGTATTCATTACAATGATTTGTGTGGGTGATACTTTTACTGAAGTTTTAATGATACGTCAGAGGTGTAAAATTTCCATCAAACTTACTCGCCCTTATCGTCTAAACTTGTCATTTAGGTGCTAAAAATGAAGAAAAAGTAAGGTCAGTTTTGAAAAACTTACTCGCCTTGCCTTAAAACTTACTCGCAAATGCGAGCGGGCGAGTGGAATTTTACACCCCTGTACGTTTACTAAAGACTTCGTCAGTTTTGAACGACTGGCCCCTGGGTTTTTTTCTGCGGGGACTCTGGTTTTTTCCTACCTGATTAGCTTGAAATAAGTGAAATAATCCTGAAAGGGCCGTAAAACAGCAACACTACATAAAAACATGTTTGATAAAGCACATTTTTTCATGCCACAACTCCTTTTCTTTCCAAATCTTCATGATAATTTGTTATAAACAGAAGCTTATTACCTGAAGTACAACAGGTAAATCAGTTTCTTGGGGTGCTGTCAGATTAACCCTTCGAGGGCTGAGCGCAAAACTATTGTAACTGACATTTTGGCCATTTTCTGTTTTTCCTATATTTTGGTTGCATATATTGATTTGCATCTTCCACCAAAGAGTTGTATACATATTCCAGTCCGTTCTGGAGTTATTAAAAATATTCAAAATATTGTATCTGCGAAGGCCGTTAGAAGTTGGCGCAAAACTATTGTAACTGCAGTTACAATAGTTTTGCACTAAAAATTTCCCAACAACGCCAGGTTTCTCAAGCAAAACCTGCAGATACAATAGTTTTGCACCGAATGAAAAGCACATGGCTGCACCATTAAAAGTTACAAAAGTCTGATTTTTGCCAAATTAATGGATACAAATAAGCTGTAGTAAACAATAATTTCAGTTTTCTGTATTTATTTCAAGAAAATGTGGTCCTTGGCTAGGTGTGCTGCATGATGCTTCCATGCAGAGCTGAAACTGAACGCACATGAGTACTGGTAAACCGCTTAGAGGATCTAAGCCTGCTCAGGCAAAGTGGTGCAAGTCAGACCGTTCATGCTTATAGACCTTATTGGTTTCATTGGGCGGCAGGACTCGAGATGTCATTTCATCTCAATGTCGGGTAAAAGTCCCACAAAATTGGAAGCAACGTCTCCAAATTGACCTATACAGTGTTGACGGGGATGTTAAACCTCATATCAGACAAATAAATCCTTGGCTTGAAATTCTGCCATTTTAAGCAAATACACTGATCAAATAATTAAATGAAGGAAAATAATGAAACAGTGGTTATTTATAATCAGTTCTAAAATGATGCAGGACTTTGCTGCTCTACGAAATAGTACTGTTTTCAGCATACAATTGCTCATTATAGCCTCGGGTCAAATTTTTAAAAAGATGCCTTGGATGTTCCCATAGTTTGTTTGTTTGATTTGAGGTTTAACGTCCCCGTGAACACTTTAAAGGTCATTTTGGAGGCGTTGCTTCCAATTTTGTGGGACTTTTACCCGACATTGAGATGAAATGACATCTCAAGCCCTGTTGCCCAATGAAACCAATAGGGTTTATAAGTATGGACAGTCCGACACTCGCACTGCTTTGCCTGGACAGGCTTAGATCCTCTAAGCGGTTTACCAGTACTCGTGTGCGGGTCGGATTCAGCTCTGCATGGAAGCAGTGAAATTCTGAGCCAGTCTGTCAACCTGTTACATACTTTGTAAGCCGAAAAGTCTGGTTCCAATTTGTTGACAAATATGGCTGCAGTTAGTATCACAGCTCCTTTGAGATCACATGGCTGCTGGCAACCATCTTTGATTTTTAGGGTACCCTTCCCTAGTCAGTTTGGTAGGGCCTACCCTAGGGTAGGATCGGCTAAGGTAAGATATGATAGGCAAGGCTGGGTTAGGCTAGGGTTAAGCATTTCTTGGCTAGAACAGTCTACCTTACACTACCTGGAAGGCAGGGTGGTGTGGGATAAATACAGTTGTCGTTCTAGTTAGGGTAGTGGTAGCGTACCCCTCCTTAGACTATTCTAGCCTAGCCTACACTATGGTACCTAGTTTGAAGTAGGGTCTGATGCACTAAGGGTAAGCATGATGGTATTGAAAAAGGTAAGGTATGGTCGCAGTACTGGTTAGTGTAGGGTGTAAAGTACCCTAGCCTAGTCTACCCTACCTTAGGCTAGGTTAGGGTAGGTAACTGTAAAATTTGGTAGAGTAGGCCATACTATAGGTTAGTGTAAGGTAGGGTATGGTCCCCCTACTGGCAAGGGTAGGGTACCCTTCCCTCACCAGCAGAGTATAGTAAAGTATGCACGGTAGGCTCTACCTTAGGGTGCTGGCCTCGGTAGCTCAGTGAGATGGGATCAGGAAGACGCGGATTCAATACCTGCCGGAGCCAGCAACATTCTTTCGTTGAGATTGATCATGAAATCTTTTCTATGGTCATTCTCTCCCTTCCGCTGATTCAAGAAGGGCACTTGTCAGCTTCTGGTAAAAGAATGTGCGTTGTACTGGTTACGTATAAGCTTGCCCAGAAAAAGTGTGGATAGGTAAACTGACTGGCTCAAAAATGACCTAAAATAGTCCTGACTGGGCCGTTAAACCCCAACGCAAACAAACAAATCTACCTTAGGGTAGGACAGGTAAGGTAGGATAAGGTAGGTTAGGTAAGGTAGTGCTAATATTGAGGCTAGTTCTAACAGGTAGTCTTTCTCCTAGTTAGGGTACCCTTCCATTACTGAGCCTACACTATGGCAACACAAAGTAGGGTAGTCCCTACCCTTGGATGGGATAGGGTATGCTAAGGGGTAGGCATTGTGGTGTGGGATAGGGATAGTCATCCTCCCAGTTAGGCTAGTGATAGGATAACCTTCCATAGCCTAGCCTGCCCAGTGGTACTCAAGTGTAGAGTAGTCCATAGGTTAGGGTAGGGTAAGATAAGGTAGGGTACCCTACCTATACCCTCACCAGTAGGTTGAACATACTCCACCTTCCCCTACAGTAGGGTAGGACCTGCTCTACCAAATCTTACAGTTACATACCTACCCTTATATGACTAACTAGGCTAGGTTACCTTACACCCTATCCTAATCAGTAGGGTGACCATACCATACCCTTTTCAACACCATCCTGTCTACAAGGTAAGGCAGGCTAGCCAACCCTTAGTCTATCCTAATTGATAGGGTATTGTAGGGGTGACCCTTCCATAGATGGACCCTACCTTACACTACACTAACCATGGTAGGGCCATTTTAACACCAACACTAACATACCCCAGGTACCATAGTGTAGGCTAGGCTAAGGAAGGGTAGCCTTCCACTACTCTTAACACAAAGAATGACTATACCTACTCTATCAAACACAACCTTGCTTAGAGTGGGATAGGGTCACTTAACCCTAGCTTAGCCTAGCTTACCATATCCTTCCTCAACATATCCTACCCTAGGGTAGGGCCTCCCAAACTGGTTAGAGGTTGTAACCTACCCTAACAAGTAGGTAGACTGTATCCAACCGTAGGGTAGGCTTAGCCTATTCCTGCCCTACCTAGGAAAGCATAGGGTAAGGAAGAGTACCCTACCATTACCTTAACCAGTTTGATAGGCCCTATCTTAGGGTAGGGTAGTTTAAGATGGGATATGGTAGGCAAGGCTGTCCTAGCTAGGCCAGGCTAGCCTAATAAGAAGGGTGGTCTTAGAGTTTGAACAGTCACCCTTCGGGTAGGATACCCTTCCCTATCCTAGCCTACACTATGGTACCATATGTTATGGTAAGGTTGGCCCTACCCTAATTAGGGGAGGGTAAGGTTGGGTAGAGTAGGGTTACTAGGGCATAATAGGTTAATGATAAGCTAGCCTACCCTTCCTGGTAGGCAGATGTTGAAAATGGTAGGGTATATTCATAGATGGAGTTAGGGTAGGGTATGATAGGCTAAGGGCAGGCTGGTCTACCCTAGTCAAAATAATTATGCCGATATTCTCCTCAATCATATGACCTCAAGCAAACAATTATAATAAATACTCACTCATGGGCCATTTTTATTCGGCAGCGCTCTGTGACATTGCCGACAGAAAATATAGCATGTGTCAATGTGACATCACTTACTGGGCTAGGTTTGACAACATATCTTGCAACCATGACGTAGCAAAGTAACAAGACACACACACAAAAAAAAACGCTGCCATGTTGAATGTTTGTTTGATCAGTAAATATAAAAGATATGATTATGATAAGAATCTAGATTCACATCTTTATTTTTGTTATAAAATTAACGGGAGAGAGCAATGGAGAGTAGCTGGTAGGCAGGATGGTGTTGAAAAGGATAGGGTATGGTCACCCTACTGGTTAGTGCAGGATGTAGGGTAACCTAGCCTAGACAACCTACCTTACCTTAGGCTAGGTAAGGGTAGGTAACTCAAAAGGGGAAGGGTAAAGTGGGGTGGGGTATGGCCACCCTACTGGTGAGGGTAGGGAACACTTAACAAACCAGTAAGGTATGGCAAAGTAGGTATGGTAGTCTCTACCTTAGGGAAGGATAGGTAAGGTAGGATATAGTAGGCTAGTTTAAACTTTAGGCACTGCTAGGTTAGGGTTAAGTGGGGCTCTCCTCCCATACCTTACCCCAGTAGCCAGAGTGGTGTGAGATACTGTAATTACATTCTTTTTCTTGGTTAGGATAGTGGTAGGCTACCCTTCCTCACCAAGCTTACACTATGGTAGGTAGGGTAGTCCCTACCCGTGGGTGGGGTAGGGTAGGCTAAGTTGTAAGCAGTGTGGTGTGGACTAGGATAGGTAAAGTAATGTCATTCTCCTACTTATGGTAGTGGGGTGGGGAGGGGTACCCTTTCATAGCCTAGAATGCCCTGTGTAAAGTAGGGTAGGTCCTACTTTAGGGTAGGGTATGGTAAGGTAGGCTAAGGTTAGGCTAGCTTACCCAGCCTTAGGTAGACAGGTTGGTATTAAATATGGTAGGATATGGTCACCCAATATTATTCTGAATGATCCATTTTGTGTGATTGTATTGCTTTAACTTATTGTCTATGCCCATGGGGGTAGACAATATAGACGGTGGGTTTATCACGCAAGTACAGCCATTAGTAACCCACAATACAGGTTGACCTTTAACCAGTATAAGCTTTCACAAGAAGAAGAAAGCGGCCCATAACAAGTATAAGCTTTCATACAAAAAGATGCCCCTGGCACAGAATTGCTACCATATTTGTGCAAACCCATATTTGCTGTCATATTTGGACAGGCTAAAACAAAATATACATCTACAAACTCTCGACCACGATGGACTACTGCCTATCCTATAGTCTCCTCAGGAGCCTTCAGCTCTGGCAATCTAAAACACTTGCCTCATCGTTAGCAAAATGTTTGGGTTAATCTTCAATTAGTCTTCTATAAAGTGTAGGAAAGTTGTTTACTTAACTTTCCCAACAGTTTTTGAAAGATAAAAAAGAACTTTTTGACAAAATTACAGCATTTGCAACTTTGACATTATTAAATCTTCAATCGGCATGATCCTGGGTGCAGACTGGCAATTTAAATATATGCAAAGACCTGGGATATAACTCTAGACATTCACATTTAATATGTGCTAAGCGTAGACCTAGCTTTTTGTTAAAGCTATACTTGTTATATGCATAGTTATTTTTTATATATAACAGAATTTTTAAAGCTACATAGCAATGACAGCCAGGATTTACAGTCAATGATATTAGGCCAGTCTTCTGCGAGTCTGTGTATTAAGTCTCAACATGTTTCTGTAAAAATTCTATGGTTCTGAAGGCTTTATTGGTGCATCCCTATGTTTCTGAATTGGTGCAAAACTATTGTATCTACATTATTTACACAATATTTACATCACAATCTTAACATTTTAAGTGCAAAACTATTGTAACTGCAGATACAATAGTTTTGCACCAAAAATCTGTATACAAAAGCTAGGTTTTTGCATGCAAAACTATTGTAAGTGAAAGAAAGGTCAAGGTCTCCTTTATTAAGTGTTAGATTTGTATAAAACTGCCTTGGTTCAAATAAACACCTTTTAGCCTTCAAAATATGTACAGATGTAAAGTATTGCCATAATATCAAGAAAATAGGAATGTTTTTTGCTTCTCCTGAAAAATCATGAAAATGCAGATACAATAGTTTTGCGCTAAGCCCTCGCCTTGTCCTGCTGAATATTCATATATGCCACACCATCTACCGATTATCAACCAATCAGATTACTTGATGCAAATTATTGCAACAAATTCACAATCTGAATGGCAAACAATGTAGATCCTGATCAGATGGCTTCGTCAGAAGCCATCTGATCTGGATCTACATTGTTTCAAAGATAAGGCATATCCGGGATTAGCAGGACAAGGGTTAAGGTGCTGTTGTTTTGGTTTTGTTTGGTTCAAGCCCCAATAGGGCCAGTGAGTGAAAAACCCCTTATAGCTCCAGAAAATCTAACCTAATGGTGGCTCCAAGTTACATGTACATCAGACTGATGATCAGGGGTCTCAAGATCCATCCCTACCAGTCTGATCAGGGACTATACTGTTTGCCATTCCATCTGCACCTTTTTTACCCTTTCCTGGATAGTGAAACTACCGTATTCGCCCTAATTACCGCACATGCTCCTATAAGCGCACGCCAAAGCTATTTTTGAAAAGGAAATGCATAAGCGCACACTTTACAGTAAACTCCCCTTGAAGCTCTCATAGTAAATCTATAAAAACTTACCATTATTTCTTCCAACAGTGAAGGCAATGCTTAAGTATCTTTTTCTGTCCCATTAAATTTCAGTATGCATCATCTCGGAAGCTGTTGTTTTCATATCAAGTGTGCGCTAATTAGGTAGATTTTTCACCATGATTTTATGACACGATTTTGAAAAAACTAAGTGCACGGTGCGGTAATTAGGGCGAATACGGTAATTTGTTAATATTTTAGGAACATTAAAGTGAGTCCTCAGGGAGTTCAAATTTTCAGGGGTTTTACAGGATCATAAAGTTTAGAAAAGTTATGATATGGACAGGTTTGAGATTAATTGCAATGTCAATAATGGAATTTATTTTTCTTTCAGTTTGAGATTAAACTGCCAAGATGTGTCCAGTAATTATAACATGTCGCTCCATTCTCTGGACGTTACTCACGATAACAACGACGCTGATCATGATAGCTTCGGTGATGTCACCACAATGGCTGATCGGTTTCCCTCGGCAACCAGGTTTAACAGTGACGGACCTCGATAACCAAAATTTGACTTCCGACACAGAAACATTCCAACCTACGATTGGAATTATAAACAGATGTACGAGACTTCACAAATTCCAACAAATTTTAAAACGTGAAAATTGTGCTATGTACGTTACGGCAGCAGACATGCCCGATTCCCTTTTCCCCGATGCATGGAAAGCATCGTTAGCGTTTTTCTCGATAGGGTGTATATTACTTGTGTTCACGATGGGAACGTCTGTCCTCAGTTTATGTATTCAGTCCATGTGCGGAAAAAGTATTTTCTCAGTGTCGGGATTAATACAAAGTATTGCAGGTAAGATTTTAATCCATTATATGAGCCCCGCCAAGCGAATTTGTGTCTTCGAGCATTCCATCATGACGAATTTTAACTGCGCATGCCCAGCCATTCAGAGGGGCCAGGGATATGGCTTTCTGTCTGAAGGTTCCTCTTGATTCACTGCTTGTATGAGCTATCAGCGAAGGTTCTGGCGAGACTGCGCGGATGCGCAGGCTCGCCTGAACCTTCGCTGCTCGCATAGGCGATAAGTACCAAAATCGCTTGACGGGGCCCATATGCTGGTGGACTCTTCCATTGCTATATGTTGGACAAGTCTATTTGTCATATAAGGGGTGCCAGGCCTATTTTTTTGTTTTTGTTTTTGACGAAAAATTCTGTTGGCAAATAGTGCGGGCCCTGATCTGGGCCTGCACTGTTTCCCAAGGTAAACCTTTAGGGGTTTCCCCGCATACAGTGGGATAACCATGAAGACACCGAGAAAAACAGCATCTGAAAATGTCGTCTGCTTATGTCGTCTGCTGAATTTTTTAGCAAACTTTTTGAAAAATATTTTTGCATACAGGCAAACAGTGTGGGCCCAGATCAGACTGCTCCTAAAGGAGCAGTCTGATCTGGGTCCACACTGTTTGCAAAAATTTACTTTTAAGGTAACCGGCAGATGGCAAAGCAGATGACAATTGTCGTGATTGGCATTTTGACATAGCAACAGATAAGGTTAATTATAATTTCTCCGCACATTTCTCCGCACATTTCTCCGCACATTTTTCAGATCTCCGCACCTTTTTGTGACAATTGAAGGATAGCTTACGTTATTTCTCCATATAAACCTATGTTGAGGGTATTCATTAGAACCGCCTCACCGAGTTCATTCTTACGAATACCCACAACATAGGCTTTTATGGAGAGTTGACAAAAACTATCCTTCAGTTATCACAAATTACCAGCCTTATCTGTTACTAATGTCCAAGGGCAAGTCTTCCAATTATTTTGTTGCCGAAAGTGTCTGTCACTCCTCTTTTTTTTTTTTTTTTGGTTTTGGTTTTATGGCCCTTTCAAGATTATTTCAAGATTATTTCACTCATATCGAGCTGATTGTAATTCAGAGATAGGCGAAAACCGGAGTACCCGAAGAAAACCCCCCTGACCTTCCATTGCAGAACTTGGCATCTCACATGTGACCCGAGCGAGGCTCGAACCACAGTGGTGAGAGACCTAATGATCAAGAGTCAGCGCTCTTAACCACTAGGCCACGGAGGCCCGTGTCCGTCACTCCTTAACTATGTTCCTGATTACATGATTTTGGATACTGTAAAAATTCAGACGCCTTGAGGACTTGCTGTAATTCTCCTAAAATTTTAACAGGCTTGTTTTGCGATCTTGCCAGGAGTCCAAAAAGTGGAGACAGAACGGCAAACAGTATAGACCCTGATCAGGCTGCTCCTTCAGGAGTAGTCTGATCTGGGTCTACACTGTTTGCTTAGGCCTGTCTAATAATAATAATAATAAACAACCAGTGCTTCAGCTGAAGTGCACGACCCACCGGATGCTTTTAGCTTTATGAGTGTTACCATATATGGGTATGGTGGCCATTTTGGTCATGTGACCTGGACATAAAACGGTTCCCCCAATAAATGCGCCTTATCGTAAGTAGCAAAAATATATCTTATACTTTAGTACTGTATTCTGAATCGTTTGCAGGATAAAATCCAACACAAAAGCATATGTGTCAAAGATTGACCTAGGCACAAAGAAGGTCAAGGTCAACCCAGGGTCACCATTTTAGCAACTTATGATGGGCCTACGTTCCAGATGCTATTTATCAAGTTTCGTGGAAATCTGCACAGTGGTTCTGGAGAAGACTATTTTTGAAGGGTTTTTACCAAATATTGCTTGGCGGCCATTTTGGTCATGTGACCTGGACCCCATGAGGAAATTTTGGTTTCCCCCATCCCGTAGAGGCTCCATATGAAATTTGACTTCAATCGGCCCAACGATTTCCGAGGAGAAGCAGTTCGAAAATTTTCACATTATTCGCCTCGGCGAGGCTGTACTAAATGGAATGTAATATTTCTCAAGTTCATTGATAAGATCTCATTGATATTTATCAGTATGCCAAAATTGTTTAAATATTCCATGTGACCTGGACCCCATGAGCAATTTTCGGTTTCCCCCATCCCATAGAGGCTCCATATGAAATTTGATTTCAATCGGCCCAACGGTTTTCGAGGAGAAGCAGTTCGAAAATGTTCACATTTTTCGCCTCGGCGAAGCTATACTAAATGGAATGTAATATTTCGCAAGTTCATTGGTTAGATCTCATTGATATCTATCAGTATGCCAAAATTGTTTAAATATTCCAAGCGGTTAAGTCACTATCACCAATTTTCACAAACGGGTTACGGACGGACAGACAGACAAACCATATATGGCTTGGCGGCCATTTTGGTCATGTGACCTTGACCCCATGGGCAAATTTTGGTTTCCCCCATCCCATAGAGGCTCCATATGAAATTTGACTTCAATCGGCCCAACGGTTTCCGAGGAGAAGCAGTTCAAAAATGTTCGAAAATTTTCACATTTTTCGCCTCGGCGAGGCTATACTAAATGGAATGTAATATTTCGTAAGTTCATTGGTTAGATCTCATTGATATCTATCAGTATGCCAAACATTGTTTAAATATTCCAAGCGGTTAAGTCACTATCACCAGTTTTCACAAACGGGTTACGGACGGACCCAAAGAAGGTCAAGGTCAACCCAGGGTCACCATTTTAGCAATTTATGATAGGCCTACATCCCAGATGCTAATTATCAAGTTTCGTGGAAATCTGCCCAGTGGTTCTGGAGAAGACTATTTTTGAAGGGTTTTTACCATATATGGCTTGGCGGCCATTTTGGTCATGTGGCCTGGACCCCATGAGCAAATTTTGGTTTCCCTATCCCATAGAGGCTCCATATGAAATTTGACTTCAATCGGCCCAACGGTTTCCGAGGAGAAGCAGTTCGAAAATTTTCACATTTTTCGCCTCGGCGAGGCTATACTAAATGGAATGTAATATTTCGCAAGTTCATTGGTTAGATCTCATTGATATCTATCAGTATGCCAAAAATTGTTTAAATATTCCAAGCGGTTAAGTGACTATCACCAATTTTCACTTACGGGTTACTGACGGACAGACAGACAAACCATATATGGCTTGGCGGCCATTTTGGTCATGTGACCTTGACCCCATGAGCAATTTTTGGTTTCCCCCATCCCATAGAGGCTCCATATGAAATTTGACTTCAATCGGCCCAACGGTTTCCGAGGAGATGCAGTTCAAAAATGTTCGAAAATTTTCACATTTTTCGCCTCGGCGAGGCTATACTAAATGGAATGTAATATTTCGTAAGTTCATTGGTTAGATCTCATTGATATCTATCAGTATGCCAAAAATTGTTTAAATATTCCAAGCGGTTAAGTCACTATCACCAATTTTCACAAACGGGATACGGACGGACAGACAGAATGACAGACTGACAGAATGACAGAATGACACGGTGATTTTAGGGCACTCTAAGAAAAAACCGACTTCAGTCGGTTGCTTTTTCTGCGGGTCGTGCAATAATAATCTACCTAATGTATATAGGGTAACACATTTAATACTGGTACTAATCTTCCACATGGCCCTCTTTTCCTCGGTAGGAACTAGTACTAAGCAATGTAGATAAAGTCTCTTGCTCAAGGAAACAACACTTAGTGCTTGCGAGGGTCGAACCGGCTACCTCTCGATCTCAAATCCCATGCTTTCCCACTGAACCACAGCGCTCCACTGTCCCAATACTTAAAATCATATTACAGTATGCGGCATTGCTCGTGAAGTGTATAGACAATTAGAAAATGACCACAATTGGATTGCTTGATTGAAGGGGTACATTTTAAGAAAAATATGTTGGGATCACAGTCCAGCGTCAGATTTTTCTATATACCCCTCACAACCATGTAAGATTCTTATATAAAGTAAAAATGATGTTTTCTGACCAACATGTTGCTTAACCCTAATCTTACTGAACACCACAATCTTACCTTTGCAAACAGTGTTGAGCCAGATCTGATCAGACCATCAGGATCTAAACTGTTTGTTGTGCAGTTTATATATATTGAACCAATAATGCATTATATTGTGGATAGTCAGAGATGGGTGTGACTAAATAAATTTATTCAGTAGGATAAGGATTAACCCTTTTTTGTACCAAATGGAATCTTGCTCCTTATATATAGCTGGAGTCCATTTCAAAATTTAGGGGTGATATGTTTTGTTTTTCTTCAAAATTTATTTGGAAAATGGCTGAACTTTTTGCAAACAGTGTAGGCCCTGATCAGATGCCGCATTCTGCGGTGTCTGATCTGGGCCGACACTGTTTGCCGGGGTGCCTGTTTTGGGGTTTCTGTTACAAAAGTACAAAATGGGTTAAACATAAATTGTGGATATTTTCCCTCATTTCAGGGCTATTCTGTACAATTGGTTTAGTTATATATCCAGTGGGCTGGTCGTCAGATAAAGTAAAGATGTATTGTGGAAAGGAGGCCTCAGCGTTCAGTATTGACCAGTGCTCATTAGGTAAGAGACAGGTAAAACTTGCTCAATTTGGGGGTGGCGGCTGGGGGTTGGGTGAGGCAAAGGTGTCGTGTATCTTTCACTTTCAGCATCAGACATCTGACTGCTACCGGCTTCCAAAGACAGGGGGTGTTAGGCATTTTTGTTGTGCCAGCTTTTAAGCTGAGCATGATACTGCTTTAGACTTGGCGTGATATAGGAATCTGATTATCCTGTTCATTAATTCCTTAATCCATTGGTTTTTCAATCTATCAACATTCTCGTCAACCTTTAGTTCCTAGTGTCAACCGAAATATTGCCATTTCTTGTATTCTTGTGTAAAACCTATACTGTCTCCCATCTATCTGATAGTTTAATCACTGTTATTTGTTTTATTTTTTTAGCTCACCCGCTCAAGGTGAGCTATTGTGATCGCTTTTTGTCCGGCGTCTGTCCGTCCGTCCATCCATCTGTCTGTCTGTCTCTCTGTCTGTCTGTATGTCTGTCTGTCGGTAGGTCGGTCGGTCGGTCCGTCCGTCCGTCCGTCCGTCCGTCTGTTCTTACAAAATGGGTTTATGTGGCTTCTTTTAGGTACAGAAGGGTTTTGTGTGGCAAAATGGGTTTGTGTGGCTCACTCACAAACCCATTTTTCTGTTAGTACAGAGGGGTTCAGGGGGACTAGAAAAATCAAATAAAAAAAAGACACATAAATTTATGTCCATCACCTTGGACATCCTTGGACATGGATGTCCAGGATTATGAGGCTAAACTTTGAGATTATGGGGCTGAGCCACATAAATTTAACTGGCTGTCCTGGGGCTGAATGCTGCAGTAGGAAAAAGTCCCTCTATGTGAGGAGCTAGACCCATAAGATGTATCAGTGCACTATAAAGAAAGTTCTGTTCTACCTTTAGAGGGCTAGATATCACAACCTCTGGTAGCCACATAAGTTTAGACAAAGATGGTTTCGTACAGACAGCCTTTATGTGGCTGATGTCCAAAGTTTGTGTGGCTAGCCACATTAGATGTACAGATTTGTGTGTCTTATAGCCACATAAACCGTTAGCCACATAAAAATTTTAGCCCCATAAAATATGGACAGGTGCAGCCACACAAACCCAAAATGTGGGTCCGTCCGTCTGTCTGTCTGTCTGTCAACAATTTCTTCAAATGACATCTCCTCTGAAACCACAATGCCAATTTTAAAACTAGAGCGAGCAGTCGATGGCAAGCCATCGCAAATCCCCACACTTTTGCCACACAGCAGATGTGACCTTTTGACCCCTTGAGATGGACCCTTTGGGCGGAGCCAACTATAACGTCACTCTCGCATGCCTTCATCATGTAAGGAAGTCATGTAGCAAATATGGTTGCATTCCAGCCAGTGGTTAAGGAGGAGATAGCGTGACGGATGGATGGACAGACAGACAGACAGATGGAGGCATTCACAATATCCCCCAATGCTTTCTTTGAAAGCGTGGGGATAATAAAAAATCCATCAATAAATGTAGTCACTAGAGTGATGACAATGTTTTTTAAAAATAGCCACAGTGACCTTGACCATGAGGTCATGACCTTGAAAGTCAAGCCGCTCGTGATATTGTCATAAGGAACATTTGTGTGAAGCTATATTGAAATCAATCAAGAAATGTAGGCGCTAGAGCGATGACAAAGTTTTTCTAAAAATAGGCACAGTGACCTTGAAAGTCGAACTCGCTCAGGAACATTTGTGTGAAGTTATATTGAAATCGGACAAGAAATGTAGGCACTTGAACGATGACAAAGTTTTGTCTAAAAATAGGCACAGCGACCTTGACCTTGAAAGTCTAACTCCCTCAAGATATTGTCATAAGGAACATTTGTGTGAAGTTATATTGAAATTGGACAAGAAATGTAGGCCCTAGAGCTATGACAAAGCTTTTCTGGCAAAGTTATATTGAAATCGGTGAAGAAATGTCGGCGCTAGGGCGATAGCGTGTGCTAGAGCGATGACAAAGCTTTTCTAAAAATAGCCACAGTGAGCTTGACCTTGAAAGTCAAACACACTCGAGATATTGTCAAAAGGAACACTTGTGTGAAATTATATTGAAATTGGTCAAGAAATGTAGGCGCTAGAGCGATTACAAAGTTTTTCTAAAAATAGCTAGTGACCTTTACCTTGAGGCCACGACCTTGAAAGTTGACTTCGCTCGAGATATTTTCATAAGGAACATTTGTGTGAAGTTATATTGAAATCGGTGAAGAAATGTAGGAGCTAGGGCGATAGCGTGACTTTTGCAGTGAAGTTACAATGGCAGACATGACCTTTTGACCCCTTGAGATGGCCCCTTTGGGTGGAGCCAACTATAACTTCCTCTCGCACGCCCTCACCATGTAAGGAAGTCATGTGGCAAATATGATTGCATTCTGGTCCACAGTACCCTCGACGTGTGGGGATAATAATTTCACAGGAACTTTCCTTGGGTGACCCTCTACCAAAATTGCTAAAATGGTTCCGCTCCGCTGAACAAAAAGGCCACCAGAGCTAAAAATAGAAAAGCCTTCAAACGACATCTTCTCCTAGGCTAATGGTTTGATTTCGAAGTAATTTCACAGGAATGTTCCTTGGATGACCCTCTACCAAAATTGCTAAAATTGTTCCGCTCCGCTGAACAAAATGGTCGGGAGAGCTAAAAAATTTAAAAAACCTTTAAAGGACATCTCCTCCTAGGCTAATGGTTCGATTTCAAAATAATTTCACGGGCATATTTACTAGGTGACCCTGTACCAAAATTGCTGAAATGGTTCTGTTCCCCTGGAAAAAAATGGCCGCCAGAGCTAAAAATAGAAAAACCTTCAAATGACATCTCTTTCTAGGCTAATGGTTCGATTTCAAAATAATTTCACAGAACTGTTCCTTGGATGACCCTCTACCAAAATTGCTAAAATAGTTCCGCTCCACTGAAAAAAATGGCCACCAGAGCTAAAAATTGAAAAACTCTACCAAAATTGCTGAAATGGTTCTGCTCAGCTGAACAAAATGGCCCCCAGAGCTAAAAATAGAAAAAAACCTTTAAACGGCATATCCTCCCAGGCTAATGGTTCGATTTCAAAATTATTTCACAGGAATGTTCCTTGGATAACCTTTTACCAAAATTGCTAAAATAGTTCCAATCCGCTGAACAAAATGGCCACCAAAGCTAAAAATTGGAAAACCTTAGAAAAACCTTTAAAGGAGATCTCCTCCTAGGCTAATGGTCTGATTTCAAAATTATTTCACAGGAATATTTATTAGGTGACCCTGTACCAAAATTGCATAAATGTTTCGGATCTGCTGAACAAAATGGCCACCAGAGCTAAAAATAGAAAAAAAAATTAAACGACATCTCCTCCTGGGCTGATGGTCCGATTTCAAAATAATTTCACAGGATTTGGATGACCCTCTACCAGAATTGTTAAAATGGTTCCGCTCCACTGAATAAGATGGCCACCAGAGCTAAAAATAGAAAAGCCTTTAATCGACATCACCTCCTAGGCTTATGGTCCGATTTCAAAATAATTTCACAGGAATGTTCCTTGGGTGACCATCTACCAGAATTGCAAAAATGGTTCCACACCACTGAACAAAATGACCACAAGAGCTAAAAAAAGAGAAACCAGAATTGCTAAAATGATTTCACTCGGCTGAACAAATGGACCGCCAGAGCTAAAATAGAAAACACCTTTAAACTACAACTCCTCCTAGGCTAATGGTCTACAAAACTGCTAAAATGGTTCTGCTCTACTGAACAAAATGGCCAGCAGAGCCAGAGTCAGTGGCGCAATTTCAAACCCACTTCACAGAAATGCTTCTCTTTTATTTTTGCACGAAACAATTGATTAAACGGTATGGCTCATCTTAGGTCTGTTCCATTGAAACATCCCATCTCATAGTATTATGACCCCCTACCGGAGGGGAGGAAGACATTGTTTTTGGTGCTGATACCGTTTGCGTCGGTGTCGGCATAGCCTGTTTGAAGCATTATATCTCCTGAACCTATGGATGGATTTTGACCAAACTTGCAAAGACACATCACTAGGATAAGGGAAAACAGTCATTAGGTCATGATGACCTTGACCTCATTTTCAAGGTCACAGCGATCCAAAAACTGCCATTTTGGGCCAAAAAGGGCTTGTCTACTCTCAATCTCGTTAACGAATTGATTAATTTTAATCAAACTTGGTACGATACATCATTACAACAAACCACAGATTTGATTAGATTTTGGTGACCTTGATCTCATTTTCAAGGTCACAGCGACCCAAAAACTGTCATTTTTGGGCCAAAAATGGCTTGTCTGCAATCTGTCTCGTTAACAAATCGATTAATTTTCGTCAAACTTGGTACAATATATCATTACAACATACCACAGATTTGCTAAGAAATTGGTGACCTTGACCTCATTTTCAAGGTCAAAGTGATTAGATTTTCGTGACCTTGACCTTTTTACAAAGTCACAGCGCCCCAAAGACAGACACTGCACTCTACCTCATTAACAAATCAATTAATTATAGTCAAACTTGGTACAATATATCAATACAACATACCACAGACCAGGGCTCGAAAAACTGAAGAATCCAAATCGGTCCAGCCCGATTTCGCCAAAAATTACGGAAATTTCCGAACCGGTTTCGGTAATTTCTGTAAACGTCCTTGGTGATTTGCAATTTCAAAATGTGTTATTAGCGTAACGAATGACATTCCAATATTGCTCTTACACTTGTTCAATGAATATGAGCACCAGTATCTCAATTAAAAACAGCAATTATTGCTCACATCGTTCAGGTTTCATCTACTTTCATTTCATTTTCTACGCCAGGTTTCATCTACTTTCATTTCATTTTCTAGGCCAGGTTTCATCTACTTTCATTTCATTTTCTAGGCCAGGTTTCATCTACTTTCATTTCATTTTCTACGCCAGGTTTCATCTACTTTCATTTCGTTTTCTACGCCAGATTTCATCTACTTTCATTTTCCCAATATCCGGGTCACTCAGTAAACAACTGGCGTGGTGCAGTCAAAGACCAGTTCGATGGTCACTATATTCTTTTCCTTTAAAATATTTCTCTTATTTCACGCATATTTATTTTGCCCAGATCGCTTTGTTTGCAAATGGCGACCGATATTGCAGCCATATGGTCGGAAAATGACGTCATACGGTTTCCGATTACACAATATACATTAATGCAGTCAAGGACGAAACACTCACCTGTTTTATGGCATTGATTTTAGCAGAGCGTATTTCTTTAAAAAAAAAAAAATTGTTTTGAACAGGTTAATAAATCGAAAAACATTTCTTTAAAAAAAATTCGTTTTGAACAGGTTAATAAAATCGAAAAACATTTCTTTAATCTCGAACTAAAACGTGGCCGAACGAGAGTCATTGAAAACCTTACATGGCCGAACCGAGTTCTAAAGAATATAAATACATATTTCACCATTACACAAGTCTACTACCCGTATCCTGAAACAAATCACTTTGTCTACAAATGGCGACCGATATTGAAGCTACTTGATCGGAAAATGACGTCATGTAGTTTCATTAGCTCACCTGAGCCGAAGGCTCATGTGAGGTATTAGTATACCACGAGCCGTCGTCCGTCGTCGTCGCCGTCGTCCACACTTTCAAAGAAGTATATCTCCGGAACCAGTGGGCCAATCTTGATCAAATTTCATGTGAAGCATTATCAGGTAGGGGGAAAGACTGCATACTGTTTTCGGGCAGATCGGATTGGAACTCTGGTTGCCATGGCAACAAATAGCTCCCATAGACTTAACATAGGAAAAAGTTTGTCATCACTCTAGCTCCGTCAATTTTTTTCTGATTGTCTTCATTCTTGCAGATAACGAGGACAGGCATGAAATCTCGATCAAGTTCGATTTTGGGCTGAATCGGATTATTCACTCAGGAGTTACGTGCCCTTGAGCGTTGAAAAAATTGCCTATTGACTTAACATGGGGAAAATGTTGTCATCACCGTAGCTGCTTCAATTATTTTCAGATTGGCTTTATTCTTGCAGATAACCAGCACAGCCATGAAATCTCGGTCAAGTTCGATGACTGGCAGAATCGGATCATTCACTTAGGAGTTACCTGCCCTTGTGTGTTTTTGCATTAGGGTTAATGGGAATTAGGAAAAAGCTTGTCATCACTCTAGCTCCGTCAATTTTTTTCTGATCGACTTCATTCTTGCAGATAACGAGGACAGGCATGAAATCTCGATCAAGTTCGATTTTGGGCTGAATCGGATTATTCACTCAGGAGTTACGTGCCCTTGAGCGTTGAAAAAATTGCCTATTGACTTTACATGGGGAGAATGTTGTCATCACCGAAGCTGCTTCAATTATTTTCAGATTGGCTTTATTCTTGCAGATAACCAGCACAGCCATGAAATCTGGGTCAAGTTCTATAACTGGCAGAATCGGATCATTCACTTAGGAGTTACCTGCCCTTGTGTGTTTTTGCATTAGGGTTAATGGGAATTTCAAAAATGTATATCTTAAAGACTACTTGGCCAACTTTGATCAAATTTCATGTGTCGCATTATTGGGCAAGTGGAAAGGCTTCATTAGGTTTTCAGGCAGATCTGAGTGGAACTCTGGTTGCCATGGCAACATCTAGCTCCCATAGACTTCACATAGGAAAAAGCTTGTCATCACTCTAGCTCCGTCATTTTTTTTCTGATCGACTTCATTCTTGCAGATAACCAGTACAGGCATAAAATCTCGGTCAAGTTCGATTTTTGGCCAAATCAGATAATTCACTCAAGAGTTACGTCCCCTTGAGCGCCCGAAAAATTGCCTATCGACTTAACATGGGGAAAATGTTGTCATCACTGTAGCTGCTTCAATTTTGTTCGGATTGGCTTCATTCTTACAGATAACCAGCACAGCCATGAAATCTCGGTCAAGTTCGATAATTGGCAGAATTGGATCATACACTTAGGAGTTACCTGCCCTTGTGCATTTTTAGCTCACCTGAGCCGAAGGCTCATGTGAGGTATTAGTATACCACGAGCCGGCGTCCGTCGTCCACACTTTCAACGAAGTATATCTCTGGAACCAGTGGGCTGGCCTTGATCAAATTTCCTATGAACCATCATCAGGTAGGGGGAAAGGCTGTATTAGGTTTTCGTGCAGATCGGATGAGAACTCTGGTTGCCACAGCAACAAAGAGCTCCCATAGGCTTAACATAGGAAAAAGCTTGTCATCACTCTAGCTCCGTCAATTTTTTTCTGATCGACTTCA
The DNA here is from genome assembly GCA_963580285.1 of Lucinisca nassula. Lineage (NCBI taxonomy): Eukaryota > Metazoa > Mollusca > Bivalvia > Lucinida > Lucinidae > Lucinisca > Lucinisca nassula. Next base: position 32,069,594 of record OY757027.1, on the reverse strand, counting down.
TTCTTGCAGATAACGAGGACAGGCATGAAATCTCGATCAAGTTCGATTTTGGGCTGAATCGGATTATTCACTCAGGAGTTACGTGCCCTTGAGCGTTCTTAACATAGGAAAAAGCTTGTCATCACTCTAGCTCCGTCAATTTTTTTCTGATCGACTTAATTCTTGCAGATAACGAGGACAGGCATGAAATCTCGATCAAGTTCGATTTTGGGCTGAATCGGATTATTCACTCAGGAGTTACGTGCCCTTGAGCGTTGAAAAAATTGCCTATTGACTTAACATGGGGAGAATGTTGTCATCACCGTAGCTGCTTCAATTATTTTCAGATTGGCTTTATTCTTGCAGATAACCAGCACAGCCATGAAATCTGGGTCAAGTTCTATAACTGGCAGAATCGGATCATTCACTTAGGAGTTACCTGCCCTTGTGTGTTTTTGCATTAGGGTTAATGGGACTTTCAAAAATGTATATCTTAAAGACTACTTGGCCAACTTTGATCAAATTTCATGTGTCGCATTATTGGGCAAGTGGAAAGGCTTCATTAGGTTTTCAGGCAGATCTGAGTGGAACTCTGGTTGCCATGGCAACATCTAGCTCCCATAGACTTCACATAGGAAAAAGCTTGTCATCACTCTAGCTCCGTCAATTTTTTTCTGATCGACTTCATTCTTGCAGATAACCAGTACAGGCATAAAATCTCGGTCAAGTTCGATTTTTGGCCAAATCAGATAATTCACTCAAGAGTTACGTCCCCTTGAGCGCCCGAAAAATTGCCTATCGACTTAACATGGGGAAAATGTTGTCATCACTGTAGCTGCTTCAATTTTGTTCGGATTGGCTTCATTCTTACAGATAACCAGCACAGCCATGAAATCTCGGTCAAGTTCGATAATTGGCAGAATTGGATCATACACTTAGGAGTTACCTGCCCTTGTGCATTTTTAGCTCACCTGAGCCGAAGGCTCATGTGAAGTATTAGTATACCACGAGCCGGCGTCCGTCGTCCGTCGTCCACACTTTCAACGAAGTATATCTCTGGAACCAGTGGGCTGGCCTTGATCAAATTTCCTATGAACCATCATCAGGTAGGGGGAAAGGCTGTATTAGGTTTTCGTGCAGATCGGATGAGAACTCTGGTTGCCACAGCAACAAAGAGCTCCCATAGGCTTAACATAGGAAAAAGCTTGTCATCACTCTAGCTCCGTCAATTTTTTTCTGATCGACTTCATTCTTGCAGATAACGAGGACAGGCATGAAATCTCGACCAAGTTCGATTTTGGACTGAATCGGATTATTCACTCAGGAGTTACGTGCCCTTGAGCGTTCTTAACATAGGAAAAAGCTTGTCATCACTCTAGCTCCGTCAATTTTTTTCTGATCGACTTCATTCTTGCAGATAACGAGGACAGGCATGAAATCTCGATCAAGTTCGATTTTGGGCTGAATCGGATTATTCTCTCAGGAGTTACGTGCCCTTGAGCGATGAAAAAATTGCCTATTGACTTAACATGGGGAGAATGTTGTCATCACCGTAGCTGCTTCAATTATTTTCAGATTGGCTTTATTCTTGCAGATAACCAGCACAGCCATGAAATCTGGGTCAAGTTCTATAACTGGCAGAATCGGATCATTCACTTAGGAGTTACCTGCCCTTGTGTGTTTTTGCATTAGGGTTAATGGGACTTTCAAAAATGTATATCTTAAAGACTACTTGGCCAACTTTGATCAAATTTCATGTGTCGCATTATTGGGCAAGTGGAAAGGCTTCATTAGGTTTTCAGGCAGATCTGAGTGGAACTCTGGTTGCCATGGCAACATCTAGCTCCCATAGACTTCACATAGGAAAAAGCTTGTCATCACTCTAGCTCCGTCAATTTTTTTCTGATCGACTTCATTCTTGCAGATAACCAGTACAGGCATAAAATCTCGGTCAAGTTCGATTTTGGGCCGAATCGGATTATTTGCCTTGGAGTTACCTGCCCTTGAGCATAAAAAAATACGTTGTGACCACGATAGCAACTTTATTTTTATTCAGATCAGCTTCAAACTTGCAGGTAACGTGGACAGGCATAAAATCTCAGTTAAGTTCGAATTGGAATATTGACCTCGGAGTTACATGACCTTGAGCGACAAAAAATTTGCCCATAGACTTTACATAGGGAAAATGTTGTGACTACGATAGCGACTTGAATTTTTTTCAGATCAGCTTCAAACTTGCAGGTAACGAGGACAGACATAAAATCTCGGTTAAGTTCGATTTTGGGCCGAATCGGATTATTTGCCTTGGAGTTACCTGCCCTTGAGCATAAAAAAATACGTTGTGACCACGATAGCAACTTTATTTTTATTCATATCAGCTTCAAACTTGCAGATAACGAGGACAGGCATAAAATCTCGGTTAAGTTCAATTTTGGGCCGAATCGGAATATTGACCTCGGAGTTAGGTGACCTTGAGCGACAAAAAATTTGCCCATAGACTTAATTAGGGAAAATGTTGTGACTACGATAGCAACTTGAATTTTTTTCAGATCAGCTTCAAACTTGCAGGTAACGAGGACAGACATAAAATCTCGGTTAAGTTCGATTTTGGGCCGAATCGGAATATTGACCTCGGAGTTACGTGACCTTGAGAGACAAAAAAATTTGCCCATAGACTTAACGTAGGGAAAATGTTGTGACAGAAATAGCGACTTGAATTTTTAGCTCACCTGAGCCAAAGGCTCCAGTGAGCTGATAGTATACCAAGGCTCCGGAGTCCGTCATCTGTCGTCCGTCCATCCGTCGTCCACACTTTCAATGAAGCATATCTCAGAAGGCAGTCGACCAATCTTGTTTAAATTTAATGTGTAGCACCATTGGGCAAGGGGAAAGGCTGCATTAGGTTTTGGAGCTAGTCTGGTTCATTTGTTCCTTCATTCTTCTTTCTCTCCATATAGAGATAATAGACCAATGTTAAATTTTTAATCAAAGATTTCTCAGGAACTATAAAAGCTAGAAGCATCAAATTTGGTATTCAATAGAATAATGATGACTTATTTTGTGTAAGAGACATTGGGCTTTCTCAGCTTATTTGTTCATCTGTTCTTTCATTCTTCTTTCTCTCCATTTTGACCAATGTTAAATTTTCGTCAAAGATTTCTCAGGAACTATAGAAGCTAGAAGTCTCAAACTTGGAATGCAATGCAATAATGATGACTTATATCCTGTAAGGGTCAATGGGCTGGATTCTATTAGCAGATTTAGTAGTCAAATCTGTGAATTGTTAAAACTTAAGTTCCTCAGGTGAGCGGTTTAGGCTCATTGAGCCTCTTGTTTTAATTCATTCAAGGGTGTAATACACACATGTTTTATGTTATTTGTTTCAATGGAGCATATTTCTTAAATAAAAATATCGTTTAGAATGGGTGAAAAAAGGGCATTTTCCCTCGAAGGCTTAACACGCAATGTTCAGACATGATTGGTGTGGATTGAAAATTGCACTTTTTAAAAAAACAATTTTATATTCAAATACCGGTTCTATAGTAAGCCATAAATTATGACTTGTATAAACAAACTAGCATAATATGTCCTGCATTGATTGACCTAATTTTCTCACCCTTGCCAGCTTACCAATTACGCCTGAGGCCAGTCTTCACGGTTTAATAATTCTGACACACGGCTCAAATTTCGCTGCGATAAGATCAAAGAACCCGACCTGGACTTGTCTGATTTTCACCTAGTTAGGTCTAACACCTTGTGCTCTAGGCGGTTTTTGTATACATGCTTGGATTATCAGTGGCAAAAGGTCAGCTTGTTTTTACAACATAATGATTTAGTGAAAATTTTCAAACCGATTTTTTTCAAATGTTATTGAATTATGGACTGATTTTTGAATAATCTTCTTCTGAAGTCAAAATCGGTTTAATGAAAACAAAATCGGTCCGGAACCGGCAAACCGACATTTTCTCGAGCCCTGCCATAGACTTGATTAGATTTTGGTGACCTTGACCTTTTTTCAAGGTCACAGCCCCCCCCCCCCCCCCCCCCAAAAAAAAAAAACAGTCAATTTTGGGCCAAAAATGGCTTGTCTGCACTCTTAAGGCCAAGGTCTCCCAAAACATGTTCTTTTGGGGCCAAAAAATGGCTTATCTGTAACCTACATCATTTCCGAATTTATGAATGTTGGTCAAAATTGGTACAATATTTAATTACAGTCTACCAAATTTATCTGGTTATCTGTGTTTGTTTTTTAAGGTCACAGGCTCCCGAGAAAACTGTCAGTTTTGGGCCAAAAATGGTTTGTTTGCAGCTTACATTTAGGTGACTTTAACCTAGTTATTAAAGTCAAATGGGTGTTTTAAGATATTTATGGTAGGGGACATTGTTTTCCTCTGAAAACATTTCTAGTTATTGTATGATAGTGGGGTGGTTGGATGAGGCAAAGGTGATGCATATTTCGCGTCACTGGGGCTTCCAACTGATATTGGCTTACACTCTCACAAGGGCATTTTCAGAGTGCATTTTTTCTTATTTTTCAGTGAAAATAAGGCCTGACATTACATGTGAATGGTTTGCAAAGCAGATGATTCACATTTAATGTCAAGCCTTATTTGCTATAAAATAATTTTTTAAAATATCAGAGACTGAGCTGGTGGATAAGAGTGTTGACTCTTAATCATTAAGTCTCTCACTGCTGTGGTTCACATGTGAGACGCCAAGTTCTGCAACAGAAGGTCAGGTGACTTTTTTCCGGGTACTCTGTTTTTCGTCCACCTCTGATTAACAATCAGCTCGATAAAAGTATAATAATCTTGAAAGGGCCATAAAACACCCCCCTCCACCCCACCCCCCTAAAAAATTTAAAAATATATATATCAGATTGTTGTCTGCTCCAGAAATTTATATAGCAGTTATATAACATGACTCAAATGATTTCTTCAGATTCACTCTAAAAATGCATTGTATCTGTTGATGAAATCTGGCTAGCATGATTTGATTATGTGAAACAGACACAGTCTGGAGATATTTTCCAGACACAGTTATGATTAGGTGATAAGTTATCCCTTCTCTTGCTGAATATTCATTTAAGCCACACTCATTTCTGTCTATCAACCAATCAAATTACTTGATGTAATTTATTGCTACAAATTCATAAACTGAATGCCAAACAGTGTAGATCCTGATCAGATGGCTTCTTCAGAAGCCATCTGATCTGGATCTGCACTGTTTTGCAAAGTTAGGGGTTGTCGTGAACAGCAAGATAAGGGTTATTGTACAAAATGGAATCTTCTTCCTTATATATAGCTGGAGTTCATTTCAAAATTTAGGGGTGTAAGGTTGCATTTTCTTCAAAATTTATTAGGAAAATGGCTCAAATTTTAGCAAACAGTGGAGGCCCTGATCAGACGCCGCATCCTGCGGCGTCTGATCTGGGCCAACACTGTTTGCCAGGGTACCCGTTTAGGGGTTTCTGGTACTAAATGGGTTAAACCACATCATGAAAAAAGTGTGTTGTTGCTTTTGAGTTGATTGACTGTCAGTCGACCCAGTTTTTCTGAGCACAGAAGCTTTTTGTTGTTGATGGTCATGTGACTATCACTGATTCGTTGGAAATCCATGTAACAGACATTTATAGGAAATACAGTCCAACCTGTATTAAGCAAGCACCTAAGGGATAACCAAAATGTGCTTCCTTAACCCTTGTGCTGCTGAATATTCATATATGCCACACCCACTACCGATTATCAACCAATCAGATTGCTTGATGCAAATTATTGCAACACATTCACAATCTGAATGGCAAACAATGTAGATCCTGATCAGATGGCTTCATCAGAAGCCATCTGATCTGGATCTACATTGTTTCAAAGATAGGGCATATCCGGGATTAGCAGGACAAGGGTTAAGATAGGTGCTTGCTTAATACAGGTGAATTTTAACACATTTGCCTTTTTGGGGAACTGAATGCCCCCTTGCTTAAGACAGGTTGCTTGCTTAATAGAGGTGGCCACAAAGACAGGTTTTACTGTAGCCACTGTGAGGTCAGAATGTTGCACAAGATGGTTAGACATAGAATCTAGCCAAGAATTTTTTTGTTTGTTTGTTTGTTTGATTTCAGGTTTAACGTCCCCGTCAACACTATAAAGGTGATTTTGGAGACGTTGCTTCCAATTTTGTGGGACTTTTACCCGACATTGAGATAAAATGACATCTCAAGCCCTTCCGCCCAATGAACCAATAGGGTTTATAAGCATGGACTGGCCGACTCACACCGCTTTGCCTGGGCAGGCTTAGATCCTCTAAGCGGTTGACCAGTACTCGTGTGCGGGTCGGTTTCAGCTCTGCGTGGAAGCATCATGCAGCCCATATATTTCTTCAAGCCCCTATGGGCTGGGGCCGTTATCGGCAGGATATAAGTGAAATAATCTTGAAAGGACCCTAAAACACAACCCCCCCCCCCCCCCCCCCCCCCCCACCTAAAAAAACAAAAAACAGAATTGTCATCGCTCCAAGAATTTATATAGCAGTTAAAACAGTTAGCTGACTGAAGTGATTTCTTCAGATTCACTCTAAAAATGCATTGTATCTGTTGATTATGAGAAACAGACACAGTCTTGAGATATTTTCCAGACACAGTTATGATTATGTGATAATAAGTAATTCTTTGAGCCACATCATGAAAACAAATGTGTTGTTGCTTTTGAGTTGATTGTCAGTCCACCTACGGCACCTGGTGTTACTAAGCACAGAAGCTTTCCATTCTTTATGGTCATGTGACTATCACTGATTCCTAGGAAATCCATGTATCAGACATTTATAGGAAATAGCTACACTATTCTTATCACTGCGAGCTCAGGGGCCAGTTTTTCAAAGCATTGTTAGCTTAATAAGCTCGTTAGTGGTCAAATTTTAACTGTTCTAGCAAGTACAATAATGAAAATTTTGGTATTTTTGCTGAAAAAATGTGAGCAGCTTGCTCACAGCTTTTCAGCAAAAATATCAGCATATTTGCCATATTAACTGATCAAATTTTGAATGATAAGTTGACTAATGACGTTGTTAGTTTTGAACAACTGGGCCCAGAATGTTGCATAAGAGGGTTATCCATAAAATCTGGACAAGAATTATGTGTTGGGTTTGGCAAACAGGGTAGACCCAGATCAGAATATGCAGCATGCCCGTCAGGGCTTGGACTTGAGATATCATTTCATCTCAGTGTCTGGTAAAAGTCCCTCAAAATTGGAAGCAATAAGTTTGGGCTGCATGGTGCTTCACCACAGAGCTGACAGCCTGAAACCGACCGCACATGAGTACTGGTAAACCGCTTAGGTTTTAGCCTGCCAAGGAAAAGTGGTGCAAGTCGGATCAGGGCTTGAGATGTCATTTCATCTCAATATCTCGTGAAAGTCCCACAAAAATGACCTAAATCGTGTTGATGGGGCCATAAAACCTCAACACAAACAAAATGCACCTCAACACAAACAAAATGCAGACAACAAGGGCTGTGATCAGACTGTGCAGTCTGATCAGAGTCTTAACTGTGTGCAAGAAGCATCTTTATTTCCCGAAATTCATGTATCTAGGACAGGGCTTCCATGGTCTAGTGGTTAAAATTACTCTCTTAACCCTTGTCCTGCTGATCCTGGATATGCCTTACCTTTCAAACAATGTAGATCCAGATCAGATGGCTTCTGAAGAAGCCATCTGATCAGGATCTACATTGTTTGTCATTCAGATTGTGAATTTGTTGCAATAATTTGCGTCAAGTAATCTGATTGGCTGATAATCAGTAGTGGGTGTGGCATATTTGAATATTCAGCAGGACAAGGGTTAACCCTTTTTGTACCAAATGGAATCTCTTCCTCCTTATATATAGCTGGAGTTCATTTCAAAATTTAGGGGTGTCATGTTGTGTTTTCTTCAAAATTGATTAGGAAAAACGGCTGAACCTTTTGTAAATAGTGGAGGCCCTGATAAGACGCCGCGTTCTGCAGAACGCGGCGTCTGATCTGGGCCTGCACTGTTTGCCAAGGTACTGCTTTAGGGGTTTCTGGTACTAAATGGGTTAATCATTAGGTGTCTCACCACTGCCGGTTTGAGCCTCGCTGGGGTCACATGTGAGATGACAAGTTCAGCAACGGAAGGTCAGGTGATTTTTCTCCAGGGACTCCGGTATTCCCCCACCTCTAGTTAAAGATTGGCTCAGAATGTAATCTTGAAACCGCCTTAAGGGGAATTGGAACACCTGGCAGATTTTTCCGCCATTTTCAAAGGGAGACAACTCTCAGGACTTCCTGTTCACTTTTCTATAAGCTCTGTCCCGCTAAAAAAGGGGTCTTCTCTTAAAGGAAAGAATTTGCTTCTCAGGTGCATATTCTTTCCTTTAAGAGTTGACCGCTATATTATATATGGACATGGGAGACAAAAATACTTTTGCATGAGTTGCCTCCCCTGAAGGTGTTCCCATTCCCCTTAAGACCCCAGAATCCCCCACAAAATAATCTTGGATAAACAGTTTTGTTTGTTTGATTTGTTGTTTAACATCCCCATCAACACTGTATAGGTCATTTTGGAGACGTTGCTTCCAATTTTGTGGGACTTTTACCTGACATTGAGATGAAATGACATCTCAAGCCCTGTCGCCCAATGAAACCAATAGGGTTTATAAACATCTGGACGGTCTGACTCGCACCTGGGCAGGCTTAGATCCTTTAAGTGGTTTACCAGTACTCGTTTGCGGTCAGATTCAGCTCTGCGTGGAAGCATCGTGCAGCCCACGTATTTCTTCAACCCCCGATGGGCGGGGGCAAATTGGACAAACAGTAATGGTCCCTTTGATTGATTATCTTGGAGTTTAATGACATGTCAACACTTATGTGGGTCATTTTGTGTCGTCACAAAGATTTGTTTGTTTGTTTGATTTTAGGTTTAACGTCCCCGTCAACACTGTAAAGGTCATTTTGGAGACGTTGCAGCCAATGGGACTTTACTCCGACATTGAGATGAAATGACATCTCAAGCCCTGCCTCCCAATGAAACCAATAAGATTTATAAACATGGACGGTCCGACTCACAACGCTTTGCCTGGGCAGGCTTAGATCCTTTAAGCGGTTTACCAGTACTCGTGTGCGGTCGGATTTCATCTCTGCGTGGACGCATCGTGCAGCCCATCTATTTCTTAAGTCCCGATGCGTGGGGGCCAGACGTCACAAAAGAAATAGAAGAGACAGCAGAGTGAGTGAGTGTTTGAGTTTTACGTCCTACCAACAGCTAAGGTCATACAGAGACAGGACCTCGGTTTAAAGACTCATCCGAAAGTCTGCAGAAGGCCAGGATAGATCCTTCGACTCCTTGTGATTGAGTGAGTGTTTGAGTTTTACGTCTCACTAACAGCTAAGGTCATACAGAGACAGGACCTCGGTTTAAAGACTCATCCAAAAGTCTGGAGAAAAAGCCCGGGATCGATCCTGTGACCTGTGGTTTACAAGGCGAGTAGCATTACCACCACACCACAGAGGCTTCTAAGACAGCAGAGGAGAGGAAAGTGAGGGATAGAGGGGAGAAAAAAAAATGGAAGTGTAGAAACAGAACAAAATTAAATAACAACATTCCCTGCTGAATGAAAAAAACAACAGGCCAAGGTTTGGCGTACGGTAAGATACATGACACAGGGCCTGACAAATCCAAATTGCCACCACTTGCCCGTCAATCCACAGAATCTTGAAAATAGCTTGGTATTACAATATTTCTTGTATATTCTATACATGGAATAAAAATTCACTTGCCCAGCTACAAATTGGACTTTTGTTTGTTTGTTTGTTTGATTTGAGGTTTAACGTCCCCGTCAACACTGTAAAGGTCATTTTGGAGACGTTGTTTCCAATTTTGTGGGACTTTTACCCGACATTGAGATGAAATGACATCTCAAGCCCTGTCGCCCAATGAAACCAATAGGGTTTATTAGCATGGACGGTCCGCCTCGCACCGCGGTTCCTGGACAGGCTTAGATCCTCTAAGCGGTTTACCAGTACTAGTGTGCGGGCCGGATTCAGCTCTGCGTGGAAGCATCATGCAGCCCATATATTTCTTCAAGCCCCTATGGGTGGGGGCTAAACAAATTGGATTTGTCCTGGGCAGCTGGGCATTGGATTTGTCAGGCATGACACCTTTGCCTCTTTGGCCCCGCCAAATAGATGGGCTGTATGATGCTTCTATGCAGAGCTTAAACCGACCCGCACACGAATACTGGTAAACCGCTTAGACAAGGCAAAGTGGTGCGAGTTGGCCGGTCCATGCTTATAAACCCCATTGGTTTCATTGAGTGGCAGGGCTTGAGATGTCATTTCATCTCAGTGTTGGGTAAAAGTCCCAAAGAATTGGAAGCAGTGTCTCCAAAATGACCTTTACAGTGTTGACAGGGATGTTAAACCTCAAATCAAACAAACAAAAAATGGAAGTGTAGAAACACAACAAATAACAACATTCCCTGCTGAAAGGACAACAGGCCATGGTTTGCACATCAGTTAGATGCCCCAGTGACATACAGTAAGATACATGACACCTCTGCCTCACCCAACCACCCACAGTAATGGCTCCAGCTGGCTCTGTCACTGATTGTATTGTTAACCCTTAAGATGCCAAGAAAAAACTACATCTGAAAATGTCTGCTTATGTCTTCTGCCAAGAGCAAATCAGCTACTTGCTTCTGCTGAATCTTCTTGCAAACTTTTTAAAAATATTTTTTTCATACAGGCAAACAGTGTGGACCCTGATCAGACTGCTCCTAGAGGAGCAGTCTGATCTGGGTCCACACTGTTTGCAAAAATGACTTTTAAAGTAACCGGCAGACGGCAATTGTCCTGATTTGGCATTTCATGGGTTAAACTTTGTATTGGAAATTGTCCATATCTAATCTGTAGCCTGATATCTATTATGTCTGCGTGTGACCAGGCATTGTGAGGATAAATTGGTTGACCTTTCTTTCCTGAGAAACAAGAAATAATCAGGCGGATTAGAATATTAGCTTGCTACCTATGTACATGTCTGGTAAGCTTGTGAATTTAACACAAAGTCCTATTGGGTAATGTAAAAAATTTGCGACACTAACTATATTCTGCAATCATATTTTGTCTGAAACATAACGTATCATGTAACGTCACTTTTTATTGGTTTTATGCACCTGATCACCCTTTTCATATTTCTGGGCTCGGAGAAATAGATTGGGCTGCATGGTGCTTCCACGCAGAGCTGAAACCAACTGCATATGAGTACTGGTAAACCACTTGGTCTGCCCAGGCAAAGTGGTCCAAGTAGGACCGGCCCGTCCATGGATATAAACTTGATCAGTTTCATTTGGCAGCAGGGCTTGAGATGTCATTTCATCTCAGTGTCAGGTAAAAGTCACACAAAATATGAAGCAATGTCTTCAAAATGACCTATATAGTGTTGAGGGGGATGTTAAACCTCAAATCAAACTAAAAATCTATTTGGGACAAATAGAGCAATTTTTGAACAAAATAAGTGAACAAGTTGTACTGAAACGGGGATAATTGAATTGAAAAATTGTCATTTGGTAGGTAAATTGTTTTTTTTGGGTTGCAAATTCTGTTTTGTGGCTCCTGTAACACAATTTGCAACTGTAAAAATTATGATTTGCTTCCACTAACCCATTGTATGCAGGAAACCCCTAAAGGGGTACCTTGGCAAACAGTGCAGACCTAGATCAGACAGCCTTGGCAAACAGTGCAGACCTAGATCAGACACCGCAAAATGCGGCGTCTGCTCAGGGCCTGCACTATTTGCTAACAGAATTTTCCATCAAAAATAGAATAAAAACAAATAATTAGGCCTGAGACCCCTTATATGGCAAATGGACTTGTCCAACATACAGCAATGGAAGAGTCCACACGTATACAATGGGCTAATGACAATTTTGAAGACCATGCTGCTGCCATTCCCTAATTTTCTTGTGACATGCTTAGCGACAGATAAGGTGTGTGTGTGTCATATGGAGACCGGACCTCAGTTTAAAGATTCATCCGAAAGTCTGGAGAAACCGGGGTCGTATTTTAGCCGGGGTTGAAAATATGACCCCTGGTTTATGAGGTGCATAGCATACCGCTTCTACAGACAAGGTTGGTATTTTTATTTTGGGATATTTAACTTTTTTGTACCAAATGGAATCTTCCTCCTTATATATAGCAGGAGTCCATTTCAAAATTTAGGGGTGTCAGGTTGTGTTTTCTTCAAGATTGTTTTTGGAAAATGGCTAAACTTTTTGCAAATAGTGTAGGCCCTGATCAGACGCCACGTTCTGTGGCGCCAGATCTGGGTCTGCACTGTTTGCCAGGGTACCCGTTTTGGGGTTTCTGGTACCAAATGGGTTAAAAGATAATTTTCTTTCTTTCTCCACATAAGCCTAGGTAGTGGGTATTGATTTGAACTGCCTCGGCGAGGCTGTTCAAATGAATACCCACAACATAGGTTTTTATAGAGAATTTACAAAAATTATCCTTCCATTATCACCAAATACCCTTCGTAGTCGTTTCATTGGACATGATCTCATTAAATTTTGTTTTTCAGGTTGGTCCTTCTACGTATGTATAGCTGGTACCCTGCTCGTTTTTGTATGTTCAGTGGTGTCGGTCGGAGCGGAGCGGGCAACATCCAGCCGGAAAGTTGAGGAGGAAGTTTTAGAAGGAAAAGCATTGATCTGTGTCATGGCTTAACCCGTCAGTAACAACCAGCAGACGACATTTTTGAATATTTGTTTCTTATTTTTCAGCGAAAATAAGGCTTGATATTACACCACAACCTCATTATAACACGGTGTATTATAACACGGTTATGGATATAATATGGTTTCAAGATGGATCCCAAAAATGTATAGATTATATAGAAAAATGACCATAAATGGTCATTTTTCTATATAATCTATCCATTTTTGTTTGGATATAACACGGTTGTTTAACTAAAATGGTTTCTGCTTTAGACCCCATAAATAGTGTTATAAAGAGGTTTGGGTTTACATGTGAATGGTCTGTCTAGTAGACGATTCACATGAACTGTCTAGCCTTTTTTCTCTGTGAAAAAGTAAGAAAAAAAATATGACAGTCATCTGCTTCAGAATTTTCCATTGTGTTTGACAGTTTATAGTGAATGGACAGGCCACCAAGCCAAGGGAGGATACTGCGGTGGTGTTAGACACCATTTAGAAATTGACTTCGGTAGTGGGAAAACCAGTTACTGATTCCAGAAATAGTCTCCCTTTGATATAGAGGCACCATGATGGCATTTTCGAAGTTTTTTTTTTTCATATTTTCTGGCGAAAATAAGGCTTGACATTACGTGTGAATAACCTGTCATGTCATTTCTAGTCTCATTTTCATCGAAAAATTGTGAAAAAAAATAGATTGGGTCAGCTTTAGAATGTTAATCAGCATTGTCTGGGTTCATTAGTTGTTGAGTCTGATGCCAGAGATTTGTGAAAATTTACCGAATGTACAAGCATTCATTTTTTCACTGCCAACTTATACATGTTATATATACTTGTACATACATTTAATTACATTATTTTGTACAACACACACAAACCTCTATAAAACACAGTTCATCAAAACAAGTTTTTGGATATAATACTGTTTGAAGATGGATCCAAACATTATACAGAGGACCCTCGTTATATCGACAGTATTTGTTCCCTATTATTGTGCCGGTATAAAGAATTTTCCGCTATAAAGAATCCCAGTTAGGAGTATGGTAGGCTATCAAAGGCCCATTCCCCATTATTACACCAAGAAACAAATGTTAAAGACATTTGTTAGAATCGCCTCGATGAGGCGATTCTAACAAATATCTTTGACATTTGTTTCTTGGAGTATTAGATTACAAGACCCTTTCATGACAATGGACTCAATTTGTGCATCTCAAACCCAAAGGAAGCCTTCGCCGCTCGGAACCAATGCTAAGCCTTTAGCTAAGTAGCCATTCCATTCAAATTGCCGTTATAACGAGTTTTGCCGTTATAACAAATGTCGCTATAAGGAGGGTTGACTGTAATAGTAGCTGCAGGTAAGATTGACTAGGTGGAGCAATCGTTTGCACCTGCAAATGTTCTGTTAAGAAAAAAAAAGGTAAACCAAGTCACCCCATTATGTGAATTCAACTGTAACAAAAACAAAGCTGTTGTGTATATATGGTCATTGGGTCCGCTTGCAGAAAGCATGCAAAAGGCAATCTACCGAATCTTCTAGTGGACTCAGTGAATTTGACATATATTGACAATACCTGAATAGCTCTGCCTGTTCAATTTTATCAGCAACTACTATACAGATTATATAAATATAGACAAATGACTACAGGTGGTCATTTTTTTATACAATTTTCTTTTAGATATACCGTATTCGCCCTAATTACCGCACATGCTCCTATAAGCGCACACCAAAGCTATTTTTGAAAAAAAAAATGCATAAGCGCACACCTTACAGTAACCTCCCATTGAAGCTTTCACAGGAAATCTATAAAAAAAACTTACCGTTATTTCTTCAACAGTGAAGGCAAAGCAACTGCATTTCTGTCAAATTAATTCGACATCTCTAATACACACTTGCGAAACTTGCGAAGCGGGAAACAAGACAGTTCAACTGCCAAGACAGTTACCCAAAATGATTTGTGTGCGCTTAATAGGTCGATTTTTCACAACGATTTTTTTACACAATTTTGAAAAAACTAAGCGCACAGTGCGACAATTAGGGCGAATACGGTATGTGGATTTAACACAATTGTTTAACCCATTGCATGCAGAAAACCCCTAAATGGGTCCAGACAGGGAAGAATCTCCTTGATGAGGAGCTGCACAGACATCTGAGTCCTTGTTGAACACACATGCTCAAGACCTCTTTTCGCTTGGTGGCGCCCAATTTATTGCATTTTGTGCTATGGTTATGTCAGTTCTTGCTTCCTTTTACTGCAGATTTAAGTTATTGTTAATTATTCTCTCAATTCCATTATGTATGTTGGGATAATTACATGTACATACAACTACAGTGAATTCTGCTATTAAGACTACCTATAATTGCACGACCCGCAGAAAAAGCAACCGACTGAAGTCGGTTTTTTCTAAGAGTGCCCTAAAATCACCGTGTCATTCTGTCATTCTGTCATTCTGTCAATCTGTCAGTCTGTCAGTCTGTCATTCTGTCTGTCCGTAACCCGTTTGTGAAAATTGGTGATAGTGACTTAACCGCTTGGAATATTTAAACAATTTTTGGCATACTGATAGATATCAATGAGATCTAACCAATGAACTTACTAAATATTACATTCCATTTAGTATAGCCTCGCTGAGGCGAAAAATGTGAAAATTTTCGAACATTTTTGAACTGCTTCTCCTCGGAAACCGTTCGGCCGATTGAAGTCAAATTTCATATGGAGCCTCTATGGGATGGGGGAAACCAAAATTTGCTCATGGGGTCAAGGTCACATGACCAAAATGGCCGCCAAGCCATATATGGTTTGTCTGTCTGTCCGTCCGTAACCCGTAAGTGAAAATTGGTGATAGTGACTTAACCCCTTGGAATATTTAAACAATTTTTGGCATACTGACAGATATCAATGAGATCTAACCAATGAACTTGAGAAATATTACATTCCATTTAGTATAGCCTCGCCGAGGCGAAAAATGTGAAAATTTTCGAAATGCTTCTCCTAGGAAACCGTTGGGCCGATTGAAGTCAAATTTCATATGGAGCCTCTATGGGATAGGGAAACCAAAATTTGCTCATGGGGTCCAGGTCACATGACCAAAATGGCCGCCAAGCCATATATGGTAAAAACCCTTCAAAAATAGTCTTCTCCAGAACCACTGGACAGATTTCCACGAAACTTGATAAATAGCATCTGGGATGTAGGCCTATCATAAATTGCTAAAATGGTGACCCTGGGTTGACCTTGACCTTCTTTGGGTCCGTCCGTAACCCGTTTGTGAAAATTGGTGATAGTGACTTAACCGCTTGGAATATTTAAACAATTTTTGGCATACTGATAGATATCAATGAGATCTAACCAATGAACTTACGAAATATTACATTCCATTTAGTATAGCCTCGCCGAGGCGAAAAATGTGAAATTTTTCGAACATTTTTGAACTGCTTCTCCTCGGAAACCGTTGGGCCGATTGAAGTCACATTTCATATGGAGCCTCTATGGGATGGGGGAAACCAAAATTTGCTCATGGGGTCAAGGTCACATGACCAAAATGGCCGCCAATCATTATATGGTTTGTCTGTCTGTCCGTCCGTAACCCGTTTGTGAAAATTGGTGATAGTGACTTAACCGCTTGGAATATTTAAACAATTTTTGGCATACTGATAGATATCAATGAGATCTAACCAATGAACTTGCGAAATATTACATTCCATTTAGTATAGCTTCGCCGAGGCGAAAAATGTGAAAATTTTCGAACTGCTTCTCCTCGGAAACCGTTGGGCCGATTGAAATCAAATTTCATATGGAGCCTCTATGGGATGGGGGAAACCAAAAATTGCTCATGGGGTCCAGGACACATTACCAAAATGGCCGCCAAGCCATATATGGTCTGTCTATCTGTCCGTCCGTAACCCGTTTGTGAGAATTGGTGATAGTGACTTAACCGCTTGGAATAGTTAAACAATTTTTGGGATACTGATAAATATCAATGAGATCTTATCAATGAACTTGAGAAATATTACATTCCATTTAGTACAGCCTGGCCGAGGCGAAAAATGTGAAAATTTTCGAACTGCTTCTCCTCGGAAATCGTTGGGCCGATTGAAGTCAAATTTCATATGGAGCCTCTACGGGATGGGGGAAACCAAAACTTCCTCATGGGGTCCAGGTCACATGACCAAAATGGCCGCCAAGCAATATTTGGTAAACACCCTTCAAAAATAGTCTTCTCCAGAACCACTGTACAGATTTCCACGAAACTTGATAAATAGCATCTGGAACGTAGGCCCATCATAAATTGCTAAAATGGTGACCCTGGGTTGACCTTGACCTTCTTTGTGCCTAGGTCAAACTTTGACACATATGCTTTTGTGTTGGATTTTATCCTGCAAACGATTTAGAATACAGTACTAAAGTATAAGATATATTTTTGCTCCTTACGATAAGGCGCATTTATTGGGGGAACCGTTTTATGTCCAGGTCACATGACCAAAATGGCCGCCATACCCATATATGGTAACACTCATAAAGCTAAAAGCATCCGGCGGGTCGTGCACTTCAGCTGAAGCACTGGTTAACCCTTAAAATGCCAAGAAAAATTAAATCTGAAAATGCCGTCTGCTTATAATGTCGTCTGCAAAATGTTCTTGCAAACTTT
Source organism: Lucinisca nassula (assembly GCA_963580285.1). Lineage (NCBI taxonomy): Eukaryota > Metazoa > Mollusca > Bivalvia > Lucinida > Lucinidae > Lucinisca > Lucinisca nassula. Next base: position 32,052,253 of record OY757027.1, on the reverse strand, counting down.
TTAAAAATATTTTTGCATACAGGCAAACAGTGTGGACCCAGATCAGACTGCTCCTCTAGGAGCAGTCTGATCTGGGTCCACTCTGTTTGCAAAAATGAGTTTTGATTAGTAACCGGCAGACGACAAAACAGACGACAGTTGTTGTGATTGGCGCATTATGGGTTAAGACAAATTATGCTTTTAAAAGCATATTTAGAAGGTTTAAGGTACATTTTCTTAGTGTTTTCTACATCCAGGAGACCACCTTTGGGACTGTTCAAAAGTGAACCTTTGATAAAAAAGGTTTTCTTACGATGCTTCAGTAGCTCAGTTGGCTACACATCTGACTGGTCTTATGAAAACACGCCTATTCAAATATATTGAAAATTTTAGCACCAAAAATGATAATTTTTACATAAAAAATTCTGATATTTTTCGCATTTCTGCTTGAAACCTAGATTGTTGGGACAACATTAGAACTGCCTCAATGTTTTTAAGCAGAAACAAAAAAAATAATGTATACCCCTGTAAACTACAATTTTACTATATAGGGGGTCAAAATTATATGGTCACGTTTTCGTGATTTGATGATGTGGTTGACCTATGGCTCCGGAGTCAGTAACATTATTGGAGATTGATCATGAAATTCTTTTCTGTGGTCATCCTCTCCCGTATTATGATGGAAAGTTTCGTAGATGTTGTTTTAGCTACTTTTGTAGGGTTGGCAACATTCTTTTGTGGAGATTGATCATGAAATCTTGTCTACGGTCATTCTCTCCCTTCACTTGTTTCACATGATTTAACAGTTTTGTAGATGTTGTTGTTGCTACTTTTGTAGTGGAGAATATTTTGATGCTTTTTATGTACGTATTTTTTTTTCTTACGTACTTCAGGGATGATAATGGAAGGGGCCCTGTGCAAAAAGGCCCATAGCTTTTCCAAAATGTTCCTCCCTTTGAAAAGCATGGGTCCATATTTTCATGTAAAGAGGAAAGGGAATATAAGAATCTTATATGGGTGTGAGGGGTGGATTGAAAAATCTGTCTCGAGGGACACTGTCCGGCATCACGAGGCTTGCCGAGTGATGCCGGACAGTGCTCCCAAGGGACGGATTTTTCTATCCACCCCTCACACCCATATTGGATTCTTTTTCTTGCATACCTTCCATTTCCATTACGAATTTTTAATGCTGCTGTCACTTCGGTTACCGACGTCTGCCATTTTGTGATGACACAACAGGAATGTTTAGTGACGTCACGCATGACGACGCCGCACATGAGGTTGTAATCAACCAGAGCTTTTATCAAACACGCGATTATATTCGATTTTGGGTCGGAACACCAGGGTCAGAACATAAATTTCTATCCCAGGGTAAAATCATGGATTTCCTTGTCTGGTGTGCAAGAATAGCTGTTCTGGCCTGAGTTTTCATTTTGTTTGTTTGAAGTGAGGTTTTACATCCCCATCAACACTATTTAAGCCAGCCTCGGTAGATCAGTCGGATGCATGTCTGACTGGTGATCAGGAGGATGTGGGTTCGATACTTGCCGGGGTCGGCAACATTCTTTTTTGGAGATTGATAATGAAATCTTTTCTACTGTTATTCTCTCCCTTCCGCTGATTCAAGAAGGGCAGTTGTCAGTTTCCGGCGAAAGAATGTGCATGGTACTGGTTATAGGGATCAACCATGGTTTTTCATGCATTAACATTTGCCGGATCCCGAGGAAGCTGTTTAGACATGAGGCCGCAAGGCCGAATGTTCAAATACCTTCCGAGGGATCCGGCAAATGTTAATGCATTGAAATAACCATGGATGATCGTTGTTCTTGCATAACTTATGAATCCGACAGGAAATTTTGACGAAAACTCCCAAAAGCGCCATATAAATTCCATATAAACTCTTCAAATGTGACAGGCAAACCAAAATGGCGGCCAGTTCAGAATGTTGTTTACAATGACGTTGTCATGCAGTGACATCATCATAGAACCCTCAAACGCTACGTTCAGGGCAATAACGTTACGTCACTCAACGTAACGTAAACAAAGCAAGGCCCGTCTTGTGATATCAAAAGCTCAAAATCCATGTTCAAACAGCACGCGAATTTCATGATTTGAACATGGTTTTTGCTGTTTGAGCACGGTTTCGGTCCATTTGACAATGGCTTCAAACAGCCATGCGCATAGGTATTTATGCAAGAATAACAGCTTACGTATAAGCCTGCCCAGGATTAGTGTGGATAGGTAAACTGACAGGCTCAAACATGACCTAATATAGTGTTGACTGGGCCTTTCAACTCCAATACAAACAAAAACAAACAACACTATTTTAGGTCATTTTGGAGACGTAGCTTCCAATTCTGTGGGACTTTTCCCCAGACATGAGATAAAATGACATCTCAAGCCTTCCCACCCAAACTAGCCACTTGGGCTTATATGCAGGGACAGTCCAACTCGTATCACTTTGCCTAGGCAGGCTTACACTTCAAAACAGTTTACCAGTAATCCTATGGTCAGTTTCTGATGTGCATGGAAGCACCATGCAGCCCTGTCTATTTCTCCAAGCCCTGATGGGTGGTGCCAGACCGAGTTTTCATGGAGAATCTGTCAAAAAGGCCCATGGAGCAGGCCTCATACTTTTCAGGCATTTGCAGGATTTCAGGCTTTTAGAGCTTGATTTTTTTCTTGATTTCAGGCTTTTAGATTTTGATTCTTATGCCTATAGTGTGTTTAAAAAACTATTTAACCATTATCCTGCTAAATAAACGTATTAACCCACACCCATTTCTGACTATAAGTCAACCAAAATACTTGATATTTTCACAAACTGCATTACAAACAGTGTAGATCCTGATCAGATGGCTTCCTCAGAAGCCATCTGATCTGGATCTACACTTTTTGCAAAGATAATAGTTGTGTCTTGTTCAGCAGAATAAGGGTTGAAGCGGCAAAATCAGGGCTTTCAGGCATGGAAAAGCATGGTCAGTATGAGGCCTGATGGAGGGAGGCATTTATATTAACTGTGGTCATTTCTTTGTAAATCACATTTCATTTTCATCTCAAACACATGTGATATTTACAGACAGTTAGAGTTACCAGTAATTGTTTTAAACTTGAAAGCACCCCCACCCATCGGGGATTGAAGATATTTTTTGGGTTGCATGGTGCTTCCATGCAGAGCTGAAACTGACTGACCTTGAGTACTGGTAAACCGCTTGGGTATAAGCCTGCCCAAGAAAAGTGATGCAAGTTGGACCCTAGTAGTTTCTATGGGCAGTAGGGCTTCAAATGTCACTTCATCCCATTGTCGAGGTAAAAGTCCCACAAATTCATAAGCTATGTCTCCAAAATGACCTATATAGTGTTGCCGGGACATAAATCCTCGACACAAACAAACACAAATAAAACGAGAGATGGCATACTCTTTTCTTACTTTGTTGCGGAAGAAAAAAAGTTTGACATTTCATGTGTATTGTCTGCAACTCTCATGAAAATTTATGTCAAGCCTCATTTTTTAAAAAAAATAAATAAATAAAATAAGATAAAATAAAGCAATGTCATCTGCTTCACAATTTTTTCTTGGTGTTTGTTCATGTGTACTCCATGAAACTAGAAGTCTCTGTGGTGTAGCAGTTAAGCTCACCTTAGAAAGCAGGTTTGATTTCATGCTTTTCCGGACCTTTGGATGAGGTTCATAATCACCTCATATTCACTTAGATAAGGTAAGCCTTTGATGTGCACTATAGTCCGAAGGACTTAATTATTGGAGACGATTAGACAGGTCACCCCTTTTATATAGAGAAAGAAATGTGTCTTTAAACCCAAGTTGTTAATGGGGTGTAAAACTCAAAACAAACAAACAAAAAAACACAAAACAAAAAAAAAAACATGAAATTTGTCAAGGCAAGAGCAGATTATTTTATTTGTTTGATTTGAGGTTTAACGTCCCCGTCAACACTGTAAAGGTCATTTTGGAGACTTTGCTTCCAATTTTGTGGGACTTTTACCCGACATTGAGACGAAATGATTTCTCAAGCCCTGTCGCCCAATGAAACAAATAGGGTTTATAAGCATGGATGGTCAGACACTCACACCGCATTGCCTGGGCAGGCTTAGATCCTCTAAGTGGTTTACCAGTACTCGTGTGTGGGTCGGGTTCAGCTCTGCGTGGAAGCATCATGCAGCCCATATATTTCTTCAAGCCCCGATGGGCGGGGGCCTAAGAGCAGATTAGACAGACTCTTGTATGATGGTGTTATTTGATCAAGGCTATATTAATCCATTTAGTACCAGAAAGCCCAAAACGGGTATTTGGCGAACAATGCAGGCCCAGATCAGACGCCGCAGAATGCAGGCCTCCACTGTTTGCTAAAAGCAGTCATGTTCCAAATCAATTTTGAGGAAAACACAACTTTTCGCCCCTAAATTTTGAAATGAACTCCTGCTATATACAAGGAGGAAGATTCCATTTGGTACAAAAAGGGTTAACCCTTTAATACAGAACAACTGGGCAAATTGTGCCGACCCAGATCAGACATTGTGGATCTTACTGGCTCATTAGGGCCTACACTGTTTACAAGAAATTTAGCCATGTTCCGAACAAGTTATAACACATAACTGAGTTTGAGATCCCTAAATTTCAAATGGACTTCACCTGTATATAAGAAGGAAGATTCCATTCAAGAAAAATGAGTAAATGGAGATTTATGTCAATACAGGTGCTTTTGTTGTTTTATTTTTTAGTTTGTTTCATTTGTAAATAGTACACATTTATACATTTACATTGATTACTTTGTTGTAGATATGATGTAGTTAGCATAATTACGGGATAATTTAAGGGATGGTTTTTTAGCTCACCGTCACGTAGTGACAAGGTGAGCTTTTGGGATCACTTTTTGTCCGTCGTCTGTCGTGCGTCCGTCCGTGCGTGCGTGCGTGCGTGCGTGCGTAAACAATTTCTTTAAACGACATCTCCTAAACCACTGATCGGATTTTGACCAAACTTCACAGGAATGATCCTTAGGTGGTCCCCTTTCAAAGTTGTTCAAATGGTTCCGGTCCGTTGCACATCTAGGTCACAGGAGCCAAAAATAGATTTTTTTCACCAAAAACTTAAAAAATCTTCTTCTCTGAAACCACAAGGCCCAGGACTTTGATATATGGTATGAAGCTTCATCTAGTGGACCCCTACCAAAATTGTTCAAATTATAGTGCTGGGACAAAAAATGCCCCCGCCACGGGGCCCTTTGGTTTTACATGGGCTTATATAGGGAAAATCTTTAAAAATCTTCTTCTCTGAAACCACAAGGCCCAGGTATTTGATATTTGGTATGAAGCTTCATCTAGTGGACCCCTACCAAGATTGTTCAAATTATAGTGCTGGGGCCAAAAATGCCCCGGCCCCGTGGCCCTTTGGTTTTACATAGGCTTATATAGGGAAAATCTTTAAAAATCTTCTTCTCTGAAACCGCAAGGCCCAGGACTTTGATATTTTGTATGAAGCTTCATCTAGTGGACCCCTACCAAGATTGTTCAAATTATAGCCCTTGGGCCAAAAATGCCCCCGCTCCGGGGCCCTTTGGTTTTACATAGACTTATATAGGAAAAATCTTTAAAAATCTTCTTCTCTGAAACCACAAGGCCTAGGTCTTTTATATTTGGTACGAAGCTTCTTCTAAAGGACCCCTACCAAGATTGTTCAAATTATAGTGCTGGGGCCAAAAGTGGCCCCAGCCCTGGGGCCCTTTGGTTTTACATAGGCTTATATAGGGAAAATCTTTAAAAATCTTCTTCTGTGACACCACAAGGCCTAGGTCTTTGATATTTGGTGTGAAATTTCATCTAATGGACCTCTAACAAGATTTTTCAAACTAAAGCCCTGGGGCCAAAAATGCCCCCCGCCCCGAGACCCTTTGGTTTTACATAGACTTATATAGGGAAATCTTTAAAATTCTTCTTCTCTGAAACTGCAAGGTCCATGTCTTTGATAATTAGTATGAAGCTTCATGTATTGGACCTCCGTCAAGATTGTTTAAATTATAGCCCTGAGGCCAAACCTGCCCCCGCCCTGGGGCCATTTGGTTTTACATAGGCTTATGTAAGGAATATCTTTAAAAAAATCTTCTTCTTTAAAACCGCAAGGCAAATGTCTTTGATATTTGGTGTGAAGCTTCATCTAGTGGACCTTTGCCAAGATTGTTCAAATTATAGCCTTTGTTGATACTTGGTACGAACCTTCACCTTTTTAGACCTCCCTCAACATTATGCACATTATAGCCCTGGGGTCAATAATGGCCCACCCCAGGGCCCACTTGTTACTCTATGGATCAGGTGAGCGATCCAGGGCCATCATGGCCCTCTTGTTTATTTTTCCATAACATCCTATGTTGTGGGTACTTGTTAGAAATTGAGGCAATTCTTACAAGTACCCACAACATATATTTTATGTAGAAATAAGAAAAAATATCCCTATTAAACCTATGTTATGGGTACTTGTTTTTAGAATTGCCTCAGCAAGGCTATTCTAATAAGTACCCACAACATAGATTTCTAACAAGGAAAATTAACCCTTAATTTAAATTATCAAGGGGTATATTTTTTTATTTCTCATTAAAACCCTATGTTGTGGGTACTTACTGGAATCGCCTCATTGAGGCGATTCTAACAAGTACCCACAACATAGATTTCTATGTAGAAATAAGAAAAAAATATCCCTTAATACAAATACCCACACCATAGGGGTTTCTTACAAGATAGAAAATTATCCCTCAATTTTTAAGGAATAATTTTTCATATTTCTCCATAAAAACCTATGTTGTGGGTACTTGTTGGAATTGCCTCAATGAGGTGATTCTAACAAGTACCCACAACATAGATTTCTAACAAGGAAAATTAACACTTAATTTAAATTATCAAGGGATATATTTTTTTTATTTCTCAATAAAAACCTATGTTGTGGGTACTTGTTAGAATTGCCTCATAGAGGCAATTCTAACAAGTACCCACAACATACATTTCTAACGAGAAATAAGGAAAATTATCCCTTAAATATCCCCATAACTTACTTTGTCTTATCTGGGGCTATATACATGGTTAGAGTTGTTTTGTATGAATATATATATATGAATATATATACACATGTTTGTTTGTTTGTTTGATTTAAGGTTAAACGTCCCCGTCAACACTGTAAAGGTCATTTTGGAGATGTTGCTTCCAATTTTGTGGGACTTTTACCCGCCATTGTAATGAAATGACATCTCAAGCCCTGCCGCCCAATGAAACCAATAGGGTTTATAAGCATGGACGGACAAACTTGCACCGCATTGCCTGGGCAGGCTTAGATCCTCTAAGCGGTTCACCAGTACTCATGTGCGGGTTGGTTCCAGCTCTGCCTGGATGCATCATGCAGCCCATCTATTTCTTCAAGCCCCGATTGGCGGGGGCTGATATATAAACATATGTATGTTGTTAATAAGTACTTTTTGAAATGGTCTTGTAAATATTGATGTGGTACCTATTTATATCACATAAACATCAAACACAATTTTTGTATCATTACATTCGTCACCAATTATTAAAATCTTAAGATGTAACCCCATTACGATATCACCTCCCTGTGACGCAGTGTATTCTATTGTGTATCAAATCTCTTTGGTCATTCATCTGTTCAGCTTTACGTTCATTAAGTTGTCAACATTTTCTACAACCTTAGCGTTCTAGCTTTCACCCTTTTGTTCAAGTCCATTTCTTAAGAACTGTTACAGTTTCGTTAATGATACTTTGTAAAAATTTGCATCTGGGGATGACAACTTTTACCCATTTAGTACCAGAAACCCCAAAACGGGTACCCTGACAAACAGTGCAGGCCCAGATCAGATGCCGCAGAACGTGGCGTCTGATCAGGGCCTCCACTGTTTGCTAAAAGTTCAGTCATTTTCCAAATAAATTTTGATGACAACATAACCTGACACTCCTAAATTTTGATTTGAACTCATGCTATATGTAAGGAGGAAGATTCCATTTGGTACAAAAAGGGTTAAGATCTTAAGATGTGTCCCCATTTCGATAACACATCCGTGTGACAAAGTATATTCTCTTGTATCTCAAATCTCTTTGGTCATTCATCTGTTCGGCTTTTCGTTCAATAAGTTGTCAACATTTTCTACAACCTTAGCATTCTAGCTTCCACCCTAATGTTTAAGTCCATTTCTCAAGAACTATTCTAGTTTCATTAATGATACTTGGTACAAATTTGCATCTGGGGATGACAAATTTAACCCATTTAGTACCAGAAACCCCAAAACGGGTATCCTGGCAAAAAGTGCAGGCCCAGATCAGAAGCCGCAGAATGCGGCATCTGATCAGGGCCTCCACTGTTTGCTAAAAGTTTTCCAAATAGATTTTGATGTAAACACGACCTGACACCCCTAAATTTTGATTTGAACTCATGCTATATATTAGGAGGAAGATTCCATTTGGTACAAAAAGGGTTAAGATCGTAAGATGTGTCCCCATTTCGATAACACATCCGTGTGACATAGTATATTCTCTTGTATCTCAAATCTCTTTGGTCATTCATCTGTTCGGCTTTTCGTTCATTAAGTTGTCAACATTTGCGTTAACCCTAGCATTCTAGCTTTTACCCTAATGTTGAAGTCCATTTCTCAAGAACTGTTACAGTTTCGTTAATGATACCTGGTACAAACTTGAACTCGCATCTGGGGATGACAACCTTAAACGCAGCATCAGTGTTTGACTTTGTTTGATTTGAAGTTTAACATCCCCGTCAACACTGTAAAGGTCATTTTGGAGACATTGCTTCCAATTTTGTGGGACTTTTATCTGACATTGAGCTGACATGACACCTCAAGACCTGCAGCCCAATGAAACCAATAAGGTTTATAAGCATGGTCGGGCCGACTCGCACCGCATTGCCTTGGCAGGCTTAGATCCTCTAAGCGGTTTACCAGTACTCATGTGCGGGTCAGTTTCAGCTCTACATGGAAGCATCATGCAGCCCATCTATTTCTTCAAGCCCCAATGGGTGGGGGCTAGTGTTTGACTTTGACCAACCTTTTAGGGTTCACGGCCTTCATGCCCTCACAGGAGTGAGCCGTCAACAGAATTCATGTTTTTTTTTGTGTTGTTTTTGCTGATACTCTAGTCTCGACACAAATAAGTTTTGTTACCTCACGTTTTTTTTTTGTTTAATGGGAATGGATACACTTTCAGAGGAGGCAATTAAAAATACTTTTATCTTGTCAAATAGGGGTCTGAAGCCTCTGTGGTGTAGTGGTTAAGCTACTCGCCTCTTAAGCCAGGGGTTGTGACATTATAATAACACACCCATGAGCCGTAGTGCATTTTTCACATCTCCAAAAGGCTACTTTACTGATGAAAATCAGTGATATTTTTCTTATCTATACTGCAAACATAGGTTATGGGTGCTAGTTAGAACCGCCTCATTGAGGCGGTTCTAACGAGTACCCACAACCTATGTCTTAAGCAGAAATAAGAAAAATATTGTATACCCCCATAAACCCCAGTTTTCTCTATATAATGTGGGGTTTAGCGGGGTGTTCATTTCACGGACTTGTTCACGTGATGAGTTTGATTCCAAGCTTATCCAGACTTTCCAATATGACTTTACTTATTGGTTAGATTGTTCTCTCAAACGAACAAATAAGGGTTTACATTTAAAGGAAAGAATTGGATCCTAAGCACTCGGGTCGCATGTAAGATGCTTAGTACTGTAAAAAAATATGGCAGAACAAAATTTGTCTCTATGGTAAAAAAGTAGCAGAATAAAATTGGCCCATGGTTTGGCTTGTCAGAAATTTGGCAGAATGAAATTTGTCTCCTTTGTATAAAGTTTTGTTTGTTTGTTTGATTTTATGTTTAATGTCCCCGTCAACACTATATAGGTCATTTTGGAGACGTTGCTTCCAATTTTGTGGGACTTTTACCTGACATTGAGATGAAATCTCGCCCAATGAAACCAATAGGTTTTGTAAGCATGGAGGGTCCGACTCGCACAGCTTTGCCTGGGCAGGCTTAGATCCTCTAAGCGGTTTACCAGTGCTCATGTGTAGCCGGTTTCAGCTCTGCGTGGAAGCATCATGCAGCCCATTTATTTCTTCAAGCCCCAATGGGCGGGGGCCGCCTTTGTATAAAGTAATCGAAAACAAAATTTATCGTCCTTGTAAAAATATGGTAGAACAAAATTCATCTTCCTTGTAAAAATATGGCAGAAAAAAATTGTCTCCCTTGTAAAAATTTGGTAGAACAAAATTTATCTCCCTTGGAAAATATGGCGGAAAAAAAAAAATTTATCTTCCTTACAAAAAATATGGCATAACAAAATTTATCATCCTTATAAAAAATATGGCCAAACAAAATTTATCATCCTTATAAAAAAATATGGCAGAACAAAATTTATCATCCTAATAAAAAAATATGGCAGAACAAAATTTATCATCCTTATAAAAAAATATGGCAGAACAAAATTTATCTCCCTTGAAAAATATGGCAGAAAAAAATTTATCATCCTTATAAAAAATATGTCAGAACAAAATTTATCATCCTTATAAAAAAATATGGCAGAACAAAATTTATAATCCTTATAAAAATATGGCAGAACAAAATTTGTCTCACTTGTAAAAAATATGGCAGAACAAAATTTGTCTCACTTGTAAAAAATATGGCAGAACAAAATTTGTCTCACTTGTAAAAATTATGGCATAACAAAATTTGTTTCCGAGCAGAACAAAGTTTTTCTCCCTTGTGAAAATATGGCCAAACTGAATTTGTGACCCTTGTAAAAATATGGCAGAACAAAATTTTTCACCCTTGTAAAAATATAGCAAACAAAATTTGTCTCAATTGTAAAAAATATTGCAGAACAAAAATTTTCCTTCTTGTGAAAATATGGCAGAACAAAATTTGTCTCACTGTAAAAAATATGGCAGAACAAAATTTGTTCCGAGCAGAACAAAATTTTTCTCCCTTGTATAAATATGGCCAAACAGAATTTGTGTCCCTTGTAAAAATATGACAGACAATTTTTTCTCCCTTGTAAAAATATGGCATAACAGAATTTGTCTCACTGTAAAAAATATGGCAGAACAAAATTTGTTCCGAGCAGAACAAAATTTTTCTCCCTTGTATAAATATGGCCAAACAGAATTTGTGTCCCTTGTAAAAATATGACAGACAATTTTTTCTCCCTTGTAAAAATATGGCATAACAGAATTTGTGTCCCTTGTAAAAATATGGCAGGACAAAATTGTTCTGCTGTGTAAAAATATGGCTGAACAAAAATTGTATCCCTTGTAAAAAGTATGGCAGAATTTCTTTTTTATGTTTCTTGTAAAAAATATGGCAGTACAATATTTGCCATCTTCAAAAAAAATATGGCAGAACAATATTTGCCTTCTTCAGAAAAAATATGGCAGAACAATATTTGCCTTCTTCAGAAAAAATATGGCAGAACAGAACAATATTTGCCTTCTTCAGAAAAAATATGGCAGAACAGAACAATATTTGCCTTCTTCAGAAAAAAATATGGCAGAACAATATTTGCCTTCTTCAGAAAAAATATGACAGAAAATGTGTAAAGTGTATCCAATCCCCTTATTACATGTATTTTGTTTATCAGGGTTTGTTTCTCATTTTTGTATCTCTTCATTTTTTTTTTCACAATGCAAATATTGGCTTGTATTCATATTGTATGCTTAGTTTACACTTGCATTTCTTTATTTTTGTTGGTTGTTCAAAATGCAGTAGCAACATGTATTTTATACTGTTTATGGTGCTTCTTTGCTTCTTTATATCTCATTTATTGGACAGGTCTTTAAAAATCCGGCCTTTAAAATAGGGATGTACAGGCCGAGGGCAGGCATCACGTGAACAAGTCTGTGAGATGAAGACCCCCCTAAACCCCACTTTATATAGAGACAACTGGGGTTTAAGCGGATATACATTCTTTTTCTTATTTCTTCTTCAAGACATAGGTTGTGGGTACTCGTTAAAACCGCCTCAATGAGGCAGTTCTAACGAGCACCCACAACCTATGTTTGCAGTATTTATTAGAAAAATATCGAGGATTTTCGTCAGAAAAGTAGCCATTTTGGAGATGTGAAAAAATGCACTATGTTGCATGGGTTTGTTAGAGTAATATGTTTGGAGAAGTCCAACAGGTAACCTTTCTGTTCGAAAAATGTGGATAATGCCGTTAGTCATTTTCTATATTTCTTTGTTTTCAACCTGCAAGATTAAGAGGAGTGATGAAAATAATTAAGGGATTATATTTCTTATTTCTTGTCAGAAAAATATGTTGTGCATACTTGTTAGAATAACCTCAATGAGGCGATTCTAACAAGTATTCACAACATACGTTTTAATGGAGAAATAAGAAAAAATATCCTTAAATTATCCCCACTCCTTTTCAGGAGCTATAGACTATAGTCCAGGGCCCAGTTGTTCAAAGCATCGTTAGCTTAATGAGCTCGTTAATGGTCATATTGTTAACTGTTCTAGCAATTTTAATATTTAAATTTTTGGTATTTTTGCTGAAAAAATGTGAGCAGCTTTTGCATTCGCAAAAGCTGCTCACATTTTTTCAGCAAAAATATTAGCATATTTGCCATAATAAATGATCAAAGTTTTAACGATACGTTAACTAATGACGTCGTTAGTTTTGAACAACTGGCCCCAGGGCCCAGTTGTTAGTTTAACAAGCTCGTTAGTGGTCAAATTGTTACTTATTCTAGCAAGCGAATACTCATTGTAAGCCAATTTTTGTAAATAGTTTTTATGCCCCGGCCACGAAATGGAGAAATATAGTTTTACCTGGTCCGTTTGTATGTCTATCTGTCTGTACATCACACGTTATTGTACAATTTTTTTTTTTGGGTTTGGGTTTAACGGCCCTTTCAAGATTATTTCACTCATATCGAGCCGATTGTTGATCAGAGGTGGGCGAAAACCGGAGTACCCGGAGAAAAACCACCTGACCTTCCGTTGCAGAACTTGGCGTCTCATATTGTACAATACTTGTCTCCGCAACTCCTCCACCAGTGTTTGATGCGGGGCATTTAAACTTGCAACACAGTTCAGACATGCATCAAATATGTGCATAAAGGAAACACAATTCTGATTTAGCCCCTTATTGCAGAATTATGCCCCCGACAGTTTGGCCATATATGTTGCATAAGAGGTAAAATAGTACTGTTCCTGTCTCCGCAACTTCACCTACAGTATTTGATGCAGGACATTGAAACTTGCAACACAGTTCCCACATGCATTGAACTTGTGCATAAAGAAAACAGGATTCTAACCCAGCCCCTTATTGCAGAACTATGCCCTCTTGAACAAGTTAAACATTTTGGCCATTTGTGTAGCATAGGATGTAAAATAGGAATGTTTGCATCTGAATGGCTAACATTAAATTTTGTTTTGATTTAAGGTTTAACCTACAGGTCAACACTGTATAGGTCATTTTGGAGACGTTGCTTCCAATATTGTGGGACTTTTACCTGACATTGAGATGAAATGACATCTCAAGTCCTGTCGCCCAATGAAACCAATAGGGTTTATAAGCATGGACGGTCCGCCTCGCACCGCGGTTCCTGGACAGGCTTAGATCCTCTAAGTGGTTTACCTGTACTCGTGTGTGGTGGGATTCATCTCAGCGTGGAAGCATCATGCAGCCCATCTATTTCTTCAAGCCCCGATGGGCGTGGCCGTGAATGGCTGACAGTGTTGATTGAGATGAGATGGTTCATTATGAATTGTCTCATCCGGATCTACACTATTTGCATAGGTATCTATGGCCTAGGCATCAGGGTTATCTAATTAACCCATTTCGTACCAGAAACTCCAAAAGGTGTACCCTGGAAAACAGTGCAGGCCCAGATGAGACGCAGCAGAATGTGGCTTCTCATCAGGGCCTACACTATTTGCAGGAAGTTCAGCCATTTTCCAAATCAATTTTGAGGAAAACACAACCTGACACCCCTAAATTTAGAAATGGACTCCTGCTATATATAAGGAGGAAGATTCCATTTGGTACGAAAAGGGCTAAGGACTGAACCTACACTTAGTTGATACTCAATGACTAAATTTTTAGCTCACCAGAGCCGAAAGCTCCGGGGGAGCTTATAGGATAGGCAGTTGTCCGTCGTCGTCCGCGTCGTCGTCGTCGTCTGTCCTATGACGTCAACATTTTCAAACGACATCTCCTCTGAAGCCACTGGACCGATTGGGCCCAAATTTTTTCTGTAGCATCCTTGGGCTGGGAGATTGAAAGTTTGTGTTTTTTATGAAAATCGGCTCATTAGTTTGGTTGCTATGGCAACTTGTAGTTTACATAGACTTATAATGGGGAAAATAGAAAAAATGGCATTTACTGCCAAGCCTCTGCAGATAATTTGACAAAACTTGCATAGAAATGTTCCATAGGCAATCTACTATCTGCTGTAAGATTTTAGGCCTTCTGCTCATTTTTATTGGTTGCCATGGAAACCAAAATGCAAAAAATAGAAAAAAAAATACTTAAAAAATCATCTCCTCAGAAACCATATGCTCTAGGAGGCTGAGACTTTATGAAAATATTCACCATATTTGCCTTTACAGGTTTTGTGTTTTTTTATGAAATTTGGCCTTTTAGTTTTGTTGCTATGGCAACTTAGAGTTTCCATTGACTTATAATGGGGAAAACTGAAAATGGCATTTACTGCCAAGTCATTGCAGATATTTGACAAAACTTACATAGACATCTTCCTTGAGTAAACTTCTCTCAGCAATATGCTTTTATGTCAACCTGGGGGTCCCCTAGGTTGTGCCGGGGCCATGCCCCGCCCCTCCACTTGATAAAATGCCTTATATCTCAGAAACCTTACAGATCCCAACCCCTAAACCATATATATTCTTGTTCCTTATGTTAAGATGCATTAAGTGACACCAACCTGGGGGTCCCCCGGGATGTGCCGGGGACATGCCGGCCCCCCTCTATTTCATAAAATGCCATTTATCTCAGAAACCATTCAGATCCCCACCCCTAAACTATATATATTCTTGTTCCTTATGCTAAGATGCATTAAGTGACACCAACCTGGGGGTCCCCCGGGATGTGCCAGGGACATGCCCCACCCCCTCCATTTCATAAAATGCCATTTATCTCAGAAACCATTGAGATCCCCACCCCTAAACCATATATACTTTTGTTCCTTATGATAAGATGGACACAGTGACACCAACCTGGGGGTCCCCCGGGATGTGCCGGGGGCCATGCCCCACCCCCTCCCTTCATAAAAGGCCCAATATCCCAGTAACCTTACAGATCCCCACCCCTAAACCATATATATTCTCGTTCCTTATGATTGGCCGCATTCAATGACTCCAACTTGGGGGTCCCCCGGGATGTGCGGGGGCCATGCCCAACCCCCTCCACTTCATAAAAAGCTAAATATTCCAGAAACCTTACAGATCCCCACCCCCAAACCATATATATTCTTGTTCCTTATGATAAGACACATTCAGTGACACCAACCTAGGGGCCACCCAGGGTGTGCCTGGGCCACACTCCACCCATCGACTTCACAAAAGACTATTTATCTGAGAAACTGTTCAGAGCCCACCCCTATACCATATATATTCTTGTTCCTTATGATAAGACGCAAACAGTGACACCAGCACGGGGGGTCCCCCCGGGGTGCCACAGGCCATGCCCCACCCCTTTACTTCATTAAAATCCATATACATGTATCTCAGAAACCGTTCAGATTCCACCCATAAACCATATATATTCTTGTTCCTGATGATAAGACTCCACTTAATAATAGGCCATATATCTCAGAAACCATTCAAATCCCCATCCTATAATCACATATATTCTTGTTCATTGTTATTTGACACAGTCAACCCTGTCTTGGGGGGTCAGCATGGGCCATTTCTCTCCCTTCCACTTCATAAAAGGGCCTCATATCTCAGAAACCGTTCAGATCCCCACCATTTAACCATATATATTCTTGATCTTTATGATAAGATATATTCAGTGGCAACAATCTTTGGCTTTTCTGGGATCTGCCATGCCCGAATCCCTCCATTGCTTAAAAGGCCTAACGTCTCAGGAACCATACATATCCCCACCACTAAACCATATATGTCTCTGTTCCATTTTAAAAGACCCATTTAGTAACACCAATCAGGGCTCCATTGGGCAGTGCCCACCTGAGCTCTGGTTTATGAAATTTGGCTCTTTGGTTTGTTTGCTATGGCAAGTTAAGAGCTTCCATTGACTTATAATGGGGAAAATTGAAAAATGACATTAATGCCTCTCAAGATATTTTGTCAAACTTTCATAGAAATGTTCCTTTAGTAATGTTCTTTTTGGCCTATTGCCACAGATGGGAAATGGTCAATTGTCATCTGTTGTCTTCAAGGGACATCAGACCTCTGAAGCCACTAGTCTGATTGGGTCGAAATTTTATCTGTAGCAACCTTGGCAGCAGGGCTTCCATGGTTAATTAAAATACATTGCTGCCAGTGGGCAGTGGCTCCCTGAGCTCTGGTGAGCATTGTGGCCCATGGGCCTCTTGTTAAAAAATACTCCAGTGTGGAAGGAAAGTTGTTTATCCTTATGGATCATGGTGAATCAGCTCATTTGAATCTATTCTGTTTTCAAAAAAATGATACCGGTAGTTTGGGGTTCAGGGTGGTGAGTGTAAAGATATCAGCAGCACCATTATTCATGCAAATCCGGAAATAAAATATGTAAAATTCATCACTTTAACCCTGTCATTTGGGGTGGTAAGGTGGAGGTTTTACGGTCAGAAATATCGTTAATGTCCACGCGTTAGCAAAGCGGTAAAACGGACTGACAATTTACCTCCCCAAATGACAATTTTCAATACAGTTATCCCCATTCTAATGCACTTATTGTTTTGTTAAAAATTGATCTATTTTGCTCAAAGCAGCAAGCGCTGTGAGCTGTGTAAAACCAAATACCAGTCAATGAAAAGCGATGTTACATGAAGGCGTCTGGTTTCCGACAGTATATCGCAGAATATCTGTCGCAAATTTTTGACGCTATCCAATCAGACGACGCGTTACATACGCAAGTGCATTAGAATGTACATTATAACATGTTTTGGGTATAACAGTATTTAAAGATAGATCCCAAAACAAAATGATTGAAGGTCATTTTTTCTATATTATCTATGAATTTTAGTTTGGATAGAACAGGGTTGTTAACACATTGCATGCAGGAAGCCCCTAAATGGGTACCTTGGCAAACAGTGCAAGACCAGATCAGACGCTGCAAAACACCGCAAAACGCAGCGTCTGATCAGGGCTTGCCCTATTTGCTAACAGAATTTTCCGTCAAAAATAGAATAAAAATGAAAAAATAAGCCTGACACCCCTTATATCACAAATGGACTTGTCAACCATCAAGCAATGGAAGAGTCCACTAGCATACAATGGGTTCCCTTGTTCTGAATGATTTAACATGTTTCGGATATAACATTGTTTGATTTTCTTATGTCTGGCCTAGTTTTGTAAACAGTTGGTCTAGTCCTGTTAATGTATGGCCTGGCTTTGATGATGACTGTTTCAAGGTAGCAGTCAATAACTGACAGCCAATTGCTAGCCAGAATTGCTGACAGTCAATAGCTTATAATTGAGCCAGCGCACAACAAAACCTACAATAAGACATGTGTGCCCAACGAAGACTTGGATCAGACTGCGTGGATGCGTCTTCGTTGTGCACTCTAAGGATAGCTAAGGGCCCAATGCTCCTCCATGCAGCAAGAGAAGTCTCTGGTTAGACTATTTGGATGCGCAGGCTGATCTGAGTCTTCGCTGGGTGCACATGTCTTATTGTAGGTTTTGTCATGTGCTGGCTCAATTACAATGTCATGAAATAGGAATATAAGAATCTTATATGGGTGTGAGGGGTGGATTGAAAAATCCGCCCCGAGGGACACTGTCCGGCATCACGAGGCTTGCCGAGTGATGCCGAACAGTGATCCCGAGGGACGGATTTTTCTATCCACCCCTCACACCCATATTGGATTCTTTTTCTTGCATACCTTCCATTTCTATTGCGAATTTTTAACGCTGCTGTCACTTCGGTTACCAACGTCCGCCATTTTGTGATGACACAATAGGAATGTTTAGTGACTTCATGCATGACGCCGCCGCGCATGAGGTTGTAATCAACCAGTGCATTTATCAAACACGTGATTATATTCTATTAGGGGTCGGAACACCAGAGTCAGAACATAAATTTCTATCCCAGGGTAAAATCACGGATTTCCTTGTCTGGTGTGCAAGAACATTTTTGCTATATTTGTAATGTAGCTTTTGTGGACTATTAGTTGTCTGGATAAAGCGTTTATGTTATTTATTGTTTTTAATAAACAGTGAAATACTCAGTTATTGCCTTTACCTTTACTTCCAATGAAGGATAGCGGCCCCCGCCCATCGGGGCTTGAAGAAATATATGGGCTGCATGATGCTTCCACGCAGAGCTGAATCTGACCCGCACACGAGGATCTAAGCCTGCCCAGGCAAAGCGGTGCGCAAGAGTCGGACCGTCCATGCTTATAAACCCTATTGGTTTCATTGGCCGGCAGGGCTTGAGATGTCATTGAGATGTCATTTCATCTCAATGTCAGGTAAAAGTCCCACAAAATCGGAAGCGATGTCTCCAAAATGACCTTTACAGTGTTGACAGGGACGTTAAACCTCGAATCAAACAAAACGAAGTATAGAGCTAGTCATATGCATGTCTAACTACAGTAAAATTCCTATATTAAGACCACCTTTGGTACTGTTCAAAAGTGGTCTTAAAGACCACTTTTGAACAGTCCCAGAGGTGGTCCCTGATCAGAGGACACTGTGTGCAGAAAACAACAAGACAGAGTAACTGCACCCTTCTTGATAAGCTTTTTAAAGCAGAATTAGTCTTAATTTTAGGTCTAAATTTTAGGTGGTCTTAATAGCAGAATTTCACTGTAGTGATAAGGTCGGGGATTTGATACTTAATTTAAACTTTATTTCTTTTTGTATATAAATATTTACGGAACCCGGGAAGGGACATGATTTTTTTTTATTTTATAAGTTGTGCGCACAAGAGAATATCTTGTGCGGACAAGATATTATCTTGTGCGGACAACATATCTTGTGCGGACAACATATTATCTTGTGCAGACAAGATATTATCTTGTGCGGACAACATAATATCTTGTCCGCACAAGATAATATCTTGTGCGGACAACATATTATCTTGTGCAGACAAGATATTATCTTGTCCGCACAAGATATTAAGTTGTGCGAACAAGATATTATCTTGTCCGCACAAGATAATATCTTGTCTGCACAACATAGATCTTGTGCGCACAAGATATTATCTTGTCCGCACAAGACATTATCTTGTCCACACAACTTCCCAAGATCTATGTTGTGCAAACAAGATAATATGTTGTGCGAACAAGATAATATCTTGTGCGCACAAGATATTATGTTGTGCGAACAAGATCATATCTTGTCCGCACAAGATAATATCTTGTCCGCACAAGATAATATGTTGTCCGAACAAGATAATATCTTGTCCGCTCAAGATATTATCTTGTTCGCACAACATAATAAAAATAAAAAATCATGTCCCTTCCCGGGTTCCGTAAATATTACACGTAATATGAGTGATACAATACACAAAGCACAAACATGTCAATATATACAAAATAGGATTCAGAAGTAAATATGTTCTATAAAAGGGTTATCCTTTGGAAGCAAGGAATACACCACAGAAGTGAAAAATATTGAGTGTACATGTTTTCTGGGCCAGACTAGCTAGATTAGGCCAATTAGGCCTCATCAGTGACCCTTAGATATTTTCAAAATTCCACAATGGAATCAATGATCCCAAAGGACAAGAAAATATAATCTACACCATGATGTAGGGCAGGGAGACGTTTTACCGCCGCCACACATTCCCACACAGCAGCTGTAGTGAAGTTAAATATGTTCTATAAAAGAGTTATCCTTTGGAAGCAAGGAATACACCACAGAAGTGAAAAATATGGAGTGTACATGTTTTCTGGGCCAGACTAGCTAGATTAGGCCAATTAGGCCTCATCAGTGACCCTTAGATATTTTCAAAATTCCACAATGGAATCAATGATCCCAAAGGACAAGAAAATATAATCTACACCATAATGTAGGGCAGGGAGACGTTTTACGCCCGCCACATATTCCCACACAGCAGCTGTAGTGAAGTTAAATATGTTCTATAAAAGGGTTATCCTTTGGAAGCAAGGAATACACCACAGAAGTGAAAAATATGGAGTGTACATGTTTTCTGGGCCAGACTAGCTAGTTTCGGCCAATTAGAAAGTCCTAAGACTTTTGTAATCTATTTCCCATTGGATACTCTGACTGAAGCATCACTATATATGTGATACTTGCCTGGTCAGAATCATTCTTTTGAGGAGATTGATCGTGAAATTTTTTCTAGTCATTCTCTCCCTTCCTCTAACTCAACCCTTATCCTGCTGCATAAATTAATTTCGACCCATTAACATTTCAACCAATCAAATTACTTGATGTTATTCATTCATTCAAATTCACAATCTGAATTTCAAACTGTAGATCCTCAGATGGCAACACTGTTTCCAAAGGTGATGGTTGTGGTGAACAGCACGGTTAGGGTAAACAAGGGCAGTTGTCAGTTTCTGGCCAAAGAATACACACTGTACTGGTTTCTTAGTCAGGGAGGACAAACAACATCTGTATATGAAAATTCCTAACATTCAGGGTAGACAACCACCAGTATATGTGTAATTTCCAACTTTCAGGGGAGACAACTACAAATATATGTGAAATTTCTAATTTTCAGGGGAGACAACTAGTATTATGTGAAAATTTCGAACTTTCAGGGGAGACAACTACAAGTGTTTGTGATAATTTCAAACCTTCAGGGGAGACAACTGCAAGTATTTGTGAAAATTTCTAATGAATGCTTCAAGCTACGATTTCAAAACTCAATGCACAATAATTCTTTCAACTACAGTTTCAACTTTCAAACTGGGACACGAGTACTGGTAAACCACTTAGAAGATCTAAGCCTGCACAGGCAAAGCGATGCGAGTCGGCCCGTCCATGCTTACAAACCCTATTTCATTGGGTGGCAGGGCTTGAGATGTCATTCCATCCCAGTGTCAGGTAATAGTCCCACAAAATTGGAAGCAAGTCTCCAAAATGACCTTTACAGTGTTGACGGGGACGTTTAACGTCAAATCAAACAAACAAACAAACTGGGATTTCAATTTCTTATGTTTTTAAACCGTGGATTTTATTGCCAGTTGCACATAAAATGTTTTCTAATTATACTGAACCGAAAAAAAAATGCAACTTTTTAACCAAAAAGATTTTCATGCAACCATGAGGTTGACTGAAAAATCATTTTGCGATTTACTTTCATTCTTTTTGAACTTTCTTATGCAGAAAACATTTGGGCGATATCTGTACAGTTTAACGCTCCACTTGGCAATTTGTTGTTTTCAACATTTCCTTGTGCAGTACATTAAATGTATACAGTAACCTCATCATATTGGCATATTGTGTTTCTGGAGTTTAGGTTTCAAAAGTCCGGTAAAATTTCTCTACGGAATATGGTACGTTTGACGCAAGATCAACGTAACGCAGGAACTTGCAAGTGAGTAAATAGACGATAACTTGTACCAGCGTCTACGTCAAACGGGAACGACAAATGACAAGCCCAGAAGTGGACGTTCACGCGTCGCGACACGTCGACAGGACTGATACATCCGTCTAACCCACCTTCATAGTCGGTTCTGTACAGCCGTCGGGACGTCTAGGGAGACACCAGGAATGCACAACAATTGAATAAGTGCAGATACTGTCAGGAATCGCCTTCGAGAGTTTGGCTTACGTCCTCGTCGTCCGTACCTTGGTATGCCATTAACACCACGACAACGTCGGGTTAGAATGGCGTGGCTCACACAACATAGGCCAAACCTGTTACACCTTCGTCAGTGGCGTAATGTAATGTTTTCTGACGAGTCCAGGTACTTGTACAGAGGTGAAGGCCGTCAACGTGTGTATAGGCGTGACAGACAGGGTTATCGTGACAATTGTTTGGTTGAACGTGATCGATTTGGAGGCGGTGGTTGATGGTGTGGGCTGACATATCTTATGGTCATAGTATTCATTGATGGATCTTTGACGGCTCAGCATTACGTTGACGTCGTTTTACGACCGGTAGTTGTTCCATATGTACAACATCACAACATTACGTTTCAACAGGATAATGCTCGGGCACATGTAGCAAGGCTCAGCATGGTGTTTCTTCAGCAAAACAACATTGATGTGATGCACTTGCCTCCGTGTAGTCCAGATCTCTCTCCTATAGAACATTTGTGGGACGTCTTGGATAGGCGTGTACGTAACCGCCCCCAGCCGCCAACAACGCGTCAAGCCTTTCATCTCGCGCTCATACAGGAGTGGAATGCTATTCACCAGGCAGAGATCAATCGTTTAATCCTGTCCATGACCAGGCGTGTGCGTGCAGGACTGAATGCAAACGGAGGACATACCCGCTATTAACTGCTTATGTTTGGAATTTGTGAAATGACTACCTCTATGACAAAACAGATTTGTGTTCCAAACATTCTGACTGGAAATTGAACTCTCTATGGTAGTTACATTCAGGAATGATTATATTATTGTGTCATTAAATCGATTTTCTGCAAACATGATTATTTCTGCAAATACTCGCATTTGTATTTGGAGTTACGTTTCTTTTTCGGTTCAGTATATTTTAAAAAAATCTGATTGTTTTCCTTTAGCTTTATCAGCATGTAATTAGAAGCCTCCGTGGTGTAGTGGTTATGCTACTCGCCTTGTAAACCAGGGGTCACAAGATCGATCCCGGGCTTCTCCAGACTTTCGGATGAGACTTTAAACCGTATGACCTTAGCTGTTGGCGGGACGTTAAATTCACTCAACATGAAAGTGTTGTGGTCAACTCTGCAAAATCCGTATATATCAGATGATCATACGCAAAACATTTTATAGTGAAAAGCATTCAGTTAAACTGGAGTTTTGGTATTTTATCTTATTTTCCCAAAATGGATATTTTTTTAGCAAAATTTATTTGTTATGAATAATAATGATAAGTAGTGAAAAATAAATGTGTATATGAATTATTGTGCAGTTTTGCTTCGAAAACATGGTTGGAAGCTTTCAAACCCTAGTGCATGGGTTCGAACCGCAGTAAAAGCACCTAGTTTGAAAGTTTCAGATTAGGGTTTCAAGTTCAATCTGTGGTTTGAAGATAATATTGTTCAGTTGGCTTGCCATAGCATGGCAAACAGAAAATACAATTTTAAACATGAAAAACTATCATAAAAAGCATTACGCAAACACGCCTATACAAATACATTGCCACCTTTATCGCAAAAAAAAAAATGAAAATTTATGATGAAAAATTGTGATATTTTTCTTATTTCTGCTCAAAATATAGATTGTGGGCACTCGTTAGAACCGCCTCATCGAGGCGGTTCTAACGAGTACACACAATCTATATTTTAGAGCAGAAATAAGAAAAATAAGGTATACCCCTGGAAACCCCAGTTTTACTATATAAAAGTGGGGTTCAAGGGGGTCAAAATTATATAGGCATGTTTTCGTGATGGATAATTGTGCAAATGGCATCTCAAACTTCCAAGTTTGGTTTTGACGGCTTGATACGTATTAGGCGTTGCTACTAGTGTTTGAAGTTTTTTAAAGTTATGGGATTACCAAAAATATTGTAATTCCTGTTTGGAAATTATTGTGCAGTTTTACTTTGAAACCGCGGTTTGAAGTTTCCAAACCCCAATTTGAAAGATTCAAACCTGGGTTTCAAGTTCAAAACGTGGTTTGAAGAATTATTGTGCAATTGTCTTGCCATAGTATAAGCCTGCTCAGAAAGTGTTAGGTAAAATGATCCACTCAGTATGACAAAAATAGAGTTGACTGGACCGTAAAACTACAAACAAACCTACAAAGCTCTCTAGCTCATCTGAGCCATCATGAAAACATGCCTATCATATATATTTGAACCCCTTAAACCCATATTAATTAAAGCTGGTTATTTGTCTCATTTCTGCTCAAAAACATAGATTGTGGGTACTGATTAGAACCGCCTCGGTGAGGCGGTTCAAACAATATCTCACAGTCTATTTCTTGAGCATAAATATGAAAAATATCAGAATTTTTTATTTGAAAATTGTCAGTCTCTTCATCATCATCATCATAATTTTGATTAACATGCAGGTGAGTGAGTGAGTGTTTGAGTTTTACGTCCCACCAACAGCTAAGGTCATACGGAGACGGGACCTCGGTTTAAAGACTCATCCGAAAGTCTGTTAACATGCAGGTACAGGGACAACATCCATATAAGTGAGTCTCCTTCCAGGTAGCTGGCTTGCTGCACACATAGTAGATCTCTTCAGATCTCCAGGTATATCTTATCATGAGGGTCGATAGCTTAAGGGGAATGGGATGTTTCCGCCATTTTTCAAAGGGAGACAACTTTCGGGACTTCCTGTACGCTTTTCTATAGGCTCATTCCCAATGAAAAAGGGGTCTACTCTTAAAGGAAAGAATTTGCTCCTTAGGAGCAAATTCTTTCCCTTAAGAGTTGACCCCTATTGACATGGGAGACAAAACACCTTCAAGGAGTTGCCTCCCCTGAAGGTGTTCCCATTCCCCTTAAGAGCTTCCACTCTCTGCAATTTCTGTCAGCTGCTTCTTGGGCCTCCCAGGCCAACGTTTTCCATCCACCCATATGTCAAAGGCTGTCTTGACTGCATCCTTGGAATCTTCCATGTGTCCATACCAGTGGAGCCTTGTCTCCTTCAGGATAAGGACCATGTCCTCAATGGCAAGCCGTGCAAGTAGCTCATTGGACCTGATGGTGACAGTGTCTTGGGGCTTTTTCAATATATTTAAATAGGTGTGTTTTCCTGTAATTGAAAATGGGCCAGTCCTGAGCTATTCGATGGAAGATTACAATCGTTATATGTGGGTGAATACAGGTTTGACTAAGGTTTTCTATGGTCATTCTCTCCCTTCCACTGATTCAAGAAGGGCAGTTGTCAGTTTCTGGAGAAAAATGTGCACTGTACTGGTTAACCGCTTACGTATAAGCCTGCCCATGAAAAGTGGATAGGTAAACTGACCGGCTAAAAAAAGACCTAAAATAGTGTTGACTGAGCCGTTAAACTCCAACACGAAACAAACAAACAGGTTGGTAAAGTAAATAAAAAAGCGACACATTATGAAAGAAGTCTGACATTTATTTCACTGTTAAATAAGTACTATTAGGAGCAGAACAGACTAACATTGCTTGATAACAAAGCGTATAACCTTTAAAGGCCACAGAAATTTTCACCGCATATGGCAATTTTATTTTTGTAAATTATTTTTCAGCAAAAATATGGCTTGCCATTTCATGTGAATCGTCTGCCCTGCAGACGATTCACAGGTAATGTCAAGCCTTATTTTCTCTGAATATTATGAAAAAAAAATTATTTGAAAATGATGTCGGCAAATGTCGTGATTGACAGTTGAAAGGTTGAAAAGAATGGATACACTTTTAAGGGAGGGCACTCTAAAAGAAACAGTTTTTTTTGTCTCCCTATCAACCAGTGTCTACTCCCTTTATAAGGACGATTTTATTCCGTTTAACAGTTTCCTCAGCGGCAAATTCTTTCCTTTTAGAGCAGTCCACCTCTTCAGAAGGACTCAGTATATGGAAAATGAGCTTTAAATCTGGATTCCCTTTTTAACAGACACACAAACTTTTTTTTTCTTTCTATTATACTGCAACACCCCCTCACGAGGATTACGTGCAGGTGTATATTACATACACTCCAGGTTTGCTGGATGAAAGCCAACACAGAAATCATGTAATTAGGGTAGGGATCTTTTACCTGCACAGGGGATGGTTCTCCCTGCACAGGGGGCCTCCAGTTCACATCCCGATCCGAAGGATGGTGCACTTTGTGGCATTCATCCCTGCAAATGATGCCAGTGGAGATGTTCGGACACCGTGATTTTATTACCGCTGCCGGGAATTGAACCGGGGGCCTCTAGCATAATAGGCAAGAGCATTAACCAATGAGCTACCATGCTTTGAATCAAAATCCAACAGTAACAATATCTGAAAACTGAAAAATTCAAAACTGAATTTTAATTTTTAGAGAAATGTTCAAAATCTCCACAAACCGTACTTGACTTATTAGTGTGGTAACTCTTTCAAAAAAATATATTTTCTTTTTATCACCGTTACCTAAAGGGTCTACTCTATAAAAGAACTTGCTTCTCCGAAGCAAATTCTTTCCTTTAAGAGTAGACCCTTTTTAGCAGGGGCTCAACAAATTTATAGGAGATAAAGACAAAAGTTCCCAAAGTTATCTCAATGGTTAACACAGGAGCAAGTCCTTTCTATTAAGAGTAGAACCATATTTAAGAGGGGGTATAATTTATAGGAGAGGAATTTCCAAAATTATCTACCTTGTGAACACAGAAGCATGTCCTTTCCAATAAGATTAGACCCCAGTTAAGTGGGGGTTCAATTTATAGGAGAATAAAGAAGTTCCTAAATTATCTCCCATGTGAACACAGGAGCAAGTCCTTTCTATCAGGAGCAGACCCCTTTTTTAAGAGGGGTTCAATTTACAGGAGAAAGAAGAGAAAGTTCCAAAATTATCTCCCTTGTGAACACAGGAGCATGTCCTTAACAATAAGATTAGACCCCAGTTGAACAGGGCTCCCAGGACAGGGGTTCAGTTTCTATGAGAATGAAATTAACTCCCTTATGAACACAGGAGCATGTCCCTTCTCATAAGTTAAAGAGTAGGCTCCTCGGGGCCCTGTTAAACAGGGGTTCAATTTATAAAAGTGAAGAGACAGTTATCTCCCCTGTAAAATGATTGGCACGTGTATCCATTCCCCTTAAACTCTCAGAAGATTAGTTTGCTTCACCCTGTAATTACCGTAGTATTTAACCCATTTTGTACCAAATGAAATCTTCATCGGGGGTCCATTTCAAAATATTGGGGTGTCAGGTTGTGTTTTCTTCAAAATTTATTTGGAAAATCGCTAAACTTTTTGCAAACTTTTCGCAAACAGTGTAGGCCCTGATCAGATGCCGCATTCTGCGGCATCTGATCTTGGCCTACACTGTTTGCCAACTACCCGTTTTTGGGGTTTCTGGTACAAAATGGGTTCAGTTCTAAAAACTTTTAAGCCGATTTTCTTTGTACTTGTTTGCTTAACATGAACTTTCTCTGTGGATTACAAAAGAAGATAGTGTTATAAAGAGATAGAAGTATATTTTTACCTAGTTACAACATGACTAAAAGCCTTGCATCATTTGTACTGCAAGTCCCAATGGTAATTTTACAACATTATTCTAAGTTATAAGATGTGGTTACTTGTTTACGAATTTTAACCAGCATTAAGGTAGCTTAACGAGCCTGTTAGTGGCCAAATTGCTAACTGTATTCTAGCAAGCACAATATCTAATACTCTGTTTTTTTTGCTGAAAAAAAAATGAGTAGCTTTGCAATTAAAAAGGAGCTCACATTTTTTCAGCAAAAATACCACTGTATTAGATATTGTGTATACTAGAACAGTTTAACATTCTGGGGCCAGTTGTTCAAAGCATCATTAGCTTAACGAGCTAGTTAGTGGTCATATTGTTAACTCTTCTAGCAAGTACGATATCATCAATTTTGGTATTTTTGCTGAAAAAATGTGAGCAGCTTTTGCGTCACATTTTTTCAGCAAAAATTTCAGCATATTTGCCATATTTAATGATCAAAGTTTTAACCATACGTTAACTAACGACGTCGTTAGTTTCGAACAACTGGCCCCTGACCACTCACGAGCATGTGAAGCTTATGATGTTTTGAACAGCTGGGCCCAAATCTTTTTGTAGGTTCGGCTGAGCCCTACATATATAATGCCAAATAAGAAGTCAGAATATAGCATCTATACAAGTAGCAACTTTCACAAAAAGCTCCACCAAGAATGCACACAAAAACATTGATTTAATTTCAAACTGATAGGGTCTTAAGCATAATCTTAATGCCAACCATGAAAATTTGGGCCAGATTTTGTACAGCATTACCAGAGTGATCTCTGTTTAAACATTAGGGTCCAGGGCCCAGTTGCTCAAAGCTAACAAAGTGTTTACTTAACATAGTGTTAAAACATTGATCATTTAACTTGACAAAATAGGCTTATATTTGTGCTGAAAAAAAATGTGAGCAGCTTTTGCATATGCAAAAGCTGCTCACATTTTTACAGCAAAAATGTTGGAGTATTAAATAGTGTAGGTGCTAGAGCAGTTAATGTGAGCTTGTTAAGTGAATGATGCTTTGAACAACCGGGCCTATTTATTTAAAGCATTGTTTGCTTAACCCTTGTCCTGCTGAGCCCGGATATGCCTTATTTTCCAAACAATGCAGATCCAGATCAGATGGCTTCTGACGAAGCCATCTGATCAGGATCTACATTGTTTGCCGTCCAGATTGCAAATTTGTTTCAATAATTTGCATCAATCAATCTGATTGGTTGATAATCGGTAGTGGGTGTGGCATATATGAATATTCAGCAGAACAAGGGTTAACAAACATGGTAGTATGTGTGTGTTCGAGCTTTATGTCCCACTAACAACTAAGGTCGTATGGAGACGAGGCCTTGGTTAAAAGACTCATCCAAAAGTCTGAAGAAGCTCAGAATCGAACCCACGACCCCTAGTTTATGAGGTGAGCTTAACCACTATACCACAGAGGCTTCTGAAACACGTTAGTGGTCATAACCTTACATTATGAAAACATGCCTATACAAATACATTGTAAACTTTACCGCCGAAAAAATGAAAATCTAAAGATGAAAAATTGTGAGATTTTTCTAATTTCTGCTCAAAATATAGATTGTGGGCACTCGTTAAAACTGCCTCGACCGCCTCATTGAGGCAGTTCTAACGAGTACCCACAATCTATATTTTAGATCAGAAATAAGAAAAATAAGGTTTACCTCTTTAAACCCCAGGTTTACTATATACAAGAGGGCCATGATGGCCCTGGATCGCTCACCTGATCCATAGAGTAACAAGTGGGCCCCGGGGAGGGCCTTTATTGACCCCAGGGTAATAATGTGCATAATGTTGAGGGAGGTCTAAAAAGGTGAAGCTTCATACCAAATATCAAAACTAGACATGTGTCCAAAGTACACAGATGCCCCCGCCATATATCTTTGTCGATATGGCTTGTACCCATTCTCTAGAATTCTCTAGGGGTGTCCGGAGGGACCCGGAGCTGTGCACAGGGACCCAAGGTCTGTGTCAGTGAATGCATCTTATCATAAGGAACAATAATATATATGGTTAAGTGGTGTGGATATGAATTGTTTCTGAGATATAAGGCCTTTTATGAATTGAAGGGGGCGGGGCATGGTCCGGGGTTGACCAGAGGGAGACAAAGTCTGTGTCTTAGAATGAGTCACATCATAAGGAACAATAATATGTATGGTTTAGGTGTTCGAATCTGATTAAGTCTGTGTCAGTCAATGCATCTTATCATAAGGAACAATAATATATATGGTTAAGGGGTGGGGATATGGATAGTTTCTGAGATATAAAGACTTTAATGAAGCAAAGGGGGCGGGGCATGGCCCAGGGGTGACTGTAGGGACCCAAAGTCTGTGTCATGGAATGTGTCATATCATAAGGAACAATAATATATATGGTTTAGGTGTTCGAATCTGATTAATTTTCAAGATAATTAGGCATTTTGACAGTTTTGCATACAAATTTCTATATAAATGGGGGGGGGGGGGGGGGGGGGGGGGCGTCAGGATGGACCGAATGTCTGTATCAGTCAATGCATCTTATCATAAAGAACAATAATATATATGGTCAAGGGGTGGGGATATGGATAGTTTCTGAAATATAAAGACTTTAATGAAGCAAAGGGGGCGGGGCATGGCCCAGGGGTGACTGTAGGGACCAAAAGTCTGTGTCATGGAATGTGTCGTATCATAAGGAACAATAATATATATGGTTTAGGTGTTCGAATCTGACTAATTTTCAAGATAATTAGACATTTTGACAGTTTTGCATACAAATTCCTATATGACAATTTTGACCTGTTATGCAATCTGACCCCTGAGCCCACCCAGGGGCATGACCCTGGGTCAACTTGAACATGAACTAATAGGTCTTGGTCTGAGTAGAAGTCATACCAAATTTCAACTTTGTAATATGGATAGTTTCTGAGATATAAAGACTTTAATGAAGCAAAGGGGGCGGGGCATGGCCCAGGGGTGACCGTAGGGATCCAAAGTCTGTGTTATGGAATGTGTCATATCATAAGGAACAATAATATATATGGTTTAGGGGTTAGACGAATCCGATTAATTTTCAAGACAGTAAGACATTTTGACAGTTTTGCATACAAATTTCTATATAACAGAGGGGGGGAGGGGGGGGGGGGTCGGTCGGGATGGACCCAATGTCTGTATCAGTCAATGCATCTTATCATAAGGAACAATAATATATATGGTTAAGGGGTGGGGATATGGATAGTTTCTAAGATATAAAGACTTTAATGAAGCAAAGAGGGCGGGGCATGGCCCAGGGGTGACTGTAGGGACCCAAAGTCTGTGTCATGGAATGTGTCATATCATAAGGAACAATAATATATATGGTTTATGTGTTCGAATCTGATAAATTTTCAAGATAATTAGACATTTTGACAGTTTTGCATGCAAATTCCTATATGACAATTTTGACCTGTTACGAAATCTGACCCCTAGTCCCACCCAGGGGCACGACTTTGGGTCAACTTGAACATGAACTGATAGGTCTTGGTCTGAGTAGATGTCATACCAAATTTCAACTTTGTAGCACAACAGGTAAAAAAATTATTTGCGAGTCCGAGGTTTCAGCTCGACATTTCAGCCCGAGGTGGTTACGAACGTGACATACGCACGAACGCACGTACGCAAGTACGGACGTAACATCACGGCGAAACGCTATATGCCCCACTCCTGCCAAGGCAGGCGGGGGCATAAAAATGGTCATTGCAGTTTCAGAGAAGAAGATTTTTAAAGATTTCCCTATATGTCTTGTTAAACCAAAGGGTCTCAGGGCGGGGGCATTTTTGGCACCAGGGCTATAATTTGAACAATCTTGATAGAGGTCCACTAGATGAAATTTCACACCAAATATCAAAGACCTAGGCCAAGTGGTTTCAAAGAAGAAGATTTTTAAAGATTTTCCCAAAATAAGTCTATGTAAAACCAAAGGGCCCGTGAGTGGGGGCATTTTTGGCCCCAGGGCTATAATTTGGACAATCTTGGTAGAGGTCCACAAGATGAAGCTATACACAAAATATCAAAGACCTGGGCCTTGTGGTTTTAGAGAAGAAGAATTTTTAAAGCTTTTCCTTATATAAACCTATGTAAAACCAAAAGGGCCCTAGGGCGGGGGCATTTTTGGCCCCAGCACTATAATCTAAACAATCTTGGTAGGGGTCTACTAGCTGAAGAATCATACCAAATAGCAAAGACCTGGGCCTTGCGGTTTCATAGAAGAAGATTTTTAAAGATTTTCCCTATGTAAGCCCATGTAAAATCAAAGGGCCCCGGGGCGGGGACATTTTTGGCCCCAGCACTATAATTTGAACAATCTTGGTAGAGATCCACAAGATGAAGCTTCATACCAAATATCAAAGACCTGGGCCTTGCGGTTTCAGAGAAGAAGATTTTCCCAATATAATCCTATGTAAAACCAAAGGGCCCTGGGGCGGGGGCATTTTGGGCCCCAGCACTACAATTTGAACAATCTTTGTAGAGGTCCACTAGATGAAGCTTCATACCAAATATCAAAGACCTAGGCCTTGTGATTTGTGAGAAGAAGATTTTTCAAGATATTCCCTATAGAAGTCAAAGTAAAACCAAAGGGCCCTGGAGCGGCGGCATTTGTGGCCCCAGGGCTATAATTTGAACAATCTTGGTAGGGGTCCACAAGATGAAGCTTCATACCAAATATCAAAGACCTGGGGCTTGCGGTTTCAGATAAGAAGATTTTTAAAGATTTTCCTTATATAAGCCTATGTAAAACCAAAGGGTGCCGGGGCGGGGGCATTTTTGGCCCCAGCACTATAATTTGAACAATCTTGGTAGGGTTCCACGAAATGAAGCTTCATTCCAAATAGCAAAGACCTGGGCCTTGCGGTTTCAGAGAAGAAGATTTTTAAAGATTTTCCCTATATAAGCCCATGTAAAAGCAAAGGGCCCTGGGGCAGGGGCATTTTTGGCCCCAGCACTATAATTCGAACAATCTTGGTAAGGGTCCACTAGATAAAGCTTCATACCAAATATCGAAGACCTAGGCCTTGTGGTTTCAAAGAAGAAGATTTTTAAAGATTTTCCTTATATAAGCCCATGTAAAACCAAAGGGCCCGGGGGCGGGGGCATTTTTGGCCCCAGCACTTTAATTTGAACAATCTTGGTAGGGGTCCACTAGATGAAGCTCCATACCAAATATCAAAGACCTGGGCCTTGTGGTTTCAGAGAAGAAGATTTTTTAAGTTTTAGGTGAAAAAAATCTATTTTTGGCCCCTGTGACCTAGATGTGCAACGGACCGGAACCATTTGAACAACTTTGAAAGGGGACCACGTAAGGATCATTCCTGTGAAGTTTGGTCAAAATCCGATCAATGGTTTAGGAGGAGATGTCGTTTGAAGAAATTGTTTACGCACAGATGACAGACAAAAAGTGATCCTAATATAAAACACAAGAGGGCCATGATGGCCCTGGATCGCTCACCTGATCCATAGAGTAACAAGTGGGCCCTGGAGAGGGTCATTATTGACTCCAGTGTTATAATGTGCATAATGTTGAGGGAGGTCTAAAGAGGTGAAGCTTCATACCAAATATCAACAAAGGCTATAATTTGAACAATCTTGGCAAAGGTCCACTAGATGAAGCAACACACCAAATATCAAAGACCTGGCCCTTGCGGTTTCAGAGAAGAAGATTTTTTTTAAAGATATTCCCTACATAAGCCTACGTAAGCCGAGGCGGGGGCATTTTTGGCCTCAGGGCTATAATTTGAACAATCTTGGTAGACATCCACTAGATGAAGCTTCACACCAAATATCAAAGATCTGAGCCTTGTGGTTTCAGAGAAAAAGATTTTTAAAGATTTTCCCTGTATAAGCCTATGTAAAACCAAAGGCCCCCGGGGCGGGCATTTTTGGCCCTAGGGCTATAATTTGAACAATCTTGTTAGAGGTCCACTAGGTGAAGCTTCACACCAAATATCAAAGACCTGGGCCTTGTGGTTTCAGAGAAGAAGATTTTTAAAGATTTTCCCTATATATGCCTATGTAAACCGAAAGGCCCCCTGGGCGGGGGGATTTCTGGCCCAAGGGCCATAATTTGAACAATCTTGGTAGAGGTCCAATAGATGAAGCTTCATACCAAATATCGAAGACCTGGGCCTTTCGGTTTCAGAGAAGAAGATTTTTTAAGTTTTAGGTGAAAAAAATCTATTTTTGGCCCCTGTGACCTAGATGTGCAACGGACCGGAACCATTTGAACAACTTTGAAAGGGGACCACGTAAGGATCATTCCTGTGAAGTTTGGTCAAAATCCGATCAATGGTTTAGGAGGAGATGTCGTTTGAAGAAATTGTTTACGCACAGATGACAGACAAAAAGTGATCCTAATATAAAACACAAGAGGGCCATGATGGCCCTGGATCGCTCACCTGATCCATAGAGTAACAAGTGGGCCCTGGAGAGGGTCATTATTGACTCCAGTGTTATAATGTGCATAATGTTGAGGGAGGTCTAAAGAGGTGAAGCTTCATACCAAATATCAACAAAGGCTATAATTTGAACAATCTTGGCAAAGGTCCACTAGATGAAGCAACACACCAAATATCAAAGACCTGGCCCTTGCGGTTTCAGAGAAGAAGATTTTTTTTAAAGATATTCCCTACATAAGCCTACGTAAGCCGAGGCGGGGGCATTTTTGGCCTCAGGGCTATAATTTGAACAATGTTGGTAGACATCCACTAGATGAAGCTTCACACCAAATATCAAAGATCTGAGCCTTGTGGTTTCAGAGAAAAAGATTTTTAAAGATTTTCCCTGTATAAGCCTATGTAAAACCAAAGGCCCCCGGGGCGGGCATTTTTGGCCCTAGGGCTATAATTTGAACAATCTTGTTAGAGGTCCACTAGGTGAAGCTTCACACCAAATATCAAAGACCTGGGCCTTGTGGTTTCAGAGAAGAAGATTTTTAAAGATTTTCCCTATATATGCCTATGTAAACCGAAAGGCCCCCTGGGCGGGGGGATTTCTGGCCCAAGGGCCATAATTTGAACAATCTTGGTAGAGGTCCAATAGATGAAGCTTCATACCAAATATCGAAGACCTGGGCCTTTCGGTTTCAGAGAAGAAGATTTTTAAAGATTTTCCCTGTATAAGCTTATGTAAAGCCAAAGGCCCCACGGGAGGGGGCATTTTCGCCCCCTAGAGCAATAATTTGAACAATCTTGGTAGAGGTCCAATAGGTGAAGCTTCACACCAAATATCAAAGACCTGGGCCTTGTGGTTTCAGAGAAGAAGATTTTTAAAGATTTTCCCTATATAAGCCTTTGTAAATCCAAAGGCCCCCGGGGCAGGGGCATTTCTGGCCCATTTTTGCCCCCTAGGGCTATAATTTGAACAATCTTGGTAGAGGTCCACTAGGTGAAGCTTCACACCAAATATCAAAGACCTGGGCCTTGTGGTTTCAGAGAAGAAGATTTTTAAAGATTTTCCCTATATAAGCCTATGTAAATCAAAAGGCCCCCGGGGCAGGGGCATTTCTGGCCCAAGGGCAAAAATTTAAACAATCTTGGTAGAGGTCCACTAGATGAAGCTTCACACCAAATATAGAAGACCTGAGCCTTGCGGTTTCAGAGAAGAAGATTTTTAAAGATTTTCCCTGTATAAGCCTATGTAAAACTAAAGGCCCCCGGGGCGGGGGTATTTTTGGCCCTAGGGCTATAATTTTAACAATCTTGGTAGAGGTCCACTAGGTGAAGCTTCATACCAAATATAAAAGACCTGGGCCTTGCGGTTTCAGAGAAGAAGATTTTTAAAGTTTTCATTTTAAAAATCTATTTTTAGCTCCTGTGACCTAGATGTGCAATGGACCGGAACCATTTGAACAACTTTGAAACGGGACCATCTAAGGATCATTCCTGTGAAGTTTGGTTAAAATCCAATCAGTGGTTTAGGAGGAGATGTCATTTGAAGAAAAAGTTTACGCACGCACACACGCACGCACACACGCACGACGGACGACGGACAAAAAGTGATCCCAAAAGCTCACCTTGTCACTACGTGACAGGTGAGCTAAAAAGTGGGGTTCAAGGGGGTCAAAGTTATATAGGCGTGTTTTCGTGATGAACTGTTGTAGCAAGTACAAAATCTTGGTTTTTAGCTGAAAATTGATGTGAGAAGCTTTTGCAATGCCAAAGATACATTTTTTTTTTCAGCAAAAATATGCATTTTTGCCCCACTGAATGGTTGTTTAACCCATTTAGTACCAGAAACCCCAAGACCGATACCCTGGCAAACAGTGCAGGCCTAGATCAGACGCTACGGAAAGCAGCGTCTGATCAGGGCCTACACTGTTTGCAAAAAGTTAGCCATTTTCCAAATAAATTCTGAAGTAAAAAACAACCTCGCACCCATGTTCTGCGGCGTCTGATCTGGGACTACATTGTTTGCCAGGGTACCCGTTTTGGGGTTTCCCGTACAAAACGGGTTACTGATCATATTGTTGATGTGCTAGGGAACCCTTGATTTGCATATT
The DNA here is from genome assembly GCA_963580285.1 of Lucinisca nassula. Lineage (NCBI taxonomy): Eukaryota > Metazoa > Mollusca > Bivalvia > Lucinida > Lucinidae > Lucinisca > Lucinisca nassula. Next base: position 32,016,312 of record OY757027.1, on the reverse strand, counting down.
TAATCCACTAGTGGATTATCAAATTTATTACAGGGCGTTATTACACTCTCAGACGTGATGTCATATGATAAAGGTTTCTATTGCACCAATATATATTGCACTGTGTTTTATAATAATAAAGAGTATTAACCCTTATCTTGCTGAATATTCATCTAAGCCACACCCATTTCTGTCTATCAACCAATCAAATTACTTGATGTAGGTTATTGCTACAAATTCATAAACTGAATGCCAAACAGTGTAGATCCTGATCAGATGGCTTCTTCAGAAGCCATCTGATCTGGATCTACACTGTTTGCAAAGATAGGGGTTGTCCTGAACAGCAAGATAAGGCATAAATTAACTATGTACTGCTTCATTACAGTACTGATATAGTTTATATGGATATTGCGCTTATATTGGGGAATACTGTCCCGAATTACTGGCAACAAGCTTGTGAGTATGTCCTTCTGTATGCCCACAAGGAACATTTATTCACAAATATTGTTGGTTCATTCATTTAGGCTTTTTATGTCTACCATAGTCAAGCGAACAGAACTCCATAGCTCCACAACAGGACGTAAGTTAAGCGCTTCTGGGCTGCAAATTGTGGCAGTTTGTCCAACAAGAACATATGGCGTTGGACTGCTGGTGCCCCGCTGAAGAAATTGAAGCACTCCCTGTTTTTTTTGTTGTTGTTGTTTTTTTTTTTAATTTAAAAGGGTAGTCGAAAAATGAGCTGAAAATGTATAGAAATTCGTGCCAATACAGCTGCAAATCGTGATATCTATACTTTGCTCAAGAGCGATATGTGATTAAATAGTGCTCTTTCTTTTGGTTGCTTGATATTGGCCATTTGAGTAAGGCTGCAAATGGAGCATACCTATGCAGGTTTCCTTGCAGGAACACACGCGATTCACAAATATCAGAGCAATATCCTTACTATACAGCTATAGGTAAGTTCTTCCCACATTACGAAAACTATACAAATATATTGTAAATTTTACCACTGAAAAAACGAAAATTTTAAGATGAAAAATTGTGATCTTTTTCTTATTTCTGCTCAAAATATGGATTGTGGGACTCATTAGAACCGCCTCATCGAGGCGGTTCTAACGAGTACCCACAATCTATATTTTAGAGCAGAAATAATTGAGGCAGTTCTAACGAGTACCCACAATCTATATTTTGGAGCAGAAATAAGAAAAATAAGGTATACACCTGTTAATCCCAGTTTTACTACATAAAAGTGGGGTTCAAGGGGGTCAATAATATATAGGTGTGTTTTTGTAATGATGCCTGGGAAATTCTATCAATAATGTATCATTTATAGCTCTCGGCCCCGCCCATAGGGGTTTGAAGAAATATATGGGCTGCATGATGCTTCCACGCAGAGCTGAATCCGGCCAACACACTAGTACTGCTAAACCGCTTAGAGGATCTAAGCCTGGCCAGGAACCGCGGTGCGAGGCGGACGGTCCATGCTAATAAACTCTATTGGTTTCATTTGGCGACAGGGCTTGAGATGTCATTTCATCTCAATGTCGGGTAAAAGTCCCACAAAATTGGAAGCAACGTCTCCAAAATGACCTTTACAGTGTTGACGGGGATGTTAACCTCAAATCAAACAAACAAATCATTTATAGCAACTCTGACAATAGATTGGAAGTAATATTACCAAGGCATCATTTTTGCAATGTTCTGTACATGTTATTTGTACTAAAGCTTTAAACCCAGTCCTATGGAATAGATTAATTTAGGAACATGTATTTCTGAATTTCATCAAGTTATTTTTAGACACAACACTGGGTAGCAAATTATACTTGTTCAACTTTTATAGAAGATTATGATAACACACCCGTACAACATAGTGCTTTTCTTCGCATCTCCAAAATAGCTACGTACATTTCTGATGAAAATTACTGATATTTTTCTTATTTATATTGCAAACATAGGCTGTGGGTGCTCCTTAGAACCGCCTCATTGAGGCGGTTCTAACGAGTACCCACAACCTATGTCTTGGTGAAGAAATAAGAAAAATAATGTATACCCTTGTAAACCCCAGTTTTCTCTATATAAAGTGGGGTTTAGGGGGGGGGTGTTCATTTTATGGACTTGTTCACGTTATGAAGTATGGTAAGGACTTAAGTTGTCCGATTACATAACGAAAACGCGCCTACACAAATACCTCGCAAATTTTGCAGCTGAAAAAAAGAAAATTTTAAGATGAAAAATTGTGATTTTTCTAATTTCTGCTCAAAATATAGATTGTTGGTACAAATTGGAACTGCCTCATCTAGGCAGTTCTAACGTGTACACACAATCTATATTTTAGAGCAGAAATAAGAATCGAGGCAGTTCTAACGAGTACCCACAATCTATGGCTTAAAGCAGAAATAAAAAAAATAACTACCCGTGTAAACCCCAGTTTTACTGTACAAAAGTGGGGTTCAAGGGGGTAGGAATTATATAGGCGTGTTTTCGTAATGACCTAGGGTAATTTATGCTACCAAACTTTAACAAAAAATTAAATCACAACTCACAGAATAGCCTAAAACAACAACCATGTGTCGGCCCCCGCCCATCGGGGCTTGAAGAAATAGAAGGGCTGCATGATGCTTCCACCCAGAGCTGAAACCGACCCGCACAAGAGTACTGGTAAACCACTTAGAGAATCTAAGCGGGTGCGAGAGTCTGACAATCCATGCTTATAAACCCTATTGGTTTGTTTGGGCTGCAGGGCTTGAGATGTCATTTCATCTCAATGTCCGGTAAAAGTCCTACAAAATTGGTAGCAACGTCTCCAAAATGACCTTTATAACGTTGATGGGGACTTTAAACCTCAAATCAAACAAACAAAAATCTCCATTGCACTGATATTTTTCTTAGTCATACAAAAAATATGAGTAAACCTGTCTTCAGGCCTTGAGGTTATAAAACTTTTTTCATGCTCAACTCAGCTGAGCATGAAATTTATAATGCTCAAAAAGATTCAAATACAATTGAAAGAGACAGTTTTCCTGCTCAGATCAGCAAAGTGTGTTATTTTCCCTGCACAAAAATTTGTTATTTGTCCTGCACATAAATTTTAAAATGCCAACAATTGCTGGCATTTTAAAATTTATGAGCAAGACAAATTTCGTGCTCAAGTGAGTTGAGCATGAAAAAAGTTTTATAACCTCGGATCAAGGATTTGCGACCTGGCAAGATGGAAACCGGTCTGCTCAGATGCACAAAACTGCAACCCTTATCTGCAGCTAGGGACAGATAAAATTGGCCATCCTCAGAACTTAACTCATACAGCACTGAGAAAAACTACATCTGAAAATGTTGTCTGCTTATGTCGTCTGCTGAATCTTTTTGTAAAATTTTTAAAAATATTTTTGTGTACAGCAAACAGTGTGGGCCCAAATCAGACTGCTCCTTAGGAGCAGTCTGATTTGGGTCCACACTGTTTGCAAAAATGACTTTTAAAGTAACCAGCAGACGTCAAAGCAGACGGCGATTGTCGTAATTGGCATGTTTTGGGTTAAACCTTCAACTGCTACATAAATTCCTAAAGCAGACGAAATTTTACAATCAGATTTTTTTTTACAATATTACTCATAGTAAATAAGGTTTGTCTTTACATGGGCAGACGATTGACATGCAATGTCATGCCTTATTTTCTCTGAAAAATATGAAAAAAAAAAAAAAAAAAAAAACACTTTTAAAAATGCCGTCTGCTAGTCAATCTGATGTTTCTCTTTAATAGTAAATAAGATTTGACATTACTCTATTTACAGTAAAATTCCTATATAACACCTTTGGGACCAATTTTGAACAACCCCGAAGAGTCTCCCACTAGAGCACACTTGTGCCTGATGTACCTGAAAAATTCACAGTATGCTTTTTTTTAGCATAAGCTGGTCTTAATAGCGGAATTCCACTGTACATGTACATGTACCTTATTTATCTGCTGGGCAAGATGATCAGCAGATGATTCACATGTAATGTCACACCTTATTTTCTCTATAAAGTAAGAAAAAAAAATAAATGAAAGCGTCGTCTGCTAGTGGATTAGCAGTCAAAGGGTTTAACAGATCAGCAAAACAACCCGCTCAGGAAAAACTATATTATCATGCATCATGTGATTCGATAAGCCAATCATCAATCGATGGTGATCATGACCAAAATTGTCTGTGTAAACCTAATACAAAATGAAAGACAAGCAAAGCTCACAAAAAATGAAACGGCATATCACAAGAGCTAGTAATAACTTATTTGTCAATTTATACAAACTCGGAACCATTATGACTTTGACAACCAGTGTAGACCCATACTATACATAGTTCTGTTTAATGTAACTGTCGGTGGCTTTGTGCAGCTCAGCTAAATTACAAGAGGCTTTGTGCAGTTCAGTTAAAGTTTCAGTTAAATTGCAAGTGGTTTTATTCAGTTCAAAGTTTCATTTTAACTGCAGGTGGCTTTGTGCACTTATGTTAAACTGTAAATGACTTTGTGCAGTTCAGTTGAATTTTCAGTTTAAACTGCAGGTGCCACTGTGCGCCTCAATTAAACTTGCAATTAAACTGCAGGTGACTTTGTGCACTTCAGTTAAACTGTAAATGGTCTGTGTAGTTCAGATGAATTTTCAGTTGAACTGCATGTGGCTATGTACATTCAAACTTTCATTACCTGCAGGTGCCTTTTGTGCAGTTCAGTTAAATTTTCAGTTAAACTGCAGATGGCTTTGTAGATTTCCAATGAGTCAGTCAAACTTTCAGTTAACTGGAGGTGGCTTTGTGCAGTTCAGTTAAAGTTTCAGTAAAACTGCAGGTGACAGTGTGCACTTCAATTTAACTTGCAATTAAACTGCAGGTGGCTTTAAGCAGTTCAGTTAAACTGCAAATGGGTTTGAGTAGTTCAGTTGAATTTCCAGTTAAACGGCAGGTGGCTTCTTTTATTTCAATTGAGTCAGTAAACCTTTCAGTTAGCTGCAGGTGGCTTTGTGTAGTTCAGTTAAATTTTCTAGTTCAGTTAAATTGCTGGTGGCTTTAGCAGTTGAGTTTAAGTTAAACCGCAGGTGGCTCCGAGATTTCAATTGAAATTTCACTTTAACCGCAGGTGGCTATGTGCAGTTCATTTAAAGTTTCAGTCAAACTTCAGGTACCTTTGTGAAATTGAGTTAAATTTTCAGTTAACCCATTTAGTACCAAATGGAATCTTCCCATTTCAAAATTTGGGGATGTCAGGTTGTGTTTTCTTCAAATTTTATTTGGAAAATGGCTGATCATTTTGCAAACAGTGTAGGCCCTGATCAGATGCCACATTTTGTGGCGTCTGATCTGGGCCTACACAGTTTGCCAATTACCCGTTTAGGGGTTTCCAGAACAAAATGGGTCAAGCAATAAGGTCATGTCATGTTTGTTAATTTACCTAGCCCATTTTTTTCTAGGCAGGCTTAGTCCATCTAAGACAAGTATTATTGTTCACATTCCCAAGCAACTGGCAACTGCCCTGCTTGAATCAGCAGAAGGGAGAGAAAGACCATAGAAAATATTTCAGGATCAATCACCATGAAACAGTGTTTCCTGCGCACCCCCCCCACCCCCCCTGACCAAATGACCAAAATGCAGGGGTCTGGGTCATACACTGGTTTACAAATGACATATTTTTCCATAGAGTCACACAACACTCATATAACATATTTTAACACTCATATAACATGTATTTCTAAGTAACATGTATATGTACAAGGAATTCTAGAACTAGAAATTGTACAACAGGCATATAGACATGTGCATCAAGAGAATAAACCATATTTCATCAAAATGAGACAAAACTAACCAAAACCTACAAAATGTCCCATTCAAGCACTTGTGGTTTGTCATAAACCCTTATCTTGCTGTTCACAACAACCCCTATCTTTGCAAACAGTGTAGATCCAGATCAGATGCCATCTGATCAGGATCTATACTGTTTGGTATTCTGTTTATGAATTTGTAGCAATAAATTATATCAAGTAATTTGATTGGTTGATAGACAGAAATGGGTGTGCCTTAAATGAATATTCAGCAAGATAAGGGTTAATAGTTTTCCTTGCAGATTACACATTAAAGACCAAAAAACATGAAATGACTTCTCAAGCCCTGCTGCCCAATGAAACCAGTAAGAGTTAAATGCATGGACGGTCTGACTCGCACCACTTTGCCTGAACAGGCTTGGACTCATCATATAAGTGGTTTACCAGTACTCATATGCGGTCTGTTTCAGCCCTGCATGGAAGCAACTTGCAGCCAAATCTGTTTCTCCAAGCCCCAATGGGCGAAGTTCAGTGAGCAAGAAGTGTAGACCCAGATGATATGCCAAATTTGCCAAAATTTTAGTAGAATTACAGCAAGTTTTTAAGGTGTCCAAATTTTTAGGATTGTCATGGTACTTAGGATAAATATTTTAAGGGTTTTTTTCATGATAAAAAAAAACAAACATTGTGTTCAGTTCACAAACTGTGAAAGCCAACTTAAAGTGTATTGCATCATCATGTGAACAAGTCCGTGAAATGAACACCTCACTTCCACCCCCTTTGTATAGAGAAAACTGGGGTTTACAGGGGTAAACATTATTTTTCTTATTTGTACTCCAAGAGTTAGGTTGTGGGTACTCGTTAGAACCGCCTCTGCCGCCTCAGAGGCGGTTCTAACTCTGAGGCGGTTCTAATGAGCACCCTCAACCTATGTTTTGAACAATTACAACAAAAATATCAAGGATTTTTTTTTTTCAGAAAAGTAGCCATTTTGGAGATGTGAAAAATGTACTATGTCGCACGAGTGTGTTATCGTAATGTATATTTATAGAAAAAAAATATGGTTTCAGCAAAAGATGCAAGTGTGTTTGCCGTATTAAATGATAAAAGTTTTAACAATGAGTTAAATATAATCATATCTCTGGTTTTGAAAACCTGACCCCGGTCTAACTGTTTTTACTGCTGTTTTTACTGCAGGGCTTGAAAATTTTTCTAAATTTCATTCATTCTGCATGACCAAGGGCAAGTAGGTTTTGGCAAATTTCATAGGGACTAGACAAAATTGTTTTGGATCTAACACGGTTTCAAGATGGATCCCAAAAAAATGTATAAATTACAGTAGAACTTCAATGGCTCGAACACCGATGGCTCGTATACCCTCGATGAGTTGAACCCGTTCTCGAGTCCGCAGGGAATTCCTCCAAATACGAAATAGGGATAATTTAGGGAGATTTTCTTCTTTTATCTTGCAAATGTATGTTGTGTGAACTCATTAGAATCGCCTCGATGAGGCGATTCTAATGAGTGCACACAACATACAGTTATAATATAGAACGCCGAAAAGATATATCACAATTATCTTCATTATGCTTCCTGGTATGGCACTTAAAGTACCCTCCATGGCTCGAACTACCGCTGTCTCGAACATATTTTCATGGTCCCAAAGGGGATCGAACCAATCAAGTTTGACTGTATACAGAAAAATGACCATAATCTATACATTTTTGTTTGGATATAACTAACACAGTTTCTGGTTTGGACCCCAATAACAGTCTTATATAAAGGTTGGGGTGTATCTATACCAGCTTATCAAATGAACACATTAAAGATCATTTGAAATAAGATCATATAACAAGAATCTTACATGGGTGGTCATTTCATATAAAATTCACAAAACAGATCATTGGCTACTGGTAATTTCAAAAATTTCAAATGAATGACCATAAGTGTAAGATTATTGAAATCATATAACAATTTTTGTCTGTGTATTTTATCTGCAGAAAATGATACATGTAATAGCTTTCTCAAAAAACATGCTGTCATGAACAGTGTTTATGATATCAGTATAATGTGATAAAAAGCCACAAATATCAATAAATACATAAACATATATTTTCTTTTAAATATAACTACTTCAAAAAACGTAAGGGCAGTATATAGTTGTAATATATATCACATAATCATAAAGTCAAAATAAATTCTAAAAATCTACAACATTCATGTATGAACCACATAAATGGGAGGGTCATTCACAAAGTGTACACTTCAGCATTCAAAATTTTTGACATTAAATGCATTTATAAGACAAACATACAAAAACATCTTCATTCCAAAAAAAAAAAAGAAAAGAATAAGACCTCTACATTCCTTTAAGAGGAATGGATAGACCATCCATATTTTCCTGCCATTTCTTTGCAGGGGGATGAAACTTCCACTTCCTGTTTGATTCCCATAAACTCTGCCCCTCTGAAAAAGGGGCCTACTTTAAAGATAAGAATTTGCCCCCACCAAAAATGGGGTCTTCTCTTAATGAAATGAATTTGCTCCCGAGGAACCAATTCTTTTTTTTTTTTCTTAAAAAAAAAGTAGACTAGAGGAGCAAATTCTTGAAGGAACAAAGATTTTGCATCTTAAAAAATAATTCTACTCATAAAGGAAAGACTTTGCTCCTCAGGAGCAAATTTTTTCCTTTAAGAGTAAACTCCTCAGGAGCAAATTCTTGCCTTAAGAGAAGACTCCTTAGGAACAAATTCTTGCCTTTAAGAGGCGACACCTCAGAGGCGAATTCTTGCCTTTAAGAGTAGAGTCCTTAGAAGCAAATTCTTGCCTAAGAGAGTAACTCCTTAGGAACAAATTCTAGCCTTTAAAAGAGACTCCTCAGGAGCAAATTCTTGCCTTCAAGAGGAAACTCCTTAGAAGCAAAGTTGCCTTAAAGAGTGCAAATTCTTGCCTTTAAGAGGAGACTCCTTAGAAGCAAATTCTTGTCTTAAAGAGAAGACTCCTTAGGAACAAATTCTTGCCTTTAAGAGGAGACTCCTTAGAAGCAAATTTTTGCCTTAAAGAGGAGACTCCTTAGGAACAAATTCTTGCCTTTAAGAGGAGACTCCTTGGAAGCAAATTCTTGCCTTAAAGAGTATACTCCTTAGGAACAAGTTCTTGACTTAAAGAGAATATCCTTAGGAACAAATTCTTGCCTTAAAGAGTATACTCCTTAGAAGCAAATCCTTGCCTAAAAGAGTATACTCCTTTGGAACAAGTTCTTCACATAAGAGGAGACTCCTAAGAAGCAAATTCTTGCCTTAAAGAGTATACTCCTTAGGAACAAATTCTTGCCTTTAAGAGGAGACTTTTTAGAAGCATACTCCTAAGGAACAAATTCTTGCCTTTAAGAGGAGACTCCTTTGGAACAAATTCTTGCCTTTAAGAGGAGACTCCTTAGAAGCAATTTATTGCCTTTAAGCGTAGACTCCTTATGAACAAATTCTTGCCTTTAAGAGGAGACTCCTTAGAAGCAAATTCTTGCCTTAAAGAGTATACTCCTTAGAAGCAAATTCTTGCCTTAAAGAGTATACTCCTTTGAAGCAAATTCTTGCCATAATGAGTATACTCCTTAGGAGGAGACTCCTTAGAAACAAATTCTTGACTTAAAGAGTATATCCTTAGGAACAAATTCTTGCCTTAAAGAGTATACTCCTTAGAAGCAAATCCTTGCCTAAAAGAGTATACTCCTTCAGAACAAGTTTTTGCCCTTAAGAGTAGACTCCTAAGAAGCAAATTAATGCCTTAAAGAGTATACTCCTTAGGAACAAATTCTTGCCTTTAAGAGGAGACTTTTTAGAAGCATACTCCTAAGGAACAAATTCTTTCCTTTAAGAGGAGACTCCTTAGGAACAAATGCTTGCCTTTAAGAGGAGACCCCTTAGGAACAAGTTCTTGCCTTAAAGAGGGGACTCCTTAGAAGCAAATTTTTGCCTTAAAGAGTAGACTCCTTAGGAACAAATTCTTGCCTTTAAGAGGAGACTCCTTAGGAACAAATTCTTGCCTTTAAGAGGAGACTCCTTAGAAGCAAATTCTTGCCTTAAAGAGTATACTCCTTTGAAGCAAATTCTTGCCTTAAAGAGTATACTCCTTAGAAGCAAATTCTTGCCTTAAAGAGTATACTCCTTTGAAGCAAATTCTTGCCATAATGAGTATACTCCTTAGGAACAAATTCTTGCCTTTAAGAGGAGACTCCTTAGAAGCAAATTCTTGCCTTAAAGAGTAGACCTCCTTAGGAACAAATTCTTGCCTTAAAGAGTATACTCCTTTGAAGCAAATTCTTGCCTTAAAGAGTAGACTCCTTAGGAACAAATTCTTGCCTTTAAGAAGAGACTCCTTAGAAGCAAATCCTTGCCTTAGAGAGTACACTCCTTAGGAACAAATTCTTGCCTTTAAGAGGAGACACCTTAGGAGCAAATTCTTGCCTTTAAGAGGAGACTCCTTAGAAGCAAATTCTTGCCTTAAAGAGTATATTCCTTAGAAGCAAATTCTTGCCTTAAAAGAGTATACTCCTTAGAAGCAAATTCATGCCTTAAAGAGTATACTCCTTAGGAACAAATTCTTGACTTAAAGAGTATACTCCTTAGGAACAAATTCTTGCCTTTAAAAGGAGACTCCTTAGAAGCAAATTCTTGCCTTAAAGAGTATACGCCTAAGGAACAAATTCTTGCCTCAAAGGGTATACTCCTTAGGAACAAATTCTTGCCTAAAAGAGTATACTCCTTAGAAGCAAATTCTTGCCTTAAAGAGTATACTCCTTAGGAACAAATTCTTGCCTTAAAGAGTATATGCCTAAGGAACAAATTCTTGCCTCAAAGAGTATACTCCTTAGGAACAAATTCTTGCCTTAAAGAGTATACTACTTAGAAGCAAATTCTTGCCTTAAAGAGTATACTCCTTAGGAACAAATTCTTGCCTTAAAGAGTATACGCCTAAGGAACAAATTCTTGCCTCAAAGAGTATACTCCTTAGGAACAAATTCTTGCCTTAAAGAGTATACTCCTAAGGAACAAATTCGTGCCTTTAAGAGAAGACTCCTCAGAAGCAAATTCTTGCCTTAAAGAGTATACACCTTAGGAACAAATTCTTGCCTGTAAGAGGAGACTCCTTTGAAGCAAATTCTTGCCTTAAAGAGTATACCCAGTAGGAGACAAATTCTTGCCTTAAGAGAAGACGCCTTAGGAGCAAATACTTGCCTTTAAGTGTAGATGCATCAGAAGCAAATTCTTTCCTTTAAGATAAGACGCCTCAGGAGCAAATACTTTTCTTTAAGAGTATACACCTCAGGAGCAAATTCTTTCCTTTAAGAGTAGACCCCTATTGACATAGGAGACATTTTTTAAAAGGGTTCCCTCCCCTGAAGGTGCATAATTTCCCCTGAAAATGTCCATTCTGTATCACAAATTGTGTTCAGAATTAGAACTTTCTACAGCCAATAATTCATAGGTAAGCTACCTTAATGTTAACCCTTACCCTTTGAAAAAGACAACACACCTACTTTTGCAAATAGTGTATATCCAGATCAGATGGCTTCTTTAGAAGCCATCTGATCAGGATCTACACTGTTTGTCATGCAGTTTCTTTACTGGACGAATACATTATTTCCAGTAATTTGATTGGTAGTTAGTCCGAAATGGGTGTTGCTATGTTAATTTATTCAGCAGAATAAGGGTTATGAAACTCTGGCAATATTCAGTAGCCAAGCTAGGCGATTTTTGCCTCATAACCTGGATTCAGGAATTTTTTTTATCTGACACAGATTTAGCTTTTGATTTCTGGGTTAGAGAGAGGCTATAATGTAAATAAATACATGTGCATAAAGAAGTTTGCATTATATTGTACAGCTGTAATAAGCAATCCTAAAACATTGTTTTCTTTGTTTTGTTTTTGAGCCTACTATTCCTATTCATAAGAACATCTGAATGAATCAACAGTTCTCGAAACAAAATTGAACTGGTTGTCATTCTATGCATAATGAAAAGAAAAACTGGCTTCTGGATCCAATTGTTCAAAGGTAACATAGCTAACTAAGTTATTAGTGTTACATAAAACCATCAATCATTGATTTGTTGTCATTCTTTGCATAATGAAAAGAAAAACCAACTTCCAGGTCTAAATCTTCAAAAGTTGCATAATGAAAAGAAAAAAAAAAAAACGAAGAAAATCGAGCTGTTCAAAGGTAGTTGTAAGTTAATTTACTTGAAAACGCCAATCATTAACTCTTTCGGCACCCTAGTCGCATAATTGTGACTGCCTAGCAGAGCGCCCTAGTCACATTTTTGTGGCCTGGAGTTCCGATGTGATTCCTCCTTTTAGATCAACAACCAACAAAGGGAAATAACTAGCTCAAGTATGTTGCAAATCATTAGGTAAGACCTGTTTTTGGCAAAAACAAGCTTTTACCTAAAAAATGTTTTTGATCGTATCTTTACATGCAAATGACAGGGACTAACAATAAATTTGGCGCTGAAAGAGTTAAGTATAGTAAAGAGTTAGGCATAGTAACAAACATGTAGTTTTTGCTAAAAAATGTGACTAGCTTCTCACATTTTATTTCAACAAAACTACCTTACAACACTGACTGATTTTTTTATGCACTCATTTTTTTTCCTCGCAAAAGTGCCAGTTTATTTTGCTCTTGTTTGAACAGTTAAAACTTTGACCACTAACCAGTTTGTTAGATAAAGGAGCCTTTGAATAATGGGGCCCCAGTAAAATTTGATCTATTGGACAAGAGTAAAATTTGAACAACTGGGTCTTAGTAAAATTTGAACTGGGCCCTAGTGAAATTTGAAAAAAACTGGGCCTTGATAAAATTTTAACTGGGCCCTAGTGAAATTTGAAAAAAAAAACTGGGCCCTGATAAAATTTGAACTGGGCCATAGTGAAATTTGAACAACTGGGCCCTGATAAATTTGAAATGGGCCCTAGTGAAATTTGAAAAAAATGTGGACCCTGATATAATTTGGAACAATTGGGCCCTATTGAAATTCAAAATTCTTAAAGAAATTTAAAGAAAAAAAAAACTGGGCCCTGATAACATTTAAATTGGGCCCTAGTGAAATTTGAACAACTGGGCCTTGATAAATTTGAAATGGGCCCTAGCGAAATTTGAAAAAAAAGTGGGCCCTGATATAATTTGGAACAAGCAAATTCGTTGAATTGATATCCCCCGCCGAATGGGTTTTTCGTGTAGAATGGCAAGAAAATATATCTGGCCAAAATTGAGGATGGTTCTAAGAAGCAAACTAGAGACAATGAGGAAGGGCCCCGCTGAACATTTACTCCCTGGATGAGAGGCTGTACCCTGACCTACTGACCTAATTATCAGTAGAGATTAACTTGTCTGTCAAAGTTGAGGTTTATTTACCTGTTATGTGGTTTCAAGGATACCAAAATAAAATTCGCGAATATTAAAAAAACCCGATATAATCACCGAATAGACAAAATTCCTCAATTTCAATCATTTAAGGGGAAATAACTCTGGATAAAAAAGTCAATCCAGGTAAATCAAAAAAAAAAATTGCGCGTGCATCACGGCAGCATAATAATACATATTTATTTCAAGTTTCATTTTATTCCATGCAATAGTTGCTGAGAAGCGGTTCCAGACAAAGTGAGACGACGAAAAATCCAGAATTTTAATCATTTAAGGGGCCATAACTCTGGGTGTAAAAAGTCAATCCGAAAAAAATTTGTGCGTGCATCACCACAGCATAATAATACATATTTATTTCAAGTTTCATATAATTCCATGCAATAGTTGCTGAGAAACAGTTCCCGACAAAAAAATGAGACAACGAAAAATCCAGGATTACAATCATTTAAGGGGCCATAACTCTGGATGTAAAAAGTAAATCCAGAAAAAAAAATGCGCGTGCATCACCACAGCATAATAATACATATTTATTTCAAGTTTCATTTAATTCCATGCAATAGTTGCTGAGAAACGGTTCCGGACAAAGTGAGACGACGAAAAATCCAGAATTTCGATCATTTAAGGGGCCATAACTCTGGATGTAAAAAGTAAATCCAGAAAAAAAAATGCGCGTGCATCACCACAGCATAATAATACATATTTATTTCAAGTTTCATTTAATTCCATGCAATAGTTGCTGAGAAACGGTTCCGGACAAAGTGAGACGACGAAAAATCCAGAATTTCGATCATTTAAGGGGCCATAACTCTGGATGTAAAAAGTCAATCCAGAAAAAAATTGCGCGTGCATCACCGCAGCATAATAATACATATTTATTTCACGTTTCATTTAATTCCATGCAATAGTTGCTGAGAAACAGTTCCGGACAAAGTGAGATGACGAAAAAATCCAGAATTTCAATCATTTAAGGGGCCATAACTCTGGATGTAAAAAGTCAATCCGAAAAAAAATTGCGCGTGCATCACTGCAGCATAATAATACATATTTATTTCAATTTTCATTTAATTCCATGCAATAGTTGCTGAGAAACGGTTCCGGACAAAGTGAGACGACGAAAAATCCAGAATTTCAATCATTCAAGGGGCCATAACTCTGGATGTAAAAAGTCAATCCGAAAAAAAATTGCGCGTGCATCACCACAGCATAATAATACATATTTATTTCAAGTTTCATTTAATTCCATGCAATAGTTGCTGAGAAACGGTTCCGGACAAAAAAGTGTGACGGACGGACGGAAGGACGGATGGACGGAAGAACGGACGGATGGACGGACGGACAACGCCAAAACTATATCCCTCCGCCTTCGGCGGGGGATAACAATTGGGCCCTAATGAAATTCAAAATTCTTAAAGAAATTCAAAGAAAAAAAAAACTGGGCCCTGATAACATTTAAATTTGGCCCTAGTGAAATTTGAACAAATGGGCCCTTATAAAATTTGATCAACTGGACCCTAAAGGCTTCAACCATGCTCTTTCCAGTCAAAAAATATCACTATTTTAGATATTGCACTCACTAGCTAGAACATTTATTATTAAATCACCAACAAGCTAGGATTCCCTGTAAAAAATTATGTTTATTAAACATATATATTTATTTTTTTTTGTTGTTGTTGTCTTTTTTGTTTTGTTTTGCCAACTAGGTTTGCAAACTTCTAAACTCATACATGCAAGTCAGCTGTTATACTGCCATTATGTACCTTAAAAATCCTAAAAATTCTGACACCTTGAGGACTTGCTGTAATTCTGCTAAAATTTTAACAAATTTGTTTCACAATCGGGCAAGGAGTCCAAAAGGTGCAGACGGAATGGCAAACAGTGTAGACCCTGATCAGACTGCTCCTTCAGGAGCAGTCTGATCTGTGTCTACACTGTTTGTTTAGGTCTGTCTCTCCCAATACTTAGGATTATTACGGTATGGTGATTAATACTGCAAGTAAATGCTTCCACAGGGAATTCAAATGTCAAATCGTGTTTTTGTTTTTTACTGTTCTTTTTTCTATTTAGGTTTTTCAGGTCTTTCAAAATCAGTTCACTTATATCAAGCTAATTGTTAATCAGAGATGGGTAAAAAACTGGATTCCACCATCAGGACCTCTACACCTGTAGATTACAAAGGGACCAAAAAAGACTGTGGAGCCTTATTCATTCTCAGGCTCTTACTTAACCCATTTAGTACTAGATACCCCAAAATGGGTACCCTGGCAAACAGTGCAGGCCAAGATCAGACACTGTAGAACATGGCATCTGATCAGGGCCTACACTGTTTCCAACAAGTTCAGCCATTTTCCTAACAAATTTGAGAAGAAAACACAACCTGACACCCCTCATACTATAAATAAGAAAGGATGATTCCATTTGGTACAAAAAGGGTTAACCCTTGTTCTGCTGAGCCCGGATATGCCTTTTCTTTGAAACAATGTAGATCCAGATCAGATGGCTTCTGAAGAAGCCATCTGATCAGGATCTACATTGTTTGTCATTCAGATTGTGAATTTGTTGTAATAATTTGCTACAGGTAATCTGATTGGTTGATAATCGGTAGTGGGTGTGGCATATATGAATATTCAGCAGGACAAGGGTTAAATATCAAATTTAAAATTATAATGGATGAAAACTCTGACTTGCATGCAAGAGAAAACAGTCTGACTGAAGTCTGCAATTATATGCTATCTTCGAAAATATAAGTCATGTTGGCACTACTTTTCATCACGCTAACAAGTCCGTGAAATGAACACCCCCTTACACCCCACTTTATATAGGGAAAACAGGGGTTCACGGGGGTCGACATTATTTTCCTTATTTCTGCTTCTAGACATAGGTTGTGGGTACTCGTTAGAACCGCCTCAATGAGGCGGTTCTAACGAGCACCCACAACCTATGCTTGCTTTATAAATAAGGAAAATATCATCGATTTTCGTCAGAAAAGTAGCCATTTTGGAGATGTGAAAAAATTAACTATGTCGCACGAGTTTGTTATCGTAATGTCCCTCTCAGTACCACTGCAGTAGTACCCCTATTAAGGGGAATGGGAACACCTTCAGGGGAGGCAACTTCTGCAGAATTATTTTTGTCTCCCATGTCAATAGGGGTCTACTCTTAAGGGAAAAAACAAATTCTTTCCTTTAAGAGTAGACCCACTTTTCCGTGGGACAGGGCTTATAGAAAAGCGAACAGGAAGTACCGAAAGTTGTCTCCCTTTGAAAAAATGGCAGAAAAATCTTCAATATGGGCCCTTCTCTTAATTCTTTCCTTTAAGAGCATACCATTGGGGTCTTCTCACAAAGGAAAGAATCTGTTCCTCAGGAACAAATTCTTTTCTTTTTGAGACGACCCCTTCATGCCATAGACTATTATCAAACATGAAATCCCAAAAGTTGTCTCCCTTGAAGAAAATGACAGAAAATTAATGCCAAATGTGTCCATCTTTCTTTACTCATGGAGTTTCAAGGGATGCAACTCTTCCAAAAATATCTTTATCTCCCTTTTCAATATGGGTCCTTCTCTTTAATTCGTTCCTTTAAGAGCAGACTATAGGGACGTTCTCTTAGAGAAAAAAATTTGCTCTTAAGGAGCAAATTCTTACCTTTATGAGACGACCCCTTCATGCCACAGAGACTACTTATAGGAAAGCAAACAGGAGCAAATTCTTGTCTTTATGAACCGATCCCTTCATGCTGTAGAATCTATTTATAGGCAAGTAAACAGGAATTCCCAAAAGTTGTCTCCCTTGAACAAAATGCCAGAATATATGCCAGGTGAATCCATCTTACTTTACACATAGAAAAGCAATGCCTTCATAACTCATAACACAAACTTCAGTCCTTGTAAGAAATTTGCAATTCAAGACAACTAGAAAGCTGTTTAGAAACATTACGAAAACGCGCCTATACAAATACATTGTAACCTTTATTGCCGAAAAAATGAAAATTTTAAGAGGAATAATAGTGATATTTTTCTTATTTCTGCTCAAAATATAGATTGTGGGTTCTCGTTAGACCCGCCTCATTGAGATGGTTCTAACAAATACCCACAATCTATATTTCAGAGCAGAAAGAAGAAAAATAAGGTTTACCCCTGCAAACCCCAGTTTTACTATATAAAAGTGGGGTTCAAGGGGGTCAAAATTATATAGGCATGTTTTCATGAAAGAACTTAGTAACATCATCAGTGTCAAATACATGTATAGGTGACTCCCGATATTTAGCGCCCCCGCACATCGGGGCCTGAAGAAATAGATTGGGTTGCATGGTGCTTCCGCGCAGAACTGAATCTGACCACACACGAGTACTGGTTAACCGCTTAGAAGGACTAAGCCTGCCCGAGCAAAGCAGTGTGAGTCAGATTGTCTAATGCATATAAGCCTTCTGGTTTCATTGGGCGGCAGGGCTCGAGATGTCATTTCACCTGAATGTCGGGTAAAAGTCCCACAAAATTGGAAATAACGTCTCCAAAATGATCTAAATAGTGTTGATGGGGATGTTAAACCCAATTCAAACAAACGAACAGCTCATTACTTCCTTATCTTTCAGCACCTTTTATCTCAACCTACAGTAACCACAAAGTAAATATTCAAGTCTTTTGGGTTTTGAGATAATGAGAGTCACCTGTATATTGAATAAACCGGTAACCAGCCATATTTTTAACCCTCACCCCGCTGTGCACAGCAACCCCTAAATTGCAAACAGTGTAGATCCAGATCAGAAAGCTTCTGAAGAAGCAATCTGATCAGGCTTTATTCTGTTTATCATGCAGTTTGGTGATTTGAACAAAAACATATATAAACTTATTTAATTGGTGGATAGTCAGAAATGGTTGTCGCTAAATTAATTTATTCAGCAGGATAAGGGATAAAGGATGACAACTGTGAAGAAGGAATTTACTTAAATTATACACCACAACCTCTTTATAACACTATTTTAGGTCCAATTAGCTAAATAACAATTATATCCAAGCAAATATGTATAGATTATACAGAAAAATGACCATTTATGGTAATTTTTCTGTACAATCTATACATTTTTGAGGTCCATCGGGTCCATCTTTAAACCATGATATATTTAAGGGTAATGGATACACCCCTGAATGGATACACCTTCAGGGGAGGCAACTCCTGCAAAAAAGTTTTTTTCGTCTCCCATGTCAATAGGGGTCAACTCTTAAAGCAAAGAATTCGCTCCTGAGGAGCAAATTCTTTCCTTTAAGAGTAGATCCCTTTTTCAGCGGGACAGGGCTTATAGAAAAGTAAACATGAAGTCCTGAAAGTGGTCTCCCTTTGAAAAATGGCGGAAAAAAGCTGCCAGGTGTTCCCATTCCCCTTAAGATCATGCCATAATGAACACTGTTATACAGAGGTTGTTTTAAACTCATTTTTCAAAGCGGAGCTGCTCTTAAAGAATGTATCTCCAAATATCAAACAAGAGGGCCCAGAGGGCCCTGGTTTGCTCACCTGATCCAATGTACAACAAGTGGGCCCCGGGCAGGGTCAATTTTGGCCCCAGGGCTATAATTTGAACAATCTTGGTAGAGGTCCACAAGATGAAGCTTCATATCGAATATGAAAGACCTGAGCTTTCTGGTTTCAGAGAAGAAGGTTTACCCTGCATATAGAAGTCTATGTAAAACAAGATTTTCCCTATATTAGTCTATGTTAAACCAAAGGGCCCCAGAGCAGGGGCATTTTTGGCCCCAGGGCCATAATTTGAACAATCTTGGTAGAGGTCCACTAGCTGAAGCTTCATAACAAATATCAAAGACCTAAGCCTTGTGTTTCAGAGAAGATGATTTTTAAAGATTTTCCCTATATAAGTCTATGTAAAACCAAAGGGCCACATGGCAGAGGCATTTTTGGTCTCAGGGCTATAATTTGAACAATCTTTATAGAGGTCCACTAGCTGAAGCTTCATAACAAATATCGAAGACCTAATTAAGCCTTGTGGTTTCAAAGAAGAAGATTTTTCAAGATTTTCCCTATATACGTCTATGTAAAACCAAAGGGCCCCAGAGCGGAGGCATTTTTGGCCCCAGGGCTATAATTTGAACAATCTTGGTAGAGGTCCACAAGATGAAGCTTCATACCAAATATCAAAGATCTGGGCCTTGCAGTTTCAGAGAAGAAGATTTTTCAAGATTTTCCCTATATAAGCCTATGTAAAACAAAAGGGCCCTGGTGCGGGGGCATTTTTGGCCCCAGCACTATAATTTGAACAATCTTGGTAGGGGTCCACTAGATGAAGCTTCATACCAAATATCAAAGACCTGGGCCTTGCGGTTTCAGAGAAGAAGATTTTTCAAGATTTTCCCTATATAAGCCCATGTAAAACCAAAGGGCCCCCATGTGAGGGGCATTTTTAGCTCCAGCACTATAATTTGAACAATCTTGGTAGGGGATCATTAGATGAAGCTTCATACCAAATATCAAAGACCTGGGCCTTGCGGTTTCAGAGAAGAAGATTTTTAAAGATTTTCCCTATAACCTATGTAAAACAAAAGGGCCCTGTTGCGGAGGCATTTTTGGCCCCAGCACTATAATTTGAACAATCTTGGTAGGGGTCCACTAGATGAAGCTTCATACCAAATATCAAAGACCTGGGCCATGCTGTTTCAGAGAAGGAGATTTTTAACGATTTTCCCTATCTAAGCCCATGTAAAACCAAAGGGCCCCCGTGCGGGGGCATTTTTAGATCCAGCACTATAATTTGAACAATCTTGGTAGGGGTCCACTAGATAAAGCTTCATACCAAATATCAAAGACCTGGGCCTTGCGGTTTCAGAGAAGAAGATTTTTAAAGATTTTCCCTATATAAGCCCATGTAAAACCAAAGGGCCCCCGTGAGGGGGCATTTTTGGCCCCAGCACTATAATTTGAACAATCTTGGTAGGGGTCCACTAGATGAAGCTTCATACCAAATATCAAAGACCTGGGCCTTGCGGTTTCAGAGAAGAAGATTTTTCAAGATTTTCCCTATATAAGCCCATGTAAAACCAAAGGGCCCCTGTGCGGGGGCATTTTTAGCTCCAGCACTATAATTTGAACAATCTTGGTAGGGGTCCACTAGATGAAGCTTCATACCAAATATCAAAGACCTGGGCCTTGCGGTTTCAGAGAAGAAGATTTTTCAAGATTTTCCCTATATAAGCCCATGTAAAACCAAAGGGCCCCCATGTGAGGGGCATTTTTAGCTCCAGCACTATAATTTGAACAATCTTGGTAGGGGTCCACTAGATGAAGCTTCATACCAAATATCAAAGACCTGGGCCTTGCGGTTTCAGAGAAGAAGATTTTTAAAGATTTTCCCTATAACCTATGTAAAACAAAAGGGCCCTGTTGCGGAGGCATTTTTGGCCCCAGCACTATAATTTGAACAATCTTGGTAGGGGTCCACTAGATGAAGCTTCATACCAAATATCAAAGACCTGGGCCATGCTGTTTCAGAGAAGGAGATTTTTAACGATTTTCCCTATCTAAGCCCATGTAAAACCAAAGGGCCCCCGTGCGGGGGCATTTTTAGATCCAGCACTATAATTTGAACAAGCAAATTCGTTGAATTGATATCCCCCGCCGAATGGGTTTTTCGTGTAGAATTGCAAGAAAATATATCTGGCCAAAATTGAGGATGGTTCTAAGAAGCAAACTAGAGACAATGAGGAAGGGCCCCGCTGAACATTTACTCCCTGGATGAGAGGCTGTACCCTGACCTACTGACCTAATTATCAGTAGAGATTAACTTGTCTGTCAAAGTTGAGGTTTATTTACCTGTTATGTGGTTTCAAGGATACCAAAATAAAATTCGCGAATATTAAAAAAACCCGATATAATCACCGAATAGACAAAATTCCTCAATTTCAATCATTTAAGGGGAAATAACTCTGGATAAAAAAGTCAATCCAGGTAAATCCGAAAAAAAAATTGCGCGTGCATCAGGGCAGCATAATAATACATATTTATTTCAAGTTTCATTTTATTCCATGCAATAGTTGCTGAGAAGCGGTTCCAGACAAAGTGAGACGACGAAAAATCCAGAATTTTAATCATTTAAGGGGCCATAACTCTGGGTGTAAAAAGTCAATCCGAAAAAAATTTGTGCGTGCATCACCACAGCATAATAATACATATTTATTTCAAGTTTCATATAATTCCATGCAATAGTTGCTGAGAAACAGTTCCCGACAAAAAAGTGAGACGACGAAAAATCCAGGATTACAATCATTTAAGGGGCCATAACTCTGGATGTAAAAAGTAAATCCGGAAAAAAAATGCGCGTGCATCACCACAGCATTATAATACATATTTATTTCAAGTTTCATTTAATTCCATGCAATAGTTGCTGAGAAACGGTTCCGGACAAAGTGAGACGACGAAAAATCCAGAATTTCGATCATTTAAGGGGCCATAACTCTGGATGTAAAAAGTCAATCCAGAAAAAAATTGCGCGTGCATCACCGCAGCATAATAATACATATTTATTTCACGTTTCATTTTATTCCATGCAATAGTTGCTGAGAAACAGTTCCGGACACAGTGAGATGACGAAAAAATCCAGAATTTCAATCATTTAAGGGGCCATAACTCTGGATGTAAAAAGTCAATCCGAAAAAAAATTAAGCGTGCATCACTGCAGCATAATAATACATATTTATTTCAATTTTCATTTAATTCCATGCAATAGTTGCTGAGAAACGGTTCCGGACAAAGTGAGACAACGAAAAATCCAGAATTTCAATCATTCAAGGGGCCATAACTCTGGATGTAAAAAGTCAATCCGAAAAAAAATTGCGCGTGCATCACCACAGCATAATAATACATATTTATTTCAAGTTTCATTAAATTCCATGCAATAGTTGCTGAGGAACGGTTCCGGACAAAAAAGTGTGACGGACGGACGGACGGAAGGACGGATGGACGGAAGGACGGACGGACGGACGGACGGACGGACAACGCCAAAACTATATCCCTCCGCCTTCGGCGGGGGATAACAATCTTGGTAGGGGTCCACTAGATAAAGCTTCATACCAAATATCAAAGACCTGGGCCTTGCGGTTTCAGAGAAGAAGATTTTTAAAGATTTTCCCTATATAAGCCCATGTAAAACCAAAGGGCCCCCGTGAGGGGGCATTTTTGGCCCCAGCACTATAATTTGAACAATCTTGGTAGGGGTCCACTAGATGAAGCTTCATACCAAATATCAAAGACCTGGGCCTTGCGGTTTCAGAGAAGAAGATTTTTCAAGATTTTCCCTATATAAGCCCATGTAAAACCAAAGGGCCCCTGTGCGGGGGCATTTTTAGCTCCAGCACTATAATTTGAACAATCTTGGTAGGGGTCCACTAGATGAAGCTTCATACCAAATATCAAAGGCCTGGGCCTTGCGGTTTCAGAGAAGAAGATTTTTAAAGATTTTCCCTATATAAGCCCATGTAAAACCAAAGGGCCCCTTTGCGGGGGCATCTTTAGCTCCAGCACTATAATTTGAACAATCTTGGTAGGGGTCCACTAGATGAAGCTTCATACCAAATATCAAAGACCTGGGCCTTGCGGTTTCAGAGAAGAAGATTTTTCAAGATTTTCCATATATAAGCCCATGTAAAACCAAAGGGCCCCCGTGCGGGGGCGTTTTTGGCCCCAGCACTATAATTTGAACAATCTTGGTAGGGGATCATTAGATGAAGCTTCATACCAAATATCAAAGACCTGGGCCTTGCGGTTTCAGAGAAGAAGATTTTTTAAGTTTGCGGTGAAAAAAATCTATTTTTGGCTACTGTGACCTATATGTGCAACGGACCGGAACCATTTGAACAACTTTGAAAGGGGACCACCTAAGGATCATTCCTGTGAAGTTTGGTCAAAATACGATCAGTGGTTTAGGAGGAGATGTCGTTTGAAGAAAAGTTTACGGACGCACGCACGGACGCACGGACGGACGCACGACGGACGACGGACAAAAAGTGATCCCAAAAGCTCACCTTGTCACTACGTGACAGGTGAGCTAAAAACGCACAAACAAATCACACACGAAGCAGCACATTTTCGATCATATAGTTTGACACTCATATAACTTGAGACATGCTCATATAATTTGTGACATACTCATAAAACTTTGTGAATATGAATAATACATAGAAAAAGACATATGAGGGCTAATTTGACTAGATTATGCAACTAATAACGGAACAAATTCATCACACAAACAAGTAGGACTAACTCTTCAACAGTTACAGAACAGAACACAACTTTTATTATATCAAACTCTCATCAGACTACTCGCAGGTAGCATATGAGAAGATGAATAACTATATCTGGAAGTACTCGTCGAGCTGTTTTAAGGGGAGACAATTCTACCAAAAATGAAGAATTAGCTTCCCCAGAGGACTTTATATATCTTTTCATGAAAATGGGGACTCACTTAAAGCAATGAATTTGCTCCTTGGCAGAGCAAATTCTTGCGTTAAGAAGGATGGAAAGCAAATGTTTTTAAATAGATTTATCTCCCTCGGCTATGTGTTTATTCACCTTAAACTGATGCAGAATTTGAATTAATGTCAAAAGTGGTCTCATGGGCTGTGCCATTATTCTGAGTTACTGTCCTTGAGTTACTCTTCCCATTTTTACTCTCTTGCTGCGGCACCCTGGGTGGTTTCGGAGGTGGAAGTACTCCAACTGCCTCTTTACTCTGAACAACCTTTGCTGGGCTGTCAGAACTCTTAGTACTTTGATTCCTACTCAAAGTTACTGGTATCCTGCTTTTTGGTACTTTCTTGACCTTTGCCTTACTGACTTCCTGTCTGGTTCCTAGTCCCCAACTCCACCTGCTTTTAGTAGCATTTCCAGGTTTTTCAGCATTTTCTTTAACACTTGGAAGGAGGAGTTTGTCAAATAAATTTACAATATCAAAGGAAACACGCTTTGAAGGTGACGGGTCTTTTGGCTTGTTTCTTAACTGAACTTCTTCAACCTTTTCTGTCACTGGAGCTGACTGGTTTTCTTCAGTTTCTGTGACTGGTTCACTAGCAGTTACATCTTTCAATATTTGATCTGCATCATCAGAAGCTTTCTCAGTTTCTCTTTTTTCAGCCAATTCAGATGGTTCTTCTTCAAAATTATACTCAGTTACACCTTTTCTGTAGGTTTGTCTCTGAGAAAGATTTGCACCAAACTGGAAAAATTTGTTAACCAGACTAGTAACAGATGATGTCATTGAAGGTGATAAAATAGACTGGCTCTCACTGGTTTCTGCTTTACCAGTGTCAAATCTTGAGGTAAGATTAGATAAAAAGGACAGGGGACCATACTGGCTACTTTGACTGGATCGCATACTTACAGTAGGGGAGATAATATGATCGGAATCAATTCTGCTTGATTTGGCATCACAGTAGACATCTTTATGTTTCTCTAACAACTTTTCTATGTCATTTAAAGATTTTGTTTCCCTTTTCAGTGCATCTTTTCCATCACCTGATTCTGACATGTCATTGGTTGAAGAATCAGTCACATGACTGGATAACTCAAGTGGGAGGGACTGCGACTTAGATGGTGAATATTCATGAGGTGACATTTTTGGAAGAGCTGTTTTAGTTATCCAGTTCAAGGCTTTTGTTGCAGTTAATTCAAGAACACTTGTCATTTCAGTAGGAACACTGTCATTGGTTGGTTCATTCAGACTGTTGTTACCTTGTGTTTGATTGGCTGAAGCCAACAGTTCATCTTTTGAACCTGCCATTTCTTGAGACTTCATTTTTGAATCCATTAAAGCTTTATCTCTAATGAATTCCGAATGCAGCTGGAACGGCAAGGCTCCAAGGGGATGAGTTGACAAAATCACACTGTCATATTTAGCTTTCAGCACTGTGTTGCTATGCAACAAGATGGCGTCGGGTTCATAGTACCTTGACAACTGTTCTTCCTTGGCTTGGACAGAAGCAATCCAGAAGTCGAGCAACCTGAAACTGTTATAAAACAAGTTTAAACCCTTACCATGCTCAACCATGCAGATATAACATTTTTTTTGAAAACAGTATAGATCCAGATCAGCTAGCTTCTCTGAAGCCAGCTGATCAGGATCTATACTGTTTTCCATTCAGTGAGCTATTTGAGCACCTAGGCACTGAGGACCTGGACCTCATCCTGAAAGAGAGGCTCCGCTGGTATTGACATGTGGAACACTCCAATGGTGCAGTCAAGACTGCCTGTGACATATCGGTAAGTGGAAAGCGCGTGCCTGGAAGGCCCAAGATGACCTGGAAGCAGCTGACAGAAAGAGATTGCAGAGAATGGAAGCTCTCTGCTATCCATTCTCATGATAGACAAGCCTGGAGATCTGGTGTAAGATCTGCCATACGTGCAGCAAGCCAGCTACCTGGAAGAGGTCCCACTTATGTGGATGTTGCCCCTGTACCTGCATGATAATCAAACAGTTGATGATGATGATGATGATTCTGCTTCTGAATCCATGGTACAAATTGAAATCATACAATAAGAACGTCTGCAAATTGAGGTGTGTAGTATACTGAAATATTCATCATGGTGAGGGTTGGTGAGGGCATCGAAATATACATTCTTGCACACCAGACAAGGAAATCCGTGATTTTGCCCTGGGATAGAAATTAATGTTCTGACCCTGGTGTTCCGACCCAAAATCGAATATAATCGCGTGTTTGATAAATGCACTGGTTGATAACGACCTTGTATGTGCCGTCGTTAAGGATGACGTCACAGCAATGTCACTAAACATTCCTGCAGTGTCAACACAATATGGCGGACGATGGTAACCGAAGTGACTGCAGCATTAAAATTCCGCGTTAAGAAATCGAAGATATGCAAGAAAAAGAATCCAATATGGATGCGAGGGATGGATAGAAAAACCCGTCCCTCGGGATCACTGTCCGGCATCACTCGGCAAGCCTCGTGATGCCGGACAGTGTCCCTCGGGACGGATTTTTCCATCCACCCCTAACACCCTTATAAGATTCTTATATTCTAATGCATCTGATTGGATAAGGTCAAAATTTTCAACAGGATATCCTGTTATATACTGTCGGAAAACCCAATGTCACGATGTTACATCACTTTTTGTTGGGCAGCGTTTGGTTTTAGGTAGCTCACAGCCCTTGACGCTTTAACAACGGGCCTCCTTGGCCTAGTGGATAAGAGCACTGACTCTTAAACATTAGGTCTCTCACTGCTGTGGGGTCAAGTCGCACTCGGGTCACATGTGAGACGCCAAGTCCTGCAACGGAAGGTCAGGTGGTTTTTCTCCAGGTACTCTGGTTTTTGCCCACCTCTGATTAACGATTGGCTCGATATGAGTGAAATAATCTTCAAACGGCTGTAAAACCAAAAACAACAACAATATTGACGCGGGCTGTAAAACCAAAAACAACAACAATATTGACGCTTTAACAAAACAACTGCATGAGTGCATTAGAATGGCGATAACTGTATTGAAAATATTGTCAGGTAACCGGACATTGTATGGTTAAAAATTCTGTTTTTTGGCTCTGCTGACGCTTCCCCGTATAACCAAATTTCCAACCGTATATCCACTGATGTACCTCCCCAAATGACAATTTTGATTACAGATACACCCATAAGTGCAGTCCCTTTACAAAGCTGCTCCTCGATTTGGATTGGTTCAGAGTTTAATGGCCCAGTCAACAGTACTCAGGTCATGTAAACCCTGTTAGTTGGTTAGTTGCTAATCACTTTTCCTAGGCAGGCTATTACATAAGCGGTTAAGCAGTACAGTGCACGTTCTTTCACCAGAAACTGACAACTGCCCTTCTTGAATCAGCAGAAGAGAGACAATGACCATAAAAGATTTCATGATCAATCTCCATAAGAGAATGTTGCCACCCGGTGATGATCGAACCTGTGACTTTCTGATCATCAGTCATACGTACATTTGAGCCACTGAGGCTGAAAACACTGCAGTTGGGAATCATAAGTTGGCAGTCATGCAAACCTTGATGACATAACAAGACTGTTATATCCATAATAAAATAGCATGGCACCAAAATAGGAGGCATAATGGTGATAATTTTGCCTTGGTGTTTCTTTCCTATTTTCTATAAGTAGTAAAGGTATGTTTTTCTACTCATTAGTCACCTCTCTGATACGATTCTAATGAGTACACACAACATACCTTCGCTAGATGAAATAAGAAACCTGACCCTTAATATTTCTTGTCCAGGATAATGGGGAGATTTCCACATGCACTCAAGAACAAATTTTTATCTGTCATGGTAAATGAGCCAGCGCACGACAAAACCTACAATAAGACGTGCACCCAACAAAGACTCAGATCAGCCTGCGCATCCGCGCAGTCTGATCAGAGTCTTCTTTGTGCGCTCTAAGGATAGCTAAGGGTACAATGCTCCTTCATGCAGCAAAAGAAGTCTCTGGTTAGTCTATATGGATGCACAGGCTGATCTGAGTCTTCGGTGGGCGCACATGTCTTATTGTAGGTTTTGTCGTGCGCTGGCTCAAATGCTCTCTTTGGAGTTTAACAGTCCAGTCAACACTATTAAGTATTTAGGTCTAAACCTAGGCACATTTTTCCTAAGCATGTTGATATATAAGCAGTTAACCAGTACGGTGCACATTCTTTTTCCAGAAAGGATTTCATGATCAGTCACCACAAAAGAATGTTGCCAGGTTGGCAAATGTTGGCGGGTTGGCAACATTCTTTTTTAGTGACTGATCATGACCAAACAGGTATCGAACCCGCGACCTTCTGATCACCAATCATGTGTGCATCCGACACAGCTACTGAGGCCAGCATCATGATTTTGTTTGTTTGTTTGATTTGAAGTTAAACGTCCCCGTCAACACTGTAAGGTCATTTTGGAAACGAAGCTTCCAATTATATGGGACTTTTACCCGACAGATGAAGTGACATCTCAAGTCCTGCCGCCCAATGAAACCAATAGGGTTTATAAACATGGATGGGACAACTCGCACCGCATTGCCTGGGCAGGCTTAGATCCTCTAAGCGGTTTACCAGTACTCGTGTGAGGTCGGTTTCGGCTCTGCGTGGAAGCATCATGCAACCCATCTATTTCTTCAAGCCCTGATGGGTGGGGGCTACCAGCATCATGATAAATGAGATGTTGTTTTGGTCATTGATGTGTTGCTTTACTTACTTGAGCAGGCCAAAAACAAAAGCATCAAACTTCTGCTGGTGTGTTGTCAAATATGACGTCTGCTTGATAGTTGACACCAGATCTGTCAGTGTACGCGTCTGCTGACCTGTAAATAGCAAGAAAGTGTTTACATAAACAAGAATTCTGCCATGTCAAAGGCATCAAACTTCTGCTGGTGTGTTGTCAAATATGACGTCTGCTTGATAGTTGACACCAGATCTGTCAGTGTACACGTCTACTGACCTGTAAATAGCAAGAAAGTGTTTACATAAACAAGAATTCTGCCATGTCAAAGGCATCAAATTCTGCTGGTGTGTTGTCAAATATGACGTCTGCTTGATAGTTGACACCAGATCTGTCAGTGTACGCGTCTACTGACCTGTAAAAAGCAAGAAAGCGTTCACATAAACAAGAATTCTGCCATGTCAAAGGCATCAAACTTCTGCTGGTGTGTTGTCAAATATGACGTCTGCTTGACAGTTGACACGAGATCTGTCAGTGTACGCGTCTGCTGACCTGTAAATAGCAAGAAAGCGTTTACATAAACAAGAATTCTGCCATGTCAAAGGCATCAAACTTCTGCTGGTGTGCTGTCAAATATGATGTCTGCTTGATAGTTGACACCAGATCTGTCAGTGTACGCGTCTGCTGACCTGTAAATAGCAAGAAAGTGTTTACATAAACAAGAATTCTGCCATGTCAAAGGCATCAAACTTCTACTGGTATGTTGTCAAATATGACGTCTGCTTGATAGTTGACACCAGATCTGTCAGTGTACGCGTCTACTGACCTGTAAAAAGCAAGGAAGTGTTTACATAAACAAGAATTCTGCCATGTCAAAGGCATCAAACTTCTGCTGGTGTGTTGTCAAATATGACGTCTGCTTGATAGTTGACACCAGATCTGTCAGTGTACGGGTCTGCTGACCTGTAAATAGCAAGAAAGTGTTTACATAAACAAGAACTCTGCTGTGTCAAAGGCATCAAACTTCTGCTGGTGTGTTGTCAAATATGACGTCTGCTTGATAGTTGACACCAGATCTGTCAGTGTATGTGTCTGCTGACCTGTAAATAGCAAGAAAGTGTTTACATAAACAAGAATTCTGCCGTGTCAAAGGCATCAAACTTCCGCTGGTGTGTTGTCAAATATGACGTCTGTTTGATAGTTGACACCAGATCTGTCAGTGTACGCGTCTACTGACCTGTAAATAGCAAGAAAGTGTTTACATAAACAAGAACTCTGCCGTGTCAAAGGCATCAAACTTCTGCTGGTGTGTTGTCAAATATGACGTCTGCTTGATAGTTGACACCAGATCTGTCAGTGTACGCGTCTGCTGACCTGTAAATAGCAAGAAAGCATTTACATAAACAAGAATTCTGCCATAGGCTGTGTCATGCTTTGTTTGATTTGAGGTTCAATTTCCCCGTCAACACTGTAAAGGTCATTTAGGAGACGTTGCTTCCCATTTTGTGGGACTTTTACCAGACATTGAGATGACATATCAAGCCCTGCCGCCCAATGAAACCAATAGGGTTTATAAGCATGGATGGTCCGACTCGCACCGCATTGCCTGAGCAGGCTTAGATCTTATAAGTGGCTTACCAGTACTCGCCTGCGTTTTAGCTCTGCGTGGAAGCATCATGCAGCCCCTCTATTTATTCAAGCCCAGATGGGCGGGGGCTATACAGCTAGGGCCATATCAACACGGTGGGACCTGGGGCAGTCCATAAACCTTGAAAGTGCCCTTAGCTTAGTTTACTAATGCTTTATTATTCTGTAGCAAGAGAAAGGATTAACCCATTTGGTACCGGAAACCCCAAAACGGGTAGTTTGCAAACAGTGCAGGCCTAGATCAGACGCCGCAGAATGCGGCGTCTGATCAGGGCCTACACTGTTTGCAAAAACACTCAGCCAATTTCCAAACAGATTTTGAAGAAATAGAAGGGCTCCTCTCTATATATAAGGAGGAAGATTCAATTTGGTACAAAAGGGTTAATGGCCCAGTCAACACTAGAAAGGTCCTGTCGAGCCAGTCACCAAACCTTTTTCACCATCTGGGCAAATCGAACAGATGACAATATGATGATATTTTTTATTTATGGGAAAAGTAATAGAAATATTTTAACCCGCAAGATGCCAATCACGACAATTGTCGCCTGTTTTGTCATAAAAGTCATTTTTTCTAGTATGTGGACCCAGATCAGACTACTCCTATAGGAGCAGTCTGATCTAGGTCCACAATGTTCGCCTGTATGCAAAATATTTTTAAAGATTTTAAGATTCAGCAGACAACATAAGCAGATGACATTTTCAGATGTAGTTTTTCTCGTCGTCTTAAGGGTTAAAATGTCATCTGCTAAATTTTTTACCCAGAATGCTTTGTGCTATCCAAACTCTTCCTGGGCAGACCTATATACAGTAGAACTTCGATGGCTCGAACACCGATGGCTCGTTTACCATGGATGAGTCGAACACGTTCTTGAGCCCCTAGCGAAATCCTCTACATAAGAAATAGTGGGGGATAATTAAGAAGATTTTAGTCTTTTATCTTGCAAATGTATGCTGTGTGTACTCATTAGAATCGCCTCGATGAGGCGATTCTAATGAGTGCACACAGCATACATATTCATTATAGAACACCGAGAAAATGTCAAAAAGTATCTCCTTATGCCTCCTGACACTAACCTCAGTGGCTCGAACTACCCATGTCTCGAATAGATTTTCGAGGTCCCAAAGGTGTTCGAGCCATTGAAGTTCGACTGTATGAACATTTAACTAGTACAGTGCACGTTCTTGGCAGACAATTCACATGAAAAGTCGTCTTATTTTCTTTGAAAAATAAGAAATAATGTCATCTGCTCTGGAATTTTCCAAAACACTCAATGAGTTAACATAGGTTAGTCAGTTATCTACACATACCTGTTTCTATAGAAGCTTCCACCACTTTCCATACAGAAACCTGGACACGCCCAAACATCTGAAATCCCGCTAAATGTGGCTTCATTCCATTGGAAATAACGTGTGATAATGCAGGACATAACGTTGATAAAACTAGGTCACCAACAGCTGGTGTGTCTGCCCCATTTCCTAGTCGGAGCTAAAAATAGAATGAATGTAACTGATAAATCCCTGACAATCTTCAACTACAGTCTACTCTTTATTTGTTTGTTTTCATTGAGGTTTTAAGTCCCCATCAAGACTATTTAGGTCTTTTTGAGATGTTGCTTCCGAGTTTGTTGGGCTTTTACCGACATTGAGATGAAATGACATTTCAAACACTACCAACAAAAGAAACTGCTAGAGTTTAAGGAGGAGTCCGACTCGCACCACTTTTCCTGGGCAGTAAAAACTAAGGTACTCAAATTTTCTACAAACAGGAGTTGTCTCTCATATATAAATGGAGGAAATGATGGCAGATTTATCACTTTCCCATTTTACTTAGGGGATATAACTGCATTAAAAATTTACATTTGGGGAGGTAAATTGGCATTTTATGGTCATAAATTTTGTTGAGAGTGGGGGAGGTAAATCAGCAGTTTCACGGTCAGAAATTTTGTTGAGAGTGGGGGTGGTAAAATCAGCAGTTTTATTGCCAGAAATTTCATTGTCAGTGGGGGAGGTAAAATTAGCAGCTTAATGGTCAGAAATTTTGTTGAGAGTGGGGGAGGTTAAATCAGCAGCTTTACGGTCAGAAATTTTATTGAGAGTGGGGGAGGTTAAATCAGTAGTTTTACAGTAAGAAATTTCGTTGAGAGTTGGGGAGGTAAATCAGCAGTTTTACAGTAAGAAATTTTGTTGAGAGTGGGGGTGGTAAATCAGCAGTTTTATGGTCAGAAATTTCATTGAGAGTGGGGAAGGTAAATCAGCAGTTTTATGGTCAGAAATTTTGTTGAGAGTGGGGGAGGTAAAATCAGCAGTTTTATGCTCAGAAATTTCATTGTGAGTGGGGGAGGTTAAATCAGTAGTTTTACAGTAAGAAATTTCGTTGAGAGTTGGGGAGGTAAATCAGCAGTTTTACAGTAAGAAATTTTGTTGAGAGTGGGGGAGGTTAAATCAGTAGTTTTACAGTAAGAAATTTCGTTGAGAGTTGGGGAGGTAAATCAGCAGTTTTACAGTAAGAAATTTTGTTGAGAGTGGGGGAGGTTAAATCAGTAGTTTTACGGTCAGAAATTTTGTTGAGAGTGGGGGAGGTTAAATCAGTAGTTTTACAGTAAGAAATTTTGTTGAGAGTGGGGGAGGTAAATCAGCAGTTTTACGGTCAGAAATTTTGTTGAGAGCTGGTGAGGTAAAATCAGCAGTTTTACGGTCAGCAATTTCATTGTGAGTTGGTGAGGTAAGATCAGCAGTTTTATGGTCATAAATTTCGTTGAGAGTGGTGGAGGTAAAATCAGCAGTTTTATGGTCATAAATTTCATTGAGTGGGGGAGGCAAAAACAGCAGTTTTACGGTCAGAAATTTTGTTGAGAATGGGGGTGGTAAAATCAGCAGTTTTATTATCAGAAATTTCGTTGAGAGTGAGAGAGGTAAATCAGCAGTTTTACGGTCAGAAATTTTGTTGGAGCTGGTGAGGTAAAATCAGCAGTTTTATGGTCATAAATTTCATTGAGAGTGGGGGAGGTAAAATCAGCAGCTTTATGGTCAGAAATTTCATTGAGAGTGGGGGAGGTAAAATCAGCAGTTTTATGGTCAGAAATTTCATTGAGAGTGGGGGAGGTAAATCAGCAGTTTTATGGTCAGAAATTTTGTTGAGAGTGGGGGAGGTAAAATCAGCAGCTTTATGGTCAGAAATTTCATTGAGAGTTGGTGAGGTAAAATCAGCAGCAGTTTTATGGTCAGAATTTTCATTGAGCATTGGTGAGTTAAAATCAGCAGCTTTATGGTCAAAAATTTATTTGGATGGGGGAGGTAAAATCAGCAGTTTTATGGTCAGAAAGTTTGTTGAGAGTGGGGGAGGTAAAATCAGCAGCTTTATGGTCAGAAATTTCATTGAGAGTGGGGGAGGTAAATCAGCATTTTTACAGTCAGAAATTTTGTTGGGAGTTGGTGAGGTAAAATCAGCAGTTTTATGGTCAGAAATTTCACTGAGAGTTGGTGAGGTAAAATCAGAAGTTTTATGCTCAGAAATTTCATTGTGAGTGGGGGAGGTTAAATCAGTAGTTTTACAGTAAGAAATTTCGTTGAGAGTTGGGGAGGTAAATCAGCAGTTTTACAGTAAGAAATTTTGTTGAGAGTGGGGGAGGTTAAATCAGTAGTTTTACAGTAAGAAATTTCGTTGAGAGTTGGGGAGGTAAATCAGCAGTTTTACAGTAAGAAATTTTGTTGAGAGTGGGGGAGGTTAAATCAGTAGTTTTACGGTCAGAAATTTTGTTGAGAGTGGGGGAGGTTAAATCAGTAGTTTTACAGTAAGAAATTTTGTTGAGAGTGGGGGAGGTAAATCAGCAGTTTTACGGTCAGAAATTTTGTTGAGAGCTGGTGAGGTAAAATCAGCAGTTTTACGGTCAGCAATTTCATTGTGAGTTGGTGAGGTAAGATCAGCAGTTTTATGGTCATAAATTTCGTTGAGAGTGGTGGAGGTAAAATCAGCAGTTTTATGGTCATAAATTTCATTGAGTGGGGGAGGCAAAAACAGCAGTTTTACGGTCAGAAATTTTGTTGAGAATGGGGGTGGTAAAATCAGCAGTTTTATTATCAGAAATTTCGTTGAGAGTGAGAGAGGTAAATCAGCAGTTTTACGGTCAGAAATTTTGTTGGAGCTGGTGAGGTAAAATCAGCAGTTTTATGGTCATAAATTTCATTGGGAGTGGGGGAGGTAAAATCAGCAGCTTTATGGTCAGAAATTTCATTGAGAGTGGGGGAGGTAAAATCAGCAGTTTTATGGTCAGAAATTTCATTGAGAGTGGGGGAGGTAAATCAGCAGTTTTATGGTCAGAAATTTTGTTGAGAGTGGGGGAGGTAAAATCAGCAGCTTTATGGTCAGAAATTTCATTGAGAGTTGGTGAGGTAAAATCAGCAGCAGTTTTATGGTCAGAATTTTCATTGAGCATTGGTGAGTTAAAATCAGCAGCTTTATGGTCAAAAATTTATTTGGATGGGGGAGGTAAAATCAGCAGTTTTATGGTCAGAAAGTTTGTTGAGAGTGGGGGAGGTAAAATCAGCAGCTTTATGGTCAGAAATTTCATTGAGAGTGGGGGAGGTAAATCAGCATTTTTACAGTCAGAAATTTTGTTGGGAGTTGGTGAGGTAAAATCAGCAGTTTTATGGTCAGAAATTTCACTGAGAGTTGGTGAGGTAAAATCAGAAGTTTTATGGTCAGAAATTTCATTGAGAGTTGGTGAGCTAAAATCAGCAGTTTTATGGTCAGAAATTTCGTTGAGAGAGGGGGAGGTAAAATCAGCAGTTTTAGGGTCAAAATTTTGTTGAGAGTGGGGGAGGTAAAATCAGCAGTTTTATGGTCATAAATTTCATTGGGTGGGAGAGGTAAAATCAGCAGTTTTATGGTCAGAAATTTCATTGTGAGTTGGTGAGGTAAAATCAGCAGTTTTATGGTCAGGAATTTCGTTGAGAGTGGGGGAGATAAATCAGCCATTTTATGGTCAGAAATTCCATAGTGAGTTGGTGAGGTAAAATCAGCAGTTTTATGGTCAGAAATTTCGTTGAGAGTGGGTGAGGTAAATCAG
Organism: Lucinisca nassula; assembly: GCA_963580285.1. Classification (NCBI taxonomy): domain Eukaryota; kingdom Metazoa; phylum Mollusca; class Bivalvia; order Lucinida; family Lucinidae; genus Lucinisca; species Lucinisca nassula. Next base: position 31,981,259 of record OY757027.1, on the reverse strand, counting down.
CAGGAAATCATAAAACTAACAATTTACCTCCCCAAATGACAATTTTAAACACAGTTATCACCATTCCAATGCACTTATTCACTTATTCTGTTGAGAAATTGCTCTCATTGCCCAAAAACAGCAAGCACAGTCAGCTGAACAAGAATCACATACCAACCAATGAAAAGTCATGTTACATGTACCGTCACAAATTTTTGACATTTTCCAATCAGATATCGTGTTACATACGCAAGTGCATTAGAATTTTTTATTCTAGCCATCTGCTTCCAAACTTAATGCTCTGCATGCTGGGAATCCTCGCAGCAGACAACATTTTGTACACCGAAACCTCTTTATAACACTATTAATGGGATCCAAAGCAGAAACCGTTTTAGTTAAACAACCCTGTTATATCCAAACAAAAATGTGTAGATTATATAGAAAAATGACCATTTATGGTCTTTTTTCTATATAATCTACACATTTTGGGGATCCATCTTGAAACCCTGTTATATCCAAACTGTGTTATAATGAACCATGTTATAACGAGGTTGGTTTTGTATTATTTTTTCTTCCAGAAAACAGGAGACAATTTGTGTAAGATGTCAAGTCTTGTTTTCTGAGAAAAATAAGATAAAATATCAACAATTTGTTGTCTGCTGGGTCAGCCTAGAGAGTGGTAAAAACTTATCCCTTATCTTGCTGTTCACAACAACCCCTATCTTTGCAAACAGTGTAGATCCAGATCAGATGGCTTCTGATCAGGATCAACACTATTTGGCATTTAGTTTATGAATTTGTTGCAATAAATTACATCAAGTAATTTGATTGGTTGATAGACAGAAATGGGTGATGCTTAAATGAATATTCAGCAAGATAAGGGTTAAAGAACAGGTTTGAGTATAAACTACAAAATCATCCTCAATTACTTACTTTGTCGAAAAAATCTTTGGATCCAGCGAAATGTTCGACTAGAATATCAGCAGCCTTTACGACGTCATTGAGAAGACCTTGAACAGAAAAATCAAAGCACTGAGAGTACTGGTAGGTCGATTTGTTTGTTCTGATTTGGAGTTTAACAGCCCAGTCAACACTTTTTTAGGTAATTTTTTAGCCGGTCAGTTTACCTATCCACACTTTTCTTGGGCAGGCTTATACGCAAGCGGTTAACCAGTAAAATGCACATTCTTTCCCCAGAAACTGACAACTGCCCTTCTTGAATCAGCGGAAGGGAGAGAATGACCGTAGAAAAGATTTCATGATCAATCTCCACGAAAGAATGTTGCCGACCCCGACAGGTATCGAACCCACCAGTCAGACATGCATCCGACAGCGCTACAAAGGCCGGCCAACTGGTAGGTCAATTGTCTCCGAGTGTTGGGCTGGGAAAGCAGTTCTGGACTGACACTTAATCTGTTTCATTTAACCCTTATATTCCCGTTTTTTAAGCAAAAGGTGGAGACCCTGATCAGATGCCACAGAATGTGGCATCTGATCAGGGTCTACACTGTTTGCCAAGCCCAATCTATGATTCCAGTCCAGATTCTATAGAATGATAACCCTCTCATCACGAAAACATGGCTATATCATTTTGACCCCCTTAAACCCCACTTTTATATAGTAAAACTGGGATTTTTACAGGGGTAAACCTTATATTTCTTATTTCTGCTCTAAAATATAGATTGTGGGTACCCGTTAGAACCGCCTCATTGATATATTTTTGAGCAGAAATAAGAAAAATATCACAATTTTTCATCTTAAAATTATAGCTTTTTCAGCAGTAAAGTTTACAATGCATTTGTATAGGCGTGTTTTCGTAATGTTATGAATTGAAAAGAATAGCACAACTTTATTCTATAAATAACCGTTACCTGGATTTCCAACAAGTCAGTGGATTCAGCCTTGAAAAGCTTACTGTACTTTATAACTTTGGGTCAATTGATTTGAACGGGAAAGAGCCTTCTATGTTCGCAAAAAAACTCAACCACATCGCGTGAACAAGTGTGTAAAATGAACACCCCCTAAAACCCACCTTAAATAGAGAAAACTGGGGTTTACTGGTTATACATGATAACTTCCTTATTTCTGCTCCAAGACATAGGTTGTGGAAAATCTCAATGAGGCGGTTCTAACAAGCACCCACAACCTATGTTTGCAGTATAAATAAGAAAAATATCGAGGATTTTCAACAGAAAAGTTGTTGTTTTGAAGATATGAAAAAAATGCACTAAGTTGCATGGATGTTTTATCGTAATGATTTTCTAAATAGGAGAAAGCATAGTCCTTCTAAGCAGTTAACCAGAACAGTGCATTCCTTTTGCCAGTAACTGCCCTCCTTAGGGCTGGCTAATCGGAACTGAAAAGATATTCGATTATCAGTCAATCAGTCATGTCACTGCGATCGATAATCGATTAGTAATCGCTAAGGTTTTTGTTATAATTTTACTTGTCTGGCTTTCTATCTGAGCGTGACTCTTACCACATGTTGCACTTTGACATATGTATATTTGAACAGACAGGCCTGAGCAAACAGTGTAGAACCAGATGAGAAGCCGCAGAATGGGGCGTCTCATCAGGGTCTGAACTGTTTGCCACTCATCCAGCTATTTTAGGCATAACTTTGGGTAGTAAATTGTACCTATCAACTAATCGATTAAAAGCAAATCAGAAACTAGAAATGGTGTTTTACCGGTTCCAAACATTTTTTTTTAATGAAAGAGACACATGCAATGACATTAAACACGTGTGGGGATAATGCGTCGGATGACGTCATTTACCGATCGCGTGCAGAAAAATCGTAGCGGTGGTTTGTGGGCGGCGATTTTTATCAATTCAAAAATCACCTATCGGCTTTTTCCGTATGTCTGGTCTTCGCCGGACATTGCCGGAAAAAAGCCTGCAGTCCATGACCTCGGCTATAAGACGGGGTCAATTTTTTGGCTCATTTTGGAGGGAAAAATCCTCGTCTTATAGCCGAATTTTTACGGTATGTAAAACCAAAGACCCCCGGGGTGGGGGAATTTTCAGCCCCAGCACTATAATTTGAACATTCTTGGTAGAGGTCCACTAGGTGAAACTTCACACCAAATATCAAAGACCTGGACCTTGTGGTTTTAGAGAAGATTTTTAAAGATTTTCCCTATACAAGCCTATGTAAACCCAAAGGCCCCCGGGGCGGGGGCATTTCTGGCCCAAGGGCCATAATTTGAACAACCTTGGTAGAGGTCCACCAGATGAAGCTTCATACCAAATATTGAAGACCTGGGCCTTTCGGTTTCAGAGAAGAATATTTTAAAGATTTTCTCTATATAAGCCTATGTAAAACCAAAGGCCCCTGGGGCGGGGGCATTTTTAGCCCCTAGGGCTATAATTTGAACAATCTTGGTAGAGGTCCACTAGATGAAGCTTCACATTAAATATCAAAGATCTGAGCCTTGCAGTTTCAGAGAAGAAGATTTTTAAAGATTTTCCCTGTAAAAGCCTATGTAAAATCAAAGGCCCCCGGGGCGGGGGCATTTTTGGCCCTAGGACTATAATTTGAACAATCTTGGTAGAGGTCCACTAGGTGAAGCTTCACACCAAATATCAAAGACCTGGGCCTTGTGGTTTCAGAGAAGAAGATTTTTAAAGATTTTCCCTATATAAGCCTTTGTAAACCCAAAGGCCCCCGGGGCGGGGGCATTTCTGGCCCAAGGGCCATAATTTGAACAATCTTGGTAGAGGTCCACTAGATGAAGCTTCATACCAAATATCGAAGACCTGGGCCTTTCGGTTTCAGAGAAGAAGATTTTTAAAGATTACATTTTAAAAATCTATTTTTAGCTCCTGTGACCTAGATGTGCAATGGACCGGAACCATTTGAACAACTTTGAAAGGGGACTACCTAAGGATCATTCCTGTGAAGTTTGGTTAAAATCTGATCAGTGGTTTAGGAGGAGATGTCATTTGAAGAAAAAGTTTACGCACGCACACACGCACTGACGCACACACGCATGCCGGACGCCGGACAAAAAGTGATCCCAAAAGCTCACCTCGTCACTACGTGACAGGTGAGCTAAAAACGCTTTAATAGTTTTCGAGAAATGGTGAAAGTCAGGGTGGTCGCAATAATTCACAAAGTCGGTGAACCATGAAATATAGGTCAAGGTCAGATATGAATGCTTGCGTTGAAGTTGCAATGCCTGGATGCAAGTTTGTACCAAGAATGATTAATGAAGCTCTAATAGTTCTCAAGATATGGACTTGCTGACAAGATCTTATTAAAAACAAGAGGGCCCTGAGGGCCCTGAATCGCTCACCTGAGAATCAGTGTCTCTAGTACATTCTTGGCCCAAGGGCTATACTAGGTGAAGCTTCATACCAAATATCAAAGACCTGAGCCTTGTGGTTTCAGATATGAAGATTTTTAAATATTTCCCTATATAAGCCTATGAAAAACCAAAGGGCTCCGAGGATGGGGGCATTTTTGGCCCCAGGGCTATAATTTGAACAATCTTGGTAGAGGTCCACTAGATGAAGCTTCACACCAAATATCAAAGATCTGAGCCTTGCGGTTTCAGAGAAGAAAATTTTTAAAGATTTTCCCTGTATAAGCCAATGTAAAACCAAAGGCCCCCGGGGCGGGGGCATTTCTGGCCCCAGGGCTATAATTTGAACAATCTTGGTAGAGGTCCACTAGGTGAAGCTTTACACCAAATATCAAAGACCGGGGCCTTGCGGTTTCAGAGAAGAAGATTTTAAAGATTTTCCCTATATTTATAAGCCTATGTAAAACCAAAGGCCCCCGGGGCGGGGGCATTGTTAGCCCCAGGGCTATAATTTGAACAATCATGGTAGACATCCACTAGATGAAGCTTCACACCAAATATCAAAGACCTGGGCCTTTCGGTTTTAGAGAAGAAGATTTTTAAGATTTTCCCTATACAAGCCTATGTAAACCCAAAGGCCCCCGGGGCGGGGGCATTTCTGGCCCCAGGGCCATAATTTGAACAATCTTGGTAGAGGTCCACTAGATGAAGGTTCATACCAAATATCGAAGACCTGAGCCTTTCGGTTTCAGAGAAGAAGATTTTTAAAGGTTTTCCCTGTATGTAAAACCAAAGGCCCCCAGGGCGGGGGCATTTTTGGCCCTAGGGCTATAAACTGAACAATCTAGGTAGAGGTCCACTAGGTGAAGCTTCACACCAAATTTCAAAAACCTGGCCCATGTGATGTCAGAGAAGAAGATTTTTAAAAATTTTCCCTATATAAGCCTGTGTAAACCCAAAGGGCCCCGGGGCATGGGCATTTTTGGCCCTAGGGCTATAATTTGAACAATCTTGGTAGAGGTCCTCTAGATGAAGCTTCACACCAAATAACAAAGATCTGAGCCTTGCAGTTTCAGAGATGAAGATTTTTAAAGATTTTCTATGTATAAGCCTATGTAATACCAAAGGCCCCCGGGGTGGGGGCATTTTTGGCCCCAGGGCTATAATTTGAACAATCTTGGTAGAGGTCCACTAGGTGAAACTTCACACTAAATATCAAAGACCTGGGCCTTGTGGTTTCAGAGAAGAAGAGTTTTAAAGAATTTCCCTATATAAGCCTATGTAAACCCAAAGGCCCCCGGGGCGGGGGCATTTCTGGCCCAAGGGCCATAATTTGAACAATCTTGGTAGAGGTCCACTAGATGAAGTTTCATACCAAATATCGAAGACCTGGGCCTTTCGGTTTCAGAAATGAAGATTTTTTAAGATTTTCCCTGTATAGGCCTATATAAAACCAAAGGCCCTCGGGGGCGGGGGCATTTTTGGCCCTAGGGCTATAATTTGAACAATCTTGGTAGAGGTCCATTAGGTGAAGCTTCACACCAAATATCAAAGACCTGGGCCTTGTGGTTTCAGAGAAGAAGATTTTTAAACATTTTCCCTATATAAGCCTATGTAAACCCAAAGGCCAACGGGGCGGGGACATTTCTGGCCCAAGGGCCATAATTTGAACAATCTTGGTAGAGGTCCACTAGATGAAGCTTCATACCAAATATCGAAGACCTGGGCCGTTCGGTTTCAGAGAAGAAGATTTTTAAAGTTTTCATTTTAAAAATCTATTTTTAGCTCCTGTGACCTAGATGTGCAATGGACCGGAACCATTTGAACAACTTTGAAAGGGGACCACCTAAGGATCTTTCCTGTGAAGTTTGGTTAAAATCCGATTAGTGGTTTAGGAGGAGATGTCATTTGAAGAAAAAGTTTACGCACGCACACACGCACGCACGACGGACAAAAAGTGATCCCAAAAGCTCACCTTGTCACTACGTGACAGGTGAGCTAAAAACAAGGCATCGCATGCGATACAAATCCCCTAGCCCAAGACAACTTCGTGTGTGGAAAACACTGAAATGGCAAAAGTCCAACTTGCTTGAGATATTATCATATGCAACATTTGTGTAAAGTTTGATTAAAAATCCATCCATAAATGTAGGTTCTAGAATGATGACAATATTTCTCTAAAAATAGTCATAGGGACCTTGACTTGAGGCCATGGCCGCGAAGTAGATCTTGCTCAAGATATTATAATAAGCATCTTTTGTGTGAAGTTAGATTAAAATCATAAATGTAGGCGGTAGAGCAATGACAAAGTTTTTCTAAAAATAGCCATAGTGACCTTGACCTTGAGGTCATGACCTTGAAAGTCAAAGCAACTCAAGATATTACCATAAGAAACATTTGTGTGAAGTTCTATTAACATCCATCAATAAATGTAGGCACTAGAGCGATGACAAAGATTTTCTAAAAATAGCCACAGTGACCTTGACCTTGAAAGTCGAAATAGTTCGAGATATTGTCATAAGGAACATTTGTGTGAAGTTATACTGAAATCGGTGAAGAAATGTAAGCGCTAGAGCCATGTCAAAGTTTTTCTAAAAATAGCCACAGTGACCTTGACCTTGAAAGTCAAACTCACTCGAGGTATTGTCATAAGGAACATTTGTGTGAAGTTATATTGAAATCAGTGAAGAAATGTAGTCGCTAGGGGGATAACAAAGTTTTTCTAAAAATAGCCACAGTGACCTTGACCTTGAAAGTCAAAATCGCTCGAGATATTGTCTTTAGGAACATTTGTGTGAAGTTATATTGAAATTGGTGAAGAAATATAAGCGCTAGAGCATTGACAAAGTTTTTCTAAAAATAGCCACAGTGACCTTGACCTTGAAAGTGGAACTCGCTACAGATATTGTCATAAGGAACATTTGTGTGAATCGATTTTGAAATTGGTGAAAAAATGTAAGCGCTAGAGCAATGAAAAAGTTTTTCTAAAAATAGCCACAGTGACCTTGACCTTGAAAGTCGAACTCTTTCGAGGTATTGTCATAAGGATCATTTGTGTGAAGTTATATTAAAATCGGTGAAGAAATGTAGGCGCTGGAGCGATGACAAAGTTTTTCTAAAAATAGCCATTGTGACCATGACCTTGAAAGTTGAAATGGCTTGAGATATTGTCATAAGGAACATTTGTGTGAAGTTATATTGAAATCGGTGAAGAAATGTAAGCGCTAGAGCATTGACAAAGTTTTTCTAAAAATAGCCACAGTGACCTTGACCTTGAAAGTGGAACTCACTAGATATATTGTCATAAGGAACATTTGTGTGAAGTTATATTGAAATCGGTGAAGAAATGTAGGCGCTAGAGCGATGACAAAATTTTTCTAAAAATAGCTACAGTGACCTTGACCTTGAGGTCATGACCCTGAAAGTCGAACACACTCGAGATATTGTCATAAGGAACATTTGTGTGAAGTTATATTGAAATCAGTGAAGAAATGTAGGCGCTAGAGCAATGACAAAGTTTTTCTAAAAATAGCCACAGTGACCTTGACCTTGATGTCATGACCTTGAAAGTCGACCTCGCTCAAGATATTGTCATAAGGCACATTTGTGTGAAGTTATATTGAAATCAGTGAAGAAATGTAGGCGCTAAAGTGATGACAAAGTTTTTCTAAAAATAGCCACAGTGACCTTGACCTTGAGGTCATGACCTTGAAAGTCGAACTCGCTGAGATATTGTCATAAGGAACATTTGTGTGAAGTTATATTGAAATTGGTGAAGAAATGTAGGCGCTAGAGCGATGACAAAGTTTTTCTAAAAATAGCCAAGTGACCTTGAACTTGAGGTCATGACCTTGAAAGTCCAACTGGCTCGAGATTTTTTTATAAGGAACATTTGTGTGAAGTTATATTGAAATTCGTGAAGAAATGTAGGCGCTAGAGCGATGACAAAGTTTTTCTAAAAATAGCCACAGTGACCTTGACCTTGAGGTCATGACCTTGAAAGTCGAACTCGCTCGAGATTTTTTTATAAGGAACATTTGTGTGAAGTTATATTGAAATTGGTGAAGAAATGTAGGCGCTAGAACGATGACAAAGTTTTTCACAAATTACCAAACTGACAAAGGGCCATAACTCACAAAGAATTTTTCCGAATTTTGTCATAAGTTAATCAGTTCATCTACTCATCACCACCAATCTATTCACCAACTTTCAAGGCTGTAGCTCCAATAGTTTTTGAGATATCTTGCTGACAAGATTTTATTAAAAAAAAATTCAAAGGGCAATAACTCTTAAAAGGGGCATAATCCGGACGAGAAAAAAAATACGCGTCAGCTAATTTTCCATGAGGAATCCATATATGAAATTTCAAAACCCTAGCATACACGGTTCTAAAGATATGCTATGCATCACTTTTAGCATACATTACAAGGGGCACAAATTACCAAAATGACAAAGGGCCATAACTCACAAAGTATTTTTCGGAATTTTGTCAAAAGTTAATCAGTTCATCTACTCATCACCACCAATATATTCACCAACTTTCAAGGCTCTAGCTCCAATAGTTTTTGAGATATCTTGCTGACAAAATTTTATTAAAAAAAATTCAAAGGGCAATAACTCTTAAAAGGGGCATAATCCTGACAAGAAAAAAAATACGTGTCAGCTAATTTTCCATGAGAAATCCATATATGAAATTTCAAAACCCTAGAATACACGGTTGTAAAGTTGTGCTATGCATCACTTTTAGCATACATTACAATGGGCACAAATTACCAAAATGACAAAGGACCATAACTAGCAAAGTATTTTTCGGAATTTTGTCAAAAGTTAATCAGTTCATCTACTCATCACCATCAATATAATCACCAACTTTCAAGGCTCTAGCTCCAATAGTTTTTGAGATATCTTGCTGACAAGATTTTATTAAAAAAATTTCAAAGGGCAATAACTCTTGAAGGGGGCATAATCCGGACGAGAAAAAAATACGCGTCAGCTAATTTTCCATGAGGAATCCATATATGAAATTTCAAAACCCTAGCATACACGGTTCTTTAGTTTTGCTATGCATCAAAAGCGTAACGGACGGACGAACGGACGGACGGACAAACAGACGAACGGATGAACGAACCAGAAGCAATATGCCCCTCCAACTTTTTCAAAGTTGGGGGCATAATGATAATCATTTTTGTGGAATTTATCGATCGATTAATCGATTATATGATAATTGTGTCAGCCTTAGCCCTCCTTGACTCAGCAAAAGGTATTTGTGATCAATCTCCACAAAAGAATCTTGCAGGAATTTTTGGGGTAGGGGATCAAACCTGTGGCCTACCCAAGGCATCCAACTGAGGCACTAGAGCTGTGAGATTTATAGAGGATCTTACATGAGTGTTCATGTATTATTGAATTTATTAAACGAGTTTAGGAAAAAGGATAAAATGCGAGGCTTTGCCGAGCATAATATCCCTTTTCCTCAACGAGTTTAATAAATTCAATCATACATGAGCACGAATGCAAGATTCTGTTTATCATATGACGTTTACATATAAACGTATTTTATTCACGATTGTTTACAAAAATGTCAATATTCCGCCGTTATTAAACGCGACCTCGTTAAGGACGTCGTACATGTAGCGTTACGGGACGCATCAAGCTAATTTGCATATTTAATCCACTAGTGGATTATCGAAAATATTACATGGCATTATCACATGCTCAGGCGCGACGTCATATGATAAATGGGTTTTAATTAATTATAGTCTGTTTAAAAAATAAGTTCAAAGAAGAAATGTTCAACAATATATTTACCTAATTTTTCATCCATCACATCTTTCGTCCACAAATTATTTTCATTCGTATCCATGGCAACTAGAAACTCTTCTGGTGCCCCGTCAGAGCTGGAGGAGCTGCTGTCGTTACTATGACAACCGGGATCTCCACCAGTCTGAGTTGTTACAGGGTTGGCAATAGGTGCAGCAGCAGCAGCAGATGTCTGTGTTGTTTCTGTGTCAGAGGATTCTGGGAAAAATTGGTTAAAGGTAAAATTATGCAAAGTGGCTAAATGTTCAGGGGAGGCAACTCTTTTAAAAATGTTTTTTTTTTGTTTTTGTTTTTTCAAAAATATATTTTTGTCTCCCCTATTAATTTGGGGTCTACTCTTTAAGGAAAGAGTTTGCTCCTAAGGAGCAAACTCTTTCTTTAAAGAGGAGACCCCATTTTCAGACTTAACAAGAAAGAATGCAGGAAGTCCCCAAAATTGCCTCCCTTATAAAAATGGTGGCAAACATGAACATGTATGTATCATTTCACCTGTAATCAATATGCAGCACAACCTCTTTATATAGAAGATTTTACTTGAGTGTTCATGAATTAATGAATTTATTAAACAAGTTGAGGAAAAGGGATAAAATGTGAGGCTGTGCCAAGCATTTTATCCCTTTTCTTCAACGAGTTTAATAACTTCAATAATACATGAGCACAAATGCAATATTGTATTTATCATATGACAATTAATTGTCTTACAAAAATGTCAATATTCCGGCCGTAAGAAAACGCGATGTCATTAGGCACATCATACATGTAACGTTACGGGGTGTATCTGACTAATTTGCATATTTAATCCACTAGTGGATTATCAAATTTATTACATGGCATTATTACATTCTCAAAGGCAACGTCATGTGATAAAACTCTATTGTTTGGGTCAAAAGCAGAAACTGTGTTAGTTAAACAACCGTCTTATATCCAAACAAAACAGTACAGATTATATAGAGTGAGTGAGTGAGTTTTAGTTTAACGTCCCACCAACAGCTAAGGTCATACGGAGACGGGACCTCGGTTTAAAGACTCATCCGAAAGTCTGGAGAAGCCCGGGATCGATCCTGCGATCCCTGGTTCACAAGGCGAGTAGCGTAACCACTGCACCACGGAGGCTTCTATACAGATTATATAGAAAAATGACCATTGTATGGTCATTTTTCTATATAATCTAAACATTTTTGGGATTTGTCTTGAAACCATGTTATATCCAATACCATGTTATAGGGAACAGTGTTATAATCAGGTTGTGATGTATTTCATTATATTTAACCCTTATCTTGCTGAATATTCATTCAAGCCACACCCATTTCTGTCTATCAACCAATCAAATTACTTGATGTAATTTATTGCTACAAATTCATAAATTGAATGCCAAACAGTGTAGATCCTGATCAGATGGCTTCTTCAGAAGCCATCTGATCTGGATCTACACTGTTTACAAAGATAGGGTTGTCGTGAACAGCAAGAGAAGGGTTAAGTCTGAACATGAACACCTGTGAAAGACCCAAATTAATGTTGAGGTAAAAAGGGTTTTATAGGGTATACATGATTCATTCTGATTCCTATTTAAAACAGAAAGATTGTTATTCCCATTCTAATGCACTTATTCTTTACTTCTTTCATTTAAAAATGTTCTTTTTGCCCAAAACAGGAAGCCCAATGAGCTGCATAAAACCAAAATACAAACAACTGAAAAGTGATGTTACACATGTCGGATTTCTGACAGTATATTGTCGCAAATTTTTGATGTTATCCAATCAGACATCGCTTTATATACCGGTAAGCAAGTGCGTTAGAACTGACAGTGTCTTAATGAGACATCTTTGTTGGTTGGTTGATTTGAGGTTTAACATCCCAGTCAATACTGTATAGGTCATTTTGGAGATGTTGCTTCCAATTTTGTGGGACTTTAACCCGACATTGAGATGAAATGACTTCTCAAGCCTTGTTGCCCAATGAAACCAATAGGTTTTATAAGCATGGACGGAAAGCTTTGCCTGGGCAGGCTTAGATCTTCGTAGCAGTTTACCAGTACTCGTATGCGGGTCAGTTTCAGCTCTGCGTGGAAGCATCATACATCTCTGTGTGACCCATCTATTTCTTCAAGCCCCGATGGGCGGGGGCAGGTGTTTTAATGAGACTTCTTTGTTTGTTAGGGGCATAACAGCCTAGTCAACACTATTTAGGTCATATCAAGCAAGTCAGTTTACTTAACCACATTGCCCACATTTCTTCTAGAAATGTTTATATATAAGTAGTTCGGCCCTCACCCATCAGGGCTTAAAGAAATAGCTGGGCTGCATGATGCTTCCAGGCAGTGCTGAAACCGACCCGTACACGAGTACTGGTAAACTGCTCAGAGGATCTAAGCCTGCCCAGGCAAAGCGGTGCAAGTCGGACTGTCCATGCTTATAAACCCTGTTGGTTTCATTGGGCGACAGGGGTTGACATATCATTTCACTTCAATGTCGGGTAAAAGTCCCACAAAATTGAAAGCAACGTCTCCAAAATGACCTCTATGGTGTTGACGGGGATGTCAAAAATAAATAAAGTAGATAACCCATTTTGTACAGGAAACTCCAAAACGGATACCCTGGCAAACAGTACAGGCCCCGATCAGATGTCGCAGAATGCGGCGTCTGATCAGGGCCTACACTGTTTGAAAAACGTCCAGCCAGTTTCAAATAGCTTTTGAAGAAAACACAACCTGACACCCCTAAATATTGAAATATTAATTCTCCTGCTATGTATAAGCAGGAAAATTCCATTTGGTACAAAAAGGGTAAACCAGTATTCACCAGAAACTTTACAACTGCCCTTCTTGATTCAGCAGGAGGGAGGGAATGTCCGCAGAAAAGACAAATATGTGAGTATTTATCATACATTTTGAATTATTTTGCAAAATATAAGAAAACCAGTGCTTCAGCTGAAGTGCACGACCCGCCGGATGCTTTTAGCTTTATGAGTGTTACCATATATGGGTATGGAGGCCATTTTTGTCATGTGACCTGGACCTAATACGGTTCCCCCAATAAATGCGCCTTATCGTAAGGAGCAAAAATATATCTTATACTTCAGTACTGTATTCTCAATCGTTTGCAGGATAAAATACTTTCTCACTTTTCCAATACAAAAGCATATGTGTCAAAGTTTGACCTAGGCACAAAGAAGGTCAAGGTCAACCTAGGGTCACCATTTTAGCAATTTATGATGGGCCTACGTCCCAGATGCTATTTATCAAGTTTCGTGGAAATCTGCCCAGTGGTTCTGGAGAAAACCATTTTTGAAGGGTTTTTACCATATATGGCTTGGCGGCCATTTTGGTCATGTGACCTGGACCCCATGAGCAAATTTTGGTTTCCCCCATCCAATAGAGGCTCCATATGAAATTTGACTTCAATCGGCCCAACAGTTTCCGAGGAGAAGCAGTTCGAAAATTTTAACATTTTTCGCCTCGGCGAGGCTATACTAAACGGAATGTAATATTGCGCAAGTTCATTGGTTAGATCTCATTGATATCTATCAGTATGCCAAAAATTGTTTAAATATTCCAAGCGGTTAAGTCACTATCACCAATTTTCACAAATGGGTTAAGGACGGACAGACAGACAGACCATATATGGCTTGGCGGCCATTTTGGTCATGTGACCTGGACCCCATGAGCAAATTTTGGTTTCCTTCATCCCATAGAGGTTCCATATGAAATTTGACTTCAATCGGTCCAACGGTTTCCGAGGAGAAGCAGTTCGAAAATTTTCACATTTTTCGCCTCGGCGAGGTTACACTAAATGGAATGTAATATTTCGCAAGTTCATTGGTTAGATCTCATTGATATCTATCAGTATGCCAAAAATCGTTTAAATATTACAAGCGGTTAAGTCACTATCACCAATTTTCACAAACGGGTTACGGACGGACAGACAGACTGACAGAATGACAGAAGGACACGCTGATTTTAGGGCACTCTTAGAAAGTCAACCGACTTCAGTTGGTCGCTTTTTCTGCGGGTCGTGCAATTTACCTGTCTACTATGACTTCAAATAACTTTTGATATAAATATATATACCAGCCCGGTCATTCATCTAATACTACTAGAATTTAACACTGAAATTAGGAGAAATTATAGACTTCCAACATGATAAAATGCACACACTTTTAATACATTTTAAATATTCTCTAATATCACCAACGAAACCCTCCTTATTTACAATTTCCTCTTTTCTAAATATAATTTCCTCCTTCTAAATATAGAGATGTGATTAACCCATTTTGTACCGGAAACCCCAAGATGGGTACCCTGGCAAACAGTGCAGGCCCAGATCAGATGCCGCGTCTGATCAGGGCCTACACTGTTTGCGAAAAGTTAAGCCATTTTCCAAATAAATTTTGAAGAAAACCCAACCATACACCCCTAAATTTTGAAATCGACTCCTGCTGTATGTAAGGTGGAAGACTCCATTAAGTACAAAAAGGGTTAAATATACACATGCCTAGCTGTAGTATTCTCCCTTGATTGGTTTTTATGAAAGTATTCATTTACCGCAATGCACCCAAGTAATGGGACAGATAGGCCTAAGCAAACAGTGTAGACCCAGATCAGACTGCTCCTGAAGGGAACATCTGATCAGGATCTACACTGTTTGCCATTCTGTCTGCACCTGTTGGGACTCCTGGCTGGATCATGAAACAAATTTGTTAAAATTTTAGGAGAATTACAGCAAGTCTTCAATGTGTCCGAACCGGCCTTGGTAGCTCAGTCAGATGCACGTCTGACTGATCAGTGACGATCAGGAAGAGGGGTGGTCGGCAACATTCTTTCGTGGGGATTGATCATGAATTCTTGCACACCAGACAAGGAAATCCGTGATTTTACCCTGGGATAGAAATTTATGTTCTGACCCTGGTATTCCGACCCCAAATTGAATATAATCGCATGTTTGATAAATGCACTGGTTGATTACAACCTCATGCGCGGTGTCGTCGTGCGTGACGTCACTAAACATTCCTGTTGTGTCATCACAAAATGGCAGACGTCGGTAACCGAAGTGACAGCAGCATTAAAAATAGAAATGGAAGGTATGCAAGAAAAAGAATCCAATATGGGTGTCGGGGGTGGATAGAAAAATCCGTCCCTCGGGATCACTGTCCGGCATCACTCGGCAAGCCTCGTGATGCCGGACAGTGTCCCTCGGGACGGATTTTTCAATCCACCCCTCACACCCATATAAGATTCTTATAATCTTATCTATGGTCATTCTCTCCATTCCACTGATTCAAGAAGGACAGTTGTTAGTTTCTGGCGAAAGAATGTGCACTGTACTGGTCAACAGCTTACGTATAAGCCTGCACAGGAAAAGTGTAGATTGGCAAACTGACCGGCTCAAAAATGACCTAAATAGTGTTGACTGAGCCTAAAACTCCAATACAAACAAAACAGGGTGTCCGAATTTTTTCGATTTCTACAGTAGCATAAGTGCCCATTTATTACCATATTTATTTACCCTAAATATTCAGCCACCTCAACTCCTTACCATACTTGCTCTAAAATTTGAACAAGTTCCCCTTTTCATAATGAACAACTTGTCTGAGTTTCAAGGAAATATGTTCAGTAATGACAGAGATATATCAAAATGTCCAAGTTTTTGCACCACAACGACGACGCAGACAACGCCAGAGCTATGACAATACCTCGCCGTTTTCTTGGAAAACAGCCGAGCTAAAAATGACTGGAAAAGTGGCAATCAGTGTAGCCCATGATGAGTGATTCTATCTCATATGGACATAGTGGCCATCTTGGTCATGTGACCAAACTCTCTTTAATGGATTTTCATTTCCTTGTTCCTAAAGGCGTTTATATTTAATTTGGTTGCAAATGGTTTGGTACTTTCATAGGAAATTAAGTTTCAATTTTCAGATCTGAATGGCTGTAATCTGAAGCCTATGAAACTGTCTGACCCTTAAGGCATCGAGAAAAACTATCTGAAATATATGTCGTCTGCTGAATATTTTGGCAAAAATTTTAAAAATATTTTTGCATACAGCCAAACAGTGTGGACCCAGATCAGATCTGGATCCACACTGTTTGCAAAAAAAATTACTTTTAAGGTAACTGGCAGACGGCAAAGCAGACGACAATAATTTATTGTCCTGAATGGCTTTTATGGGTTAAATTTGCACTTATAGGAGTAGATGTGCTTTAATTAGGCTTAATATCGTAACCATGTACACCTGTCTGTCAAAAAAAAAGACATTTCATTTTTCATACCTGATTGTTTTTCTCCTGATTGTGTTGTCTTTTCTCCATCCTTCGTACATTCACAAGCCCCACCAGCCTGTGTTATCTGTCTTTTTGGTGACATTGGACTGATAGCCTGGAACGACACCTCTGACGCAAAGCTGACACTCTTCCGTTTATTACTGGAATCTTTCTCCGAACTACTACTACCAGTATCGCTGCCCGTAACTTCATTTGGTAAGACTTCATAATCCGCTTTACCACCTTCTGTCATATGACACTCTCCATCTTTATCGAGATAAAACATCACCGGTTCTGCCGCGTCATCTGCCTGATACATCATTAATTGACCGAACTCATCTGATACAATGTAAACCTCATCACATGCATATGAATGCCTGTTTTTGGTTTTCTGCTTTTGTTTTGCATCATCAAAATTCAAACTGAATGTATCAGACATTGACCTTGACCTAAGTCCCTTGGTTTTCTTACGAAGACATGATTTTAGAGGTTTCTTGTCATTATTAGGAACGTAACTTCCACTGCTGGAAGCTGAGTCTGTAGAAAATTCACGTAAATACTCACGGTCAATATGTAATATATGACCATTTGCCCTATAGAAATCTCTCTCACAAATGTCTTGCTCCTTCAGTGATGGAAAGTTCTTGTTGCCATGGCAACTATTTCTAGGACACTTGTCACTATGGCAGCAGTGCTGCTCAGGGGAAGCAACTGGAGTTTGTTCTTCTTCAAGTGCATATAAATTATCGACATTTGTTTCCGTGGCAACAAGTTTTGATCCTGTATTCCACTTCTGTCCCACACGTGTCTGACCTTGACCTTTTGTCCCTGACTGTGGATGAACTTCATATGCATATTTCTCAAATTTCCCCTGTGGACTTCCTGCAAATTCTGACAAACATTTAGGAACTGAATGAGCTCTTCTTTTTGGGCCACAGCAGTTTCTTAAACTCTTAGAAATTTCAGTATGTGGTGGGAAGAAAATCAATCTCTCAAGGTCAGTCTGCGGGCTAGAACCGCAGTAATTCTCACACTGACAATAACCTGGATCTATTCCTGATGACGAGCTTGTACTAAAGCCACTGCTGCTCGATGCTGACTCAACTTGATGAATATTTCTATGTCCAGACGATTTTGTCTTGTGCTCACTACAGTATAACGGTTTGTGATACGGGCATGTGTTTGTTTTCTGGTTATAAATATCTATTTTCTCAAGTTCAGTTTTTGGTTTAATAAATACTGGTGTAGGTAAGTCAATTTTTAATGGATCAAAAAGTGACTCCTTGCTTTCTTCTTTGTTCATCAGGGAGCTTGACGACATAAGAAATGCGATATCTGGCATTGAATTATAACTATAATGATTACTATAGCCCATTCTTCTAAGTGGGGATTCAGAATTATACCCCAAACCTCTGCTAGCTGACTTTGACCTTCCTATACCAGGTGAACGACCTTGACCCGGGTAAGAATATAAATGTTCCTCATAAGGACTCATATTTTTCTGGTAATTTCTATATTCATCCGCACTTTTTGATCGAGGAACTCTGCTTTTTAGGCTATGTCCAAAAGTAATATTGTCTGAACTACTTGTGTGTCTCTGAAAATCTTTGGCAATGCCTTCATTGGATGTCAGAAACTGGTAATCATCATAATTTTCAGATAAAATTGACAAGAAGTCGTCCGTATCAAAATCTGATGTTTGCAAACCTTGGTCTTTTTTACCTGTGCTCGTTGACAAGCTACAATCTTTATATGCCGAGTTCTTTAATGTTTGGATCGAGCAATCTTTGGTCACTGGTGGGAATTGAGAAGCAGCATTCTTAGTTCCGCACCATAACGTCACAGTTTGTGGAGAAATAAGTGTCTCTTTTGTTGCACACTCACGTAAAATGTTTGTCTGACAGCCTAGCGAAGATGGTCGGCCATCTTGTGAGGAAGAATGGCAGTCCTTTTTTAACCAATCAGAAACTCTTTTATTTGTGTCCATACCATTGTACAGTTTTTGTCTATGACACTGACACTGCACACATTCTAGTGAGGATGCAGATGAATCGCTCATTTCCTGTTGTTTTTGACCAATGAAATCAGGCAGCAGTATTTGTTCCAAGTTGTTCATTGTTTCAGGAGAAACAGGATTTGACTCACTTTTCATTCTTTGGTAGAACTCCAATAGTGAGGCAGAGTGTCTTTTGCCATGAAAACTGTCACTTATTTCTGAGACTTTCCGACATTTCAAGGATGAAATACTCTGCCAACTTGTAGAATTACTGAGTTCTGGTAAACTTTTGCTTTTTGTACAATCTGTTACTCCAATCTGTTTCAAATTTTTCACTTGTTTCCATGACACCAAGTTTCTCACAGGCAAAGTATGACTATGATACTGCGCTTTTCTTAAAAGATCGGAGGATTTTCCGATTCCAACAAGAATTAAGTTTTCTGACTTTTGGCCTTTTTTCTTAAACACATGTTTACCCTTGCTTACTGTTTCTGACAGAGGTCTAGGGATCAACTGTTTTTGAGGTGAGGTCTGTGGGCTTGATGAAGATATATCTTTACTTCCAGCAGTAAGAGTTGTACTGGTGTTCCCCTCAGCTTCTTCCTCGCTGGAATCCGTACTTTCCGGAATAGTCTCTGTTAAGGGAACCAGTCTTTTCACTATACGGCCAGTTAAGCTATCTTTAAGGTGGTGAGGTTGCCTGTGCAGGGGGGACAACTTGCTAGAATAACAAAAATGAAAACTATCCGAACTTTCCTCTTGGTTTTCAGAACTCGAGACATTAACATTGACACCGTCAAGACGGTAACCAGCTCCAGTTTCAGCGGAAGAATCAACCGAAGTGCTTGTCTCACTCTGGACCCAATGACCTTGACCTGAATCATGGGATGTTGCTGATAATGAAATGTCTGTTTCTGATCCAGATACTTTTGTGTTAGAAGCATCAAAAGATAAGAAATAGTCCTCCTTTCTTGGACAACAGTCCACATTTAAATTGGCATCAGCTGATGCACCGCTATTGTTCATTTCTGACCCCTGACCTTGATGCTCTCGTGCATTTCTATCAAGGCTGTCTGTGGATAAGATATGAGTTGGTGTTGGCGTGAAAAGAGGGCCATCACTAAATTCAATCATATCACTTGAGCACATCATGTCTTTCTCACTCGACGATAACTCCATAGCGGAATTCCTACTCCCAGAATTGCCCGAGTTGCCAGAAAATTCCGAATCATACTGACCTCGATCTTCAATAAAATGAAGAGCGGCACACGACACTGGCACATTGTTAATACTAAGATTTGCCGACTCTCTCATATTGTTATAACTTGCATTTGAAGACCCTCCATTATTAAAGCTTAGATAGCTTCCCGTTACCATATGTGGAAAATCCAAAATTGTCGGTGTAGGCTCAATGTCAACAGGTGTCACCGAAGTTTCTCGTAAATTTGTATCAAATTGAACACTAAAATCTTCATCATAGAAATAGTCATTATTGCAGCCATCATCCGCTGAATTACAAACTCTTTCTTTCCGCGGTGATCCGTTATCATTGGAGGAGCCACTACTTCGTGTCACTGATGTCTCATTATCATTATCAGTTCTGTGAGAAATACATTGCTTTGAACAGGAACACGCAAATCCTCTCTTACAAGGTGACCCATCTTTTGAATGAGCTTTACATTCACATCTATCATTGTCTGTCATCTGATTGGTCAATTTTCCACCTTTATTTACATATTCATTAATTATATTTGCATTGCCACTCCCTTCCAGATCTGACCCAAGGGCTGATTTTGTAGGGGACACATCCTTCCATGTCATCATTTTGCCATCCTTATTTTTCTCTAACGTATTAGGTCGAGAATTATCTGGTGATCTTTGACCTGAATTTGAACCAATCAGATTTTGCTTTGGACCAGAAGAACTTAACTGCCCCCATGTGGTTGTCTTGGATCCAGTTGATCCATCTGAGGAGGCAGAGCTGTCGGATGAAACAGAGGTTTTGATTGGCTGGTTCTTCTCATTCCTCTCCATGTCGTTGATGTTGATTGGTCGATTGTTAAAGGTCAAACAGCCATATATAATCTGACCTTGTTCGCATGACCTTGCATCCCCTTGCCAAGTGCCCTGAAAAAAAAAGAGAAGAAAATTACATTTACCCATTTAGTACCAGAATCCCCAAAACGGGTACCCTGGCAAACAGTGCAGGCCCAGACCAGACGCCGCAGAAACTGATCAGGGCCTCCACTGTTTGCTAAAAGTTCAGTCATTTTCCAAATAAATTTTGATGAGAACACAACTTGACACCCCTAAATTTTGAAATATACTCCTGCCATATATAAGGCCTAAGATTCCATTTGGTACAAAAAGGGTCAATATGAGTTCCCAATTATGATCCCAGTATCCCCTTTTGTCTTGAATGGAATCTTCTGCCCTATATACATGCAGGTCAGACTATTATTCTGAATTTAGGAATGTCCGGTTGAATTACTTTCAAACTATAAATGAGCCAGCGCACGACAGAACCTACAATAAGACATGTGCGCCCATCGAAGACTCAGATCAGCCTGCCCATCCATACAGTCTAACCATAGACTTCTCTTGCTGCATGAAGGAGCATTGCGCCCTTAGCTATCCTTAGAGCGCACAACGAAGACTGATCAGACTGTGCGGATGCGCAGGCTGATCTGAGTCTTCGTTGGGCGCACATCTTATTGTAGGTTTTGTCATGTGTTGGCTCAAATTCTAAAAAAGGTTGGTTGAATATTTTGCAAAAAGTGAGGGCCCTGATCAGATGCCGCATTGTGCCCCTGTCAATCGGGGCTTGAAGAAATAGATGGGCTGCATGATGCTTCCAAGCAGAGCTGAATCAGAGCCACACACAAGTACTGGTAAACTGCTTCGAGGATCAAAGCCTGCCCAGGCAAAGCGGTGCGAGTAAACCCTATTGGTGCCATTGGGTGACAGGGCTTGAGATGTCATTTCATCTCAATATCAGGTAAAAGTCCCACAGAATTTGAAGCAATGTCTCCAAAATGACCTTTACAGTGTTGACGGGGACGTTAAACATCAAATCAAACAAACAAACAAATAAAAAGCTTACAATATCATTCCACCAATTTCCTCATTTCAAACAACTGTTACTGGGAAACAATGGCTTTGTTTGCATGAAATGTATGATTCACTAACACCATCCCTAAGGTGCAATTATTTTCATCTATATGAAATGTATGACACCTCTAGCAGTTACTTTTGGTTACTTAGCCCATTGTATGCTGGGGGGGAAACGCCTAAAGGGGTACCTTGGCGAACAGTGCAGGTCCAGATCAGACGCCGCAGAACGCGGCGTCTGATCTGGGCCTGCTCTCTTTGCTATGAGGATTTTCCATCAAAATTGGATTAAATACGAAAAAATATGCCTGACACCCCTTAAATGACAAATGAACTTGTCCAACATATAGCAATGGAAGAGTCCACTAGTATACAATGGGTTAGTCATCTCCAATAAATATTGAACTGTGTATCGGGGAGAAACCATGGGAAATCAAAATGCAAATATAAATAAGAGAAAAATGAGCATAAACCAAAACCTAAGCTGATCATTGTCTCTTTCTTTTCTTTTTTGTATTCTTTCTTTGTTTCAACCTTTCTTTCTTTTTTCTGTCTTTCTTTCTTCCTACCTTTCTTTGTTTCTATCCACCTCTTTCTTTCTTTCTTTACTTCTTTCATTCTTTCTTAGTCTAGTAACCTTTCTTGTTTTTCTTTCTTTTCTACCTTTGTTTCTTTCCCTCCTGAAGGGCCAAGAGCTCCGTGGCAGGTAGTGAATAAGAGTGCTGACTCTTAATTATTAGGTCTCTCACCACTGTGGGTTTGAGCCTGGCTCGGGTCACAGAGATGCCAAGTACTGCAACAGAAGGTCAGGTGTTTTTCCTCAGGTACTCCGGTTTTCACCCACCTCTGATTAACGATTGGCTCTATATGAGCGAGATAATCTTGAAAAGGCCGTTAAATCAAACTAAACCCCCTCCCACCCCCCACAAAAAAATAATCTCTCTCTCCTTTCCTTTTGTCGGGTAAAAGTGCCAACAAAATTGGAAGCAAAGTCTCCAAAATTACCTATAGTGTTGATGGGGATGTTAAACCTCAAATCAATCAAATCTCCTTTATTTCTTTCTTTCTCATGAATGTTTACTTCCCCAGTTATTGGTGAAAACACCTGTATGAACTTTCTTTCTTCTCATAAAGGTATGTAGGTGCATAGTATAGTCAAACCTGTCATAGTGGCCACCTCTATTAAGCAAGCAACCTGTCTTAAGCAAGCATGAATTTAGTTCCCCAAAAGTCAAATACATTAAAATCTACCTGTATTAAGCAAGCACCTGTCTTAAGCAAGCACATTTTGATTATCCCTTAGGTGCTTGCTTATATAGGTTGGACTTAGACTAGCTACTAGTCTGATAATAAAAATCTGATCATTTTTTTTTTTTTTGATATTTTTTATTGGTTAAAAAATTAATCACCTTCTTAGTAATGGCAAGTCTATTTGGTAGAGTCTCAAATCTTAATCATTAAAATTGAGCCAGAGTGACTAGACTAGCTAAACTTTTATACACTGTTCGTTTTAGTGCAAAAGATGATTTTAATTACATATTATTCATTTTAATGCCTAGTGGCTAAGCTAGGTTGAACTGTACTTGTTGCTAAGGGTTGACCCATAAAATGCCAATCACAACAATTGTCGCCTGTTCTGTTGTCTGCCGGTTATCTTTAACCCATTTTAGACTGGAAACCCCTAAACGGGTACCGTGGCAAACAGTGCAGGTCCAGATCAGACGTGGTGTCTGATCAGGGCCTACACTATTTGCTAAACATTCAGCCATTTTCCAAATCAATTTTGAAGAAAACACAGCCTGACATCCCTAAATTTTTAAATGAACTCCTGCTATATATAAGGAGGAAAATCCATTTGGTACAAAAAGGGTTAAATTAATGTTTTTTACTTTAAAAGTTACTGCTCCTGTAGGAGCAGTCTGATCTGGGACCACACTGTTTGCCTGCATGCAAAAATATTTTTAAAAAGTTTGCAAAAAGATTCAGCAGACGACACAAGCAGACAACATTTTCAGACAACATTAACACGGTTGAGTGAAACTCGTTCTTGATTCCCTAGAGATTTTTTGTATCCCCACACACTATGATAGCATTGTGCATTTTTTTCATTTGTCCAAAACAAACTTTCAAACTTTTCCAGACAACATTTTGAGATGGTAGTTTTTCTTGGTGTCTTAGGAGTTCAAATGCAGAAGTCTAAGACCACCTTCAGGACCATGTTTCTAGCCTACTCTCACGGCCAAGTCCATGAAATGAACACCCCTGTTTATGGGGGTATACATTATTTTTCTTATTTCTGCTCCAGTGCATAGATTGTGGGTACTCATGAGGCGGTTCTAACCAGCACCAACAACCTATACTTGGAGTCTAAATGAGGAAAATATCACAAAAAATTTTCAAAAATATAACCGTTTTGTTGATATGAAAACGTGTTAATGAAATGAGAGACAATCAACCCACCTTCTCTAGGTTCGAGCCTGGCTCAGGTCACGTGAGACGCCAAGTTCTGCAACCGAAGGTCAGGTGGTTTTTCTCTAGGTACTCCAGTTTTCGCCCACCTCTGATTAATGTTCCACTCAATATAAGTGAAATAATCTTGAAAGAGCCATAAAATCCAAAATGGAAAAAAAATATTGACCCACGAGTGCTGTCAGTGCCTTGATTTAAAAAGCTAACCTTGTGAGGTTCAGGAAAATACACTAAGTCTTATTTGTATCAGTGCCAGTAGATTTTAAGATGCCCTTCAACTGCTGAGCCCGGATATGCCTTACCTTTCAAACAATGTAGATCCAGATCAGATGGCTTCTGACGAAGCCATCTGATCAGGATCTACATTGTTTGCCATTCAGATTGTGAATTTGTTGCAATAATTTGCATCAAGTAATCTGATTGGTTGATAATCAGGAGTGGGTGTGGCATATTTGAATAATCAGCAGGTCAAGGGTTAAGATGCCATTCAACTGTTATATATATTCCTGGACCAGACGACAATCTGATTTTCATTCTGAAATATTTTTCAAAGTAAATACTTGTGAATCAAGTCAAGCCCTATTTCAACTGAAAAGTAAGAAAAAATACACGTTTAACCCTTCTCTTGCTGAATATTCATTTTAGCCACACCCATTTCTGACTTTGAACCAATCAGATTGCTTGATGTAATTTATGCTTACAAAGCCATAAACTAAATGTCAAACAGTGCAGATCCTGATCAGATGGCTTCTTCAGAAGCCATCTGATCTGGATCTACACTGTTTCCAAAGATAGGGGTTGTCACGAACAGCAAGATAAGGGCTAATATTCCAAATTTTAGGAAAATACAATTATGTTTTGTATCAGTGCCAGAAGTCTCTAAATACCCTAATTTCTGGACCAGTTGACAACCTGATTGATTTCAAATATTTTTAAAAATAAACTAGACAAAAGTGCCCAGTGGGGCACGTATACCCCCGGCCAGTGCCATCACCTCAGCTGAAACAAGAACTACAAAAGGGAAATAACTCTAAAAGGCCTGATCCCTTGGCCCTTATTTTCTTTCCCACAATACAACTAGTCATACTGATCATGTTTGCAAAATTTCAAGTTTCTATGTACAGTAGTTATTGAGAAATCTTTGACACAAAATAAAAATATACACTATTAAACAGCAAGAACTACAAAGGGAAATAACTCTAAAAGGCCTGACCCCTTGACACAAAATAAAAATATACACTATTAAACAGCAAGAACTACAAAGGGAAATAACTCTAAAAGGCCTGACCCCTTGGCCCTTATTTTCTTTCCCACAATACAAGTAGTCATACTGATCATGTGTGCAAAATTTCAAGTTTCTATGTGAAGCAGTTCCTGAGATATCTTTGACACAAAATAATTGTTTACGGAGCAAGAACTACAAAGGGAAATAACTCTAAAAGGCCTGACCCCTTGGCCCTTATTTTCTTTCCCACAATACAACTAGTCATACTGATCATGATTGCAAAATTTCAAGTTTCTATGTACAGTAGTTATTGAGAAATCTTTGACACAAAATAAAAATATACACTATTAAACAGCAAGAACTACAAAGGGAAATAACTCTAAAAGGCCTGATCCCTTGGCCCTTATTTTCTTTCCCACAATACAAGTAGTCATACTGATCATGTGTGCAAAATTTCAAGTTTCTATGTGAAGCAGTTCCTGAGATATCTTTGACACAAAATAATTGTTTACAGACAGACAGATGGAAAAGACAAAAACTATATACCCCCATTACATACTTCGTATGCCGGGGGTATAATTACATACTTCGTATGCCGGGGGTATAATAAGACCTAAATAAGGCCTGTCCTAATATCAAGCCTTATTTCAACTGAAAAATAAGAAAAAATATACTTTGAAAATGTCGTCTGCTAGTCCTTATTAGCAGTCGAAATCAACAAAGAAAATCTACATCTGCAGGCTTGTCTGCTCAAAGTGTATTTTGGCAAGGAATCAAAACAAAACATTGCCAGAAAATAACATGTCTATATCTCATAGACAACAAATGAAACCTTCCAACAAATGGATTTGGAAAGGTCCATTTCCAATTTTAGAGGGGTGTATGGCTGTAATATATGTTGTAAGTTTTAAATAACTTTCTGTATTCTCAGCAAACGGTACAGATCCTGGTAAGACACTGTGTTCTGTGGCACCCAATCTAGGACGACCATTTGCCAATGATGCTAGGAATACAAGGTTCAATATTCCCACTTTCCCAAATATTATGCAAATTTGGCAAACATTTTCAGTAGAGACAAAGAGAGCATAAAAATACTCAGTGTTTGTTTAAGTTGAGGTTTTACATCCCTGTCAACACTATCTAGTCGATACCTGCCGGGGTCAGCAACATTCTCTCTAAGAAGGGCAGTAACATCATTTTCTGGTGAAAGAATGTGCACTGTACTGGTTAACAGCTTACGTATAAGCCTTCCCAGGAAAAGTGTGGATAGGTAAACTGACCGGCTCAAAAATGACCTAAATAGTGTTGACTTGGCCATTAAACTCCAATCCCAACAAACAAACTTTGTCTGGGCTTCAGTATTTTTTTTTGTTTTGCTTTAACCCTTTACCACTCAGGGATTTTGTGAATTTCGCTGATTTTCACAGTGTTGCACCTGACACCAACTTCAACTAGCCATAGTTTCATAATGGATGGTCTGTTTTACACCAAACTCGGTATGAATGTTCATTGGACAGTAGCCTTTCAAATGCAACCTTTCATGACTTGATCATTGTTGTCATGGTAAAGAGGGGGCATCTCAAAGTTGGCAAAAAGTGTGTTTTCACATGAATTTTTGACCACATTTTAATCTTCACACAGCCGTCAAGGCAACAATAAAGGTGTTTGGCACTGGCCATTTTCACTGTTTGCAGCATGTTTTATCAGCATCAATTTTCAGGCATTTTTGACCCCAGACACCCTCAGATATAAATTTTAGCGGCCGGTTGGGCCATAAACCCAAAAATGTTCGGGATGTGATATCTTTAGTGGGGAGGCGCGCGAAAAAACAGGTCACTTTTTTTGCCCAACAAATCCTAAAGCAAACATAACTATCCAGGGGTAGAAATGCAGATTTTAGGTGCTTCTGGGGCTTAAAATGGGGAGGGGGGGGGGTGTGCAGACACGTAAAAACACGTATCTGAGTGGTAAAGGGTTAACAGCCCTTTCAAGATTATTTCACATATTTCTAGCCAATTGTTAATCAGAGGAGGCCTCGATACCTCAGTGGTTAGCGCATTCAACTTATGATCGAGAGGTTGTGGGTTCGAATCCGGCCACTGGAGGCGAGGTGTGTCCTTAGGCAAGACACATAATGCTACTGCCCCACTCCACCGAGGCATAAATGGGTAGCAGTGGTGTAAAAGTCAATGCCTCTCTCTCGCACGCGTGATAACATCCGCAGGGATATTTCTGGCCTACACAAAAAAGGGCCTTTGAAATGGGTCAAGGGCCCATTCAAATGCATGTAAAATCTAAAAGTTTGATGGGCCTTTTCAAGTTTTCATGGGCCTTCTGAAAATTTTGTGGTTAATAACCATTTTAGAGCAAAACTAGAGCTGTCAGAGGATCTGACTATAGCCCCGCTTCAGCGCTGTCAGAGAAGAAAGTTATTTAAGCTGCAGAGAAAACAGTTATGAACAAGAAATAACTGTTGAAAATTTTACATTATCTGGAAAAACTCTAAGAGTTGTGAGCCCTTGTCCCTCATTTCAATGAGCATGATACATTACCAGAATGTCCATGTTTATACTAAATTTCATCTTCCATTTTTCAATGTTCAAAGGGTAATAACTCCTAAAGTAGGCAAATCAGAGTCAGGGTTCCTGCGCTCTGCACATTGTCTCATGGTGCTTTACACTTGTGTGAAGTGTCATGAAAATATCTCAAATGGTTTGTGAGTTATGGAGCCGACACAGTCAAAATTGCCTTTTTAAATGTTCAAAGGGCAATAACTCCTAAAGTAGGCAAACCAGAGTTATGGTTCCTGCACTCTGCACATCATCTCAAGGTGCTTTTCATTTATTTGAAGTTTCATGAAAATATCAGAAACGGTTATGGAGCGGACATAGTTAAAATTGCCATTTTTTAATATTCAAAAGCCTATAACTGAAAAAGTAGACAATCCAGAGTTTGGGTTCCTGCGCTCTGCACATGTAATATGGTGCTTTACATTTGTGTGAAGTTTCATAAAATTATCTCAAACGGTTTTTGAGTTATCGAGCAAAGACGGCTAAAATTGATATTTTTCAATATTCAAAGGGAAATAACTCAAAAATTAGGCAATCCAGAGTTATGGTTCCTGCACTCTGCACACCATCTCATGGTGTTTAATGTTTGTGTGAAGTTTCATGAAAATATGTGAATGGGTTTTAAAGTTATGGAGCGGACACGAAAATTGTTAACAGACACAGACAGACACACAGACAGACACACAGAAAATACGAAAACCAGAGTTATGGTTCTTGCGCTCTGCACATTGTCTCATAGTGCTTAACATTTGTGTGAAGTTTCATGAAATTATCTCAAACGGTTTTCGAGTTATGAAGCGGACACTGTTAAAATTGCCATTTTTCAATGTTCAAAGGGCAATAACTCCAAAAATAAGCAATGCAGAGTTATGGTTCCTGCGCTCTGCACATCGTCTCATAGTGCTTAACATTTGTGTGAAGTTTCCTAAAAATATCTCAAACGGTTTTCGAGTTATGAAGTGGACACAATTAAAATTGCCATTTTTCAATGTTCAAAGGGCAATAACTCCAAAAGTAGGCAATCCACAGTTATAATTCCTTCGCTCTGCACATTGTCTTATGGTGTTTAACATTTGTGTGAAGTTTCATGAAAATATGTTAAGCAGATACAAAGTTATGGAGCCAACACAAATTAACGGAATCACGGAATGACAGAATTACGGAATTACGGAAAATGTTCAAAGGGCAATAACTCCAAAAGTAGGCAATCCACAGTTATAATTCCTTCGCTCTGCACATTGTCTTATGGTGTTTAACATTTGTGTGAAGTTTCATGAAAATATGTTAAGCAGATACAAAGTTATGGAGCCAACACAAATTAACGGAATCACGGAATGACAGAAGGACATGGCAAATCCAATATAGCCCCACTTTTTCAAAGCGGGGCTAAGTGGGGCTATAATAAGCATGATATTTTAATAGCTTATATAGGGTGCCCTGTAAAGCTTAACCCTTGTCCTGCTGAACCCGGATATGCCTTTTCTTTGAAACAATGTAGATCCAGATCAGATGGCTTCTGAAGAAGCCATCTGATCAGGATCTACATTGTTTGTCATTCAGGTTGTGAATTTGTTGTAATAATTTGCATCAAGTAATCTGATTGGTTGATAATCAGTAGTGGGTGTAGCATATATGAATATTCAGCAGGACAAGGGTTAATCTAAATTTGGTTGCAGCCTGTCACTAAGTTTTATCATAAAATGGGTCAAGCCCATCCGAGAAATAGTCCTTGCATCAGGATGAGAGTTTGAGATCGATTCAAATAAGCTTGAAGCTTTTATCGCAATCAAACTAAACGGCCCAGCCCATTGGGGCTTAAATTGAAGAAATATATGGGCTGCATGATGCTTCCACGCAGAGCTGAATCCGACCCGCACACGAGTACTGGTAAACTGCTTAGCAGATCTAAGCCTGCCCAGGCAAAGCGGTGCGAGTCGGACCGTCCATGCTTATAAACCCTTTTGGTTTCATTGAGCGACAGGGCTTGAGATGTCATTTCATCTCAATGTCGGGTAAAACTCCCACAAAATTGGAAGCAACAACCCCAAAATGACCTATACAGTGTTGATGGGGATGTTAAACCTCAAATCAAATACCTGACCTTCCATTGCAGAACTTGGCATCTCGCATGATATTGTGACCCGAGCGAGGCTCGAACCACAGTGGTTAGGCATAAGGCCACGGAGGCCCTTTATTAGCTTAATGAGCTGGTTAATGTGGCCAATATCTTGACTGTTCTAACAAGTATAATATTAGTATTTTTGCTGAAAAAAGTGAGTTGCTTTTACAATTGCAAAAACTACTCACATTTTTTCTGCAAAAAATATTAGCATATATGCCATTTTAAATGATCACTGACTTAACTCTTATCCTGTTCACGACAAACCCTTTGAAAACAGTGTAGATCCAGATCAGATGGCTTCTGAAGAAGCCATCTGATCAGGATCTGCACTGTTTGATATTCAGTTTATGAATTTGTAGGGATAAATCCCATCAAATAATCTGATTGGTTCAAAATGAGAAATGGGTGTGGCTAAACTGAATATTCAGTAGGACAGTCATTAATTCAGACTGAACTTGTTTATTTGATTTCAGGTTTAACATCCCCATCAACAAAAGCGAGAAATAAGGTCATTTTGGAGATGTTGCTTCCAATTTTGTGGGACTTTACCTAACACTGATCTCAATCTCTGACACCCAACGTATATGCATGCATTGCCCAATTTGCAGCACTTTGCCTGGGCAGGCTTAGACCTTCTAAGGGGTTTACCAGTACTCACTTGCAGTCTTTTTCAGCCCTGTGTGGAAGCATCATGCAGCCCAATGTATTTCTCCAAGCCCCAATCGGTGGGGGTGTTAGACTGAATAACAACATTGCTGGTTTTGTAGAACTTGAACTTGATCTTGACAAGATGTGTCTGAGAAACACGAACATGTCCCCGGGCAATGGCCAATTTTTTCTTCCAAGTTGGTCACAGGTCAAGGTCACAGGTCAAGGTCACAGGTCAAGATCTTTTGTTTGAGTGGGAAGCCCTTGTCACAAGGAACCTACATGCTTAATATGAAGGCTCTATCGCAAATGGTTCAAAAGTTATGACCAATGAAAATTTTTTCTTTAAAGTTTTTTGTTTGTTTGTATGATGT
Source organism: Lucinisca nassula (assembly GCA_963580285.1). Taxonomy (NCBI): domain Eukaryota; kingdom Metazoa; phylum Mollusca; class Bivalvia; order Lucinida; family Lucinidae; genus Lucinisca; species Lucinisca nassula. The sequence continues at coordinate 31,950,382 of OY757027.1, read as the reverse complement.
GAGGTTTAACGTCCCCATCAACATTGAATAGGTCATTTTGGAGATGTTGCTTCCAATTTTGTGGGACTTTTACTCGACACTGAGATTAAATGACATCCCAAGCCCTGTCCGACTCGCGTCGCTTTGCCTAGGCAGGCTTAGATCCTCTAAGCCATTTACCAGTACTCGTGTGTGGTCGGTTTCTGCCCTGCGTGGAAGCATCATGCACCCCATCTATTTCTTCAAGCCCCTATGGGCAGGGGCTGCTTTTTTAAAGTAGGTCAAGGTCACAGGTCAATTTTTTTTGAAAGAGTGGAAAGCACTTGGCACAAGGAACCTACATGCCACATATAAAGGCCATACCTGAAACGGTTCAAAAGTTATGACCAATGTTAAGTTTTTCTTTTATGTCGGTTACAGGTCAAGGTCACTGGTCAATTTTGCTTGAAGCCCTTGTCACAAGGTCGAAGGAACCCAAATGCAAAATATGAAGGATCTATCTCAAATAGTTCAAAAGTTATGACCAATGTTATTTTTTTTTCTTTAAAGTAGGTCACAGGTCAAGGTCACAGGTCAAAAATGTATGAATGTGAAGCTCTTGTCACAAGGAACCTACAGGCCAAATATGAAGGCTCTGTTTCATACGGTTCAGAAGTTATGACCAATGTTAAGTTTTTCTTTTAAGTAGGTCAAAGGTCAAGGTCACAGTTCGAAATGTTTTGTATGAGTGGGAAGCCCTTGTCATCAGGAACCTATAAGCCAAATATGAAGGCTCTACCTCAAACGATCAGAAAAGTTATAACAAATGTTTTTTTTTCTTTAAGTAGGTCACATGTCAAGGTCAAGGTCACAGGTCAAAAATGTATGAATGTGAAGCTCTTGTCACAAGGAACCTACAGGCCAATTATGAAGGCTCTAGATCTGTTTCAAATGGTTCAAAAGTTATGACCAATGTTAAGTTTTTCTTTTAAGTAGGTCAAAGGTCAAGATCACAGTTGAAAATGTTTTGTATGAGTGGGAAGCCCTTGTCACAAGGAACCTACATGCCAAATATGAAGGCTGTACCTCAAACGGTCAGAGAATTATAACCAATATTATTTTTTTCTTTAAGTAGGTCACAGGTCAAGGTCACCATCACAGGTCTAAATCTTTTGTATAACAGGGAAGCCCATGTCAAAAGGAACCAACATGCCAAGTATGAAGGCTCTACCTTAAACGGTTAGAAAGTTATGCCCAATGTTATTTTTTTCTTTAAGTAGATCACAGGTCAAGGTCACAGTCACAGGTCAAAATCTTTGCATGAGTGGGAAGGCCCTGTCACAAGGAACCTACATGCCAAATATGAAGGCTCTACCTCAAACAGTACAAAAGTTATGACCAATGATAAAGTTGTCTAATCAACAATCCAACAAACAAACAGACAGGGCAAAAACAAATAAAAGTTAAACACAACACTTGTGAATTTTTGCAGATGCTGCTGCCATGGTTGCCGGAGGCAGTAGAATTTAGCTCCTCATACACGCAAGCTGAAAAGGACAGGCATGACTGAGATTATTTCATTTCTGTTCAAGGCAGCTCATGAGAAACGGATACTTATCACATAGGTAACTGCACAATAAATCTTTGAGTCTTGCATAAATATCTATGCGTATGGCTGTTTGAAGCCATTGTCAAACAGACCAATAGCCGTGCTCAAACAGCAAAAACCATGTTCAAATCATGAAATTCGTGTGCTGTTTGAACATGGATTTTGAGCTTTTGATATCACAAGACGGGCCTAAGTGCTTTGTTACCTTACGTTGAGGGACGTTACATTATCGCCCTGAATATAGCATTTTAGGGTTCTATGACGATGTCAGATTGTTACTGCATAACAACATCTTTGTAAACAACATTCTGAACTGGCCGCCATGTTGGTTCGCTGGTCGCATTTGAAGAGTTTATATGGAGCTTTTGGACGTTTTCGTCCAAATTTGCTGTTGGAATCGTAAGAACAACGATCATCCATGGTTATTTCATTGCATTAAAATTTGCCGGTTCCCTCAAAAGATATTTGAATATACAGCCTAGCGGCCTCATGTTCAAACAGCTTCCTCAGGACCCAGCAAATGTTGGTGCATGAAAAATCATGGTTGATCCCTATAATCATACCCCAGTTTGAAGCTTTCAAACCAGGGTTTGAAAAGTTCAACTATTTTAAAATATTTTATCAAGGAATCAGAAGCTGGATGGAAAACAGTATAGATCCTGATCAGCTGGCTTCAGAGAAGCCAGCTGATCAGGATCTATACTGCTTTCAAAAAAAGATATTATCAGGGTTCAGCATGGTGAATCGCCCCCCCCCCCCCCCCCCCCCCCCCCCGCACATCGGGGCTTGAAGAAATAGATGGGCTGTATGATGCTTCCATGCAGAGCTGAAACTGTCTGCACACGAGTACTGGTAAACCACTTAGAGGATCTAAGCCTGCCCAGGCAAAGCGGTGAGTGTCGCACCGTCCATGCTAATAAGCATTATTGGTTTCATTGGATGACAGGGCTTGAGATGTCATTTCATCTCAATGTCTGGTAAAAGTCCCACAAAATTGGAAGCAACGTCTCTAAAATGACCCATACAGTGTTGACAGGGATGCAAAGCCTCAACAAAGACTGAGCGACTGAGGCGGGCCAAGAGAATGTTAACTAACCCACCCCTAAAGGCATATCTTGGCAAACAGTGCAGGCCCTGATCAGACACTGCAGAAGCCAGCGTCTGATCAGGGCCTGCATTATCTGCTAACAGAATTTACTGTCAAAAATAGAATAAAAACAAACAAATAGGCCTGACACCCCTTATATGAAAATGGATTTGTCCAACATATAGCAATGGAAGAGTCCATTAGTATACAATGGGTTAAGGGGCCTTATCTCATGTGTTGGCTCAATATATTGTCAGATTGAGTAATAAAACACAGGTTGCACCATGAATAATATTGGCACTAATTTTTGGCAATTTAGCAAGCAGTATGAGGGATGAAAACATTCAGGTGCGATTGTTATTACTGTAAAAAACACAAGAAACAAGATGTGTTTGTGAAACACGAACATGTCCCCAGGCAAGGTCATTTTATTCAAAGTTGGCCGCAGGTCAAAGTCAAGGTCACAGGTCAAGATTTTTTGTTTGAGTGGGAAGCCTTTGTCACAAGGAACCTACATGCTAAATATGAAGGCTCTTTCTCAAACTGTTCAAAATTTATGACCAATGATAATTTTTTTCTCTAAAGTAGGTCAAGGTCACAGGTCAATTTTTTTTGTTTGAGTGGAAAGCCCTTGGCACAAGAAACCTACAAGCCAAATATAAAGGCCATATCTGAAACGGTTCAAAAGTTATGACCAATGTTAAATTTTTCTTTTAAGTAGGTCACAGGTCAAGGTCACGGTCACTGGTCAAATTTTTTGTATGGGCTTGAAACCCTTGTCAAAAGGAACCCACATGCAAAATATGAAGGATCTATCACAAACAGTTCAAAAGTTATGTCCAATGCGATTTTATTTTCTTTAAAGTAGGTAACAGGTCAAGGTCAAAGTCACAGGTCATATTTTTTTGTATGAATGTGAAGCCCTTGTCACAAGGAACCTACAGGCCAAATATGAAGGCCCTGTTTCAAACGGTTCAAAAGTTATGACCAATGTTAAGTTTTTTATTTTAAGTATTTTTGTCAATGTCAAGGTCACAGGTTAATTTTTTTGTATGAGTGGGAAGCCCTTGTCACAAGGAACCTATATGCCAATTTCAAACGGTTAGAAAGTAATGACCAATGTTATTTTTTTCTTGAAAGTATATAATAGGTCACATGCCAGGGTTGGCAACATTCTTTCATGGACATTGACCATGAAATCTTTTCTACGAGGACTGTTCAAATATGAATGCAAGTAGAACGTTTTCTCATGCACTAATGCAAAAATCACTAGCTGGAAATAAATATCACAGTGTAGAAAAACATTTTACCTATACATTGATACCAAACTTGTTAAAATCCGTGCACTTTAGCCATGTATATTGTTCGATAAACACTGTCTACTCTTGTATACTAATACAAAACATGGTTGGAAGAAGGTCAGAGTACGCCGTTGAAATATGGTCCTATATTAAGAATCGTCGTATTCTTGGTATACGGTGCAAAGACATTTTTGATGAAATATGTTCGGTTTATGGGCATAATGAAATGTCTTTTCCGACAGTTTTTCGTTGGTGTAAGAAATTCAGCTGTGGGCTAAGCTCAACAGAAGATGCACCACATGATCGTCAGCCGAAAAGAGCAACATCTGCCAAGATGGTTGCTAGAGTGAAAGAAACAGTTGCTACCGATGCACGATACACCACTAGGCAAATAGCTAGTATGGTTGGCATCTCATTAGGAGCAGCTCATACAATTCTGAAACGGGATTTGAAAATGAGAAAGATCTGTGCTAGATGGATTCCCCATCTGTTGACAGATGAGCAGAAAAAGACACGCGTTCAGTGCGCCAAGAAATTGCTTAAAAAAATTCCAAATTACAATGCACGGTCTTTCGCTAATGTCGTCACAGGTGACGAGACATGGGTTCACTTTTTTGAGCCAAAACGAAAGATTCAGAACAAAATATGGGCAACAAAGTATTGCATAAGACCATGCATTGCAAAGCGGACCATGAGCGTCAGAAGGTAATGTATGCCATATTCTTTTCAAATCAGGGCCCTGCTATTTAGGTTGCTGTGCCTAAAGGCAAATCTGTAAATGCAAAGTTTTACAAGAATAAAGTTCTTCGAAAATTGAAGAAATATTTCAAAGAACGAAGACCCGCAACTGGTTTGGCCAATGTCAGATTGCTACATGACAATGCGTCATCGCACAAGGCGTTCATTGTGCAAGACTATCTGAAGCAGGAAAAGGTTGTTGAACTCCCTCACCCCCCGTATTCCCCTGACCTTGCCCTGTGTGACTTTTTTTTTTGTTCCCACGGCTTAGAAAATATCTTTCTGGTTGAAAATTTGTACAGCGCAAACACCTCGGTTCTGCAATATTCCAGTGCCTTCATAGTAAAACTCAAAAAAAGACTACCAAAATGCATTCAATGATTGGATCAGAAGAGTGAAAGTTTGTATATCTGTTAAATGGGAATACTTTGAGGGGACAAAATAAATGTTTTATCTAAATCTATCACGGAATCATTTTTATGTGCTTAGTTGCATTCATATTTGAAGTCCTCGTACGGTCATTCTCTCCCTTTCGCTGATTCAAGAAGGGCAGTTGTCAGTTTCAGGCGAAAGAATGTGCACTGTACTGGGCAACCACTTACTTATAAGCCTGCCCAGGAATTTTAAATGTCAATAGGTAAACTGACCGGCTCAAAAATGACCTAAAATAGTGTTGAATGGGCAGTTAAACTCCAATAACAAACAAATAAACAAACATTTCTGCAGAAAAATGAACACGGTATTACATACTGGTACATGTATTGTTAAGAGGTTTAAAATCCCCGTTAACACTATTTAGGTCATTTCGGAGACATTGCTTCAGATTTTGTGGGACTTTGATGAAATGACATCATTCTTAAAACTTACTGCCCAAAGAAACCGCTTGTGTTCAAGAAGGCTCGGACTTGCATCACTTTTCCTGGGCAGGCTTAGACCTTAGCAGTCTACCAGTACACAAGTTTGGTCAGCCTGGTTTCTAAGCTCTGCGTGGTAGCACTGACATACAGCCCAATCTACTTCTCGGAGCCCCAATGGGCAGGGGCGCCTAAATGTATTGTACTTCTTAACCCTTGTCCTGCTGAGCCCGGATATGCCTTATTTTCCAAACAATGAAGATCCAGATCAGATGGCTTCTTCAGAAGCCATCTGATCAGGATCTACATTGTTTGCCATTCAGATTGTGAATTTGTTGCAATAATTTAAATCAAGTAATCTGATTGGTTGATAATTGGTAGTGGGTGTGGCAAATTAAAATATTTAGCTAACAATACTAGATAATTAGTTAAGCAGAATTATGTGCATCAGAAGCCCTTCAAGTTTGCATAACATTCAGCAATTTTCCCGATGAAAACGCAGCAGACACCATAAACGGACATTTTCAGTTTTTCTTCAAAAGTTAACCCACTAGGAGCAGTCTGATCACAGGAGACACTGTTATGCCAGAATGCAAACACATGTTTGAATTGATTGATTGATTTGAGGTTTAACGTCCCCGTCAACACTGTAAAGGTCATTTTGGAGACGTTGCTTCCAATTTTGTGGGACTTTTACCCGACATTGAGATAAAATGACATCTCAAGCCCTGTCGCCCAATGAAACCAATAGGGTTTATTAGCATGGACGGTCCGCCTCGCACCGCGGTTCCTGGACAGGCTTAGATCCTCTAAGCGGTTTACCAGTACTAGTGTGCGGGCTGGATTCAGCTCTGCGTGGAAGCATCATGCAGCCCATATATTTCTTCAAGCCCCTATGGGCGGGGGCCAAAACATATGTTTGAAAAGTTTGCAAAAATATCAAAGCAGCAGATGACATTATCAAACAATCACGACAACTGTCGTGTTCTTTGCCGTCTGCCAGTTACCATAAAAGTAATTTATTGTAAACAGTGTGGACCCAGATCAGACTGCTGCTCTAGGAGCAGTCTGATCTGGATCCACACTGTTTGCCTATTATGTAAAAATATTTTTATAAAGTTTGCAAAAAAGATTCAGCAGACGATACAAGCAGATACCAATTACAGATGAAGTTTTCTTGCCAATCACGACAACTGTCGTCTGCTTTGCCGTCTGCCAGTTACCTTAAAAGCAATTCCTCTAGGAGCAGTCTGATCTGGGTCCACACTGTTTGCCTATATGTAAAAATATTTTTAAAAAGTTTGCAAAAAGATTCAGCAGATGACAGAAGCAGAAGACATTTACAGATGCAGTTTTCTTGCCAGTCACGACTATTGTCGTCTGCTGTGCCATCTGCCAGTGTCCTTAAAAGTAATTTTTTTGCAAACAGCGTGGACCCAGATCAGACCACACTGATTGCCTATATATAAAAATATTTTTAAAAAGTTTGCAAGAAGATTCAGCAGACGACATTTACAGAATGATGCAGTTTTTCTCGGTGTCTTAAGGGGTGAATGCCTACAGGGAGTCAAAGAATAAATCAATGAAAAGCAATGAATAATCAAACATAAAGCTCTACATCATGACTTGACCCACTCAAACCGCCATTAACCCTTCCACTGCTAATCACAATTTTGCAGACGCCATTTTCGAAGTGTATTTTTCTTATTTTTCTGTGAAAACAAGCCTCACTACATGCAAATTGTCTGCCAAGCAGACAATTCTCATGTAATGTCAAGTCTTATTTACAAGTAAAATATTTTTAACCCATAAAATGCCAATCACAATAATTGTTGTCTGCTTTGTTGTCTGCCGGTTACTTTAAAACTCATTTTTGCAAACAGTGCTGATTCAGATCAGACCTGATCTGGCTCCACATTGTCTGTCTGTTTAAAAAAGTTTGCAAGAAGATTCAGCAGACGGCATAAGCAGACAACATATTCAGATGTAGTTTTTCTCGGTGTTTTATGGGTTTTGTTTGTTTGTATTGGAGTTTAACGGCCCTGTCAACACTAGGACATTATGAGCTGGTCAGTTTACCTATACGCACTTTTCCTAGGCAGTACTGTGCACATTCTTTCGCCAGAAACTGACAACTGCCCTTCTTGAATCAGCAGATGGGAGAGAATGACCGTAGAAAAGATTTCATGATCAATATCTCCACAAAAGAATGTTGCTGACCCAGGCAGGTATCGAAACCGTGTCCTCCTGATCACCAGTCAGACACGCATCCAAGTGAGCTACCGAGGCAGGCCTGCCGGTTACTTTAAAACTCATTTTTGCAAGCAGTGTGGACCCAGACCAGACGGCTCCTCTGGAAGCTGTCTGATCTGGCTCCAGACTGTTTGCCTGTATGCAAAAATATTTTTTAAAGAGTTTGCAAGAAGATTCAGCAGACGACAGAAGCAGACAACATTTTCAAATGTAGTTTTTCTCAGCCTTTTAAGGGTTAAGAAAACTTAAATGCAAACTGCTTATCGCGATCTCTGACACGGACGCGGATGGAGATGGACAGAAGGAAAAGGGTATCTCTGCACCATTCTTCGAATGGCGGGGAAATAAAAATTAGATTTCGTCTGCTCCAGAAATTTATGTAGCAGCTTAACCCTTGACCTGCTGAGCCCGGATATGCCTTATTATCCAAACAATGAAGATCCAGATCAGATGGCTTCTGATGAAGCCATCTGATCAGGATCTACATTGTTTGCCATTCAGATTGTGAATGTGTTGCAATAGTTTGCATCAAGTAATCTGATGGCTGAAAATCGGTAGTGGGTGTGGCATATATGAATATTCAGCAGAATAAGGGTTAAGGGTTAATTCTTCTGCTTCAACAATAGTCTGTTGTGGCCCCGCCCATCAGGGCTTGGAGAAATTAGATTGGGCTGCATGTTGCTTCCATGCAGAGCTCTAGAGTAATGGTAGACCGCTAAGGCCCAAGCCTGCCCAGGAAGTGCATGCTTATTGGATTCTGTACAAGCCATTATACCTTAACCCTTATCTTGCTGAATATTTATTTAAGCCACACCCATTTCTGTCTATCAACCAATCAAATTACTTGATGTAATTTATTGCTTCAAATTCATAAACTGAATGCCAAACAGTGTAGATCCTGATCAGATGGCTTCTTCAGAAGCCATCTGATCTGGATCTACACTGGTTGCAAAAATAGGGATTGTCGTGAACAGCAAGATTAGGGTTAAAAGTACCGTCGAAAAGTCTAAAGCAGACAACAATTTATTCATTTCTTCTTGAAATTTCATGTGAACAATCAGATTCTTTTATTTTTGTTTGATTTGTCCTGCTGAATATATTAATCTGCCACACCCACTACCGATTATCTGCCAATCGGTTTACTTGATGCAAATTATTGCAACAAATCACAATCTGGATGACAATGTAGATCCTGATCAGATGGCTTCTGAAGGACAATGCAAGCCATCTGATCTGGATCTACATTGTTTGCGCGATAAGGCATAATCCGGGCTCCGCAGGACAAGGGTTAACGTTCCCATCAACACAGCATAGGTCATTTTGTAGATGCTGCTTCCATTGGTGGGACTTTTACCCGAGACTGAGATGAAATGATATCTCAAGCCCTGTCGCCCAATGAAACCAATAGGGTTTATAAGCCTAAACGGTCCGACTCACACCACTTTGCCTGGGCAGACTTAGATCCTCTAAGCAGTTTACCAGTACTCATGTGCAGTCGGCTTCAGCTCTGCTTGGAAGCATTATGCAGCCCATGCAATCTATTTCTCCAAGCCCTGATGAGTGGGGGCAATTAGACAACAATTTATTCTTTTTTTCTTCTTTTTCCAGATAAAAAACAAGCTTGAAATCTGTCCAGCACATAATGTCACATACAATTTCAAGCCTTATCTTCTCTGAAAAATAAGACAACAAAAACAAAACTTAGTTTAGCCACACCCATTTCTGACTTTGAACCAATCAGATTACTCGATGTAATTTATTCCTACAAATTCATAAATTGAATGTAAAACAGTGTAGATCCTGATCAGATGGCTTCTTCAGAAGCCATCTGATCTTGATCTACACTGTTTCCAAAGATAGGGGTTGTCGTGAACAGCATGATAAGAGTTAGAAAATGTCATCTGATAGTTATGATTTGCACTTGAAGGCATTTTCACTTGAATCAGATTCAATCTCCGGAATTCAATATCTGTCTCAGTGGAATTGATTGGTTCTCTAGTCATTGTGCCCCAGTTTGACGACATTATAATGGAATCCATTGATTAGTCAACTTGGAAACCATTGATTTCTGCTCCTACGCCACAAGAACTACATCCATTTTTAAGACCAATATTGTGTGGCCCAATATAGAAAAGTATACAATCAATGGGGTTTGGTCTACATGATGGTTCCACGTAGAACTGAAACCAACAGTACATGAGTACATAGCCCCAGACAAGAGGGTGTATCAACATATTCACTAATTTCGAGCCAATCATTACCAGTAATCAGAGGTGGCCAAAAACTGTTGTACCCAAAGAAAACTACATGGCCTTCCACTGCAAAAATTGGCGTCTCACGATACCCAAGCAAGGCTTGAACAACAGGGTGAGAGACCTAATGACCTTGTCTAGGCCATGGAGCTTAAATATACTACAGTAATGACCAGGGCTCTAGAAATTTTGAAATCCCAATCGGTCCAGAAGGTGACCAAAAATTACGGAAATTGCCGATCGGTTTCGGTAATTTCCGTAAACGCCATTGGCGATTTGCGATTTCAAAATGTGTTATTAGCGCAAAGAATGACATACCGATGTTCCTCTTACACTTGTAAACGGATATGAGCACCAGTATCTCGATTATAAACAGCAATTATTGCTCACATCGTTAATATTTCATCTACTTTCATTTTCTACGCCAGATTTCATCTACTTTCATTTTCCCAATATCCGGGTCACTCCAAACATGAAGACTACGTAAGGGAAACAACCTACATGGGGCAGTCAGAGACCAGTTTGATGGTCACTATATTTTTTTCCCTTTTTAGAACCTTTAAAATATTTCTCTTATTTCACGCATTTTATTTTGCCCAAATTGCTTTGTTTACCAATGGCGACCGATATGGCAGCCACGTGGTCGGAAAATGACGTCATACGGTTTCTGTTTACACAATACACATTAATGCAGTCAAGGACGTAACAAACATGCACCTGTTTTATGTCATTTATTTTAATAGAGCGTATTTCTAAAAAAAAACGTTTTGAACGGGTTAAAAAATCGAAAAAACATTTCTTTACTCTCGAACCAATACATGGCCGAACGAGAGTCATTGAAAATCTTACATGGCCGAACCAAGTTTTAAAGAATATAAATACATATTTTACGATTACACAAGCCTGAAATAAACAAATTATGTTTGATTGCCATTAGATCAAACACGATCAAGGCTTCTTTGATATCACAATCACCCACCGCTTAATGCCTTAATCACGTTTTGGCGGACTGACTGTCATTAGCCTTAATCCCGCGAGAGTCTGCGATACCTGGCGAGATCTCGAAAACGTGTTTCCTGTCAAACTCAAATTCATCCCCGAGAGAGATAATTGGATTATATTACTGGCACAATAAACAGTTTGACACCTAACCAGGTATAATTTCTCTTTTTTTTCACTTCGATTTTAGCTTATTGGAGTTTTTTTTCGGACCGATTTTTCAGCAAACTTTTTCAGCAAAATCGGTTTTCATTTTCAAAAAAACGGTCTGGACCGGTGAAAAATCGGACTTCTAGAGCCCTGGTAATGACCCAACTTTCATTAAAATGACAAACCTAAATGTTATGACAACAGTTTCAACAGAATGAATCCTCAGCTGGCTCCGATCTGCAGGGGCTTCCTGTGGGTTAGAAATGCCTATATCGAATGATTTGAATCCATATAGTCATGTAAGACTTGTAATGAAACATTATAATTTAATGTTATAGATATTTGTTCGATTCGCCTCACCGAAGTGATTCTAACAAATGTCTACAATCTTTGTTTTGTCATTTATGAAGGAGAAAAAGTACTTTATCACCTATCATACTCTGGGATTCATTATACCGGCAAATTCTTTATAATGGCAAAATATTAGGAACAAATGCTGTGGTGCCCCCACCCATTGGGGCTTGAAGAAATAAATGGGCTGCATGATGCTTCCACGCAGAGCTGAAACTGACCGCACACAAGTACTGGTGAACCACTCAGAGGATCTAAGCCTGCCCAGGTTGGACCGTCCATGCTTACAAACCTATTGGATTTATTTAGCCACAGGGCTTGAGATGTCATTTCATCTCATTATCGGGAAAAAGTCCTACAAAACTAGATGCAACATCTCCAAAATGACCTAAACAGTGTTGACTGGGGCGTTAAACCTCAAATCAAACAAACAAATGCTGTCATTATAACGTGGGTCCTCTGTATCTGAAAGAGTTATCTCCCCCTGAAGGTGAACCAACTCCCCTAACGTGAACCAAGAGACTGAAAGTGGAGCCTAAATGCCACATGAAATATTCATTCAGCTGCCAATAAATACTCCACAAAGGAATTGCTGACATTTTATTGGTAAGTCTTAGCAGACAAGGTCAGTTTTAGATACCGTATTCGCCCTAATTACCGCATATGCTCCTATAAGCGCACACCAAAGCTATTTTTGAAAAGGAAATGCATAAGCGCACACTTTACAGTAATCTCTCCTAGAAGGTTTCATAGTAAATCTATAAAAACTTACCATTATTTCTTCCAACAGTGAAGGCAATGCTTCAGTATCTTTTTCCGTCCTATTAAATATCAGTATGCATCATCTTGGAAGCTGTTGTTTTCGTATCAAGTGTGCGCTAATTAGGTAGATTTTTCACCATGATTTTATGACACGATTTTGAAAAAACTAAGCGCACGGTGCGGTAATTAGGGCGAATACGGTAGTTTACCAGAGAAATACCTTTCCATATTCCTCCCATTTAGCACCCCTGCTCCTTTTAGCACTCCGTCACTGTTTTTCCAAGAACAAAATAATAAGCACCCCTTCTGCTGTCGGAGGAAAAAATATTTTGGCTAACCTAAAGTAAAGGTTTCAGCCTTTCAATCATCGCCATATCGAGATCTGCTGAAGATAGTTTCAAGTAAGGTTGGTTGGGGACGGGCCTCCGTGGCCTAGTGGATAAGAGCGCTGACTCTTAGTCATTAGGTCTCTCACCGCCGTAGGTTCGAGCCTCGCTCGGGCCACGTGTGAGACGCCAAGTTCTGCAACGGAAGGTCAGGTGGTTTTTCTCCGGGTACTCCGGTTTTCGCCCACCTCTGATTAACGATCGGCTCGATATGAGTGAAATAATCTTGAAAGGGCCGTAAAACCCAAACCAAAAAAAAAAAAAAAAAAAAAAAAAAAAGGTTGGTTGGTTGATTTGAGGTTTAACGTCCCCTTCAACTCTGTAAAGGTCATTTTGGAGACGTTGCTTCCAATTTTGTGGGACTTTTACCCGACATTGAGATGAAATGACATCTCAAACCCTGTCGGCCAATGAAACCAATAGGGTTTATTAGCATGGGCGGTCCGCCTCTCACCGCGGTTCCTGGACAGGCTTAGCTCCTCTAAGTGGTTTACCAGTACTAGTGTGCGGGCCGGATTCAGCTCTGCGTGGAAGCATCATGCAGCCCATATATTTCTTCAAGACCCTATGGGCGGGGGCCGGTTGAAATGCCCAAATCGAATCCATAGTCATGAAAGATTCTTGCAATTTAATACTTCCAAGAAACAAATGTTATAGACATTTGTTAGAATCGCCTCGACTCCAAGAAACAAATGTCTCAAGCCCTGTCGCCCAATGAAACCAATAGGGTTTATTAGCATGGACGGTCCGCCTCGCATCGCGGTTCCTGGACAGGCTTAGATCCTCTAAGCGGTCTACTAGTACTAGTGTGCGGGCCGGATTCAGCTCTGCGTTGAAGCATCATGCAGCCCATATATTTCTTCAATCCCCTATGGGCGGGGGCTTATATGAAGAAAGGTATTTTGATACATTATATGTCATGAATCTACCATTTTCTAATGGAAAACTACCACATGTAATGGGTTTTAAACTCTCCGTTCTGGTAAGGTATTTGTCTCTAATAAGCCAGCCCTTCTTTTTCCAATTTTTAAGCACCCAGGGTGCTAAATGGGAGAAATATGGTAATGATCCTAAGTATTCGGACAAACAGACCTAAGCAAACAGTGCAGACCCAGATCAGACTGCTCCTGCAGGAGCAGTCTGATCCGGGTCTACACTGTTTGCCATTCCATCTGCACTTTCTGGACACCTTAAGCTGGATCATGAACGAATTTGTTAAAAGTTTAGGAGAATTACGGCAAGTCCTCAAGTGCCCAAATTTTTAGGATTTTTATATCAGCAGTTTTTCACTTCTAATAAGGGACACTGGCAAACAGTGCAGGCCCAGTCTGATCAGGGCCTTCAAGTTTGCAAAATATTCAGCCGTTCCCATAAATAGCAAAATACAAAGCACCCAAATTTTCAAAATGGACCTTACTGTAAATCTAAGGGAAAATGTTCTTGTTCATCACAGGAGTGGGAATATTTTGTAAGCCATCGAGGCTTGGAGAAATACATGTAGACTGGGCCGCATCCTGATGAGACAGCTCCAAAAGGATTAGTCTGATCAGGGTCTACACTGTTCGCTATTCCATCTGCACTTTTTGAACTGCTAACTGGATCTTGAAAGAAATTTGTTAAAATTTTTGGAGAATGGCTGCAAGTTCTCAAGGTGCCAAATTTTTATGATTTTTACAGAATACTGTTTTTGCGCATAGGAACCAATATGGTCTCCAGGGTTGAAAGGGTTTAGTCTGATAGGAGACAGCCCTATTGATTCCTGAGAAAGAAAATTAACTTAGTAGATCCTGATCAATGACAGACTTTGTTGCTGTTTTTTTTCTTTCACAGAATATAATGTCACATGACATACAGGAGGCTGTGACGAGACTGATGAATTAACAAAACCATGGCAGAATTCTCAGTCTAATACGTACAAGCACATTTTGAAAGTGAGAAAAAAATCAAAAATTAGTATAACATCACCCATAAACTTATCAACCCTTATCCTGCTGAATATTTGATTTAGCCACACCCATTCCTGACTATCAGCCAATCAGATTACATGATATAATGTTTTCGTTCAAATTCACAAACTGCATGACAGTGTAGATCCTGATCAGATGGCTTCTTCAGAAGCCATCTGATCTGGATGTACACTGTTTGCAAAGGTAGGTGTCATGAACAGCAGGATATCTCTATAACGTATTTTTTATGTTTGTTTTGTTTGATTTGAGGTTTAACGTACCCCGAAAACACTGTATAGGTCATTTTGGAGACGATGCTTACAATTTTGTGAGACTTTTACCCGACATTGAGATGAAATGACCTCAAGCCCTGTCACCCAATGAAACCAACAGGGTTTCCTTGTAAGCATGGAGGGGCCGACTCGCACCGCTTTGCCTGGGCAGGCTTAGATATTCTAAGCGGTTTACCAGCACTCTCAGCTATGAGTTGGAAGCATCATGCAGCCCATCTATTTCTTTAAGTCCCGATGGGTGACAATTTCTCTTTAGTATACCGCAAATATTGGGTGTGGGGCAGTTCTTACGAGCATCCACAACCTATGTACTGGAGAAGAATGAAAAAACTTAAGATGCTAATCGCAAGAATTGTTGTCTGCTTTCTTGTCAGCTGATCCTACTTTAAAAGTCATTGTTGCAAACAGCATGGACCCAGATCAGACTGCTCCTCTAGGAGCAGTCTGATCAGGGTCCACACTGTTTGCCTATTCGCAAAAATATGTTTGAAATGTTGCAAGAATATTCAGCAGACAACATAAAAAGAAAACATTTTGATGCTACTGGTTTTCTTGGCGTTTTAAGGGTCAACCCACATAATGCTCAAAATGAGGCATTGGGACAGTGAATACCCTGATTATATGCTGCCAACCACTGCACCTGATCAGAATTATCACTGTTTACTTTAGGGCCCCAGCCCATTGGGGATTGGAGAAATAGACTGGGCTACATGGTGCTTCCACTCAGCGCTGAAACTGTTCGCAAACCAGTACTGGTAAACAGTTTAGACGGTCTAAGCCTGCCCAGGCAAAGTGATGCAAGTCAGACCTTCCATGCATGTGAACCCTACTGGTTTTACTGGGTGGCAGGTAAAAGTTCCACAAAATTGGCAGCAATGTATTCAAAATGATCTATATAGTGTTGACATGGACATTAAACCTCAAATAAAACAAACAAAACTGTTTACTTTAAGAATGTTGATGTAAAACTCACAATGAACAAAATATTAACGGGAACGGGAACACCTTTCAGGGAAGACAACTCACCAAAAGTATTTTTGTCTCCTATGTCAATAGGGGTCAACTCTTAAAGGAAAGAATTTGCTCCTGAGGAGCAAATTCTTTCCTTTAAGAGTAGAACCCTTTCTCAAGGGGAAAGTGCCTACAGAAAAGCGAACAGGAAGTTCCGAAAGTTGTCTCCCGTTGAAAAATGGTGAAAAAATCTGCCAGGTATTCCCATTCCAGTTAAGCCTGACATATTGTAGCTGGAGCTCTCCAAAGCCATTGGATGGAAAAATCTGTTGGTCAGTAATGGGTTAAACAGTAGACAAACACCATAACCCAGTCTGTACCAGAAACCCCGAAACGGGTAATGGGCAAACAGTGCAAGCCCAGATCAGACGCCGCAGAACACAACGATCTTGGCCTATACTGTTTGCAAAGACTTCAGCCAATTTCCAAATAAATTTTCAACGTAACACAACCTGAGATTAATTTTGAAATTGACTCCTGATATAATATAAGGTGATAATTTTTACAATCACCCTGCCATAATTTCGACTATCACATGCGCGGAATTGGGTGCGCGTACGGTTAGAAAGTTTCAGCTATTCTTTCTTTGTGTTTTCCGCATACCGTGTCCTCTGGTCAGAGACCATCTTTAGGACTGTTCAAAAAGTGGTCTTTAAGACCACTTTTGAACAGCCCCAAAGGAAAGACCACTTTTGAACAGTCCCAAAGGTGGCCTTAATATAAGAATTTTACTGTATATAACTTTCAGTGGACAGAGAAAACAATGATCCAAAAAGAGAAATACTGCAGTCACCGTATTTCTTACAACATGAAAGTCCTAACAAAGGAAAGAAGCATTGCTGAAAATCCCCGACTATGGTGGCATTTAAAGCCTAAGTCCAATGCTCTAACCACTGAGCTAGAAGAACAAGTTTTCGGGGAAAAAGCAGAGCACTAGACTTCCGCCCGAACTGCCTGGTTGGAATCCCGTGGTGTACACATGCAGGATTTTTTTCATTAAAGCTTCATTCCTTGTTACTACTTTCATGTAGAAGCCTCCGTGGTGTAGTGGTTATGCTACTCGCCTTGTAAACCAGGGATCGCAGGATCGATCCCAGGCTTCTCCAGACTTTCGGATGGGTCTTTAAACTGAGGTCCCGTCTCCATATGACCTTAGCTACTGGTGAGACGTAAAGCTCAAACACTCACTCACTACTTTCATGTTTCAAGAACATTAATGACTGTTTGTGGTTAATGACAACTGATCAATCAATTCGCTTGATAATTACTCATTTAAAGTAAAGGAGTACATAATCAATATTTTTCTATGATTGATCAAATCTGAATCTTGATGCATATTGATGTTTTGTTTTGTTTGGGGTTTAACATCCCCGTCAACACTGTAAAGGTCATTTTGGAGATGTCGCTTCCAATTTTGTGGGACTTTTACCCGACATTGAGATGAAGTGACATCTCAAGCCCTGCCGCCCAATGAAACCAGTAAGGTTTATAAGCATGGACGTGGAAGCTTCATGCAGCCCATTTATCTCTTTAAACCCCAATGGGCGGTGGCCGATTATTTTTCTTATTTCTGCAAGTAAACATATGTTGTCGGTACTCATTTGAAGCGCCTCACCTAGGCAGAGAGAGAGAGAGAGATGAGGCAATTGTCAACTCTTCTTGTGACAGAGAGACAGAGAGAGAAAGTGACAGAGAGAGAGGCCGAGAGATGACAGACAGACAGACAGACAGACAGACAGACAGACAGACAGACAGACAGAGTGAGACAAAGGCGACTGTCAACTCTTCTTGAGACAGTGACAGACAGGCAGACAGAGAGACAGAGATAGGCAATTGTCAACTCTTCTTGTGACTGACAGACAGACTGACAGACATACAGACTGACATACAGATGACAGACAGACAGACAGACAGAGATGAAGAAATTCAACTTACTGTTGTAAAATTAAGAAATCTCATCTCAGTCAATAAAATAAGGAGTATTTCAATCACTGTGCATAACAATTCCACACATAACAAAGCAAGCTGTAAAAGCACTATAATGGCATCCTGAATCATCTATTCCTGTTGCATACTGTCAGTACTGTCACTTTTCTGTCTATCCTGTTACAATTATATCAGTACTATTCCTTTTCTATCAATCCTGTAACAATTCTGTCAGTGCTGTTACTTTTCTGTCAATCCTGTAACAATTCTGTCAGTATTGTTACTTTTCTGACAATCCTGTTACAATTAATTCTGTAATAACTTACTTAACTGTCAAGGTGTTCACTGTTACATTTCTATTAATCCTGTTACAATTCTGTCAATGCTGTTACAAATACTGACAATCCAAAGTTACACAGAGTACAAAAAATTCAAATAAAATATATAAATTATATATATATACATGTACTATGGATGAGTTATGTACCACAGATAGATATGAGTTTATTCTGTAATATTTAATAAGCCTTAGTTACCAGTATGGCGAAGCAATAAAACTGGTGCTAATATATAAAACATAATCAACAGAAATTATATGTATATGAGTATATTATATATTATATGTGTATGAATCCTGTCTGTATAATTCTTTTCAACACTAAGCCTTCAGATTTTTGTCTTGCTAAGTAATGGAAGACAGAAAAAAAGAAAATCCTACGTCAAATTAGTCAGCAGTGTAAGAATATTGTAACTATTATTGTTATTTTAAACTTCATTCAATCACATATAAAACATCAGTCATCCATCGCTGTTACAGAAGACGACAATCACAATAAATTCCAAATGAAGACAAAGAATTATCTGCAAAATATAAAAAGCATGGCGCCATCCAGTGATGACGGCATTCACTACAGAATATGTTTTCCAGCTTGTAGGCTGAGTTTCTATTCCTGGCAGAGTCAGAAAAACCTACATTATGTCACAGACCAAACAAAATTCTAGGCTGGTCAGCAATAAAGATTTTCCTCACAATGATACAATACATGAGCAACATCATAGGAAAATCTGGTTTTGGCATTCGCGAACAACGAAGGTGCTGACCAGCCTGGACATTCGTGCAGGCTGGTTCGCACCTTCGTGTTCGCTACTTTCTACATCTTACAATTCAAGACTGCTACTTTAACCCTTGTCCTGCTGAATATTTATATATGCCACACCCACTTCCGATTATCAACCAATCAGATTACTTGATGCAAATTATTGCAACAGATTCACAATCTGAATGGTAAACAATGTAGATCCTGATCAGATGGCTTCATCAGAAGCCATCTGATCTGGATCTACATTGTTTCAAAGATAAGGCATATCCGGGATTAGCAGGACAAGGGTTAAGTCATGAAGCAGACCACACTGTGTCCTAACTGGTTTGGAACCCCACGTTCTCTACACATGAACCCACTGTATACTATACTAGTGGACTCCTCCATTGCTATATGTTGGACTAGTCCATTTGTCATATAAAGAGTGTCAGGCCTATTTTTTCATTTTTATTCTATTTTTGACAGAAAAAACTCTTAGCGAATAGAGCAGGCCCTGATCAGACGCCGTGTTTTGCGGCGTCTGATCTGGGCCTGCACTGTTTGCCAAGGTACCCCTTTAGGGTAACGGCCCCCGCCCATAGGGGGTTGAAGAAATATATGGGCTGCATGATGCTTCCACGCAGAGCTGAATCTGGCCCGCACACTACTACTGGTAAACCGCTTAGAGGATCTAAGCCTGTCCAGGAACCGCGGTGCGAGGGGGACCGTCCATGTGGTTTCATTGGGCGACAGGGCTTGAGATGTCATTTCATCTCAATGTCGGGTAAAAGTCCCACAAAATTGGAAGCAACGGCTCCAAAATGACCTTTACAGTGTTGACGGGGACGTTAAACCTCAAATCAAACAAACAAACAAACCTTTAGGGTTAATGTGTTAATGGCATGAACAAGATCAAAATGTACAGACCCATCTACACAGCATCAGCCTGAAGGATATTTTTTCTGAGATACAGATCACAATTCATTGGAGCTATTGATGTAACAGGGAGGAATTTTGGTAATTATTATTGGCAAACATTATGCAGAGGAGACAGACCACATTAAAAGGTGTCAAACCTATTACATGTTCACCAAGCATAGACTCCGGTCAGCCTGTGCACAGGCACAGGAACCTTATCTTGTCACTCTTGAGTTTATAGCAGCCCCTGGGAAAGTCTTACACAATCTGGCATGACTGATCAGACAGGGCAGATATGCAAGCTGGTCACAGCCTGTTCTGGCCCCCTGGGTCATTTTGTAGTATTTCCTGTGGCCTGGTCCAATTATTATTGGCAAACATGATGCTAGATTTTCTCTCTAGGCATAGTCTAAAACATGGAATGGAACCGATTCTGTTTATTTTGGGATTTAACCCTCAACCTACTTAACCCTTGTCCTGCTGAATATTTTAATCTGCCACACCCACCACTGCTTATCAGCCAATCAGATTACTTGATGCAAATTATTGCAACAAATTAATTAACTGGATGGCAAACAATGAAGATCCTGATCAGATGGCTTCTGGATCTACATTGTTTCAAAGATAAGGCACATCCGGGCGGTTAATAAATCAATTTTGCCACACCCTTTTCCGACTCTCAACCATTTAAATTACTTGACTGTCCATGCATATAAACCCTATTGGTTTCATTGAGCGGCAGGCCTGAGATGTCATTTCAGTGTTGGGTACAAGTCACACAAAATTGGAAGCAACGTCTCCAAAATGACCTATACAGTGTTGACGAGGATGTAAAACCTCAAATCAAACAAAAAAAAAACAAAGATAATAACATGTCATGAAAACCCTAAAATTCAACAAAGACCCCTGCTACATGTATATATTAGGAAGATTGATTGATTGATTGTGTTGGAGTTTAACCCTTTTTGTACCAAATGGAATCTTCCTCCCTATAGCAGGAGTCCATTTCAAAATTTAGGGTTTGCAGGTTGTGTTCTCTTTAAAATCCATTAGGAAACTGGCTGAATGTTTTGGAAACAGTGTAGGCCCTGATCAGACACCGCATTCTGTGCCGTCTGATCTGGGCCTGCAATGTTTGCCACTTACCCCTTTTGGGGTTTCTGGTAGAGATTTAGTTTCCAACACATCAACCCTAGACTGGAATCAGTCCAAAAGTTTAACCAATATCTTCTCATTTGTATCACCATGAATTTACCGTATTCGCCCTAATTACCGCACCGTGCGCTTAGTTTTTTCAAAATCGTGTCATAAAATCGTGGTGAAAAATCTACCTTATTAGCGCACACTTGATATGAAAACAACAGCTTCCAAGATGATGCATACTGATATTTAATGGGCCTGAAAAAGATACTTAAGCATTGCCTTCACTGTTGAAAGAAATAATGGTTAAGTTTTTAGAGATTTACTATGAGAGCTTCAAGGGGAGCTTACTCTAAAGTGTGCGCTTATACATTTCCTTTTCATAAAAAGCTTTGGTGTGCGCTTATAGGAGCATGTGCGGTAATTAGGGCGAATACGGTATATTATTCTCCTCTCTAATATTTTCTGATCTCCAAAACATTCATTTGGTGCTTTGGGATGGAAGTCATTACTTTTGAGCTGGGTTAAAATTAATAAGTATATTCTTATAAGTGAAATGATTAAATGAATGGACTGTTTCCAGTCTACATCAACCCTTGCGGGCCATTTTGTATCATCTCCCAGAGAAAGGGAGAAAAGAGATAGAAGAAACACTAGAGGAGATGAAAGTGGATGACAGGGGAGAAACAGGAAATGATTAAAATATGTAGAAACTGAAGAAATATAACAACACCCCTCACTACCCTTACCTGCTGCAAAGACAGCAGGCCTTGTCCAACTGTAAACCAATATACTAGAATACTGTCGATGGCGTGCCATCGCAAATCCTCATGCTTTCTACAGAGGGGCCAAGTACTGAAAACCCCTAACCCTGGGCCCTAATTTGACCCCAGGGTCAAAATATTACCTGTATTATATTCTACTAATCATGCCCTTCAATTTGATATGCCACATGACTATGTTCCAAAAAACTTAAATTTTGACCCTTTGACCCCTCCCCCAGGGCCCCAATCTAACCACAGGGTCAAAATTTTACTTGTATTGTATTCTACTAACCACTCCCTTCAATTTCATATTCCATATGCCTATATTGAATTTTGACCCCCTGACCCCCCACCCCAAGTCCAACCCCCTTGGGCATGACCCAGGGGTCGCAGCCAAAATCCCGTTCAATATGTGTTACATATATCATTCATCATTACTAATGCAAAGTTTGGTTTTAAATTCTATAAAATTGACTTTGAAATTGAATTTAATTGATATTTGACCTTTTGACCCCTCCCAAAGGCCCCTGGGGGCGGGGCCAAAAATAAATGTGACATTGCACGCCCTCATCATGTTACAAGAAAGCTGTACGAAATTTGGTTACATTCCGACCAGTGGTTAAGGAGGAGATAGCATGACGGACAGACGGACGGAGGCGTTCACAATATCCCCGAACACTTTATTCAATAGCGTGAAGATAACAAGTTGGATGCCCTCTGCCAACCAACCCCAATATATGAGGCAGAAAGCAGGAGAAAGGGTAATGCCAGCCCAGGTACTGATGAAGTATTCTCTTGCCAACTAGACTAGAAAGCTTTTGAATTGATGTTCATACCGGACTGCTTTGATTGAAGTAACAAATTACAGTGTGTGTGCTTAATCATACCATTCATCAGACAAAACATCAAGATAGATGCAGACAGATGTTAACCCTTCCACTGCTGATCACAACAATTGTCGTCTGCTTTGTCGTCTGCCGGTTACTTTAAAAGTCATACTCAGGCAAACACTGTGGACTCAGATCAGACTGCTCCTCTAGGAGCAGTCTGATCAGGCTCCACAGGGCTTGCAAAAATTTGTTAAAAAAGTTGCAAGAAAATTCAACAGACCACACAAACAAACAACATTTTCAAATGCATTTTTTCTCTGCGTTTTATAATGGCTAAACTTAATGATGAATTTAGCATAAACCTATCCTTGTGAAGTTAGTAGAGCCAAAATAGTGACTGCTGACAGCCTCAACCCCAACTGCCAACCAATACATTGTTGCAATGCTGAGCTAAGGACAAATCTTGACCTTGATGGGTTTGTTGAGGGTAAATATGGTTGATAGCCATGCTCCAATTGCCAAGCAACACACTGTTGCAACGAATGCTGAGTTTAGGAAAACTCTTGACCTTGTTGGGTTTGTTGAGGGTAAATATGCTTGATGGCCATGCTCCAATTGTCAATCAACACATTGTTGCAATGCTGAGCTTAGGACAACTCTAAATATGTTTCTCTAGTCCCCAGCCATGTCACAGGCAGAAAGCCAAAAGGGAAGTTAATTTCCCACAAAATGGCCAAACAGCTATCCGAAATACCGTATTCCTCCCATTTAGCGCCCCTCGCTGTTTTTTTCCAAGAACAATATGATAAGCACCCCTTCTGCTGTCAGAGAAGCAAATATTTTGATTTACTTAAAATAAAGGTTTCAACCTTTCAATCATGGCCGAGGGAGACAGACTAAGCATTTTGCTTTAAGAACCCCGACAGCCATAAATCAAAATATTACATTAAGTTAATAGGCATTTTTATTCAAAACTTGGGCGCCAAGGCAAAAATTTAGGCACCTTGGGTGACTGGGCGCCTGTTAGTCTGTATCCCTGTGGCCAAATCTGCCTTAAATCATATCTAAACCCAATATGCTATTACAGCGTGTCTATGTTGACTGCTGGTTACTTTACTTATGTAGATTTCACTTTGATGGAAAAACTACCCCATGTAACAGATTTTAAACTCACCGTTCTGGCAAGATTTTTGTTCCTAATAAGCCCCACCCCCTCCCCAACTTTTTCCAATCTTTAAGCACCCTGGGCACTACATGGGAGGAATACAGTAATAAGATATCAGCAATACACATATGCAAAGATTAACTATAACAATAATAAGCCATGACAGACGAACGGCCTTGGAACATATCCCCAATTGCCAACCAAGATAACTTGTTAGGGAATGCCAAACCTTGATGAATAAGGACAGCCAGATTAATCCATTGTATGGGGGGGAAACCCCTGAAGGGGTACCTGGACAAACAGTGCAGGCCCAGATCAGATGCCACAGAACGCGGCATCTGATCAGGCCTACACTATTTGCTAACAGAATTTTCCGTCATGACATGCCAAACATGGTTGACAACATCTCTCCAACTTCCAACCACTAAGACAAGGTTGCTATTTATTGCTGAAGTTAGCACAATATGGTATGCCATACCTTGATAAATAAGTACAGCTAGACACAGTCGCTTTGTATTGCTGAAGTTAGGACAATATGGTATGCCCGACCTTGATGAATAAGTACAGCCAGACAAGGTTTCAATATTTGTATTACTCAATTTAGAACAATACGTTATGCCTAACCTTGATGAATAAGTACAGCCAGGTAAGGTTTCTATATATTGCATAAGTTAGCACAATACTTTATGCCCAATCTTGATGAATAAGTACAGCCAGACAAGGTTGCTATTTATTGCTTAAGTTAGCACAATACATTATGCCCAACCATGATGAATAAGTACAGACAGACAAGGTTTCTATGTATTGCTGAAGTTAGCACAATAAGTTATGCCTAACTTTGATGAAAAGTAAAGCCAGAGAAGAGTTATTTATTGCTGAGGTTAGTACAATACGTTGTGCCCAACCTTGATGAATAAGTACAGCCAGACAAGGTTGTTATTTATTGCTGAAGTTAGTACAATAAGTTATGCCTAACTTTGATGAAAAGTAAAGCCAGAGAAGAGTTATTTATTGCTGAGGTTAGTACAATACGTTGTGCCCAACCTTGATGAATAAGTACAGCCAGACAAGGTTGTTATTTATTGCTGAAGTTAGCAAAATAAGTTATGCCTAACTTTGATGAAAAGTAAAGCCAGAGAAGAGTTATTTATTGCTGAGGTTAGTACAATACGTTGTGCCCAACCTTGATGAATAAGTACAGACAGACAAGGTTGTTATTTATTGCTGAAGTTAGCACAATAAGTTATGCCTAACTTTGATGAAAAGTAAAGCCAGAGAGGAGTTATTTATTGCTGAGGTTAGTACAATACGTTGTGCCCAACCTTGATGAATAAGTACAGCCAGACAAGGTTGTTATTTATTGCTGAAGTTAGTACAATAAGTTATGCCTAACTTTGATGAAAAGTAAAGCCAGAGAAGAGTTATTTATTGCTGAGGTTAGTACAATACGTTGTGCCCAACCTTGATGAATAAGTACAGCCAGACAAGGTTGTTATTTATTGCTGAAGTTAGCACAATAAGTTATGCCTAACTTTGATGAAAAGTAAAGCCAGAGAAGAGTTATTTATTGCTGAGGTTAGTACAATACGTTGTGCCCAACCTTGATGAATAAGTACAGCCAGACAAGGTTGTTATTTACTGCTGAAGTTAGCACAATAAGTTATGCCCAACTTTGATGAAAAGAAAAGCCAGAGAAGAGTTATCTATCTATTGCTGAGGTTAGTACAATACGTTGTACAACCTTGATGAATAAGTAAAGCTAGACAAGGTTACTTTGTATTGCTGAGGTTAGCACAATACAGTATGCCCAACCTCAATGAATAAGTAAAGCTAGACAAGTTGCTTTGTATTGCTGAAGTGAGCACAATACAGTATGTCCAACCTTGATGAATAAGTACAGCTAGACATGGCTGACAATGTTGCATCAACTTCCAACCAAGACAAAGTAGAAGTAAAACGAAGATCAGGAATTGATACAATTAACTTACTCCACCCATAAAAGACACCAAAGGGAAAGAAATACAAACATTAAGCGACCAGACCATAATGGAAACCTAAACAAAGGAAGGCCATAAGGACAGTTACTTTCCCACAAAATGGCCATATGGCCATCCAAAATTAAAAGACACAAGTGATACACACAGTAAGTAACAAACAACAACATAAATAAATCGCCACAGAAGAGCCGCCTTGGAACGTCAGTGGAAGATTTCCACTGGGGGGCTTAAATCGATTTTACGTGGCCACAATCCTCGCCCTTACTTCTGTCGTGATTTAGACAAATAATTTGTTCAGTCCGCATGAAGGCCTCCTACAAGGCTGCTATGTATTGCTAAAGTTAGCACAATCTGGTATGCCCAACCTTGATGGGTTCACAGCCAAGGTACCGTAATGATCCTAAGTATTTGGATGTGCCTGCCAGACATATACAAGCAAAACAGTGCAGACCCTGCTCAGATAAGGGTCTACACTATTTCCCATTCTGTCTGCACTTTTTGGATTCCTTGCTGCATTACGAAACAATCTTGTTAAAAGTTTAGAAGAATTACATCAAGTTCTCAAAGTGCCCAAATTCTTAGGATTTTTACGGTATTGCTGAAGTTTGCCCAACCTTGGTGGGTTTGTTTGTTTGATTTGAGGTTTAACGTCCCCGTCAACACTGTAAAGGTCATTTTGGAGAGGTTGCTTCCAATTTTGTGGGACTTTTACCCGACATTGTGATGAAATGACATCTCAAGCCCTGTCGCCCAATGAAACCAATATGGTTTATTAGCATGGAAGGTCCGCCTCGCACCGCGGGTCCTGGACAAGCTTAGCTCCTCTAAGCGGTTTACCAGTACTAGTGTGCGGGCCGGATTCAGCTCTGCGTGGACGCATCATGCAGCCCATATATTTCTTCAAGCCCCTATGGGCGGGGGCCGTTGGTGGGTTTGTACAGCCAAGTCAATCACAGGTGAACAATGGTTGACAACATTGCTCCAACTTCCAACCAAGACAGGGTCACTGGTTTATTGCAGCAGTAGGCATATACAGTCAAACCTGTAAATAAAGGCCATCTGTGGGACAGGACAAATTTGGCCTTTATTCACAGGTGACCTTTATTCGGAGGTTTGACAATTACTATCAGGCCGATAGTGTCCAAAAAATATTACATTTATTGATGAAATTGCAAGCTGTCACTGGATGAAGAGGCATATTGTTTTCCATTTAATTTACAGGTTTATTTGTTGCACAATTAATACAGTACCGTAGAAATTTGACTATAAGACGAGGATTTTTCCATCCAAAAATTCACCCCGTCTTAAAGCCGAGGTCATGGACTGCAGGCTTTTTTTTTCCCACCAATGTCCGTCGAAGACAAGACATACGGAAAAAGCCGATCGGTGATTTTTGAATTGATATTAATTGCCGCCCAGAAAAAAAGGCTACCTTTTTCTGCATGCGATCGGTAAATGACGTCATCCGACGCCAGCAACTCCACACGTGTTTAAATCTTTCATACAAAATGTTTGGAACCGGTAAAAAACATTTTCTCCATAGTACAGTCGAACTTCGATGGCTCGAACCACTTTGGGACCATGAAAATTTATTCGACACAGCGGTAGTTCGAGCCACTGAGGGTTACTGCCAGGAGGCATAACGAGATCCTTTTGAACATCTTTTCGATGTTCTGTAATGAAAATGAATGCCGTGTGTACTCATTAGAATCGCCTCACCGAGGCGATTCTAATGAGTACACACAGCATACATTTACAGGATAAAAGACTAAAATCTTCTTAATTATCACCCACTATTGCTTATGAAGAGGATTTCCCTAGGGGCTCAAGAGCGAGTTCGACTCAGCCATGGTAAACGAGCCATCAGTGTTCGAGCCATCGAAGTTCTACTGTACCATACAGCCAACATAGGTGAGTTTGTAGAGCCAAGTTAACCCATCGTATGCGGGGAACCACTAAAGGGGTACCTTGGCAAACAGTGCAAGCCCAGATCAGATGCCGCAGAACCTGCAAACCTTCGCTGAACGCGGTGTCTGATCAGGGCCTACATTTTTGGCAAAGAGTTCAGCTATTTTCCAAATAAATTTTGAAGAAAAACACAACCTGTCACCCCTAAATTTTGAAATGGACTCCTGCTATATATAAGGTGGAAGATTCCATTTGGTACAAAATGGGTTATTACATTGCATTGTCTTAATGAAAATGCTCTTTCTTAACAGACTGATACCGGTCTCAAAGCACCAAAATCCCATTCTGATTCAGTCAATTCAATTAAATGTGTCTATTTCAACTTAAGAACAACTGATATACCTTCAGTGGCAGCAAACCTCACATAATTATTTTGGTCTGCCCTTTCAATAGGGATCAACTCTTAAAGATTTGGTTTTGTGTGTTTGTTTGTATTGGAGTTTAACAGCCCAGTCAACACTATTTAGGTACTTTTTGAGCAAGTCAGTTTACCTATCCACACTTTTCCTGGGCAGGCTTATATGTAAGATGTATATCTTTCGCCAGAAACTGACAACATAGATTGTGGGAACTGTTTAGAAACCACCTCATCGAGGTGGTTCTAAAGGGTACCCACAATCTATGTTTTTGAGCAGAAATAAGAAAAATAATGTATACCCCTGTAAACTCCACTTTTACTATATAAAGTGGGGTTTAATGGGGTCAAAATTATATAGGCTTGTTTTCATGATGTATATATTATTATGTTGTGGATACTGGATACTCATTAAAAGTGCCTCGCTGAGGTGCTTCTAATGTGTATGGTTGATATTTTTATTATTTCTGCAGGAAAACATATGTTGTGGGAGTACCAACAACATGCAAGGATGTTTTCCTGCAGAAATATGATTCATATGAACAAGAGGGCCCAGGTTCACTCACCAGTGTGCCACTGTCTCGAGTACATTCTATTTTTAGCTATAGTGGCCATCTTGTTCATCAGCAGAGTGATTTTAGCTCATTTGGAAGTGGGTAACCTAGGCAACATTCCTGTGAAGTTTGAATCAAATTGGCCTTAGGGTTTAGGAGGAGTTCACGTTTGAATCAAATTTACAATATTTTTCTATTTTTAGCTCCGGTGGCCATTTTGTTCATTGGGGTGGAATGAGTTTTAACAATTTTGGTAGGGAGTCACCTAGGCAACATTCCTGTGAAGTTTTAAATCCAAATGGCCCAAAGGTTTAGAAGGAGTTCGCATTTGAAGCAAATTTACAATGAAGGTTTAGAAGGAGTTCGCATTTGAAGCAAATTTACAATGTTTTTCTATTTATAGCTCTTGTGACCATTTGTTAATTGTTATGCTATTTTCCTAGAGGGTCATCTATACAACATTACAATGAAGTTTAGAAGCCTTCATGGTGAAGTGGTCATGCTACTTGCCTTGTAAACCAGGGGTAGCAGGATCGATCCCAGGCTTCTCCAGACTTTCATTAGTCTTTAAACAGAGGTCCCATCACTGTATGACCATAGCTGTTGGTGAGACTTAAACTCAAACACTCACTCCTATGAAGGAAATATGAAGGCTGTATCTTAAATGCTTCAAAAGTTATGACAAAGTAGGTCAAAGGTCAAGGTCATGGGTCAAAAGTTTTGAATGGTTGAGAAAACCTTTTCACAAGGAACATACTTGCCAAATATGAAGGCTCTATCTCAGTTCAAAAGTTATGATAAAGTAGGTCACAGGTTAAGGTCACAGGTCAAATCTTTATATGAGTAGGAAGCCCTTGTCACAAGGAACCAACATGCCAAATATGAAGGCTCTATCTCAAACGGTTCAAAAACTATGACAAAATAACATACTGATCTACTTTTTGATTTGACATGACCCATAATCGAACTTAACTGAGATATTGTCCAGATGATCATTCTGAGCAAGTTTTATGATGATTTGACTAAAACTGTGGCCTCTTACAGTGTTCAAAACATTTTTCTATGATTTGACCTGCTGCCTACTTTTTGACCCGACATGACCCATATTCGAACTTGACCAAGATATTGTCAAGATGATCATTCTGAGCAAGTTTGATGATGATCGGACCAAAACTGGGGCCTCTAGTGTGTCCACATGGTTTTTCAACAATCAGACCTACTGACTGACCAGATATGACCCATATTCGAAATTAGCTGAGATATTGTCAAATGATCATTTTGAGCAAGTTTGATGATGATCGGACCAAAACTGTGGCCTCTTGTGTGGTCAGAGGGTTTTTCTATGATTTTACCTACTGACCTACTTTTTGGACCGACATGACCCATATTCGAACTTGACTCAGATATTGTCAAGATGATCATTCTGGTCAAGTTTGATGATGGTCGGACCTAAACTGTGGCCTCTAGTGTGTTTACAAGGTTTTTCTATGATTTGACCTACTGACCTACTTTTTGATCTGACATGATCCATATTCGAACCTGACCGAGATATTGTCAGGACTATCATTCTGAGCAAGTTTGATGAGGATTGGACCAAAACTGGCCTCTAGTGTGTTCACAAGGTTTTTCTCTGATTTGACCTACTGACCTACTTTTTGACCCAACATGACCCATATTCGAACGTGACCAAGATATTATCAAGATGATAATTCTGAGCAAGTTTGATGACAATCGGACCAAAACTGGCCTCTAGTGTGTTCACAAGGTTTTTCTCTGATTTGACCTACTGACCTATTTTTTGACCCAACATGACCCATATTCGAACTTGACCTAGATATTGTCAAGACGATCGTTCTGGTTAAGTTTAATAATGATTGGACCAAAACTGTGGCCTCTAGTGTATTCACAAGGTTTTTCTATGATTTGACCTACTGACCTATTTTGTGACCTGACATGACCCTAATTTGATCATGACCAAGATATTATCAAGATGATCATTCTGAGCAAGTTTGATGATGATTGGACATAAATTGTGGCCTCTATTGTTCAGAGAAGCCTCCGTGGTGCAGTGGTTACGCTACTCGCCTTGTAAACCAGGGATCGCAGGATCAATCCCGGGCTTCTCCAGAATTTCCGATGAGTCTTTAAACCGAGGGCCCGTCTCCGTATGACCTTAGCTGTTGGTGGGACGTAAAACTAAAACTCACTCACTCTAAGTGTGTTCAGAAGGTTTTTCTATGATTTGACCTACTGACCTACTTTTTGGCCCCACAACACCATATTCGAACTTCACTGAGATATTGTCAAGATGATCATTCTGGGCAAGTTTGATGATGATCGGACCAAAACTGTGGCCTCTAGTGTCTTCACAAGGTTTTTTTTTTCTGATTTGACCTACTGACCTACTTTTTGACCCGACATGACCTATATTCAAACTTGACCAAGATATTTTGTGGTGGTACAAATTGTGTGCAAGTTTAGTTAAAACCAAATCATAAATGAAACAGCTATCATGTAGACAAGACCAAAATAGGCAATTTTTGCCCTTTCAGGGGCCGTAACTCTGTAACACATGATGGAATATGGCTGGTTCCAGAAAGGAACCCAGATCTCATGGTGGTACAAGTTGTGTGCAAGTCTGGTTAAAATCAAATCATAAGATGCTATGGTGCAGACAAGACCAAAATAGGCAATTTATGCCCTTTCAGGGGCCGTAAGTCCGTATCACATGATGGGATATGGCTGGTTCAAGAAAGGAACCCAGATCTCATGGTGGTACAAGTTGTGTGCAAGTCTGGTTAAAATCAAATCATAAATGAAGATGCTATTGTGCAGACAAGACCAAAATAGGCAATTTTTGCCCTTTCAGGGCCTGTAACTCCATAACACATGATGGGATATGGCTGGTTCAAGAAAGGAACCCAGATCTCATGGTGGTACAAGTTGTGTGCAAGTCTGGTTAAAATCAAATCATAAATGAAGATGCTATCGTGCGGACAAAAAATTGTTTACACACGCATGCAAGCACGGACGACGGACAAAATGTGATCACAAAAGCTCACCTTGTCACTATGTGACAAGTGAGCTAAAAAAGTGCCTTATTAGGAGATATCTGTCTTCCTTGTATAAAGTGACAGAAAATATTTTTAGTGGATTCATTCTCCTTAAAAATCTGTTTTTTTTTATCTTGTCTATCCTAAAATTCAACAAAAGTATAGGAAATAATCGATGTGCTTCACTGCCAGAGCTATGGAGTTTCTCAATCAATTTCATCAGGATGTTTTGCCACACAAAATTGATTTTTTTTCCCTCAAGGTCTTTCTAATGGAAATGACATTGCATAAGAAGATAAGAAACTCGTCTTTTCCAGGCAAAATGCAAATAACATTAATCAATTGATATGATTGAGGTTCACAAAGATACTGGAAGCTTGGCAAGGGCTCGTATCAGTCTGCAACAGTGCAAACATACTCAGAATACAGCCTTAATTTCTATCTTTTAACCCTAATATCCTAGTGCTGTTCACGACAATGCCTACCTTTGCAAACAGTGTAGATCCAGATCAGATGGCTTCTGAAGAAGCCATCTGATCAGGATCTACACTGTTTGTCATGCAGTTTGTGAATTGAATGGATACATTATATCAAGTAATCTGATTGGTGGATAGTCAAAAATGGGTGGGGCTAAATTAATTTATTCAGCAGGATAAGGAGATAAGAGGAGAAACAAGTATTGTATACTGGTGGACTCTTCCACTCCTATGTTGGACAATTCCATTTGTAATTTAACTTTTTTTTGTACCAGATGGAATCCTCCTCCTTATATACAGTGCTCAGGTTCAGGGGTGTAAGGTTGGGTAATTACGATAACCCACTGATGAAAATCTGTGATATTTTTCCTATAAATACTGCAACCATAGGATGTGGGTGCTCGTTAGAACCACCTCATTGAGGTGGTTCTAACAAGTACCCACAACCTATGTCTTGGAACAAAAACAAGAAAAATAATTTAAACCCCATAAACCCCAGTTTTCTCTATATAAACTTGGGTATAGGGGTCTCTGGTACTGAATGGATTACGGGATTTTGAGACTTTTCTTTTTTTCTTTTTTTTTCTATTTTTGAAGGGAATCCTGTTAGGAACAAACAAACAGCACAGACCCTGACTGCATGCTCCATTATGTGGCATCTGATCAGGGTCTACATTATTTTAAAGAGTTTTCCCAGTAAGAATATGTTTTTCTTTTATCTGCACATAAGCCTTTGTTAGCGATTCTAACAAGTACCCACAACATAGCTTTAATTTCTACATCAAACAGCAGCATTAGTGCACCAAACATACCAGGAGAATTGGTGGTCTCCCCACATTGGGGCGAGGAGAAATATATTGGGCTACATGGTGTTTCCATGCAGAGCTGAAACCAACCACACTTGAGTACTGGTAAACTGCTCAGAAAGTCTAAGAAGTGGTGTAAGTTGGACTGTTCATGCATGTTAACTCTATTGGTTTGTTTGGGAGGTAGGGCTTGAGATGTCATTTCATCTCAGTGTTGGGTAAAGTCACACAAAATTGGAATCAGCATCTCCCAAATGACCGTAATAGTGTGGAGGGGGGATGGTAAAACTGTTTTTGGGGCGGTAAGGCTTGATATTATGTCATTTCATCTCAGTGTTGGGTAAAAAGTCACACAAAATCGGAAGCAGCATCGCCCAAATGACTTTAATAGTGTTGACAGGGATGTTAAACTGGTTTGTTTGGGCGGTAGGGGCTGAGATGTCATTTCATTTCAGTCTTGTATAATGGTCACACAAGATTGGAAGCAGCATCTCCCAAATGATCTTAAAAGTGTGGACAGGGATGTTTAACTGGTTTGTTTGGGTGGTAGGGCCAGAGATGTCATTTCATTTCAGTGTTGGGTAAAAGTCACACAAAATTGGAAGCAGCATCTCCTAAATGACCTTGATAGTGTTGACGGTGATGTTAAACCTCAATTCAAACAAACAAAACTAGACGCTGTACTGGTGTACCAAACATAACAGCACCATTGGCCACAAATGACTGAAACAATATTGATTGGTTGTAAACTCCGAACATCCATCCCTGTGGCAGTAATCAATACTATTGCTCTGTTGTTGGAGCAAAATAAACCATGAAATTCAAATAAGAGAAAGTCTAACAATAGCTTATATAATGGCTGTGTACAGTGGGAATGGAATTCTGACATTTTGTTTTTATTTTTGCCGCATCTCTATTTTCGGCTTCCGCCCATAGGGGCTAGAAGAAATATATGGGCTGCATGATGCTTCCACGCAGAGCTGAATCTGACCCGCACACTAGTACTGGTAAACCGCTTAGAGGATCTAAGCCTGTCCAGGAACTGCGGTGCGAGGCGGACCGTCCATGCTAATAAACCCTATTGGTTTCATTGGGCGACAGGGCTTGAGATGTCATTTCATCTCAATGTCGGGTAAAAGTCCCACAAAATTGGAAGCAACGTCTCTAAAATGACCTTTACAGTGTTGACGGGGACGTTAAACCTCGAATCAAACAAACAAACACATCTTTATTATCAAAATATAACAATTACATTAGTTTACAAATTAACCCATTTTGTACCGAAACCCCAAATGGGTAGATGGCAAACAGCGGAGGCCCAGATCAGACGCCGCAGAACGCGTCCTGCGGCTAGGATCAGGGCTTGCACTATTTGCAATAGTTCAGCCATTTTCCAAATCAGTTTTGAAGAAAACACAACCTGACACCCCTAAATTTTGAAATGGACTCCTGTTATATATAAGGAGGAAGATTCCATTTGGTACAAAAAGGGTTAATCAATATTATATTCAATGGTTACTTGATTAACCCTAAAACTGTCAATCACAACAATTGTTGTCTGCTTTGTTGTCTGCCTGCTACCGTTGCAAACTGTGTAGATCCAGATCAGACTCACAACTCAGACCCAGGGGCTGACAAATCCATTGCCCGCCCGCCCGCCCACCCAGGTTAAGTCCGAAATCGTGCCTGGCAGGTGCACTTTGATTTTATAACTGCCCGGTCGGGCAAGTGCAAAAGAAATTGTCTACAACTGTTAGTCAAAATTTTGAGTCCTTAAATATGGTAAGTAAATCACAACAAAAGGCTCAATGAGCCTAACTGCTCACCTGAGGAACAGTTTAGTAAGCTGTGTGTCTCATGGTTTCAGTGCAGAAGATTTTTTCGAAGTTCTTCCAATTATAAATCAGTGGGAGATAATGAGCCAATGGATATGGCCAATTTGGATGCCAAAGGCATGGCTGGCGGAATTTATGTGGGTGACCAATTGATGTAATATCTCATCTCATCGGGGCTTGAAGAAATAGATGGGCTACACGATGCTTCCAAGCAGAGCTGAATCAGACCGCACACCAGTACTGGTAAACCGCTTAGAGGATCTAAGCCTGTCCAGGCGAAGCCGTGCGAGTGGGACCGTCTATGCTTATAAACCCTATTGGTTTCATCGGGCGACAGGGTTTGAGATGTCATTTCATCTCAATGTTGGGTAAAAGTCCCATAAAATTGGAAGCAACATCTCCAAAATGACCTATACAGCATTGACGGGATGTTAAACCTCAAATCAAACAAACAAGCACCACTGTCCCTGGGCAGGTTCGGACATTCTAAGCTTTTTACCAATACTCATGTGCAGTCGGTTTCAGCTCTGCATAGAAGCAGGATGCAGCCCAATCTATTTCTCCATGCCCCGATGGGAGGGGGCCCCTAAATTGTGTACCAAAAACTGTCAATAGTTCATCATCATTGTTACAGGTAGCATTACACTAAATACTGGGAGGTACCGGGTTTTATCACTTTGGGACAGAGCTTTTAGTTGCGTTCTAAATACCAGACTTGCTTCCATTGGATATATATCCCATGTTTTATTTCAATGTGAGAAAATGATAGGTATAAGGGACTAAAATGATGCATGTTTTATAAATATATCTGCAAGCTCAAAGAAATTTTTTGCTGATTTTATATGGTCACCCCTCCTTTAAAAATGTTGGTTTTATTTACTCCGTTCTAGCAGGTCAACAAACATGGTTGATTGTAACTTGAAAATGAGCCGGACAGCATGTGGATTTTTTCTCATTAACTTGTTGGGCTAGGATGGCTCTATAAACAAGTAAGGTTTGAAAAGTTTTGTATGTGTAGTTTTTGTGGGAGCAGGTAAAAGGTTACTATTGTCGCCTATGGAAAACATTTAGTGGAAAGCTACCTATAGCAAAAGTATACCACTTTCCTGTTTTCAGTCATTACATACTATTTCCACACATTTGTAGGTTCTGTCCAATTCTTTTTCATAAAATGCATCCTCATGGCATGAATTTTGACATAGATACTGTAAAAAATGTGATAGTAATGCTAATTTAGGTCTAACTGGATGTATTTGATGTATTTTTGCCTCTGACCTATGTTCTTGGTGGGGGGGGGGGGGTACTTTGAAGCCATGTAAATCAGTTTTTATTGATGTGTTTGGAAAGGAGACTTGCAGTAATTGTATTTGCACAAACACAAGAAAGAATCAACTCCATCTGGAATATAAGTGTAAGGTTTCATGGCACTAGGACTATGTCTCAAACCAAAGCAAAACTTCAAAATTGTGTCTCCGAACAGCCCGCTGCAATATCCGGATAAGTTTTCTCATCCGTTTAAAGTTCTATTTCATTGTATTCATGTAAAAGGATGTGGACAGATATATTCAGCCATTCCTCATGGCATTAAGGCATTTATTAACATTTTCTTGGCATTTTTGTCCTCAAAATATCCTCAAAATGCCATTTTTACCTTTAAATAGGGGGTGTAGGTGTGAAAATAGCCATAAAAATGAGTATTGGTGCTATTTAGGCATAATTCTCTGCATTTTAGGATTGAATTGTTCCAAAGACATTGGAGAAGAACCACTGATGCAAGCCGGTGTCTGGGTTCCATTCCAGAAAGAGATAAACTTTTGCGCTTTTCAAAAACTATGGTTTGTTCGGCTTTCATTGTTGAATCTGAAAGCGATTACTTTATCGCAAACTTGAAAGATTCTGTGTGACTGAACTTTTATTATGCATGACTAAATTATTACATATGACCTAAATTTCTATTTGGCAATTCTTTTGATGCAACATAAAGAAAATAAGGGTTTGGTATAGGTAGCATTACACTAAATACTGGGAGGTACCGGGTTTTATCACTTTGGGACAGAGCTTTTAGTTGCGTTCTAAATACCAGACTTGCTTCCATTGGATATATATCCCATGTTTTATTTCAATGTGAGAAAATGATAGGTATAAGGGACTAAAATGATGCATGTTTTATAAATATATCTGCAAGCTCAAAGAAATTTTTTGCTGATTTTATATGGTCACCCCTCCTTTAAAAATGTTGGTTTTATTTACTCCGTTCTAGCAGGTCAACAAACATGGTTGATTGTAACTTGAAAATGAGCCGGACAGCATGTGGATTTTTTCTCATTAACTTGTTGGGCTAGGATGGCTCTATAAACAAGTAAGGTTTGAAAAGTTTTGTATGTGTAGTTTTTGTGGGAGCAGGTAAAAGGTTACTATTGTCGCCTATGGAAAACATTTAGTGGAAAGCTACCTACAAACATACAGAACCCTGATTATGGCCATGATGGCCACAGCCTACAGTCTAGCATTTCAAGTCTCAGGCCAAGCAAAGGGAGCCTTCAGGTCTACATATACCCGGTAAGTGGACACCCATTAGAAAGAACACTGTTTCATTCTGTCTTCAAGAGAAGATAAAAATGCAGGTCTAAACAGTAAGAACTCTGACAAGCCTGCATTGATGCAGGCTGGTGAGAGTTTTTACTGTTTAACCATTTAAGGTTAATGCCATTTCTGTACATGCCAGCATGATTATCCATCTAGCACCAATATATGGGCCCCGTCAAGCGATTTTGGTACTTCTCGCCTGTGCGAGCAGCGAAGGTTCAGGCGAGCCTGCGCATCCGCGCAGTCTCGCCAGAACCTTCGCTGCTCGCTCATACAAGCAGTGAATCAAGAGAAGCCTTCAGAGAGAAAGCCATATCCCTTGCCCCTCTAAATGGCTGGGCATGCGCAGTTAAAATTTGTCATGACGGAATGCTCGAAGACACAAATTCGCTTGGCGGGGCTCATATATTCTTCTGTATCAGCTGATATGAAATATGAATATATTGATTTCTTCCATAACAGACTTAATGGGGCATTGCGAAATGAACAAGGCGAAGGAGGAAAATATCACATCTATATGGACAGAGCTCAAGTTCATGACAGAGGCCTCCTAAGTGTAGTGGTTATGCTACTCGCCTTCTACACCTGGGGTCCCAGGATCGATCCCGGTCTTCTCCGAATTTTCGGATGAGTCTTTAAACCCAGGTCCTGTCTCAGCATGACCTTAGCTGTTGGTGAGACATAAAACTAAAACGCACACTCAAGTTCATGACGTTTAACTACACCACAACATCATTACAACACTTCATTATAACACGGTTGTGGATATATTTGTCTGATTTGAGGTTTAACCTCTCCATCAACAATGTATAGGTCATTTTGGAGACGTTGCTTCCAATTTTGTGGGACTTTTACCCAACGTTGAGATGAAATGACATCTCAAGCCCTGCCGCCCAATGAAACCAATAGGGTTTATAAGCATGGACGGTCTGACTCACACCGCTTTGCCCGGGCAGGCTTAGATCCTCTAAGCGGTTTACCAGTACTCGTGTGCGGGTGGTTTCCAGCTCTGCGTGGAAGCATCATGCAGCCCATCTATTTCTTCAAGCCCCGATGGGCGGGGGTTGCGGATATAACATCGTTTCAAGAAACACTTAGGCTAAATGGACAGAGCTCAAGTCATGGCATTTAATTACACCACACTTCATTATAACACTGTTATAACACAACTGCTGATATAACAACGTTTCAAGATGGATCCAAAAATGTTAATATTATATAGAAAAATGACCATTAATCCATTTGGTACCAGACACCCAAAAATGGGTACCCTGGCAAACAGTGCAGGCCCAGAATGTGTGATCAGGGCCTCCACTGTTTGCTAAAAGTTCAGTCATTTTCCAAATAAATTTTTTAAGAAAACCCCTAAATTTTGAAATGGACTCCTGCTAATATAAGGAGGAAGATTCCATTTGGTAAAAAAAGGGTTAATGGTCATTATTTTATATAATCTAGAAGCCTCCGTGGTGTAGTGGTTACCCTACTCGCCTTGTAAACCTGGGGTTGCAGGATTGATCCTGGGCTTCTCCAGACTTTAGGATGAGTCTTTAAACCGAGGTCCCATCTCCTTATGACCTTAGCTGTTGGTGAGACGTAAAACTCAAACACACACTCAAGTTCATGACTTTTAACTACACCATAAATTTATTATAACACTGTTCATTATAACACGGTTGCGGATATAACATCGTTTCAAGATGGATCCCCAAAAGGTTTTTTGTTTGATTTGAGGTTTAACATCCCAGTCAACAATGTATAGGTCATTTTGGAGACCTTGCTTCCAATTTTGTGGGACTTTTACCCGACATTGAAATAAAATGACATCTCAAGCGATGTCGCCCAATGAAACCAATAGGGTTTATAAGCATGGACGGTCTGACTCGCACTGCTCTGCCTGGGCAGGCTTAGATCCTCTAAGTGGTTTACCAGTACTCCTGTGCGGTCTGATTTCAGCTCTGCGTGGAAGCATCATGTAGCCCATGTATTTCTTCAAGCCCCGATGGGCGGGGGGGGGGGGTGCTTAGGCAAAGGAGAAAAATATCACATCTAAAAGGATAGAGCTCAAGTTCATGATAGAAGCCTACTTGGTGTACTGGTTATGCTTCTCGCCTTCTAAACCATGAGCCGCAGGATTGATCCCGGGCTTCTCCAGACCTTCGGATGAGTCTTTAAACCGAGGTCCTGTCTCAGCATGACCTTAGCTGTTGGTGAGACGTCGAACTCAAAAACACTAAAATTCATGACTTTTAACTACACCACAACTTCATAATAACACTGTTCGTTATAACACGGTTGCGGATATAACATCGTTTCAAGATGGATCCCAAAAATGTTTAGATTATATAGAGAAATGACCATTGATGGTCATTATTCTATATAATCCACAAGCCTCCGTGGTGCCGTGATTACGCTACTCGCCTTGTAAACCAGGGGTCGCAGGATCAATCCCGGGCTTCTCCAGACTTTCGGAAGAGTCTTCAAACCGAGGTTTCGTCTCAGTATGACTTTAGCTGTTGGTGAGACATAAAACTCAAACACACACTCAAGTTCGTGATGTTTAACTATACCACAACTTCATTATAACACAGTTCATTATAACATGGTTGCGGATATAACATCGTTTCAAGATGGATCCCAAAAATGTTTAGATTATATAGAGAAATGACCATTAATGGTCAACCACAACTTCATTATAACACTGTTCATTATAACACGGTTGCGGATATAACATCGTTTCAAGATGGATCCCAAAAATGTTTAGATTATGTAGAAAAATGACCATAAATGGTCATTATTCTGTATAGTCTATACATTTTTGTTGGATATAGCACGGTTGTTTAACAAACATGGTTTCTGCTTTGGACCCCAACAAAAGTGTTATAAAGAGGTTGTGTTGTACTTCAAATGCACCAGCAGCGGTATTAACCTATTTTGCACCGGAAACCCCAAAAACTTGTCGTTGGCAAACAGTGCAGGCTCAGATCAGACGCCGCAGAACGCGGCGTCTGATCAGCGCCAACACTGTTCGCAAAAAGTTCAGCCATTTTCCATATGAATTATGAAGAAAACACAGCCTGACACCCCTAAATTTTGAAATGTCTTTCTGCTATAAAAATATATATGAGGAAGATTCCATGTGGTACAAAATGGTTTCCCAAAGTCATTACGATAACACACCCGTGCGACATAATGCATTTTTTCACATCTCCACAATGGCCATTTTTCTGATGAAAATCCGTGGTATTTTTCTTATAGATACTGCAAACATAGGTTGTGGATGCTCGTTAGAACCCGCGGCTCTAAAGAGTACATACAACCTATGTCTTGGAGCAAAAATAAGAAAAATAATGTATACCCCCGTAAAGCCCAGTTTTCTCTATATGAAGTGGGGTATAAGGGGGTATTCATGGACTTGTTCACGTGATGTACATGTACTAAATGATCAAAGATTTTCCCTGCTATTGTCCACCTGATTACATGTATCTCTCACATGTACAAATCCATGTTAACCCTTAACCTACTGATTCCCGAATATTTAAATATGCCACACCCACTACTGATTATCAACCAATCAGATTACTTGATGCAAATTATTGCAACAAATTAATAAGCTGAATAGCAAACAATGAAGATCCCGATCAGATGGCTTCTTCAGAAGCCCTTCTTCATAAGCCATCTGATTGAAGAAGCCATCTGATTTGTATCTACAATGTTTGAAAGATAAGAATATCCGGCCTCAGCAGGACAAGGGTTAACAATTATTTATCAGATGACGTCACGTCTGAGCATGTAATAACGACATCTGACAGATGATTGCCAAGTAATATCAAGCCCAACTAGGGCTGGCTAATCGGAGCCGAAAATATAATCGATTATCATTCCTGCCATTGTGATCGATAGCCGATTAGTTATCACTTAAGATTTTTTTTCATAATTTTACCCGTTTGGCTTTCTGCCTGAGCATGACTCTTACCATATGTTGTACTTTACCATAAATATATTTGAACAGACAGACCTGAGCAAACAGTGTAGACCCAGATGAGATGCCGCAGGATGCGGCGTCTCATCAGGATCTGTCCTGTTTGCCACTCATCCAGCTATTTTAAGCACAACTTTTGGTAGGAAATAGTACTTATCATATAATCGATTACAAGCAAATCAATAATGATAAACATTTGTGAGGAATATATCGAGCAGTTAATCCATTTTTCGATTAATCGCGTCAGCTTTAAGCCCAAATCTCCATGAATACTTTGAAAATGTCATTTACCAGTCATTATGAAAAGCCCCTGTGGTGTTTGTTTGTTTTGTTTGATTTGAGGTTTAACATCCCCTTCAAATTTGTAAAGGTCATTTTGGAGATGTTGCTTCCAATTTTGTGGGACTTTTACCCGACAATGAGATGAAATGACATCTCAAGCCCTGCCGCTCAATGAAATCAATAGGGTTTTCGAAGCATGGAAGGTCTAACTCGCACTGCTTTGCCTGGGCAGGTTTAGATCCTCTAAGCGGTTTACCAGTACTTGTGTGCAGGTCAGTTTCAGCTCTGCGTGGA
Source organism: Lucinisca nassula (assembly GCA_963580285.1). Taxonomy (NCBI): domain Eukaryota; kingdom Metazoa; phylum Mollusca; class Bivalvia; order Lucinida; family Lucinidae; genus Lucinisca; species Lucinisca nassula. The sequence continues at coordinate 31,908,425 of OY757027.1, read as the reverse complement.
AGCATCATGCAGCCCATCTATTTCTTCAAGCCCCGATGGGCGGCAACCCAACCCCCATGGTGTAGTGAATAAGGTACTCACCTCATAAACCATTGGTCATGGTTTCTATCCCGGGCTTCTTCAGACTTTCAGTTGAGTCTTTAAACGGAGGTCTTGTCTCCATATGACCTTAGTTGTCGGTGGGACGTAAAGCTCTAACACACTCACTCACTACTAGTCATTATTAGTAATGGACCAGTGGTCAAATACTGACATGGTCAGACTCGGTCAAGTAAGAAATTTCAATTTACTTGCCCTAGGGCAAACCAGTAAATGATTAACCAAATGAAAATAAGCCAGTTCTGTAAACTGAAGAGTGATTAACCCATTCAGTACGAGAAACCCCAAAACGGGTACACTGGCAAACAGTGCAGGCCCAGATCAGACGCCGCAGAACGCGGCGTCTGATCAGGGCCTACACTGTTTGTTAAAAGTTCAGCCATTTTCCTAATCAATTTTGAAGAAAACACAACCTGACACCCCTAAATTTTGAAATGGACTCATGCTATATATAAGGAGGAAGATTCCATTTGGTACAAAAAGGGTGAATACAATAGAAATCCTAAACATTCGGACACCTTTAGGTTTTCTTGTAATTCTCAAAAATTACAAATTTGATTCACGTCCCAGCAAGGAGTCCAAAAGGTGCAGACGGAATGGTGAACAGTGTATACCATGAACAATTTGCTCTTTCAGAAGCAACTGAAAGAGCCGTCTGATCTGGGTCTGCCCAGTTTGTCTCGGCCTATGATGCTATCTGTCATCCATTGAATGCTATTAGACACTTCCATTGCTATATGTTGGACAAGTCCATTTGTCATACAAGGAGTGGTTTTTGTTCGATTTGAGGTTTAACGTCCCCATCAACACTGTAAAGGTCATTTTGGACTTTTACCTGACATTGAGATGAAATGACATCTCAAGCCCTGCTGCCCAATGAAACCAATAGGGTTTATAAGCATGGACGGTCCGAAGCGCACCGCTTTGCCTCGGCAGGTTTAGATCCTCTAAACAGTTTACCAGTACTCATGTGCGGGTCGGTTTCAGCTCTGCGTGGAAGCATCATGCAGCCCATCTATTTCTTCAAGACCCCATGGGTGGGGCTGTACAAGGAGTGGAAGGCCTTATTTTTTGTTTTTATGTTGTAGGTGACAAACCAGTAAAGAATGATGCAGGGTAGATGTCAGTGAGCGAAGACTCAAAGCAGTAGGCCTGGTTAGAACAAAATGCAAAATATCCCAGCTGGGATAGCTTGCCCACCCTCCCACTTACCCTTCCAGCATTTAGAAAACCCAAACAAGTACAGTTATACCATATATCGGATCAAGCTATCACATTTTTTCAGAGAATAAAAAACAAACTACAGTCGAACTTCAATGGCTCGAACACCTTTGGGACCTCTAAAATCAGTTCGAGACAGGGGTAGTTCGAGCCACTGAGGGTTACTGTCAGGAGGCATAAGGAGATACTTACACACATCTTTTCGGTGTCCTATAATGAAAATGCATGCTGTGTGTACTCATTAGAATCGCCTCATCGAGGCGATTCTAATGAGTACACACAGCATACATTTGTAAGATAAAAGACTAAAATCTCCTTAATTATCCCCCACTATTTCTTATGTAGTGGATTTTGCTAGGGGCTCAAGAATGGGTTCGACACATCCATGGTGAACGAGCCATCGGTGTTCGAGCCATCGAAGTTCTACTGTATATAATCTCTATTGTCAGATGAAATTGTCAATGTCCCCGGGGCTGCCTGGGCCTCCACAAAAGCAGGCGTGTCAAAAAATTCTACATACCTGTTTGGTTTTGTTGTCATTACAACTCAGACGAGTATAATCATTCTTGTTAAAGTCCATCTTTCACCACTAAGTGGTGTGATGCTGGGAACTACCCCATTTGGGGAACCTGTCAAAAGAGACAGAAATTAACCCTTGTTCTGATGAATATTCAATTATGCCACACCCACTACTGATTATCAACCAATCAGAATACTTGATGCAAATTATTGCAACAAATTCGCAATCTGGATGACAAACAATGTAGATCCTGATCAGATGGCTTCTTCAGAAGCCATCTGATCTGGATCTACATTGTTTGAAAGGTAAGGCATATCCTGGCTCAGCAGGAGAAGGGTTAAGAAATTGATTCAAAGGGTCTCTCAACACTGTGGTTTATGCCTCATGAGATGCCAATTTCTGCACCATTTTTTTCTCTGGGTACTCCAATTTTCGCCCACCTCTGATTAACTATTGACTCGAAATAAGTGAAATACATGTAATCATGAGAGAGCCATAAAAAAATGAAACCTATAAAACAAACAAAATAAAAGAACAAGATGGCTCACTGATTTAAATGGTAATACATGTATAAGGTTTGTTTGAGGTTTAACATCCCTGTCAACACTGTAAAGGTTATTTTGGAGACGATGCTTCCAATTTTGTGGGACTTTTACCCGACATTGAGATGAAATGACATCTCAAGCCCTGTCGCCCAATGAAACCAATAGGGTTTATTATAAGCATGGACGGTCTGACTCGCACCACTTTGCCTGGGCAGGCTTAGATCCTCTAAGCCTTTTACCAGTACTTGTGTGCGGGTCGGTTTCAGCTCTGCGTGGAAGCATCATGCAGCCCATCTATTTCTTCAAGCCCCGATGGGCTTTGTTTGTTACATAAACTTATCTAAACCTATTTACCACTCAAAAGCATTTTTTTGTACATAAATAGTTCATTTCAATACTGCCGCAATAAAAATTTTGGTATGTAGTGGAAGTAGACAATTGAATTTATTACAGCCAATATATATCCAGCATTAAGGCTGACGCAATTAATCGCATAATCGATTAATCGATCGATAAATTCCACAAAAATGATTATCATTTCTGAATTGCTTTTAATCGATTACTTGATAGGTACAATTTACTAGCCATAGTTATGCCTAAAATAGCTGGATGAATGCCAAACAGTGCAGACCGTGATGAGACACCGCATAATAGCCGCATAAGTCTCATTAGGGTCTACACTGTTTGCTCAGGCCTGTCTGTTCAAAGACGCATGATGTAAAGTGCAACATATGGTAAGAGTCATGCTCAGACAGAAAGCCAGACAGACAAAATAATGACAAAAACCTTAGCGATAACTAATCGATTATCGATCTCAATGACAGGACTGATAATCGATTATCTTTTCAGCTCCGATTAGCCAGCCCTATCCAGCATGCATGTATAGAATAGAATAGAACACTGTCTACTGCACAAATTTGCCCACAGATTCAGTTATAGTACAGTAAAACTTCGATGGCTCGAACACTGATGGCTCGTGTACCATGGATGAGTCGAACACATTCTTGGGCCCCTAGCGAAATCCTCTACATAAGAAATAGTGCAGGATAATTAAAGAGATTTTAGTCTTTTATCTTGTAAATGTATGTTGTTTGTACTCATTAGAATCGCCTCGATGAGGCGATTCTAATGAGTACACACAGCATACATACTCTTTATAGAACACCGCAAAGATGTCTAAAAGTATCTCGGTATGCTTCCTGTCAGTAACCTCAGTGGCTCGAACAAATTTTCATGGTCCCAAAGGGGTTCGAGCCATTGAAGTTTGACTGTATATGATAATAGACTACCCACTACCAACACACTATTTGTTTGTTTGTATTGGAGTTTAACAGCCCAGTCAACACTATTTAGGTCATTTCATCCCTGGGAAGGCTTATACGTAAGCGGTCAACCAGTACAGTGCACATACTTTTGGCAGAAACTGACAACAGGTACTGCCCTTCTCTGATTTGCTGAAGGGAGAGAATGACCATAGAAAAGATTTCCTGATCACTGCCCTTCTTGAATTAGTGGAAGGGAGAGAATGACCGTAGAATTCCTGATCAATCTCCACAGAAGAATGTTGCCAACCCAGGGTTCGACATTAACCCAGGACCGATGGACAATGTCTAGTGAAAAGCTGGTCAGGTCTGGTAGGGTCTGTGGCTGGCTGGTCCGAATGGTCCAGTTGAAAATCTGCTACAACATTTATCATAATCCATGTTTTTGACTATTTTCAATTTGTTGCAGTCGTTTACTATCTATGTAAATAAATAATAATAGAAAAAAATCTGATGACTGTTGAACTAATGTATCCTTTAGTATGGTATGATTTATATAATTTCTTTGGTCCAGTTGAACTTAGATCAGGTCCATTACATCCCAAGAGTTAAGCCCCTGTCACACTATGCCGCGTTTTCACTGCGATGGGACGGCGTTGTTTAATTTTTCAGAGCGCCGCGAGATCGCAAGAAATATGGGATATTTTTGCGAACATGGACCTGTCATGGCGTCCCTACAGCGACCAAGACGTTGCTACGGAGCTTACATGGCGATCTATCGCGATCCTGCGGCGTTCTTGATGGCGATTGTATGCGCTCTCACGGCGCTTCCTCTGCGCTTTTACGGCACTCACAATGCGTGCACTGCGCTTTTACGGCGCTCTCAATGCGTGCACTGCGCTTTTACGGCGCTCACATGTTGAAGACGTTCTCAAAGTGTAAACAGACATCTTCATCAGTCGAACAGTTTTTTTTTATTTGAGTTTTAATGTCCCATCAACACATTATAGGTCATTTTGGAGACGTTGCTTCTAATTTTGTGCGACTTTTACCCGACATTGAGATGAAATGGCATCTCAATTTCTGTCATCCAATGAAACTAATAGGGCTAATAAGCACGGATGGTCCGACTCGCGCCCCTTTGCCTGGGCAAGCTTAGATCCCCTAAGCGGTTTACCAGTACTCCTGTGCCGTCGGAAGTCCACCGCAATCACCGCAAGCAGGAGCAAGTCCACCGCCATTACCTTACCCGGAATGAGTCACCTCAGAAGTAGGTTTTTCGGGACAGTACACAATCAAACTCTACTCTAGCCACTGTTTATACAAGCGGGCGGCCCCTCCCATCGGGACTGGAAGAAATAGATGGGCTGCATGATGCTTCCACGCAGACCTGAAACCGACCTCACACCAGTACTGGTAAACCGCTTAGAGGATCTAAGCCTGCCCAGGCAAAGCGGTGCGAGATACGTGTAAAATCTATTGGTGTAAACATGCTTATACGTGTAAACTCTATTGGTTTTATTGGGCGACAGGGCTTGAGATGTCATTTCATCTCAAAGTCGGGTAAAAGTCCCACAAAATTGGAACCAACGTCTCCAAAATGACTGGGACGTTAAATATCAAATCAATCAATCAGTTAATCAATTATACAAGCGGAGCTTATATGGCGTTGTAGGAGACCTCTGTGCGCCCCTGCCGAGCTCCTGTAGCGTTGTAGGCGACCTTACTGCGCTGCTATGGCAACCTTACGGCGACCTCACTGCGCTCTGATCAGAACGCCAAGCAACGGCGTTTGTTTTGAGCATGCTCAAAATGCGCGCCGTCGCCTGGCGTTCTATGCGATCCCAACGCGTCTACTGGTGACGCCACTGCGTTGCTACGGCGATGCTTGCGATCGTACTGCGCGCACCTCGGCGTTCTGCATTTTTCTTGGACGCCGTGAGAACGCAGCCCTGGTGTGACAGGGGTTTTACAGGACCACCTTGTCCAGTTATTTGAAAAGTTAATGTTGAACCCTGCAACCCCTGCAGGTATCGAATCTGCATCCTCCTGATCTTCAGATGCGCATCCGACTGAGCTACCGAGGCTGGTCCCAAACACCACTCTACAAACTCTGGCAAAGACCAACAGAATGCAGAATTTTGTAACGGTTATGGATTAATACCACTTCTACAGCCTTACTGTAGGAGCTGGCTCTTTTAGCGACGCGGGTAGAGTGGTTGGCTTATTCACGAAGTTAAGCAACGGATATCACGGTTAGTACCTGGATGGGTGACCGTGTAGCTTAACTTCGTGGACGATCCGATACACGCTACATTGGTGGCAGCGGTGGGATGAAAACAGTGCCACTGGTTTGTTGCTTAGACTCCGCCCTCGGGATTAGCCTTGTGAGGCATGTGTGACTTCCGGACAAAGTCAAGAGATGAGGGGGAGAAATGTAACGGTTATGGATAAATACATGTACCACTTCTACAGCCTTGCTGTAGGAGCCGGCTCTTTTAGCGACGCAGGTAGAGTGGTTGGCTTATTCACGAAGTTAAGCAAGGGAGATTGTGGTTAGTACCTGGATGGGTGACCGCGTTGCTTGACTTCGTGGACGACCCGGTACACGCTACAATTTTATAGGTATTTGACTGATGCACAGAGTACGTGATACTTTTGACCCAACATGACCCATATTCGAACTTGACCCAAGATATTGTCAAGATGATCACAGGGGTGAGAACAGTCCAAAAATCTCAATCCTGAAAATCTGCTATTTGAATCCTGAATTGACCCTAATGTTATCTTGAAATCAAAAATAAATGGGCTTACCCTTCCAATATCAATGTAGATTAGTTGCTTCATGCTTAGTTGTAGCTAAACATTCAATTAAGACATGTTAAAACTTCAAATGGACACTAGTAAATGACAATTTATATGCATCATGCCAAAGCTCTCAATCCTGAAATCAGGATTAATCCTGAACTTTCTCACCCCTGTGATCATTCTGAGCAAGTCTGATGATGATTGGACCAAATTGTGGCCTCTAGAGTGTTCACAAGGTTTTTCTATGATTTAACCTGCTGACCTACTTTTTGACCTGACATTATGCATATTCGATCTTGACAGAGATGTTGTTAAGTTGATCATTCTGAGCAAGTCTGATGATTGGACAAAAAATGTGGCCATTAGAGTGTTCAGAGGGTTTTATGATCTGACCTACTGACCTACATTTTGATCCAACATGAGCCATATATGAACTAGATCCAAATTATGTCAAGATAATCATTCTGAGCAAGACTGATGATGATTGGAGAAAAGCTGTGGCTTCTAGAGTGTTCACAAGAAAAGTTTACGCTCGGAAGACACAAGACGGACGACAACATCGGACATAGCACTATCACAAAAGCTCATCAAGATCTTCGGTCAGGTGAGCTAAAAAATTTGGAGATGAAATAAATATAAAGGGAAGATAACTGGTTAAAAAATTGTCTTGTCTTCATTTTCAATAAGGAACAGGCTCAACTCTTAACCAAAGAATTTGCTCCTGAGGAGAGACACAAATTGAATGTTTATCGTCATGAATATCAGATGTAAAAAAAAGATGGTCTATGACTTTAACCCTTATCTTGCTGAATATTCATTTAAGCCACACCCATTTCTGTCTATCAACCAATCAAATTACTTGATGTAATTTATTGCTAGAAATTCATAAACTGAATGCCAAACAGTGTAGATCCTGATCAGATGGCTTCTTCAGAAGCCATCTGATCTGGATCTACACTGTTTGCAAAGATAGGGGTTGTTGTGAACAGCAAGATAAGAGTTAAAATCAGGTGAACTGCTGCAAGTCCATATGCAGGGGTCATCCTAGGCCCAGGAAACAGGGAGAAGTGACTTCTCCCTCCCCTCCAGCCCTGACAGGGCGAAATGAGGGACAAGAGGGAGAAGCAGGGCTTGAGAAAAACAGCTAAATTAGGGAAATTGTGAAGCCGAATTTTCAGTTATTTCCGTAAATTATGCTTTTATTGTAACTTAGAAATACAGTGTGTGGGTTTGATATTGTTACGAATTGTACACCACAACCTCTTTATAACACTATTGTTGGGATCCATAGCAGAAACCGTGTTAGTTAAACAACCGTGTTATATCCAAACAAAAATGTATAGATTATATAGAAAAATGACCTTTTATGGTCATTTTTCTATATAATCTATACATTTTTGGGATCCATCTTGAAACCGTGTTATATCAATAACTGTGTTATAATGAACCGTGTTATAACGAGGTTGTGGTGTACCGATATTGCTGTTGCACTTGCTGAATGATTATGCACATCGGTATCTTGATTATAGCAGCAATAATTGCTCACATGGTTCAGACATGAGAGACTTCATCTACAGTCAACCCTCTTTATACCGACATTCGTTATAACGGCAAAACTCGTTATAACGACAATTTCAATGGAATTCATTCTTAGCTCAAGGCTTAGTCTCGATTCCGAGCGACGTGGGCTTCCCTCGGGTTCGAAATGCCCAAACCAAATCCATAGTCATGAAAGATTCTTGTAATTTAATACTCCAAGAAACAAATGTTAAAGATATTTGTTAGAATCGCCTCACCGAGGCGATTCTAACAAATATCTATAACATTTGTTTCTTGGAGTAATGACGTGGAAAAGACATTTTATAACCTATCATACTCCTAACGTGGATTCTTTATAACGACAAATTCATTATAACGACACAATAATAGGGAACAAATACTGCCGTTATAACGCGAGTCCTCTGTACTTTCATTTTCTCGATGTCCCGCTCACTAAGTCGCTCAAGAGCGGTAAAGGGAAACAACAGAGATAATCTCAGCTCGTATTAATGAGTCTCATTGTGCAGTCGGGTGGGAGTTTCGGTCTGTGCGACCGTGATATGCCGGCAAGTTGCTGCAGGTGCAATGGGGCTGTTCTTTTTTGTTTTGTTTTTTTGTTCTTTTCATCTATCATATCCTATATTCCCTTTTTTCTATATTCTTTTGTTTTACAAATGATTTTCTGTCTGTTTGATCATTTTGAGTCAGCGCCTGATCGGGACTTGACATCACGGTTTTTATTTGTTTAATCAGGGTGACATAGGTAATCCTGTTCAAGTCGCATCTCTATATTTCTATCTTATATTGATATGTAAAATGAGACACACGTTTTTCATGTGTTAATCATATTGCCAAATAGCTTGCATACCAATATCAAAAAGACTGCTCGTCTCATGCTGCGCGGACAAGTCTGATTACTCAAATTGTGACACCCGGTTCAAGTGGCCATGAAGTAAGATCAAAGATGCCGATCTGGACTAACCCGATTCACCTATTTACATAATTAACTGATCTTACAACTTGTGCCCAATGCTGCAGATGGTCAGTTTCTGACTCAAGCAAATAACACATGCAGTTGGATTATTAATTATCGGATCATCAATAGGTGTTTTTGTGATCAACTGTGCCTTTATCGATGGATATTACTTTGCATTCAATCCTGGAGACGGAGATAAAAAAAAAAGTCGTAAAAAAAAAACATGGTGAAGTCAACTTCTCTTTTCTAGTCTGGTAAGGCAAAGTTCTTGAACTTCGGGTGAAGAAGTCGCCCAAATTGACCCCTCAGCTGATCCCTGCATATGGATAGATTCTACATACATGTGATACCTCATCACGAGGGAGACATCCTCATGTTGATGCTAATTTTTGCCCAAATTATGCTACTATTTTGAAGTTTCCCTCATGTCAGAATCAGAATTGTTACTGACGAAACGTCAAATGTGTACCGAGACTTTCCCATTATGATAACACACCCGTGCGACATATTGCATATTTTCACATATCAAAACTGGCTACTTTTCTCACGAAATCCTGTTATATTTTTCTTATTTACACTGCAAAAATAGATTGTGGGTGCTCATCAGAACCACCTCATTGAGGCGATTCTAATGAGTACCTGCAAGCTGTGTCTTGGAGCAGAAATAAGAAACATAATACAATGTATATACATATACCCCAGTTTTCTCCATATAAAGTGGGTTTTTTTGTGTGTGTGGGGGGGGGGGGGGGGGGGCAGTTCATTTCACGGACATGTTCATGTAATGCTATATATTCTTTACATGGTGCCCTTTACATCTCCCTCATCACAATGGCAAATCTCCTTCATACAGTTAAAAAAATTATCACATATGATTCAAGTTCTGGGTGCCAAGGCTTGGGCTAGGTCACAATTTTTTTTTAGAAGCCCAACTTCTACCAAGTCTTGGGTATTACATCATAACGGCGACAGGGCTTGAGATGTCATTACATCTCAATGTCAGGTAAAAGTCCCACAAAATTGGAAGCAACGTCTCCAAAATCAGGTAGAAAAAAACGTTTTATTTAAAGACTGTCTTTAAATTTAAAGACTGTCTTTAAATTTTAAGACTTTTTAGTCTGTAAATTTAAAGACTATCACTGAGTAACACAAAGGAAAATCATGAAAATGATGTAACACGAAAAAATCGCATTCTCATACGCAGTCTCAGTCTTCATCTCATTAATAAAATGTGCGTTGCTATAGACTGCATGTATTTTATTGTCTTTTAATATCATTTTAGTGATAGAAATAATTAAGGAATAAAACAACACAGTTCCTTCCCTTAGACTACAAATGCCGTGAAAGTTTGCAGTAAGGGAGGAAATATCTGTCAAAGGTCGAACTTAAGAGGAGTTTCGTACTGACGTCATTTCGTTTTTGGACATTTTAATATTATAGTCCGTCTGAAACTTTCATCCCTTTTAGTTGTCAGAAAAACTGTCTGTCGAAGCGAGTGGTCGGTCTATTGACAAAATGATCAAAACGTTATACACATTCATTCCTGAGTTCATTTTACCAATGAATCTTATAACAAAACCTGTTTTTTTTTGTTTTTTTTTCTGAAAACTCTTCAATTATGGTGGAAGGAATTTATTTAAATACAGACAACTATATAATTTGCAGTTGCAGATAATTAAATATTCCATAGATAACGGCCATATTACTATAAACAGCAAAATGCGATTTTCCGTTTTACACCATTTTCATTATTTTATTTGTGTCAGTCTTTAAATTTACAGACTAAAAAGTCTTTAAATTTAAAGACAGTCTTTAAATTTAAAGACAGTCTTTAAATTTAAAGGCAGTCTTTAAATAAAACGTTTTCTTCTACCTGAAAATGACCTTTACAGTGTTGACGGGGACGTTAAAACTTAAACCTCAAATCAAACAAACAATTACATAATATAAACTTCCAAAATTAAAACATCATGTACAAATCAGCAACATGTCCCTCTTTATTCACCTTATTTGCATTATCTGCCGGTTCCTAGTCTGAAGGTTATCAGTGTTGGAAAAACAGGTAATCAGACCCCCCTGACCTTGAAAGGTCAGGGGGGTCTGGTTACCTGTTTTTCCAATATTGACAATGTGCCACTTGGGAGCCAGCAAATAATGCAAATATGGTGAATAGAAATGGGAATAATAATATGTTGTGTTATCGTATGCTGTTGCTCCTAATTGGTCTTTACTCAACAATTAGTGTAAATTGTGTTAATTGAGCACCTGTGATATTTAGGTGAATACTATAAGTGACCAACAATAGTACTTACATCACAAGAAATGATCACACTAAGACATTTTAAGTGGTTTTGGGAAACTTTCTAAATAAACACATGTTGCTTGTTGAATTCCAATACACATTCGCCATTATTGATCTATAATTAGCATAATAAACCCGCTTCAGCAACATTATGCACCAATCAATAATGGAAATAAGTTGGTACTCGGCCTCGTACATAAATACTGTAAACGGAGACCAACTAAAACCAATAAATGGTTCGTGCATGATTAGGCTAAGAGATTTATACTATCAGTGAACTATATAATTCGTGAACGCTAGTGCAAAAATGGTCACACATTTTGTGTCTCCAAGCGAAATAATTTGATAATTACTGAGCTTAAAGCTTAGTAAGTAAACAAGCACTTGATCGTTCGAGTTCTAATATCCTGCTGTTCACAATAAGCCCTACCTTTGCCAGCAATGTGGATCCAGAAACACTGTAGAAGCCATCTGATCAGGATTTACACTATTTGTCATGCAGTTTCAAAACTGAACAAAACCAGTATATCAAGTAATTTGATTGATGGATAGTCAGGAATTTATGTAGAGGGATAAGGGTTATCATGTTCATACAATTATGAACTCATAGGGAAAATAGAGTTTACAAGGGTATGTTATATTCTTTGTCTTTGTTAAAAAAATAGATTATCGGTACTCATCATGTTCCTGGTGTATGACTGTCATTTGACCTGTCACCAGTAACAATTCTGATTCTGATAGAACCACTTCAAAAAGGTGGTTCTAAAGAGCGCCCACAACCTATATTTTGTATATGTATACATGAATGATAACACAAATTTTCTTCAGAAAACTAACCCTTTTGGAGACATGAAAGAAATCTGTATGACAAAGATAAAGAAGATGTGAACGTCAGCCAAGGGAGTGCCTAGTACCATTTTTCACACCTTTGGTATGGCACGGCCGGGGATCGAACCCGCAACCTCCCGACCACAAAGCGGACACTCTACCACTGAGCTATCGGGGCCGGTAAATGTGTTATTGTTATGAAATAATATAAATCCTTGTAAACTCTACAAAAAGTGGGGTTTCCCAGAGTCATTAATTGGGACTGTTTATATTACAATAGCACATTTTTGTGACATTACGTATACAATACATTGCAAACTTTACTGCCGAAAAAATAAAAATTTAAAGAAGAGATAAAAAGTGATATTTTTCTTATTTCTGCTCAAAATATAGATTGTGGGTACTCATTAGAAACGCCTCGATGAGGCGGTTCTAAGGTGTACCCACAATCTATATATTGGAGCAGAAATAAGAAAAATAAGGTTTACCCCTGTAAACCCCAGTTTTTCTTTCTTTCTTTCTACGGTCACATTTGACCATTACCGCAGGTGTACATTACATACACTCCAGGTTTTGCAGGATGAAAGCCTACACAGTAACCATGTAATTACGGTAGGGATCTTTAACCTGCACAGGAGATGGTTTTGCCTGCACAGGGGGGGGGGGGGGGGGGGCTCCAGTTAACGTACCGATCCGAAGGACGGTGCACTTTATGACATTCATCCCTGCAAATGATGCCAATGGAGCATGTTCTGACACCGAGATTTTATCGCCGCTACCGGGGATCGAAACCGGGACCTCTAGCATCAGAGGCAAGTGCACTAACCACTGAGCTATCGCGCTCCACCAGTTTTACTATATAAAAGTACATGGGGTTCAAGGGGGTCAAAATCATACAGGCATATATTCGTGATCCATGGTGCATTCGTTGGATCACTGAAAGGGTTAATTCTAACGAGCATGCACTCACAAGCTGTCTTGGATCAGAATTAAGAACAATAATGTATACCCCTGTAAACTCCAATCTTGTCAGGGGATGGCCATTACATAGATTTGTTAACATTATGAGGTGATGCCTAGCCTGTAATGATTGATTGTAATAGATACAGAAAGTTACACTGTGTTAGGGTAGATGATTCACTGAAAATTTAAATTTAACTTTGATTCTAACATGGCTCCGGCCTAAAGACTTCTGTGGTGTATTCCTTGCTTCCAAAGGATAACCTTTTCTAGAACATATTTAATTTTTAAGTAAGTCACGACGGTTGGTGTCTGATGCTGTTTCTCTGGTTGGGCCCACCAGAGTCCAACTGTTGTGACATTTCAGGTTTTCGTGCTGATTAGTCTTCAGTGTTGTTTCATCTCTGTATTCATTTGATGTTCTCGGAAATGTTGCACTGATGAGTTAGAAACCCTTCCCAGCAGGCACATGACGTAATTGTGACGTCATATCAACGTCGGTACAACGTCATGACCTTTATGCAACGTCATATCAACGTCGGTGCAACGTCATGACGTTGCACCGACGTTGATTTGACGTTGCCATACCGACGTGTGCCTGCTGGGTTTATTCGGACAGAACAAATTGGTTATCTAAACCTTGACTGAGAACCTAGGGCGAGGTTTGCAGCCTGAAAAAACTATTTAAGCCCCAACATCATCCCACCCCACCCCACCATCCTCCAGTACATGTAAAAGTTTTTACTGGCCATTTGAGAGCGGTTTATTTCTGTCACTCTTTGTCTTTGTGTCTATGTACTGCTACTATCTTTTTAATTCCCCGCCAGTAAGCGGAGTGGGGATTATAGGAATGGCCTAAATTTGTCTGTTCATCTGTCTGTCTGTCCATCTTTCCTTCCATAACACTTTTTTGTCTGCCCCATATCTCATGAACCCTTTTATTCCCCCCACCCCCACCAAGAAGCGGAGCAGGGATTATAGGAATTGCCTTTGTCTGTCCATCTGTCTGTCTGTCCATCCGTAACACTTTCTTGTCTGTTTAATATCTCATGAACACTTTGATAGATTTTCATTAAACTTTTGGCAGTTATTCACCCCAGTGAGCTGATGTGCATTACCCGTAAAGAAACCATGCTGACTCAAGGTCACAGTTGAAGGTCACAAGGTTTAGCCTCGCATATTTGTCAATTCCATATCTCCTTTACCCCTGGAAGGTTTTCATTAAACTTTGGTCAAATGATTGCCTAAGTTAGATTATGTGCAGAACCCATAATTCAGGGGTCCATAATTCAGCCATGTCGACAAAAGGAGAAGGTCATGAGTCTGGGCCTTGAATTTATATAAACTCTATACCTTTTTTTACCCCTGGAAATATTTTCAATAATTTTGGTCAAATAGGTATTCACCTCAGTGTGCTGATGTGCAGAACCCTTAACGACATCATGCAGACTCAACATTACGAAACCACGCCTATACAAATACATTGTCAATTTTACCTCCGAAAATACGAACACTTTAAGATGAAATATTGTGATATTTTCTTATTTCTGCTCAAAATATAGATTGCGGGTACTCTTTAGAACCACCTCATCGAGGTGGTTCTAACGAGTACCCACAATCTATATTTTTGAGCAGAAATAAGAAAAATAAGGTATACCCCCTGTAAACCCCAGTTTTACTACATAAAAGCGGGGTTCAAGGGGGTAAAAAATATAAAGGCGTGTTTTCGTGATGAAGTGAAGGTCACAGCTGAAAGTCACAAGTTTGAACCTTAAAGTTTTTGTCATTCCATATCTTCTTTACCCTGGAAGGATTTTATTAAACTTTGGTCAGTTGTTGGCCTAAGTGACATGATATGTAGAACACATAAGTCAATCATGCCAACTCAAGGCGAAGGTCAAAATTGAAGGTTACGAGTTTGATCCTTGATTTTTTGTGCAGCCCATAATTCCTTAACCCCTTGAGTTAAATTAAGGAGTTTCATTTGTCATCAAATATTGGTCTAAGTGAAATGATTTGCAGTCATTTATCAAACTCGAGTAAAAGGGATAAAATGCTTGGCATTGTATCCCTTTTCTTTGACACGTTTAATAAACTCAGTAATACATGAACACTTATGTCAGATCCTCTGAACCAGTCATTTATTAAACTCGTTGAGGTAAAGGGATAAATTACTTGCCCCAAAGCCTTGCTTTTTATCTTTTTCCTCATTTAAGCGTGTGTGCTCGGAGGGGGATGTGCTGTGTATGCCGGGTCTTGTCCATCATCCGTTTCGGTTTCAGAACTTTGGGATTGACACACACCGATGAAGATTAAATATCAGAAAGGCCTCTGTGTCACTAAATTTGGTATAGTTATGCCATAATTAAGATAAACTAAACCAGTCATCTATTAAAGTTGTTGAGGAAAAGGGATAAAATGCTCGGCAACTGAGCATCACATTTTATCCCTTTTCCTCGTTTAATAAAGTCAATAATACAAGAACACTCATGTAAGATCCTGGCGTAAAATAGGTCAAGGTCATCCAAGGCTCATCATTTGTTTGTTTGGTTGGTTTGAGGTTTAGCATCCCCGTCAACACTGTTTAGGTCATTTTGGAGACGTTGCTTCCAATTTTGTGGGACTCTTATCCAACACTGAGATGAAATAACATCCCAAGCCCTGTTGCCCAATGAAACCATTAGAGTTTATAAGCATGGATTGTCCGACTCGCACCCCTTCGCCTGGGCAAGCGAGGATTGTGGCCACGTAAAATCAATTTAAGTCCCCCAGTGGATTTCGTTTCCGCTGACCGTTCCAAGGCGGTTCTTCTGTCGCGGTTTATTTTTGTTATGGTTTGTCTTTGGGTGTTTGTGTGGCTTATATTATTTTATTTTGGATAGCCTATTGGCCATTTTGTGGGAAAGTAACTGTCCTTTTGGCTTTCTGCTGTTGATGTTTCCATTGGGGTCTGTTGTTTCATGTTTGTGCTTCTTTGAAGACTTTCCCTTTGGTGTCTCTGATGGTAGCTGTGGGTTAATTGTGGGTTAATTGTATCGATTCCTGATCATTGCCCCCACTTCTATTTTTATATCCCATAAGTGGTTTACCAGTACTTGTGTGCAGTCGGTTTCAGCTCTGCGCGGAAGCATCGTACAGCCCATCTATTTCTTCAAGCTCCGATGGGCAGGGGCCATCGAGGCTCATCATTTGAATAAATTATGATGGACCCCCCCCCCACCCTGGATTCGAACGCACAACTTCCTGATCATTAGTTTCAAAAGAGGATGAGAAGAAATATTGGAACGCAGTATCAAAGTATAAGATGTTTTTATTCACATAATGGCATTTAATAAATTATAAGTACATGTACATTCTAAATTATTATGTTTAACCCTTCTCTTGCTGTTCACGACAACCCCTATCTTTGGAAACAGTGTAGATCCTGATCAGATGGCTTTTGAAGAAGCCATCTGATCAGGATCTACACTGTTTGACATTCAATTTAGGAATGTGTAGAAATAAATTACATCAAGTAATCTGATTGGTTCAAAGTCAGAAATGGGTGTGGCTAATCTGAATATTCAGCAAGAGAAGGGTTAAAAGTCCAGGTAAAAAGTACTCATGTAAACACAAACTAACATACCGTAAGACTCATAAAAATTCGGACACCTTCAGGACTTGCTGTAATTCTCCTAAAATTTTAACAAGTTTGTTTCATGATGCAGCAAGGAGACCAAAAGGTGCAGATGCAGATTAAAATCCTAAAAATTTGAAAACCTTCAGGACTTGCTGTCATTCTCCTAAAATTTTAACAAATTTGTTTCATGATGCAGCAAGGAGACCAAAAGGTGCAGATGAAACGGCAAACAGTGTAGACCCTGATCAGACTGCTCCTTCAGGAGCAGTCTGATCTGGGTCTGCACTGTTTGCTCAGGCCTATCTGTCCCAATACTTAGGATAATGACAGTAGTAAAATTCAAAGATTACAGTTAAACTCCTAAAAATTCGGACACCTTGAGGACTTGCTGTAATTCTCCTAAAATATCAGCAAATTTGTTTCATGAATCATGATCCAGCAAGGAGTCCAAATAGTGCCAACAGAATAGCAAACAGTGTAGACCCTGATCAAACTCAGGAGCCATCTTATCTGGATTGGCACTGTTTTCTGTCGGCCCCCGCCCATCGGGGCTTGGAGAAATAGATGGGTTGCATGATGCTTCCACGAAGAGCTGAAACCAACTTCACACGAGTACTGGTAAAACGCTTAGAGGATTTAAGCCTGCCCAGGCAAAGCGGCGTGAGTCGGACGGTCCATGCTTATAAACCCTACTGGTTTCATTGGGTGACAGGGCTTGAGATGTCATTTCATCTCAGTGTCAGGTAAAAGTCCCACAAAATCAGAAACAACGTCTCCAAAATGACGTATTCAGTGTTGGGGACGTTAAACCTCAAATCAAACAAACAAAACTTAGGCCTGTCTTTCCCAATCCTTAGGATCATGATAACGCTAAGAAGTGGACTTTGCAAGGATATACAATTATTTTTTTCATGTTTCTGCACCAAGATATAGACTTTGGTTACTCACCAGGGGCCAGTTGTTCAAAACTAATGATGTCATTAGTTAATGTATTGTTTAAACTTTGATCATTTAATATGGCAAATATGGTAATATTTTTGCTGAAAAAAATGTTAGCAGCTTTTGCAAATGCAAAAGCTGCTCACACATTTTCAGCAAAAATACCAAAATTTTAGATACTGTACTTGCTAGAACAGTTAACAATTTGACCATTAACACGTTCGTTAAGCTAACAATGCTTTGAGCATCTGGACCCAGAGACAACTCTACTAAGTACCCACAAACTATGTTTGCAGGTTAACCCATCGAATGCGGGAAACCCCTAAAGGGGTACCCATCATGCTAACAAGTCCGTGAAATGAACACCCCCTTACACCCCACTTTATATAGAGAAAACAAGGGTTTACGGGGATCTACATTATTTTCCTTATTTCTGCTCCTAGACATAGGTTGTTGGTACTCGTTAGAACCGCCTCTATGAGGCGGTTTTAACGAGCACCCACAACCTATGCTTGCTTTATAAATAAGGAAAATATCATTGATCTTCGTCAGAAAAGTAGCCATTTTGGAGATGTGAAAAATGCACTATATCACACGGGTTTGTTATCGTAATGCTTAGCAAACAGTGCAGAGCCAGATCAGACGCCGCAGAACGCGGCATCTGATCGGGGTCTGCACTATTTGCTGACAGAATTGAATAAAAACGAAAAATTAGGCCTGACACCCCTTATATGACAAATGGACTTGTCCAATATATGGCAATGGAAGAGTCCACTAGTATACAAAGGGTTATAAACAGAAGACATATCACAAAATATAACGTACATTGGCAAGAAACTCATAAGTAAGAAGAAGCAAGAAATGTTCATAAAGGCAAACAGTGTGGTCCCTGATCAGACCGTTCCAAGAGGAGCAGTCTGATCAGGGTCCACACTGCTTGCAACAAAGTGTCCAGCAGACATCAAAGTGACTACAATTTTTTGTGACTGATATCTTAAGAGTTAAAGCAAAATGTGTCAAATTTTTGAGTTGAGAATACATGTATAAAGTAAAATTCAGCTATTAAGACCACCTAAAATTAAGACAAAATCTGTTGTTAAAATCTAATTGAGAAGGTTTCAGTAATTCTTTCTTTGAGTTATCTACATCCCGTATCTCCTAATAAGAAACCACCTTTATGGCTGTTCAAAAGTGGTCTTTAAGACCACTTTTGAACAGTCCCAAAGGTGGTCTTAATACAAGAACTCTACTGTATATTGTGTAAAGTGAACAGTCTTATAAGGCTGTGCAGATGTGTTGGCTAATCTGGGTCTTTCCTGTCTGTTTGTTTGAATTGATGTTTAACGTCCCCACCAACACCATTTAGGTCATTTTGGGGATGTTGCTTCCAATTTTGTGGAACTTTTACCCGACACTGAGATGAAATGACATTTGAAGCCCTGCTGCCCAATGAAACTTAAAACGGCTCGTATGCAATGGACAGTCTGACTCACATCACTTTGCCTGGGCAGGCTTAGTCCTTCTAAGCGGTTTACCAGTACTCATTTTTGGTCAGTTTCAACTATGCGTGGCAAAATGCAACCTCATCACGAAACATGCCTATATAATTCGGACCTCCTTGAACCCCACTTTTATATAGAAAAACTAAGGTTTACAAGAGTAAACCTTATTTATCTTATTTCTGCTCTAAAATATAGATTGTGGGTGCTCAATGAGGCGGTTCTAACATGTACCCACAATCTATATTTTAAACAGAAATAAGAATATTATCGCGATTTTTCATCTTAAGTTTTTTGTTTTTGCATGGTAAAATTTACAACGTATTTGTAAAGGCATGTTTTCGTAACGAAGTCTATTTCTCCAAGCCCCGATGGACGGGGTGTGTACATGCCTGAAGACCTCTTCTCTCTTGGCACTGCCCATACATAGTCAAAGCACTGATAGTACTGGTGGGCTGATTGTCTCTGAGTGTAGGCTGGGAAAATTGTTTGTTTGATTTGAGGTTTAACATCCCCGTCAACACTGTAAAGGTCATTTTTAAGACGTTGCTTCCAATTTTGTGGGACTTTTACCCGACATTGAGATGAAATGACATCTCAAGCCCTGTCGCCCAATGAAACCAATAGGGTTTATTAGCATAGACAGTCCGCCTCGCACCGCTGTTCCTGGACAGGCTTAGATCCTCTAAGCGGTTTACCAGTACTAGTGTGCGGGCCGGATTCAGCTCTGCGTGGAAGCATCATGCAGCCCATATATTTCTTTCAGCCCCTATGGGTGGGGGCCAAGGCTAGGAACATAAACCTGGACCCAATGTTTCCATGCTCAACTCATTTGAGAATGAAATTTGAAATGCTCATAATTATTAAAATACAAACAAATGAGGCAATTCGTCTGCTCAGATCAGCTAAGAATCTTGTTTGTCCTGCTTATAAATTTTAAAATGCCAACAATTGTTGGCATTTTAAAATTTTATGAGCAGGACAAATTTCATGCTCAAGTGAGCTGAGCATGAAAAAAGCATGAGCATGAGCATGAAAAAAGTTTTATATCCCCAGACACAGGAATACGAGGACTGTTCAAATATGAATGCAAGTAGAACGTTTTCTCATGCACTAATGCGAAAATCACCTGGAAATAAATATCACAGCGTAGAAAAACATTTTACCTATACATTGATACCAAACCTGTTAAAATCCGTCCACTTTAGCCATGTATATCATTCGATAAACACTGTCTACTCTTGTATACTAAAACAAAACATGGTTGGAAGAAGGCCAGAGTACGCTGTTGAAATACGGTCCTATATTAAGAATCGTTGTATTCTTGGTATACGGTGCAAAGACATTTTTGATGAAATATTTTGGTTTATGGGCATAATGAAATGTCTTTTCCGACAGTTTTTCGTTGGTGTAAGAAATTCAGCTGTGGGCTAGGCTCAACAGAAGATGCACCACATGATCATCTGCCGAAAAGAACAACATCTGCCAAGATGGAAAGAGCAACATCTGCCAAGATGGTTGCTAGAGTGAAAAACATAGTTGCTACCAATGCACAATACACCACTAGGCAAATAGCTAGTATGGTTGGCATCTCATTAGGAGCAGCTCATACAATTCTGAAACGGGATTTGAAAATGAGAAAGATCTGTGCTAGATGGATTCCCCATCTGTTGACAGATGAGCAGAAAAAGACACGGGTTCAGTGCGCCAAGAAGTTGCTTAAAAAGTTTCCAAATTATAATGCACAGTCTTTCGCTAATGTCGTCACAGGTGAAACGAAAGATTCAGAACAAAATATGGGCAACAAAGTATTGCAAAAGACCATGCATTGCCAAGCGGACCATGAGTGTCAAGAAGGTAATGTATGCCATATTCCTTTCAAATCAGGGCCCTGCTATTCAGGTTGCTGTGCCTAAAGGCAAATCAGTAAATGCGAAGTTTTACAAGAATAAAGTTCTTCGAAAATTGAAGAAATATTTCAAAGAACGAAGACCCGCAACTGGTTTGGCCAATGTCAGATTGCTACATGACAATGCGTCAATCGCACAAGGCGTTCATTGTGCAAGACTATCTGAAGCGGAAAAGGTTGTTGAACTCCCTCACCCCCCGTATTCCCCTGACCTTGCCCCGTGTGACTTTTTTTTGTTCCCGAGGCTGAAAAAATACCTTTCTGGTCGAAAATTTGTACAGCGCTAACACCTCAGTTCTGCAATATTCCAGTGCCTTCATAGTATACCTCGAAAAGACTACCAGAATGCAATCAATGATTGGATCAGAGAAGACTGAAAATTTGTATATCTGTTAAAGGGGAATACTTTGAGGTGACAAAATAAATTTTTCATCGAAATCTATCACGGAATCATTTTTATCTGCTTAGTTGCATTCATATTTGAACAGTCCTCGTACAACTTAAACTGTTTCGTTTAACCCTTAAATTCCATTTTTTTTTAAGCAAAAGTGTAGACCCTGATCAGAGGCCACATTCTACTGCATCTGATCTGGGTCTACACTGTTTGCCAAGCTAAGCCCATGATTCCAGTCCAGATTCTATAGATAACCCTCTTATGTACTGATAAAAATAGCACAGCTATTTTCTTTAAATAACTGTTATCTGAATTTCTGACAAGTCAGTGATATACAGTAAAATTCCCATATTAAGACCACCTTTGGGACTGTTCAAAAGTGGTCTTAAAGACCACTTTTCAACAGTCCCAAAGATGGTCTCTGACAAGAGGACAATGGTTGAAGAAAACACAAGGAAGAATTACTGAAACCTTCTAAATAAGATTTATAAACCAGGATTAGTCTTAATTTAAGGTGGTGGTCTTAATAGCGGAATTTTACAATATGAGCAAGCGCACAACAAAACCTACAATAAGACGTGTGCCCAGTGGAGACTCAGATCAGCCTGCCCATCAGGGCAGTCTGATCAGAGTCTTCGATGTGCACTCTAAGGATAGCTAAGGGCCCAATGCTCCTTCATGCAGCAAGAAAAGTCTCCGGTTAGACTAAATGCATGCGCAGGCTGATCTGAGCCTTCGATGGGTGCACATGTCTTATTGTAGGTTTTGTCGTGCGCTGGCTCATAATATAATAGTCACGTGGCCTTCGGCACTGAAATGTTTACTGGGCTTTTTAACTTTGGGATGATTGATAAATGATCAACCCAAAAATTACCATAAATGGTCATTTTTCTATCATACTTATAATCTATACATTTTGTGACCATAGAAAAGATTTCATAATAAATCTCAACAAAAAATGTTGCTGACCCAGCAGGTATGGAACTTGTGACCGCTTGAATGTCAGTCACGTATTCGACAGAGCTACCAAGGCAAACAACCATGAAATGGATTATGGCACAAATGCAGAGTTGATAAAATGAGTTGTCTGTGTATTTTGTACATTTAATTTTTATTTGATTTTAGGTTTAACATCCCCGTCAACACTGTATAGGTCATTTTGGAGGTGTTGCTCCCAATTTTGTGGGACTTTTTCATGTCATCGAGATAAAATGAAATCTCAAGCCCGGCAATCCAATGAAACCAATAAGGTGCATGGGTGCTTCAACTCGCACTACTTTTCCTGGGCCAGCTTAGAGCCTCTAAGCAGTTTACCAGTGCTCATGTGCGGTCGGTTTCAGCTCTGTGTGGAAGCATCATGCAGCCCAATCTATTTCTTCAGGCCCTGATGGGCGGGGGCCAATGTATTACTGATTGATTGTTTTGGATTTGGTGACACTTCACCCCTTGTGGGATGTTTTGTGTTGTCTCTCAGAGAAAGGGAGATAAGAGATAGAAGAGACAGTAGAGGTGATCAAATGAGCGATAGTGGAGAAAGTAAACAAGAGCACCGCATGCGGGTGCCAATGCTCGGCTGCAAAAATTCTAAGTCGAAAAAGGGGCATAACTGTGCCAAAAATATTTTGAGGGTTACCTCACCTATTGGTATATATATGAGTTCTCCTTTTCATAATGAACAACTAGTCTGAGTTTCAAGTAAATATGTTCAGTAATGACAGACATATTACAAAATGTCCAAGTTTTTGTACGATGACGACGCAGATGACGACGCCAGAGCTATGACAATAACTCGTCGTTTTCTTCGAAAACAGCCGAGCTGAAAATGAATGGAAGTGTAGAAACAGAAGAAATAACCACATTCCCCTTTACCCTTACCTTGTGCAAGCACTGTGGGCCTTGCCCTACTGGAAGCCAGTTTATCATATGACGTCGCGTCTGAGAGTGTAATAACGCCATGTAATATTTTCGATAATCCACTAGTGGATTAAATATGCAAATTAGCTAGATACGTCCCGTAACGTTACATTACGACGTCCTTAAGGACGTCGCGTTTACTAATGGCGGAATATTGACATTTTTGTTAAACAATCGTGAATAAAATGCGTTTTAAATGTCATATGATAAATAGAATCTTGCATTCGTGCTCATGTATTATTGAATTTATTAAACTCGTCGAAGAAAAGTGATAAAATGCTCGGCAAAGCCTCGCATTTTATCCCTTTTCCTCAACTCGTTAATAAATTCAATAATACATGAACACTCATGTAAGATCCTCTATATCAGTTGGACCCCCCAGTGATGAAAGATACCTGTAGCCTTTATCTCACCCAATCACCCCCGATATTTTGCACAGATTTAGCCGAAATACACAAGTATAAAAATCTTAAGTTAATGTAAACTCTCAATTAAAAAATTAAACTGTTATTTCATTAAAAGCTTTATGGCAATTCAATAAAACATAAATTGAAAATATATTCAACAAAGCTTCAGTGTATGTTCATTTAACTGAATATATACCGGTAAAATAAGATAATTTATCCAAACATTAGGAGTTTTAACTATTAAAATAATTACAGAAATAAAAAAAATATGACAGAAGTCTTTCATAAAAAACAACAATATTCATAAAAACGGTAACAATATATTCATCTTAACCCTTGTCCTGCTGAATATTTTAATCTGCCACACCAACTACCGATTATCAACCAATCAGATTACTTGATGCAAATTATTGCAACAAATTCACAATCTGAATGGCAAACAATGTTGCTACTGATCAGATGGCTTCGTCAGAAGCCATCTGATCTGGATCTCCATTGTTTGGAAAATAAGGCATATTAGGGCTCAGCAGGACAAGGGTTAACCCTTGTCCTGCTGGACCAGGATATGCCCTATCTTTGCAAACATCAGGCACCAGGGCCCAGTTGTACAAAGCATCGTTAGCTTAACAAGCTCGTTAGTGGTCATATTTTTAACTGTTCTAGCAAGTACTATATATAAAATTTTGTTACTTTTTGCTGAAAAAATTTGAGCAGCTTTTGCTGCTCACATTTTTTCAGCAAAAATATTATTATTTTCATCATACTGAATGATCAAAGTTTTAATGATACATTTGCTAACAACGTTGTTAGTTTTGAACAACTGGCCCCAGTTGTTCAAAACAAACAACATCGTTAGTTAACATATCGTTAAAACTTGAATCATTTAATATGGCAAATATGATAATATTTTTGCTGAAAAAATGTGAGCAGCTTCAGCAAAAATATCAAAATTTTAGATTTTGTACTTGCTAGAACAGTTAACAATATGACCACTAAACAAGCTCGTTAAGGTAAATATGCTTTGAACAACTGGCCCCAGATATCTTCTCTGGAAGGCATCTGATCTGAATCCTTAATCTGTCATTCAGTTTGTGACTTTGTAGAATTTTTGGGGGGTTTGGGTTTTGTTTGTTTGATTTGAGGTTTAACGTCCCTGTCAACACTGTAAAGGCCATTTTGGAGACATTACTTCCAATTTTGTGGGACTTTTACCCGACATTGAGATGAAATGACATCTCAAGCCCTGCCGCCCAATAAAACCAATAGGGTTTATGAGCATGGACGGACCGACTCGTACCGCTTTGCCTGGGCAGGCTTAGATCCTCTAAGCAATTTACCAGTACTCATGTACGAGTCGGTTTCAGCTCTGTGTGGAAGCATCATGCAGCCCATCAATTTCTTCAAGCCCCGATGGGCGGGGGCTGTTGGGTTTGGGTTTCACAGTCCTTTCAAGGTTATTTCATTTATTTTGAGCCGATCTTTAATCATAAGTGGATGAAAACCGGAGTGCCTGGAGAAAAACCACCTGACCTTCCATTGTAGAACTTGGCATACTTTGTACAAATAAATTACATCTTGAAATATTATATCAAGTAATTTGATTGGTTGACTTTCAACAAGAGCACCGCATGCGGGTGCCAACGCTCGTCTGCAGTTTCTTTTAGAAAACCAAAGTTCTAAGTCAAACAAGAGCAATCAAATTGCAAGATGGAGTTATAAAACTTGTAGGGAATGTAGCTCTTGTGATGGTGAGTATGTGTATGAAGTTTCATGAAGGTAGGCAAAATACTTTTGGAAATATGGTCAAGGTTAAGGTTTTCGGTTAAGGACGACGCCAGACGACAACGAAGACGCCGGAGTGATGACAATAGCTCGAAAGTTTTTTTTCAAAAAACAGACGAGCTAAAAATGGGTGTGGCAAAATTAGCTTATTCAGTAGAACAAGGATTAACCCTTGTCCTGCTGAGCCTGGATATGTCTGATCTTTCAAACAATGCAGATCCAGATCAGATGGCTTCTGAAGAAGCCATCTGATCAGGATCTTCATTGTTTGCCATTTAGTTTATGAATTTGTTGCAATGATTCGCATCAAGTAATCTGATCGGTTGATAATCAGTAGTGGGTGTGGCATATATAAATATTCAGCAGGTCAAGGGTTAAAAGTAGAGCATACAATAAGGGGAATGGATAAACCATCAGGAGACGTTACACTGTCAAAATATTTGAAGTGGGGTTTAGAGGACTGGGGCCAGTTGTTCAAAGCATCGTTAGCTTAACGAGCTCGTTAGTTGTCATATTGTTAACTCTTCTAGCAAGTGCAATATCAAAAATTTCGGTATTTTTGCTGACAAAATGTGAGCAGCTTTTGCATTCGCAAAAGCTGCTCTCATTTTTTCAGCAAAAATTTCAGCATATTTGCCATATTTAATAATCAAAGTTTTAATGATACATTAACTAACGACGTCGTTAGTTTTGAACAACTGGCCCCTGATCAATACACAAAACTTGTTAACATAATGCCTAAAAGTATAAACATTCACATTCAGATAATTTCTTTGTTTATTTCGAATTTAATGGCCCAGTCAACAGTCAACAATCAACAGTATTTAGATCATATTGAGCCGGTCAGTTTATCTAACCAACTCTTCTTGCGCAGGCTCATACGTAAGTGGTTAACCAGAATGGTGAACATTCTTTCACCAGAAACTGACAACTGCCCTTCTTGAATCAGTGCAAGGGAGAGGCATCGAACCTGCGACCCAGGTGCACGCCCCACTGAGCTACTGAGGCTGGCCCCATTCAGATTAGGAATTTAGTTGGAACACTGTTTCAAGTTCTACACTGTTCTGTGAAGTGTTCACAAAACTTCTCTTCTTCAGAACTCCATGTCCTCCCATTCAGAATATCAGGAATTGTCTGCCGTTTAGTAACTGATGAGATGAAGTCAAAATGTTGCCTTGCCTGTAATTAGAAAATACAGTCAACCCTCTTTATACTGACATTCGATATGATGACAAAACTTGCTATACCCATAATTTCAATGGAACAAATCCTTAGCTCAGGATAAGGCAGATTAATGGAAATATCCAAGACTATACTTAGTTAATACTTACAATTTCAATGAAACAAATCCTTAGCTCAGGATAACTCCTTAGCTCAGGATAAGGCAGATTAATGGAAATATTCAAGACTATACTTAGTTAATACTCACAATTTCAATGGAACAAATCCTTAGCTCAGGATAAGGCAGATTAATGGAAATATTCAAGACTATACTTAGTTAATACTCACAATTCCAATGGAACAAATCCTTAGCTCAGGATAAGGCAGATTAATGGAAATATTCAAGACTATACTTATTTAATACTCACAATTTCAATGGAACAAATCCTTAGCTCAGGATAAGGCAGATTAAGGGAAATATTCAAGACTATTATACTTATTTAATACTCACAATTTCAATGGAACAAATCCTTAGCTCAGGATAAGGCAGATTAATGGAAATATTCAAGACTATACTGATTTAATACTTACAATTTCAATGGAACAAATCCTTAGCTAAGGATACGGTAGATTAATGGAAATATTTAAGACTATTATACTTATTTAACCCTTATCCTGCTGAATATTCAGTTTAGCCACACCCATTTCTGACTTTGAATCAATCAGATTATTTGATGTAATTTATTTTTTTCGAAACCATAAACTGAATGTCAAACAGTGTAGATCCTGATCAGATGGCTTCTTCAGAAGCCATCTGATCTGGATCTACACTGTTTCCAAAGATAGGGCTGTTGTGAACAGCAGGATAAGAGTTAATACTCCAAGAAACAAATGTTGTGGATATTTTTTAGAATCACTAATGCGGCAAATTGTTAGGGAACAAAATTTATACTGTCATTATAGCAGGGTCCTCTGTATACTGTAATGATCCTAAGTATTGGGGCAGACAGGTTAAGCAAACAGTTCAGACCCTGATCAGACTGCTCCTGAAGGAGCAGTCTGATCAGGGTCTACACTGTTTGCCATTCCATCTGCACCTTTTGGACTCCTTGCTGAATCATGAAACAAATTTGTTAAAATTTTAGGAGAATTACAGCAAGTCCTCAAGGTGTCCAAATTTTTTGGATTTTTACGGCAGTCAAACAGATGCTTTACATCCAAACAAAACAGCGTATAGATTGTATAGATAAATGACCATTAAAATATCGGTATAATTCGTTTTTATAGGCTAATGGTTACGTTTCTGTGTACCGGTAATCTATTCATTCTTAACCTTTGACCTGCTGAACATTCAAATATGCCACACCCACCACTGATAATCATCCAATCAGATTACTTGATGCAAATTATTCCAACAAATTCACAATCTGAATCACAAACAATGTAGATCCTGATCAGATGGCTTCTTCACTCGTGGTACAGAGGGCTCTCGTTATAACGACAACATTAAATTTAGTTCCCTAACAGTTTGCCGTTATAAAGTATTTGCTGCTAAAAAGAATCCCAATAAGGACTGACCTGATAAAGATATGCTATCTCAGGACAAGAGAGCTTTATCACGTCAACGTGACATTGCACTTTTATGAATGAAACGGACAACCGGGAAAATGGCCAAAATGTTATTATTACTAGAAAAATTGAATAAAACAATACAAATATCAAAAGAAAAATAATGGTCAGCTTATCAATTATATTCCACACCGGAATGTTGGGAGACACTAAGGACAATGGGTAACTGATCGTAAACTGCCAGTTTAAAGAGTTTACAAGGGGATAAACTGATAAATAGAATACTAGATTAGTGTCATTTGATATCAAGTTTATCAGGCTCGGCTTCGAGAATGCATGTAGAATCGCTTGGCGAGTCTTGCAATTCTACAAGCGTTCTGGAAGCCTTGCCTGATAAACTTGATATCAAAAGACACGAACCTGGTATTCTCTATGTATAATAGGTACTGTTGTGGGAAGATAAGTTGACAGTGACGTAAAAGAGTGAACCACTACAGGTAGGTTTGACAGGTTGTACTGTTATCATTATCGTACCCGTCATTGGTTGACAAGACAGATTGTTCCGTTATAATAACACCGCAACCCTGTTATAACACGGTTCATTATAACATGGTTTTGGATATAACACGGTTCCCAGATGGATACCAAAAATGTATAGATTATATAGGAAAATGATCATAAATGGTCATAACAAAAATGTATAGATTATATAGAAAAATGACCATAAATGGTTATTTTTCTATATATCTATACATTTTTGTTTGGATATAACACGGTTGTTTAACTAACACGGTTTCTGCTTTGGACCCCATCGATAGTGTTATAAAGAGGTTGTGGTGTATCATTACTGAAGCATCTTCACTTTTTGACAACAGCGGACAATGCTTAATAACAAAAACATTCGCTGACGTCACTTTCAACTTATCCTCCGACAACAATAATAATGGATCTTTTTCCTTTTCTTACTCCAAGAAACCAATGTTTTAGACATTTGTTAGAATCACCTCTTTTCTCCCCTTCTCTGGGAGATGACACAAAATAACTCACAAATGCTGACATGTCTTTAAACGCCAACACAATAAACTTCCATGGTTTACAAATCTTTTGTTTCTCTGTACATAACAAGGCCTTATAATAATGGTAATACATTTTTATATATACCCAGTTTTTTGGTTTGTTTGATTTGAAGTTTAACGTCCCCGTCAACACTGTTAAGGTCATTTTGGAGACGTTGCTTCCAATTTTGTGGGACTTTTACCCGACATTGAGATGAAATGACATCTCAAGCCCTGCCGCCCAATACAACCAATAGGGTTTATAAGCATGGACGGACCGACTCGCACCGCATTGCCTCTAAGCGGTTTATCAGTACTCGTGTACAGGTCGGTTTCAGCTCTGCGTTGAAGCATCATGCAGCCCATCTATTTCTTAAAGCCTCGATGGGCATGGGCTAAATATATATATTCCCAGTAACACCTGATTCAAATTCTGATGTACTTGTGTATATAAAGCGATGTCTGATCGGATGTCAAAATTTTGCATTGGTATAGCAGACTCTGATATCTCAAACAATGCCTTAAGTCAAACTAAATCTTGTGCACTGTTATGATAGTTTTGCTATCTGTTCCTTACATTTCAGCTCCTTTTTTCTTGCACACCAGACAAGGAAATCTGTGATTTTACCCTGGGATAGAAATTTATGTTCTGACCCTGGTGTTCCGACCCAGAATCGAATATAATCGCGTGTTTGATAAATGCACTGGTTGATTACAACCTCATGTGCGTCGTCGTCATGCGTGACGTCACTTAACATTCCTGTTGTGTCATCACAAAATGGCGGACCTCGGTAACCGAAGTGACAGCAGCATTAAAAATTTGCAATAGAAATGGAAGGTATGCAAGAAAAAGAATCCAATATGGGTGTGAGGGGTGGATAGAAAAATCCGTCCCTCGGGATCACTGTCCGGCATCACTCGGCAAGCCTCGTGATGCCAGACAGTGTCCCTCGGGACGGATTTTTCAATCCACCCCTCACACTCATATAAGATTCTTATATTCTCAAACTACTGTCATCTTAACCCTTATCTCACTGAATATTCATTTAAGCCACACCCATTTCTGTCTATCAACCAATCAAATTACTTGTTGTGATTTATTGCTACAAATTCATAAACTGAATGCCAAACAGTGCAGATCCTGATCAGATGGCTTCTTCAGAAGCCATCTGATCTGGATCTACACTGTTTGCAAAGATAGGGGTTGTCATGAACAGCAAGATTAGGGTTTTACCAAATATTCCAGTCCCTGGAGTTTGAGATAACGAGAGTGGGCTGTATATTCTCCAATATACTGTCAGAAACCTGGCGTCACCAACTCACCATGTAATGTCTGGTCTCATTGGCTGGCATTTGCTGCTTTATGTTAAGCAGTATAGTTTTTAACACAACCAAATAATGCATTAGAAAAGGAATAACTGAATTGAAATTTGTCATCTGAGAACAAAGGCCAAAATTATCCTTTCCCACAGCCGGCCTTTGTTCACAGGTTTGACTGTTTTTGTTTGTTTGATTTGAGGTTTAACGTCCCCATCAACACTGTAAAGGTCATTTTGAAGACATTGCTTCCAATTTAGTGGGACATTTACTCGACCTGGAGATGAAGTGACATTTCAAGCCCTGCCGCCCAATGAACCAATAGGGTTTATTAACATGGATGGGCCGACTCGCAACGCTTTGCCTGGGGAGGCTTAGATCCTCTAAGCGGTTTACCAGTACTCGTGTGCGGGTCGGTTTCAGCTCTGCGTGGAAGCATCATGCAGCCCATCTATTTCTTCAAGCCCCGATGGGCGGGGGCACCAGGTTTGACTGTAATTGTTGGTTTTACATTTGCAATTTCCGTTCCGTTATATGACTCTGCCGTTAAACACAATTTCGAGACAATCCCTATCTTTCCAAACAGTGTAGATCCAGATCAGATGGCTTCTGAAGAAGTCTTATCCTGCTGTTCACGACAACCCCTATCTTTGCAAACAGTGTAGATCCAGATCAGATGGCTTCTGAAGAAGTCTTATCCTGCTGTTCACGACAACCCCTATCTTTGCAAACAGTGTAGATCCAGATCCCACCCCCACCCATAGGGGCTTGAAGAAATATATGGGCTGCATGATGCTTCCACGCAGAGCTGAATCCGGCCCACACACTAGTACTGGTAAACCGCTTAGAGTATCTAAGCCTGTCCAGGAACCGCGGTGCGAGGCGGACCGTCCATGCTAATAAACCCAATTGGTTTCATTGGGCGACAGGGCTTGAGATGTCATTTCATCTCAATGTTGGGTAAAAGTCCCACAAAATTGGAAGCAACGTCTCCAAAATGACCTTTACAGTGTTGACGGGGACGCTAAACCTCAAATCAAACAAACAAACAAACAAGATCCAGATCAGATGGCTTCTGAAGAAGCCATCTGATCAGGATCTACACTGTTTGGCATTCAGTTTATGAATTTGTAGCAATAAATTACATCAAGTAATTTGATTGGTTGATAGACAGAAATGGGTGTGGTTTAGTTTGACTAAAACTGCTGATTGACCGCCCCAAATATCAATTTTGAATACAGTTATCCCTTAAATATACAGATTACAGTGAAATTACATTGGTTCAGACACTCATTACGATAGCACATCCATGCAACATAGTGCATTTTCACATCTCCAAAATGGCTACTTTTCTATTGAAAACCCGTGATATTTTTCTTATTTATACCACAAACATAGGTTGTTGGTGCTTGTTAGAACCGCCTCATTGAGGCAGTTCTAACGAGTACCCAAAACCTATGTATTGGAGCAGAAATAAGAAAAGTAATGTATACCCCCCATAAATCCCAGTTTTCCCTATATAAAGTGGGGTTAAGGGGGTGTTCATTTCACGGACTTGTTCACATGATGAATGGCTCATTTACTCATTACAAAAACATGCCTATTCAAATATATTGGTAAAATTTTACAACCAAAAAATGAAAATTTTCTGAAAAAAAAATTCTGACATTTTTCATATTTCTGCTCAAAACATAGATTGTGGGTACTTGTTTGAACCTCCTCAGTGAGGCCGTTCTAACAAATAGCCACACTCTAATCTATGGTTTTAAACAGAAATTAGAATAATAATTTATATCCCTGTTGTGCAGTGCTGTGGTGCAGTGGTAAAGCATCAGATTTGAGATTGAGAGGTAGCCAGTTAGATCCCCGCAAGCGCCAAGTGTTGTTTCCTGGAGCAAGAGACTTTAGCCAAATTGCTTAGTACTGGTTTAGAGGGCCAAATGGAAGATTAGTACTAGTTTACTAAATGTGTTACTCTCTATAAATAAAGTAGATTATTATTATTATTACCCCTGTAAACCCCATTTTCTTTATATAAAGTCATTGTGGGGTTTAAAGGGATTTTCATTTCATTTTCATTGACTTGTTAACAAACTGTTTTGTACTAGTCATTAATTTAAAATGACAACAGTTGTTGACATTTTATAATTTATGAACTGGACAAAATTCATATCCACATGAGCTGTCATTCAGGGTCAAAAACATTTTATAAGCTCTGGGGCAGGCCCTGACATCACAAAAACACGCCTGTATAATTCTGACCCACTTGAACCCCATTTTTATATAGTAAAACTAGGGTTTGCAGGGGAAAACCTTATTTTTCTTATTTCTTATCTAAAATATAGATTGTGGGTACTCGTTAGAACCGCCTCATTGAGGCGGTTCTAACATGTACCCACAGTCTACATTTTTAGAAGAAATTTTTTATTTCTGATCTAAAGTATAGATAGTGGGTACTCGTTAGAACCGCCTCGATGAGGCGGTTCTAACATGTACCCACAATCTACATTTTTAGCAGAAATAAGAAAAATACCACAATTTTTCATCTAAAAATATTCGTTTTTTTTTTTTTTTGGCAGAAAAATTTACAATGTATTTGTATAGGCGTGTTTTCGTAATGTTTCGAGCAGCTCTGTCACTTAGATAGCTCCAGGTAAGGTGTTTTTTGCATTCGAAAAATACTGATATAGTGTATTTTTCTTACTTCTGCATGCAAACATTGTGTGGGTACACATTAGCAGCGCCTCATATATACACTTCTAACAGGCTTCATACTGACCACGACTTGCCATGCCTGAAAGGCCCGATTTTGCAGCTTCAACCCTTATCCTGCTGCACAAGACACAACTATTACCTTTGCAAACAGTGTAGATCCAGATCAGATGGCTTCTGAAGAAGCCATCTGATCAGGATCTACACTGTTTGCAATGCAGTTTGTGAAAATATCAAGTAATTTGGTTCACTTATAGTCGGAAATGGGTGTGGGTTAATAAATTTATTCAGCAGGATAAGGGTTAAATAGTTTTTTAAACAGACTAAAGGAACAAAAAGCCTGAAATCAAGAAAAATATCAAGCTCTAAAAGCCTGAAATCCTGCAAATGCCTGAAAAATATGAGGCCTGTTCTAATAAGTTCCCACAACATATGCTTTTGTGCTAAAATAAAACAAATGTGGATACCCCTTCTCATCAGGGGCTACGCACTTACCACATTTGTATCTTTGAAGCTATTTTTCATTAGCTGCACTGAAGACCCAACAATGTTTAATCCAAATCTTTCACACAGCTTCTGCGTCTCAGTGTCTGTATTCAGACATAAAATGTCAGTCAGCTTAGAGAGTGGAAACTTGGACAATTTACTGTTGTATGCTATACACATGCTGTGGATAATTTTTCTGAAATTGAGAGAGAAAAAAATTTTGTTTTGAAAAAAAACAACATTGATTGCATAGTAGAATTTTTAATTTTGAAAATATTTGAAGGTCACATATGACTGAGGCCTAAATGGCAGAAACTACCTGTCTGGCTCAGAAAAAAAAAAAACTTGCACACTTCACAGTTTTGCCATATGACATCGGGTCTTGTTTGTTTGATTTGAGGTTTAACGTCCCCGTCAGCACTGTAAAGGTCATTTTGGAGACGTTGCTTCCAATTTTGTGGGACTTTTACCTGACATTGAGATGAAATGACATCTCAAGCCCTGTCGCCCAATGATACCAATAGGGTTTATTAGCATGGACGGTCCGCCGCGCACACCGCGGTTCCTGGACAGGCTTAGATCCTCTGTACTAGTGTGCGGGCCAGATTCAGCTCTGCGTGGAAGCATCATGCAGCCCATATATTTCTATGGGCGGGGGCTTATGGCATCGCGTCTGAGAGTGTAATAATTCCATGTAATAGTTCTGATAATCCCCCAGTGGAATAAATATGCAAATTAGCTAGATACATCCTGTAACGTTACATGCACAATGTCCTTAAAGTTCAACGGAAACGGTAATTTTACCACCATATCTTTATTAATTATCCATGTAGCACAGATAAAAATAAGCAATTACAAAAAGTCGCGAGAATTCAAAAGGTTATATAGGGGAAGTTATAAGCCAATAAAGTTACGTGATTTACCGTTCTTTCGCACCTGTCCAAATTTAGTTTTTCACGCATGCGCACTTGCGCGTGACGTCATTTGTAGACACATTTCGAAGTGACAGCTATGGCGGACAGTGCAAATCTTAGAGAGTTAGAGGAGAATGACGGTGATTCTGTTTTAGCTGGGTCAATCAGGCCGGTACAGCCGTATCAGTTTGAACCAAGAAGAGAATCTGCGCCCGATTACTCGGAAGATTCCGAATCGGACACATCTAGCGAGTCAGATTTGGAGGGCCAGCTGAACGATAGGCTCGGCAACACAGACTGGTAAGTTAGCGAGAATAATAAACGAAAAAAATGCATGACGAGGAAAAAATAAGTTCGTCCACTTTACTACTGATTAGCCCAATATTAGTAAGGTTCCGTTTCGTATTTTGATAGCCGAAAATAACGTAAGGAAAGGAGGAAGTAAATAAAAAAATCGGGGGGGGGGGGGGGGGGGGGGGGGGGGGGGGGGGGGGGGGGCGGGGGGCACTGGTTGAGACAGTGGGGGCTGACAACTGTTTTGTCATCTTTACAACCCGCAATAGGGCCAATTACTTTCAATAGAATGAGCCAGAAAGCCAAGATAATTCCTGCTCATTCATTGTTTATGAAAAGTGGAAAAATTTGCACCCCCACCCTTGTTGAAGTGTGAAATTATTGGCTTGCTTTTGTTATTATAGTCTCTATATAGATATTTACACACCAAAAATGCCACAGATAACCTACAATGTAACAGCAAAACATTGGACTTATCTTCTTCTGTCATCCCTGGCGACAAGTGTGTGTTGAACCCAAAGTGGGGTGATACCCGGGTGTATTTTAATCATTACTGCAACAAGTAACCGGCCGGCCTCTGCAGTTCAGTCAGGCGCGCATTCGACTTGTGTACAGAGGACCAAGATTCGAGACCTGTGAGTGTCAGCATAACTTTTCGTGGAGATTGATCATGAAATTACTTTAAAAACATTCTCTCCCTTCTGCTGATTCAACCAGGGTAGTTGTCAATTTTTGGCCAAAAAGTGCAATAAATTAGCCTGTCCAGGAAAAGCATGGATAGTTCATTGACATGCTCCACATAACCTAAATAGTGTTGGTTGAGTCATTAAACTAAAAATAAAAAAACAAAAGGTAAATATTTATGTGCTAGATTCAGCAAAAAAACTCCGGGAATAACCCATGTCCTGCTGAATATTCAGTGTAGCCACACCCATTTTACACTCATTTTTTACTTTGAGCCAATCAGGCTACTTGGATAAATTTATACCTACAAATTCATAAACTGAATGTCAGTGTAGATCCTGATAAGATGTCTTCTTCAGAAGCCATCTGATCTGGATCTACACTGTTTGCAAAGATGACTTGTGTAATAAATTAAATTGTAATTTCTGGCAACACATGCTAATGGTCCTTGCCCACAGGGCTTGAAGACATAGATTGGGTTGCATGTTGCTTCTACACAGAACTGATCCACACAAGGACAGGGTAAACCCTTTCGGGTTCGAAGCAAGACTTGCACCACTTTTCCGTGGCAGGCTAAGAACCTCCCAGTAGTACTCATGTGCGATTGGTTCAGATCTGCGTGGAAGTAATATGCACCTAATCTATTTCTCCAAGCCCCAATACATGAGGGTAGTAGGCCAAAAGCAGAGTGCACAGAGAAAAAAAAAAACCCAAGTTAGCATGTAACATTGGCGTCTGACCCTAAATTTGTATGCCATTTTATTTTTCAGGTGTGAATGTGGATTTAGTATTCCCATGCCATCTGTAGATGAGAGCACATGCTGCAGGGAGATTGGTCTCATTGACAACTTAGTAGAAGATCAAGACCTTCAGTGCATCACACAGCATCCTGGCTATGAAGGAAATTGTCTGAACCAGTATGTTATAGAGACATCCTTCTATGAATTCTTGGACAACTATGGTCATGTTGGTGATGATGAGCCAATTCATGAGTAAGTATGAGCCATTGAATGTGTTTACCAGCTAGGTGACGGTGTTTTACTCATCAACTCTCCTAGAAAATGTAAGCCGGTCTCAGTAGCTCAGTCGGATTTGTTTATGACTGAAGATCAGGAGGACATCGGTTTGATACCTGTGTGGTCAGCAACATTCTTTTGTGGAGGTTGATCATGAAATGATTTCAATAATCATTCTCTCTCCCTTATGCTGATTCAAGGACAGTTGTTAGTTTCCGTCAAAAAAGGTGCATAGTTCTGGTTAACCGCTGATGTGTAAGCCTGTCCATGAAAGGGTGGCTAGGTAAACTGACGGGTTAAAAAATGACCTAAATAGTGTTGACTGGGTATTAAAACCCGGAAACAAGCAAAATCCAACCAATTGGTTTTGGTAAGCAGCTGGTGAAACTGAGCACAAACAGAATGTATTCTATAGACCTGCATTGATGTCATACTGTAGCTGAGTCTGAGAAAGATGGCATTCTGGTACTCCAACTATATAAGATCAAGGACAGGGGCAAGAAAAATAACAGCATTATATGTACAAATATTTTTTTTTATTTTTATTCTTGGTATTTACAGACATGCCCTTTCCCCATTGGGTAGGCCTGGGTAGTTCATTGGTATCCTTCGTTATACTAAGAGCCAGCGCATGACAAAATTTACAAGAAGGCTTGAGTGACCAGCAAAGACTCCAGCCTGTACATTTTTGCAGGCTGATCAGTCTTCACTGATCGCATGTACCTACTATATTCTATGATCTATGCCCGGATATGAGCAAAAGGTCTTGTCACTGTGGATGGATGATAAGGTTGATTTACCAAATGTATACAGTCCAACCTGTATTAGCAAGCGCCTCAAAACATATTCGAAATTTGCTTTCTAATGACAGGTTCTAGCTTTATACAGGTAAAATTTATGCATTCTACTTTTCAGGTAACCAATGCTTGCTTGCTTGCTTATGACAGGCTGCTTGCTTAATAGAGGTGGCTGCTAAGACCTGTTTTACTGTACATGTTTGCTATCAAAAATAGCATATCTACATATAATATATACATACATCTATAGGAACAATCCAGCCTGTCTACAAAGATGGCACAAAGGAATGGCCAAGAGTGGTCTTTGTTCACAGGTTATGTCTGTTTGGAGGTTTACATTTTAGACAGAACAAGGCCATTAAGGTTTAACCCTTATCTTGCTGTTCTCGACAACCTCATTCGTTGGAAAAGTGTAGATCCAGATCAGAAGTCATCTGATCAGGATCCACACTGTTTGACATTCAGCTTATAAATTATTAATTTCATCGAGTAATCTGATTTATTCAAAGTCAGAAATGGGTGTGGTTAAAATATTCAGCAAGATCAGGGTTACTAGCAGACTGTGGTTGTTAACCACTTTTAATTTATAAAATTATTTACTTCCAGAATGTACCGCCATGTTGCATACAGACGTTTTACGAGATGGGTGTGGCACAGACTTGGAAGAGGAATGCGGAAGGTGATACCAGCTTGTGCTGTGAACAAGATACGTCAGAGCTGGCCATCAGAGCAATACTGTGGTTTCAAATATCAAAGAGACTATTAGTGCAAAGAGGATAACAGTTTTTCTACGTATAGTCATTCTTCCCCTTCCCCCAATTCAAGACAAAGCCTACAATGTGACCATGCAGCCAGCAGACTAAAATCAACCCACTCACCCATCCACTAAGACAAGACCTTTTGCTCATTTTGGTTTACATAGACTGTAGTATATAGTAGAACTTTACATGTGACCAGCAAAGACTCTGATCAGACTGCTAAGGCGCAGGCTGATCTCAGTCTTTGCTGGCCACCCAAGCTTCTTGTAGGTTTTTTCATGAACTGTTCACAGTCTAAGTGACTGTTCTGCTTCAGGATCAAGGTTACATCTAGTTATCATACACTCAAAGGCAAACAACCCAACAGTGTTGTCAGTGCTCTGATTTCAGTCAGTTGTATTAAACAGATCTTTAACAAATGACAGTGTTCCTTCTGTTTTGTTTTATTATGTTTCGTTTTTACAGCCCTTTCAAGATTTCTTCACTAATATTAGGCAGATTGCAGAACTTGGCATCTCAGGTGACAGGAGCCAAGTTCGTTAACCTCTACCCTGCTGTTGGCGACAAGCCCTATCTTTGCAAACAGTGTAGATCCAGATCAGATGGCTTCTGAATAAGCCATCTGATCAGTATCTACACTGTTTGACATTCAGTTTATGAATATGTAGAAATAAACTGTAGGGTTACTAGCAGACTGTGGTTGTTAACCACTTTCAATTTATAAAAGTATCTACTTCCAGAATGTATCGCCATGTTGCATACGTAGAAATAAACTGCATCAAGTAATCTAATTGGTTCAAAGTCATAAGTGGGTGTGGCTTAATTGACTATTCAGCAGGTTTAAGGTTAAAAACACAGGTGACCTAATAAAAGAAGTCTTGAGCTCTTACCTATTACGGCATCAAGGCCAGAGATTTATTCAGCTGTATCTAGTCTACAATTTGTTTGATTTGAGGCTCAATGTCCCTGTTAACACTGTAAAGGTCATTGTGGAGACATAGTTCCCAATTTGTGGGACTTATAACCATCAGTGAGATGAAATGACATCTCCAGCCCTGCTGCCTAATGAAAAGAAACCAACAGTTTGTACACATGGGCAGTCACATACTTGAACCACTTCTCTTGGGCAGGCTTAGATCTGCTTTTATAGTGGTTTTCCAGAACTCCTGAGGTTGTCTACAGCTCTGCACAGAGGCATTATGCAGCCCAACCTATTTATTCAAGCCCTGATGGGTTCGGGTCGGCAACATTCTTTGTAGAGTTTGATCCTGAAATCCTTTCTATGGTCATTCTCTCCCGCTGATTCAAGAAGGGCAGTTCTCAGTTTTGGAGAAAGAATGTGCACTGTACTGGTTAACTGCATATGGATATGCTCGCCCAAACAAAAGTGTGGATCTATAGGTGAATGGAACTGCAAAAATGACCTAAATAGTGTTGACTGGACCGTTAAACCTGAATGCAAACAAAAAT
The DNA here is from genome assembly GCA_963580285.1 of Lucinisca nassula. Classification (NCBI taxonomy): domain Eukaryota; kingdom Metazoa; phylum Mollusca; class Bivalvia; order Lucinida; family Lucinidae; genus Lucinisca; species Lucinisca nassula. The sequence goes on along the minus strand of OY757027.1, from coordinate 31,868,669 downwards.
GCCTGATGGGCGACCAGTCCATAATAACTGAGACACTTAGGTCTATTTCACGGTGCCTTCCTCCATGACTCATGTCATTCAGCATTTTAAGTTTATTGTTGAATACTCTTGAAATGGCTGTGATCACACAAATCATGAAAACAAGTTTTAAATCATACAGAGAGGATAAGATGCAATGAAAAAGCCTCTTACTGCTAGTAAAGTCTGTTATCTTCTACTGGACAGAATATGTACCTACAGGACTGAAGGCATATTTTATTGTAAGATATCATTTTTGTTTCTAGGATTTACTGGACATAAGTCACACTGTGTGTTTGTGGTGCTGTACAAAAAAGTTTGGTCCGGTAGTATAAATTAAAGATACTCTCATCATGCTCAACTGATTTGAGCATGAAATCTGTAATGCTCATAAACAAAGAAATCCAGAAAAACATTAGCCAAACAGGCCTCATACTGACCAAGCTTTTTAACCATTATTCTGCTGGACATGACAATCCCTAACTTTGCAAACAGTGTAGATCCAGATCAGATGGCTTCTGAAGAAGCCATCTGATCAGGATCTACACTTTTTTCATGCAGTTGTGAACTGAATGTATATATAATATGAACTAAACCGATTCGTTCACAGATACAAATGTTTTTAGGCAGCAGGATATGGGGGTAAAAATAGAAATCTGAAATCTGCAGATGTCCGAAAAATATGACACCTGGGGCCCAAAACACACAGAATTCTGCAGGATCCAGTGATTATTGTGTGGCATTTTCAACATTTATGAGCAAGACAAAGTTTCATGCTCAAATTAGCTGAGCATTTAAGACCAACAGTGGCTTCCAAGCAATGCAGTTTCTCTTGTAGCCTGCTTGCCTACAAGTACACCTAGAACTGGGTTTCTGCATGGGCTTGGATATAGTGTCTGAAGAAAAGATTCTCACTGGTTAGGTTTGCAGATGATTTTTGCAAAAATATGTTCTGCTTCTTTGTCTTTCAACTACTCACTGACGTTCTCGAATTTAAATGTATAATCCATTCAGGTTAACACGCATATTCACAGTATCCAAATACCAATCACAATTTGAATGTAACTGACACATATCTCTAGTTTCCACTAAAGGCACTTCCGAATTGTGATCTGTGGGCAGTCACAACAGCCATTTTGTTCACATTCTCATATTTGGATGACACTTGCTTTGGAGTGGCAGCAATAACAGGCTGTAAGTCCTCGAGACAGGCTTTATAGCTCTTGAGTGTTTGCCTCCTTGCAACGACTTCATTAATCAGCTGATTGACATAGTCTGAAATATAATGGATAAGATGGTATCAGTTTTTGTGAAGTCAGGTGTAAAATGTCCTCCTCCTATGGTCTAAACATACACAAGGCCTAGTGGGTCAGTGTTCTGACTCTTAGTCATTAGGTCTCTCGGTTTGAGCCTGGCTCGGGCCACGTGGAGGACGCCAAGTTCTGCAACAGAAGGTCAGGTGGTTTTTCTCCAGGTATTCTGGTTTTCGCCCACCTCTGATTAACCATTGGCTCCATATGAGTGATATAACCTATAAAGGAAAACCCGAAACCAAAAAATTAAACTTTCACTTAGATGCTAAAAATTAAGAAAATCTCACTCACCCTGCCTAAATTAAATCACAAATGTGAGGGGGCAAACGAAATTTTACACCCCTGCAGTGGAGTAAACACGCTTGAAGACCCCTGACCAAAGATAATAATAAAATTTTAAATTTTTTTTTGGTTTGGGTTTTACGGCCCTTTCAAGATTATTTCACTCATATCGAGCCGATCGTTAACCAGAGGTGGGCGAAAACCGGACTACCCGGAGAAAAACCACCTGACCTTCTGTTGCAGAACTTGGCGTCTCACACGTGGCCCAAGCGAGGCTTGAACCTACGGCGGTGAGAGACCTAATGACTAAGAGTCAGCGCTCTTATCCATTAGGCCACGGAGGCCTGTTAAAAAATTTCAATTTATGATGTTCATAAATTCATAATGTTTTCGAGAGAAACAAAATGCAATGTATAAATTGATGATCCATGAATGGTAATTTGTCTATATAATCTATACATTTTTGTTTGGATATAACATGGTTGTTTAACTAACACAGTTTCTGCTTTGGACCCCAACAAAAGTGTTAAAGGGGTTGGGGTGTAATAGGAATCATTAAAATATATTGTAAATACGAAAATGTAAGTATGTGTACATGTATCCTTTTCTTTATATACTGGATATTCTCTAAATGAACATCTACACAAACAGGTCAGACCTAGTCACCTAGAGCACACTCAAGAAGTGTCTGATCAGTGTCTCTACAGATTGCATACAGTAACAGATTGTTTTACCGAAATTAAATAAAACAAAGTGGAAATATTGACACGACGAATGGGGTTCTCTGCAAAAAAACCTGTTCTCTATCAGTATTTTACTATAGAAGAAAAGCCCCACCCATCGGGACTTGCAGAAATAGTACAATACTGATAGAGAACAGGATTTCTAGCACTTCCTTGCAGAGCTGAAACAGATCTGATAAACCCCTTATGGAATCCAAGCGTTCCCAGGCAAAGTGATGTGAGACGAACCACCCATGCCATGCTCTTAACTAAGGCTGCCACGATTAATCGTATAATCGATTAATCGATCGATAAATTCCACAAAAATGATTATCATTTCTGATTTGCTCTTAATCGATTACTTGATATATACAATTTACTACCCTAAATTATGCCTAAAATAGCTGGATGAGTGGCAAACAGTGCAGACCCTGATGAGACGCCGCGTTATGCGGCGTCTCATCTGGGTCTACACTGTTTGCTCAGGCCTGTCTGTTCAAATATACATTTGGTAAAGTGCAACATATGGTAAGAGTCATGCACAGACAGAAAGCCAGACAGGTAAAATAATGACAAAAATCTTAGCGATTACTAATCGATTATCGATCGCAATGACATGACTGATAATCGATTATCTTTTCAGCTGCGATTAGCCAGCCCTACTCTTAACACATGTTGGTATAATTGGACAACAGGGCTTGAGATGTCATTTTCATCTCAAAACTGGGTAAAAGTACAACAAAATTGGAAACAATGTCTCCGAAATGGCCTATACAGTGTTAGTGGGATGTGAAACCTGAAACAAACTTGTGTCTGTTTTTTTTGCATTTTCTAATGTAAAGAATCATTGACCCTTTATCCTGCTGAATATCTGAATTTATTAAACCCACTAATTTCTGGCTATAAGCAAGTTAAATTACATCATAAAGTGGTTCGCTCAAATTCACAAACTGAATGTCAGTGTAGATCCTGATTAAAATTGGCTTCTGACATGATGCCATCTGATCAGGATCTACACTCTTTGCAAAGGTAGGGATTGTCATGAACAGCGAGAATGAAGGTGAATGAAGCTATGTTGGACCCGTGCAGAGGTGTAAAATTTCCTCAAAACTTACTGTTTCATCTGGATGGTAAAAATAAAGAAAAGGGGAAGTCAGTTCTGAAAATCTCACTCGCCCTGCCTTAAAAATTTTTCGCAAATGCCAGTGGACGTGTGGAATTTTAAATCCCTGGTCTGTGTCTGACTGATCATGGGGTCAGGGGACCAATCATGATCATGAAATCTTTTCTCATTCTACCCCTAACTCGAACCAAACACACAAGTACTTGACAGAGGTCCGTAACTGAATGTCAGACTGTAGATCCTGATCAGATGACCATCTGATGTGGATTTACAGTTTGCAAAGTTAGGGATAGGCGTGAAAAGTAAGAATAGGGTTAAATAAGTGTTGCCGGGGATGTTACGACTGGAATCAAACTAAACACATCTTATAAATTGAAAAATGAAATGCTGCCATTCAGGACCATTGCACCAAAAAGCTCTGAAAACAAATGTTATTTATAATCAGCATTCTGATAATCTACATTACCTCTTGTCTCTGCCGTTTCCTGTATGCCCCGCCAACTTTGGTCTGTTTTGGAGTGTTCCAGGGGTGGTTTGGTCTGGCAAAGATCGTTGGAACAGCACCTGTCTTGAGCTGAAACTTGCCTGGTTTGAATCCCAGATCCGCCGCTAGTCTTGGGCTCACAATAAAACACTCCTCCGTGAAATGAGAATCACACAATCTCGAAGTTTTTGAGTTTTCCCATAGTTTGAAAGGCTCATTTGCACTTTTCGCGCGACCCATATTCACTCTCCACTCTTTATTTAATACCGGGTCCTCCGGGAACGTAAACAAACCGCGACCAGGTGCAGGGGTATTGCCACAACCCGGTGCAACACATCGCGTCGGCATTTTTGGAATTTATTTCAGATAACAAGATGTTTTTTATCACAATTTTCTCGAACAGTCAATGTAAAATACACACTATTTCCACTTCCGTTCTACAATTGACGTCACAGGGTTCAGAGTCACGTGACTCGGATTATCACTTCCGGTTCGCAATTGCCCACAGGTGAACCGAATGTTAATTGTTAATAAATACATAATTCAGTATCAAGAAGTACGGCGAATAGCTTATTCGAGATGTATTTTATATGTGTTCAATGATAAGTCATAGCAAAAATAGCGTTGCAGTTGAACTTTAACGACGTTGCGTTTTGCTAGCAGCGGAATATTGACATTTTTGTAAACAACTGTGAACAAAATGCACTTTAAATGTCATACGATAAAAAGAATCTTGCATTCGTGCTCATGTATTATTGAATTTATTAAACTCGTCAAGGAAAAGGGATAAAATGCTCTGCAAAGCCTCGCATTTTATCCCTTTTTCTCAACTTGTTTAATAAATTCAATAATACATGAACACTCATGTAAGATCCTCTATGTAGTCCTTGTTTCTATGGGATTAACTTTTAAGTGACATAACTTTTTATTAATTTTCACTGTTATCATTTGTTCATTGTCTCAGAAAAATACACACATGCATTTCATCTTGACTTTGGTCAACGAGGCTATTCTAACGAGCACCCACAAGGTATGTTTGGGTATTGATAAGAAAGTTGTCATAAATTTTCATAAAAAGGATAACCATTTTGAAGAAATGAAAGAATGACCTACACCTGTGGACACAAATCCGTTCAAACTTTGATGAACTTCATTTCATTTTGATCCGATCTTTCGTTCAATATTTCCTTACATCCTGTCAGTCAACTGCAAGACAGGAATAAATTCAAAACACAAAGTCTTGTACATTTCATTGTAGACCCTGCACTGTCCAATCAGAATACATCTTGAATGTCAATAAGATCTAAAAATGGAAAAAAAAGTGCTTGCCACAATAAGACAAATCAATGTATATTGCTTGATCCAGTTTGATGAATGACATTTGCTTGTCAAACTGACTTGATGCAAAGAGATTCATTGAAAGGTACTTCATCGGAGTTTGAACGCTTTAGTGTCCACAGGTGTATGTCACACAGATGTGTTATTGTATGGGCCCCGTCAAGCGATTTTGGTACTTATCGCCTATGCGAGCAGCAAAGGTTCAGGCGAGCCTGCGCTTCCGCGCAGTCTCGCCAGAACCTTCGCTGCTCGCTCATACAAGCAGTGAATCAAGAGGAACCTTCAGACAGAAAGCCATATCCCTGGCCCCTCTGAATGGCTGGGCATGCGCAGTTAAAATTTGTCACGACGGAAAGCTCGAAGACACAAATTCCCTTGGCGGGGCTCGTATAGTATGTGTTTTTGTCCCCCTTATCAGTAAGCGTTTTCTCTATATCAGAGTTCAACATTAACTTTTTGAACCAGAGGACCATTGGTCCTGAGCCGCTCACCTGAGTGCTGAGAGCTTATGGAGCCATTTCATTTCTGAGAAGACGATTTTATAGGGTTTTTACCAAGTATTAATCTCGGTCTTGTATAGTATGTGTTTTTGTCCCCCTTATCAGTAAGCGTTTTCTCTATATCAGAGTTTAACATTAACTTTTTAAACCAGAGGACCATTGGTCCTGAGCCGCTCACCTGAGTGCTGAGAGCTTATGGAGCCATTTCATTTCTGAGAAGACGATTTTATAGGGGTTTTACCAAGTATTAATCTCGGTCTTGTGACTTGATAATGGGCCCATTGGTTCGAAGAAACAAGAGGCCCATGGGCCACTATGCTCACCAGAGCTCAGGTGGGCACTGCCAAATTGCAGCCATGTATTTTAACATGATGTCATTTTAATCTGCCAAATGAACCCCCATATCCAAATGAGCATCCATGTGGACTCAGTATATGAAACATTAGGCCTTTTATGAAGTAGAGGGGGTAGGGCATGGACCCAATGGAGCCCTGGTTGGTATCACTAAATGTGTCTTATCACAAAGAACAAGAATATATATGGTTTAGCAGTGGGGATCTGCATGGCTGGAGATATAAGTGGAGGGGTTGGAGCATGCCCTGTCGTTCCCAGGAAAGCCCAAGATTGTTGTCCCTAAATGTGTCTCATCATAAGGACCAAGTATATATATGGTTTAGTGGAGGGAATCTGAACGGTTTCCAAGATATCCTTTCATGAAGTGGAAAGGAGAGGACTGGCCCCTGCGGACACCCCTACAGTAGGTGTGCTAATAATAAGGAACAAGAACATATATGAATATGGGGTGGGGATTTAATGGTTTCTGAAATATATGGCCTTTTATGAAGTGGAAGGGCGGGGCACATTGCCTCAGCACAAAGAGACCCCCAAGTTGGTGTGACTGAATGAGTCTTATCATAAGGAACAAGAATATATATGGTTTAGGGGTGGGGATCTGAACTATTTCTGAGATATGTGGCTTTTAATGAAGTCAAGCCGTGGAGCAAGGCCCGGGCATGCCCCGGGGACTCACAAGCTGGTGTCAATGAATGTGCCTTATCATAAGGAAGATGAATATATATGGTTTAGGGGTGGGGCTCTGAACAGTTTCTGAGATATAAGGCCTTTTGTGAAGTGCAGGGGTGGGGCAAGGCCCAGGGAGACCCCCAGGTTGGTGTCAATGAAAGAGTCTTATCATAAGGTACAAGAATATATATGGTTTAGGGGTGGGGATCAGTAAGGTTTCCGAGATATTGTGATATTATGAAATGGAGGGGGTGGGGCATGGCCCCAGCACATCCCTGGGGACCCCAAGGTTGGTGTCACTGAATGTGTCTCATCATAATGAACAAGAACATATATGGTTTAGGGGTGGGGATCTGAACAGTTTCTGAGATATATGGCCTTTTGTGAAGTGAAGGGGTGGGGCATGGCTCCGGCGCACCCCGGAAGACCCCCAATTTGGGGTCAATCAATGCGTCTTATCATAAGGAGCAAGAATATATATGGTTTAGGGGTGGGGATCTGTAAGGTTTCCGAGATATTGGGCCTTTTATGAAATGGAGGGGCGGGACATGGCCCCGGCGCATCCCGGGGGACCCCCAGTTTGATGTCACTGAATGCGTCTTATCATAAGGAACAAGAGTATATAGGGTTCAGGGGTGGGGATCTGAATGGTTTCCGAGATATTGGGCCTTTTATGAAGTGGAGGGGGTGGGGCATGGCCTCGGCACATCCCGGAGGACCTCCAGGTTGGTGTCACTGAATGCGTCTTATCAATAGGAACAAGAATATATATGGTTTAGGGGTGGGGATCTGTAAGGTTTCTGAGATATAAGTCATTTTATGAAGTACTGGGGGCGGGGCATGGCCCCGGCACAACCTACTGGACCCCCAGGCTGACATAACAGCATATGGCTGAGAGAAGTTTACTAAAGGAACATTTCTATGAAAGTTTTGTCAAAATATCTGCAAAGGCTTTGTAGTTAATGCCATTTTTCAATTTTTCCCATTATAAGTCTATGGAAAATCTAAGTTGCCATAGCAACCAAACTAAAGAGCCGAAGTTCATAAAAAACACAAAACCTGTAAAGGCAAATATGGTGAATATTTCCATAAACTTTCAGCCTCATAGAGCATACGGTTTCTGAGGAGATGATTTTTAAGTATTTTTTTTTCTATTTTTTGCATTTTGGTTTCCATGGCAACCATTAAAATTGAGCAGTAGGCCTAAAATCATATGGTAGATACTAGATTGCTTAAGGAACATTTCTATGAAAGTTTTGTTCCAATATCTGCAAAGGCTTGGCAGTTAATGCCATTTTTCAATTTTCCCCATTATAAGTCTATGGGAGCTATAAGTTGCTATAGCAACCAAACTAATGGGCCAATTTTCAAAAAAACACAAACTTTCAATCCCCCAGCCCAAGGATGCTACAGATGAAATTTGGACTCAATCGGCCCAGTGGCTTCAGAGGAGATGTCGTTTGAAAGTGTTGACGACGACGCAGACGACGACGACGACGACGACGCCGACGACGACGACGACGGACAAATGCCTATCCTATAAGCTCCCCCGGAGCCTTCGGCTCTGGTGAGCTAAAAAACCCGAAGGGTATACATGTATATCGACATGGCAGCCATTTTAGTAATGTGACCAAATTCATATTAATAAATTTTCATTTGTTTGTTCTTATAAGTTTTCAAGTGAAATTTGGCTACAAATGGAGTAGTGGTTTCTATGAAAAATAAATTTTAATTTCATCTGAATGACCTTGGGACAACGTCAGAGAATAATATTGACCTTAGTTCTATCCACTCATTTAGCTTATTGCATCTACCAATTTACAGATCACAGGTTGCAATAATTTCCAAAAAATACACATTTTTTTTTTACTTTCTCCAATACAAATGTATAGGCAACCAAATGTGACCTTTGTGTAAAACAGGTTATGGCCATCCAGGGGTCATCATTTGAAGAAACTATAGTGGGCCCAAATCCCAAATCCCAAATGCTACATACCAAGTTTAATGAACCAGAAATTCAACTTCGGTGAAGTTGATGTCGCACCTGCTCCCCACCTGCCCCACACAAAAAAATAAAAGTTTATTTAAGGCAGAAGAAATGAATATAGGGCTTTGAAAAGAATCCATAGCCTATATATGTGAGGTAAAAAACTGACTAAGTTCACAATGTGGAAAAAGTGATAAAAATTGATCCCAAGATAAAGTCAAAACCACATGCACATCCTCATACCATAGGTAGAAACACACTCAAAGTTTTAAAATGATCAATATAAAACTGTAAGAGAAGTTGCGATGACAAGAGGTACCTGTTGTATATCAACTAAAGCTTAAAATTGGCTAAGTTCACAATGTGCAAAAGTGAAAAAAAAATATTCTGAGAATTATGTCGAAATCACATGCACAACCTCATACCATGGCGAAAGCACACGCAAAGTTTCAAAATGATCGGTATACAACTGCAAGAGGAGTTGCGATGACAAGAGGTACCTATCATATATCAATTGAAGGTTAAAAATGACTAAGTTCACAATGTGGAAAAAGTGAAAAAAAATGATCCGACGATAAAGTCCAAACCACATGCGCATCCTCATACCATAGCAAAAGCACACGCAAAGTTTCAAAATGATCGGTATAAAACTGCAAGAGGAGTTGCGATGACAAGAGGTACCTGTCATATATCAATCAAAGGTTAAAAATGACTAAGTTCACAATGTGGAAAAAGTGACAAAAATTTATCCGAAGATAAAGTCCAAACCACATGCGCGTCCTCATAGCATGGCAAAATCACACACAAAGTTTCAAAATAATTGGTATGAAACTGTAGGAGGAGTTGCGATGACAAGAGGTACCTGTCGTATATCAAATGAAGCTTAAAAATGGCTAAGTTCATAATGTGCAAAAAGCGGAAAAAAATATTCTGAAAATTATGTCGAAACCACATGCACATCCTCATACCATGGTGAAAGCACATGCAAAGTTTCAAAATGATCGGTATAAAACTGCAAGAGGAGTTGCGATGACAAGAGGTACGTATCGCATACCTAAAAATGACTAAGTTCACAATATGGAAAAAGTGACAAAAATTGATTCGAAGATTAAGTCCAAACCACATGCGCATCCTCATACCATGGCGAAAGCACATGCAAAGTTTCCAAATGATCGGTCTAAAAGTGTAGGAGGAGTTACGATGACAAGACATCCAGTGTAAAATGTTGACGGACGGACGGACGGACGGACGGACGGACGAACGGACGGACGGACGGACGAACGGACGGACGGACGGACGGACGGAAACTTGCACGCCTATGTCTTCCTGCTAAAGCAGGTGCGACAAAAATGGCCCACTGGTTCTGGAGTAAACGATTTCTGAAGTGTTTTTACCTTATATGGGCATGAAGGTCATTTTGGTCATTTGAGCAAACGCATGTATTTAAATCTTCATTTACTTGTTTCTACGAGCTTAGTATAAAATTTGGTCACAAACGGCACAGAGGTTCTGGTTAAAAATAAATTTTAATCTTCATATCTGAAAGGCCTTAGGCCAAGGTCAAGGAATGACCTTGACCTTGAATACGCATGTTGTTTCATCCACTCATTTAGCTAACTGCATTTATCAATTTTCAGATCAGAGACTGCAATAGTTTCCGAAAAAACATGGTTTTGACCTTTTTCCCATCCCAAAATCTATGTGACCAAATTTGATCTTGGCGTAAAATAGGTATCAGAAAGTCAGCATTTGAATAATATGTGATGAGCCCAAGCCCCCAATGCTGCATATGAAATTTTTGTTACAAATGGCTCAGTGGTTTCTGAGAAAAATATGTTTTAATTCTCATATCTGGATGACCTTGAATCAAGATCAAAGAATGACTTTGACCTTGAATACTCATGTCATTTCATCCATTAATTTAGCTTACTGTATCTACCGATTTTCAGATCACCAGGTGCAATATTTTCAAAAAAGACACAGTTTTGACTTTTTCCCCATCCAAAAGTCTATGCGAAAAACTTTGACCTTGGCCTAAATTAGGTCAGGGTCATTCAGGAGACATCATCATGGGCTCAAGTTCCCAATGCCACATACCAAGTTATATGATTATCGGCCCACTGGTTCCAGAGAAGAAGATTTCTGAAGGGTTTTTACCTTATATGGACATGACGGCCATATTGGTCATGTGACCAAATTCATATTGATAAATTGTCAGTTCCTTGTTCTTGAAAACTTTCATATGAAATTTCATTACAAATGGCTATGTGGTTTCTGAGAAAAATAAGTTTTAATTCTCAATAACTGAATGACCTTGAACAAAGGTCAAAGAATGACCTTGACTACTCATGTAGATTCATCCACCCATTTAGCTTACTGCATCTACTAATTTTCAGATCAAAGGCTGCAATAGTTTCCAAAAAATACACGATTTGGACTTCTTCCCGTCTATGCAACCAAATTTGACCTTGGCCTAAAATTGGTCAAGGTCATCCAAGGGTCATAATTTGAGAAAAAATTTGATGGACCCAAGTCCCTAATGCTACATACAAAGTTGCATGATAATCGACCCACTGGTTCCGGAGAAGAAGATTACTGAAGGGCTTTACCTTATATGGGCATTACGGCCATATTGGTCATGTGACCAAATTCATATTGATTAATTGTCATTTCCTTGTTCTTAAAAACTTTCATATGAAATTTTGTTACAAATGGCTTTGTGGTTTCTGAGAAAATAAGTTTTAATTCTGATATCTGAATGACCTTGAACAACGGTCAAATAATGACCTTGACCTTGAATACTCATGTAGATTCATTCACCCATTTAGCTTACTGCATCTACTAATTTTCAGATCACAGGCTGCAATAGTTTCCAAAAAATACAAGGTTTTGACTTTTCCCATACAAAAGTCTAAGCCACCAAATTTGACCTAGGACTTAAATTGGTCAAGGTCATCCAAGGGTCATCATTTGAACAAAATATGATGGGCCTGAGTTCCTAATGCTACATACCAAGTTTCAGGCCAATCGGCCCAATGGTTCCGGAGAAGAAGATTTTTGAAGGGTTTTTACTTTATATAGGCATGGCGGCCATATTGGTCATGTGACCAAATTCATATTGATTAATTGTCATTCCATGTTCTTAAAAACTTTCATATGAAATTTCGTTACAAATGGCTTTGTTGTTTCTGAGAAAAATAAGTTTTAATTCTCATATCTCAATGACCTTGAACAAAGGTCAAATAATGACCTTGACCTTGAATACTCATGTAATTTCATCCACCCATTTAGCTTACTGCATCTATTAATTTTCAGATCACAAGCTGCAATAGTTTCCAAAAATACACGGTTTTAACTTTTTCCCATACAAAAGTTTATGCGACCAAATTTGACCTTGGACTAAAATTGGTCAAGGACATCCAAGGGTCATCATTTGAACAAAATATGATGGACCCGAGTCCCTAATGCTACATACCAAGTTTCAGACCAATCGGCCCGATGGTTCCGGAGAAGATTTCTGAAGGGTTTTTACCTTATATGGGCATGGTGGCCATATTGGTCACGTGACCAAATTCATATTGATTAATTGTCATAACCTTTTTCTAAAAAACTTTCATATGAAATTTCGTTACAAATGGCTATGTGGTTTCTGATAAAAATAAGTTTTAATTCTCATATCTGAATGACCTTGAACAAAGGTCAAAGAATGACCTTGACCTTGAATACTCATGTGGTTTCATCCACCCATTTAGCTTACTGCATCTACTAATTTTCAGATCACAGGCTGCAATAGTTTCCAAAAAAACACGGATTGACTTTTTCCCATACAAAAGTCTATGCGACCAAATTTGATCTTGGCCTAAAATTGGTCAAGGTCATCCAAGGGTCATCATTTGAACAAAATATGATGGGCCCGAGTCCCCAATGCTACATACCAAGTTTCAGGCCAATCGGCCCACTGGTTCCGGAGAAGAAGATTTTTGAAGGGTTTTTACCATATATTGGCATGGCGGCCATCTTGGTCATGTGACCTGGACCCCGCGAAGAAACTTTCGTTCCCCCATCCCACTGAGGCCCCACATGAAATTTGGCTTCAATCGGCCCAGCGGTTCCAGAGGAGAAGATGTTTGAAAATGTTAACATACATACAGACAGCATGACCACCCTATAAGATCATCAATGAGCCTTCGGCTCAGGTGAGCTAATAACTGGACAAGGTGGTCCTGTAACTCTTGGGATGCACTGGACCTAAGTTCAACTGGACCTATAGCCCCCAGCCTATCGGGGCTTGAAGAAATAGATGGGCTGCATGATGCTTCCAGGCAGAGCTGAAACTGGCCCGCAAACGAGTACTGGTAAACCACTTAGAGAATCTAAGCCTGCCCAGGCAAAGCGGTGTGAGTTGGCCCATGCATGTTTATAAACCCTATTGGTTTCATTGGGTGGCAGGGCTTGAGATGTCATTTCATCTCAATGTTGGGTGAAAGGCCCACAAAATTGGAAGCAACATCTCCAAAATGACCTATACAGTGTTGATAGGGACGTTAAACTTCAAATCAAACAAAAACAACTGGACCTAAAATCATACTGAAGAGATACACTAGATGGTTACGTATTTCTGATACCTAAAAAGTCCTAAAAATTCTGACACCTTGTGGACTTACTGTAATTCCCCTAAAATTTTAACAAATTTTTTTCCGAAAATTTGAGTCCGAAAGGTGCAGACGGAAAGGCAAACAGTGTAGACCATGATCAGACTGCTCCTTCAGTGAAGGAGCAGTCTGCTCTGGGTCTGCACTGTATGCTTAGGTCTGTCTGTCCGAATACTTTGGATCATTTCAGTAGTATTGATTTACATAGAAAGTAAATCTACTGACAGAAGCCCATTTTATGGTAAATGAGTTCTAAAACATGGATTTTAATAACTGTGGTGCCAGATTTTCAACTGGACCATCCGGACCAGCTAGCCACTGACCTTACTAGACCTGACCAGCTTTTCACTAGACAATGTCCATTGGTCTTGGGTTAATGTTGAACCAGTATATAAAGTGGAATTTACAGTGGGGTTCATTACATGGTTCTGTTAACATGATGAGAAAGTAAAATGAACATTTAAGAAGCAAAACATGATAAATGCTATAACATGAAAGACACCGCTGCATCATGATAACGAGTCTGTGAAATGAAGACCCCTCTAAACCCCACTTTATATAGAGAAAACTGGGGTTTACGGAGACATACATAATTTTTCTTATTTTTGTTCCAAGACATAGATTGTGGGTACTTGTTGGAACCGTCTCATTGAAGCAGTTCTAACAAGCACCCACAATGTATGTTGAAAGCAAAAACGAGAAAGATATTACAATTTATACCTAATATTTGTCATTTCTGACACCATGTTTGAAGACATTATTTCACATCAGACCTGGGGTCGAATACTTTCAAAAGTATTCGAATAAGAATACAAATACTTTGCAATTTCATGAATACAAATACATTTTTTATGAATGTATTCAAATGAAAATACAAATACTTAGCAAATGTATTTGAATACTTTTTGAATACTTTTGAATACATTATATATATATATATAAGAAAACAAGGAATTATACAAAACAAAAACCATGACACCTATGACTGTAGTGATGTTTGTATCATAGAAAGATTCAAATCTTGGTGTTTTCTCTAAAACAAGATGCATTGAATGAAGCAGTGCATGATTTTGCATGAAACCAGGCATTTGTAATGTCTAAAGCGCTTATCAATCAAAAGCTAATGATATATGAATTTGCTTTTTTTTCTTCATTTATGTGCTGCTGATAATAAAATAAGGGTTGTTATAATTGTGCCCTGCACCTTTTGAGAAACAGGTGTCAAATTTGCCAGCACAATAATAAAAGGTATGTTACAAACATATTCTATTCAACTCTTGGAGTTTCAGTTTTACTACCTCATTGGACATTTTTGTTTATGATTCAAACAGGGGGAATGTTCTTGTCAAACAAAGGGCATAAGTTTACCAGAATAAGAAGTTTTTACTATGGCATGGTTCAATTGTCAAACAATGTCTTGTCCCTATCTCTCTGTCCTGAGGCAATTTATTGAAATATGACATGCAGGTAGTGTATTTCCTAACTTCAAAGATTAAACATCTATGGCTACAGTCCCATAAAAGATTTGCAAATAAGGTAGATAAAGATCATATATATGCCATAGAATACAGTGTCTGATCTGGGTCTACATGTACATTCTTTTTAAAGATTATGGTTTTTCTATAATTCTTTCTAAAGATTATAAATGTTTGCAAAAAGCAAAGCAGTCACCTCTAAATTGAAATGGACCTGTCTAATAATAGAGATTGAAGAGTTCATTGGACAAAAACATGGGTTTAGCAGAAATTATTTTATGCAATCAGCACAAATTAGCCTGAAACATCATATACAATGTACATTGTATTTACAAATGGGCAAATTTGTAAAAACAGACTAGAAATAGCCATGTGCCACACTAGTGGGCCATGATTGTAAGTTATTTATGATTGAATTGTCTCTGAATAAACAAAGATCTATCAAAGTCGAATTTGAAGTATGCTATTAATATATTCTTCTGTTTTTCAGTCAACAAATTATCCTAGCTATCACCTTAAAAGTGATATAGATAATGAAATGATTTGCATGTTAAAATCAAAGCAATCAAATGAGTCATTAGTGTTCTTGTTCTCTATTATATTTTGTGTTTACCTTCTATCAGTAATTTCAGGAGTTTCTACATTAGCATTCTAAGACATTATTCATATCAGTCAAAACATTTATGTACTTTTCATTGATTTTTCTTGAAAATGGCAAAAGTATTCATAATGTATTCTTAAAACTATTCATGAATACATGACTTTTTAAATTTATTCGAATAGAAATACAAATCCTTTTATTCTCAAAAATCCACAAATACAGAATACTTCACGAATACTCGAAAATGTATTCGAATAGTATTCAAATAAGAATACAAAATACAATTACCCCAGGTCTGTTTCACATGGACATGTTTTCCTAATGGTACTTACCTCTGAATGAGAGGAAAATGACGATGTAGTGCGCACAGCAAAATCGGTGACGTTATTTTACGGACAAGCTTGTTCACTCTTATCCAGTTACCAAGCAAGTATGATATACTGATTTGATAGGCTAGCTGTAGATCTGGCTGGTTCCTGAAAAATACAGTAAAACCTCCACTAATGGTCACCTCTTTTAAGCAGCCACCTCTCTTCAACAGCCACAATAATTCCTCCCTAAGCATTTTACTGTATATCTTACATCTGCTCAGCAGCCACCTCTCTTTTCCAGCCAGCAGCCACCTTACCAAATCTAAATTCCCTCTATTAAACAGCCAGTGTTAACTCAAGGCAAAACATCAGATGTAAAAATAGGAATTTCTCTTATGGTGTATTTCTTTCTTTCAAAATTTATTTTTCCCATAATTACCATTGTGATACCTGTATTATAAGCAAATGAACAGGCCTCATCTCATCATTTTAACCAAGCTTTTCCATGCCTGAAAGGCCTGATATTGCATACTTAAGTAGTTATTTAAACCCTTATCCTGCTGAATAAATTAATTTAGCCACACCGTGGCACCCATTGCTGACTAGCAATCAATCAAATTACTTGATACACTATTTCTAAAAATTCACAAACTGCATGACAAACTGTAGATCCTGATCAGATGGCTTCTGAACAGGATCTACACTGTTTGCAAAGTTAGGGGTTGTCTTGTTCAGCAGGATAAAGGTTAAACAGAATATAGGAGGAAAAAATCAAAATCTGAAAGCCTAAAAGCAAGAAAACAAGAAAAACGCCGAACGGCATTATGGACGGTTTTTCAGGGTTAACCAAAAGGTAAACTGGGACGTGGACGCCCGGCCGGCCGGCCGCCCGCCCGCACTGACATCGCTATTCTAAAGGATTGAGTTTTTCCTTGAAAAAAAAAAAAAAACGTCCAAAAATCAAGCTCTAAGAGCCTGAAATCCTGCTTTGTTTGATTTGAGGTTTAACGTCCCCATCAACACTGTAAAGGTCATTTCGGAGACCTTACTTCCAATTTTGTGGGACTTTTACCCGACACTGAGATGAAATGACATCTCAAGCCCTGCCGCCCAATGAAACCAATAGGGTTTATTAGCGTGGACGGTCCGCCTCGGGTTTCTGGACAGGCTTAGATCCTCTAAGCGGTTTACCAGTACTAGTGAGCGGGCCGGATTCAGCTCTGCATGGAAGCATCGTGCAGCCCATATATTTCTTCAAGCCCCTATGGGCGGGGGCGATTGAAATCCTGCAAATGCCTGAAAAATATGAGACCTGAATGAAAAGAAACACTAGAGAAAGCGACCAGTGGGTCACAGTATACCCCCGGCCAGTGCCACCCTCTTATATATCTTTCGAGCATGTACGTAACATGAGTGAAGAAGTCAAGAAGCTATAAGAATCTATAATCTGCTTATAAAATCTAAACCAAACATAATCTTTCTAAATGGACCAAGGGAGTGAGCTCGAGAGCATAAAAGTTACTGAAGGGGAGGGGGCATCAATGTTACTGAGGCAGCAGGGTGGGGTATGTATCAATGAAATCTTGGAACTGGTATGCAACATTAAAGCAAGTATCAATTGACTTTCTAAGTCCATGACCCTGAGGTCTAGGTCACTGTGGGTGGGGAAGCGACATGCATCTAAAAATGTTTGGACTGGTATGCAACATTAATGCAAGTATGAACTGAATTTGTCTTAGAGTTTAAAACATACAGGCATCTATAAACTTTGTCATAAAACTTTAACCAACGTAAAATTTCTAAGTCTGTGACCTTGACCTCAAGGTCACTGTGGGGGGTGGGACATGCATCAATGAAATCTTTAGACCAGTATGTAACTTCAGTGTAAGTATCAACTAAATCTATCAAAGGGTTCAGAAGATACAACTTCTTAGAAACTTTAACGCAAAACTTTAACCAAAATGTTAACGGACGGACTGACGGACGGAAGGACGGACGGAAGGATGGATGGACAGACGGAAGGACGGACGGAAGGACGGACGAACGGCAGGACGAAAACTATATACCCCCATAGCATACTTCGTATGCCGGGGGTATAATAACAAAATGATGGAGAATGGTCATAGGACACTTCTCCATCATTTATTTTTCTTTTAGTACATCCAGCTGTCTTCAGAAATCATCATTTTATGGCTATCGATAACAATCCATACATCATCCCAGACATTTCCCCCTGTTGAACAGCCACCTCCCTTAAACAGCCAGTTTTTGGGTTTTCCCAGGATGGCTGTTTAATGGAGGTTACACTGTACATCATAGAGAACCTTATTAACCCTTTATTCTAGTGCCCTTGCATATGTAACCTAACACCTGATTGGACAAGGTCAAAAATTTGAGACAGTATATTATGCAATATACAGTCAGAAACCCGAAGTCATCACACAACGTCGCTTTTCATTGGCTGGTATTTGGTTTTACGCAGCTCACAGGACTTGCCGCCTTGTGCAAAATATAACAATTTTTAACTTAACAACCAAATAAGTGCATAAGAATTGGGATAACTGTATCTTATAATCTATTATATTACACCTTAACCCTTTGTATGTGGGAAACCCCTAAAGGGGTATCTTGGCAAACAGTGCAGGCCTGCACTATTTGCTAACAGAAATTTCCGTCAAAAATAGACAATGACAATGATTTATTTGCACTGAACACATTCACAATGAATGGTAATGGCATACATACAATACTACAGAATGCAGTTAAAATGTTAAAAATAGAATAAACGAAAAAATAGGTCTGACATCCCTTATATGACAAATGGCCTTGTCCAACGTATAGCAATGAAAGAGTTTTGTTTGTTTGATTTGAGGTTTAACCTCCCCGTCAACACAATTTAGGTCATTTTGGAGCTGTTGCTTCCCATTTTGTGGGACTTTTACCCGACATTGAGACAAAATGACATCTCAATCCCTGCCACTCAATGAAACCAATAGGGTTTATAAGCATGGACGGGCCGACTCGCAGCAATTTTCTTGGGCAGGCTTAGACCTCCTAAGCGGATTACCAGTATTCATTTGCAGTCGGTATCAGCTCTGCGTGGAAGCATCGTGCAGCTCAATGGGTTAATGATATTCTTTACAGTGGAAAATTCATTATAACAATAAAACGTTTGGGAACAAATATCATTATAATGAGGTTCCTCTGTACATTGTGTGAACAAGTTGTATAATGAACACCCCTGTAAACCGTACTTTATTTAAGAGAAAACTGGGTTTTACCGGGTTATGCATTATCTTTCTTATTTCTGCCCCCAAAATAGGCAGTTCTAACGAGCATAAACAATGTAGGTATGTTTGCGGTATAAATTAAACAATATCCCATATTGTCTATAGAAAAAATGACCCATTTTGGCACTTTGTCATACAGATGTATTATGGTAATGGTAATTGCTTGATCTGATGTTTAACGTCCCCGTCAACACTGTAAAGGTCATTTCGGAGATGTTGCTTCCAATTTTGTGGGACTTTTACCCGACATCGAGATGAAATTACATCTCAAGCCCTGCCGCCCAGTGAAACCAATAGGGTTTATAAGCATGGACGGGCCGACTCGCACCGCTTTGCCTGGGTAGGCTAAGATCCTCTAAGCTGTTTACCAGTACTCGTGTGCGGGTCGGTTTCAGCTCTGCGGCGTGGAAGCATCATGCAGCCCATCTATTTCTTCAAGCCCCGATGGGCGGGGGCCGATGGTAATGGTAAGGGTGTCAGAATAAATTCTGTTCTGTTCTGTATCTTCTCTAAAATTTGATAATGACAGTCGAAAAGTTGCATGACTTAAGGGAATGGGAATTTTTAACATCTTCAGGGGAGGCATCTCCTCCAAAAGCATTTTTGTCCCCAACGTCAATAGGGATCAACTCATAAAGAAAAGAATTTGCTCCTGAGGAGCAAATTCTTTCCCTTAAGAGTTGACCCCTTTTACAGTGGGACAGGGCTTACAGAAAAGAGAACAGGAAGTCCCAAAAGTTGTCAACCTTTGAAAATGTTTGGTCTCCAATGTCAATAGGGGTCAACTCTTAAAGGAAAGAATTTGCTCCTGGGGAGCAATTTCTTTCCTTTAAGAGTAGACCCCCTTTTTCAGTGGGACAGGGCGTATAGAAATGCGAACAGGAAGTCCCGAAAGTTGTCTTCCTTTGAAAAATGGCGGACAAATCAGGCAGGTGTTCCCATTCCCCTTAAAGGTACATAACAAAATCGGTATCATGTCAAACCTATGCTATAAACACTCATATAATTTGCACTCATTAAGAAAACATGCCCATGCAAATGCATTGTAAACTTTACCTCCGAAAAATAAAAATTTTAAGATGAAAATTGGGATATTTTTCTTATTTCTGCTCAAAATATAGACTGTGGGTACTTGTTAGAACTGCCTCATCGAGGCTGTTCTAACAAGTACCCACAATCTATATTTTAAAACAGAAATAAGGTTTACCCAATATGTAAACCCCAGTTTTACTTTACAAAAGTGGGGTTTGCAGGAGTCAAAATTATATAGGAGTGTTTTCGTGATGTTTTGGTGAAAGTGGGGTTTATAGGGATATCCATTATTTTCTCATTTCAGATCGAAACCAATCCAATCACATTACTCTAAATGCACATCATCATGGAGAGTTGGAATTATAAGGGTATACACAAATTACAAGGACTTTTGGGGTTTTTGGTTTTACAACCTTTCAAGATGATTTCACTTATTTCAAGCCAACCATTAATCAGAGGTGGAGGAATACTGGAGTACCAGAACAAAACACCTGACATTCCACTGAACATTACAACACATCTGTGTGATATAGTGCATTTTTTCATATCTAAAAAAGGCAATTTTCTGATGAAAATTTGAAACATTTTTCTTATTTATACTACAAACATAGGTTTTGGGTGCTCGTTAGAACCACCTCATTGAGGTGGTTCTAACGAGTACCCACAACCTATGTCTTGGGGCAGAAATAAGGAAAACTAGAGCTGTCAGTGAAACTGACTAGGGCCCCGGCAGCGCTATCAGAAATTTGTGGACGGACAGACGGACGGACGGACAGACAGACCGACGGACAGAGTGATTACTATAGGGCACCCACACTTTCAGTGTGGGGCCCTAAATATTTAAATCGATCCAGGAATAAGAAAGTTATGGAGGATAAAAAAAAAAATTGTAGACGGACAGACGGATGGACGGACGTTCTTAGTAGAGGTACCTTATGGGGTTACTAATGTTTAGTCTATGGAGACTTTAACCCCATAACGCACCACTGTACAGAGTTTTAACCCCACATACGAAATTTTTAACCCCACTAACTGAAAAGTTACTGTGCCTTACGGAATAAACCTCATTAAGTTGAATTGGGCAGAATCCTAACCCCACTAGGTACCTCTAGTCTGCCAGACAGACAGACGGACGGACAGAGTGATTACTATAGGGCACCCACACTCGCGTGTCCTGGGTCTTGCGCGTGACACACTGTCACATTATGGTTAATATTTCTGCAAAGTAATATTTAAATCCATCCAGGTATAAGAAATTTATAGATTGGACACAATTAAAAAGACGCTTTTTTGACCTTTTATCTCTAAGTATGACCTTGACCTTTGAGGTACGGCTGTGGGTCTTGCGTGTGACACTTCGTCACATTATGGTTAACATTTCTGCCAAGTAATATTTAAATCCATCCAGGAATAATAACAAAGTTATTAATTGGACACAGGAAAGACCCTTTTTTGACCTTTAACCTCTAAGTATGACCTTGACCTTTGAGGTACGGAGACTGTTACATTATGGTTAATATTTCTGCTAAGTAATATTTAAATCCGTCCAGGTATAAGAAAGTTATAGATTGGACACAATAAAAAAGACGCTTTTTTACCTTTTATCTCTTAAGTATGACCTTGACCTTTGAGGTACGGCTGTGGGTCTTGCGTGTGACACTTCGTCACATTATTCGTCACATTATGGTTAACATTTCTGCCAAGTAATATTTAAATCCATCCAGGAATAAATTGGACACAATAAAAAAGACGCTTTTTTGACCTTTTATCTCTAAGTATGACCTTGACCTTTGAGGTACGGCTGTGGGTCTTGCATGTGACACTTCGTCACATTATTCGTCACATTATTCGTCACATTTCTGCCAAGTAATATTTAAATCCATCCAGGAATAATAACAAAGTTATTAATTGGACACAGGAAAGACCCTTTTTTGACCTTTAACCTCTAAGTATGACCTTGACCTTTGAGGTACGGACCTGAGTCTTGCGCGCAACACTCCATCACATTATGGTTAACATTTCTGCCAAGTAATATTTAAATCCATCCAGGAATAAGAAAGTTATGGAGGATAAAAAAATTTGTGGATGGACAGACGGACGGACAGACAGACAGACAGACAGACAGGGATTACTATAGGGCACCCACACTTTCAGTGCGGGGCCCTAATAATGTTTACCCCCCATAAACCCCAGTTTTCTCTATTTAAAGTGGGGTTTAGGGGGGGTCTTTATTTCACGAACTTGAAGTCTCATGTGACCCGAGGGAAGCTCAAACATGCCAGGACTTACAGATTCATGAAAAACTTACCTTAAATATTTGTCCAAACTTAAACAATGCTTTAAAGCATCCATTTCCCCCAGGTTAAACAGTAAGTAAACACTTTCAAATTCTACTCGGTTGTTACACGGTCGCTCCACCCTCTTGTAGAAATTCAGGATTCTTTTCAGGCACTCTTGGGTGTGCTGATTGTTGATTTTAGGATCAAAGATGGATATATGTTCACTGCATAACCTGTAAATATAAAACATATCAGCTGACAATTATAGAAATGAATTATCATTTTTGTTGTTGTTTTGTTGATTTGAGGTTTTATGTCCCCGTCAACACTGTACAGGTCATTTTGGAGACATGGCTTCCAATTTTGTGGGACTTTTACCCGACATTGAGATGAAATGACATCTGAAGCCCTGTCGCCCAATGAAACCAATAGGATTTATAAGCATGGATGGGCCGACTCGAACCGCTTTGCCTGGGCAGGCTTAAATCCTCTAAGCAGTTTACCAGTATTCGTGTGTGGTTGGTTTCAGCTCTGAGTGGAAGCATTATGCAGCCCATATATTTCTTCAAGCCCCGATAAGCAGGAGCGGAAAAATATCATTTTTGTGGATTAGATCGATGTGTAAACTCTGGCAAATCACTCACAAACTGCAGAAAGCCCTTACGGGCTTTTTGCAGTTTGTGAGTGATTCTCAAGAGGTTACGCATTGTTAAATCCACAAAAATGAAAATACATTTCTTATAGTTTGAACTATGTCATCGAAATAGAAACAAGTGACCCAAGGGCAACGATTGCTCACCTGAGTCGCTGATACAATTGGCCCAATGACACTGGAGAAAAATAGCCCCCACCCATCAGGGCTTGAAGAAATAATTGGGCTGCTTGATGCTTCCATGCAGAGCTGAAATCTGACTGCACAAGAGTACTGGTAAAGCTTAGAGGATCTAAGCCTGCCCAGGCAAGGCAGTGCATTTCAGACTGTCCATGCTTATAAATCCTATTGGTTTCATTGGGCGACAGGGCTTGAGATGTCATTTCATCTCAATGTCGGGTAAAAGTCACACAAATTGGAAACAAAGTCTCCAAAATGACCTATACAGTGTTGATGGGGACATTACACCACAAATCAAACAAACAAACAAATCATCGAAATATAAACAAGTAACCCAAGGGCAACGATCGCTCATCTGGGTCACTGATACAATTGGCCTAGTGGACTCTCCCGGTTTAAACCATAATGAGTGGCAGCTATCTTGGTCATATGAACTACTGGTAGACCATTTAAACAAAAATTTTGTTCCCCACTTCCCTGAAAGCTGCACATCAAATTTAATAGAAATTGGCTAAGCATTTGCAGAAGATGAAGTTCTTTTTAATGTTGATCGACTAGTGACCTTAGGCCATAATCAAAAATGACCTTGACCACTGACATTTATATAAGACCTATTTTCAATTAATGAACTACAATTGTTTTCGATAAATGCACTGTCTCACCTTTTGCCCATACATAAGCCTAAGGGAACAAATAATTTGATCTTGCCATAAAGCAGGTCAAGGTCAACCCAGGATCATCATTTATATAATTTGTATAGGGCTCAAGTGCCTTTTGCTGTCTAATAAGTTTCAAGGTCATCTGACTTAAGGTTCTGGAGAAGAATTATTCTAAAGGGTTTTTAGGGAATATGGGCATGACGGCCATCTTGGTCATGTGACCAGGACAAATTACATGTACATGAATTTAAGTTCTTGTGAGGCAAAGGTGTTCTACATAAAATATGGCTACAATTGGCTCAGTGGTTTCTGAGGAGAAGATGGTTGAAATTCTGATGGTGATTCAATCCTTGTGACCTTGAGTCAAGGTCATTGGATGACCTTGACATTTGACATTAATACAGGTACATTTAAGACATATTCTTTTCATAAACTAAAATTGTATTGGATAAAAGCACTATTTTACCTTTTTCCCATTCAAATGCCTTATGAACCAAAATTTCACCTTGCTGTAAAATAGGTCAAGGTCAACCCATTATGACTGTATTGCATACAAGCACCATTTTACATTTTCCCATTATAAAGCCTTAGGGACCGAATTTGACCTTGCAATAAAATACATCAAGGTCAATACAAGGTAATAATTTATATAACTTATAAGGGCTCAAGTCCCTTTTGCTGTCTGCCAAGTTTCAAGGTCATCTGATTTATGGTTCTGGAGAAGATTTTTAAAGATTTTTACTTATATGGGCATGGCGGCCATCTTGATCATGTGACCTCGACAAATGATATAAACTTTAGTTCCCGTGAGGCATAGACGCTGCATATATAATATGACTCCCATTAGCCCAGTGGATTCTTAGAAGAAGATGTTTGAAAGAGCGGACGGACGAAGAACCATTGGTATACTATAAGCTCATCTTGTGTGCCTTCGGCTCAGGAGAGGTAAAAGTGCCACCAAAATGGTAAAGTTTAGGGAATTCTTTCCAAAGCGTAAGAAGGAACTTATCAACGGCCAAGGCAGAATGGTTATTCTATTAGAAGCTGCCATCTTTGAAAGTAACCCAAGTGAAATAAACGTCATCTTTAAATTCCGTTTGTCTTCCAGCATTAATGTTTTAAATAGTTTCCAAACTTAAAAATTTTAATCAAATGCTGTTGACGTCACTTCATGTACAATGACGCAATGCAAGAGTTCTAAACATGCTCTTTGGCATAACGTTATATGTGTGAAATTGTTCTAATATTCTTGCTCATGGAATTTATCGAAGTATAAAACTTTTATTTCAACCAATCAAATCGCTCGAAATTACATAATAAAGGAGAATTGGAACTATGCTGAAATGTTTGTCACTGAGCCAGTCATTTAATGGGAATGGATACGCCTTCAGGGGAGGCAACTCCTGCAAAAGTATTTCTGTCTCCCATGTCAACAGGGGTCAACTCTTAAAGGAAAGAATTTGCTCCTGAGGAGCAAATTCTTTCCTTTAAGAGTAGACCCCTTTCTCTGTGTGACAGAGTTCATAGAAAAGTGAACAGGAAGTCCTGAAAGTTATCTCCCTTTGAAAAATGGTGGAAAAAATATGCCAGGTGTTCCCATTCCCCTTTACCTACCAAATTTACACCATAATAAGTATTCAGACAGCTCAGCTTCTTACCATACTTGTTCTCACAAACTCGACATCACTAAACAAGTCCATGAAATAAAGATCCCTCTAAACCCCACTTGATATAGAGAAAACTGGGGTTTAAAGGGTTATACATTATTTTCTTATTTCTGCCCCAAGACATAGGTTGTGGGTACTCGTTAGAACTGCCTCAATGAGGCAGTTCTAACGAGCACCAACAACCTATGTTTACAGTGTGAATAAGAAAAATATCACAGATTTTCATCAGAAAAGTAGCCATTTTGGAGATGTGGAAAATGCACTTTATATGCCGAACGGGTGTGTTATCGTAATGAACAAGTACAAAAAAACTACCCGAAGTTGTATCTAACAACAGTTGGATGAGTGGCAAAGCGGCCCCCGCCCACTGGGGCTTGAAGAAATAAATGGGCTGCATGATGCTTCCACGCAGAGCTGAAACCGACCGCACCCGAGTACTGGTAAACCGCTCAGAGGATCTAAGCCTGCCTAGGTGAAGCGGTGTGAGTTGGAACGTCCATGCTTATAAACCCTATTGGTTTCATTGGGTGACAGGGCTTGAGAAGTCATTTCATCTCAATGTCGGGTAAAAGTCCCACAAAACTGGAAGCAACGTACGTCTCCAAAATGACCTATAAGGTATTGACTGGGACATTAAACCCCAAATCAAACTAACAAAAAAGTTTGACATCACATGAACAAGTCTGAAATGAAGACCCCCTTAAACCCAACTTGATATAGAGAAAACTGGGGTTTAAGGGGGTATGCATTATTTTTCTTATTTCTGCCCCAAGACATATGTTGTGGGTACTCCTTAGAACTGCCTCAATGAGGCAGTTCTAACGAGCACCAACAACCTATGTTTGCAGTGTGAATAAGAAAAATATCACAGATTTCATCAGAAAAGTAGCCATTTTTGAGATGTGAAAAATGCACTTTATGTCACACGGGAATGAATGAGTGAGTGTTTGAGTTATACATCCCACCAACAGCTAAGGTCATACGGAGATGGGACCTCGGTTTAAACACTCATCTGAAAGTCTGGAGAAGCCCGGGATCGATCCTGAGACCCCTGGTTTACAAGGCGAGTAACGTAACCACTACACCACGGAGGCTTCTGTCGCACGGGTGTGTTATCGTAATGAACAAGTACAAAAAACTACCTGATGTTGTATCTAACAACAGATGGACGAGTGGCAAACATCACAGAGACCCTGATGAGGAGTGCAGCATTCTGTGGCATCTCATCTGGTCAGCCTTCTTATAGGATATCAAGTACACCACAACCTCTTCATAACAGTATTAACCCTTTTTGTACCAAATGGAATCTTCCTCCGTATATATAGTAGGAGTCCATTTCAAAATTTAGGGGTGTCAGGTTGTGTTTTCTTCAAAATTGATTTGGAAAATGGCTGAATTTTTGCAAACAGTGTAGGCCCTGATCAGATGCTGCGTTCTGTCTGGTCTGATCTGGGCCTGCACTGTCTACCAGGGTACCCGTTTTAGGGTTTCCGGTGCAAAATGGGTAAATGGGGCCCAAAGCAGAAATTGTTTTAGTAAAACAAATGTGTTATATATATCTAACCAAAAATGTATCGATTTTAAAGAAAAAATCTTATCTATACATTTTTGGGATCCATCTTGAAATCAAGAAATATCGAAAACCATGTTGTAACAAAAATTTGTGATAT
The DNA here is from genome assembly GCA_963580285.1 of Lucinisca nassula. Lineage (NCBI taxonomy): Eukaryota > Metazoa > Mollusca > Bivalvia > Lucinida > Lucinidae > Lucinisca > Lucinisca nassula. The sequence goes on along the minus strand of OY757027.1, from coordinate 31,841,411 downwards.
ATTTCTTATTCATACTCCAAATATAGGTTGTTGTGGCTTGTTAGAGCCATCTCAGGGAGGCGGTTCTAACGAGTACCCACAACCTATATCTGAGAGCAAAAATAAGAAAAATCGTGTATAGGCCACGTAAACCCCAGTTTTTTCTTTATAAAGTGGTGTTCAGAGGGATGTTCATTTCACAGACTTGTTAATTTGATGGTCTTGATCAATTAAAAAAAAAAATAAAAAATAAATAAAATAATCTGTGATTTTGAATTGTCGAAGTTCTACTTAACCTATAGTCTGAGTAGAGGTGAAATCTAACAGCCTTTTCCAGAATGTCTATACTGTCGGCAGCACTTGCTTGTTGTATGACGAGATCCTGCCGTACAGCTCTCAGTCTGTCGAAAATGAAGTCGTAAATCTCCGACCAATTTGTCTCCAGTGTGGCTACACTGAAAGAAAAACAATTTTCATTAAAACCTTTAACCCTTGTCCTGCTGACCCGGATATGCCTAATCTTTCAAACAATGTAGATCCAGATCAGACGGCTTCTGAAGAAGCCGTCTGATCAGGATCTACATTGTTTGTCATTCAGATTGTGAATTGGTTGAAATAACTTGCATCAAGTAATCTGATTGGTTGATAATCGGTAGTGGGTGTGGCAGATTAAAATATTCAGTAGGACAAGGGTTAAGTTGCCAAGAAAACAGCAGCAGACAACATTTACAGACAGTTTTACTTGTCTTAACCCTTGACCTGTTGAATATTTACATATGCCACACCCACTACTGATTATCAACCACTCAGATTTCTTTCTTTCTTTTTCTTTATTTCTACCTACTTATACTGCGATCGGTCACATCTGACCATTACTCGCAGGTGTACATTACATACACTCCAAGTTTGCAGGATGAAAGCCTACACAGTAATTGTGTAATTACGGCAGGGGTCTTTAACCTGCAGAGGGCATGACTCTCCCTGAACAGGGGGCCCCCAGTTAACGTCCCGATCCGAAGGACAGTGCACTTTATGACATTCATCCCTGCAAATGATGCCAGGTACCTTGGCAAACAGAGCAATGCCCAGATCAGACACTGCAGAATGCAACATCTGATCCGGGTCTGCACTGTTTGCTAAAAGGATTTTCAGTCACAACTAGAAAACAAGAGGGCCCAGAGGGACCTGATTCGCTCACCTGAATGTCACTGTCTCTAGTACATTCTATTTTTAGCTCTGGTGGCCATCTTGTTCATCAGAGTGGAACGATCTTAGCAATTTTGGTAGGGTGTCACCTAGGCAACATTCCTTTGAAGTTTGAATCAAACTGACCCAAAGGTTTAGGAAGAGTTCACATTTGAAGCAAATTTACAATGTTTTTCTATTTTTAGCTCTGGCGGCCCTATTGTTCATCGGAGCGAGACCATTTTAGCTATTTTGGTAGAGAGTCATCTAAGCAACATTCCTATGAAGTTTGAATGTAATTGGCCCAAGGGTACAGGAGGAGTTATCGTTTGAAGATTTTTTCTATTTTTAGCCCTGGTGGCCATCTTGTTTATCAGAGTGAAAAATTTTTAACTATTTTGGTATGGAGTCACATGGGCAACATTCCTGTGAAGTTTGAAGCAAATTTACAATGTTTTTCTATTTTTAGCTCTGGTGGCCATTTTGTTCATCGGAGTGGGATCATTTTAGCTAATATGGTAGAGGGTCAACGACATAATACTCCTGTGAAGTTTGTATCAAATTGGCCCAAGGGGTTAGAGGAGTTGTCGTGTGAAGATTTTTTTTCTATTTTTAGCTCTGGCGGCCATCTTGTTCGCCGCGTTGAACGATTTTAGCTATTTTGGTAGGGAGTCACCTAACTAACATTCCTGTGAAGTTTGAATCAAATTGACCCAAAGGTTGAGGAGGAGTTCGCTTTTTGACGTAAATTTACAAATTTTTTCTGGTTTTCGCTATGGCAGCCATTTTGCTCATCAGAGTGAAAACGTTTTAGCTTTTTTGGTAGTGGGTCATCTAAGCAACATTCCTATGAAGTTTGAATGAAATTGGCCCAAGGGTAAAGGAGGAATAGTCGTTTGAAGATTTTTTCTATTTTTAGCTCTGGTGGCCATCTTGTTAGTCAGAGCTGAATGATTTTAGCTATTTCTTTAGGGAGTCACCTACATAACATTCCTATGAAGCTTGAATCAAATTGGCCCAAGGGTTAAGGAGGAGTTCGTGTTTGAAGCAAATTTACGATGTTTTTCTATTTTTAGCTATGGCGGCTATTTTGCTTATCAGAGCAGAACCTTTTCAGCTATTTTGGTAGATGGTCACCTAAGCAACATTCCTATGAAGTTTGAATAAAATTGGCCCAAGGGAACAGGAGCAATTGTCGTTTAAAGATTTTTTCTATTTTAGCTCTGGTGGCCACTTTGTTAGTCAGAGCATAACGATTTTAGCTTTTTTGGTAGGGAGTCATCTGGGCAACATTCCTGTGAAGTTTGAATTAAATTGGCCCAAGGGTTGAGGAGGAGTTTGTGTTTGAAGCAAATGTATAATGTTTTTTCTATTTTTAGCTATGGCGGCCATTTTGCTCCTCAGAACTATACCGTTTTAGCTATTTTAGTAGAGGGTCACCTAAGCAACATTCCTATGAAGTTTGAGTTAATTTGGCCTTCAGGTACAGGAGAAGTTGTGGTTTAAAGATTTTTCTATTTTTAGCTCTGGCGGCCCTCTTTTTCAGCGGAGCGGAACAATTTAAGCTTTTTAGTAGAGGGTCAAATCTGCAATATTCCTATGAAGTTTTATTGAAATTGGCCCAAGGGTTAAGGAGAAGTCAGATTTCAAAGCAAATTGTTGATGCCGCACGACGGACAACGGACATTGACCGATCACAATAGCTCACCATGAGCACTTCGTGCCCAGGTGAGCTAAAAAGAAGATGTGTTTGTGAAACACGAACATGTCCCCGGGGTTGGTCATTTGTTTTTCAAAGTTGGTAACAGTTCAAAGTCAAGATCACAGGTCAAGATTTTTGGTTTGAGTGGGAAGCCCTTCGCACAAGGAACTTACAAGAATTACAGTGAGTCCTCAAGCCAAGGTGTCCAAATTTTTAGAATTTTTAGGGTTTGTGTACCTGTCTATCAAATAGTTAACAGTATCTCTTAACACACACGGTGGTCTTATATCGGCTGGAACATGCTCGTCTTTACCAACCGTCGGCCGTCGGTACTCCTTCACCATCTTCTTAGGGTCTGCTCTTGACCTACAAGAAACAATTGAGTCACCACAAGATCAAATCGCTGAAAGCACTGATGGGTCAATTGTCTCTGAGTGAAGGCTGGGGAAATGGTCCAAAACAAGGAGAAAATGGTCCAGAACAAGGAGAAAAAGGTCCAGAACAAGGAGAGGTTCAGAACAAGGTGAAAATGGTCCAGAACAAGGAGAAAATGGTTCAGAACAAGGTGAAAATGGTCCAGAACAAGGAGAAAATGGTTCAAAACAAGGAGACAATGGTTCAGAACAAGGTGAAAACGGTCCAGAACAAGGAGAAAATGGTCCAGAACAAGGAGCAAAATGGTCCAGAACAAGGTGAAAATGGTCCAGAACAAGGAGAAAATGGTTCAAAACAAGGAGAAAATGGTTTAGAACAAGGAGAAAAAGGTCCAGAACAAGGAGAAAATGGTTCAGAACAAGGTGAAAATGGTCCAGAACAAGGAGAAAATGGTTCAGAACAAGGTGAAAAAGGTCCAGAACAAGGAGAAAATGGTTCAAAACAAGGAGAAAATGGTCCAGAACAAGGAGAAAAAGGTCCAGAACAAGGAGAAAATGGTTCAGAACAAGGTGAAAATGGTCCAGAACAAGGAGAAAATGGTTCAGAACAAGGAGAAAATGGTCCAGAACAAGGTGAAAATGGTCCAGAACAAGGAGAAAATGGTCCAGAACAAGGTGAAAATGGTCCAGAACAAGGAGAAAATGGTTCAAAACAAGGAGAAAATGGTCCAGAACAAGGAGAAAAAGGTCCAGAACAAGGAGAAAATGGTTCAGAACAAGGTGAAAATGGTCCAAAACAAGGAGAAAATGGTCCAGAACAAGGTGAAAAAGGTCCAGAACAAGGAGAAAATGGTTCAAAACAAGGAGAAAATGGTCCAGAACAAGGTGAAAATGGTCCAGAACAAGGAGAAAATGGTCCAGAACAAGGAGAAAATGGTCCAGAACAAGGTGAAAATGGTCCAGAACAAGGAGAAAATGGTTCAGAACAAGGTGAAAATGGTCCAGAACAAGGAGACAATGGCCCAGAACAAGGGTTTAAACTGTTTGGCATCACATAGTAGAAGCTCCCGTGTGACGAAAGCTCACAAAAATGCATTTTGAGTGGCCACCATGGTACCAAAATTCTCTTTAGTATATTATTTTAGTACTATATCTGGGCAGTATGAAACACAATATTTCCCATTTTTAAGTCTTGCAAAACATGTTTTATATCATGCCAACATGTGGTACGCAAGTTCACGAATGTGCCAGTTATGTAATAAGACTAACATTAGGTCAATGTTGAAATATTAAGGTCTTTTCAGATGTAGTCATTAACAGTGGTGCAATTTACATTTGTTTAACTTGTTTCATGCAGGAAACTCATTAATGAAGTATAAATATGATACACACCATGATTCTAACCAGTAAAATGGTCCAAAATTGGACTATGGTAAGCATATTTGGGGCAAGCTTTTCACGAAAAACTTGTTTTAAGTTAACATAGGCAACTTGTATATTGCTAAATAGTAAATACATTATAATGTGTTTTTGTAACCAGCATATGCCATGCACATACCCCTTTCTGGAATTTTTAGGAATAAAATAATAGATTGTTTGAGAATTGAGAATACTATTCTCTATTTGGCATAGAATGTGTAAGTATAGTCGCTCCAAAAGTGGTACAATAGTGATGGCTGCTTCATAGAAATATTTTCACACAGGATTAGATCAAACTGTGTAGTTAAGCTGCTTAACATTTGCACCAATCTATTCATACACTTTTATCATTTAATATATTATAGACCATAATGAATGAGCCTCATCATGAGAAAACCTGCAAATTCCATGTGTGAATGATAAATATGCAGATAAGCCTGTGTGTACACACACTGTAATCAGCATCTTTGGCATTAGCACAGTCTTGTCTGGTCCTTCCCTGTTGAATCTCATGGATGGAAACCCTCTATGAAATTTCCAAACAAAGGATCAGACCTTTGACCCAGGTGTGCAGTTAGTGTCCCAAAACTAAATAATCCAACTCGTTGTTTTTGCTACATTATATTGCTGATATTGGTGCTATAAATGGTCCTGATATTAATATTGTTATTGATGCCCTGGATAGAAACTGATTGTTTAAACATATGGTGTTTATATACTTAATGCTCATATTTTAAATATTTTGATTATGGCACCGACAATAAATACTGTAAATGATGATATTGCCATTGATGACAATGATGATGATGATGGTGATGATTTCAGCAAAAAGTTTAGCTCCATATACACCAGTGAGGCCTTTTCATTTGAATGTGAATTGTATGTTAACTAGAGCCAGTGTTTATGAAACACAATGCCCCCAACTGCTTGACCCTAACACTGCTTGTCCCTAACAGTAATTGAGATATCTTGTATCAATAAAAATATTGATAAACACACAAAATTTCAAAGGTCCATAACTCAAGAAAAAAAATGCATTTTTGTGGAAAGTTAATCAGTTCATCTTCTCATCATCCTCAACCATTCTGTAAAATTTCTTGGCAATAGGTCAAACAGTTTTTTAGTTATCTTGCTTACAAGCTTGAAAGACAAAAAAAATCAAAGGGCCATAACTGAAGAAAAAAAAAATCGGATTTTTTTTTCAAAAGTTAATCAGTTCATCTACTCATCATCTCCGACCACTTTGTGAAGTTTCGGGGAAAAACCTCATATAGTTTTTGAGATATCTTGCTTACAAACTTAAAACGCGAAAAATTTCAAAAACCATAACTCAAGAAAAAAATTCCGGATTTTTTTTCAAAAGTTAATCAGTTCATCTACTCATCATCCCAAACCAGCTTGTAAAGTTGCTGGGCAATCGCTCAAATAGTTTTTAAGATATCTTGCTTACAAACTTAAAACGCGAAAAATTTCAAAGGGCCATAAATCAAGAAAAAAAAAATCGGATTTTTTTCAAAAGTTAATCAGTTCATCTACTCATCATCCCCAACCAGCCTGTAAAGTTTCAGGGCAATAGCTCAAACAATTTTTTGAGATATCTTGCTTACAAGATGAAAACACGAAAAAAATCAAAGGGCCATAACTCAAGAAAAAAAATTTGGATTTTTTTCAAAAGTTAATCAGTACTTCTACTCATCATACCCAACCAGTCTTTGAAGTTTTGGGGAAAAACCTCATATAGTTTTTGAGATATCTTGCTTACAAACTTAAAACGTAAAAATTTCAAAGGGCCATAACTCAAGAAAAAAATTTCGGATTTTTTTCAACAGTTAATCAGTTCATCTACACATCATCCCAAACCAGCTTGTAAAGTTGCAGGGCAATCGCTCAAACAATTATTGAGATATCTTGCTTACAAGCTGCAAACACGAAAAAAATCTAAGGGCCATAACTCAAGAAAAAAAATCGGATTTTTTTCAAAAGTTAATCAGTTCATCTACTCATCATCCCTGACCAGTCTGTGAAATTTCGGGGAAAAACCTAAAATAGTTTTTTAGATATCTTGCTTACAAACTTAAAACGCGAAAAATTTCAAAGGGCCATAACTCAAGAAAAAAATTTCGGATTTTTTTCAAAAGTTAATCAGTTCATCTACTCATCATCCCCAACCAGCCTGTAAAGTTTCAGGGCAATAGCTCAAACAATTTTTTAGATATCTTGCTTACAAGCTGAAAACACGAAAAAAATCAAAGGGCCATAACTCAAGAAAAAAAAATTGGATTTTTTTCAAAAGTTAATCAGTTCATCTACTCATCATACCCAACCAGTCTGTGAAGTTTTGGGGAAAAACCTCATATAGTTTTTGAGATATCTTGCTTACAAACTTAAAACGCGAAAAATTTCAAAGGGCCATAACTCAAGAAAAAAATATAGGATTTTTTTTCAACAGTTAATCAGTTCATCTACACATCATCCCAAACCAGCTTGTAAAGTTGCAGGGCAATCGCTCAAACAATTATTGAGATATCTTGCTTACAAGCTGAAAACACGAAAAAAATCTAAGGGCCATAACTCAAGAAAAAAAATCGGATTTTTTTCAAAAGTTGATCAGTTCATCTACTCATCATCCCCGACAAGTCTGTGAAGTTTCGGGGAAAAACCTCAAATAGTTTTTTTTAGATATCTTGCTTACAAACTTAAAACGCGAAAAATTTCAAAGGGCCATAACTCAAGAAAAAAATTTCGGATTTTTTCAAAAGTTAATCAGTTCATCTACTCATCATCCCCAACCAGCATGTAAAGTTTCAGGGCAATAGCTCAAACAATTTTTGAGATATCTTGCTTACAAGCTGAAAACACGAAAAAAATCAAAGGGCCATAACTCAAGAAAAAAAAATTGGATTTTTTTCAAAAGTTAATCAGTTCATCTACTCATCATACCCAACCAGTCTGTGAAGTTTTGGGGAAAAACCTCATATAGTTTTTGAGATATCTTGCTTACAAACTTAAAACGCGAAAAATTTCAAAGGGCCATAACTCAAGAAAAAAATATAGGATTTTTTTCAACAGTTAATCAGTTCATCTACACATCATCCCAAACCAGCTTGTAAAGTTGCAGGGCAATCGCTCAAACAATTATTGAGATATCTTGCTTACAAGCTGAAAACACGAAAAAAATCTAAGGGCCATAACTCAAGAAAAAAAAATCGGATTTTTTTCAAAAGTTAATCAGTTCATCTACTCATCATCCCTGACCAGTCTGTGAAGTTTCGGGGAAAAACCTAAAATAGTTTTTTAGATATCTTGCTTACAAACTTAAAACGCGAAAAATTTCAAAGGGCCATAACTCAAGAAAAAAATTTCGGATTTTTTTCAAAAGTTAATCAGTTCATCTACTCATCATCCCCAACCAGCCTGTAAAGTTTCAGGGCAATAGCTCAAACAATTTTTGAGATATCTTGCTTACAAGCTGAAAACACGAAAAAAATCAAAGGGCCATAACTCAAGAAAAAAAAAATTGGATTTTTTTCAAAAGTTAATCAGTTCATCTACTCATCATACCCAACCAGTCTGTGAAGTTTTGGGGAAAAACCTCATATAGTTTTTGAGATATCTTGCTTACAAACTTAAAACGCGAAAAATTTCAAAGGGCCATAACTCAAGAAAAAAATATAGGATTTTTTTTCAACAGTTAATCAGTTCATCTACACATCATCCCAAACCAGCTTGTAAAGTTGCAGGGCAATCGCTCAAACAATTATTGAGATATCTTGCTTACAAGCTGAAAACACGAAAAAAATCTAAGGGCCATAACTCAAGAAAAAAAATCGGATTTTTTTCAAAAGTTGATCAGTTCATCTACTCATCATCCCCGACAAGTCTGTGAAGTTTCGGGGAAAAACCTCAAATAGTTTTTTAGATATCTTGCTTACAAACTTAAAACGCGAAAAATTTCAAAGGGCCATAACGCAAGAAAAAAATTTCGGATTTTTTTCAAAAGTTAATCAGTTCATCTACTCATCATCCCCAACCAGCATGTAAAGTTTCAGGGCAATAGCTCAAACAGTTTTCGAGATATCTTGCTTACAAGATTTCATAGTATTTTTTGCAAAGGGGCATAACTCAAAAAAGGGGCATAATCCTGACGAGAAAAAAAACACGGGTCAATTATTTTTTCATGAGGAATCCATATATGAAATTTCAAAAACCTAGCACCCATGGTTCTAAAGTTATGCTATGCAGTAAAAAGTGGGACGGACGTAAGGACGGAAGGACGGAAGGACGGACGGACGAACAGGGCAAAACCAATATGCCAAAACGCGAAAAATTTCAAAGGGCCATAACTCAAGAAAAAAATTTCGGATTTTTTTCAAAAGTTAATCAGTTCATCTACTCATCATCCCCAACCAGCCTGTAAAGTTTCAGGGCAATAGCTCAAACAATTTTTTAGATATCTTGCTTACAAGCTGAAAACACGAAAAAAATCAAAGGGCCATAACTCAAGAAAAAAAAATTTGATTTTTTTCAAAAGTTAATCAGTTCATCTACTCATCATACCCAACCAGTCTGTGAAGTTTTGGGGAAAAACCTCATATAGTTTTTGAGATATCTTGCTTACAAACTTAAAACGCGAAAAATTTCAAAGGGCCATAACTCAAGAAAAAAATATAGGATTTTTTTTCAACAGTTAATCAGTTCATCTACACATCATCCCAAACCAGCTTGTAAAGTTGCAGGGCAATCGCTCAAACAATTATTGAGATATCTTGCTTACAAGCTGAAAACACGAAAAAAATCTAAGGGCCATAACTCAAGAAAAAAAAATCGGATTTTTTTCAAAAGTTGATCAGTTCATCTACTCATCATCCCCGACAAGTCTGTGAAGTTTCGGGGAAAAACCTCAAATAGTTTTTTTAGATATCTTGCTTACAAACTTAAAACGCGAAAAATTTCAAAGGGCCATAACTCAAGAAAAAAATTTCGGATTTTTTTCAAAAGTTAATCAGTTCATCTACTCATCATCCCCAACCAGCATGTAAAGTTTCAGGGCAATAGCTCAAACAGTTTTTGAGATATCTTGCTTACAAGATTTCATAGTATTTTTTGCAAAGGGGCATAACTCAAAAAAGGGGCATAATCCTGACGAGAAAAAAAACACGGGTCAATTATTTTTTCATGAGGAATCCATATATGAAATTTCAAAAACCTAGCACCCATGGTTCTAAAGTTATGCTATGCAGTAAAAAGTGGGACGGACGTAAGGACGGAAGGACGGAAGGACGGACGGACGAACAGGGCAAAACCAATATGCCCCCACAACTTCTTCGAAGTTGGGGGCATAAATAGTGAACATTTTAGCTCACCAGAGCCGAAGGCTCCGGTGGAGCTTATAGGATAGGCAGTTGTCCGTCGTCGTCCGTCGTATGACGTATGTCGTCTGCGTCAACACTTTCAAACGATATCTCCTCTGAAGCTACTGGGCCGATTGGGCCCAAATTTTATCTGTATTATCCTTGGGCAGGGGAATTGAAAGTTTGTGTTTTTTTTTATCAAAATCGGCTCATTAGTTTGGTTGCTCTGGCAACTTGTAGTTTCCATAGACTTATAATGGGGAAAATTGAAAAATGGCATTTACTGCCAAGCCTCAGCAGATATTTTGACAAAACTTTCATGGAAATGTTCCATAGGCAATCTACTATCTGCCGTATGATTTTAGGCCTTCTGCCCATTTTTATTGGTTGGGCGCATTGCCCTAGCACAAAGTGACCCCCAGATTGGTGTGACTGAATGAGTCTTATCATAAGGAACAATAATATTATAGTTTATGGGTGGGGATCTGAATGATTTCTGAGATATATGGCTTTTAATGAAGTAAAGCAGTGGGGCATGACCAAGGCAGTCAGGATGACTCCCAAGCTAGTTTTATTTGTATGTGTCTTATCACAAAGAAGATAATTATATATGGTTTAGGGGTGGGGCTCTGAACAGTTTCTGAGATATATAGCCTTTTGTGAAGTGGTGGGATGGGGCAAGGCCCTGGCTTACCCGGAAGACCTCCAGGTTGATGTCAATGAATGTGTCTTATCATAAGGAACAACAATATATATGGTTAGAGGTGGGGATCTGTAAGGTTTCCAAGATATTGGGTCTTTAATGAAATGAAGGGGTGACGAACGACTCTGGCACATCCTGGGGGACCCCTAGGTTAGTGTCAATGAATGCGTCATATCATAAGAAACAAGAATATATAAGGTTTTGGGGCGGGGATCTGAATGGTTTCTGAGATAGATGGCCTTTTGTGAAGTGGAGGGGTGGGGCAAGGCCCCGGCGTACCCAGGAAGACCCCCCAAATTGGTGTCAATGAATGAGTCACTTCATAAGGAACAAGAATATATAGGGTTTAGGGGTGGGGGTCTGAAAGGTTGCCAAGATATTGGGCCTTTTATGAAATGGAGGGGGTGGGGCATGACCCCAACACAACCCGGGGGGACCCCCAGGTTGGTGTCACTGAATGCGTCTTATCATAAGGAACAATAATATATATGGTTTTAGGGTGGAGATCTAAATGGTTTCTGAGATATATGGCCTTTTGTGAAGAAGAAGAAGGGATGGGGCAAGGCCCAGGCGCATCCCGGGAGACCCCCAAGTTGGTGTCAGTGTATGTAAATTTTTATAAGGAACAAGAATATATGTGGTTTAGGGGTAGGGATCTGTAAGATATTGGGCCTTTTATGGAATGGAGGGGGTTGGGCATGACCCCGGCACGTACCGGGGGACCCCCAGTTTGGTGTCACTGAATGCATCGTATCATAAGGAACAGGAATATATTTGGTATGGGGTGGGAATCTGGATGGTTTCAGAGTTATATGGACTTTTATGAAGTGGAGGGGGTGGGGCATGGCCCCGGCTTAACCTGGGAGACCCCCATGTTGACGTGAAAGCATATGGCTAAGAGACATTTACTCAAGGAACATTTCTATAAAAGTTTTGTCAGAATATCTGCAATAACTTGGCAGCAAATGCCATTTTTCAATTTTCCCCATTATAAGTGTATGGAAAATCTAAGTTGCCATATCAACCAAACTAAAGAGCCAAATTTTATAAAAAACACAAAACCTATAAAGGCAAATATGGTGAATATTTCCAAAAACTCTCAGCCTAATAGAGTATTCGGTTTCTGAGGAGATGATTTTTGAAGTTTTTTTTTTTTTCTATTTTTTTTTTATTATGGTTTCCATGGCAACCAATAGAAATTAGCAGTAGGCCTAAAATCATATGGCAGATAGTAGATTGCCTAAGGAACATTTCGATGAAAGTTTTGTCAAAATAGCTGCAAAGCTTTGGCAGTAAATGCCATTTTTCTATTTTCCCCATTATAAGTCTATGAAAACTCTAAGTTGCCATAGCAACCAAACTAATGAGCCGATTTTCATTAAAAACACAAACTTTCAATCCTCCTGCCCAAGGATACTACAGATGAAATTTGGGCTGAATCGGCCCAGTGGCAGTGGCTTCAGAGGAGATGTCGTTTGAAAATGTTGACGAAGACGACGCAGACGCAAATGCAGACGCAGACGACGATGGACAACTGCCTATCCTATAAGCTCCCCCGGAGCCTTCGGCTCTGGTGAGCTAAAAATCATCTCCTCAGAAACCATATGCTCTAGGAGGCTGAGACTTTATGAAAATATTTACCATATTTGCCTTTACAGGTTTTGTGTTTTTTATGAAATTTGGCCTTTCAGTTTTGTTGCTATGGCAACTTAGAGTTTCCATTGACTTATAATTGGGAAAACTGAAAAATGGCATTTACTGCCAAGTCATTGCAGATATTTTAACAAAACTTACATAAACATGTTCCTTGAGTAAACTTCCCTCAGCCATATGCTTTTATGTCAACCTGGGTGGGGGGCCCTAGGTTGTGCCGGGGCCATGCCCCACCCCCTCCACTTCATAAAATGCCTTATATCTCAGAAACCTTACTAATCCCAAACCATAAACCATATATATTCTTGTTCCTTATGATAAGATGCATTAAGTGACATCAACCTGGGGGTCCCCCGGGATGTGCCGGGGACATGCCCTGCCCCCTTTATTTCATAAAATGCCATTTATCTCAGAAACCATTCAGATCCCAACCCCTAAACTATACATATTCTTGTTCCTTATGCTAAGATGCATTGAATGATACCAACCTGGGGGTCCCCCGGGATGTGCTGGGGACATGCCCCACCCCCTCCACTTCATAAAATGCCATTTATCTCAGAAACCATTGAGATCCCCACCCCTCAACCATATATATTCTTGTTCCTTATGATAAGATGGACTCAGTGACACCAGCCTGGGTGTCCCCTGGGATGTGCCGGGGCCATGCCCCACCCCCTCCACTTCATAAAAGGCCCAATATCCCAGTAACCTTACAGATCCCCACCCCTAAACATTATATATTCTCGTTCATTATGATAAGACACATTCAGTGACACCAACCTGGGGGTCCCCAGGGATGTTCAGGGGCCATGCCCCCCCACCCCACCATTTCATAATATCACAATATCTTGGAAACCTTACAGATCCCCACCCCTAAACCATATATATTATTGTTCCTTATGATAATACACATTCATTGACACCAACCTGGGGGTCTCCCAGGGCCTTGCCCCACCCCTGCACTTCAGAAAAGGCCTTATATCTCAGAAACTGGTCCAAGCCCCACCCCTAAACCATATATATTCATCTTCCTTATGATAAGATGCATTCAGTGACACCAGCTTGTGAGTCCCTAGGGCATGCCGGGGCCATGCCCCACCGCTTGACTTCATTAAAAGCCATATATCTCAGAAATCGTTCAGCTCCCCACCCCTAAACCATATATATTCTTGTTCCTTATGATACGACTCGTTCAGTCACACCAACTTGGGGGGTCTCTTTGTGCTGAGGCAATGTGCCCCGACCTTCCACTTAATAAAAGGCCATATATTTCAGAAACCATTCAAATCCCCACCCCATAATCATATATGTTCTTGTTCCTTATTATTAGCACACCTACTGTAGGGGTGTCCGCAGGGGCCTTTCCACTTCATAAAAGGGCCTCATTTCTCGAAAACTGTTCAGATTCCCACCCCTAAACCATATATATACTTGGTCCTTATGATAAGATACATTTAGGGACAACATTCTTGGGCTTTCCTGGGATCGACAGGGCATGCTCCAACCCCTCCACTGTTTAAGAGGCCTTATATCTCCAGCCATACAGATCTCCACTGCTAAACTATCCTAGTGTGATAAGACACATTTAGTGATACCAACCAGGGCTCTATTGGGTCCATGTCCCGCCCCTCTACTTCATAAAAGGCCTAATGTTTCATATACTGAATCCACATGGGTGCTCATTTTGATATTGGGGTTCTCTTGGCAGATTAAAATGATACCATGTTAAAATACATGGCTGCAATTGGGCAATGCCCACCTGAGCTCTGGTGAGCATAGTGGCCCATGGGCCTCTTGTTTATATTCTGGCAGCAATTCGGGACTGTGTGTATTTGATTCATCAAAGACTTCTTCAGCACATCAGAAATGGCCAAAATTGTTTTTGACTATGCAAATACTTTGTTTGTAGTGCATATATCATAAATCATAAAATATAAAGACATTTTGCACTGGAGAAAAAGCATAGCTTTCCACAGCATTCTGTCACACAGTGATATACAATAAATTAAGGTACTTTTTACCATGTCTCGACTCAGAAAATGCCAGTAGCTATTGAAAGCATGGTAAATTTGCCATAACCTTATATGGTGGTGTCAGTTATGGGTAATAAATACTTTTTTGAGTTGTCAGTGTATCTTAAATTTCGAATCCTGTCATTTAACATGGCCATTCAGCAAATTTCGAATAAGCGCAACAGTACCTAAATGTATCCCATACTTTCAAAGCTTTTGCAAGACGTAAAAGTTGGGAAACATCTGTTTTCTACCTTCCAATATGTTGATCTTAAAAGGGTTATGGCTTAAATTTTTGGTACTTTCAGACCACCTATTGCTCAATCTCAATAGCTTGGAGCTCTTACTAACATGAACAAGTCTGTGAAATGAACACCCCAACCGTACACTATTTTTCTTATTTCTGCTCCAAAACACAGGTTGTGGGGTATTTGTTAGAACCGCCTCAATAAGGCGGTTCTAACGAGCATCCACAACCTATGTGTGCACTATTAATAAGAAAAATATCACAGATTTTCATCAGAAAAGTAGCAATTTTGGAGATATGGAAAAATGCACTATATTGCACGGGTGTGTTTTCCTAATGGTTTAACCCTTAATTTTTTTTATTTTAACCCATTGTATACTGGTGGACTCTTCCGTTGCAATATGTTGGACAAGTTCATTTGTCATATAAGGGGTGGTAGGCCTATTTTTAGCTCACCTGTCACGTAGTGACGAGGTGAGCTTTTGGGATCACTTTTTGTCCGTCGTCCGTGTGTGTGTGCGTGTGTGTGTGCATAAACTTTTTCTTCAAACAACATCTCCTCCTAAATAACTAATCGGATTTTGACCAAACTTCACAGGAATGATCCTTCGGCAGTCCCCTTTCAAAGTTGTTCAAATGGTTCCAGTCTGTTGCACATCTAGGTCACAAGAGCTAAAAATAGATTTTTTAAATGAAAACTTTAAAAATCTTCTTCTCTGAAACCACAAGGCCCAGGTCTTTGATATTTGGTATAAAGCTTCATCTAGTGGACCTCTACCAAGATTGTTCAAACTATAGCCCTGGGGTCAAAAATGGCCCCGCCCCGGGGCCCACCAGTTTTACATAGGCTTATATTGGGAAAATTTTTAAAAATCTTCTTCTCTGAAACTGCAAGGCCCAGGTCTCTGATATTTGGTATGAAGCTTCATCTAGTGGACCTCTACCAAGATTGTTCAGATTATAGCCCTGGGGCCAAAAATGGCCCCGCCCCGGGGCCCACCAGTTTTACATAGGCTTATATAGAGAAAATCTTTAAAAATCTTCTTCTCTGAAACCGCATGGCCCAGGTCTTTGATATTTGGTATGAAGCTTCATCAAGTGGACCTCTACCAAGATTGTTCAAATTATAGTCCTGGGGCCAAAAATCCCCCCGCCCCGGGACCCTTTGGTTTTACTTAGACTTATACAGGGAAAATCTTTAAAAAAAATTTATCTCTGAAACTGCATGGCCCAGGTCTTTGATATTTGGTATGAAGCTTCATCTAGTGGACCGCTACTAAGATTGTTCAAATTATAGCCCTGGGGCCAAAAATGCCCCTGCCCGGGGCCCACCAGTTTTACATAGGCTTATATAGGCAAAATCTTTAAAAATCTTCTTCTCTGAAACCGCAAGGCCCAATTCTTTGATATTTGGTATGAAGCTTCATCTAGTGGACCTCTACCAAGATTGTTCAAATTATAGCCCTGGGGCCAAAAATGCCCCACCCTGGGACCCTTTGGCTTTACATAGACTTAAATAGGGAAAGTCTTTAAAAATCTTCTTCTCTGAAACCGCATGGCCCAGGTCTTTGATATTTGTTATGAAGCTTCATCTAGTGGACTGCTACCAAGATTGTTCAAATTATAGCCCTGGGGTCAAAAATGCCCCCGCCCCAGGGCCCACCAGTTTTACATAGGCTTATATAGTGAAAATCTTTAAAAATCTTTTTCTCTTAAACCGCAAGGCCCAGGTCTTTGATATTTGGCATGAAGCTTCATCTAGTGGACCTCTACCAAGTTTGTTCAAATTATAGCCCTGGGTCCAAAAATGCCCCTGCCCTGGGACCCTTTGGTTTTACATAGACTTATATAGGGAAAATCTTTATAAATCTTCTTCTCTGAAACTGCACAGCCCAGGTCTTTGATATTTGGTGTGAAGCTTAATCTAGTGGACCTCTACCAAGATTGTTCTTATTATAGCCCGGTGCCAAAAATGCCCCCCCCCCACCCCACCATGGCCCTTTGGTTTTACATAGGCTTATAGAGAGAAAATCTTTAAAAATCTTCTTCTCCGAAACCGCAAGGCCCAGGTCTTCGATATTTGGTACAAAGCGTCATCTAGTGGACCTCTACCAAGATTGTTCAAATTATAGCCCTGGGGCCATAAATGCCCCCGACCTGGGGCCCTTTGGTTTTACAAAGACTTATATAGGGAAAATCTTTATAAATCTTCTTCTCTGAAACCACAAGGCCCAGGTCTTTGATATTTGGTGTGAAGCTTCATCTAGTGGACCTCTATCAAGTTTGTTTAACTTATAGCCCTAAGGCCAAAAATGCCCCCGCCCTGGGGCCCCATGGTTTAATATAGGCTTATGTAGAGAATATCTTTAAAAATCTTCTTCTATGAAACCGTAAGGCCCAGGTCTTTGATATTTGGTATGAAGCTTCATCTAGTGGACCTCTACCAAGATTGTTGAAAAATTATAGCCCAGGGGCTAAAAATGCCCCCGCCCCGGGGCCCACCAGTTTTACATAGGCTTATATAGGGAATATCTTTAAAAATCTTCTTCTCTGAAACTGCAAGGCCCAGATCTTTGATTATTGATATGAAGCTTCATCTAGTGGACCATTACCAAGATTGTTCAAATTATAGTCCTGGGGCCAAAAATGCCCCCGCCTGGGGACCCTTTGGTTTTACATAGACTTATATATGGAAAATCTTTAAAAATCTTCTTCTCTGAAACTACATGACCCAGGTCTTTGATATTTGGTATGAAGCTTCATCTAGTGGACTGCTACCAAGATTGTTCAAATTATAGCCCTGGGGCCAAAAATGCCCCGCCCTGGGGCCCTTTGATTTTACATTGACTTATACAGGAAAAATCTTTAAAAATCTTCTTGTCTCAAACCTGTAGGTTCAGGTCTTTGATTTTTAGTATGAAGCTTTGTCTAGTGGACCTCTATCAAGATTTTACAAATTATAGCCCTGAGGCCAAAATGCCCCCTTCCCCGGGCCCACTGGTTTTACATTGACTTATATAGGGAAACTCTATATAAATCTTCTTGTCTGAAACCAGAAGGCTCAGTTCTTTTATATTTGGTATGAAGCTTTGTTTAGTGGACATTGACCAAGATTAATCAAATTATAGCCCTGGGGCCAAAAATGGCTCCGCCCCGGGCCCACTGGTTTTACATAGACTTATATAGGGAAAACCTTTAAGAATCTTGTCAGGGAAAACCTTTAAGAATCTTGTCGGAATCCAAAAGGCTCACATCTTTGATATTTGGTATGAAGCTTCATCTAGTGGACCTCTACTAAGATTGTTCAAATTTTAGCCCTGGGGCCAAAAATGCCCCTGCCCGGGGCCCACCAGTTTTACATAGGCTTATATAGGCAAAATCTTTAAAAATCTTCTTCTCTGAAACCGCAAGGCCCAATTCTTTGATATTTGGTATGAAGCTTCATCTAGTGGACCTCTACCAAGATGTTCAAATTATAGCCCTGGGGCCAAACATGCCCCACCCTGGGACCCTTTGGCTTTACATAGACTTAAATAGGGAAAGTCTTTAAAAATCTTCTTCTCTGAAACCGCATGGCCCAGGTCTTTGATATTTGTTATGAAGCTTCATCTAGTGGACCGCTACCAAGATTGTTTAAATTATAGCCCTGGGGTCAAAAATGCCCCCGCCCCAGGGCCCACCAGTTTTACATAGGCTTATATAGTGAAAATCTTTAAAAATCTTTTTCTCTTAAACCGCAAGGCCCAGGTCTTTGATATTTGGCATGAAGCTTCATCTAGTGGACCTCTACCAAGTTTGTTCAAATTATAGCCCTGGGTCCAAAAATGCCCCTGCCCTGGGACCCTTTGGTTTTACATAGACTTATATAGGGAAAATCTTTATAAATCTTCTTCTCTGAAACTGCACAGCCCAGGTCTTTGATATTTGGTGTGAAGCTTAATCTAGTGGACCTCTACCAAGATTGTTCTTATTATAGCCCGGTGCCAAAAATGCCCCCCCCCCCCACCCCACCATGGCCCTTTGGTTTTACATAGGCTTATAGAGAGAAAATCTTTAAAAATCTTCTTCTCTGAAACCGCAAGGCCCAGGTCTTCGATATTTGGTACAAAGCGTCATCTAGTGGACCTCTACCAAGATTGTTCAAATTATAGCCTTGGGGCCATAAATGCCCCCGCCCTGGGGCCCTTTGGTTTTACAAAGACTTATATAGGGAAAATCTTTATAAATCTTCTTCTCTGAAACCACAAGGCCCAGGTCTTTGATATTTGGTGTGAAGCTTCATCTAGTGGACCTCTATCAAGTTTGTTTAACTTATAGCCCTAAGGCCAAAAATGCCCCCGCCCTGGGGCCCCATGGTTTAATATAGGCTTATGTAGAGAATATCTTTAAAAATCTTCTTCTATGAAACCGTAAGGCCCAGGTCTTTGATATTTGGTATGAAGCTTCATCTAGTGGACCTCTACCAAGATTGTTGAAAAATTATAGCCCAGGGGCTAAAAATGCCCCCGCCCCGGGGCCCACCAGTTTTACATAGGCTTATATAGGGAATATCTTTAAACATCTTCTTCTCTGAAACTGCAAGGCCCAGATCTTTGATTATTGATATGAAGCTTCATCTAGTGGACCATTACCAAGATTGTTCAAATTATAGTCCTGGGGCCAAAAATGCCCCCGCCTGGGGACCCTTTGGTTTTACATAGACTTATATATGGCAAAATCTTTAAAAATCTTCTTCTCTGAAACTACATGACCCAGGTCTTTGATATTTGGTATGAAGCTTCATCTAGTGGACTGCTACCAAGATTGTTCAAATTATAGCCCTGGGGCCAAAAATGCCCCGCCCTGGGGCCCTTTGATTTTACATTGACTTATACAGGAAAAATCTTTAAAAATCTTCTTGTCTCAAACCTGAAGGTTCAGGTCTTTGATTTTTAGTATGAAGCTTTGTCTAGTGGACCTCTATCAAGATTTTACAAATTATAGCCCTGAGGCCAAAATGCCCCCTTCCCCGGGCCCACTGGTTTTACATTGACTTATATAGGGAAACTCTATATAAATCTTCTTGTCTGAAACCAGAAGGCTCAGTTCTTTTATATTTGGTATGAGGCTTTGTTTAGTGGACCTTGACCAAGATTAATCAAATTATAGCCCTGGGGCCAAAAATGGCTCCGCCCCGGGGCCCACTGGTTTTACATAGACTTATATAGGGAAAACCTTTAAGAATCTTGTCAGGGAAAACCTTTAAGAATCTTGTCGGAATCCAAAAGGCTCACATCTTTGATATTTGGTATGAAGCTTCATCTAGTGGACCTCTACTAAGATTGTTCAAATTATAGCCCTGGGGCCAAAAATGCCCCTGCCCGGGGCCCACCAGTTTTACATAGGCTTATATAGGCAAAATCTTTAAAAATCTTCTTCTCTGAAACCGCAAAACCCAATTCTTTGATATTTGGTATGAAGCTTCATCTAGTGGACCTCTACCAAGATTGTTCAAATTATAGCCCTGGGGCCAAAAATGCCCCACCCTGGGACCCTTTGGCTTTACATAGACTTAAATAGGGAAAGTCTTTAAAAATCTTCTTCTCTGAAACCGCATGGCCCAGGTCTTTGATATTTGTTATGAAGCTTCATCTAGTGGACCGCTACCAAGATTGTTCAAATTATAGCCCTGGGGTCAAAAATGCCCCCGCCCCAGGGCCCACCAGTTTTACATAGACTTATATAGTGAAAATCTTTAAAAATCTTTTTCTCTTAAACCGCAAGGCCCAGGTCTTTGATATTTGGCATGAAGCTTCATCTAGTGGACCTCTACCAAGTTTGTTCAAATTATAGCCCTGGGTCCAAAAATGCCCCTGCCCTGGGACCCTTTGGTTTTACATAGACTTATATAGGGAAAATCTTTATAAATCTTCTCTGAAACGCACAGCCCAGGTCTTTGATATTTCGTGTGAAGCTTCATCTAGTGGACCTCTACCAAGATTGTTCTTATTATAGCCTGGTGCCAAAAATGCCCCCCCCCCCCCACCCCCATGGCCCTTTGGTTTTACATAGGCTTATAGAGAGAAAATCTTTAAAAATCTTCTTCTCTGAAACCGCAAGGCCCAGGTCTTCGATATTTGGTACAAAGCGTCATCTAGTGGACCTCTACCAAGATTGTTCAAATTATAGCCTTGGGGCCATAAATGCCCCCGCCCTGGGGCCCTTTGGTTTTACAAAGACTTATATAGGGAAAATCTTTATAAATCTTCTTCTCTGAAACCACAAGGCCCAGGTCTTTGATATTTGGTGTGAAGCTTCATCTAGTGGACCTCTATCATGTTTGTTTAACTTATAGCCCTAAGGCCAAAAATGCCCCCGCCCTGGGGCCTCATGGTTTAATATAGGCTTATGTAGAGAATATCTTTAAAAATCTTCTTCTATGAAACCGTAAGGCCCAGGTCTTTGATATTTGGTATGAAGCTTCATCTAGTGGACCTCTACCAAGATTGTTGAAAAATTATAGCCCAGGGGCTAAAAATGCCCCCGCCCCGGGGCCCACCAGTTTTACATAGGCTTATATAGGGAATATCTTTAATAATCTTCTTCTCTGAAACTGCAAGGCCCAGGTCTTTGATATTTGGTATGAAGCTTCATCTAGTGGACCTCTACCAAGATTGTTCAAATTATAGCCCTGGGGCCAAAAATGCCCCGCCCTGGGGCCCTTTGATTTTACATTGACTTATACAGGAAAAATCTTTAAAAATCTTCTTCTCTGAAACTACATGGCCCAGGTCTTTGATATTTGGTATGAAGCTTCATCTAGTGGACCTCTACCAAGATTGTTCAAATTATAGCCCTGGGGCCAAAAATGCCCCGCCCTGGGGCCCTTTGATTTTACATTGACTTATACAGGAAAAATCTTTAAAAATCTTCTTGTCTCAAACCTGAAGGTTCAGGTCTTTGATTTTTAGTATGAAGCTTTGTCTAGTGGACCTCTATCAAGATTTTACAAATTATAGCCCTGAGGCCAAAATGCCCCCTTCGCCGGGCCCCACTGGTTTTACATTGACTTATATAGGGAAACTCCATATAAATCTTCTTGTCTGAAACCAGAAGGCTCAGTTCTTTTATATTTGGTATGAAGCTTTGTTTAGTGGACCTTGACCAAGATTAATCAAATTATAGCCCTGGGGCCAAAAATGGCTCCGCCCCGGGGCCCACTGGTTTTACATAGACTTATATAGGGAAAACCTTTAAGAATCTTGTCAGGGAAAACCTTTAAGAATCTTGTCGGAATCCAAAAGGCTCACATCTTTGATATTTGGTATGAAGCTTTGTCTAGTAGACCTCTACCAAGATTGTTCCAATTATAGCCCTGAGCCCAAAAATGGGCCCACCCAGGTGCCCCACTGGTTTTACATAGACTTATGTAGGGAAAACCTTTGAAAATCTTATCGTCTGAAACCAGAAGGCCAAGGTCTTTAATATTTGGTACAAAGTTTCATGTAGTGGACCTCTAACAAAATTGTTCAAATTAGTGCCCTGGGGCCAAAAATGGGCCCACCCCCAAGCCCACTTGTTTTACATAGACTTATATTGGGAAAACCTTTGAAAATCTTCTTGTCTGAAATCAGGAGGCCAAGGTCTTTGATATTTGGTATGAAGTTTTGACGTGTGGATTTCTACCAAGATTGTTCAAATTTTAGCCCTGGGGCCAAAAATGGCTGCACCTGGAACCCGCAGGTTTTTTATAGACTTTTATAAGGAAAACCTTTAAAAATCTTCTTGTCTGAAACTAGAAGGCTCCGTTCTTTGATATTTGGTATAAAGCCGCTACCAAGATTATGCAAATTATAGCCATGGGGTCAGTAATGGCTCTCCCCGGACCCACTTGTTACCTTATGGATCAGGTGAGCGACCCAGGGCCATCATGGCCCTCTTGTTTTTTATTTCATTCTATTTTTGACGGAAAATTCTGTAAGCAAATAGTGCAGGCCCTGATCTGATCAGATGCCGCGTTTTGCGGCGTCTGATCTAGGTTTGCAATGTTTGCCAATTAAGGTACCCCTTTAGGGGGTTCCCGCATGCAATGGGTTAAGCAAATAGTGTAAACTCTGATGCTGGGAAAATGATCCAGAACAGGGACTTAGACTGCTTCATTTGACCCTTAAATTCTTGTACTTTAAGCAGAGTGTAAACTCTGATCAGACACCAACAACATTCTGCAACACATGTTCTGGATCTGCAGTAATGTAGTATTTCTTAGTATTGGAACAGATAGACTTCAGCAAACAGTGCAGACCCAGATCATACTGCTTCTGAAATGACTTGTTGTAATTCTCCTAAAATTTTAACAAATTTGTTTCATGATCCAGCAAGGATTCCAAAGGGTGCAGAATGATTGATAGTGTAGACCCTGATCAGACTGCTCCTTCAGGAGCAGTCTGATCAGGGTCAGCACTGTTTGCTCAGGCCTATCTGTCCCAATACATACGATCATTACGGTAATTAGGGAGAAATTTCTCATTTTATCTTGTAACGGAATGTTGTGTGTACTCATTTATGATTGTGTGTACTCATTAACCCTTTACCACTCAGATACGTGCTTTTATGTGTCTGCACCACCACCCCCCCCCCCCATTTTAAGCCACAGAGGCACCTAAAATCTGCATCTCTAACCCAGAATAGTTATGTTTGCTTTAGGATTTGTAGGGCAAAAAAGTGACGTGTTTTTTCGCGCGCCACCCCACTAAAAATATTCTGGGGGGGGGGGGATTGAAGGGGGAGCAACGCTCCCCTCACATCCCGAAAAATTTTGGGTGTATGGCCCAACCTGCACCTAAAATTTATATCTGAGGGTGTCTGGGGTCAAAAATGCCTGGAAATTGATGCTGATAAAACATGCTGCAAACAGTGAAAATGGCCAGTGCCAAACACCTTAATTGTTGCCTTGACAACTGTGTGAAGATTAAAATGTGGTCAAAAATTCATGTGAAAACACACTTTTTGCCAACTTTGAGATGCCCCTTCTTTACCATGACAACAATGATCAAGTCATGAAAGGTTGCATTTGAAAGGCTACTGCCCAATGAACATTCATACCGAGTTTGGTGTAAAACAGACCATCCAAATCAATTATGAAACATTGGCTAGTTGAAGTTGCTGTCAGGTGCAACACTGTGAAAATCAGCGAAATTCACAAAATCCCTGAGTGGTTAAGGGTTATTGAAGAAAATCCCAACTGACCAATATAAGGTTTTTTCATCATTTTATTGCAAGAAACAATATTTCAGATATAATTAATGCATTTTAGACTAAAATTCAGTATGTACCCAGATTTCAGTTAACCCTTTACCACTCAGATACGTGTTTTTACGTGTCTGCACCCCCATTTTAAGCCACAGAAGCACCTAAAATCTGCATCTCTACCCCTGGATAGTTATATTTGCTTTAGGATTTGTTGGGCAAAAAAGTGACGTGTTTTTTCGCGCGCCTCCCCACTAAAATTATTCTGGGGGGGGGGGGGATTGAAGGGGGGTAACGCCCCCCAACCCCCCCCCATCCCGAAAAATTTTGGGTGTATTGCCCAACCGGCCGCTAAAATTTATATCTGAGGGTGTCTGGGGTCAAAAATGCCTGAAAATTGATGCTGATAAAACATGCTGCAAACAGTGAAAATGGCCAGTGCCAAACACCTTAATTGTTGCCTTGACAGCTGTGTGAAGATTAAAATGTGGTCAAAAATTCATGTGAAAACACACTTTTTGCCAACTTTGAGATGCCCCCTCTTTACCATGACAACAATGATCAAGTCATGAAAGGTTGCATTTGAAAGGCTACTGCCCAATGAACATTCATACCGAGTTTGGTGTAAAACAGACCATCCATTATGAAACAATGGCTAGTTGAAGTTGCTGTCAGGTGCAACACTGTGAAAATCAGTGAAATTCACAAATTCCCTGAGTGGTAAAGGGTTAATGTGTGTGAACTCTCTAATGAGTACACACAACATATCTTCATTTTATAGTAAATTGAAAATATATCCTTGAGTCATTCACGTCTATTCAAATATATTGAAAACTTTATCTGAAAAAAAAAAATAAAAAAAAAAAAATGAAAAATTCAGATAAAAAATGTGATATTGTTTGTATTTCTTCACAAAATACAGATTTTGCATACTATTAAACAATCTACAATCTATGTTTTAGAGCAAAAATACAGAAAATAGTGAATACCCCTTTTGGACATATGGACTGCTCCTACCCTGCAGTCAAGACTGCCTGTGACATACAGGTAGGTGGAAAGCGGGGACCTGGAAGGCCCAAGATGACCTGGAAGCAGCTGACAGAAAGAAATTGCAGAGAATGGAAGCTCACTGCAATTGATCCTCATGATAGACAAACCTGGAGATCTGGTGTAAGATCAGCTGCCATGCGTGCAGCAAGCCAGCTACCTGGAAGGGGGCCCACTTATGTGGATGTTGCCCCTGTACCTGCATGTTAATAAAAAATCTGATAATGATGATGACCCCTGTAAACCCAACTTTTCTCCATTTAAAGTGGGGTTTAGATGGGACTTCATTACATGGACTTTTTGATCTGATGTTAGGGAGAATTTTCTTATTTTTATCTTGTAAAAGTATGTTGTGTGTATCCAATTAGAATCACCTCAACCCAAATTTTATGGAAGGTTGTAAAGATATCCTAAAGTGATCCCCATTATGTCTTATGGGGAGTCGGACAAAACGTCCCATCCATTTTTGACCAGGTGGGCAAAATGTCCCACATCATTTTTTCTCTAAAAGGGAATCTTTAATTATACTTAATAAAAAGGAATTGTCCAATCTATCTAATAAATAACTAATTGTTGTTTGTTGAAATGATATTAATCAGAAATGATATTTTATTGTTTCAAATGCTAACAGAGTAAGTAAAGATGCACACATTTTCTTATACAATGTATATATATGCTATCATCACTGTGTAAATTGTGCTCTTAACCATGTGCTCTTTAATGATTGTTCCATATTCACGTTTTGTAAATAAAAGCATCTAACTATATTTCCACATTCATTTTTGTAGTGTTCATTGGAGTATATTGTCGCATACCCTTCCAAATCCCTTCCTCCTCCCTAACACCACCTCAAGAATATGGGACATTTTGTCCACCCTGTCGAAATAGCAAGGGACGTTTTGTCCACCCTGTCAAAATCATGTGGGACATTTTGTGCACCCTGAAAAAATGATGTGGGACGTTTTGTCCACCCTGAAAAAACTACATGGGACGTTTTGTCCCCCTGGTCAAAAATGACATGGGATGATTTGTCCTACATTCTTCCTTATGACCTTGCACTATGAGTAAACCTTGGTAATTTGAACTCCCCCATATTCATTTAAGCCACACCCATTTCTGTCTATCAACCAATCAAAGTACTTGACATAATTTATTGCTACAAATTCATAAACTGAATGCCAAACAGTGCAGATCCTGATCAGATGGCTTCTTCAGAAGCCATCTGATCTGGATCTACACTGTTTGCAAAGATAGGGGTTGTCGTGAACAGTTTGTATGTTTGTTTGATTTGAGGTTTAACGTCCCAGTCAACTCTGTAAAGGTCATTTTGGAGACGTTGCTTCCAATTTTGTGGGACTTTTACCCAACAATGAGATGAAATGACATCTCAAGCCCTGCCGCCCAATGAAACCAATAGGGTTTATAAGCATGGACGGGTCCTACTCGCACCGCTTTGCCTGGGCAGGCTTCGATCATCTAAGCGATTTACCAGTACTCGTGTGTGGGTCGGTTTCAGCTCTGCGTGGAAGCATCATGCAGCCCATAGATATAGAATTCTTCAAGCCCCGATGGTTGGGGCCGAAACTCCCCCAGTATTGAATCATAGTCCTAGAGGTGTTCGAGTTTATCATCACGAAAACACGCCTATATAATTTTGACCCCCTTGAATCCCAGTTTTATATGTAGACTAAAACTGGGCTTTACAGGAGTAAATCTTATTTCTGCTCAAAAATATAGATTGTGGGTACTTGTTAGAATATGAGGCGGTTCTAACGAATACCCACAATCTACATTTTTGAGCAGAAATAAGAAAAATATCGCAAATTTTCATCTTAAATTTTTCAATTTTTGGGCGATAAAAGTTACAATGTATTTGTATAGGCGTGTTTTCGTAATGTGTAGTTCTCGTAGTAGAAAACAAATTTACCTCTGAGGGCAGTGATCCCACACAACTTCGAATGGATGAAGAAGATTCTCCTTTTCTCTTCTGCAAAGAAGTAAATCACAGTATATCACAAGGGGCAATAAAACAATTATGTGTCGAAAAAATGCCATTGTTTGTTTGTTTGATTTTAGGTTTAACGTCCCCGTCAACACTGTGTAGGTCATTTTTGAGATGTTGCTTCCAATTTTGTGGGACTTTTACCCAACATTGTGATGATATGACATCTCAAGCCCTGTCGCCCAATGAAACCAATAGGGTTTATAAACATGGACGGGCCAACCCACACTGCTTTGCCTTTTAGCGGTTTACCAGTACTCATGTGCATTTGGTTTCAGCTCTGCATGGAAGCATCATGCAGCCCATCTATTTCTTCAAGCCCCGATGGGTGGGGGCTGACACAAAAAGATCATAGCAACAAATAAGATGGGTATTTTGTGATAATCAAAGGATAGTTTTCCATATTTCTCTCTATAAATCTATGTTTTGGGTATTCATTAGAACCGCCTCACCTGCTGCTGATCAAACCAGGAGCCTCTAGCACAGAGGCAAGTGCACTTACCACTGAGCTATCAGCTTTCACGTTCAAACTATAATCCGAGGGATGATCAACAGTATACCTGCTGCAAATCTTTTTGAACCTGGCAACCCCGCCTTGAGGGGGACGTGACAAAAAGGATTATATCTGTGAAGACCATCACGGAAACGCGCCAGAGGGGATCACGTGGGGGTGGTATCTATCTATCTATCTTCATATACTGAGTCGGTCAAACTTGGCCATTACCTCAGTTGTGTGGTGTGCTAAATTTAGAATTTAGCAAAAAAAAAATACTGGTGGGGGGGGGGGGTTGGTAATTGCGGTGTTTGTGTGGCATTATACAGGTATAAAACGGACTGTCCATGTTACCTGTCTTAAAATTTTTCATAGGTAAAAGAATGAAACAACACGCAACTGCAGTGTGTACGCCGCGTCATTGCAATGGCTCATTACGCAAACACGCCTATACAAATACATTGCCACCTTTATCGCCGAAAAAAATGAACATTTTATGCTGAAAAATTGCGATATTTTTCTTATTTCTGCTCCAAATATAGATTGTGGGCACACGTTAGAACCGCCTCAATTCTGCTCCAAATATAGATTGTGGGCACACGTTAGAACCACCTCATCGAGGCGCTTCTAAAGAGTGCCCACAATATATGTTTTAGAGCAGAAATAAGAAAAATAAGGTATACCCCCCCGAACCGCAGTTTTACTATATAAAAGTGGGGTTCAAGGGGAACAAAATTATATAGGCGTGTTTTCGTGATGTGCAGCAGGACTTAGCACAGCGGACCAAAACAACTAAACAACTTTGCGCGGGATCAAAAAGAACTGCTGCGGGTGCAGTGTTGATAGTATTCGAAATTATGTCACTGTCGAAATTGAAATGATTCTTAGTTAATTGGCAATTTGTGAGCTTACAGCTTGAGTTCTGTTTCAGGACACATTCTCATGCAGGTTCCTTGAAGTCGGTTCGCTTCCATTTCCCTACTCTGAAGTCAAGCTTCAGATGGATCTATAAATGAATGTTATTTTCTTAATAATTTTATTTGTTAGAAAGGAAACTTTTTTTTTTTTATTGTTTTGTTTACATATAACCTCAGTTGTCTCCCTTACTTGTCAGCGCTGGTCCATGCCAGCTAGTTTCCTTTATTCACTTTACTGTAACATACGATATCAAAAAGGGGATGTGGCTCAGTGGTAGAGCGTTCGCTTTGCATGTGAAAGGCCCCGGGTTCGATCCCCGGCATCTCCACTTTTCTTTTTTTTTTTTTTTATTTTGGTGGTTTTAGACATACACATAGAAAGGTTTTAGATCTACTTGTTTGTCTGTTTTATTTGAGGTTTAACGTCCTAGTCAACACTGTATAGGTAGGTCATTTTGGAAGACGTTGCTTCCAATTTTGTGGGACTTTTACCCGACATTGAGGTGAAATGACATCTCAAGCCCTGTCGCCCAAGGAAACCAATGAGTCGGCCCGTCCCTGCATATAAACCCTATTGGTTTCATTGGGCGGCAGGGCTTGAGATGTCATTTCATCTCAATGTCGGGTAAAAGTCCCACAAAATTGGTAGCAACGTCTCCAAAATGACCTTTACAGTGTTGGCGGGGACGTTAAACCTCAAATCAAACAAACAAACAAAAATGAAACCCATAGGGTTTACAACAATGGACGGTCCTACTCGCACAGCTTTGCCTGGAAAGGCTTAGATCTCTAAGCGGTTTACCGGTACTCGGGGGCGGTCGGATTTCAGCTCTGCGTGGAAGCATCATGCAGCCCATCTATGGGTTGGGGACAATTAGATCTACTCGTTACTGTTATTATAATTCATACATGTCTCATAGTTTTTTTAATCTTTTTAACCCATTTAGTACCGGAACCCCCAAAACGGGTACCCTGGCAAACAGTACAGAAATGGACTCGTGCTTAATAAAAGGAGGAAGATTCCATTTGGTACAAAAAGGGTAAATTATCATGCGGAATGGATTAATTTTGTTGCACCAATTTCTGACTTTTAACAAATGAAATCCTTGATCTGAAGTTCGTAAAAAAAAAAAAAAAAAAAAAAAAACATAAATGAAAAACAGTTTAAATACTGATCGCTCAGATGGCTCTGGATCTACACTGTTTGAACGGGCCTCCGTGGCCTAGAGGATAAGAGCGCTGTCTCTTATTCATTAGATCTCTCACTGTTGTGGTTCGAGCCTCGCTCGGGTCACATGTGAGACGCCAAGTTCTGCAACGGAAAGTCAGGTGTTTTTTTCTCCGGGTACTCCGGTTTTCGCCCACCTCTGATTAACGATCGGCTCGATATGAGTGAAATAATCTTGAAAATGGCCGTAAAACACACAAAAAAAAGAGAAAAATCTACACTGTTTGCAAAAGTAAGGATTGTCGTTTTCATCTGCATCATTAGGTGTCTATATTATGTCGCCTACGCGGCAACCAGCCCCCCCCCCCTCCCACCCCCCCACCCCCCACCCCCTCGGTGCCTAGAGGAATAGAGTGGGATGCATGGTGCTTCTCGACGGAACTTGAGTACTGGAAAATGGTTGGAACGAAAAACCCAAATCCACACAAATTCACTGTATTTACCAGAGGCCAAAATTAATGTGACCGACTCAGTGTAGCAATGGCCAAAATTAATGTGACCGACTCAGGATAGATAGATAGATAGATAGATAGATAGATAGATAGATAGATAGATAGATAGATAGATAGATAGATAGATAGATAGATAGATAGATAGATAGATAGATAGATAGATAGATAGATGATAGATAGATAGATAGATAGATAGATAGATAGATAGATAGATAGATAGATAGATAGATAGATAGATAGATAGATAGATAGATAGATAGATAGATAGATAGATAGATATCTCGGGAAGGCGTATTCTCGTACTGGCTCCGACATATAAGTTGTTGTAATGCTTATATATATGATAGATTATATCCATCAGGACAAAGAAAAAATCGAATTTAATATTTGTTTAGATGACAGTTACGCTATGATTATTTCATCGCAAAAACACGCCTATATACCCCCCCCCCCTTGAACCCCACTTTTCTATAGTAAAACTGGGGTTTACAGGGTTATACATTATTTTTTCTTATTTCTGCTCTGAAATATAGTCTGTGGGTACACGTCAGAACCGCTTCGGTGAGGCGGTTCTAACGAGTATCCACAATCTATATTTTGAGCAGAAATAAGAAAAGCATCACTAGTTTTCAATTTTTCGAAATTCAAACTTCATTTTAAATTTAAGATATCTTTTTAAATGTTTAAAACTACTATTTAAAAAAGACTTATTGCGGTAAGTGTGTGTGTGTGTGTGAATTCGGGTTTAACGTCGCTTTCAACAATTTTTCAGTCATATCACGACGGTGTCTGGTTGCGACAGGGAGCTCAATGCTCACTTTTATAGTGCTGCCTCACTGAAGTATCATGTCCCAGACACATTACATGATACCACACCCAGTCACATTATCCTGACACTGGGTCGACCAGTCCTAGCTCTACCCCGTAAATCTGAGTGCCAAACGAGGAGCAGCTAGTACCATTTTTAACGACTTTGGTATGTCGCGGCCCGGGATCGAACCCGTGACCTCCCGTTCCCCGGAGCGGACACTCTACCAACTGAGCTATCGGGGACGGTGCGGTAAGTGTTAACATGCCTTTTAAATTGGACAGTAAGTGTTGTATCTTATTTCATCTACTTACAATCACAGAAACTGGAATTAAAATAATTAAAAAATATATATGTTTAAATTTGGAACTAAAGGATTTTGATTGAAAATAGGATGAAACTGGTTTGGCATATCATTTGTAGTTAAATAGATAATTACTTCATTCCCGAGGACTATAAAATTAAAGATATTTCATTATGAAAAAAATGTATTAATAATAAAATTCTGAGTGTGTACCTATGACATAATAGAATACCTCATGAATATTAATGAGGCAGTTGCTCTATTTTTATGAAATATTTCAGACTTCAGATTTTAATATCTTACCCAGCAGGCACACGTCGCTAGGGCAACGTCAAATCAACGTCCGTTCAACGTCATGACGTTGCACCGACGTAGATGTAACGTTGCACAAGCGTCATGACCTTGCACCGACGTTGACGTGACGTCGCAATTACATCATGTGCCTGCTGTGTAGAGACTAATAAAGATAATTTGACGCGGGTTTCACTACTCAGTTACACGAACCGTTTTTTTTTTCTAGGATAACGACTTTCCCTACTTTTGTATTTTAGCTTTAAGGAAGCCATAGTAGTGACTATAACTTTTACGTAACATAGTCTGATCTGAGTTTTCGCTAGTCGCACAAGTGTTAATGTATCATACGGCTTCTCATATTTAAACCCTTTTTGGAGCAAATGGAATCTTCCTGCTTATATATGCCAGGAGTCCATTTGGAAATCTAGGGGTGACAGGTTGTGTTTGTCAAAATGTGTTTGGAAAATGGCTATTTTTTTTTTTTTTTTTTTTGTTGCAAACAGTGTAGGCCCTGATCAGACGCCGCGTCCTGCGGCGTCTGATCTGGGCCTGCACTGTTTTCCAGAGTACCCGTTTTGGGGTTTCTGGTTTTGTTTTGTTTGTTTCTTTGATTTGATGTTTAACGTCCCCATCAACACCGTATAGGTCATTTTGGAGACGTTGCTTCTAAATTTGTGGTACTTTTACCCGACACTGAGATGAAATGACATCTCAAGCCCTGCCGCCCAATGAAACCAATAGGGTTTATAAGCAAGGGCGGGCCGACTCGCAACGCTTTGCCCGGGCAGGCTTAGATCCTCTAAGCGGTTTATACGACAGACTGCATGCATGGTAGTTAACCCAATCACGGTTGGCAACTTTGCTTCCCTCTTTAATTGCACGCCAGTGGGTCAGGCCTCAGTTTCTATGACGGTTCCAACGTAAAGGCTTATTGAGAAATAGAGAGATCTAATTCAAAGTAATGTTGGTTGGTGCCTGATGCTCTCTCTCTGTTTGGGCCCATCGGAGTCTAACTGTTGGTTTTCTTTTGCTCCAGCATTTCAGTGGTTTCTTGCTGTCGAGTCCTCACCGTTGTATCACCTCTGTGGTTCTTTGATTATTTGTGTTCACGGAGATGTTGCACTGATGAGTTAGGAGGCCTTCATGCGGACTGAACAAATTATTTGTCTTAAAGGGGCTCTTACACTGTCACGATTTTGGCCACGACTCACCACGATTTTTTAAATCGTGGTAAATCGTGAACAACGTCGTAGAGAAGTCGGCAGAGATCTTGAGGAATCGTGGTTGATCGTGATAGTTCGGGAGTGACCACGACTGTTTTGGACATGTTCAAAACATTCGTGACGAGTCGGCATCATTTTTTAAATCGTAGAGCCGTCGTCGTGGTAATCGTTGCCAATCGTGAATAATCGTGACTGAAATCTACCACGATTGAGCTACGACGAGACAAGATCATCTACGACGCCTCTACGATTCCGTTGCGACTGCCGTACGATCTACTACGATATCACGACGACTGCTCACGACAATGCAAGATTCACCAGGAATGCACTGCGATTGATGACGACGCTAGCACGATTTATCCCGACGAATGACACTGTGCATTTGATGAACACTTTTATATACCCAGATCGTTATAAATCCTGACGAATCGGGAGAAGTCTTGGTTAATCGTGAGTAAATCGTATCGTATCCTCCATGATCGTACTGAGTCTTTGATCATCGTGCCAATTCGGCCTTGGTCGTAGAGCAGTCTTGCAGGGAACGTGAGAAATCGTGTATGATCGTCTGATATCTTGAAGCAATCGTGGTGCAGTCGTAGAAGAATCCTAGAGGATCGTAAGACATCGTGGTCGATCGTGGAGGATCGTTGTAAATCGGCTCCATTATCGTACAGCAATCGTGATTGCACGACCCGCGACTGAAGTCGGTTGATTTTCTAAGAGTGCCCTAAAATCACCGTGTCATTCTGTCACTCGGTCATTCTGTCAGTCTGTCTGTCCGTCCGTAACCCGTTTGTGAAAATTGGTGATAGTGACTTAACCGCTTGGAATATTTAAGCAATTTTTGGCATACTGATAGATATCAATGAGATCTAACCAATGAACTTGCGAAATATTACATTCCATTTAGTATAGCCTCGCCGAGGCGAAAAATGTGAAAATTTTCGAACTGCTTCTCCTCGGAAACCGTTGGGCCGATTGAAGTCAAATTTCATATGGAGCCTCTATGGGATGGGGGAAACCAAAATTTGCTCATGGGGTCCAGGTCACATGACCAAAATGGCCGCCAAGCCATATATGGTGTGTCTGTCTGTCCGTCCGTAACCCGTTTGTGAAAATTGGTGATAGTGACTTAACCGCTCGGAATATTTAAACAATTTTTGGTATACTGATAGATATCAATGAAATCTAATCAATGAACTTGCGAAATATTACATTCCATTTAGTATAGCCTCGCCGAGGCGAAAAATGTGAAAATTTTCGCACTGCTTCTCCTCGGAAACCGTTGGGCCGATTGAAGTCAAATTTCATATGGAGCCTCTATGGGATGGGGAAAACCAAAATTTGCTAATGGGGTCCAGGTCACATGACAAAAATGGCCGCCAAGCCATATATGGTAGAAACCCTTCAAAAATAGTCTTCTCCAGAACCACTGGGCAGATTTCCACGAAACTTGATAAATAGCATCTGGGACGTAGGCCCATCATAAATTGCTAAAATGGTGACCCTGGGTTGACCTTGACCTTCTTTGTGCCTAGGTCAAACTTTGACACATATGCTTTTGTATTGGAAAAGTGAGAATGCATTTTATCCTGCAAACGATTCAGAATACAGTACTAAAGTATGATATATTTTTGCTCCTTACGACAAGGCGCATTTATTGGGGGAACCGTTTTAGGTCCAGGTCACATGGCCAAAATGGCCGCCATACCCATATATGGTAACACTCATAAAGCTAAAAGCATCCGGCGGGTCGTGCACTTCAGCTGAAGCACTGGTTGTTCGTAGAAGTGTCGTAGCAATGTCGTGAGTATTCGTAGGGTAGTGAAATCGGAACCGTGTATGCCCCGATTTGCCACGATTTTCATGGTCCCCATTGGTCGTGGACAGTCGTGGACAATCGTGGTCAAAGTCGTGACAGTGTAAGAGCCGCATAAATCGCGACGGAAGTAAGGGCGAGGATTGTGGTCATGTAAAATCGATTTAAACCCCCGAGTGGAATTTTTTCCACTGACCGTTCCAAGGTGGTTCTTCTGTGGCGGTTTATTTATGTTGTTGTTTGTTACTACTTACTGTGTGTATTACTGTGTGTCTTTTTATTTTGGATGGCCATTTGGCCACTTTGTGGGAAAGTTACTGTCCTTATGGCCATCCTTTGTTTAGGTTTCTATTATGGTCTGGTCGCTTCATGTTTGTGTTTCTTTCCCTATGGTGTCTTTGGTGGGTGGATTAAGTTAATTGTATCGATTCCTGATCTTTGTTTTACTTCTACTTTACCAGTACTCGTGTGCGGTCGGTTTCATCTCTGCGTGGAAGCATCATGCAGCCCATATATTTCTTCAAGCCCCGAAGGGCGGGGGCTGATATGAGTGTTCGTGTGTTATTGATTTTTTTAAACGAGTTGAGGAAAATGTATGGAATGCGAGGCTTTGCCGAGTATTTTATCCTGTTTTCACAACGAGTTTAATAAATTCAGTAATACACGAGCACAAATGCAAGATTCTATTTTTCATTTGACATGTAAAACGCATTTAATTCATGATTTTGTAAAAAACAAAACAAAAAAAAACTGTCAGTATTCCGCCATTAGTAATCGCAGGGTCATTAAGGACGTCGTATGTGTAACGCTACGGAGTGTTTCTAACTAATTTGCATATTCAATCCACCAGTGGATCATCGAATTTATTACATGGCGTTATCACATTGTCAGACTCGGAGTCATGATAAATCGGAAAAGAAAAGAAAAGAAAAATAAAGAGAGGAAATATATGTGCAACAAAAAGAGCGAGAATATTGAAAAGCTGACGCACATGGCTTTATGTACGTATACAGAAAAATGGCAAATATTTGCTACAGCGGTAACATATGGTCCTCAAAAGAATATATACTGCGAGAGTGACCATATATACCGAGTACAACGTCAATGAAAAACTTACGGCTTTTGCAATTAAAGCTTGATTTACATTGAGAGCGAAATCTACAGAAAAATGATAATTATAGTCAAATTAGTAGGAAAAGGTCACCCAGGAAAAGCCACAATCAAAGGACGCAGCCATTTGAAGTAAGCGACAGGGGGGGGGGGGGGGGGTGCAGGGGTGCAAGGGGGGGGGGGGAGCACACACAAAAACACCAGACGAAAAATGAACCAATCATAAGTTGCTTCAAGCCGATACTGCAAAAGAACGACCACCTTATAACGGTCAGTAGTAACTAAGAGGGGGTGGGGTGAGGGGGTGGGTGTTTGGGTGTGTGTGTGAGCTTTATGGAAATAGTTTAAGTACATCTATCAATGTTGACAGTATGTTGCGTGTACTACAAAGGTGCACACAAAATACATTTTTATGACCAAGATTGTTCAAATATAAAAACAATTGGGTTAAATGAGCCCGCCCCAAGAGTCATTTGTTTGATACATATTTAAAATATAGAAAAATCTTCTTGTGTGGAACAACAAGGCATATGCATTTGATTTTTAGTATGTCATCACAAAAATACGCCTATATAATTTTGACTCCCTTGAACCCCACTTTTATATAGAAAACTGGGGTTTCAGTTAAATAAAGCAAATTCTTCTGATACCGAAGCCCCGTTTTTGGATTTACATCTATCTATTATAGATGGGTTTGTTTCGTGCAAAATTTATGATAAACGCGATGATTTTGACCTTGAGATGGTAAATTTTCCTTTTTTGGATGGTGATGTTCCTCGTGCGCCATCCTATGGCGTTTATATTTCGCAATTAATTCGATTTGCCAGAGTGTGTAGTCATGTAACTGACTTCAACACTCGTAATAAATTGTTAACGGCTAAACTTCTTAATCGGGGTTATCGGTACCATAAACTACGCAAAGCCTTTTCAAAATTTTATAGACGTCATTCTAATTTAATTTCAAAATTCAATAATGGATTTAAATCTCTTCTGCAACAAGGTCTATCGGAACTCGAATTTTATGGTGACTTAATATATAAATTCAGAAAAATATATAACCGCAAAGACTTCCAATCACGGTTGACAACTCTGCTTCCCTCTTTAATTGCACGCCGGTCAGGCCTCAGATTCTATGACGGTTCCAGCGTAAAGGCTTATTGAGAATTAGAGAGATCTAATTCAAAGTAATTATGGTTGGTGCCTGATGCTCTATCTCTGGTCGGGCCAATCGGAGTCTAACTGTTGGTTTTCTTTTGCTCAAGCATTTCAGTGGTTTCTTCCTGTCGAGTCCTCACCGTTGTTTCATCTCTGTGGTTGTTTGATTATTTATGTTCACGGAGATGTTGTACTGATGAGTTAGGAGGCCTTCACGCGGACTGAACAAATTATTATTTGTTTTAATCGCGACGGAAGTAAGGGCGAGGATTGTGTCCACGTAAAATCGATTAAAGCACCCCCCCCCCCCCCCCCCCCCCCCCCCCAGTGGAATTCGTTTCCGCTGAACCGCAATATATAACCGCAATGACTTATGCACCCAATCGCGTAAAATCATTTTTAGATATAAAAAGATTGGGTACAACATAAAATGTTATACGACAGTCTGCATGAATGGTAGTTAACCCAATCACTGTTGACAACTCTGCTTCCCTCTTTAATTGCACGCCGGTCAGGCCTCAGATTCTATAACGGCGGTTCTTCTGTCGCGGTTTATTTTTGTTATTGTTTGTTTTTGAGTGTTTGTGTCGCTTATATGCTTATATTATTTTATTTTGGATATCCTATTGGCCATTTTGTGGGAAAGTAACTGTCCTTTTGGCTTTCCGCTATTGATGTTTCCATTAGGTCTGTTGTTTCATGTTTATGATTCTTTCCCTTTGGTGTCTCTGATGGGAGCTGTGGGTTGATTGTATCGATTCCTGATCATTGCCTCCACTTCTATTTTACAGGGATAAACTTATTTTTTCTTATTTCTGCTCTAAAACATAGATTTTGGGTACTCGTTAGGACCGCCTCGACGAGGCGGTTCTAACGAGTACCCACAATCTATATTTTTGAGCAGAAATAAGAAAAATATCACATTTTTTCACAGTAAAATTTTCGTTTTTTTAAGGCGGTAAAGTTGAGAATGTATTTGTATATGCGTGTGTTCGTAATTTAATGCCATCTAGCGGGCCTTTTTTCAAGATTGTTCCGCTGTTATCCCTAGGGTCGAAATGACCGGTACCTAGCGACTTATATAATGATAAATCTTCAAAAATCTTCCTATCTAGGTCTTGGATTCCAAAGACTATAATATCGGATTAAAATAAATATCGAGATGATATTTACTGTTTTTAAGGTGAATACCAACAGCATGTTTCATCGGGGGTTGAAACTTCTGATCTTTTCAATACAAGAAATATTTTTGGTATATATCGAAAAAAAAGAGTAAACTTTCTTTTTATTTTACACTTAACTACGCCTATATAATTTTGACCCCCTATTTATTACGTCTATATAATTTTGACCCCCCTCGAACTCCACTTTTATGTAGAAAAAACTGGGGTTCACAGGGGCAAACCATATTTTTTTCTTATTTCTACTCTAAAATATCGATTCTGGATCGATGCAGCGGTTCTAACGAATACCTACAATCTATATTTTGAGAAGAAATGAGAAAAATAGCAATTTTTCATTTTAATTTTTTTTTTCGGCGGTAAAGTTTACACTATATCGTATAGGCGTATTTTCGCAATGAAAAATCTGCACTGGAACCAAAAAACCAAAACACCGACCAAAAAAGTAGTCCGGGCTGCTACTGTGACAATAACATGGTTATGTTATTTTTTACTATGTGAAAATATCATATCTCATCTCATTTTTTATTTGTTTCAGATATGGGCATTGCTTTTACTGCTATTCAAGAATAGAATAAATACATATTCATAGTTTGGACCTGGAAAGAAGACGTTTCCTTTTCCACCAGATAAGAACATTTCCACAGGTTAAGATATTCTTATCCTGTACTTGTTATCTCACACTCCTTATATCACCCTGTTGTTCACTACTTGCAAACCATGGTAGTAGGTTATTATTATTCTTTTTTTTTTTTTTTTGGTTTTGGTTTTACGGCCCTTTGAAGATTATTTCACTTATATCGAGCCCATTGTTAATCAGAGATTGGCGAAAACCGGCGTAACCGGAGAAAACCACTTGAACTTCCGTTACTAAATAGACGTGAAGGCAATGATAGGAATCGATGCTATTAGCCCACACCTCCCATCAGAGCCACCAAGTAGAATGAAATACAAACATGCAATAACTAGACCCTAATGGAAACATCAATAGCGGAAAGCCTTTTCCACAAAATGGCCAACAAGCTGTCCAAAACAAAAAGATATAAGCGATGCACACATTCAAACTAAAGAAACATCTATTAAAAGGAGTATCCCTCGGGGTCAAAAAAGGCGAGTATGTTTTCTAAACAAAGAGGGGATATACTGCTGACGTGGCTGCACGACGAAGATTAACATTTCGTCTGTCATTACTGACAATGGCCAATCTTAAACATGTTTGAGAAATGTTACTGTTTGTGTGTTCTCAGAAGGCTGATGAGACCGATTCTAGCTCTGTTCTGTCTGTTGCAGATAGAGAAACAGAGGGTACAGGAAGACAGCTCTGTTGGTGATGCCTTAGCTCTGGCTTTGTGCTGTGCGGGTTTCTGCTCAGCTTCACTGATTCTTTCCGCCTCGTATTCACTGGCACCCCTTCTGATGAGGCCTCGCCACTTTGCTCTCTTCTGTGCAATTTGTTCCCACAACTCTGTCAGAATGTTGAAGTCTCTCATGGAGGCTTTGAGGGTGTCACTGTAGCGCTTGTTGAGCGCCTGCCCGTTTCTAGTTTTCCATAGAGAATTTTCAAACGTTCCTCAGGCATTCTGGTAACATGACCAGTCCATCTTTACTGTGCTTATTTCAGAAGAGTATGTGCACTTTGCATCCCTGCCCTGTTCAGGACTTCCGTGTCTGGACTTAATCTTTAAGAGTTTTCTAGGACCACTTGTATGTAAGTGATTCGACTTTTGGCGTGCCGTTGGAAAACTGTCCATGTTTCACATTCATACAATAGTGTTGACGTAGACTCTCAGTTTTGTGTCAAATATGTTCTATAGAAAGTGTCATCCTTCTGAAGCAAGGACTACACCACAGAACTGAACAATATGGAGTGTACATCTTTTCTGGGCCAGACTAGCTAGTTTCAGTCATTTAGGCCTCATCAATGACTCTCAAATATTTTCAAGTCTGATTCCACTTCGATTCCAGACACTACCACGTAGTCGGCCAAATGCTGCACTAGCCTTGGCAATCCTGGCACTACGGCTCTTGACAGTGTGTTCCCAAGGTAGGTGAACATACATACCACTTGCAATCTTTGACCTTTCGCTGTTTTGTTGGCTCTTTGTAAGGCTTGCCAGGTGCTGGCTGATAGACTACCCTGGACCATCTCAGTCTTTTTGGTGCTGATTGTGAGATCATAGCTATCACATGAGTCAGATACTTGATCTGTACATGTTTGCACATTCTCTTCTATTAGAGCACCTTTTGCAATGTCAGCAGCAAAGAGAACCTCAAGTGGCACCTCTGTCTACACCTTGGAGTTGGCTTGCAACCTTTTGAGATTGAACAGCTTTCCATCAAAGCGATACCTACTAGGTATGACATTGTCACCATCCTGGAAAGTATATATTAGCATGGCAGAAAACATCATGCTGAACACTGTTGGGGTTAACACACAGTCTTGCTTGACTCCGTTTGTCACAGGGAATGGATCTGAGAACTCACCATCATTCTGGACCCGTGCAAGCATACCTTCGTGGAACTGTCTCACCGTTGCTATGAACTTGGTTGGACTTCCAAACTTCACCATGATCTTTCAAAGGCCCTCACGACTGACTGTGTCATATGCTTTGGTGAGGACAACAAAGGTTATGTATAGGTCCATGATCTGTTCCTGGCATTTCTCTTGCAGCTGCCTTGCTGTGAAGATCTTGCCAATTGTTCCTTTGTCTTTCATAATCCCACATTGGCTTTCTGGTAGAAGCCCTGACTGTTCAAGATGTTCATTTAGTCGGTTAAGTAGGAATCCTGCAAGGACTTTCCCAGCAATTGACAATAAAGTGATGTCACTGTGATTGTAACAGATCTGATGGTTCTCTTGCCATTTGAATAGGTGGATAATTGACGCATCCTTGAATTCTTGAGAGATGGTTTCTTTTCTCCACATTATGTGAAATAACACTGTCAACTTCTTTGCAACTGGAGTACCTCCTGCTTTATAAATCTCAGCAGGTATTGCATCTGGTCCTGGGGCCTTGCCAGATGCCTAAATTGTTTTTTCTTGCACACCAGACAAGGAAATCCGCGATTTTACCCTGGGATAGAAATTAATGTTCTGATCCTGGTGTTCCGACCCCAAATCGAAAATAATCGCGTGTTGTATAAATGCACTGGTTGATTACAACCTCATGCACGGCGTCGTCATGCGTGACGTCACTAAACATTCCTGTTGTGCCATAACAACATGGCGGACGTCGGTAACAGAAGTGACAGCAGCATTAAAATTCGCAATAGAAATGGAAGGTATGCAAGAAAAAGAATCCAATATGGGTGTGAGGGGTGGATAGAAATCTCCGTCCCTCGGGATCACTGTCCGGCATTTATGTTCTGACCCTGGTGTTCCGACCCCAAATCGAATATAATCGCGTGTTTGATAAATGCACTGGTTGATTACAACCTCGCAACGCTTTGCCCGGGCAGGCTTAGATCCTCTAAGCGGTTTATACGACAGAATGCATGCATGGTAGTTAACCCAATCACGGTTGGCAGCTTTGCCTCCCCAATTTAATTGCACGCCGGTGGGTCAGGCCTCAGATTCTATGACGGCTCCAACGTAAAGGCTTATTGAGAATTATAGAGATCTAATTCTTGGTAATATTTGTTGGTGCCTGATGCTCTGTCTCTGTTTGGGCCCATCGGGGTCCAACTGTTGGTTTTCTTTTGCTCCAGCATTTCAGTGGCTTCTTGCTGTCGAGTCCTCACCGTTGTATCACCTCTGTGGTTCTTTGATTTTTTGTGTTCACGGAGATGTTGCACTGATGAGTTAGGAGGCCTTCATGCGGACTGAACAAATTATTTGTCTAAATCGCGACGGAAGTAAGGGCGAGGATTGTGGTCACGTAAAATCGATTTAAGCCCCCGAGTGGAATTCTTTCGACTGACCGTTCCAAGGTGGTTCTTCTGTGGCGGTTTATTTATGTTGTTGTTTGTTACTACTTACTGTGTGTATCACTTGTGTCTTTTTATTTTGGATGGCCATTTGGCCACTTTGTTGGAAAGTAACTGTCCTTATGGCCATCCTTTGTTTAGGTTTCCATTATGGTCTGGTCGCTTCATGTTTGTGTTTCTTTCCCTTTGGTGTCTTTAATGGGTGGAGTAAGTTAATTGTATCGATTCCTGAACTTTGTTTTACTTCTACTATACCAGTACTCGTGTGCGGGTCTGTTTCATCTCTGTGTGGAAGCATCATGCAGCCCATATATTTCTTCAAGCCCCGATGGGCGGGGGCTGATATGAGTGTTCGTGTGTTATTGATTTTTTTTAAACGAGTTGAGGAAAATGTATGGAATGCGAGGCTTTGCCGAGCATTTTATCCTGTTTTCACAACGAGTTTAATAAATTCAGTAATACACGAGCACAAATGCAAGATTCTATTTTTCATTTGACATGTAAAACGCATTTAATCCATGATTTTTGTAAAAAAAAATTAAAAAAAAAACTGTCAGTATTCCGCCATTAGTAATCGCAGCGTCATTAAGGACGTCGTATGTGTAACGCTACGGAGTGTTTCTAACTAATTTGCATATTCAATCCACTAGTGGATTATCGAATTTATTACATGGCGTTATCACATTGTCAGACTCGGAGTCATGATAAATCGGAAAAGAAAAGAAAAGAAAAATAAAGAGAGGAAATATATGTGCAACAAAAAGAGCGAGAATATTGAAAAGCTGACGCACATGGCTTTATGTACGTATACAGAAAAATGGCAAATATTTGCTACAGCGGTAACATATGGTCCTCAAAAGAATATATACTGCGAGAGTGACCATATATACCGAGTACAACGTCAATGAAAAACTTACGACTTTTGCAATTAAAGCTTGATTTACATTGAGAGCGAAATCTACAGAAAAATGATAATTATAGTCAAATTAGTAGGAAAAGGTCACCCAGGAAAAGCCACAATCAAAGGACGCAGCCATTTGAAGTAAGCGACAAGGGGGGGGGGGGGGTGGGCACACACAAAAACACCAGACGAAAAATGAACCAATCATAAGTTGCTTCAAGCCGATACTGCAAAAGAACGACCACCTTATAACGGTCAGTAGTAACTACGAGGGGGTGGGGTGGTTGGGTGGGTGTTTGGGTGTGTGTGTGAGCTTTATGGAAATAGTTTAAGTACATCTATCAATGTTTACAGTATGTTGCGTGTACTACAAAGGTACACACAAAATACATTTTTATGACCAAGATTGTTCAAATATAAAAACAATTGGGTTAAATGAGCCCGCCCCAAGAGTCATTTGTTTAATATATATTTAAAATATAGAAAAATCTTCTTGTGTGGAACAACAAGGCATATGCATTTGATATTTAGTATGTCGTCACAAAAACACGCCTATATAATTTTGACTCCCTTGAACCCCACTTTTATATAGAAAACTGGGGTTTCAGTTAAATAAAGCAAATTCTTCTGATACCGAGGCCCCGTTTTTGGATTTACATCCATCTATTATAGATGGGTTTGTTTCGTGCAAAATTTATGATAAACGCGATGATTTTGATCTTGAGATTGTAAATTTTCCTTTTTTGGATGGTGATGTTCCTCGTGCGCCATCCTATGGTGTTTATATTTCGCAATTAATTCGATTTGCCAGAGTGTGTAGTCATGTAACTGACTTCAACACTCGTAATAAATTGTTAACGGCTAAACTTCTTAATCAGGGTTATCGGTACCATAAACTACGCAAAGCCTTTTCAAAATTTTATAGACGTCATTCTGATTTAATTTCAAAATTCAATATTGGATTTAAATCTCTTCTGCAACAGGGTCTATCGGAACTTGAATTTTATGGTGACTTAATATATAAATTCAGAAAAATATATAACCGCAAAGACTTCCAATCATGGTTGACAACTCTGCTTCCCTCTTTAATTGCACGCCGTCAGGCCTCAGATTCTATGGCGGTTCTAGCGTAAAGGCTTATTGAGAATTAGAGAGATCTAATTCAAAGTAATGTTGGTTGGTGCCTGATGCTCTATCTCTGGTCGGGCCCATCGGAGTCTTTCTGTTGGTTTTCTTTTACTCCAACATTTCAGTGGTTTCATGCTGTCGAGTCCTCACCGTTGTTTCATCTCTGTGGTTGTTTGATTATTTGTATTCACGGAGATGTTGCACTGATGAGTTAGGAGGCCTTCATGCGGACTGAAC
This sequence comes from Lucinisca nassula, assembly GCA_963580285.1. Taxonomy (NCBI): domain Eukaryota; kingdom Metazoa; phylum Mollusca; class Bivalvia; order Lucinida; family Lucinidae; genus Lucinisca; species Lucinisca nassula. Next base: position 31,797,335 of record OY757027.1, on the reverse strand, counting down.
AAATTATTTGTCTTAATCGCGACGGAAGTAAGGGCGAGGATTGTGGCCACGTTAAATCGATTTAAGCCCCCACCCCCACCCCCAGTGGAATTCGTTTCCGCTGAATGTTCCAAGGCGGTTCTTCTGTCGCGGTTTATTTTTGTTATGGTTTGTCTTTGAGTGTTTGTGTCGCTTATATTATTTTATTTTGGATATCCTATTGGCCATTTTGTGGGAAAGTAACTGTCCTTTTGGCTTTCCGCTATTGATGTTTCCATTAGGGCTGTTTTTTCATGTTTGTGATTCTTTCCCTTTGGTGTCTCTGATGGGAGCTGTGGGTTGATTGTATCGATTCCTGATCATTGCCTCCACTTCTTTTTTACAGGGATAAACTTAATTTTTCTTATTTCTGCTCTAAAACATAGATTTTGGTTACTCGTTAGGACCGCCTCGACGAGGCGGTTCTAACGAGTACCCACAATCTATATTTTTGAGCAGAAATAAGAAAAATATCACATTTTTTCACAGTAAAATTTTCGTTTTTTTAGGCGGTAAAATTGAGAATGTATTTGTATATGCGTGTGTTCGTAATGTAATGCCATCTAGCGGGCCTTTTTTCAAGATTGTTCAGCTGTTATCCCTAGGGTCGAAATGACCGGTACCTAGCGACTTATATAATGATAAATCTTCAAAAATCTTCCTATATAGGGGTTGGATTCCAAAGACTATAATATCGGATTAAAATAAATATCGAGATGATATTTACTGTTTTTAAGGTGAATACCAACAGTATGTTTCATCGGGGGTTGAAACTTCTGATCTTTTCAATACAAGAAATGAAATATTTTTGGTATATATCGAAAAAAAAAAAAAAACAAAAAAAAAAAACAGTAAACTTTCTTTTTATTTTACACTTAACTACGCCTATATAATTTTGACCCCCTATTTATTACGTCTATATAATTTTGACCCCCTCGAACTCCACTTTTATGTAGAAAAAAACTGGGGTTCACAGGGGCAAACCATATTTTTTTCTTATTTCTACTCTAAAATATCGATTCTGGATCGATGCAGCGGTTCTAACGAATACCTACAATCTATATTTTGAGAAGAAATGAGAAAAATAACAATTTTTCATTTTAATTTTTTTTTCGGCGGTAAAGTTTACACTATATCATATAGGCGTATTTTCGCAATGAAAAATCTGCACTGGAACCAAAAAACCAAAACACCGACCAAAAAAGTAGTCCGGGCTGCTACTGTGACAATAACATGGTTATGTTATTTTTTACTATGTGAAAATATCATATCTCATCTCATTTTTTATTTGTTTCAGATATGGGCATTGCTTTTACTGCTATTAAAGAATAGAATAAATACATATTCATAGTTTGGTCCTGGAAAGAAGACGTTTCCTTGTCCACTAGATAAGAACATTTCCACAGGTTAGGATATTCTTATCCTGTACTTGTTATCTCACACTCCTTGTATCACCCTGTTGTTCACTACTTGCAAACCATGGTAGTAGGTTATTATTATTCTTTTTTTTTTGTTTTGGTTTTACGGCCCTTTGAAGATTATTTCACTTATATCGAGCCCATTGTTAATCAGAGATTGGCGAAAACCGGCGTAACCGGAGAAAACCACCTGAACTTCCGTTACTAAATAGACGTGAAGGCAATGATAGGAATCGATGCTATTAGCCCACACCTCCCATCAGAGCCACCAAGTAGAATGAAATACAAACATGCAATAACTAGACTCTAATGGAAACATCAATAGCGGAAAGCCTTTTCCACAAAATGGCCAACAAGCTGTCCAAAACAAAAAGATATAAGCGATGCACACATTCAAACTAAAGAAACATCTATTAAAAGGAGTATCCCTCGGGGTCAAAAAAGGCGAGTATGTTTTCTAAACAAAGAGGGGATATACTGCTGACGTGGCTGCACGACGAAGATTAACATTTCGTCTGTCATTACTGACAATGGCCAATCTTAAACATGTTTGAGAAATGTTACTGTTTGTGTGTTCTCAGAAGGCTGATGAGACCGATTCTAGCTCTGTTCTGTCTGTTGCAGATAGAGAAACAGAGGGTACAGGAAGACAGCTCTGTTGGTGATGCCTTAGCTCTGGCTTTGTGCTGTGCGGGTTTCTGCTCAGCTTCACTGATTCTTTCCGCCTCGTATTCACTGGCACCCCTTCTGATGAGGCCTCGCCACTTTGCTCTCTTCTGTGCAATTTGTTCCCACAACTCTGTCAGAATGTTGAAGTCTCTCATGGAGGCTTTGAGGGTGTCACTGTAGCGCTTGTTGAGCGCCTGCCCGTTTCTAGTTTTCCATAGAGAATTTTCAAACGTTCCTCAGGCATTCTGGTAACATGACCAGTCCATCTTTACTGTGCTTATTTCAGAAGAGTATGTGCACTTTGCATCCCTGCCCTGTTCAGGACTTCCGTGTCTGGACTTAATCTTTAAGAGTTTTCTAGGACCACTTGTATGTAAGTGATTCGACTTTTGGCGTGCCGTTGGAAAACTGTCCATGTTTCACATTCATACAATAGTGTTGACGTAGACTCTCAGTTTTGTGTCAAATCTGTTCTATAGAAAGTGTCATCCTTCTGAAGCAAGGACTACACCACAGAACTGAACAATATGGAGTGTACATCTTTTCTGGGCCAGACTAGCTAGTTTCAGTCATTTAGGCCTCATCAATGACTCTCAAATATTTTCAAGTCTGATTCCACTTCGATTCCAGACACTACCACGTAGTCGGCCAAATGCTGCACTAGCCTTGGCAATCCTGGCACTACGGCTCTTGACAGTGTGTTCCCAAGGTAGGTGAACATACATACCACTTGCAATCTTTGACCTTTCGCTGTTTTGTTGGCTCTTTGTAAGGCTTGCCAGGTGCTGGCTGATAGACTACCCTGGACCATCTCAGTCTTTTTGGTGCTGATTGTGAGATCATAGCTATCACATGAGTCAGATACTTGATCTGTACATGTTTGCACATTCTCTTCTATTAGAGCACCTTTTGCAATGTCAGCAGCAAAGAGAACCTCAAGTGGCACCTCTGTCTACACCTTGGAGTTGGCTTGCAACCTTTTGAGATTGAACAGCTTTCCATCAAAGCGATACCTACTAGGTATGACATTGTCACCATCCTGGAAAGTATATATTAGCATGGCAGAAAACATCATGCTGAACACTGTTGGGGTTAACACACAGTCTTGCTTGACTCCGTTTGTCACAGGGAATGGATCTGAGAACTCACCATCATTCTGGACCCGTGCAAGCATACCTTCGTGGAACTGTCTCACCGTTGCTATGAACTTGGTTGGACTTCCAAACTTCACCATGATCTTTCAAAGGCCCTCACGACTGACTGTGTCATATGCTTTGGTGAGGACAACAAAGGTTATGTATAGGTCCATGATCTGTTCCTGGCATTTCTCTTGCAGCTGCCTTGCTGTGAAGATCTTGCCAATTGTTCCTTTGTCTTTCATAATCCCACATTGGCTTTCTGGTAGAAGCCCTGACTGTTCAAGATGTTCATTTAGTCGGTTAAGTAGGAATCCTGCAAGGACTTTCCCAGCAATTGACAATAAAGTGATGTCACTGTGATTGTAACAGATCTGATGGTTCTCTTGCCATTTGAATAGGTGGATAATTGACGCATCCTTGAATTCTTGAGAGATGGTTTCTTTTCTCCACATTATGTGAAATAACACTGTCAACTTCTTTGCAACTGGAGTACCTCCTGCTTTATAAATCTCAGCAGGTATTGCATCTGGTCCTGGGGCCTTGCCAGATGCCTAAATTGTTTTTTCTTGCACACCAGACAAGGAAATCCGCGATTTTACCCTGGGATAGAAATTAATGTTCTGATCCTGGTGTTCCGACCCCAAATCGAAAATAATCGCGTGTTGTATAAATGCACTGGTTGATTACAACCTCATGCACGGCGTCGTCATGCGTGACGTCACTAAACATTCCTGTTGTGCCATAACAACATGGCGGACGTCGGTAACAGAAGTGACAGCAGCATTAAAATTCGCAATAGAAATGGAAGGTATGCAAGAAAAAGAATCCAATATGGGTGTGAGGGGTGGATAGAAATCTCCGTCCCTCGGGATCACTGTCCGGCATTTATGTTCTGACCCTGGTGTTCCGACCCCAAATCGAATATAATCGCGTGTTTGATAAATGCACTGGTTGATTACAACCTCGCAACGCTTTGCCCGGGCAGGCTTAGATCCTCTAAGCGGTTTATACGACAGAATGCATGCATGGTAGTTAACCCAATCACGGTTGGCAGCTTTGCCTCCCCAATTTAATTGCACGCCGGTGGGTCAGGCCTCAGATTCTATGACGGCTCCAACGTAAAGGCTTATTGAGAATTAGAGAGATCTAATTCTTGGTAATATTTGTTGGTGCCTGATGCTCTGTCTCTGTTTGGGCCCATCGGGGTCCAACTGTTGGTTTTCTTTTGCTCCAGCATTTCAGTGGCTTCTTGCTGTCGAGTCCTCACCGTTGTATCACCTCTGTGGTTCTTTGATTTTTTGTGTTCACGGAGATGTTGCACTGATGAGTTAGGAGGCCTTCATGCGGACTGAACAAATTATTTGTCTAAATCGCGACGGAGGTAAGGGCGAGGATTGTGGTCACGTAAAATCGATTTAAGCCCCCGAGTGGAATTCTTTCGACTGACCGTTCCAAGGTGGTTCTTCTGTGGCGGTTTATTTATGTTGTTGTTTGTTACTACTTACTGTGTGTATCACTTGTGTCTTTTTATTTTGGATGGCCATTTGGCCACTTTGTTGGAAAGTAACTGTCCTTATGGCCATCCTTTGTTTAGGTTTCCATTATGGTCTGGTCGCTTCATGTTTGTGTTTCTTTCCCTTTGGTGTCTTTAATGGGTGGAGTAAGTTAATTGTATCGATTCCTGAACTTTGTTTTACTTCTACTATACCAGTACTCGTGTGCGGGTCTGTTTCATCTCTGTGTGGAAGCATCATGCAGCCCATATATTTCTTCAAGCCCCGATGGGCGGGGGCTGATATGAGTGTTCGTGTGTTATTGATTTTTTTTAAACGAGTTGAGGAAAATGTATGGAATGCGAGGCTTTGCCGAGCATTTTATCCTGTTTTCACAACGAGTTTAATAAATTCAGTAATACACGAGCACAAATGCAAGATTCTATTTTTCATTTGACATGTAAAACGCATTTAATCCATGATTTTTGTAAAAAAAAAAATTAAAAAAAAAAAACTGTCAGTATTCCGCCATTAGTAATCGCAGCGTCATTAAGGACGTCGTATGTGTAACGCTACGGAGTGTTTCTAACTAATTTGCATATTCAATCCACTAGTGGATTATCGAATTTATTACATGGCGTTATCACATTGTCAGACTAGGAGTCATGATAAATCGGAAAAGAAAAGAAAAGAATAATAAAGAGAGGAAATATATGTGCAACAAAAAGAGCGAGAATATTGAAAAGCTGACGCACATGGCTTTATGTACGTATACAGAAAAATGGCAAATATTTGCTACAGCGGTAACATATGGTCCTCAAAAGAATATATACTGCGAGAGTGACCATATATACCGAGTACAACGTCAATGAAAAACTTACGACTTTTGCAATTAAAGCTTGATTTACATTGAGAGCGAAATCTACAGAAAAATGATAATTATAGTCAAATTAGTAGGAAAAGGTCACCCAGGAAAAGCCACAATCAAAGGACGCAGCCATTTGAAGTAAGCGACAAGGGGGGGGGGGGGGGGTGGGCACACACAAAAACACCAGACGAAAAATGAACCAATCATAAGTTGCTTCAAGCCGATACTGCAAAAGAACGACCACCTTATAACGGTCAGTAGTAACTACGAGGGGGTGGGGTGGTTGGGTGGGTGTTTGGGTGTGTGTGTGAGCTTTATGGAAATAGTTTAAGTACATCTATCAATGTTTACAGTATGTTGCGTGTACTACAAAGGTACACACAAAATACATTTTTATGACCAAGATTGTTCAAATATAAAAACAATTGGGTTAAATGAGCCCGCCCCAAGAGTCATTTGTTTAATATATATTTAAAATATAGAAAAATCTTCTTGTGTGGAACAACAAGGCATATGCATTTGATATTTAGTATGTCGTCACAAAAACACGCCTATATAATTTTGACTCCCTTGAACCCCACTTTTATATAGAAAACTGGGGTTTCAGTTAAATAAAGCAAATTCTTCTGATACCGAGGCCCCGTTTTTGGATTTACATCCATCTATTATAGATGGGTTTGTTTCGTGCAAAATTTATGATAAACGCGATGATTTTGATCTTGAGATTGTAAATTTTCCTTTTTTGGATGGTGATGTTCCTCGTGCGCCATCCTATGGTGTTTATATTTCGCAATTAATTCGATTTGCCAGAGTGTGTAGTCATGTAACTGACTTCAACACTCGTAATAAATTGTTAACGGCTAAACTTCTTAATCAGGGTTATCGGTACCATAAACTACGCAAAGCCTTTTCAAAATTTTATAGACGTCATTCTGATTTAATTTCAAAATTCAATATTGGATTTAAATCTCTTCTGCAACAGGGTCCATCGGAACTTGAATTTTATGGTGACTTAATATATAAATTCAGAAAAATATATAACCGCAAAGACTTCCAATCATGGTTGACAACTCTGCTTCCCTCTTTAATTGCACGCCGTCAGGCCTCAGATTCTATGGCTGTTCTAGCGTAAAGGCTTATTGAGAATTAGAGAGATCTAATTCAAAGTAATGTTGGTTGGTGCCTGATGCTCTATCTCTGGTCGGGCCCATCGGAGTCTTTCTGTTGGTTTTCTTTTACTCCAACATTTCAGTGGTTTCATGCTGTCGAGTCCTCACCGTTGTTTCATCTCTGTGGTTGTTTGATTATTTGTATTCACGGAGATGTTGCACTGATGAGTTAGGAGGCCTTCATGCGGACTGAACAAATTATTTGTCTTAATCGCGACGGAAGTAAGGGCGAGGATTGTGGCCACGTTAAATCGATTTAAGCCCCCACCCCCACCCCCAGTGGAATTCGTTTCCGCTGAATGTTCCGAGGCGGTTCTTCTGTCGCGGTTTATTTTTGTTATGGTTTGTCTTTGAGTGTTTGTGTCGATTATATTATTTTATTTTGGATATCCTATTGGCCATTTTGTGGGAAAGTAACTGTCCTTTTGGCTTTCCGCTATTGATGTTTCCATTAGGGCTGTTTTTTCATGTTTGTGATTCTTTCCCTTTGGTGTCTCTGATGGGAGCTCTGGGTTGATTGTATCGATTCCTGATCATTGCGCCCACTTCTATTTTACAGGGATAAACTTAATTTTTCTTATTTCTGCTCTAAAACATAGATTTTGGTTACTCGTTAGGACCGCCTCGACGAGGCGGTTCTAACGAGTACCCACAATCTATATTTTTGAGCAGAAATAAGAAAAATATCACATTTTTTTCACAGTAAAATTTTCGTTTTTTTTAGGCGGTAAAGTTGAGGATGTATTTGTATATGCGTGTGTTCGTAATTTAATGCCATCTAGCGGGCCTTTTTTTCAAGATTGTTCCGTTGTTATCCCTAGGGTCGAAATGACCGGTACCTAGCGACTTATATAATGATAAATCTTCAAAAATCTTCCTATCTAGGTCTTGGATTCCAAAGACTATAATATCGGATTAAAATAAATATCGAGATGATATTTACTGTTTTTAAGGTGAATACCAACAGTATTTTACGGAACCCGGGAAGGGACATGGTTTTTATTTTAATATGTTGTGCGAACAAGATATTAAGTTGTGCGAACAAGATACTATCTTGTGCGGACAAGATAATATATTGTCCGCACAAGATATTATCTTGTGCGGACAACATAATTTATCTTGTGCGGACAACTTAATATCTTGTCCGCACAAGATATTATCTTGTTCGCACAAGATATTATCTTGTTTGCACAACATAGACCTTGTATTGGGAAGTTGTGCGAACAAGATATTATCTTGTGCGGACAAGATATTAATCTTGTGCGGACAAGATATTATCTTGTGTGGACAAGATAATATCTTGTGTGCACAAGATATTAAGTTGTGCGAACAAGATAATATCTTGTCCGCACAAGATATTAAGTTGTGCGATCAAGATAATATCTTGTCTGCACAAAATCTATGTTGTGCAGACAAATTATCTTGTTCGCACAACTTAATATCTTGTGCGGACAAGATATTATCTTGTGCGGACAAGATAATATCTTGTTTGCACAACTTAATATCTTGTGCGAACAAGATAATATCTTGTCTGCACAAGATAATATGTTGTCCACACAAGATAATATCTTGTGCGCACAAGATAATATGTTGTGCAGACAAGATAATATGTTGGCCGCACAAGATAATATCTTGTGCGCACTAGATAATATCTTGTCCGAACAAGATATTATCTTGTGCGCACAACTTATAAAATAAATAAAAAAAACATGTCCCTTCCCGGGTTCCATAGTATTTCATCGAGGGTTGAAACTTCTGATCTTTTCAATACAAGAAATGAAATATTTTTGGTATTTATCGAAAAAAAAAAAAAAAAAACGGTAAATTTTCTGTTTATTTTACACTTAACTACGCCTATACAATTTTGACCCCCTATTTATTACGCCGATATAATTTTGACCCCCCTTGGACTCCACTTTTATGTAGAAAAAAAAAACTCGGGTTCACAGGGGCAAATCATATTTTTTCTTATTTCTACTCTAAAATATCGATTATGGATCGATGCAGCGGTTCTAACGAATACCTACAATCTATATTTTGAGAAGAAATGAGAAAAATAACAATTTTTCATTTTAACATTGCGTGTTTTTTTCGGCGGTAAAGTTTACACTATATTGTATAGGCGTGTTTACGCAATGAAAAATCTGCACTGGAACCAAAAAAACCAAAACACCGACCAAAAAAGTAGTCCGGGCTGCTACTGTGACAATAACATGCTTATATTATTTTTTACGATGTGAAAATATCATATCTCATTTCTTTTTTTTATTTGTTTCAGATATGGGCATTGCTTTTACTGCTATTAATGAATAGAATAAATACATATTCATAGTTTGGACCTCGAAAGAAAACGTTTCCTTGTCCACCAGATAAGAACATTTCCACAGGTTAAGATATTCTTATCCTGTACTTGTTATCTCACACTCCTTATATCACCCTGTTGTTCATTACTTGCAAACCATGGTAGTAGGTTATCATTATTCTTTTTTCTTTTTTTTTTTGGTTTTGGTTTTACGGCGCGGCCTTTAAAGATTATTTGACTTATATCGAGCCCATCGTTAATCAGAGATGGGCGAAAACCGGCGTAACCGGAGAAAACCACTTGAACTTCCGTTGCTAAATATAGAAGTGAAGGCAATGATAGGAATCGATGCAATTAGCCCACACCTCCCATCAGAGCCACCAAATAGAATGAAATACAAACATGCAATAACTAGACTCTAATGGAAATATCAATAGCGGAAAGCCTTTTCCACAAAATGGTCAATAAGCTGTCCAAAACAAAAAGATACATGTATAAGCGATGCACACATTCAAACAAACGAACATCTATTGAAAGGAGTATCCCCCGGGGTCAAAAAGGGCGAGTATGTTTTCTAAACAAAGAGGGGATAGACTGCTGACGTGGCTGCACGACGAAGATTAACATTTCGTCAGTCATTACTGACAATGGCCAATCCTAAACATGTTTGAGAAATGTTACTGTTTGTGTGTTCTCAGAAGGCTGATGAGACCGATTCTAGCTCTATTCTGTCTGTTGCAGATAGAGAAACAGAGGCTACAGGAAGACAGCTCTGTTGGTGATGCCTTAGCTCTGGCTTTGTGCTGTGCGCGTTTCTGCTCAGCTTCACTGATTCTTTCCGCCTCGTATTCACTGGCACCCCTTCTGATGAGGCCTCGACACTTTGCTCTGTTCTGTGCAATTTGTTCCCACAACTCTGTCAGAATGTTGAAGTCTCTCATGGAGGCTTTGAGGGTGTCATTGTAGCGCTTGTTGAGCGTCTGCCCATTTCTAGTTTTCCATACAGAATTTTCAAACGTTCCTCAGGCATTCTGGTAACATGACCAGTCCATCTTTACTGTGCTAATTTCAGAAGAGAATGTACACTTTGCATCCCTGCCCTGTTCAGGACGTCCGTGTCTCGACTTAATCTTTAAGAGTTTTCTAGGACAACTTGTATGTAAGTGATTCGACTTTTGGCGTGCCGTTGGAAAACTGTCCATGTTTCACATTCATACAATAGTGTTGACGTAGACTCTCAGTTTAGTGTCAAATATGTTCCTAGAAAGGGCAATCCTTCTGAAGCAAGGACTACACCACAGAACTGAACAATATGGAGTGTACATCTTTTCTAGGCCAGACTAGCTAGTTTCAGCCATTTAGGTCTCATCAATGACCCTCAAATATTTTCAAGTCTGATTCCACTTCGATCCCAGACACTACCACGTAGTCGGCCAAATGCTGCACTAGCCTTGGCAATCCTGGCACTACGGCTCTTGACAGTGTGTTCCCAAGGTAGGTGAACGTATGGGCCCCGTCAAGCGATTTTGGTACTTATCGCATATGCGAGCAGCGAAGGTTCAGGCGAGCCTGCGCATCCGCGCAGTCTCGCCAGAACCTTCGCTGCTCGCTCATACAAGCAGTGAATCAAGAGGAACCTTCAGACAGAAAGCCATATCCCTGGCCCCTCTGAATGGCTGGGCATGCGCAGTTAAAATTTGTCATGACGGAATGCTCGAAGACACAAATTCGCTTGGCGGGGCTCATATATACCACTTGCTATCTTTTACATTTCACTGTATTGTTGGCTCTTTGTAAGGTTTGCCAGGTGTTGGCTGATAGACTACCCTGGACCACCTCAGTCCTTTTGATGCTGATTATAAGGATCAACCATGGTTTTTCATGCATTAACATTTGCCGGGTCCCGAGGAAGCTGTTTGAACATGAGGCCGCTAGGCCGAATGTTCAAATGTCTTCCGAGGGATCGGGCAAATGTTAATGCAATGAAATAACCATGGATGATCGTTATTCTTGCATAACTTACGAATCCGACAACAAATTTTGACGAAAACGCCCAAAAGCTCCATATACATTCCATATAAACTCTTCAAATGCGACAGCAAACCAAAATGGCGGCCAGTTCAGAATGTTGTTTACAATGACGTTGTCATGCAGTGATGTCATCATAGAACCCTAAAACGCTTCGTTCAGGGCGATAACGTTACGTCGCTCAACATAATGTAAACAAAGCAAGGCCCGTCTTGTGGAATCAAAAGCTCAAAATCCATGTTCTTGCATAAAAACCTATGCGCATGGCTGTTTGAAGCCATTGTCAAATGGACCGAAAGCCGTGGTCAAACGGCAAAAACCATGTTCAAATCATGAAATTCGCGTGCTGTTTGAACATGGGTTTTGAGCTTTTGATATCACAAGACGGGCCTTGTTTGTTTACGTTACGTTGAGCGACGTAACGTTATCGGCCTTAACGTAGCGCCTAGGTTTCTATGATTACGTCACTGCATGACAACGTCATTGTAAACATCATTCTGAATTGGCCGCCATTTTGGTTTGCCTGTCGCATTTGAAGAGATTATATGGAATTTATATGGAGCTTTTGGGCGTTTTCGACAAAATTTGCTGTCGGATTCGTAAGTTATGCAAGAACAACGATCATCCATGGTTATTTCATTGCATTAACATTAGCCGGATCCCTCGGAAGATATTTGAACATTCGGCCTAGCGGCCTCATGTTCAAACAGCTTCCTCGGGATCTGGCAAATGTTAATGCGCGAAAACCATGGTTGATCCCTATCTTCAAACAGCACGCGAATTTCATGATTTGAACATGGTTTTTGATGTTTGAGCACGGCTTTTGGTCCATTTGACAATGGCTTCAAACAGCCATGCACATAGGTATTTATGCAAGAATGTGAGATCAAAGCTATCACATAAGTCAGATACTTGATCTGTACATTTTTGCACATTCTCTTCTATTGGAGCACCTTTTGCCGTGTCATCAGCAAAGAGAACCACAACAAACACCTCTGTCTGCACCTTGGAGTTGGCTTGCAACCTTCTGAGATTGAAAAGCTTTCCATCAAAGCGATACCTACTAGGTATAACATTGTCGTCATCCTGGAAAGTATCTAATAGCATGGCAGAAAACATCATGCTGAACACTGTTGGGGCTAACACACAGTCTTGCTTGATTCCGTTTGTCACTGGGAATGGATCTGAAAACTCACCATCATTCTGGACCCGTGCAAGCATACCATCGTGGAACTGTCTCACCGTTGCTATGAACTTGGTTGGACATCCACACTTCACCATGATCTTTCAAAGGCCCTCACGACTGATTGTGTCAAATGCTTTGGTGAGGACAACAAAGGTCATGTATAGGTCCATGATCTGTTCCTGGCATTTCTCTTGCAGCTGCCTTGCTGTGAAGATCTTGCCAATTGTTCCTTTGTCTTTCCTAATCCCACACTGGCTTTCTGGTAGAAGCCCTGACTGTTCAAGATGTTCATTCAGTCGGTTAAGTAGGAATCCTGCAAGGACATTCCCAGCAATTGACAATAAAGTGATGTTACGGTGATTGTTACAGATCTGGTGGTTCTCTTGCCGTTTGAATAGGTGGATAATTGGCGCATCCTTGAATTCTTGAGAGATGGTTTCTTTTCTCCAAATTATGTGAAATAACACTGTCAACTTCTTTGCAACAGGAGTACCTCCTGCTTTATAAATCTCAGCAGGTATTGCATCTGGTCCTAGGGCCTTGCCAGATGCCAGAATTGTTTTTTGCATTCACTATTTCAGTGACGGTTCGGAGCTAGTCAAGCAGCAGATTACATTCAACCTGTGGTAGTCTGTTGATAGCATCATCATTGGTAGAGGATGGCCGATTAAGAACACTATCAAAGGGCCAATCTTTTCAAGATAGCCTCTTTTTCAGTGAGAAGACCAGTTCCATCTGCACTGAGGAGTGGTGAGCTCTTATGACCATAAACTGTCTTTAGTGCATTCAAGAACTTCTTCATATCCTTTCTGTCTGTAAAGGACTGGGCTTCATCAGCCTTGTTGCCTAGCCAGGAGTCTTGCAGGGCTCTGAGTCTTGTTTTGACCGTCTTGCATATATCTGAAAAGGCCCCCTTGTTAGATACTGAGCATGTATCACTGAGGTATGCCCTGTGTTTTTGATGCTTCTCTCCAATGAGTCAATGGTTTTATTCATCATTCTCGCCAAAACAGTCTTGATGTGTGCGAGCTACTGGGCCTAGGGAATCCATTACTGAAGAGTGAACAGTGTCTCTGAAGACGTTTTCAGTTTTCTTCTGGGTCATCTGAACTGAATTCCATTGCATCTAGTCTGCTGCAGATGTCATGGATGAAGGCTTGCCTCTTGCTGTCTTTTTCAGCATAGAGACATCCAGTCTCTTGGGCACTTTCCTGCCTTGTGGTCGCCGTGTAGACTGGATACGCAGGTTGAGGTTGCTGGCAACAAGCCTGTGATCTGTCCAACAGTCCGCAACACACACAATCTTTGGTTAAAACAATATTTATTCATTTCATTTAACACGTCAATTCGAACAGTACAGTCTTTGTCACTTTGACATCATGTCTGCCCTTCCTTCTAACTATGACATAATCAATATGAGATGCCAGTGCTTGGAGCGAGGATGCATCCATGATGTCTTGTTGCCAGTTGGCAGCCGGAAGACTGTGTTGTCGATCAACAGTTCATGCTCTGCACACTTACTCAAAAGGAGGTGTCTCTCCGGGGTGTAGCAGAAATCACAGAGTCAAAATCATCATAGAACTTGTCGTTGACCTGATCTGGGTTGGTCATTGTGGGTGTATAGGCACTTACAATAGTTGCGTGCCAGCGGCATCAAGCGGTCATTTCGGAAGTCCTAAGAGCTTGCCGACAAGGTGTGATTTGATGGTGAAGCTTACCCCTGCTTCCCGCCGCTCTTCTGGTTTGTGTCCACTCCAGAAGAAAGTGTAGCCAGCACCAACTTCTTTTATTTGCCCTTCTTCTGCAAGGCGAGGCGAGCCTCGCTCAGAGCTGCAATCTCGATTTTGTATCTATTAAGTTCTCTACCTATTAGAGCTGTTCTACGCTGTGGTCTGTCTGAACCAGCACTATCCATCAAGGTGCGTACATTCCATGCGCCGATTTTTAAAGGTATCACCTTTATCTTCTTCTTTTGGTTCGACCGCTAGATGGGACCATGCTGATCGAGGTTAACAGGTCAAGGGTTTTTTTTTCAAGCAGGCAATTGCTTAGGAGTTTAGCCCCTTCCCCATGCTGAGTAGTGCGATCCTAAAAAGGTCTGCACAGTCACTCAGTTCGGCTGCCGAATTCCCCGTACTGCTTCATTCTCAAGGAAAGCGACCATATAGAACCAACTCGCCTGTGTGCAGGTCCGCAATAACAGCTTCCAGTGTATCCTCACCTACTGCTTCGCCGCTCGCCCATCGCAAAAGGGCTTTTTGAGTTTCTTTCATATGTGTGCCTGCGGTGACTTTGCGTATATGATTAAGATGACATACGCTGTGAATTGGATTATATTGAGGGAGAGGCGCGCAGCGTCAACCTCACACTCTCGTTCTGAGCTAGCTGGTTCCAGAGGCAAGACAATGTCGAGACAGCTGGACATCTGAAGTTAAGCCCGAATGCAGTAGATGGCCATGACTTCTTTAGTGCCTTGTCATGCTCTTCATGCTCCACGTCACGCTGCTGCATCGCAGTTTGGACAGTTTAATCAGAGAAATGATTTCTCTCCCCCACCCCACCCAGCTGTCGGAGCAGACTTTACATAGCTGGAACAGGCAAGTCCAGATATGTAGGTTTTTGCTTTTGAGTTGCCTTCTCCTAGCTGGAGTACCGACCAGGGCTTGAGAGCTCCTTCTTGCACACCAGACAATGAAATCCGTGATTTTACCCTGGGATAGAAATTTATGTTCTGACCCTGGTGTGCCAACCCAAAATCGAATATAATCGCGTTTGATAAATGCACTGGTTGATTACGGTCGTTAATGTTGATGTCAAAGCACGTTACATGACGTCACTAAACATTCCTGCAGTGTCAACAGAATATGGCGGACGTTGGTAACCAAAGTGACTGCAGCATTAGAATTCACGCTAAGAAATAGAAGGTATGCAAGAAAAAGAATCCAATATGGGTGTGAGGGATGGATAGCAAAATCCGTCCCTCGGAATCACTGTCCGGCATCACTCGGCAAGCCTCGTGACGCCGGACAGTGTCCCTCGGGACGAATTTTTCCATCCACCCCTCACATCCATATAGGATTCTTATAGTCTACCCCTTGAAGTGGTAGAGGAATCTCCACGAGTTCCTTGTCTTCCATCTGCACAGCCAGAATGACCAAGCACCAACACAGGGTTTCGTTGGACGACCACAGATGTACACAAAGTAACGCGAGGCCAGTCCGCCCAATAGCGGGATTCAGTATTTATTTTAAAAAATTAGTTCCCCTGCCACTGGCTAGGTTTTGTTCAGGGACCTAAAACCCATTAGTGGATTGCCGACCAAGGCTACGGATTCCACCTACCCACGCTAGCTTTGTTTAGAAATCTTGCAACTCTTAGATGGTTTGCCCTTCCGAGGTGTCGAGCCCCATCTGCCCGCATGCAACTGGTTGTGCTGGCTTATATGTTACAAGTAGCAGCAATGAAGCTGACCTGACAAGGATAGGGTGTTGTAGTCAAAGGGTGACAATCTCCCTATAGGGATTTTGTGTGGCTGTCCAAAAAGTTGGCCATGGTTTTTCTTGCACACCAGACAAGGAAATCCGTGATTTTACCCTGGGATAGAAATTTATGTTCTGACCCTGGTGTTCCGACCCCAAATCGAATATAATCGCGTGTTTGATAAAACGCACTGGTTGCTTACAACCTCATGCGCGGCGGCGGCATGCATGACGTCACTAAACATTCCTGTTGTGTCATCACAAAATGGTGGACGTCGGTAACCGAAGTGACAGCAGCATTAAAAATTCGCAATAGAAATGGAAGGTATGCAAGAAAAAGAATCCAGTATGGGTGTGAGGGGTGGATAGCAAAATCCGTCCCTCGGAATCACTGTCCGGCATCACTCGGCAGCCTCGTGATGCCGGACAGTGTCCCTCGGGACGGATTTTTCAATCGACCCCTCACACTCATATAAGATTCTTATATTCTCTCACGCTTGTAGCCTACTATTTTTTCGAGTCAATGGGCCCATTTGTTCAAAACTAACGATGTCGTAGTTAACGAATTGTTAAATTTTGATCATTTATTATGGCAGGCATACGAATACTTTTGCTGATAAAATGTAAGTAGCTTTTGCTTGTGCAATAGCTTCTTACATTTTTTTCGGCACAAAATCCAAAATTTTGTATATCAGGGGGAACAAACTACGTCAGAGCAGTGACGTCATAACCATTCGTAGGTTTGCCAACGTTTACTGCACAAAAGGCATTTGTCACAACAAGTATATAGGCGCAGTCGGTGCATTAGGTCATAAAAGAATCAAACATACTGAAATCTGTCTCAGACTTGTGGCCTTTTCTTCAAATAATTCGACACAAACTGATTTGGCAATGATGTCAGAACTACCATTGTTTACAGCGCCGAATCAAATCTTGTGACGAAGCTATCGAAGCCTTTTCAATGTTTCTATAGGTGGAATAAGCTTACTGATGGGATGCAAATATTAGTGGTTACCAGCTGAAGTATGTTTTCTGAAGACTCGTGATGTACATATCTAGTTTGAAGCATTTTGTTTACCCTATTTACACCAATATGGCCGCTTCTGAAATGGGTACGACATCTCTGCTATGACGTAGGTTGTTCCCCCTGGTATATTGTACTTGCTAGAAGAGTTAACAATATGACCATTAACGAGCTCTTGGGCATGCACAAAATGCTGGCCGTCTATCCAAACGGCCAGCGCCATTCAAATGCATAGACGGAACGTAAATTCTAAACATTTTATGAGAAAAGTACGGAACCCGGGAACGGACAGGATTTTTTTTTATTTAATAAGTTGTGCGCACAAGATAATACCTTGTGCGGACAAGATATCTTGTTCGGATAACATATTATCTTGTGCGTACAAGATATTGTCTTGTGCGGACAACATATTATCTTGTCCGCACAGCATATTATCTTGTACGCACAACATATTATCTTGTGCGGACAACAAATCATCTTGTGTAGACAAGATATTATCTTGTCCGCACAAGATATTAAGTCGTGCGAACAAGATATTATCTTGTCCGCACAAGATAATATTTTGTCTGCACAACATAGATCTTATGCGGAAAAGATAGTATCTTGTTCGCACAACTTAATATCTTGTGCGGACAAGATATTATTCTTGTCCGCACAAGATAATATCTTGTTCGCACAACTTCCCAAGATCTATGTTGTGCAAACAAGATAATATGTTGTGCGAACAAGATAATATCTTGTCCGCACAAGATATTAAGTTGTGCAAACAAGATATTATCTTGTCCGCACAAGATAATATGTTGTCCGCACAACATAAATTATGTTGTCCGCATAAGATAATATCTTGTTCGCACAACATATTAAAAAAAAATATATGTCCCTTCCCGGGTTCCGTATGATAGCAATAAGAACAACTTTGTTTAACCGTCGTTTTTGCATACTTTTAGCCTCTTCGAAATGAATAAAGAAAGATTTTTTTTTGCTAACGGAAAAATAATATAATTGAAAAAAAAGATCTTCCAGCGATAGAAAGATATTTTGCCATACGGAAATCCCGGATCCTTTTGTTATTGACGAAAACATCACGAAAACACGCCTATATAAATTTGACCCCCTTGAACCCCACTTTTATATAGTTAAACTGGGGTTTAAGGGGGTATACATTTTTTTCTTTTTTTCTGCTCAAAAACATAGATTGTGGGTCGAGGCGGTTCTGTCGAGTCCCCGCAATCTATGTTTTGAGCAGAAATAAGAAAAAATATCACAATTTTTCATCTAAAAATTTCTAATTTTTGGCCAAAAAATTGTATAGGTGTTTTCGTAATGAGCTCTTTTACAGGTTTTATATAACTTTTTTTAGCTTCTTCTCTACATTTTCGTTATTTCTTTCTTTCTTTCTACTATAAGAGAGAGAGAGAGAGAGAGAGAGAGAGAGAGAGAGAGAGAGAGAGAGAGAGAGAGAGAGAGAGAGAGAGAGAGAGAGAGAGACTTTGTTTGATTTGAGATTTAACGTCCCAGTCAACACTATATAGGTCATTTTCAAGAGAGAGAGAGAGAGAGAGAGAGAGAGAGAGAGAGAGAGAGAGAGAGAGAGAGAGGGAGACCCTGAAAGCATATCAGTGTTGCCCCATTATTTTACATCAGAATTAACAGAATTTCGCTGACAACACCATATTTGTACCGTAAAACTATATGACAGATTGACTGGCCGTTTTATTTTATGAACCGGAGCTACATCAAGAAAGAAACATATCCTTTAGAAACTTCATAAAACACATGTTAACAGAAAAGTACTTGTGTATTATTATTATTATTATTATTATTATTATTATTATTTGTAATCGTAGTTTTTGTCCTAATGCTGAGATAACTCTTGGTTGCAGCCAAGGCATCACGAAAACACGCCTGTATAATTTTGACCCCCTTGAACCCGACTTTTATATGGTAAAACTGGGGTTTACAGGGGTATACCTTATTTTTCTTATTTCTGCTATAAAAGATAGATTGTGGGTACTCGTCAGAACCGCCTCGATGAGGCGGTTCTAACGAATACCCACAATCTATATTTTGAGCAGAAAGAAGAAAAATATCACAAATTTTTCAAGTTTACGTATAATTTACTTGTTTCGGGACAGTTTTCTTAATTTACCTACCATGTATTTGTAAGGGCGTGTTTTCGTAAAATGAATAACGCCATGGCTTAAAATTACTAAACAAAATGGCGACATTCCGTGTAGGCTTGAAAGATTTTTTCTGGTCGAGGACTTAAGACTGTTTCTTTTTAAGAAATGAATTTTATTTTTCTGCTGTTCATGAAAGTATGAACGCAGCGGGTCGCGTGCAAAGTAAATGAACGAAGGGGTTCATGTAAACTTTGCTAGCGACCCGTTGTCGATCATACTTTCATGAAAATCAGAAAAATTATGTTCATTTTTTATATTTACATTCTTTGCCCCTCAGTACTGGGCGAAACATGCCTATAGGGCAAATTTTTAAAGCTGAAAAACGTTTAGCACTGTTTTTCTACAAAGAGCGGAACAGCGTTGACGTCAACAACGCTCGTAGAGAACCATGGTTTAAACTAACGTCACTGAAAACCATGGAAGTATGAAGTACATTGTTTTCTATACTTAACACTGGAAATATAAATAAAAACCCTTAAATTCCTATACTGTTCGGAAACATTGTAGTTCGGAAACAGTGTAGACCCTGATCAGACGCCGCATTCTGTGGCATCTGATCTGGGTCTTCACTGTTTGCCAAATCCAAAACATAATTCCAGTCCACTAGATAACCCTCTCACGCAACGATCTGACCTCACATCGATATAATTGTATATATATATAAAAAAACATTACCTGAATTTTCTACAATAAGTGATAGTCACGCGGTCATCAGCACTGCACATAGGGGCTTGAATCATAAAAAAAAAAAAAAAAAAAAAAAAAATCATTTTTTTTTTCATGATTCAAGCCCCTATGGCACTGAAGAGCTTTTTTATTTAGTAATTTGGGTCGATTGATAAATGATGCGTACGTGCGGAAGACGACGGAATAATTCTGTAATTACATTTTTTTATTAATGATGAGGTATAATGCGAAAACCATACACGTATGTTGTCTTACAAGCCAGCTGTTTCCTTTTGACTGTAACAGACTTATTTGCTTATTTCTGCGTGTAAATTACTTTCTTGCCTTTTTGTTGTTCTATTGTTGGTATATTGAATATGGTCAAAGGTGCATAGTTTTATATGATTTTCATTATTTCGAATTCGATACAGTAACGCTGTATAAACTCTCTCTCTCTCTCTCTCTCTCTCTCTCTCTCTCTCTCTCTCTCTCTCTCTCTCTCTCTCTCTCTCTCTCTCTCTCTCTCTCTCTCTCTCTCTCTCTCTCTCTCTCTCTCTCTCTCTCGTTTAAAAGGTCACACTTACAAAAGTATTCTTACTGGGTTGTGCATGTCGGCTCAAAGTAGTTTATATTTCTGAATTTTTTTTTTTATATATTTCTGTACACATTTATGAAAATGTCATGTTACACAGCAGACCAGAGTAAATGACAAAACACACTACATGTATTAACTGTTTGAAGGACCAATACAAGATAAGTTGGTAAACTGAAGTTATGGTTCTTGTATTCTGAAGTCTTCATGAAATACTATCTATCTATCTATCTGTTTATACTGCAGCAACCCCGTTTAGCGCACTATCGTGCAGGTCATAACAAGTCTTCATGAAATACTTAACATTTCTGTAAAGATTTTTACGATTGTTTTTTAATTTACAGAGCGGCACAGATAAACAACAAACATAACTTTAATAATGTGCAAATCGCCATACATATAACTCCAAAAATAGGTAAATCAGTTATGGTTCTTGAAACCCACCACGAAAACAAGCCTATATTATTTTGACCCCCTTAAACCCCACTTTTATATTGTAAAACTGGGGTTTTCAGGGGTATAGATTATTTTCCTTATTCCTGCTCTGAGACATAGGTTGTGGGTACTCGTTAGAACCGCCTCGACGAGGCGGTTCTAACGAGTGCCCACAATCTATGTTTGGAGCAGAAATAACAAAAACATAGAACTTTTTCTTCAGAATATTGTCATTGTTCGGGAATAAAAGACCACTTTTGAACAGTCCCAAAGTTGGTCCCTGACCAGAGGACACTGTAGGCAGAATAAAACAAAGAAAAATTCAGTGTACGCTTCAAAATAAGCTTTTTATAACAGAATTAGTCATAATTTTAGGTGGTCTTAATAGAGGAATTTCACTGTATTTAACATTTTTTTTTACATTTTAATAGTTTCGATATTTAAAGGGCCATAACTCCAAAAGTAGGTAAGTTAGAGTTATGATTCTTGACTTTTGTATGTCGTCTTATTGTTTTTACATGTCTGAAAGTCACATGACTGACTGATCGCCGAAAGAAATGAAATTTTAAGATGAAGAATTGTGATATTTTTTCTTATTTCTGCTCAAAATATAGATTGTGGGCACCCGTTAGGGGCGCTTCTAACCAGTACCCACACTCTATATTTTGACATCGAGGCGGTTCTAACGAGTACCCATAATCTATATTTTGAGCAGAAATAAGAAAAAATATCACAATTCTTCATCTTAAAATTTTCATTTCTTTCGGCGATAAAGGTTATAATGTATTTGTATAGGCGTATTATCGTAATGGCGAGTTCGATTTAGTCATGGTAAGCGAAACTATATGCGTTCGAGTTATTGTAGTTTCACTATATATAAACATTCAGAAGTTTAAGGGGAATGGGAACACATGGCAAATTTTCCACCATTTTTAAAGGGCGACAACTTTCGGGAATTTTTATTCACTTTTCTATAAGCTCTGTCCCCTGGAAAACGGGGTCAACTCTTAAAGGAAAGAATTTGCTCCTTAGGAGCTAATTCTTTCATTTAAGAGTTAAGCCTAATTCTTTCATTTTAGAGTTGAGCTCTCTTGACATTGGAGACAAAAATACTTTTGGAGGTGTTGTCTCCCCTGAAGGTGTACCAATTCCCTTTAGTTAATTTATCATTACGATAACACACCCATGCGACATAGTGCATTTTTCAGATGAAAATCCGTGATTTGTGTTCTTATTTATACTGCAACCATAGGTTGTGGATGCTCGTTAGGACCGCCTCATTGAGGCGGTTTTAACGAGTGTCCACAACCTATGTCTTGGAGCAGAAATAAGAAAAAAAAATGTATAACCGGGCCCGTTAACCCCAGTTTCCTCTATATAAAGTGGGTTTTAGGGGCTATTCATTTCACGGACTTGCTCACGTGACATGAACGTTTGTATGTGTACTTTACAAAACGCTTGAATCCATCAGTGATGAATAGGGTAGGGGTCAAATCTAAAACAAGCATGTTTTGAAAAAAGTAACCAGAACTATTTAATAGGTTTAACACAAAGTATATTTCTCCTACAAAGAGCAGTTACCACCATTTAGACGTATACTGTTGATAAACGAGGTGGCACTGACCTGACGTAACGTCTGTTGGCGTAATTTGCAAGGTCTTATGTCGAAGTTGTGTTTTAGGGCGAAAGAAAATGCTTTCTTACAAATCTGCGATTTTTGTTTAAATTGACACGCACGCACGCGAAATAATTAACTTTCTGCAAAGCACATGAAAAAGGTGATACCGTTATATGAACAATACATTAACCTTTATTTCAATACCAAAAATGCATATCATTAGGAAAACATGTCCATGTGAAATAATGACGACCAACATGGTGTCAGAAGTGACAAATATTAGTAAAAGTGATAATATCTTTCTTATTTCTGCTTTAAACATAGATTGTGGGTGCTCGTTAGAACCGCCTCAATGTTTGTTTGTTTTAATTTTGGTTTTACGTCCCCGTCAACACTATGAAGGTAAGTTTTGAGTCGTTGCTTCCAATTTTGTGGGACTTTTACTCGACATTAAGATGAAATGACATCACAATCCCTGCCGCCCAAACAAACCAAAACGGTTAATATGTAGGGACGGTCCGACTCCCACCACTTTGCCTGGTGGTTCTAACGAGTACCCACAATCTACGATTTTGAACAAAAATAAGCCAAACAATGTGTAGCCCATATACCCCACTTTTCGCGATGTAAAGTTGGGTTCAGGGGGTTGGGGGGGGGGGTCTTCGTTTCACGGACTTGTTATCGTGGTTTGTAAAACTGTGGTTTTGCGTATGAAGCTGTCTAACATTGTGCACATTTTCTTTTTTGCCTCAGCATACATGTAACATCAGTATTCTGATTTGGTTTAAACAATATTTTATTTCTTTCAAACTTTAAACAATGTTAACAAAGTACAATTATTGTGCATACAATATAATTCAGGGTCTGATGGTACAAGCTCCTGAACTATTCAGTTTTGTTTCGCTATTTTGAAACTTCAGTTCTTGGCGAACAGTATAAACACCATAGAAGACGAGTATCATGTCTCTTTGAATGTCATTACGAAAACATGCCTATTCAAATACATTGCATATTCTACCGCCGAAAAATGAAAAATTTTAGATGAAAAATGCTGATATTTTTCTTATTTCTGCTCAAAATATAGATCGGGGGTACTCGTTAGAACCGCCTCGTCGAGGCGGTTCTAACGAGTACCCACAATCTATATTTTAGTGCAGAAATAAGAAAAATAAGGTTTGCCCCTGTAAACCCACCCCAGTTTTACTATATAAAAGTGGGGTTCAAGGGGGGTCAAAATTATATAGGCGTGTTTTCGTGATGGAGAGCTATGAACCTTTTGCCTACACGAAATTGTTAATCATCAGGTACGCCTATGTAATTTCGACCTCCTTGAACCCCACTTTTATAAAACAAAACTGGGGTTTGCAGGGGTAAACCTTAATTTTCTTATTTCTGCTCAAAATATAGATTGGTGCCTCATCGGAGCGGTTCTTACGTGTAGCCACAATCTATATTTTGAGTTCAAAATATAGATTGTGGCTACACGTTAGAACCGCGTCGTGTATATTTTGAGCAGAAATAAGTAACACATCACAACTTTACATCTTAAGATTTTCCTTTTTCCGGCGAGAAAAAATACAATGTATTTGTATAGGCGTGTTTTTATAATAGTAATGGCGTCTTAGTCAATAACTGTGCTCGATGTCGGTTTTTCTGTTCATTCTGGTACCACACATCAAGTTAACAGTCCGTGTATCAGCCCCATATTACATAGAGAAAACTAGAGTTTACAATGGCATACACATTTTTCTTATTCCTTCTCGAAAAATATAGTATGTTAGTACGTGTTAGAACCGCCTCATTAATGTTGTAATATGCTTGTAATCACAAAGGAGTAAAACCGTCTTGTGATATGAAAGAAGGCGCTTTGTCACACGGCTGTTTACCGTAAAACACGACCATGTGCTCTAATTCCATCTTTTATATCTCTAAAAGTAATGCATACACGTACATGGGCTCTAATTCCATCTTTAAAACTCCAGAAGTAATACATGTACATGAACTTTAATTCCATCTTTTAAATCACCAAAAGTAATACAAGTACATGTGCTCTAATTCCATCTTTTAAAACTCTAAAAGTAATACATGTACATATGCTCTAATTCCATCTTTTAAAACTCTTAAAGTAATACACGTACGTGTGGTCTAATTTCATCTTTTAAATCTCCGAAAGCAATACACGTACATGCGCTCTAATTCCATCTATTAAAACTCTAAAAGTAATACACGTACATGTCCTCTAATAACATCTTTTAAATCTCCAAAACTAATACAAATACATGTGCTCTAATTCTATTCTTTAAATCTCAGAAAGTAATACAAGTACACGGGCTCTAATTCTATCTTTTAAATCTCTAAAAAGAATACGCATACATGTGCTCCAATTCCTTCTTTTAAATCTCCAAAAGTAATACAAGTACATGTGTTCTAATTTCATCATTTAAAACTCTAAAATTAATACACGTACATGTGCTTTAAACCATCTTTGAAATCTCCAAAAGTAATACATGTACATGTGCACAAATTCCATCCTCATAATCTCCAAAAGTAATATACGTAGATGTGCTCTAATTCCATCTTTTAATCTCTAAAAGTAATACACGTACATGTGCTCTAATTCCATCATTTAAATCTATAAATGTAATACACGTACATGTGATCTTATTCCATCTTTTAAATCTCCAATACTAATACAATTACATGTACTCCCATTCCATCTTTTAAATCTCCAATACTTATACAATTACATGTACTCCCATTCCATCATTTAAATCTCTAAAAGTAAAACACGTACATGTGCTTTAATTCCGTCTTTTAAA
Source organism: Lucinisca nassula (assembly GCA_963580285.1). NCBI lineage: Eukaryota > Metazoa > Mollusca > Bivalvia > Lucinida > Lucinidae > Lucinisca > Lucinisca nassula. The sequence continues at coordinate 31,772,229 of OY757027.1, read as the reverse complement.
TCACCTAATGTAATAAACGTACATGTGCTCTAACTCCATCTTTTAAATCTCTAAAATTAATACACGTACATGCGCTCTAATTCCTTCTGTTAAATCTCCAAAAGTAATACACGTACGTGTGCTCTAGTTCCACCAATTAAATATCCAAAAGTAATACAAGTACATGTGCTCTCATTGCATCTTTTAAATCTCCAAAAGTAATGCACGTACATGTGCTCTAATTCCTTCAGGTAAATCTCTTAAATTAATACACGTACATGTGCTCTAATTCCATCTTTTAAATCACCAAAAGTTAAACACGTACATTTGATCTAATTCCTTCTGTTAAATCTCCAAAAGTAATACACGTATATGTGCTCTAATTCCATCTTTTAAATCTCTAAAATTAATACACGTACATGTGCTCTAATTCCATCTTTTAAATCACCAAAAGTAATACACGTACATGTGTTCTAATTCCATCTGTTAAATCTCCAAATGTAATATACGTACATGTGCTCTAATTCCATCTTTTAAATCTCTAAAAGGAAAACACATACATGTGCTCTAATTCCATCTTTTAAATCTCCAAAAGTAATGCACGTACATGTGTTCGTATTCCGTCTTTTAAATCTCTAAAAGTAATACAAGTACATGTGCTCTAATTCCTTCTTTAAATTTCCAAAAGTCATACCAGTACATGTGCTCTAATTCCATCTTTTACATCTCCGAAAGTAATGCACGTACATGTGCTCGTATTCCGTCTTTTAAATCACCAAAAGTAATACAGGTACATGTGCTCTAATTCCGTCTTTTAAATCTCTAATGGTAATACAAGTACATGTGCTCTAATTGCTTCTTTTAAATTTCCAAAAGTCATAAACGTACATGTGCTCTAATTCCATCTAAAAGCAATTCACGTACATGTGCTCTAATTCCATCTTTTAAATCTCCAAAAGTTATACACGTACATGTGCTTTAATTCCATCTTTTAAATCTTCAAAAGTAATACAAGTAAATGTGCTCAAATTCCATTTTTAAGTCTCCAAAAGACTTACAAGTACATGTGCTCTAATTACATTTTTAAGTCTCCAAAAGACTTACAAGTACATGTGCTCTAATTCCATTTTTAAGTCTCCAAAAGACTTACAAGTACATGTGCTCTAATTCCATCTTTTAAAACCCTAAAAGTAATACACGTACAGGTACCCTAATTTCATCTTTTAAATCACCAAAAGTAATACAAGTAAGTGTGCTTTAATTCCATTTTCAAGTCTCCAAAAGTAATACACGTACATGTGCTTTAATTCCATCAATTAAATCTCCAAAAGTAAAACACGTACATGTGCTCTGATTCCATGCTTTAAATCTCCAAAAGTAATATCGGTACATGTGCTCTAATTCAATCTTTTGAATTTATAAAAGTAACATATTTTCAGTTGATTAAATCTGTATTTTTCCTTTTTCTATTCTTACACAGGCTGTGAGTGCTCGCTAGAATTGCCTCACGAAGACTCAAACAGTCGACCTAAAAACTCGTATTTTTTTCAATAACACCCATACACAATTAGATAATTATGTACTAAATCAAAGCGATTTTAGATTATGCATTGTACATCGCGTGAGCTCGCAGATCGACGACCTTTAGTATATTAAGGAAATGAAAACACTATGTGGCAGTTCTGAGAAAGAATTTTGGCGCATTACTATACTTAGACAGTATAAGAACGTGGTTCGATTAATTTTAGTCGCACAAGACGGCGCCAAAATGCGGTTGTTACTAATTTTAGTATTGGTTTTATGCGTTATTATTGTGGTTTCAGGTAAAATTTTAATGCACATTATTGAAAAATTTAATAATTAAAATCTTTATAAGGAAAAACGATAAAAAGAAAGAAAAAGATAAAAGGCAAGTAAACAACAAACAGGCAAAAAATAAAAACAAACACACAAAAAAACGCGTGTTTCAGAAAAAGTTATCTCTGACAGCTATTTAAAAGGAAGTTTCAGTTGAAGAAAACAACAACAACGACTTGAAAAAACAAACAAACAAATAATAAAAAAAAAAAACACACACACATTTTTTCTCCCGTTCGGAGACATTGTACATAATTTCATACCTCAGTCATGACACTGTTCTTATAAAATAATAATAACAAAAAAAAAAAAAAAAAAAAAAAAAAGAACACTTTGAATTTTTTTAAGCCTGCTGTAAACATAGATTGTGGGTGCTCGATAGAAACGCCTCATTGAGACGGTTCTAACGCGAACCTAAAATCTATGTTTTGGAGCAGAAATAAAAAAGAATGCATTTACAGTAAAATTCCGCTATTAAGACCACCTAAAATTAAGACTAAATCCGTTTTTAAAAGTTTATTGAGAAGGTTTCAGTTATTCTTTCTTTGTGTTTTCTACACCCAGTGTCTTCTAATAAGAGACCACCTATAGGACTGTTCAAAAGTGGTCTTAGAAAACAGTCCCAAAGGTGGTCTTATTGCAGGAATTTTACAGTATTTTTTTTTAAATTGGGTCATTAGTGTATTCGCCATATTAACAATGTATGTATTGAACTCCCCTCTGAACTCCATTTTATATAGAGAAAACTGGGGGTTGGGGGTGGGGGAGTTACAGGGGTACACATTATTTCCTTATTTATGCTCTGAGACATCGGCTGTGTGTACTCGTTTTAAGCGGTTCTAACTAGCACCCGCAACCTATGTTTGGAGTAAAATTGAGAAAAAATATCACAACTACATTAACTACATCACGAAACCACGTCTATATAATCCTGACGCCCTTGAACCCAACTTTTATACAGTAAAACTGAGGTTTACAGGGGTAAACCTTATTATTCTTATTTCTGTTTTAAAATATGGATTGTGGGTATTCGTTAGAACCGCCTCATCGAGGCGGTTCTGAAGAGTACCCACAATCTATAGTTTGAGTAGAAATAAGAAAATTATCACACTTTTTCATCTTAAAATTTTAGTTGTTTTTCGGCGGCAAAGTTTACAATGTATTTGTATAGGCGTGTTTTCGTAATGAGCCTATTCAGCTTGTTAGTGGCCGAATACATTCTATCAAGTAATTTGATTGGCTGATAGTCGGCAATGGGTGTGGAAATTAATTTATTCAGCAGGATAAGGGTTAAAATGGTTAGTAAGTACAGTATCTAAACACTTTTATTAAAACACCCACGTGACCTAGTGCATTCTAAACAGCTCCAAAACTCGACATTTTTTCCTGACAAAAAAATGCGATATTTGTCTTACTTCTGCAGCATCAATAGATTATTAGTGCTCGTTAGAACCGCCCAAATGAGGCGGTTCTAATAAGCACCCATAAACTACGTTTTAATCAAAATCAAGGAGAACATAAATTACACATATAAACTCCGTTTTTCTTTACATAAATCGGGTTTATGCAGTTGATGGGATATTTTTGCTGAAAAAATGTGAGTAGCTTTTGCTTTTTCCAAACATATCTAGCACATTGATGGTGGGCATCAGAGCCGCCTAACATGTCCGTAAAATGATTACTATGGTATACGACACTTTATGCAGGAACGGCCCTCGCCAATCGGGGCTTGAAAAAATAGATGGGCTGTATGAGGCTTCCACGCAGAGCTGAAATCCGACCGCACATGAGTACTGGTAAAAGGATCTAAGCCTGCCCAGGTAAAGCCGTGTTATCTCAATGTCGGGTAAAAGTCCCACAAAATTAGAAGCAGCGTCTCCAAAATGACCTATATAGTGTTGACGGTTCAACCTCAAACAAACAAACAAACAGATTACGAGGGTTCGTTAGAACCGCCTCAGCATCCATAATTTATCAGATTACGTCGCGTCTGAGAATGTTATAACGTCATGTAATAAATTTGGTACTCACAAGTGGATTAAATATGCAAATTAGTTAGATACTTCACGTTCGACGTCCTTAAAGACGTCGCGTTTACTTATGGCGGAATATTGATAATTTTGTTGAAAATCACGAATAAAATGCGTTTTATATGTCATGTGATAAATAGTATCTTGCATTCATGATCATGTATTATAAACTTTATTAAACTCCTTGATCCCTTTTTCTCAACTCGTTTAAAAATAAATTTATTAAACTCGTTGAGGAAAAGTTATAGAATGCTCGGACAAGCCTCGCATTTTGTCCCTTTTCCTCGACTCGTTTAATGCATTCAATAATACAAGAATACTCATGTAAGATCCTCCCTTTAAATAAGTAACACAATAGCTAACCTTGTGAATCCAACTTTGTTCGATGTGAAAAAAAAGAAGCCCCCGTGGTGCAGTGGTTACCCTACTCGCCTTGTAAACCAGGGATCGCAGGATCGATCCCGGGCTTCTCCAGACTTTCGGATGAGTCTTTAAACCGAGGTCCCGTCTCCGTATGACCTTAGCTGTTGGTGGGACGTAAAACTAAAACTCACTCGATGTGAAAAAGGTTTTAAAGCTGTTCAATACCCAGAGTTGTTCTGTTTGCCTGTTTGATTTGAGGTTTACCGTCCCCGTCAACACTGTATAGGTCATTTTGGAGACGTTTCCAATTTTGTGGGATCTTTACCCGACATTGAGATGAAATGACATCTCAAGCCCTGTCGCGCAATGAAACCAATAGGGTTTATAAGCATGGACGGCCTGATTCGGACCGCTTTGCCTGAGCAAGTTTAGATCCTCTAAGCGGTTTACCAGTTCTCTTGTGCGGTCGGTTTCAGATCTGCGTGGAAGCATCATACAACCCATCTATTTCTTCAAGCCCCGATGGGCGGGGACCGAACCCACAATCTAAACATCACGTCTTGTTAACTTGACACTACGAAATCACACCTATTCTTTTAAAAAATAAATAAATAAAAATAAAAAAAAATCAGATAAAAAAGAAAATATTTTTCATATAACCGCTCAAAAAACTTAGATTGTGCTTACTCGATAGAACCGCCTCGTCGAGGCAGTTCTGACGAGTACCCACAATCTATGTTTTGAGCAGAAATATGAAAAAAATGTTTACTCTTTAAACCCCAGTTTTTCAATATAAATGTGGGGTTAACGGGGATCAAAATTATATAGGCGCGTTTGGATGATGATACTGATTACAGTAGAACTTCGATGGCTCGTTTACCATGGATGTTTCGAACCCATTCTTGAGCCCGTAGCGAAATACCTCTACATAAGAAATAGTGGGGGGGGGATAACTAAGGAGATTTTAGTCTTTTATCCTGCAAATGTATGCTGTGTGTACTCATTAGAATCGCCTCGATGAGGCGATTCTAATGAGTACACACAGCATACATTTTCATTATAGAACACCGAAAAGATGTCTAAAAGTATCTCGTTATGCCTCCTGACAGTAACCTCAGTGGCTCGAACTACCCCTGTCTCGAACAGATTTTCGAGGTCCCAAAGGTGTTCGAGCCATTGAAGTTCGACTGTATTTGCAGGAAAGAAAAGCAAGAACGAAGAAAAAGATGCGGATAAAGGTATGTAAAACCTTATCAATTTGTTTATTTATTATGCTCCCCGATGGGAGAGCATATAGTCGCCGCTTTGTCCGTCCGTCCGACCAGCTGTCCGTTCGTCCGTCACACTCTATATCTCTAAAAGTATTTAAGGTATTTAAGTGAAACTTGATAAACTGATAGAGGGCGATGAGGGGAATCAGCGAATACAAGAACCATGACCATGTCACCAGTATTTATGGAGTTACTTCCCTTCTTAACTATTTCAATGAAAAGATTGTCCTAAGCATATCTCTGAAAGTATAGAAGGGATTTAAGTGAAACTTGATACATTGATATATGGCTTTCAGAGGAAGTGCAGAGTGCAAGAACTGTAACTCTATCACAAGTAATTACAGAGTTATTTCCGTTTTTAGCTTTTGCTATATTAAGCTTGTCAGGAGCATATCTCTAAAAGTTTTAAAGGTAATTTAGTGAAACTTGATACACTAATAGGGGGCTATGAAAGAAATCGCAGTGAGCAAGAAGCATAACCCTGCCAACAGTATTTACGGAGTTACTTCCCTTCTTAATTAGGGTCCCACACAGTATTTCTGGTGCCCTATAGTAATCTCCTTGTCAGCCAGTTTCAAATCTTAATCAAAACATTTAACCGATTATAACTTAAAAAGTATTATCCCTACTCCCATGAAACGTCACACTCATACCAACAATCACAAAACCTACATTCTGATTAAGGGCCAGAATCATATTGATTTTGTCTGTGTGTTTGTCACGCCTTAACCAAAAAACTTAACCTTGGTCATAACTTCAAAAGTATTTGCCCTGCTCTCATGAAACTTCACACACTTACTTACTATCACAAGACCTACATTCCGACAAAGGGCCATAACTATATTGCTTTTCGGTGTGTGTTTGTCAGGCCATACCCAAACAACTTAAAACTTGGTCAAAATTTTAAAAGTATTTGCCCTACTCTCATTAAACTTCACATACTACTTACCATCACAAAACCTCTAAGCCTGCCCCGGCAAAGCAGTGCATGCCTAAATACCCTATTGGTTCAATTGGGCGGCAGGGCTTGAGATGTTATTTCATCTCAAGGCCGGGTAAAAGTCCCACAAAATTGCAAGCAAAGTCTCCAAAATGACCTTTACAGTGTTGACGGGGACGTTAAACCTCAAATCAAACAAATAAAACAAAACACTTAAAGACAATGCTTTCCTTTAAGAGTTGACCCCTATTGACATGGGAAACAAAAACACTTTTGCAGGAGTTGGCTTCCCTGAAGGTGTAGGCATTCACCTTAAAAGGCATAAAATTAAACATAATTCATTCTTTCCCTTCCGCTGATTCAAAAATGGTAGTTGTCAGAATGGGCATTGTATTGGTAAATTAACCGCTATATATACAGTACAATTCCTCTATTAAGACCACCTTTGGGACTGTTCAAAAGTGGTCTTAAAGACCACTTTTGAACAGCCCCAAATGTGGCTCATGTCCAGATGGCATTGTGGCCAGAAAACACAAAGACATATTAAGTGCACCCTTCAAAATAGTTATTCTTGTAACAGTAGCACACACCGTGTGTTCATAATAGTTTTATTGCCCCCTGTGATATAGTGTCTGTAGCAGATCAAAGGCGGCCCTTAATACAGTGATTAGTTTCCTGACTGAGGCACTTTAGGGGAAAATCGATAATGTACAGTAAGTAAACTATTGATTTTTTCCAAGTTGGCCACTTACCTGTTGAAGACAGAGGAGATCTCTTCAGTCAGCACTTAGGGCTACATTATATTATTTAATGAAATGATGGTCCTCAATAATCAAGAATTAGTCTTAATTTTAGGTGGTCTTAATAGCGGAATTTCACTATACTACCCATTTTAATTTTGTTTCAGCTGCAACATTTTGTTCCCGGCACTGCTTTCAAATGTTTCTTTTCGAATGTAAAGATCAAAGATCTGAATAAGAACCAAAATAATTACATCTGACGTCACGAAAACACGCCTATATAATTTTGACCACCTTGCACCCAACTCTTATACATGGTTTGTTTGATTTGAGGTTTAACGCCCCCGTCAACACTGTAAAGGTCATTTTGGAGACGTTGCTTCCAATTTTGTGGGACTTTTACCCGACATTGAGATGAAATGACATGTCAAGCCCTGCCGCCTAATGAAACCAATAGGGTTTATATGCATTGACGGGCTGACTCGCACCGCATTGCCTGAGCAGGCTTAAATCCTCTAAGCGGTTTACCAGTACTCGTGTGGGTCTGTTTCAGCTCTGCGTGAATCATCATGCAACCCATCTATTTCTTCAAGCCCCGATGGGCGGGGGCTAGTCCTGGCACTGCTGACAAATCTTTCTTTTCCAACGTAAAGATCAAAGATCTGAATAGCTATTAAAATAGTTTCATCTGACATCACACAAACACGCCTTTATAATTTTGACCCCCTTGAACCCAACTCTTATACATAGTAAAACTGGTGTTTACAGGGGTAAACCTTATTTTCCTTATTTCTGCTCTAAAATATAGATTGTGAGTACCCGTTAGAACCGCCTCGATGAGGCGATTCTAACGAGTACCCACAAATCGAGGCTGTTCTAACCGGTACCCACAATCTATATTTTGAGCAAAAAATAAGAAAAATATCACAATTTTTCATCTAAAAATTTTCGGTTTTCGGCGATAAAATTTACAAGTATTTGTTTAGACGTGTTTTCGTAATGTTTGGTGGGATTCTTAAAAAAAAAAATAATAAACAAATTCTGAACGAACTCACGGAGCAAGTCAATGAAATGAACACCCCCATAAACCCCACTTTATATATCATATCAGAAAATTGGGGTTTACGGGGTATATTCTTTTTTATTTCTGCTGCAAGACATAGGTTATGGGTACTCGTCTACGAGCACCCACAACCTAGACATAAATTGACGAATGAAGCGGTTCTAACCAATACCCACACCCTATGTTTGCAGTATAAATAAGAGAAAAATATCACCGATTTACATCAGAAAAGTAGCCTTTTTGAAGATGTAAAAAATGCCCTATGCCGCAAGGGTGTGATATCGTATTCTTGCACATCAGACAAGGAAATCCGTGATTTTACCCTGGGATAGAAATTTATGTTCTGACCCTGGTGTTCCGACCCAGGCAACTAACATAAATGCGCTTCAGTTCTATTAAACTGCCGGAACTACTTCCGCACTACTTTTATTTTGTAAACAATATACATGTGCGAGCTGTCAAAACTAACCGGATATGTTGTGCAAGAAAAAGAATCCAATATGGGGTTCTGTTGTAGATGGGCGTTTCCAACCCTCGGGATGACCGAGCTGAGCGGAACCTCGGCGTAGCCTCGGTTCCACTCAGCACGGTCATCCCGAGGGTTGGAAACGTTCATCTGCAACAGAAACCCATATCAGATTCTTATAATGTTACCCAACATCTCTTTAACATGTCCGTGAAAAGAATACCCCGGAAAACCTCATTTTATATAGAAAAATGGGGAATGTATTATTCCTATTATTCTTTCTCTAAACCACAGATTTTTGATACTTGTATGAACCGCCTCATTGAGGTAGATCAAAGGAGCACTTGCAACCTGTGTTTTGAGCAGAAATAAGAAACATTATCAGTCACCTCCTATATTAATTGCATTGCAGCACGTTGACCTGATAAACATCTGCTATCTCAGGACAAGTGAGCTTTATCAGGTCAACGTGACTTTGCACTTCTTAGAACTGGCAAAACTGAAAAAATTGGCAAAAATGTAAGTGTATATCGGGATAAACTGATAAAAAGAATACCAGATTCGTGTCCTTTGATATCAAGTTTATCAGGCTCGGCTTCGAGAACGCATGTAGAATCGCTCGGCAAGCCTCGCGATTCTACAAGCGTTCTCAAAGCCTTGCCTGATAAACTTGATATCAAAAGACACTCATCTGGTATTCTCTATTTATGACAAATTTTCATCTGAAAAATGTTTCTTTTCATCTGAGCAATGAAAAACATCCCTGCAGGCACAAAACGTTGACTCAACGTTGAACTAAAGTTGAAACAACGTTTTCAACGTTGTTTCAACTTTAGTTCAACGTTGAGTGACTGCTGGGATTACATGACACGGATATGTAATTGTAAAGAATTTATTTCCTTCAGAATGCGTTCTCGTTTTATCAACAGTTTTTATGTATTGTATTCAAGGTGTGAAGGGCAAGGACAAGGAAACAGGCGGGAGTAAAGGAAAGGACAAGGAAACAGGCGGGGGTAAAGGCAAAGACAAGGAAACAGGCGGAAGTAAAGGAAATGACGAGGAAACAGGCGGAGGCAAAGACAAGGACAAAGAAACAGGCGGAAGCAAAGGCAAGGACAAGGACACAGGCGTAGGCAAAGGCAAGGACAAAGAAACAGGCGGAAGTAAAGGCAAGGACAAGGAAACCGGAGGAAATAAAGGAAAGGACAAGGTAACAGGCGGTAGTAAAGGCAAGGACAAGGAAACAGGCGGAAGCAAAGGCAAGGACAAAGAAACAGGCGGAAGTAAAGGCAAGGATAAAGAAGCAGCCGGAATTAAGGCCAAGGACAAGGAAACCGGCGGTAGTAAAGGTAAGGACAAGGGAACAGGCGGAAGTAAAGACAAGGACAAGGAAACCGGCGGTAGTAAAGGAAAGGACAAGGAAACAGGCGGTAGTAAAGGCAAGGACAAGGAAACAGGCGGAAGCAAAGGCAAGGACAAAGAAACAGGCGGAAGCAAAGGCAAGGATAAAGAAGCAGCCGGAATTAAGGCCAAGGACAAGGAAACCGGCGGTAGTAAAGGTAAGGACAAGGGAACAGGCGGTAGTAAAGACAAGGCCAAGGAAACCGGCGGTAGTAAAGGCAAAGACAAGGAAACAGGCGGTAGTAAAGGGAAGGACAAAGGAACAGGCGGTAGTAAAGGCAAGGACAAGGAAACAGGCGGTAGTAAAGGCAAGGACAAGGAAACAGGCGGTAGTAAAGGCAAGGACAAGGAAACAGGCGGTAGTAAAGGCAAAGACAAGGAAACAGGCGGTAGTAAAGGCAAGGACAAGGAAACAGGCGGTAGTAAAGGCAAGGACAAGGAAACCGGCGGCAGCAAAGGAAAAGGTAAGAGCAAAGTAATTAAATATGCAGCATGCTTTCGTCTGTGTAGATTTTGTGGACTGTCTTGCATACAAGCAGTATTTCATTGTTACCTTTCTCAATCCTGATTGTTGTCAGCGAAGCTAATTCGTCCTTTTCGGTGGTGTTTGGTCCATCTGACCGTCCGTACGTCCACACTATTTTGTTTTTGTTTTTATTCGTTCGTTGTTTTGCACGTGTACTCTCGTATACCCCACCCCATGGAGGAGCACATTATAAAGGGGTGCAATGAGCCTCCACAGAGCCTCCACAGAGCTCCTATTTGTCTCAAGACTCATTACAATAACACACCCGTACGGCTGGTGCATTTTGCACATCTCCAAATGGCTACTTTTATGACGAAAATCCTTCATATTTTTCCTATAAATGCTCAAAACATAGGTTGTGTGTGCTCGTTAGAACCACCTCATTGTTTGTTTGTTTGTTTGATTTGAGGTTTAACGTCCCCATCAACACTGTAAATGTCATTTTGGAGACGTTGCTTCCAATTTTGTGGGGCTTTTACCCGACATTGAGATGAAATGACATCTCAAGCCCTGTCGCCCAATAAAATAAATTGGTTTGTTAGCATGGAGGGTCCGCCTCGCACCGCGGTTCCTGGACAGGCTTAGATCCTCTAAGCGGTTTACCAGTACTAGTGTCCGGTCCGGGTTCAGCTCTGCGTGGAAGCATCATGCAGCCCATATATTTCTTCAAGCCCCTATGGGCGGGGACCGAGAACCGCCTCGCTGAGGCGGATCTAATAAGTACCCACAACATCCGTCTTGGAGCAGAAATAAGAAAAATAATGCATATCCCCGTAAACCTCAGTTTTCTCTATATAAAGTGTGGTTTAAGGGGGGCTTCATTTCACGGACTTGTTCACGTGATGTATTAAGCTTTACTCAGGCTCAACCGATTCAAGTTCAAAGTAACTAAAGTAGGCCAAAATGGCATATACAGTAAGTGAATGAGTGTTTGAGCGGGACCTCGGTTTAAAGACTCATCCGAAAGTCTGGAGAAGCCCGGGAACGATCCTGCGACCCCTGGTTTACAAGGCGAGTAGCGTAACCACTAAACCACGGAGGCTTCTGGCATATACAGTGAAATTACGCTATTAAGACCACCTAAATTAAGACTAATTCTGCTTTAAAAAGCTTATTTTGAAGGCTGCACTTAATCTTTCTTTGTGTTTTCTGCCCGCACTGTCCTCTGGTGTGGTGCGGGACCACCTGTGGGACTTTTCAAAAGTGGTCTTGAAGACCACTTTTGAACAGTCCCAAAGGTGGTATTAAAATAGGAATTTTACTGTATTCACCAGATTGTACCGTACTTTACTTTCCATGTTTTTACATGATATGTAAGATGGCTCTATAACGTCATCAGTATTTGCGTCAGACCACTCCTGGTTACTACTCACAAAACTGGTTCACAGGAAATCAAAGCGCATGTCCGGTCCCTGCCCATCGGGGATTGAAGAAATAGATTAGCTGCATGATGCTTCCAGGGGAGCATATAGTATAGTGGGTCGTCCGTCGTCCCTCCGTCGTCCCTCCGTCGTCTGTCCACACTTTTGACCAGTTATATCTCTGCAACCTGCAGGCTGATCTCAACCATTTCCTATCTGTAGCATGCGTCTGGTGGGGCATTGAGGACATAAGCTTTTTTGTGAAGTAGAATGATCACTTTGGGTGCTGTGGCTACCACAATGTCCCATATACTTACAATAGAAAAATGCTTCAGTTTTGATTGGATATTTGTTAGATGTTAGGTGGCTGGGAATAAAAACTCGGATGAGTTCGGAAACCGGTCAAGTCGGCACATTTATCAAACAGTTACGTCCCCTTGATTGTTGAAAATACCTATTTTTGACTTTGTCATCACCGTAGCCCCTTCAGTTTTCATCCGCTCTTTTTGAAACTTACATGTAAGTAAGAGATAAAACCTCGGCTGATGTAAAAAAGATGGTGAGGTCGGCCTATATTTCAAAGAGATATGTCCCCCTTGATTACAGAAAATGCATCTTGTTGACCTTGTCATCATCGTAGCCCCTTCAGTGTTTATCGGATCTTCTAGAAACTTACATGTGAGTAAGTCAGGGATAAAAGCTTGGATGAATTCGAAACGTGATGAGGCATTACGAAAACACGCCTATAAAAATACAGCGTAAATTTTACCGCCGAAAAATAAAAAAAATTAAGATGAAAAAAATTGCGATATTGTTCTTATTTCTGCTCAAAACATAGATTGTGGGCACTCGTTAGAACCGCCTCATCGAGGCGGTTCTAACGAGTACCCACAATCTATGTTTTAGAGCAGAAATAAGAAAAATAAGGTTCACCCCTGTAAACCCCAGTTTTACTATATAAAAGTGGGGTTCAAGGGGGTCAAAATTATATAGGCGTGTTTTCGTGATGTTAGCCTATTTATCATGGAGGTACGCCCATTTGATTACAGAAAATGGCTATGTTTGACCTTGTCATCACCGTAACTCCTTCAGTTTTCTTTGGATCTTCTTGAAACTTATATGGAAATAAGTCAGGGATAAAAGCTCGGATGTCCTCGAAAACTAGCGCAGTCGATTGTTAACGGAGTTTATGTCCCTAGTTTGCTGAAAATGCTTATTTTCACCACCTCTTCACTTTTGATCGGATCTTCTTGAAACTTACATAATTGAGCCCCGCCAAGCGAATTTGTGTCTTCGAGCATTCCGTCAGGACAAATTTTAACTGCGCATGCCCAGCCATTCAGAGGGTCCAGGGATATGGCTTTCTGTCTGAAGGTTCCTCTTGAATCACTGCTTGTATGAGCGAGCAGCGAAGGTTCTGGCGAGACTCCGCGGATGCGCAGGCTCGCCTGAACCTTCGCTGCTCGCATAGGCGATAAGTACCAAAATGACTTGACGGGGCCCATATAAGCAAGATAGGGATGAAAGCTCGAATGAGTTCGAAAAAGAGTGAGGTCTGCTTATCTACCATAGAGTTATGTTCCCTTGATTGCAGAAAATGCTTACTTTTGATCTTGTCATCACCGTTATCACCGTAGCCCCTTCAGCTTTTATCGGATATTCGTGAAACTTACATGTATGTAAGTCAGGGATAAAAGCTTGGATGATTTCAAAAACTGATTAGATCAGCCTATGTATCATAGAGTTACCTCCCTTTGAATACAGAAAATGCCCGTTTTTGACATTGTCATCACCGTAGCCCCATCAGTTTTGATCTTATGTTCTTATTATTTATAACTTATAAGCAAGTAAGTCAGGGATAAATGCTCAGATAAGTTCAAAAACTGGTGAAGTCGGTCTATTTATCATACAGTTATGTCAGTTTGATTGCTGAAAATGCCCATTTTTGACATTCTCATCATTATAAGTCCCTAAGTTTTGGACGGGTCTTCTTGAAACTTACATATATGAGCCCCGCCAAGCGAATTTGTGTCTTCGAGCATTCCGTCATGACAAATTTTAACTGCGCATGCCCAGCCATTCAGAGGGGCCAGGGATATGGCTTTCTGTCTGAAGGTTCCTCTTGATTCACTGCTTGTATGAGCGAGCAGCGAGTGTTCTGGCGAGACTGCGCGGATGCGCAGGCTCGCCTGAACCTTCGCCGCTCGCATAGGCAATAAGTACCAAAATCGCTTGACGGGGCCCATATATGTAAGTTAGGGATGAAAGCATCAATGAGTTTGAAAACTAACATTGTTGCACATTACTCATAGAGTTAAGTCCCCTTCTTTGCTGAAAATGCCTATTTTGTACCTTGTCATAACCATGAGTCCTATAGTTTTGATCGAATCTTCCTGAAACTAGCATTTTAGGAGGCTAAGAATGAAAATTCGGATGAGTTTGAAAACAGGTAATATCTGCCTATCTCATGGAGTTACGTCCCCTTATATGCTGAAAATGTCTGTTTTTGACTTTGCCGTCTGCTTAAATCCTTCAGTAAAGATTGAAACTTCCTAAAATTTTGGATCTGTTAACTCAGGTTAGCGATAAAGGACCATTATGGTCCTCTTGTTGTCGAAGTCAGCGTATATCAGCTTCTGACCTAAGACGACAAAATGACGGACGTTTCCTTGAGACGGTTCTGAACATGCCCAAACCCCATGGTAACGATGACTCATACTTGTGCTAAAATATCCTTTCATGTATGAAAATCTCTTAGCTCAGGTGAGCGATATAGAACCATTATGGTCCTCTTGTTTTTTGGTTTACGGCCCTTTCAATATTATTTCACTTATTTCGAGCCTAACGTTAATCTTAGTCGTGCGAAACCCGGAGTATCCGGAGGAAAACACGTTGCAGAAATTGAAGTTTCACGTGTGGTCTGAGCGAGGCGTGAGAGACCTAATGATAAAGTATCAGCGCTCTTTAAATACCCATTAGGCCACAGAGGCCCAGTGTGTGTGTGTGAATTCGGGTTGAACGTCGCTTTCAACAATTTTTCAGTCATATCACGACTGTGACTGGTTGCGACAAGGAGCTCAATGCTCACTTTTATAGTACTGCCTCACTGAAGTATCATGTCCAAGACACATTACATGATACCACACCCAGTCACACATTATCCTGACACTGGGTCGACCAGTCCTAGGTCTACCCCGTAAATCTGAGTGCCGAGCGAGGAGCAGCTAGTACCATTTTAACAACTTTGGTATGTCGCGGCCCGGGATCGAACCCGTGACCTCCAGATCCCCGGAGCGGACACTCTACCAACTGAGCTATCGGTACAGAGGTCCAGTACGAAGTAAAAATACAATGAAACCGGTCAGCCTGTATCAAAACTCACCTGTATAAACTCCTATCCCGCTGCATAAATTACTTTAGCCACACCCACTTACATTTCAACCAATCAAATTGCTTGATGGAATTTATCAATTCAAATTCACAAACTGAACGACAGATAGTATAGATCCTGGTCAGTAGGCTTCTTGAAAAGCCATCTGATCTGGATCTACACTGTTTGCAAAGGTATTGGTTCTAGTATTCAGCAGGATAAGGGTTAACCCATTGTAGGCGGGAAACCCTTAAAGGGGGGTACCTTGGCAAAGAGTACAGGCCCAGGGCCTGCACTATTTGCTAACAAAAATTTCCGTCAACAATGGAATAAGAACGAAAAAATAGTCCCATTAAAGGACAAATGGACTTGTCCATCACCCACAGATGCTTGTTTAACCCACTTATGACAATGGAATCTTCCACCTAGCAAGTTTGGAGTGGCCCATTTCCAATTACAGGGGTGGCAAAATGGTTTTTATTTTTGTTTGTCGCAAATTTTACAAAAATGAATGCTCTTTAACAAGAACAGTGTCGACCCAGATCAGACGCAGCAGAACGCGGCGTCTGATCTGGGTCTACGCTGTTTTTGTTTGCAAACGTAACAGTTTGTCAACGTCCCAAAAAGGGGCCGCTAGGCATTTATGGGTTAACCTGGGTTAACCTGAACTCCAAAGAAAAAGAAGCCGTCCTGAAAAATCCGTCCCTCGAGATCACTGTCCGGCATCACTCGGCAAGCCTCGTGATGCCGGAGAGTGTCCCGTCCTGAAAAATCCGTCCCTCGGGATCACTGTCCGGCATCACTCGGCAAGCCTCGTGATGCCGGAGAGTGTCCCTCGGGACGGATTTTTCCATCCACCCCTCACACCCATATAAGATTCTTATATTATACACATTAATTATAAGAGCGAGAAATTGGCGCGAAATGTCCTACACATCACCAAGTTCTTTTCTTGCTTTGATGTAAAAGTAGGTCTATAAGGAGCAACTTCTTTCTTTCCTTTGGTGTAAAAGTAGATTCATAAGGAGCAACTGTTTGCCTTCCTTTTGTGTAAAAGTAGATCCATAAGGAGCAACTGCTTGCCTTCCTTTGGTGTAAAAGTAGATTCATAAGGAGCAACTGCTTGCCTTCCTTTTGGTGTAAAAGTGGATTCATAAGGAGCAACTGCTTGCCTTCCTTTTGTGTATAAGTAGATTCATAAGGAGCAACTTCTTTCCTTCCTTTAGTTTAAAAATAGATCTATAGGAGTAACTGCTCTGCTTCCTTTGGTGTAAAAGTAAATCAAAAGGAACAACTTCTTTCCTTCCTTTGGTGTAATAGTAGAATCATGAGTAGCAACTTCTTCCATTTCTTTGGTGTAAAAAGTAGATCCATGAGTAGCAACTTCTTTTCGTCACTGGGTGTAAAAGTAGATCCACAAGTAGCAACTTCTTTCTTTCCTTTGGTGTAATAGTAGATCCATGAGAAGCAACTTCTTTCCTTCCTTTGGTGTTATAGTAGATACATGAGTAGCAACTTCTTTTCTTCCTTTGGTGTAATAGTAGATCCACGAGAAGCATCTTCTTTTCTTCCTTTTGTGTAATAGTAGATCATTGAGTAGCAAATTTTTTCCTTCCTTTGGTGTAGTAGTAGATACATGAGTAGCAACTTCTTTTCTTCCTTTGGTGCAATAGTAGATCCATGAATAGCAACTGCTTTTCTTCCTTTCGTGTTATAGTAGATCCTTGAGTAGCAACTTCTTTCCTTCCTTTGGTGTTACACTAGATACTTGAGTAGCATATTCTTTTCTTCCTTTGGTGTAATAGTAGATCCATGAGTAGCAACTTCTTTTCTTCCTTTGGTGTAATAGTAGATCCATGAGTAGCAACTTCTTTTCTTTCTTTGGTGTTATAGTAGATCCTTGAGTAGCAACTTCTTTCCCTCCTTTGGTGTCATAGAAGATACTTGAGTAGCAAATTATTTTCTTCCTTTGGTGTAATAGTAGATCCTTGAGTAGCAACTTCTTTCCTTCCGTTGGTGTCATAGAAGATACTTGAGTAGCATATTATTTTCTTCCTTTGGTGTAATAGTAGAACCATGAGTAGCAACTTCTTTTCTTCCTTTGGAGTTATAGTAGATCCATGATGAGCAACTTCTTTTCTTCCTTTGGTGTAATAGTAGATCCATGAGTAGCAACTTATTTCCTTCATTTGGTGTAATAGTAGATCCATGAGTAGCAACTTCTTTCTTTTCTTTGGTGTAATAGTAGATACATGAGTAGCAACTACTTTCATTTCTTTGGTGTAATAGCAGATACATGGGTAGCAACTTCTTTCATTCCTTTGGTGTAAAAGTAGATCCATGAGTAGGAACTTCTTTTCTTCCTATGGTTTAATAGTAGATACACAAGTAGCAACTTCTTTCCTTCCTTTGGTGTAATAGAAGATCCACGAGTAGCAACTTCTTTCCTTCTTTTGGTGTTATAGTAGATACTTGAGTAACATATTCTTTTCTTCCTTTGGTGTAATAGTAGATCCATGAGTAGCAATTTCTTTCCTTCCTTTGCTGTAATTGTAGCTCCACGAGTAGCAACTTGTTTCCTTCCTTTGGTGTTATAGTAGATCCTTGAGTAGCAACTTCTTTCCTTCTTTTGGTGTCAAAGTAGATACTTGAGTAGCATATTATTTTCTTCCTTTGGTGTAATAGTAGAACCATGAGTAGCAACTTCTTTTCTTCCTTTGGAGTTATAGTAGATCCATGATGAGCAACTTCTTTTCTTCCTTTGGTGTAAACGTAGATCATTGAGTAGCAACTTCTTTCCTTCCTTTGGTGTAATAGTAGATACATTAGTAGCAACTTCTTTCATTTCTTTGGTGTAACAGTAGATACATGGGTAACAACTTCTTTCATTCCTTTGGTGTAAAAGTAGATCCATGAGTAGCAACTTCTTTTCTTCCTTTGGTTTAATAGTAGATACACGAGGAGCAACTTCTTTCCTTCCTTTGGTGTAATAGTAGATCCATGAGTAGCAACTTCTTTTGTTCCTTTGGTGTTATAGTAGATCCATGAGTAGCAACTTCTTTTCTTCCTTTGGTGTTATAGTAGATTCTTCAATAGCAACTTCTTTTCTTCCTTTGGTGTAATAGTAGATCCATAAGTAGCAACTTCTTCCCTTCCTTTAGTGTAATAGTAGATGTATAAGTAGCAACTTCTTCCCTTCCTTTGGTGTAATTGTAGATGCATAAGTAGCAACTTCTTCCCTTCCTTTGGTGTAATAGTAGATGCATAAGTAGCAACTTCTTCCCTTCCTTTGGTGTAACAGTAGATGCATAAATAGCAACTTCTTCCCTTCCTTTAGTGTAATAGTAGATGCATAAGTAGCAACTTCTGCCCTTCCTTTAGTGAAATAGTAGATGCATAAGTAGCACCTTCTTCCCTTCCTTTGGTGTAATAGTAGATCCATAAGAGCCATCTTTCTTCAAGTTTTCTTTGCAGTAATATCTATCCTTAACGAGTAGACCCCAAGGGAGATATTTGTTTCCTTCTTTGGGAGCAAATTTTCTTTAAGAGTAAATCCACAATGAGCAAATTCTTTCCTCCCGGTTAGAATAGACCTCTACAAACAATGGCGGTATCTAGAGGATATTTTTTTTTTTTTTTTTTTTTTTTTTTTCAGTGTAAGATCGAATTTTATTTCACCGAATGAACACCAAAACCAGTATTTTCACGAGTGGCGTAGCCACGAGTGAAAATACCAGTTTTGGTGTTCACGAGTGAAATAAAATTTGATTTTACACTAAAAAAAAATCACATTTTCTGTTTCTTACATGCTTCAAAACGGTAATATTTAGCTTCAATAATCGCGTCACTCACCCTCAGAGAAAACTCACTCTATGCCAAGTCAATTTAGTGGTGTCCAACGTATATACTGGGTATAATATTTTGGTGTAAGTTTGCACCTGCCAAATAGCCTGGGATGGCATTTCTATTAAAGGTTACTGAAGTGATTGACAGATTTAACGTCGCGCGACAAAATACGTGACGTCAGCGTCGAAAAAGACGTCGTTAACGTCCTCGTGACGTGTGAACGGGCTTAGTGGCAATTCTCATAAAGTTCATTAATTTTCAATCACCTGACAATAGAAAAACATACCACAGAATTAGATTCCGAGAAAAAAGTAGTCCCAAAGACTGAAAAATAAAATTTATATCAATCACTGTTTGAAAGAGTGAAAAATCTCGTTTTCGATTTCACTGAGAAATCTCTACATTTCATTGAAAAGCATGTAAGAAAAAAAATAATTTATTGCCTGTCCTGAACCTGTATCTAGATACAATTAGGTAGTCGTGGGTTCGATACCTGCCAGGGTCGACAGCATTCTTTCAGTAAGACTGATCATGAAGTCTTTTCTATGAGAATGAGTTCCCCTACCGCTGATTCAAGAAGGGTAATTCTCAGTTTCTAAAGAGAAAATATGCACTGCACTGGTTAAGCCTGTCCAGGAAAAGCTGTTAGGTAAATTGACCGGCTCGATTAACATAAATGGCGTTGGCTGGACCGTTAAACTAAAAGCACAAACAAAACAATAATTATCATATGACGCCATTGATAAGCAGTGGATAACGTCGTGTAATAAAAATTGTATGACCACAATGTGTAATAACATTTTGGCGGGAATAAGTAACGTCATGACGACGTCCTTGTCTATGCATTTTTTTATGTTGAAAAATTGTCAAAATTCAAAGGCGATAAAATTCAATTTAAAGTGGTCATAATTATGATAAACAGAATCTTAAACACGTGGTCATTTCATATGAAATTTATGAAATTCGCCGAAGGCTTGTTTCATAAATTTCATATGAAATGACAACGAGTGTAAGATCCTCTATTTCTTGCACACCAGACAAGGAAATCCGAGATTTTACCCTGGGATAGCAATTTATGTTCTGACCCGAAATAGAATATAATCGCGTGTTTGGTAAATGCACTGGTTGATTACGACCTTGTATGCACCGTCGTTAAGGTTGACGTCACAGCACGTTACGTGACGTCACAAAACATTCGTTTAGTGTCATCACAATTACGGACGTCGGTAACCGAAGGGACTGCAGCATTAAAAATCCGCACTAAGAAATAGAAGGTATGCAAGAAAAAGGAATCCAATATGGGTGTGAGGGGTGGATAGAAAAATCCGTCCCTCGGGATCACTGTCCGGCATCACTCGGCAAGCCTCGTGATGCCGGACAGTGTCCCGTGCTGAAAAATCCGTCCCTCGTGATCACTGTCCGGCATCACTCGGCAAGCCTCGTGATGCCGGAGAGTGTCCCTCGGGACGGATTTTTCCATCCACCCCTCACACCCATATAAGATTCTTATATTATACACCTTAACCCTTATCTTGCTGAATATTCATCTAAGCCACACCCCTTTCTGTCTATCAACCAATCAAATTACTTGATGTAATTTATTGCTACAAATTAA
The DNA here is from genome assembly GCA_963580285.1 of Lucinisca nassula. Lineage (NCBI taxonomy): Eukaryota > Metazoa > Mollusca > Bivalvia > Lucinida > Lucinidae > Lucinisca > Lucinisca nassula. Next base: position 31,751,401 of record OY757027.1, on the reverse strand, counting down.
TAAACTGAATGCCAAACAGTGTAGATCCAGATCAGATGGCTTCTTCAGAAGCCATCTGATCTGGATCTACACCGTTTGCAAAGAAACAGCAAGATAAGGATTAATTATAAAAGCGAGAAATTGGTGCGATAGGTCCTACACATCACCAAAGGAACAGATGGCGTCAGAGTGTACAGTTGATTAAATTCATTCTGTACTTGTTTAATTAAATTTGTTCCGCCTTTGATAGTCCTTCGCTGGCAACAGCTTGACAATGAAAGTGGGCGAGCGTTGAATTTATTTATTTATTAGAAATGTGACATATAAAAGTACTTAGTAATAATATGTCAATGGATTGGATATTAGGATAGGCTCCAAGACGGCCCTGCAATGTTTTAACAGTGAGAATTACAAACAACAACAACTAACGACAACAACAACAATAACAATAACAAAACTAGAGCAAAGTCGATCGGGGGCTAATCGCAAATATCCGCACTTTTTAAATAAGGTCCAAGCAATGTGGGCAAAATTTATAGCAACATCTTTTCCGCACCCCTATGGAGGGTGATCCGAAAATCAGAATGAAAACCCGTTACATATGTAATGTCTAATGCATGAAGCATTCCACACGACAAATTTGAAGCCAAAACGTTGAAAATTGACTTTGTAATGGCCATTTTTGTGAATTTAACCTTTTGTCCTTGACCTTTGACCCCCAGGCATCCTAAGCAACCATCTTGCCAAATGTAAACACTGTTCGGCAACCCGTGTGGGAGGAGTTCGCTTTACACTAACGGACAGACAGACAGGCGGACAGACAGACATACGGACAGGACCGATCACAGTATATCCGTCTTTTCTTCGAAAAGTGCGGATATAAAAACATACGTGATATAAAGTAATAAGTAATTACGGTAGGGATCTTTAACTTGCACAGTGGATGATTCTCCATGCACAGGGGGCCTCCAGTTAACGTCCCGATCCGAAGGACGGTGCACTTTATGACATTCATCCCTGCAAATGATGCCAATGGAGCGTGTTTGGACACCGAAATTTTATGGCCGCTGAAGTACGTTGTCAGCACAAAACAGCGGACCAGCATCGGGTCGATGGCGATACGACATTACAATATAAAGATCAACCATGGTTTTTCATGCATTAACATTCGCCGGGTCCCGAGGAAGCTGTTTGAACATGAGGCCAAGCCGAATATGCAAATATCTTCCGAGGGATCCCGCAAATGTTGATGCAATGAAATAACCATGGATGATCGTTGTTCTTGCATAACTTACGATTCCCAGAAAGCGCCCAAAAGCTCCATATATTATGTCATTTCGGTATTAACTCTTCAAATGCGACCAGCGAACCAACATGGCGCCAGTTTAGAATGTTGTTTACAATGTCGTTGTTACGCAGTAACCATCTGACGTCATCATAGAACCCTGATACGCTACGTTCACGTCGCTCAACATAACATAAACAAAGCAAGGCTAGTCTTGTGATATCAAAAGCTCAAAATCTATGTTCAAACAGCACGCGAATTTCATGATTTGATCATTGTTTTTGCTGTTTAAGCACGGCTTGACAATGGCTTCAAACAGCCATGCGCATAGGTAATTATGCAAGAACGTCGTATTGCTATCGGCCCGATGTTGTCCCGGCTTTCTTTGCTGGCTGATGTTGAAGCCTTAGAGATTATCATACGAAGCAAATTGTTTCTCCGAAGCATAGACCCTGTTGATCAAAATTGATTTTTTTTAAAACACTTTTTTCTTCCCTGCAATGAATCTTTTTAAATATCCCTTTTTATATGTTAAATATCCCTTTTTATATGTTCTATCTATATATATAGAAGGGTTATCCTTTGAACGCAAGGAATACACCACCGAACTGAAAAATATGGAGTGTGCATGTTTCTGGGCCAGACTAGCTAGTTTCGGCCAATTAGGCCTCAACAGTGACCCTCAAATATTTTCAAAATTCCACAATGGAAACAATGATCCCAAAGGACAAGAAAATATAAACTACACTATACCCTTCTCGGCATTTACACCTTTTCTTCGTTCAGGCCGATAGGCATGGTGGGCGAAGCTTGCTTACCAAGTAATGCTTACTATCCTAGGACGCCTGATTACACTCTTCTGGAGTCCATGTTTGTTGATCTGAACATTGATATTTGCCATTTGAAGGGGGTGGTGCAAGGAGGGGCCCAAGTCCATTTTTGGAAAAATCTGGGATATTATCATTTTCAGCTACACCATATTAAGACCTACAATCTGATATATAGTTTGTTACACCTAATTTCTTTACTGGCATTAAAAATGACGGTTAATAAAATTTTTGGTAGGGTCCAAAGTCCATGGCGTATCTTTGGTGCAAGAAGGGGTCTAAGTCTGTTTTACCACATAAAGCTTTGAGTTTCCATAGTATGTATTGTTCATTTGTTTCAGATTTTTGTTATAATAAACTAATAAAGAGTCGTAATACGATACAATATACATGTTCAACTAAATGAAATAGGTTTCTGCTTTTATTAAAGAAAACTTTGTTGTTTTTGTTTAGTGCAAGAAGGTGCCTAAGTCCAATAAATCCTGGACTTAGGCCCCTTCTTGCACTAAACCATTATTGTTACAAATGGATATCTGCGATATACGTACTCAGAACTATTTACGCAATTTCTGCACCATATCAGATGACACAACAGCACATCAGAAGAATTTATTTAAATTCAAGTATGAAAAAAAAAAAAAAAAAAAAAAAAAATGAAAATTTTGCAAAATATTTTGTTTTTCGCGTTTCTCTCGAAATTGTAAAAATGTGACTTAGGCCCCTTCTTGCCATTAGGATAACTCACCCGTGCGACATAGTGCATTTTTTCACATCTACAAACTGGCTACTTTTCTGACGAAAATCCTTGATATTTTTATTATTTATACTGCAAACATAGGTTGTGGGTGCTCGTTAGAACCGCCTCATTGAGGCGGTTCTAACGAGTACCCACAACCTATGTCTGGGAGCAGAAATTAGAAAAATAATGTATACCCCCGTAAACCCCAGTTTTCTCTATAAAAAGTGGGGTTTAGGGGGTCTTCATTTCACGGACTTGTTCACGTGATGCACTAACCCCTTCATTTGTCTATGGATTAATGATTTTGGATTAACGCTTTAGTACTACGACCTAAACTACTTTTAACTTCATATCTCCAAATGACATTTTCCTGAAGAAACTTCGTGTTTTTTTGTGTTTTTTTTTTGCTAGATTTTTGATCATTATTATTATTGCTTTTGTTCATTACGAAAACACGCCTATACAAATACATTGTAAACTTAATCGGCGGACAAAGGAAACTCTTAAGATGAAATAAAGTGATATTTTTTTCTTATTTCTGCTCAAAACATAGATTGTGAGTACACGTTAGAACCGCCTCATCGAGTACCCATAATCTATCTTTTAGAGCAGAATACAAACACATAAGGTTTCCCCTTTTTTTATTATATAAAAGTGGGGTTCAAGGGTCAAAATTATATACACATGTTTTGTTAATGATTATTATTTAATTATTAATTCCTGTCAAAAACATACGGCCCCCGCCGATCGGGGCTTGAAGAAATATATGGGCTGCATGATGCTTCTACGCAGAGCTGAATCCGACCGCACAGGAGAACTGGAAAACCGCTTAGATGAAATAAAGTGATATTTTTCTTATTTCTGCTCAAAACATAGATTGTGAGTACACGTTAGAACAGCCTCATCGAGTACCCATAATCTATCTTTTAGAGCAGAATACAAACACATAAGGTTTACCCTATTTTTATTATATAAAAGTGGGGTTCAAGGGTCAAAATTATATACACATGTTTTCTTAATGATTATTATTATAATTATTAATTCCTGTCAAAAACATACGGCCCCCGCCGATCGGGGCTTGAAGAAATATATGGGCTGCATGATGCTTCTACGCAGAGCTGAATCCGACCGCACAGGAGAACTGGAAAACCGCTTAGAGGGTCTAAGCTTGCCCAGGCAAAGCGGTGCGAGTCGGTCCGACTCGCACCGCTTTGCCTGGGCAAGCTTAGACCCTCTAAGCGGTTTCACAGTTCTCCTGTGCGGTCGGATTCAGCTCTGCGTCCATGCTTATAAAAACCCTATTAGTTTCATTGGGCGACACGGCTTGAGATGTCATTTCATCTCAATGTCGGGTAAAAGTCCCACAGAATTGGAAGCAATGTCTCCAAAATGACCGTTACAGTGTTCCCGGGGACAGTAAACCTCAAATGAAACAAACAAATAAATTAAGCTGGAATTTAACACATTGTATGCTAGTGGACTCTTCTATTGCTATGACAAGTCCATTTGTCATTAAGGGGTTGTGAGGCCCATTTCTCGTTTTTATTATATTTTTGACGGAATATTCTGTCAGCAAATAGTGCAGACCCTGATCAGACGCCGCGTTAGGCGGCGTCTGATCTGGGTCTGCACTGTTTGCCAAAGTACCCCTTTAGGGGTTTCCCGCATGCAATGGGTTAATAAGACTTTTGATTCCTTTGTATGATATATTTGTGTGTGTGTGTGTGTGTGTGTGTGTGTGTGTGTGTGTGTGTGTGTGTGTGAATTCGGGTTTAACGTCGCTTTCAACAATTCTTCAGTCATATCACGACGGTGTCTGGTTGCGACAGGGAGCTCAATGCTCACTTAAATAATGCTGCCTTACTGAAGTATCATGTTCCAGACACATTACATGATGCCACACCCAGTCACATTATCCTGACACTGGGTCGACCAGTCCTAGCTCTACCCCGTAAATCTGAGTGCCAAGCGAGGAGCAGCTAGTACCGTTCGTAACGACTTTGGTATGTCGCAGCCGGGGCTCGAACCCGTGACCTCCCGTTCCCCGGAGCGGACACTCTACCAACTGAGCTATCGGGCCGGTCATGTATGATATTTATATTTTTGGCTATTGCTAATTATTAACCAATCAAATTACTTGATTAAATGTATTTGTTCTATTCACAAAATGCATGACAAATAGTGTAGATCCTGATCAGATGGCTTCTTCAGAAGCCAACTGATCTGGATCTACACTGTTTGCAAAGGTAGGGATGTCGTGAACAGCGGGATAAATAGAGAATCTTACACGAGTGGTCATTCCATATGAAATTTATGAAACGAGCCTTCGGCGAGTTTCATAAATTTCATATGAAATGACCACGAGTGTAAGATTCTCTTTATCATATGATTACTTTAAATTGGATTTCATCGCCTTTTTATTTGACAAATTTTCTATGAAAAATGCATTGTTGACATGGACGTCCTCATGACGTTACTTAATCTCGCCAAAGTGTTATTACACGTGTGGTCATACGAATTTTATTACACGACGTCATCCACTGCTTATCAACGACGTCATATGATAAAGAGGTTTCTTGCTTATTTCTTCCAGATACTAAATCTCTTGAGGAGTGCAAGAAAGTCACCTTTGAAAGCAAACGAGGCAGGGTAAGTAAGCCCTTATAAGCCACATCACAGCCCAGCAGCAACATGACGTAATTGTGACGTCATATCATCGTCGATTCAACGTCATGACGTTTATGCAACGTCACATCTACGTCGGTGCAACGTCGTGACGTTGCGCCGACGTTGATTTGACTTTGCCAAAGTATCCTGTGTCTGCTGGGAGGAAACCTGAGCCCGAGGTTGTAACCTTTTTTCATACTCAATTCGCTTGTGGAGCTCTTGGTGACCTTGTCATCGACCGTAGCCCTTTCAGTTTTCATCAGGTCATCTTGAAACTTACATATAATTAAGTTGAGGGGCATTTTACTTGAGCATGAAATTTGTCCTGCTCATAAATTTTAAAATGCCAACATTAAAATTCATGAATGGGACAAGCAACATTCTTAGCTGCTGCTGCTACTGCTACTGCTGCAGCTGCTGATGACGATGATGATGAGGGTTAATGGGGGGTTAACGACGCGTCAACCATAGGGGCTAGAATCATGAAAAAAAAAAATGAAAAAAAAAAAAAAAAAAAAAAAAAAATAATATATATATTTTTTTTTTTTTCAATGTTTTCATGATTCAAGCCCCTATGCGTCAACCCTCTTTGTGGGTCATAAGCGTCAAGCGGTTAATGATCAAAAGTTATGTAGAATTATGAGGAGATTAAAAGTAAAAGAACAGTTAGAACGATCATGTTTTAAAATCTGAAAAAAAAAAAAAAAAAATCTTGTATGAAATCGTCCAATTTCTTTTAAGGGTAAGATAATATTATTAACAGGTACATCTTGAAACTTCCCTTCCGCTGATCCAAGAAGGGCAGTTGTCAGTTTCTAGCGAAAGAATGTGCATTGTACTGGTTAACCGCTTGGGTATAAGCCTGCCCAGGAAAAGTGTGGATAAGTAAACTGACCGTCCCAAAAATGACCTAAATAGTGTTGACTGGGCCGTTTAACCCCAATTTAAACAAACAAACAAACAAACAAACAAACAAATATCTTGAAACACTTGTTGCAAAGTGCCAGCTTCGAAGTATAAGTTATGAGACGGCGAAAAGTCAACACAGTCAATTAAGATAAACAGCATTCTTTGCCGATTTGAGCAGGAAAATGGCCTGATTTGTTTGTATTTTAATACAGTCAAACTCTGATGGCCCGTACTCCTTTGGGACCATGAAAATTTGTTCGAGACAGCGGTAGTTCCAGCCAGTTCGAGACAGCGGTAGTTCCAGCCACGAAGGGTTACTATTAGTGCTAAACCAGGAGGCATACTGGAGATAATTGTGTATTATATTATAAATTTATGTAGTATGTACTCAGTAGAATCGCCTCATCGAGGCAGTCCTAATGAATACACACAGCATACATTTACAGGATAAGAGAAACATCTCCCTATAATATCCCTATATGGTATTTGGAGAAATCCCCTGCTGATTCAGGAATGGGCTCAACTCATCCCTGGTAAACGAGCTATTAATAGGGCTGGCTAATCGGAGCTGAAAGATAATCGATTATCAGTCCTGTCATTGCGATCGATAACCGATTAGTAATCACTGGAGATTTGGTCATAATTTTACCTGTCTGGCTTTCTGTCTCAGCATGACTCCTACCATATGTTGTACTTTACAATATGTATTTGAACAGTCAGGCCTGAGCAAACAGTGTAGACCCAGATGAGACGCCACAGAACGCGGCGTCTCATCGGGTCTGTACTGTTTGCCACTCATCCAGCTATTTTAGACACAACTTTGAGTAGTTAATTGTTCTTATCAAATAATCGATTACAAGCAAATCAGTAATGATAATCATTTTTTGTAGAATTTATCGATCAAAGAATCGATTATCCGATTAATCGTGTCGGCCTTAGCTATTAGGGTTCGGGCCATTGAAGTTGTACTGTACTATACTAATGAGCAAAACAAATTTCATGCTCAACTGAGATGAGCATTAGAAATAAGGCTGACACGATTTATCGGATAATCGATAAATCGATCGATAAATTCCACAAAACTGATTAGCATTACTCATAGTCTAGAAATCGATTATTTGATAAGAAGAATTTATTACCCAATCTTGCTCCTAAAATAGTCAAATGACATGCACACAATGCAGACCCTGATGAGACGCCACGTTCTGTGGCGTCTCTTCCGGGTCTACACTGTTTGCTCAGGCCTGTCTGTCTCAATTCATACGATACATTATTAATTGACTATCCTGTATCCATATTAAACAGAGGTCAAAATAGAAGCCTCCGTGGTGTAGTGGTTACGCTACTCGCCTTGTAAACCAGTGGTCGCAGGATCGATCCCGGGCTTTCGGATGAGTCTTTAAACCAAGGTCCCGTCTCCGTATGACCTTAGCTGTTGGTGGGACGTAAAACTCAAACACTCACTCACTTAGGTCAAAAACCACTATTCATGCCTTTAATGGTGTCATTTAATAAAATTGTCATTAATCAAGTAATTTCGTATTGGCCCAGTTACAAGACCGAGGGCCAATACAGCAAACCTCATACTTGTAACTGGGCAAATACGAAATTACTGGATTAATAACATTATAGAAACATATGGACATAGTCATGCTCAAACAGAAAGCCAGAAAGGTAAAATTATGTTCAAAATCTTCAGTGATTACTAATCGATTATCGATCACAGTGGTAAGACTGAAAATCGATTTTCTTTCAAGCTCCAATTAGCGAGCCCAAATGAGAAAGGTTAAGTAACATTGTATTTGAGATTCTAACACATCGCGCCCATATAGGCGATGGAAAATAACTGTGTTTTATTCTACAACAAATCACGACAAGGAAGAGCGTGACGAGTGACGTCATTAAAAACTGCCAATTGATGACGTCACTAGTCGATTTCCTTGACGTTGGACGGTGTAACGTCATATTCTCGCATCGAAAACGTTAGAAAATGATGTAAATGCATGTGTTTCAGTCGATAATTTTAGCGGGAGTTCTTCTATCATGGCGAAAAGTTGTGAGATTTTGAAGGAAACAACAGCATTATTGCCGATTTTCAGCCTGTTAGAATCGAAATAGATCAGCTCTAGTTTGTGATTTGTTGAGTAATAAATCACAGTTTGTCGGTCAGTTGAAAGTAGACAAATCACGCGCGCTACGCGCTCGTGATTTGATCTACTTTACAACTGACCTCCAAACTGTGATTTATTACTCAACAAATCACAGTTAGAGCTGATCTATTTCTTAAACAACAAAAAAAAAAAAAAAAAAAAAAAAAATAAGATACGGATCAGTTCGTGCATCCAGCATGTGCATCCACAGAGTTTGTCTGTCTCCGCGAAAGAATGTTGCCGACCTCGGCAGGTATCGAACCCGCGCCCTCCTGTTCGCTAGTCAGACGCGCATTCGACTGGGTTACCGACGTCGGACGCATGCGTGTGACGTACAGTAAACAGTAAAACTTCGATAACGTGACGCCGGATAGTTCGTTTACCATGGCTTATTCGAATTACTTTTGGAAACGCTTGAATATATTTCCCGAAGCTCTAGATATCCATGTATTCAGGATAATAAATTTTCCTTCTAAATTTAGCTTGAAAAGGTATGTTTTGTGTATTCATTAGAATCGCCCCAATGCGGTGATTTTAATGAATACACAAGCGAACCTTAATTTTACAGAAGATCGTATTGATTTCCTTAACCGATCCCTATTGTCCCTCATCACCTGGCACTGTGTGTAAACCTCAGAAGCTCAAACTACTCTATCTCAATCAAGTTTTCATGGTCCCAACCCAGCGGGCAGACGTCGCTTCGGCAACGTCAAATCAACGTCGGTACAACGTCTCGACGCTGCACCGACGTAGATGTGACGTTGCATAAACGTCATGACGTCGTACCGACGTTGATGTGACGCCACAATTACGTCATGCGCCTGCTGGGAAAGGTTTTCGAGTTAAGTTTGACTGTAGTGCCCTCTTTGATTTCTCCAAAAAGGTCATTTTTCTGATGAAAAGTCTTGATAATTTTCTTAATCCACTCCAAATATATGTTGTGGGTGCTTGTTAGAACCGCCTCATTTAGGCGGTTCAAACGAGTACCCACAACCTATGTCTTGGAGCAGAATTAAGAAATTTACATAATTTACACCACTATAAACCCCTGATTTCCTTATATAAAGTTTGTTTTGCAAGGGTACTTAATTCACGATAAATAGAGAATACCAGATGACTGTCTATTGATATCAAGTTTATCAGGAAAGGTTTCGGGAACGCTTGTAGAATCTCGAGGCTTGCCGAGCGATTCTATATGCGTTCTCGAAGCCGAGCCTGATAAACTTGATATCAAATGCCACGAATCTGGTATTCTGTTTATCAGTTTATCCACTTGTTTACTCTAAAATTAACAATTAACGATCAGTAATCGATAGTCCTTAGTGCGTCCCAATTTTCCGGAGGTCGATAAATTTAGTATCAGCCGACTAAATGTTTTGTATGTTCCAAGTTATTTTTTCCATTTGTTTCAAGTAATAATAACAATTTTGCCAATTTTTCTTGTAGTCCGGTTCATTCGTAAAAGTGCAATGTCACGTTGACCTAATAAAGCCCACTTGTTCTGAGATAGCATATCTTGATCAGGTCACTGTGCTACAGTGCAATTAATATAGGGGATATCTGGTAAAATGTCGTGAGATCCGCTTTTGGACGAGCCGTTGACGATATTCCAATTTTATCAGTTATCCCCTATATATGATGCATTGTAACACATTGACCGGATATAGATATGCTATTCTAGGACAAGTGAGCTTTATCACGTCAACGTAACATTGCACTTTTTGAACCGGACAACGGAAAAAAATAGCCAACATGTTATTATTACTAGAAAAATCGGAACAATTACATTAACAATTATCAAAAGAATAATAACGGGTCAGATGATATAAATAAACTGATCGCTTATATTCCGCACCGGAATGTTGGGACGCACTAAGTGATCGTACTGTTGTCGGAAGATAAGTTGACAGTGACGTAAAAGAGTGAACCACTACAGGTAGGTTTGACAGGTTGTACCGTTATCATTATCGTACACATGGATTGGTTGGCAGGACAGATTGAACCGTTATAATTATCATTACCGAAGCGTCTTTACCTTTTGACAAAAATGGACAATGCTTAATAACAAAAACATTCGCTGACGTCACTTTCAACTTATCCTCCGACTACTGTAAATTGCCAATTTCTAGCGTTTACAAGGTAATAACTGACATAAAATACCAGAATATCGTGACTAAACATATAATAACAGGATTATATGAACATATCATAGCAGGATTATATATTCAGAGAAACTTATGGATGCCAGGATGATTTTTGTTTAGAGATTAAGAATTAAAAGAATCGACAGCACTGGTAGTCTCCCGCCCATCGGGGCTTGGGGAAATAGATTGGACCGCATGGTGCTTTCACACAGAGCTGAAATCGACCGCACACGAGTGGAAGGTCTAAGCCTGCCCAGGCAAAGTGGTGCGAGTCGGACGACCCAGCATATAATCCAAATCGGATTGTTTGGGTTGTAGGGCTTGATAAGTCATTTTATCTCCGTGTCGGGTAAAAGTTACACAAAATTGGAAGCAACATCTCCAAATTGACCTAAAAAGTTTTCACTTACGATTTCGACAGCAAACTTTGACAGAAACGCCAAAAAGCTCCATATAAACTCCAAATAAGCTCTGCAAATGCGACCGGCGAACCAACATGGCGGCCAGTTTAGAATGTTGTTTACAATGACGTTGTAACGCAGTAACCATCTGGGCACCGCCCATACGGGCTTGAAGAAATATATTGGCTGCATGATGCTTCCACGCAGAGCTGAATCCGGCCCGCACACTAGTACTGGTAAACCGCTTAGAGGATCTAAGCCTGTCCAGGAACCGCGGTGCGAGGCGGACCGTCCATGTTAATAAATTAAACCCTATTGGTTTGATTGGGCGACAGGGATTGAGATGTCATTTCATTTCAATGTCGGGTAAAAGTCCCACAAAATTGGAAGCAACGTCTCCAAAATGACCTTTACAGTGTTGACAGGGACGTTAAACCTCAAATCAATCAAACAAACAAATGCAGTAACCATCTGACGTCATCAAAGAACTCTAAAACGCTACGTTCAGGGCGATAACGTTACGTCGCTCAACGTAACGTAAACAAAGCAATGCCCGTCTTGTGATATCAAAAGCTCAAATCCATGTTCAAACAGCACGCGAATTTCATGATTTGAACATGGTTTTTGCTGTTTGAGCACGGCTTTTGGTCCATTTGACAATGGCTTCAAACAGCCATGCGCAAAGATATTTATGCAAGAATAAAACGATTACATACAATTTTTCAACAACGGAATACCGTCGTTAACTTCATAACGCCGCCATCGTCCAATCGTTTTGGAGATAACCGTGGTTTATTTGGACGTCACTTAACCTGTAAAATGCCAATCACGACAATTGTCGTCTGCTTTAAATTCTACTGTTTTTTTTTTGCAAACAGTGTGGACCCAAATCAGGCTCCTCTAGGAGCAGTCTGATTTGGGTTCACGCTGTTCGCCTGTATGAAAAAATATTTTTCAAAAGTTTGAAATAATAATAATAATAATAATAATAATAATAATAATAATAATAATAATAATAATAATAATAATAAAATAAGCAGACAGCATAAGCAGACGACATTTTAGATGTAGTTTTTCTCGGTATCTTAAGGGTTAATGATCATCTGACGTATTCATCATTAGGTCCCGGCCCCCGCCTAACGGGGCTTGAAGAAATATAAGTGCTGCACGCAGAGCTGAAACCGGCCGCACACGAAGACTGGTAAACCGCTTAGAGAATCTAAGCCTGCCCCGGCAACGCGGTGCGAGTCGGACCATCCATGCTTATAAACCCTATTGGTTTCATTTGGCGACAGGGCTTGAGAAGTCATTTAATCTCAATGTCGGGTAAAAGTCCCACATTGAGGAATCAGCGGATCCAAAATGACCTATACAGTGTTGACGGGGACGTTAACCCTCAAATCAATCAATTATTAGGTCCCAATAGTAAACTACAGTAGAACTTTGATGGCTCGAACACCGATGGCTCATTTACCATGGATGTGTCGAACCCATTGTTGAGCCCCTAGCGAAATCCTCTACATAAGACATAGTGGGGGATAATTAAGGAGAATTTAGTCTTTTATCTTGCATATGTATGCTGTGTGTACTCATAAGAATCGCCTCGATGAGGCGATTCTAATGAGTACACACAGCATACATTTTCATTATAGAACACCGGAAAGATGTCTAAAAGTATCTCGTTATGCCTCCTGACAGTAATCTCAGTGGCTCGAACTACCCCTGTCTCGAACAAACTTTCGAGGTCCCAAAGGTGTTCGAGCCATTGAAGTTCGACTGTATTGGACTTTTTCAACAAATGCACTCAAAACGTAGATATATGAGCTGGGACACAGCATGCTGAACAATTTACAAATGCGCCAAGCAAAGAATCAGATCAGTCTGCGCATCCATATAGCCTGACCAGAGACTTATCTTGCTGCATGAAGGAGCATTGGACCTTTAGCTATCCCAAGAGCGCAGACTAAGAGTCTGATCAGACTACGATGATGCGCACGCTAATCTGAGTCTTAGCTGGGCGCACATATATTGCAGGAAAGGTTGTACCCCGGCTCATATGATGTTGAACTCCACAGTAAATAAAAATCAAAAATGAGTTCCTTTAAGAGCAATGAAAACATTCATAAGAAAGAAGATGGGTCATACTACGTAGTTTCGGCTAATAAAGCCTCATCAGTGACCCTGTAATGGTCCGGCAAAGAAAGCCAGAGGAAACATACTGCAATTTTGCAATTTCGAATAGGCAGTCGATACAAAGACTAACCCTTATCAGTGACCCTTATCAGTGACCCTACGTAGTTTCGGCTAATAAAGCCTCATCAGTGACCCTGTAATGGTTCGGCAAAGAAAGCCAGAGGAAACATACTGCAATTTTGCAAATTTCGAATAGGCAGTCGATACAAAGACTAACCCTTATCAGTGACCCTTATCAGTGACCCTACGTAGTTTCGGCTAATAAAGCCTCATCAGTGACCCTGTAATGGTCCGGCAAAGAAAGCCAGAGGAAACATACTGCAATTTTGCAAATTTCGAATAGGCAGTCGATACAAAGTCTAACCCTTATCTTGCTGTTCATGACAGCCCCTATCTTTGCAAACAGTGTAGATCCAGATCAGATGGCTTCTGAAGAAGCCATCTGATCAGGATCTACACTGTTTGACATTTAGTTTATGAATTTGTAGCAATAAATTAAATCAAGTAATTTGATTGGTTGATAGACAGAAATGGGTGTGGATTAAACGAATATTCAGCAAGATAAGGGCAACTTTCAGGGGATTAGATGCCTCCGTGGTGTAGTGGTTACGCTACTCGCCTTGTAAACCAGGGGTCGCAGGATCGATCCCGGGCTTCTCTAGACTTTCGGATGAGTCTTTACACCGAGGTCCCGCCTCCGTATGATCTTAGCTGTTGGTGGGACGTAGAACTCAAATACTCAGTCACTCTAATTTCAGGGCATCAGAGAGAAGCAGTACTTCTACAAACCGAAATATGTAAAAGCCATAACGAGTGTCACGGTCTTAAAAACATTGAACAGAAATCAGTGTAAGAAAGGAGAAGGCTATGATTTTACAAGAAGTCATGTCTGGACGGCTGAAGGCTGCAGTTTTCGGGGAGAGGCATGCTATATTAAAGGTAAAAGAAACGGTGCTGTTTAGAATTTACCCTTTCGCTTCTATGCACCGATGTGCACTCTGCCGGCTTCGAATTTGGACACATCAGAGTTTTGTCAAATTAGGCCATCATTAAAAATTCTTGGTTTCCTGTGCTCCTACCTACCCATACAGATTGCCCCTACCCCAAAAAATTTATTACCATTAACATTCTGAGGAAAAGATTTTTTTTTAAATCGTGATTAAACTCAAATTTAACACACACTAAGCCAAATTTCAAGATGATATTTTTTTTTTGCTATTTATTTTTTTTCCAGAGAAAATCAGGCTTGACATTTCATTTGAATGGTCTGCCTAGCAGACCATTCAAATGAAATGTCAAGCCTGATTTTCTTTGAAAAAAAAATCAGTAAAAAGTATTTGAAATGTTGTTTCCGGTTGTTGTATGTTGCTTTAAGGGTCAAATATCTTTTCAGATCTAAAACAAAAAAAGACCTGCCTTCCTACCCACGTCACTTATGATGGGTAGGAGCACAGCAAACAATTTTTTTTTAAGGATGGCCTTAATGGTTTCGTTTTGCGGTCCATTCAACCTTATTTAACTTATCAAGAGTCGGTCGTTTATCGCAAGTAGGAGAAAACCGGGTTACATCGCGAATATACGCCTATATAATTTTGACCCCTTGAACCCCACTTTTATATTGTAAACCTGGGGTTTACAGGGGTAAAGCTTAATTTCTTATTTCTGCTCAAAAATATAGGTTGTGGGTACTCGTTAGAACCGCCTCAATGAGACGTTTCTAGCGAATAAAACAATCTATATTTTGAGCAGAAATAAGAAAAATATCACATGTTTTAATCTTCAAATGTTCGTTTTTTTTCTTTCGGCGGTAAAGTTTACAAAGCATTTGTACTGGCGTGTTTTTGTAATGATTCGGAGAAAAACCACCTGACTTAATTCTGTTGCAGAGCTTGGCGCCTCACGAGCCCACGGGGAAAAGAGTAATGATTAAGAGACGTCGCTCTTACCAACTAGGTCAAACATGTCCGCCATTTTCAGGATGACAAACAGTGTAGAGTCTGATGAGACGTCTCACTATGATTTTTCTTGCACACCAGACAAGGAAATCCGTGATTTTACCCTGGGATAGAAATTTATGTTCCGACCCTGGTGTTCCGACCCCAAATCGAATATAATCGCGTGTTTGATAAATGCACTGGTTGATTACAACCTCATGCGCGGCGTCGTCATGCGTGACGTCACTTAACATTCCTGTTGTGTCATCACAAAATGGCGGACGTCGGTAACCGAAGTGACAGCAGCATTAAAAAGTCGCAATAGAAATGGAAGGTATGCAAGAAAAAGAATCCTATATGGGTGTGAGGGTGGATAGAAAAATCCGTCCCTCGGGATCACTGTCCGGCATCACTCGGCAAGCCTCGTGATGCCGGACAGTGACCCTCGGGACGGATTTTTCCATCCCTCCCCTCACACCCATATAAGATTTTTATAGTCTCATCTGGACTGGCACTGATTTCTCAACCATCTGTATCGGTGTATAGGCTTCTGAACCACTACGAAAACACGCCTATTCAAATACACTGAAATTTTTACCGCCGAAAAAAACAAAAAAAAAACACAACAAAAACAAAAAACAACAACAAAAAAAAAAACACACACACGAAAATTTAAGGAAAAAAAAACTCTGGTAGTTTTCAATGTTTTGCTTAAAACATAGATTCTGGGTACTCGTTGGGACCGCCTCGTTGAGTCGGTTCTAACGAGTGCCCATAATAGAGTGTGGGTATTCGATAGAATTGTCCATGTAAGACAAGAAGAAGAAGAAGAAGAAGAAGAAGAAGAAGAAGAAGAAGAAGAAACTGAAGAAGAAGAAGAAGAAGAAGAAGAAACTGAAGAAGAAGAAGAAGAAGAAGAAGAAGAAGAAGAAGAAGAAGAAGAAGAAGAAAAAAAAAAAAAGGTGGCCTCATTAATGAGTACAAACTGCAGAGAACCCGCGTTATGACGACAGTTTTTGTGCCCCTTTATTGTCCCGTTATAATGCATTTGCCGTTATAAAGATCCCAATTATAGGAGTTCATGTATGATAGCTTATAAAAGGTCTTTTCCACATTATGACACCAAGAAACAAATGTTATAGACATTTGTTAGAATCACCTCTTTGAGGCGATTCTAACAACTATCTATAACAGTTGTTTCTTGGAGTATTAAATTACACGAATCTTTCATGACAATGGGTTCGATTTGGGTATGTCCAGCCCAAGGAAGCCCAAGCCGCTCGGTATCGAGGCTAAACCTTGAGCTAAGAATTCATTCCATTGGAATTGCTTTTATAACGAGTTTTGCCGTTATAGCGAATGTCGTTATAACGCGGGTCCTCTGTATCTATGTTTTGAAAATAACTTATCATATAACTTGTTATTTTGTGTTGATCATGTCATGTCACGATACATGTATTTTGTGTTGATCATGTCATGACATAAAATGATATATCACAAATGGCTACAGGCGTTTGTCAGTGACAACTCTTTGGTTTCTTTTAAACTAAGTCCAGTTCAAATCGATTGTCTGTTTGTTTGTTTGAGTTGAGGTTTTACGTCCCCGTCAACACTCATAAGGTCATTTTGAGAACGTTGCTTCCGATGCTGTGCGACTGTTACCCGACTTTGATATGAAATGACAACCCATAGAAACCGCTTGGTTTTTAGTAGCGGTCCGACTCGCATCACTTTTCCTGGGCAGGCTCAGACCTAAGCTGTTTAGAAGTACTCAAGTTTGGTCGGTTTCAGCTCTGCGCGGCAGCACCGTGCAGTCCAGTCTATGATTTCTCCAGGCCCCGATGGGCGGGGGCGCCCAGTTAAAATCGTTGCATGACAAGCAAAGTCATACACTTGTGGTCATTTCATATTGCATACGAGATTCATGAAGCTGGAGGTTCATTTCATATGGAAGACGGCCCCCGCCAATCGGGGCTTGAAGAAATGAATGGGCTGCATGATGCTTCCACGCAGAGCTGAATCCGACCACACATGAGTACGGGTAATACGCTTAGAGGATCTAAACCTGCCCAGGCAAAGCGGTGCGAGTCGGACGGTCCATGCTTATAAACTCTATTGGTTTCAGTGTGCGGCAGGGCTTGAGATGTCATTTAATCTCAATGTTGGGTAAAAGTCCTACAAAATTGGAAGCAACGTCTCCAAAATGACCTATATAGTGTTGACGGGGACGTTACACCTCAAATCAAACAAACAAAATCATATGGCAGAACCAAGAATGTAAGATCATCAAGGTAAACCAAAATAAACCCAGTTTTTATTATATAATCGGGTTAAGCAGGACTTTCATAACCCGGACTTGTTCTTTACGACAACACACCCGTGCGACATAGTGGATTTTTCACATCTCAAAAATGGCTACTTTTTCTGAAGAAAAGCCATGATATTTTTCTTATTTATAGTGCAAACATAGGTTATGGTGCTCGTTAGAACCGCCTTATTTAGGCGGTTCTAACGAGTACCAACGACCCTTGTCTTGGAGTAGAAATGAGAAAAATAATTTATACCCCAATAATAAACCCCAAGCTTTCTGTATATAAAGTTTAGGGAGGTTATCTTTTCTCGGACTTGTTCACGTGATGTGTTTTCTTGTAGTGGATTAGCCTATTTCACGTCAAGTTCTATTTACTTATAGCCTCATGCATGTTATTTACCTACTTTAATTCTTTTTCTTTGTTTTCGCTTCTAGCTGACAAAGTGGAAGGTAAGATTTTTTAAAAATATTTCTAAGCTATCTTGGGCTGAATATAATCTTTTTCTCAGAATGCATTGAATTTTTGAGGTGGCAGTCTGACATTGTTTTTCCCAGTAATAGGCACAGGTAAAGTCATGAATACTTTTGGAACGATCCCCTTTTAATATTGGTAACCAGTTCTTATTTCTTCTTCCATCAAAGAGTGTATCTCAGCATAACTTTTGTATAAGAAATAGATCAGCTCTAACTGTGATTTGTTGTGTAATAAATCACAGTTTGGAGGTCAGTTGTAAAGTAGACAAATCACGAGCGCGTAGCGCGCGTGATTTGTCTACTTACAACTGACCGACAGTTGGGTTAGAATCACTGG
The DNA here is from genome assembly GCA_963580285.1 of Lucinisca nassula. Taxonomy (NCBI): domain Eukaryota; kingdom Metazoa; phylum Mollusca; class Bivalvia; order Lucinida; family Lucinidae; genus Lucinisca; species Lucinisca nassula. Next base: position 31,733,051 of record OY757027.1, on the reverse strand, counting down.
CTAGATTCTAACACGCTGAAAATCGGCAATAATGTTGTTGTTTCCTTCAAAATCTCACAATTTTTCGCCATTGTTAGAAGAAATCCCGCTAAAATTATCGACTGAAACACATGCATTTATATCGTTTTCTAACGTTTTCGATGCGAGAAAATGACGTTACACCGTCTAACGTCAAGTAAATCGACTAATGACGTCATAAATTTGAAGTTTTTAATGACGTCACACGTCACGCTCTTCCGAGCTGTGATTTGTTGCAGAATAAAACACAGTTGTTTTCCATTGCCTATATAGGCGCGCTGTGTTAGAATTAAAAATCAAACAGTGTAGATACAGACCAGATGGCGTTTCAAGCCATTACATTTTTTTCGACATTAAGTTTGTAAACTGGTAGGAATAAATTAGATCGAGTAATCAGATTGATTGATCATTAGGCAAATGTGTGGTGAGCCAGTGATGTTAAGATCGACCTCCTGAACCATTATTCTGCTGAACATGACAACCCCGTGTAGATCCATCTGAAGTAGCCATCTGTTCAGACTCTACACTGTCAGCCAGCCTGCAGATTTGGATGAATACATTATATGAAATGATTTGATTGGTTGATAGTTAGACATTACGAAAACACGCCTATACAAATACATTGCCACCTTTATCGCCAAAAATATGAAAATTTCATGATGAAAAATTGCGATATTTTTCTTATTTCTGCTCAAAATATAGATTGTGTGCACTCGTTAGAACCGCCTCATCGAGGCGGTTCTAACGAGTACCCACAATCTATATTTTAGACAAGAAATAAGAAAAATAAGGTATACCCCCGGAAACCCCAGTTTTACTATATAAAAGTGGGGTTCAAGGGGGTCAAAATTATATAGGCGTGTTTTCGTGATGGCACTGTGCAGCAGTAAGCATCGGATTTGAGATCAAGAGGTAGCCGGTTCGATCCCCGCACACGCCAAGTGTTGTTTCCTTGAGCAAAAAACTTTATCCATTGCTTAGTACTGGTTCCTACCCAGGAAAAGAGGGTCACATGGTAGATAAGTACTAGTGCTAAATCGGCCCCCGCCCATAGGGGCTTGAAGAAATATATGGGCTGCATGATGCTTCCACGCAGAGCTGAATCCGGCCCGCACACTAGTACTGGTAAACCGCTTAGAGGATCTAAGCCTGTCCAGGAACCGCGGTGCGAGGCGGACCGTCCATGCTAATAAACACTATTGGTTTCATTGGGCGACAGGGCTTGAGATGTCATTTCATCTCAATGTCGGGTAAAAGTCCCACAAAATTGGACGCAACGTCTCCAAAATGAACGGGGACGTTAAACCTCAAATCAAACAAACAAAACTAGTGCTAAATGTGTACCCTCTATAAATAAGATCGATTATTGTCATTATTATTATTATTAGAAATGTGTGTGGCTAGATTGATTTATTCAGCAGGATAAGGTTAATTGCACTCAACCAAGAAGCATTTCCTGAAGGCAGGAGCTAATGCATCTCTGTGCAAAAGAAGGTTATAAAAGGAAACTTGTGACGGGCCTCCGTGGCCTAGTGGATAAGAGCGCTGACTCTTAGTCAGTAAGTCTCTCACCGCCGTAGGTTCGAGCCTCGCTCGGGCCACGTGTGAGACGCCAAGTTCTGCAACGGAAGGTCAGGTGGTTTTTCTCCGGGTACTCCGGTTTTCGCCCACCTCAGATTAACGATCGGCTCGATATGAGTGAAATAATCTTGAAAGGGCCGTAACCCCCCCCCCCTCCCCTGAAGGCAGGAGCAAATGCATCTCTGTGCAAAAGAAGGTTAAAAGAAGAAACTTGTAAACTTCTTCTTTGACAGGCGAAAAGATCCGTGCAGGCCGATCAGAGTCACAACTGTGTGCGCACCCCCCTCCCAACGGGGCTTGGAGAGAAATAGATTGGACTGCATGATTCTTCCACGCAGAGCTGAATCTGGCCACACAAGAGTACTGGTAAACCGCTTAGAAGGACTAAGCCTGCCCATGCAAAGCGGTGTCAGATCGTCCAATGCATATAAGCCTTCTGGTTTCATTGGACGGCAGGGTGTCATTTCATCTCAATGTCGGGTAAAAGTCCCACAAAATTGGAAGCAACGTCTCCAAATTGACCTAAATAGTGTTGACGGGGACGTTAGACCCCATTTCAAACAAACGAACACAACTGTGTGCTGTAAAACTCTAATGCACTGGCATATGTATCACGACGTCTGATTGGATAACGTCAAAAATTCGCAACAGTATATTTACTGTAAGAAATCCGAAGTCATCATGTAACGTCGCTTTTCATTGGTTGGTATTTGGTTTTTCGCAGATCACTGCGCAAGAACACAGTTCTGAACTGAACAACTTCTTATTTCATCTTATCTTCTGATTGACGAAGCGATGGAAGCCAAGATTGGCTTAAAGTGCTCCTCCTATATAGCTACAGAGGACCCCCGTTATAGCGACATTCGTTACAATGGCAAAATCGTTATAACGACAATTTCTATGGAATGAATACTTAGCTTAAGCAGATCACTGCACTAGAACACAGTTCTGGACTGAACAAGTTCTTGTTTTATCTTATCTTCTGGTTGTCGAAGCGATGGAAGACAAGATTGTCTCATAGTGCTCCTCCTATATAGCTACAGAGGACCCGCGTCATAACGACATACGTTACAACGGCAAACTCGTTATAACGACAATTTCGATGGAATGAATACTTAGCTCAAGGTTTAGTCTCGATTCCGAGCGGCCTGGGCTTCCCTCGGATTGGAAATGTCCAAATCGAATCCATAGTCATTAAAGATTATTATGTAGCAATTTAATACTCCAATAAACATATTTTGGAAAAGACATTTTATAACCTATCATAATTCATATGGAATTCTGCATAAAGGGAAAATTCATTAGAACGGCACTAAAATAGCGCTGTGGTGCAGTGGTAAAGCATCAGATTTGAGATCGAGAGGTAGCCGGTTCGATCTCGTGTTGTTTCCTTGAGCTAGAAACTTTATCCACATTGCTTAGTACTGGTTTCTACCCAGGAAAAGAGGGTAACATGGAAGATTAGTACTAGTACTAAATGTGTTACCCTCTATAAATAAGGTCGATTATTATGTCTCCCCCGAAAAAATGTTTTTCGGAGAGACATATTGTTTTCCCCCCCGGGCGTCTGTCTGTCTGTCCGTCAGTCCGTCTGTCACACATTCGTGTCCGCTCTGTCACTGGAAAACCGTTCAAGCTATCTTCACGAAACTTCATAAAATATTAATCAATATTAGACAACGTGCAGTGCGCAAAAACTATAACATTCGCATCTATACTTTTTGCATAGTTTGTCGGTATGTTTGTATGTATGTATGTGCAAATTGTGTCGGGTCAATAACTTTCTTATTTTCAGATGGATTTTAAAATTACTTGGCAGAAATATTAACAATCATGAGACAATGTGTGGTGCGCATGAGGTAGGTCGGTACCTCAAAAACCAAGGTCATACTTAGAGGTCAAATGTAAAAAAGGGGCCTTTTTTCGTATTTGGTCAATAACTTTCTTACTTTTAGATTCATTTTGAAATCGCTTGGCAGAAATGTTAACCACCATAAAACGATGTGTTGCGTGCATGACCCGGGTTGGTACCTCAAAGGTCAAGGTCGTACTTAGAGGTCAAAGGTAAAAAAGCGGCATTTTTTCGTGTTTTGTCAATAACTTTCTTATTTTTAGATAGAATTTGAAGTTACGTGGCAAAAATGTTAACTATCATTAGACGATGTGTTGCATGCATGATTCAGTTTGGTACCGCAAATGTCAAGGTCATACATAGAGGTCAACGGTAAAAAGGGGCCTTCTTTCGTGTTTGGTCAATAACTTTCTTATTTTTAGATTGATTTTGATATTGCTTGGCATAAATGTTAACCACCATGAGACGATGTGTTGCGCGCATGACCCAATTTGGTACCTGAAAGGTCAAGGTCATACATAGAGGTTAAGGGTAAAAAGGGGCATTTTTGTGTTTGGTCAAATACTTTCTTATTTATAGATAAATTTTGGAATTACTTGGCAGAAATATTAACCACCATGAGACGACGTGTTGCGTGCATGACCCAAGTTGGTACCTGAAAGGTCAAGGTCATACATAGAGGTTAAAGGTAAAAAAGGGGCATTTTTGTGTTTGGTCAATAACTTTCTTATTTATAGATGAATATTGGAATTACTTGGCAGAAATGTTAACCACCATGAGTCGATGTGTTGCGTGCTTGACCCAAGTTGGTACCTCAAATGTCAAGGTTGTACTAAGAGGTCAAAGGACAAAAAAGGGGCTTTTCTAGTGTTCTGTCAATAACTTGCTTATTCCTGGATAGATTGTGATTTTTTTTGGCAATCATGAGACGATGTTTTGCACGCTAGACCTAGGTCGGTACCTCCAAGGTCAAGGTCACATTAAGAGGTCAGAGGTAACAATAACTTTTTATTTCTAAATGGACTTTTTAAAGTAACCATGCAGAAATGGTCACCGTCATTAGACCATGAGTCATGTGCAAGACAAGGTCCATACCTCCAATGTCAAGGTCATACCTAGAGGTAAAAAGGTGACAGTCAATAACTTCCTTATTCTTTGATGGATTATGAAATTACTTGGCAGAAATATTAACCATCATGAGACGATGTGTTGTACCTCAAAGGTCAAGGCCATACTTAGAGGTCAGAGGTAAAAAAGGGCTTTTTGTGTACGGCCAATAACTTTTTTATTTCTCTATGATTTTTTTAAAGTTACTTTGCAGAAATGTTCATCTTCATTACATGATGTGTTGCACACAAGACCCAGGTCAATACCTCCAATGTAAAGGTCATACTTAGAGGTCAAACACGGGGGAGACATCTGTGTTTTTGTAGAAAAACAAATTCTAGTTATTAATATTATCGATATTAGAGAACAAACACTGTCGTTATAACGCGGGACCTCTCTACTTCTTTCCGATTCCGGTTGTTAATAAAATTAACGTCTTAAGATATGCATTCCATGCTGAATCCCTTATGACTCCAGGATTTGTCGTATTTAGTCTTGAAATTTGTTACACTGTCACTTGAAACAATGTCTTCACTTAGATTGTTCCAGTTGTCAATAGCTCTGACTGGAAATGTATTTAGCCTCAACGACTTGTTGACCGTCGGCAGAAGGTTTAGAAATTCTGAACAAATGTCTTCTTGTCAGATTGTCATTTAATGTAAAAAGTGTCCCTGAATCAATATCTTCCAAACCATTTACTATTTTAAATACATGTATTTGAATGAGGTGGTAGAGCAATGTGGTTAAGTTTCAGTCAAAGATCTAAGCCTTTCCTCATATGGACCCCGTCAAGCGATTTTGGTACTTATCGTCTATGCGAGCAGCGAAGGTTCAGGCGAGCCTGCGCATCCGCGCAGTCTCGCCAGAACCTTCGCTGCTCGCTCATACAGGCAGTGAATCAAGAGGAACCTTCAGACAGAAAGCCATATCACTGGCCCCTCTGAATGGCTGGGCCTGCGCAGTTAAAATTTGTCATGACGGAATGCTCGAAGACACAAATTCGCTTGGCGGGGCTCATATGATAATCCTTTTAATTCTGGCACTATCATTGTGGCCCGTCTTTGAATATTCTCTATAAGCTGTATATTTAGGTGACAACTGTATTCAAAATTGTCATTTTGGGAGGTAAATTTGAGGTTTTACGGTCGGAAATTTCGTTTTACGGCGACGCATTAGCGGAGCCGTAAAACATAATTTCCGACCGTAAAACCGAAGATTTACCTCCCCAAATGACAATTTTCATTACAGTTATCCCCATTTTAATGCACTTATTCACTTGTTTTGCTCAAACTTGTACTGTTTTGCACATAGCGGCAACCGCTGTGAGTTGTGTAAAACCAAATGCCAACCAATGAAAAGCGACGTTACTTGATGACGTCGGGTTTCCGACAGTATATCGCAGAATATACTGTCTATCCAATCAGCCGTCGCGTCGCAAGTTGCATTAGAATCTTCTTTGAAGAAGGATACCAAATAGTAATTTCATAGTCTATAGAGGATCTTATAAAACTTTTTTATTTTATACATAGCAGTGAAATCAATGCATATCTGAAACAAATAAAAGTGATAAATGATATTTTCACAGTGTGAATGTTAGTTTCACAGTCACAGATGCTTGGGGTCAGGTCTGATTAGCTTTCTAGCCCGACAGAACAGGCCTACTGTCGATAAAACTTGTTTGAAGGCCTTAAAACAATGTTTTAAAAAAGGTCCCCATCACTGATAGGCTCTAATTATTAGACCCCAAGCATCTGTGTTCACAGTAGCAGCCCGGACTACTTTTCTCGCCAAAATGCATATGTTATCTATAAAATAAATCTGTAACATACCTTGAAAAGCATTCTGTGAGCTTTAGAAATGCTGTATTAAAAATGGCGACCTGTTTATGATTTGCAACTGACAGTTGTGACGTCATAGCCAAGTAAAAAATTGTGACGTAAGATCCGATTGATCAATTACAGTAAGTGTCCTAAAATATTATCAAATAAAAAGAAAATTTACTTTTTTTTTCCCATAAATATCAAAAATATTTCATCTCGTGTGTTGAAAACATCAGAATTTTCACTCGTGCTTCGCACTCGTGAAAATTATGATATTTTCAACACACGACAGAAATATTTTTGGTATTCATCTCAAAAAAGCAAATATCTTCTATTTATCATATGACGTCGCGTCTGAGAGTGTAATAACGCCATGTAATATTTTCGATAATCCACTAGTGGATTAAATATGCAAATTAGCTAGATACGTTCCGTAACGTTACATGTACGACGTCCGAAACGACGTCGCGTTTACTAATGGCGGAATATTGATATTTTTATAAATAATCGACTACATAATGCGTTTTAAATGTCATATGATAAATAGAATCTTGCATTCGTGCTCATGTATTATTGAATTTATTAAACTCGGCAGAGCCTCGCATTTTATCCCTTTTCCTCAACTCGTTTAATAAATTCAATAATACATGAACACTCATGTAAGATCCTCTATTTATATCATCAGAAACATGGCTTTGTTCATAAACATGAATGTTCTTTTAGTTCATTAAAACGGGCATTACTATATTGAATATTGTACTCAAAATTGTCATTTGGGGAGGTAAATCGTCGGTTTTACGGTCGCAAATTACGTTTCACGGCTCCGCTGCACGTAGCCGTAAAACGAAATTCCCGACCGTACTCCGACTAACCTCCCCAAATGTCAATTTTCATTACAGTTATCCCATAAATAACTGAGGGGCTAAGCAGTCTTATATGAATAATTGCCAGTGCACATGTGCAGAGATCCATTTTTCATTGTCGTGGCTCAATGCATTTCGATACAAAATCCGTATGATAGTACGGTTTTTTTTTTACGAAAGCCTAGGAGGACTACTTTCAAAAAGAAAAAAAAAAAAACTTTTCTCGTTATTACGAGATAACTATGTCGTTATTACGAGATAACTATGTCGTTATTACGAGATAATTATGTTGTAATTACGAGAAAACTAAGTCGTTATAACGAGAATTTTTTCTCGTTATAACGAGATAATTTTCTCGTAATAACGACATAGTTATCTCGTTATAATGCGAAAAAATTTCTCGTTATACAGACTTAGTTTTCTCGTAATTACAACATAATTATCTCGTAATAACGACATAGTTGTCTCGTAATAACGACATAGTTATCTCGTAATAACGAGAAAAGTTTTTTTTTTTCTTTTTGAAAGGGGTCGTCCTAGGCTTTCGAGATTATATCTTATCTTCAAAATGGGTAATTTTCTGAGGAAAATTTGTTATATTTGTCTTATTTACACTCAAAACATAGGTTGTAGGTACTCGTTAGAACCGCCTCATTGAGACGGTTCTAACGAGTACCCACAACCTATGTCTTGAAGCAGAAATAAATAAAGATAATATATACCCCCATAAACCCCAGTTTTCTTTTTATAAAATGGGGTTTACGGTGGTGTTTATTTTACGGACTTGTTGTCGTGATGTATCCCAGATTACCGTTCGTTAGAGGCGTTGTTAAAATTAAGGCCAGTGGGTAGACCCTCCGGGAAGACATTTTTTTTTTCATAAAATATTTTTCTGCGTGACAAGTTTTCGTCATATCTGCGGAGAAGATCCCATTTTCTGAGTTTGCCTTTAAATACAAGCAAGACAATTCGCGTTAAACTAGAAGTCCCACATGTTGTCTTCCTAACAATGTTGTGGCAAAACTGGTGATCTTGTTTTTGATGATGATGATGATGATGATGATGATGATTGTGTTGGTGGTGGTGATGGTGGTGGTGATCATGACCTGTCACGTACCTTCAAGCAGGCACACGTCTCTAGGGAAACGTCAAATCAACGGTGCAATGTCATGACGTTTTACCAACGAAGATGTAAACTGGTATAAATGTCATGACGTCGTACCGACGTTAATGTGACGTCACAATTACGTCATGTGCCTGCTGGGCTGTAGCTGCAGATAAGGCTGCGTATATAAAAGAGGATAGATAAGAAATTGCTTTCCTTGTTTCATATCAGAAACATAGTCGCCTCATCGAGGGAATAAGAATCATACATGGGGACGTTAAACTATGGATTCCCTTATCTGGTGTGCAAGATATAGAGAATGCCAGGTTCGTGGCTTTTGGTATCAAGTTTATCAGGCAAGGCTTCGAGAACGCTTGTAGAATCGCGAGGCTTGACGAGCGATTCTACATGCGTTTTCGAAGCCGAGCCTGATAAACTTGATATCAAATGACACGAATCTGGTATTCTATTTATCAGTTTATCCCCTTGTAAACCCTTTAAATTTGCAATTTTCGAACACTTACCGATTGTTCTCAGTGCGTCCCAACATTCCGCTGCGGAAATATAATTCGACCAGTATATTTACTATCACCTGACTGTTATTTTTCTTTTGATAATTTTCAATGTATTTTTTTTTTCGTTTTTTTTTTTCTAGTAATAGTAACATTTTGGCCATTTTTCCGGTTGTCCGGTTCATTCAAAAAGTGCAATGTCGCGTTGACGTGATAAAGCTCACTTGTCCTGAGATAGCATATCTTTATCAGGTCAATGTGTTACAATGCACTATATATAGGGGTAACTGATAAACAAGTATCCCCAATATATGATCTTATGAAGAAATAGCCTGAAACTATCCTTGTGACGCATTCTCATCTGGAACTTTCTGATCCCTTTAGGTTAAGCATATTTATCATATGACGTCGCGTCTGAGAGTGTAATAACGTCATGTTATAGTTCGTAATAGACCATGGTGGATTTAATATGCAAATTAATTAGATACGTTCCGTAGCGTTACATGTACGGCGTCCTTAACGGCGTCGCGTTAACTAATGGCGGAGCATTGATATTTTTGTGAAACAATCGTGAATAAAGTACGTTATAAATGACATATGATAAATAGAATCTTGCATTCGTGCTCATGTATTAAACTCGTTGGGGAAAAGAGATAAAATGCTCGGCAAAGCCTCGCATTTTATCCCTTTACCTCAACTCGTTTAATAAATTTAATAATACATGAGCACTCATGTAAGATCCTCTCTATATATATACTTCCAGCATTCTCACATTTATGGGAAATGCTTTTGTTCATTTGATTTGAGGTTTAACGTCCCCGTCAACACTGTAAAGGTCATTTTGGAGACGTTGCTTCCAATTTTGTGGGACTTTTACCCGACATTGAGATGAAATAACATCTCAAGCCATGTAGCCCAATGAAACCAATAGGGTTTATAAGCATGGACTGTCCGACTCGTACGCTACGCTTTGCCTGGGCAGGCTTAGATCCTCTAAGCGGCTTACCAGTACTCGTGTGCGGGTCGGATTCAGCTCTGCGTGGAAGCATCATGCAGCCCATATATTTCTTCAAGCCCCGATGAGCGGGGCCGTTATGGGAAATGGGGAACACCGTCAGGATAGGAAAGTATTTTTGTCTCCCATGTCCCACTGAAACAGGGGTCTACTCTCAAAGAAAAGAATTTGCTCCTCAGGAGCAAATTCTTTTCTTTAAGAGTTGACCCCTTTTTAGTCGGACATGGTTTATAGAAAATCGAACAGGAAGTTCGGAAAGTTGTATCCCTTTGAAAAATGGCGGAGATATCTGCCAGGTGTTCCCATTCCCCTTAAACAATGCTGCAGTAACCTAGAAACAATATTTGTTTGTTTAAATTGAATTGTTATGTACCTGTCAACACACTTTAGGTCATTTATTGACGTTGTTTCCCATTTTGGGGCCTTTTTCCCGACATTGAGATGAAATGACATCTCAAGCCCTGCCGCCAAATGATACCAATAGGGTTTATATGAATGGGACGGTTGAGACTGGCTTAAATCCAGACACGGCCCGACTCGCACCACTTTGTCTCAGCAGGTTAAGACCTTCTTAGCGGTTTACCGGTACTCATGTGGGGTCGGTTGCAGCTCTGCGTGGAAGAACCATGCTGCCCAATCTATTTCTCCGAGCCCCGATGGGCGGGGGTCCCGAAAAACAGCTTTTCAAACATTGTTTTTGTCGAAGACCGATTTTGTGTGTGCCGGGCTGATATAGCACTGATTCTATTGGTTTGATTCCTTCAGATGCCGATCTCTGTGGAGGAAAGGTTTGCCACATGAATGCAAGATGTCAAAAGAATAGGTGTAAGTGCCAGGAAGGGTTTGCAGGTGATGGAGTAGAGGAATGTTACCGTAAGTTTTACTTAAGAAATATATCAGCTCCAGAAGTGATTGAGTGATAAATCACTGTATGGAGGTCAGTTGTAATGTAGGTCAAATCACGAGCGCGTAGTGTGAGTGATTTGTCTACTTACAACCTACTGCCAAACAGTGATGCAAATCACTGTTTGGAGGTCATTTGTAATGTAGATCAAATCACGAGCTCGAAACGCGAGTGATTTGTCTACTTACAACTGACTGACACACAGTGATATATCACTGAATAAATCACATCACTAGAGCGGAGCTAGTTCGATTCTAACTCACTAAAAGTCGACGAAAATGCTATTGATTCCTTCAGATTATCCCTATCTTCCGCCATTGTTTAAAGGAATCCCGCCAATTTAACTGACTGTACCACATGCGTTTACCTGTCTTCAAAACATTTGATACAAGAAAACGATGTTACACCATCCATCGCCAAGGCAACAGTGAATGGCGTCAAGAAACGGGATAAAAAGGCGGCTGTTCGCCTCGCGTTCTTTCGCCCAGTGATTGATCACTCAATATATCAATAGATTTTACTGTAGGCTATGAGGCAGTTCGATCACCTACCTTACTATGGTAGCGGAAGTCAAAGTGCGCATGTTCTTCCACCGGTGTGATCGAACGACCTCTGGCAGACCTTTGGTAAACAAGCATGGCAGCCCCAATGTCACGATTGAATTTTTTGGTCGACGAGGAAAATCACCTTTTGAACACTTCAGAAATAGCAGTGCCGATTCTATCTTTCATATAGTGCATATTTGTGCATATTTAATAAACATGCTTTAACAACACTTGAAATGTGTATTTTCCTTGGTCCAACATATTTTCTTACTTTTCGCCGCCATCTTGTATCCGGTTTATCAGAGAAACCAACGCTTTAGTCTGGTTGGACCAGAGTGACGTCACGACTTTCCCGCCATGCTATCAGACTGAGTTGGATCACACTTTGGTTAACCACTGGTTAACCATGGTTAACCACGGTTCGTGATCGAACTTCTTCTATATATATAGGCGACCAGTGTTAGAATTTCATGTTTCATTGGTTTACAGGAAAGTTACATGCACCGAACATGTTAGTGTAACATTTATGTTTCAGAGTAATCGGCGAAGAGCGATGTATCACCGTTTGACTTTTGTGAAAACTTTACGAAAACACACCTATATAATTTTGAGACCCTCGAACCCCACTTTTATGTAGTAAAACGGGGTTTGCAGGGGTCTACCTTATTTCTGTTCTTAAATATAGAGTGTGGGTACTCGTTAGAACCGCCTCATTAGAGAGTGGGTACTCGTTAGAACCGCCTCAGTGAGGCGGTTCTAACGAGTACACACAATCTATATTTTGAGCAGATATAAGAAAAATATCACAATTTTTCATATAAAAATTTCTTTTTTTTTTTCGGCGGTAAAATTTACATTGTAATTGTATAGTCGTGTTTTCGCAATGTGTTGGCATAAAGGAATGTTACCGTTGGTAAGAGAATTGTCTCTTAACCGTTAGCTTTCTTACCGTTGTTAGTTCGAGCCTTGCTTGGATCACATGTGAGAAAAAAGGGGATTCTTGTTCATAACATATTTCAATTATTCTTATTCTAAAACATAGATACATGTCATGCACTTTTCCACATCTCCAAAATGGCTATCTTTCCGGTGAAAATCTTATTTCTACTGCAAACATAGGTTGTGGGTGCATGTTAGAACCGCCTCGGTTAGGCGGTTCTAACGAGTACCCACAGCCTATGTCTATGAGCAGACATAAGAAAAATAATGTATTTCCATGTAAATAAAAATCAAAAATGAGTTCCTTTAAGAGCAATGAAAACATTCATAAGAAAGAAGATGGGTCATACTACGTAGTTTCGGCTAATAAAACCTCATCAGTGACCCTGTACTGATCCGGCAAAGAAAGCCAGAGGAAGCATACTGCAATTTTGCGAATTTCGAATAGGCAAACGATTCAAAGACTGATATAAATCAAAATGGGGTCCAAATAATTAAAAACTTGTCTAGAATATGGGTCTAAACCAATAATTTATTTCCGATTTCTCAGAATATTCACGCTGATCTCAAAGGACCAAAAGTAAAATATAAACTACACTATGGTTGATGTACGGGGAGACGTTTTACGGCCGCCACACGGCACAACACCAGCTGCAAACCCTAGTTTTCTCTATATGCAATGGAGTTTAGTGGGGTATTCATTTCACGGACTTGCGGCTTCAAAATAATTAACAACAAGCTAGCAATCGTTGATAAGAGTACCTAGAAGGTATCTTTCAGAAGCTGGTGGGGTGGCGAAGTCCCATTCCTTTTCAGTATCGCCGTCCAAGTGCTTATACGGATGGTTTTAAAAACTCCTTTTCCCCATGGCGTAAAATCGATTATTATTTTATTCCTACAAAAATCCTACTGTTTACTTAAGAAATAGATCAGCTCTAACTGTGATTTGTTGAGTAATAAATCACAGTTTGGAGGTCAGTTGTAAAGTAGATCAAATGACGAGCGCGTAGCGCGCGTGATTTGTCTACTTACAACTGACCGACAAACTGTGATTTATTACTCAACAAATCACAGACTAGAGCTGATCTATTTCGATTCTAACACGCTGAACATCGGCAATAAAGTTGTTGTTTCCTTCAAAATATCACAACCTTTCGCCATTGTTAGAATAAATCCCGCTAAAATTCTCGACTGAAACACGTGCATTTATATCCTTTTCTAACGTTTTCGATGTGAGAAAATGACGTTACACCGTCTAACGTCAAGAAAATCTACTAGTGACGTAATAAATTTGCAATTTTTAATGACGTCACCCGTGACGCTCTTCCGAGTTGTGATTTGTTGCAGAATAAAACACAGTTATTTTGCATTGCCTATATAGGCGCGCTGTGTTAGAATATCAGTTTTCCGACTCAAAATACAGAACCACCCTATATCCATTTTCCGATTCTATATCACCCTCCTTGCTAGCTCTCTGTCACGGTATTTGTTGAGACGTGGGAAAGCAGCCATATGCGACGCGGTTCCAGACGTTCGAAATGATGACGTAGCCTACTGCAGAGCGTAACGTCAAAGTTTTCCCGCCTATTTACGTTAAAAAATGACTTACTTGGAAGCAAAAAAGGTATATAGAAACATATTGTCACTCCAGTAAATTGATCTGCCACAGAGAGTCGGGTCTCTTGGATATTTTCAGATCTTACGCATCACACTCGACGCTCCGCGTCTCGTGTGGTACGTTGCTCTGAAAAGATCCACTCGACGTGATACAATGCGGCAGATCAAGTTGGTGTAGTAATAATGTTTATTTATCAGTTACCCCCTATATTAATTGCTTTGTAACACCTTGACCTGATTAAGATATGCTAATATGTTATCTCAGGACACAATAGCCTCCGTGGTGTAGTAGTTACGCTACTCGCCTTGTAAACCCGGGGTCGCAGGATCGATCCCGGGCTTCTCCAGACTTTCGGATGAGTCTTTAAACCTATGTCCCGTCTCCGTATGACCTTAGTTGTTGGTGGGACGTAAAACCCAAACACTGGACAAGTGAGCTTTTTCAGGTCAACGTGACATTGCGTTTCTTTGATCTGGACTTCTGGAACTATTGACAAAACTGTAAGCGTGTACAAGGGGATTAACGAATAAATAAAGTACCACATTGGTGTCATTTGATAGCAAGTTTATAAGGCTCGGCTTCGAGAACGCATGTAGAATCGCTCGGCAAGCCTCGCGATTCTACAAGCGTTCTCGAAGCCTTGCCTGATAAACTTGATAGCGAAGGCTCGGCTCCGAGAACGCTTGTAGAATCGCTCGGCAAGCCTTGCGATTCTACAAGCGTTTTCGAAGCCTTGCCTGATAAACTTGATATCGAAAGACACGCACATGGTATTCTCTATATATCACGTGACCAAGTACGACACGAACCAGTCCGTCCAGCTACGTAGACTAACAAGAGTCCTGAAGTCTATGCACCGAAACTTGGCGTCTTTTGATATCAACTTTATCAGGCAATGCTTCGAGAACGCGCGAAGAATCGCACGGCATGCCGAGCGATTTTACACGCGTTCTCGAAGCCGAGCCTGATGAACTTGATATAAAATGACACGAACCTGGTATTCTATTTATCAGTTTATCCTCTTCTACACTCTACAGATTGTCCTCAGTATGTTATCAATCGGGTATATTAATTATCAACTGACCTTAAATTTTCCTATGCTATTTATTTTAAAGTATTGTTTTCGATGTTTGCCAGTGGCAGTAAAATGTTTGCCATTTTTTCGAGTAGTCCAGTGCATTCTTGAAAGTACAATGTCACGTTTGAACGATTAAGCTCACTTGTCCTGAGATATCCTTTTCGGGTCATTGTGTTACAATGCGACTAATATAGGCGGTAACTGATAAACTAGAGATAATGCACAGATTAACATGCACCGTTGTTGCTCTGAATTACATTAAAATTTCTTTATTAAACCCACCTTAGGGACTGTACAAAAGTGGTCTTTAAGACCACTTTTGAACAGTCCCAAAGGTGGTCTCTTATAAGGAGACACTGGGTGTGGAAACCACAAAGAAAGAATAACTGCAACCTTCTCAATTAGCTTTTAAAAGCAGATTTTGTCTGAATTTTAGTTTGTCTTAATAGCGGAATTTTACTGTATTTCATTTTTTCTTTTTCACAGCTGCTTGTCTGTGTGAATCCTGGGGAGACCCACACACCACAACTAATGACGGCAGTACCTTCCACTTCCAAGGGGCCTGCGAATATATCCTGTCACAACTAAAAGGCGTTCCAGGGAAACCCGAATGTGACATAAGGTATGTGTCATATTGACGTAAGGAAGACAACTTTTTGAAAACTGTTTTGTCTCGTGTTTGAGGCAGCCTCGATAGCTCAGTGGTTAGCGCGTTCGAATTATGATCGAGAGGTTACGGGTTCGAATCCGGCCACCGGAGGCGAAGTGTGTCCTTGGGCAAGACACGTAATGCCATTGCCCTACTCCACCCAGGTGTAAATGGGTAGCAGTGGTGTAAACGTCTCTGTCTCTCTGTCGCGCGCGTGATAACATCCAATTGAGTGCTCGTGAGCGATTCAAATAAGCTTGAAGATTTCATCCCAATCAAACTAAATTAATAAGAACAACCTTCCATAGCTTTTTTGTTCAGATTCTCATCTTATTAAGCAGGTGTTGTAGGATTGAATCCGGACTTCTTTTGACTTTGGTTCGGTCTCTAAACCGAGTACCTGTCTCAATATGATCTTAGTTCTTGTTGGGACGTAACACGAAAACACACGAACATAATTTCGCACAAAAATTGGGGTCTCCTTAACTGTTGGTTGGATATTACACTCAATATTTACAAGCCTCGATAGCGCAGTGAGAGATTGTGCGTTCGAATCCGCCACCGGTATCGAGGTGTGTCCTTGGGCAAGACACTGCCACACTCCACCCAGGTGTAAATGGGTAGTAGTTGTGTAAAAGCCACTGCCTCTCTCTCGCCGCGCGTGAAAACACCCGGAATGAGTGTTCGAGTGCGACTCAATAAGCTTGAAGCTTTCATCGCAATCAAACTGAAATAAATCAGCATAAACTAAATAAACAAAAACATCTCATCAATAGGGGTTTCTTTAGTTGTTGGTTGGACGTATCACTAAAAAAATCTCTCATCAGTAGGGGCCTCCTTATTGTTGATTGGACGTAACA
This sequence comes from Lucinisca nassula, assembly GCA_963580285.1. NCBI lineage: Eukaryota > Metazoa > Mollusca > Bivalvia > Lucinida > Lucinidae > Lucinisca > Lucinisca nassula. The sequence continues at coordinate 31,716,585 of OY757027.1, read as the reverse complement.
CTCAAAGTAAACAAAATCTCTCATCAGTTGGGCCTCCCTATTTGTTGATTGGATGTAAAATAAACAAAATCTTTCATCAGTAGGGACCGCCTTAGTGGTTGATTGAAAATAACATTCAAAATAAACAAAATCTCTCATCAGTAGGAGGGGCCTCCTTAGTTGTTGGTTGGAAGTAACCCTCAAAATAAACAAAGTCTCTCCTCAGTAGGGGCTCCTTAGTTGTTGGTTGGATGTTACATTCAAAATAAACAAAATCTCTCATCAGTAGGGGCCACCTTAGTTTTTGGATGGACGTAACACTCATTGTAAACAAACTCTCTCATCAACAGGGGCCTCATAGTTGTTGGCTGGATATAACACTCAAAATATACAAAATCTCTCATCAATGGGGGCCACCTTAGTTGATGATTGGACATTAAACTCAAAACAAACAAAATCTCGCATTGGAAAGGCCTTCTTATATGTTGGTTGGCCGAAGCTCTCAAAACAAAATCTCTTATCAGTAGGGGCCTCGTTGTTGGTTGGATAAAGCACTCAAAATAAACAAAATCTCTAAACAGTTGGGGCCTAGTCGTTGATTGGAGGTAACTCCCAAAATAAACAAAATTTCACATCAGTAGAGGCCTCCTTAGTTGTATGCTGGGCGTAACACTCAAAATAAACAAAATCTCTCATCAGTAGGGGCCTCTTTAAGTGTTGATTGGACGTAACACCCAAAATAAACAAAATCTCTCATCAGTAGGGGCCTCCTTAGTTGTTGGCTGGACGTAACACTTAAAAAATCTTCCATCGGTAGGGTCCTTTTTATTTGCTGTTTAGACGTTACACTCTTTCATCAGAAGGGGCCTCCTTAGTTGTTGGTTGGGCGTAACACTCAATATAAACAATATCTCTCATCAGAAGGGGCCTCGTTTATTGTTGATTGGACGTAACACTGAAAATAAAAACAATCTCTCATCAGTAGGGGCCTTCTGAGTTGTTGATTGACCGTAACACACAAAATAAACAAAATCTCTCCTCAGTAGGGGCCTCCTTAGTTGTTGGCTGGACGTAACACTAAAAAAAATCTCTTATCAGTAGGGTACTATTTATTTGCTGTTTAGACTCAAAATAAACAAAATCTTTCTACAGTAGGGCCCCCTTAGTTGTTGATATTCCATGACACTCAAAATAAACAAAATCTCTCATCAGTAGGGTCATCTTTAGTTGTTGATTGGGCGGCACACTCAAAATAAACAAAATCTATCGTCCGTAGAGGCCTCCTTGTTGGTTGGACGTAACTCTCAAAATAAAGATTTCTTTTCATCAGTAGGGGCCTCCTTAGTTGTTGGTTGGACGTAACACGCAAAATAAACAAAAACGCTCATAATTAGGGGCATCCTTGTTGGTTTGACGTAAAACTCAAATTTAACAAAATCTCTCATCAGTAGGGGCCTCTTTAGTTGTTGGTTGGCCGTAACTCTCAAAATAATCAAAATCTCTGATCAGTAGGGGCCTCCTTAAGTGTTGATTGTATGCAACACTCAATATAAACAAAACCTCTCATCGATAGGGGCCTCATCAGTTGTTGGTTGACAGTTACACGCCAAATAAACAAAACTGCCCATCAGTAGAGGCCTCCTTAGTTGTGTGTTGGCCATAACAATCAAAATAAAGAAAATATTTCATCAGTAGGGGCCTCCTTAGTATTTGATTGCACGTAACACTCAAAATAAAGAAAATCTCTCATCAGTAGGCGCTTCCTCAGTTGTGGATTGGACGTAAAACTCAAAACAAACAAAATCTCTCATCAGTAATGATTTCTTTCGTTGTTGATCGGACGTAACAATAAAAGTAAACAGAACCTCTCATCAGTAGGGACCTCCTTAGCTGTTGTTTGGACGTTACACTCCAAACAATCAAAACAAACAAAATCACTCATCAGCAGGGGTTTCCTATTTTGTTCTTGGACGTAACATTCAAAACAAACAAAATCTCTCATCAGTAGGGGCCGCCTTAGTTGTTGTTTGGAAGTCACACTCAAAACAAACAAAATCTCTCATCAGCAGGGGTTTCCTATTTTGTTGTTGGACGTAACATTCAAAACAAACAAAATCTCACATCAGTAGGGGCCGCCTTAGTTGTTGTTTGGACGTAACACTCAAAACAAACAAAATCTCTCATCAGCAGGGGTTTCCTATTTTGTTGTTGGACGTTACACTCAAAACAAACAAAATCTCTCATCAGTAGGGGCCGCCTTAGTTGTTGTTTGGACGTAACACTCAACACAAACAAAGTCTCTCATCAGTACGGACCTCCTTAGTTGTTGTTGGACTCAAAATAAACAAAATCTCCCATCAGCAGGGGTTTCCTATTTTGTTGTTTGACGTAACACTCAAAATAAACACCAACCCTCATCAGTAGGGGTCTCCTTAAGTGTTGATTGGACGTAATATTCAAAATCAAGATCTCTCATCAGTAGGGGCCTCCTTAGCTGTTAGTTGGACGTTACAAAATAAACGAAATCTCACATCAGTAGTGGTCTCCTTAGCCGTTGTTTGGACGTTACACTCAAAACAAACCAAATCTCTCATCAGCAGGGGTTTGCTTAGCTGTTGTTTGGACGTTACACTCAAAACAAACAAAATCTCTCATCAGTAGGGGCCTCCTTAGCTGTTGTTTGGACGATACACTCAAAACAAACACAATCTCTCATCAGCAGGGGTTTCCTTAGCTGTTGTTTTGACGTTACACTCAAAACAAACAAAATATCTCATCAGTAGGGGTTTCCTATTTTGTTATTATACGTAACACTCAAAACAAACAAAATGTCTCATCAGCAGGGGCCTCCTTAGCTTTTGTTTGGACGTTACACCCAAAATAAACAAAATCTCTCATCAGCAGGGGTTTCCTATTTTGTTGTTGGACGTAACACTCAAAACAAACAATATCTCTCATCAGTAGGGACCGCCTTAGTTGTTGATTGGACGTAACACTCAAAACAAACAAAGTCTGTCATCAGTACGGACCGCCCGAGTTGTTGATTGGACGTAACACTCAAAATAAACAAAATAACTCATCAGTAGGGGCCTCCTTATTTATTGGTTGGACGTAACACTAAAAATAAACAAAATCCCATCAGTAGGGGCCTCCTTAGTAGTTGGTTGGATGTAACACTGAAAATAAGCAAACTGTCATTAGTAGTGGTCTTCCTAGTTGTTGGTTTCACGCAATTCTAAAACTTAACAAAATCTCTCATCAGTACGGGCCTCCTTAGTTGATGGTTGGACGTAACTCTCAAAATAAACAAAATCCCTATCTAGTAGGGTCCTTCTTAGTTGCTGGTTGGACGTAACACTAAACCCGAATAAACTCTTATCAGTAGCCTCTTTTGTTGTTGATTGGGTGTAACACTCAAAATAAACACAATCGCCCATACGTAGGGGACTTCTTAGTTGTTGGTTGGACGTAACACTCAAAACAAACAAAATCTCTCATCAGTAGGGGCCGCCTTAGTTGTTGTTTGGACGTTACACTCAAAATAAACTACATCTCTCATCAGTAGGGGCCTCCTTGGTTGTTCTTTGGAAGTAACACTGAAAATAAACAAAATCTCTTATCAGTAGGAGCCCCTTAGTTGTTGGTTGGACGTAACACACAGAATAAACAAAATCTCTCATCAGTAGGAGCCCCCTTAGTAGTTGTTTGTATGTAACACTCAAAATAAACAAAATCTCTTATCAGTAGGAGCCCCCTTAGTAGTTGGTTGGACGTAACACTCAAAATAAACAAAATCTCTCATTAGTAGGGACTTCTTAGTTGTTGGGTCGGCGTAACAGTCTTAATAAACACAATCTGTCATCAGTAGGGGTTTCCTTAGTTGTTGATTGGACTTAGTTGTCTCCCTGCCCTACATCATAGTGTAGATTATATTTTCTTGTCCTTTGGGATCATTGATTCCATTGTGGAATTTTGTTAATATCTGAGGGTCACTGATGAGGCCTAATTGGCCGAAACTAGCTAGTGTGGCCCAGAAAACATGTACACTCCATATTTTTCACTTCTGTCGTATATTCCTTGCTTCCAAAGGATAACCCTTTTATAGAACATATTTAACTTCACTACAGCTGGTGTGTGGGAATGTGTAGCGGCGGTAAAACGTCTCCCTGCCCTACATCATAGTGTAGATTATATTTTCTTGTCCTTTGGGATCATTGATTCCATTTTGGAATTTTGGTAATATCTGAGGGTCACTGATTATGCCTAATTGGCCGAAACTAGCTAGTGTGGCCCATAAAACATGTACACTCCATATTTTTACTTCTGTGGTATATTCCTTGCTTCCAAAGGATAACCCTTTATAGAACATATTTAACTTCACTACAGCTGGTGTGTGGGAATGTGTGGCGGCGGTAAAACGTCTCCCTGCCCAACATCATAGTGTAGATTATATTTTCTTGTCCTTTGGGATCATTGATTCCATTGTGGAATTTTGGTAATATCTGAGGGTCACTGATGATGCCTAATTGGCCGAAACTAGCTAGTGTGGCCCAGAAAACATGTACACTCCATATTTTTCATTTCTGTGGTGTATTCCTTGCTTCCAAAGGATAACCCTTTTATAGAACATATTTACACTAAAACTAAAAAAAAAATCTCATCGGTAGGGGTTACCGTAGTTATTGGTTGGACGTACCACTAAAAATAACCAAAATCTCTCATCAGTAGGGGCCTCCTTAATTGTTGTTTGGACGTTACGCTTAAAATGAACAAAATCTGTCATCAGTAGGGGAGTCCGTACTTGTTCGTTGGACGTAACACTAAAAATAAACAAAATTTCTCATCGGTAGAGGCCTCCTTAGTTGTGATTGGACGTAACACTCAAAATAAACAAAATCTCTCATCAGTAGGGCCTCCTGTTAAGAGCCAGGCGTAGCAGAAAGAAAAAGCAAACAAGCCTTTTGGAAAAATTTAACAAAATTTTTTTACAAGTTAACTTTACCTGTAGAAGTAAGAAAATTAAATGTACTTAGCTCTGTTATGAAATATCCTGAATGAATCTATTTTCCTTGATCCCACAGAATTCACAGTCCAAAATGAAAAGTAATATCCTTTAACAATCCAACACAGAATTTAGAAATAACTGTTCTTCTAAGCCCAAACTTGAAACTCCAAAGTCTGACTCAATGAGAAAAATCAAGCTCTTTTATAGACCCTAAGATTTCTCTAGAACATTCCAGAGGGCTGTGGAATAAGATGAGGTAATTTTCTAAAAATAATGCAACCCAGAACTTACTGGAAGGTTCTGAAGTACTTTTCCTTGTAAACATGTTGTTTACAAAAATGAAATTAATCTGTGACTCAGTTTTCGAGAATCTTCTATAAAAAGATTAACAAGATATTTAAAGCACTACTAGGTCACAGTGGGGTGAAAGTGGGAATCAGAAAAATAAATTCTTATGCATAACACTCCCCCTCTTCGAGGAAAAGAAAGATTTATGTAATAAAGCTTTATTTTGGTTTAAGATTAATAAAATATTGAACATAGCATATACAGTTACATGTATCTACAATCCACTTCAGTATGAAAGAAAAACACAATTCCTGACACTGCTCAAGCTCTTGAAAGGGCATCAGGGATAATGTTATCTCTCCCCCTGATATGTCTTATGTCTAAATTATACTCTTGTAGTATGAGACTCCATCTGAGCAACCGCTGATTTTTGTTTTTCATTTTGTGTATGAAAGTCAGTGGATTGTGATCACTGAAAACAACAATCGGTGCAGCAGTAGGAGTAAGATAAACTTCGAAATGTTGCAGAGCAAGAATCAGAGACAAGCACTCTTTCTCTATGGTAGAGTAATTTCTCTGATGCTTATTAAACTTTTTGGAAAAGTAGCAAACTGGATGATCCACACCATTCTCATCTTCCTGCAACAAAACACTACCTGCACCTACGTCACTAGCATCTACAGCTAGCTTAAACTCCTTTTCAAAGTTTGGTGCCAAGAGAACTGGTTCACTCTTGAGTATGGCTTTAAGCTTATCAAAAGCATTTTGGCATATTGCATTCCAATGGAATTTTGTTCTTTTGCTGAGCAAATTTGTCAAAGGCCCAGCAATGACAGAGAAATTATTACAAAACTTTCTGTAATAACCAGCCATACCAAGAAATCGCATCAGCTGTCTTTTGCACGTGGGTACGGGAAAATTTGAGATAGCCTCAACTTGAGCATCAATGGGTTTCACATGACCTTGACCTACAACATGACCTAGAAATGTCAAACTTGCATGGCAGAATTCACTTTTAGCAAGATTGATTGTCAATTTGGCATTACTCAGTCTATCAAAGAATGCTCGAATAGTCCCAAGATGTTGGTCCCACTGGTCATTGTATATGATAGCATCATCGATATAAGCACTGCAGCCTTCCAGCCCCGCAATTACCATGTTTATTAAGCGCTGAAATGTTGCCGGAGAGTTTTTCGTTCCAACTGGCATGACTTTATAGTTAAATAATCCGTCTGGTGTTGTGAATGCCAAAACCTCCTTTGCTCTATCTGTAAGTGGAATTTGCCAAAATCCTTTCAGAAGGTCGAATTTCGTTATGTATTTGGCATTCCCGATGTTATCAATGCAATCATCCATTCTTGGAATAGGAAAGCTATCTGTTTTACTTAAGGAATTAACTTTCCTAAAATCTGTACACATACGATATGTCCCATCAGGTTTTGGTACAAGAATACAAGGAGAACTCCATTCACTTTTGCTTGGTTCAATAAAGTCATTGTCCAATAAATACTGAACTTCTTCTTTAAGATATTTTTGTTTCATAGGATTCATCCTGTATGGATGTTGTTTTACAGGTTTAGAACTATTTATGTCCACATCGTGAAATATTTTGTCTGTCCGTGTTGGAATGTCAGGAAATAAGTGTTCATATTCAAATATCAGCTGTTCCAGTTCATTCCGCTGATTTGGCTCTAGATGTGACAGTTTCTGGTCAAGATTCCGTAGAATGTCAGAATTCTGAGAAGTTTTGATGATGTGGGATCCGACTTCACTGAATTAATATCCTCACAGTCATTGGCACATGAATTAAGTGGAACAGAGCTAACTAGATTGACTGATGTTAAAGATGTATTGTCCCTATCTATGTATTCCTTAAGCATGTTAATATGACATAGCTGCTTTAGCTTGCGCCTCCCAGGAGTGTTTATTATGTAATTTACGTCACTGATCTTTTTGTCTACAGTGTATGGACCATAATACCTGGCCTGCAACGATTTTCCTGGAATAGGCAAAAGAGCTAGTACCTTATCACCTGGTTTAAAATTCCTTTCTTTTGTCCCTATGTCATATAGCTGTTTCATTTTCCGTTGGGCCGACTGAATATTGGTCCGAGCAGCCTCACAAGCTTTTGAAAGTCTAGTTTTGAATTAGACACATACTGAAGTAAATTCAGGGAGGTGTCATCATTGGAGAGAAATTTCTTTTTGAGAAGTTTCAAAGGACCACGAATAGTATGGCCAAATACTAATTCAAATGGACTGAAGCCAAGAGATTCTTGCACAGATTCTCTAACAGCAAATAAAAGGAGGTGGATGCCTTCATCCCAATCCTTCTCTGTGTCAAAGCAATATGATCTTATCATGTTTTTCAATGTTTGATGGAATCTTTCAAGGGCGCCCTGACTTTCAGGATGATAGGCCGATGACTTGTACTGAACAATGCCAAGTTCATGCATTACTTGTTGAAATATTCCAGACATAAAATTTGAGCCTTGGTCTGACTGAATAGATTTGGGAAGACCAACAAATGTGAAAAACTTCACTAAGGCCTTGACGATTGTCTTGGTTTTGATATTTCTTAAAGGAATGGCTTCAGGAAAACGTGTGGAAGCACACATAATAGTCAAAAGATATTTACAGCCAGACTTAGTTCTGGGCAAGGGACCCACACAGTCTATAATTATTCGACTGAAAGGTTCATCAAAAGCAGGTATAGGCTGCAAATGAGCCTTAGGTATAGTCTGATTGGGTTTTCCTACCATTTGACATGTATGACAGGACCTACAATACTGAGAAACATCTGATTTTAACCCAGGCCAGTAAAAATGATTAAGAATCTTGTGATAGGTTTTATTTACACCTAAATGTCCTGACATGGGAGTTTCATGTGCCAAGTTTAATATTTCGGGACGGTAAACCCGTGGAACGACTATCTGGTGGTTGACAGTCCACTCGTCTTCTGCTGAGACGTCTGGTGGATGTCATTTTCTCATAAGAATGTCATTTTTGACATAATAACAGACTGACTGGGACCTGAGATACTTCCTGCTCATCTAAGGCCCTTTCAAATAAAGGCAAAATTTCAGGATCCTTATACTGTTCTATAGCTAGTTGAGACCCAGACTTTTTGTCATGGCCTAGATCGAAAGATGAGTTATTCTCATGAAAATCTGTCTGCTTATAGACATTTTTCACTAGGACGGAGAAAGGACGTAGGAGATAGAATTGGACTTTATCAGCTGGGATCATCTCAACGTTATATGCTCCTATATCTAAAATGCGTATCTAGCTGAATAAAAGACACTGACGAATTGTTTTATTATTATTATTTCTATGGCCCTTTCAAGATTATTTTCCTAATAAAGAGCCGATCGTCAACCTGAGAAGTAACCAACGTACGACAGAGCATACGACAGTTGTTGTGACTGGCATCTTAAGGGTTAATGTTTAGACCTAACCCCTACAAACAAGTGTCATCAATGACCCTCAACTATGTTCAAAACTCAGCAATGAAATAAATGATCCCAGGTAACAAGAAAATATATGGGGGTTACGTGAGTAAACCTTATTTTTTTTGCTGAAGGTACACGTGATAACCGCTTAATCAAGGCGGTTTAAAAAACTACTCAAAGTTTGTGTTTTGCGCCAAAATAGGGAAACCATTGAAAGTTTGCATCTGAACACGTTCGGGTTTGGGTGTTAAAATTTAGGCTATATTTGCATAGATGTATTTCGTAATGGTGACCTGTCCGGTCGACAAGATGAAAGATCAGTATACTAATCATCATAATATGTGCAGAATCTTCGCTGTCAGCACTTTTACTGTGATTCGTATTTGCTGTTTGTTTTCTAGGATCGTAATCATAAATGAGAGAATATGCTTCCTTTCATAGTGAATCAAATCAGCCGGCGACCGAGGAATGTTAGTAAAACACAGCAAATAATAATGGTATTTTGTAGCATGCTTCATTGGTTTATTGCACGATTGAAAATGGATTTTTCCACCGCCGTGTAAAACATGTATACATTCGACTGCTTTATTCCATTTTGGCCCCCGCCCATCGGGGCTTGAAAAAATGGATTGGGCTACATAATGCTGCCACGCAGAGGTGAAATCGACCGCACATGGGTACTAGTAAACTACTAAGAGGTTCTTAGCCTGCCCGGGAAAAGAGGCGCGAGTCGGACCTGTGATGTATATAACCCTATTGGTTCAATTGGGTGGCAGGGCTTAAGATGTCATTTCATCTCAATGTCGGGTAAAAATCCGACAAAATTGGAATCAACGTCTCCAAAGTGACCTTTATAGTGTTGACAAACAAACAAACAAAACTCCATTCCATTCTTTCTATTTTTTCTTCTTTTTTTTTCTCTCCCTTTTTATTGATTTTGTTGTCACAGAGTGGTTTTATTGTTGAGTCAGCATAACTGAAACAAACGAACAATAGGTCAACGAGACCCAGGTTCATTTTTGTTTGTTTTCGAATCAGGTGAGTTCCATTGTAAAACGTTCAGGCGAGGTCTCTTCAGATTCTGCCTCATTTCAGTTCCGTGGCGAATTCAAGTGAGATAAATTACCTACTTATTAAAGAACAATCTAAATAAATGAGTCACATACTAATTTCAGTTGAAAAATAACTTGTTGACAAGAGGAAAGAGTATGTCATCATCAAGAAAGTTCGGGTTTACATTATTTTTTAGAATATTACCTAATCTTATTCCACAGCCCTCTCGAATGTTCCACAGAATTCTGCGAGTGTATAAAAAGAACTGGATTTTTTTCCAAAATGCTTGTTTGCTTTATCTTTCTGCTACACCTGGCTCGTAAAAGAAAATGGGGGTTGCCTGGCTCGTAACAAGATGCGTAACCTTGAGATTCTACTTAGGTGAATTCGGCCCCCGCCCATCGGGGCTTGAAGAAATAGATGGGTTGCATGCAGCTTCCACGCAGAGCTGAATCCGACCCACACACGAGTACTGGTAAACCGCTTAGAGGATCTAAGCCTGTCCAGGCAAAACGGTGCAAGTCGGTCCCGTCTATGCTTATTAACCCTATTCGTTTCATTGGGCGGCAGGGCTTGAGAAGTCACTTCATCTCAATGTCGCTTAAAAGTCCCACAAAATTGGAAGCAACGTCTCCAAAATGAACTTTACAGTGTTGACGGGGCCGTTAAACCTCAAATCAAACAAACAAACAAAACTTAGGTGATTACCAAAGCAACTTCCTTTCACGTAACTTCCGGTGCTGATGCTACTTTTTCTCAGCTGGATTCACAGGAGACCTCGGAAAATAAAAGTACCCTAAACATACCTCTCTCATCTGAGGTCCCTAGAGACTTCGTCTGAGATAAGATGCACCGGCCCCGATAGCTCAGTTGGTAGAGTGTCCGCTCCGGGGAACGGGGTATCACGGCTTCGATCCCGGGCCGCGACATACCGAAGTCGGTAAAAATGGTACTAGCTGTTCCTCGCTTCTCACTCAGATTTACGGGGTAGAGCTAGGACTGGTCGACCCAGTGTCAGGATAATGTGACTGGGTGTGGTATCATGTAATGTGTCTGGGACATGATACTTCAGTGAGGCAGCACTATAAAAGTGAGCATTGATCTCCCTGTCGCAACCAGACACCGTCGTGATATGACTGAAAAATTGTTGAAAGCGACGTTAAACCCGAATTCATACACACTCCCAGATAAGATGCCTGCAGGTTTTGCTTGCTGTCAGTTTTATCATTAGGCCTCTCAGTGCTGTTGATTCGAACCTCGCTAAGGTCAGATGTCTGCAGCTAACTGAAGGTCAGGTTGTTTTCCCCCACGAGTACTTCAGTTTTCTTTAAACTTAAACGATCGGCTCGACCTGAGTGAAATAATCTTGTAGGGTACGTAAAAATAATAAAAAAAAAATACATAAATAAATAAATGTCTTATGTGTATGGCTTTCAGACCTTGCTTATGCGTGTTCCGGAGATACATTCGTCTTACATCGAGACTTCACCTTATGTGAGTTCCCTGGGGAATAGGTCCCGCCCGTCGGAAATAGATTCGGCTGCATGGTGTTTCCGCGCAGACGTGAAACCGACGGCACATGAATACTGGTAAACCGCTTAGCACACAGCTTCTGCAGACAAAGTGGTGCGAGTCGGACCGCTCAATTCATATAAGCCCTACGGCAGGACTTGAGATGTCATTTCATCTCAATGTCGGATAAAAGTTCCAGAGGAAAAAGGAAGTTAAATGTCAAAATGAATGAAATAGTGTTAACGGGGACATTAAATCTAAATTTAAACAAAAGTTCCATGGAGCCCTCGCCCATGTAACATCACGAAAACACACCTGTATAAATGTGAACCCATTGAACACCACTTTTATAAAGTAAAGCTGGGGTTTACAGGGGTAAATCTTAATTTTCTTATTTCTGCGCTAAAATATAGGTTGTGGGTAACGTGTACCTAGAGGCGGTTCTAACGTGTACCCACAATCTATATTTTGAGCAGAAATAAGAAAATTAAAACAATTTTTCAGCATTCTTCGGTGGGAACATTTGCAGTGTATTTAAATAGGCCTGTTTTCGTAATGGAGTTCCCTAGAGACTTCGCCTGAGGTGAGTTCCCCCGCGGACTACGCCTCATAATACGTCCCTGCAGACCCCGCTTTTTGTCACTTCCCTGGAGACTTCCACTCGATAAGGAGTCTGGAAATTCACCTCAGGACTAGTTGGTGAGGCTTAAGTTGAGTCCAGTGAAAATTTGCCTCTGGTCAATTCTCCGGAGACTGCGCCTTAGGCAAGTATCTGGAGACTTCGTCTAATGTGAATTCAAAACTGTCAGTTTGGGCAAAATACATTGTTTTCTTCGTTTTGCTAGATACGCCTTTTATTACAGATAACTTATACTTAAAGGTATTGTTGAGAACATCCCAGCGTGTAAACTCCGTTCTCGATCTTCGAAGTCCTAATTCGGTCTTCGTGAAAAATGTCTTATCAGGCAGGCTTGAAGACAGAGACCTTGTTATCTCGTCATTAAAAGACTGACCCAAAAAGGTATCAGTAAAATCAAAATCCTGTTTCCCATCAGTTTGCTTGGCCTTACGTGCCATAGCCCTTGTGACTGCACAGGACGGATAAAGATCAGGAATTTCCTGCTCAATGGGATCAGGTGGTTGATCAGTGCAAGGATTAGAAGTCAAAAGTGGGATTACCACAACCTTATCTCCAGCTAAATCATTGCCCAGCAACAAATGAACACCTTTAAAAGGTAAAGAAGGTCTAATACCAGCAGCCACTGAACCGGATACCAACTCTGATGACAAATAAACGTTATGAAGCGGAACATTAACAAATCCTTATTCCACACCCTGAATAAGGACACTTTGGCCCAAAGAAGTCTTTTATGGGTGGAGTAAGTTAATTGTATCAATTCCTGATCTTTGTTTTACTTCTACTTTGCATATCAGGGCTGTTTTGTTTGTGCCGTGTGGCGGCTGTGAAAGGTCTCCCCGTACATGCATTTAATGCTCTTATTTTTCCAATCCTCAGGGATTGCTTATGCAATTGCTTTTCACTGTTCCATCAATTGACATCCTTTAGATACCTGTTGAAGGTCATTATTAAACCGATGTTCGTTCCTCGTTGTATAACAACTGCTTGTTTGACATCCCTGTACTTTAAGTAGACTAAGATATTTTGTGGGCTTTTGTTGTACCTTCCTTCTATTCGAAGGAATCTTCTTCAGTAATTTTATAAGCTGTTTTATTTATTTATTTAATAACCGGTATGAACATCGCTTTAGTTTTGACGGTATCACAACCTTATTAACCAAAATGAGTATTACAAATACATTTAAAATATCAATATCACCCCTTAGGTTACACTCTGCTTCTTCTGTACGGATTCCCCATTCTATTAAGAACTTTAATATTATGTTGCCTTCGGTATTGGTTAGACCCTTAAATTTGTCTTCTGTAACTTCAGTTAATCTCAAAGGAGCAGGCAATACCAATGTTTTTGGGAGTAGTCTTCGTATAAGACTATCTCTGCTCAAATCGCCCATCCTTCGAAAATATACTTATCCGTGGAAAAGAAGTGGAATGTATCCTAGTATTTCTAAGTGCAATGCCAAGAGGTGCAGATGTTGTTCGCATTTAAGCACTGCGTCTACGGTTACTTCATCCGTAAACGGTAGACGCTTCTCTGTAGTTAACATGTCTGATTTGACATGACAGTCTACAGATTTAATTTATCTAATTACTTGACGTGCTGCAAACTGTAATATGCAGTACGTCGGTCAAACTAACCGCATGCTTAAAACTAGATTGAACGAGCATTATCGTAGAATGAGTAAGCCTAAGAAAACTGACACTTTCTTGTACCGTCACTTTCGACGTACAGGTCATTCTGTAAATAACATTGTTATACAACCAGTGGAAAAACTTTATTACGATGCAAATTCTACATCTAGATTCAAAATAATCAAAAGACATGAAGCTGAACTGAAATGGATTAAATTTTTACACACCCCTTTTCCACTGGGATTTAATGACAACATTTATCATGAGGGTAATATTTCCAGAATGCCGGACTTTGATATTTTCTCACTCCTGGAATGTCGAAAACGCAGAACTAGATCTCACGGCACCAGGTAAAATTGTAACTTTAAACGTAAATCACGTGCGTTTAAACGAAACAATACTAGACTGAAGTGACTGTCAATTATATTATTAAATCATGGACGCCACTCTATGCTTTCATTTTTAAGTTCATTACCCGTTTCTGTTTTACGTCTTCTGGACACCGAGGCGAATAAATTCTACGATAGTTCTCATCAGTTATATGATGCGGCTCTCTTAACTAGAGGCTATACTCAGCATACTCTCCCTCCTTACATTGATTCTGAAAATAATCATAAACGCCATTTCTTCAAAATATCCTTCATTAATAAGGGTATGGATTTTATAGATTTGCCCAGTATCTTCCGTGAGGGATCGGTGCTGTCTTCCATTCCTGCTTATTTTCAAAATACTGAAACACCTATAATTTGCTATAAATATAACAAACCTGTTAGATCTATCATTTTTAATTTCAATAAACTTGTTTCAGATCTTGATATTGATACTAATACTCCTGATTCATGTGATTGTAAAAACTCAAAGTATTGCTATCCTGCTGCTGGTCATGTAATTACTAGCAATTTGAAAATTATTCCTGATTCTAGGATTAGGAATATAATTTCTAAAGGACCGAAATATCGGTTTCCTTCTAAAATTGATTTCAGTAAATGTAGAGATGAAATCGCTGCTTCCTTGAATGAATTCGGTAATCGATGGTGTAAGCGAGAGTATGTTGAGCATAAAGCCCTTAAGGACTGGAAACTTAGCATTTTAAAACTAGTGAATAAACGCATTTCTTTCTATTCTCAAAATACTAACTTATTACCTCCTAAGCCCAAGACGTCTTTACGTCATCTTAAACTAGGTATTCAAGAATTTCATAAGAAGTTTGTTTTGGCCCCTGCAGCCAAGGCCGCTAACAACGTCGTCGTTGTGTGACGGCTCCACTATGTTAACACGCTTAAGCAGGAGCTTGGTGGTATTAAGGCCTATGAACTTAGCCTTTAGCTGAAGAGAGAGCTATAGTAGATAAACATGTTTGTCTTTCAGCCACCAAGTTTGCTGTGTGTGTTAACAAAGGCCAAGACAAGCTTCCTACGCTATACTGGTTACCAAAACTTCATAAAAAACCTTACAAAGCACGGTTTATTGCAAATTCTAGGTCTTGCACTACCACTGAACTTTCTAAATTATTAACTTCCTGTCTTACTGCTATTAAAACGCATGTAATTAAATATTGTGATAAAGTCTTTGAAAGATCAGGAAGAAATCTGTTTTGGTCTGTAAAAAATTCGAATGAGGTTTTAAATAAATTGAAATCTAGACATTTTCGTGCTTCTAGTCTGTCTACCTACGATTTTTCCACTCTTTACCCTACACTTCCTCATAATCTTATAAAAGAAAAGCTTAATGATTTAATTGAATGGGCTTTTCACAGAGAAGATTCTCTCTATCTTGCATGTAATGTCAGAAATGCATTTTTCACTTCTAAAGAGCATAAGAATTATACACTTTGGTCATGTCAGAAAGTGTGTGATGCCCTCACCTTTCTACTTGACAATATTTATTTTAGATTCGGTACTAAGTTATTTAGACAAATTGTGGGTATTCCGATGGGTACTAATTGCGCACCTCTTGTGGCTGATCTGTTCTTGTATTGTTATGAAAGAGACTTCATTTTGTCGCTTTCCATTGATAACCAATCGGAAATTATTGAAGCTTTTAGCTCTACTTCTAGATATTTAGATGATATATTAAATATTGATATGACTATTTTGATGGTTTGATCAGTCAGATTTTCCCCCTAGAACTTCAGTTAAATAAAGCAAATTCTTCTGATACCGAGGCCCCGTTTTACGATTTACATCTATCTATTGTAGATGGTTTTGTTTCGTGCAAAATTTATGATAAACGCGATGACTTTGATTTTGAGATTGTAAATTTTCCTTTTTTGGATGGTGATGTTCCTCGTGCGCCATCCTATGGCGTTTATATTTCGCAATTAATTCGATTTGCTAGAGTGTGTAGTCATGTAACTGACTTCAACACTCGTAATAAATTATTAACGGTTAAACTCCTTAATCAGGGTTATCGGTACCATAAACTAAGCAAAGCATTTTCAAAATTTTATAGACGCCATTCTGATTTAATTTCAAAATTCAATATTGGACTTAAATCTCTTCTGCAACAAGGTCTATCGGAACCCGAATTTTATGGTGACTTAGTATATAAATTCAGAAAAATATATAACCGCAATGACTTCAGCACCCAATTTCGTAAAATCATTCTTCGATATAAAAAGATTGGGTACAACATGGATATTATACGACAGACTGCATGCATGGTAGTTAACCCAATCACGGTTGGCAACTTTGCTTCCCTCTTTAATTGCACCGGTGGGTCAGGCCTCAGATTCTATGACGGCTCCAACGTAAAGGCTTATTGAAAATTAGAGAGATAATGTTGGTTGGTGCCTGGTGCTCTGTCTCTGGTCGGGCTCATCTGAGTCTAACTGTTGGTTTTCTTTTGCTCCAGCATTTCAGTGGTTTCTTGCTGTCGAGTCCTCACCGTTGTCTCACCTCTGTGGTTCTTTGATTTTTGTGTTCACGGAGATGTTGCACTGATGAGTTTGGAGGCCTTCATGCGGACTGAACAAATTATTTGTCTAAATCGCGACGGAAGTAAGGGCGAGGATTGTGGCAACGTAATATCGATTTAAGCCCCCCAGTGGAAATCTTCCACTGACCGTTCCAAGGCGGCTCTTCTGTGGCGATTTATTTATGTTGTTGTTTGTTACTTACTGTGTGTATCACTTGTGCCTTTTAATTTTGGATGGCCATATGGCCATTTTGTGGGAAAGTAACTGTCCTTATGGCCTTCCTTTGTTTAGGTTTCCATTATGGTCTGGTCGCTTAATGTTTGTATTTCTTTCCCTTTGGTGTCTTTTATGGGTGGAGTAAGTTAATTGTATCAATTCCTGATCTTTGTTTTACTTCTAATTTTCTCGGAAAAAGACAGAGTATCTGCTAGAATAAGAGATTGAGAAGCTCCGGTATCTCGTAAGATTTTAATAGGGTAGGATGGGCATAACTGTCACCATTTAGTGACACAAAACCATCTGATAAGAATGGTTCATATATCTCCATAACTGAATCAGTCTCAGAGAATTTGATATCAGAAAGAGTTTCCTCCCTTACACAAGACTGTGGTTTTGGCCTTATAGAAGTCAAGCCTGTAGGCTTAAGTTCCTCTTGTCTTTCTCTTTCTTTCCTTCGCTTTAATTTTAAACACTCAGAGATCAAATGACCTGTATTTTTACAATAATAACAAAATACTTGAGATTGAGATAAGGGATTCTGGTCTTTGTTTTCACCAGGAGGTTTGGAAAAATTCTGGCTTCTATTTTCACCAGAAGGTTTGGAATATTCTGGTTTTTATTTTCACCAGAAAGTTTGGGCATAGTACTAGATGTATGGCTATAACTACCAGAGGGATTACTCGGATAGAATCGAGGACCTGTTTGTGGATTATAAGGTTTTCGAGGACAAGGCCTGTTCACAAATGAGACTTTATGAGTCAAAGCGTAATCATCTGCCAAACGAGAAGCTTCCTCCAAAGTTTCAACCTGTCTCTCATCGAGAAAAGATTTAATGTCTGAATTTATGCACCGTTTGAACTCTTCAACAAGGACAAGCTGTCTAAGATTGTCATGATCAGATCATACTTTTTTAGAAGAACACCACCTATCAAATAACTGTTCTTTGGTTCGAGCAAATTCTACATGGGTCTGGGAAATTTCTTTTTCACAGTTCCTAAATTTCTGCCTTTAAGCCTCAGGGACCAACTCATATGCCTTAAGAATAAGCTCCTTAACCAAATCATAGTCTGAGCTTTGCTCGACAGTTAGCTGAGTGTAAATGTCTCGACGAGCCTTTCCGACAACAACGCTTTGCAAAAGTAAGGTCCAATGCTCTTTTGGCCATTTTAAATTTTCTGCAACTTTTTCAAAATGCAAAAAATACTTATCTACCTCTTTTTCCTGAAATGGCGGAACTAACCTTATGTGCTTTGTGGCATCAAAGTAACTGCCAGAGTCAAAAACAGGGGTATGTTTCACCCTATCCTGACCCTGGAGTTCCATTTCCTTCAGCCTTAATTGAAATTGCCTTTCCCTTTCTTTTTCCTCAATACTATATTTCATTTTTTCCTTTTCTAACTCAATCCGTTCCTCCATTTCTCATTGTTTTTCTTCCTGTTCTAATTTTTCTTTTCGAATTCGTTCTTCCATTTCTCTTTGTTTTTCTTCCTGTTCTCTTTTTTCTTTTCGAATTCGTTCTTCCATTTCTAATCTTTCCATTTGCATTTGTCTCTGCATTTCTCTTTTTTTTTCCTTCTCTCTTTCTTCCATTTCTAGTCTTCTTGTCTACAAGTTCCTCTTGTCTTTCTCTTTCTTTCCTTCGCTTTAATTTTAAACACTCAGAGATCAAATGACCTGTATTTTTACAATAATAACAAAATACTTGAGATTGAGATAAGGGATTCTGGTCTTTGTTTTCACCAGGAGGTTTGGAAAAATTCTGGCTTCTATTTTCACCAGAAGGTTTGGAATATTCTGGTTTTTATTTTCACCAGAAAGTTTGGGCATAGTACTAGATGTATGGCTATAACTACCAGAGGGATTACTCGGATAGAATCGAGGACCTGTTTGTGGATTATAAGGTTTTCGAGGACAAGGCCTGTTCACAAATGAGACTTTATGAGTCAAAGCGTAATCATCTGCCAAACGAGAAGCTTCCTCCAAAGTTTCAACCTGTCTCTCATCGAGAAAAGATTTAATGTCTGAATTTATGCACCGTTTGAACTCTTCAACAAGGACAAGCTGTCTAAGATTGTCATGATCAGATCATACTTTTTTAGAAGAACACCACCTATCAAATAACTGTTCTTTGGTTCGAGCAAATTCTACATGGGTCTGGGAAATTTCTTTTTCACAGTTCCTAAATTTCTGCCTTTAAGCCTCAGGGACCAACTCATATGCCTTAAGAATAAGCTCCTTAACCAAATCATAGTCTGAGCTTTGCTCGACAGTTAGCTGAGTGTAAATGTCTCGACGAGCCTTTCCGACAACAACGCTTTGCAAAAGTAAGGTCCAATGCTCTTTTGGCCATTTTAAATTTTCTGCAACTTTTTCAAAATGCAAAAAATACTTATCTACCTCTTTTTCCTGAAATGGCGGAACTAACCTTATGTGCTTTGTGGCATCAAAGTAACTGCCAGAGTCAAAAACAGGGGTATGTTTCACCCTATCCTGACCCTGGAGTTCCATTTCCTTCAGCCTTAATTGAAATTGCCTTTCCCTTTCTTTTTCCTCAATACTATATTTCATTTTTTCCTTTTCTAACTCAATCCGTTCCTCCATTTCTCATTGTTTTTCTTCCTGTTCTAATTTTTCTTTTCGAATTCGTTCTTCCATTTCTCTTTGTTTTTCTTCCTGTTCTCTTTTTTCTTTTCGAATTCGTTCTTCCATTTCTAATCTTTCCATTTGCATTTGTCTCTGCATTTCTCTTTTTTTTTCCTTCTCTCTTTCTTCCATTTCTAGTCTTAACTTCTCCGATTCAATTTGCCTTCCTATTTCAATTTGTCTCATTTGTAATTCAGTAAAGTTCTTCATCAACAAAAAACTGTACCAAAATATTCTTAATTTCATGCTTCTTCATGCTTGTTTTGACAGCAGTGACCCCATAATGGGAAGCAATATCTAACAAATCTGTCCTTTTGGCCAGATTAAACAACTCCTGAGTAGGCTGAGCCAAAAAGCTTCTCAAATCAAACGACATGTTTGCTCTTTGTATGTTTTATAAAGTAATTATGGTAATAAAGATTGAGGTTAATTTGACAAAGTTTTTTTTTTTTAAATGACAAGCCCATAAAAAATCACATGAAATGACAAGTACTATTTCACCTGAAATGCCAATTCACATGAAATGACAATCCCCTTTTATGCATATGGGGAAAAGCCAGTCTGTTGAAGCAACTGCCAAGTCTATATTTGATAAGAAATGACAATTACTTGCCTACACATGAAATGTCAGTCATAAAATGCTCAAGATGTTTTTATCCCGGACGAGCCCCCAATTTCTGTTACGAGCCAGGCGTAGCAATAAGAAAAAGCAAACAAGCCTTTTGGAAAAATTTAACAAAATTTATTTACAAGTTAACTTTACCTGTAGAAGTAAGAAAATTAAATGTACTTAGCTCTGTTATGAAATATCCTGAATGAATCTATTTTCCTTGATCCCACAGAATTCACAGTCCAAAATGAAAAGTAATATCCTTTAACAATCCAACACAGAATTTAGAAATAACTTTTCTTCTAAGCCCAAACTTGAAACTCCAAAGTCTGACTCAATGAGAAAAATCAAGCTCTTTTAAAGACCCTAGGATTTCTCTAGAACATTCCAGAGGGCTGTGGAATAAGATGAGGTAATTTTCTAAAAATAATGCAACCCAGAACTTTCTGGAAGGTTCTGAAGTACTTTTCCTTGTAAACATGTTGCTTACAAAAATGAAATTAATCTGTGACTCAGTTTTCGAGAATCTTCTATAAAAAGATTAACAAGATATTTATAGCACTACTAGGTCACAGTGGGGTGAAAGTGGGAATATGAAAAATAAATTCTTATGCATAACACTCCTTAGTTGTTGGTTTGGACGTTACACTCTAAATAAACAAAATTTGCTATCAGGAGGGGCCTCCTTAGTTGTTGATTGCACGTTACACACAAAGTAAACAAAATCTCTCATCAGTAGGGTCCTCCTTAGATGTTATGTAAATAAATTCTTTTCTTAATAAGTATTCCCATGGTTGCACGGTAATACTATAAGAATTTTACTTGGGTGTGAGGGGTGGATGGAAAAATTCGTTCCGAGGGTCACAGTCCGGCATCACGAGGCTTTATATCTGACAGGATACCTGCGCACTTGGCTTAATACTTTTCTATTCGTTTCAGTTTGTGACGTCATAGTCTGAACGTTGGTAATCAAAGGCTGGCGATCACTTCCACTCCGAAGTCTAATGAATATAAAAAATCTTTCATTGGTGTGAAGCGTTGATGATAAATCCGTCCCGAAGGACACTGTCCGGCATCACGAGGCTTGGCGAGTGATGCCGGACAGTGATCCCGAGGGACGGATTTTCCTATCCACCCCTTGCATACCTTCCATTTCTGCGGGTGGGTTTTTGATACTGCAGTCACTTCAGTTGGCGTCATCTGCCATATTGTGATGCTTCAACATTGGTGTTTAGTGACATCATGTAACGTGCTGTGACGTGAACCTTAACAGGTCGTATTCAACCAGTGCATTCATCAAGCACGTGAGGATATTCGATTTTGGGTAAGAACACCAGGATTAGAACAGAATTTCTATCCCAAGCTAATTCTATGGATTTCCATATCTGGTTTGCAAGAAAATTGAATCTGTAGTAAGTACGACGATGTTCCGGAGTTGGCCCTGTACATCGTGGGAATAAGAAGAAAGAAAATAGGACAGAAAGCTCCAAATATTGTCCAACATGTAAAATGGGAGAACACTCACATTTTATTTTTTGGGACAAAAACAAAGAAAATAATAATGATTTTTTGGTCTGATTTATCCCTTTACTGCTGTTCACGACAACCCCTGCATTTGCAATCGGTATAGATCCAGATCAGGTGGCTTCTAAACAGGAGGATCTGTTTGACATTTAGTTTGTGAATTTGATCAAAAAAATTAAATCATGTCATCTGATTGGCTGATAGTCAGAAGTGTCTATCTAATTGAAATATTCGGCAGGGTAAGAGTCAAAACATATTCTAAGACATATTTTGGATTGTCCTGACGCAAGCATAGATGTGCTCGAAACAAACAAAGACTCGCATCACGATAACAGGACCCCGGTAAACTCAACTTTATATAGAGAAACCTCGGACATACAGAGGTATATAATATCTGCCTTATTTTCGCTCAAAAACATAGATTGTGGGTACTCGTTAGAACCGACTCCGTTTAAAGCCATTAATTTTTTATGTCCCCGGTAGCAATAGCGGGGACATATTGTTTTTGCCCTGTCTGTTTTTTTTTGTTTGTTTGTTGGTTGGTTTTTGGTGGACATAAACGTCTGTCATAGCTTTTGAACAATTTGAGATAGAGCCTTTATATATTGCATGTAGGTTTCTAATGACAAGGGCTTTCCAATCGACTGCCTATTCGAAATTCGCTAAATTGCAGTATGTTTCCTCTGGCTTTCTTTGCCGGATCATTACAGGGTTACTGATGAGGCTTTATTAGCCGAAACTACGTAGTATGACCCATCTTCTTTCTTATGAATGTTTTCATTGCTCTTAAAGGAACTCATTTTTGATTTTTATTTGCCTTCACTGCAGCTGGTGTTGTGCCGTGTGGCGGCCGTAAAACATCTCCCCGTACATCAACCATAGTGCAGTTTATATTTTACTTTTGGTCCTTTGAGATCAGCGTGAATATTCTGAGAAATCAGAAATAAATTATTGGTTTAGACTCATATTCTAGACCGGTATTTAATTATTTGGACCCCATTTTGATTTATATCAGTCTTTGAATCGACTGCCTATTCGAAATTCGCTAAATTGCAGTATGTTTCCTCTGGCTTTCTTTGCCGGATCATTACAGGGTTACTGATGAGGCTTTATAGCCGAAACTACGTAGTATGACCCATCTTCTTTCTTATGAATGTTTTCATTGCTCTTAAAGGAACTCATTTTTGATTTTTATTTCCAAACATACAAAACGATTTAACCTGTGACCTCTGAACTTGACCCATGACCTGCTTTAAAGAAAAAACAAACAAACATGGGTAATAACTACTGAACCGTTTGAGATAGAGCCTTCATATATGGCATGTGGGTTCTTTGTGACAAGGACGTCCCGCTTACAAAAAAAAACAACAAAAAAAACAAAAAAACAAAAAAAAAAAAAAAAACAACAAAAATAAAAAATGACTTCTGACCTTAACCTTGCCTCGTGACCTACTTAAAAAAAAAACAACAACATTGGTCATAACTTTTGAACCATTTGAGATAGAGCCTTCATATTTTGAATGTAGATTCCTTGTGATAAGGGCTTCACGTCCATACAAACAATTTCATCTATGACCATGACCTTGACCTTTGACCTACTTTAAGTAAAAACAACAACATTGGTCAAATCTTTTGAACCATCTGGGACAGAGCCTTCATATTTTGATTGTAGATTCCTTGTGATAAGGGCTTCACTTCCATATAAACAATTTGATCTATGACCATGACCTTGACCTTTGACCTTTTTTACGAAAAAAACAACAACATTGGTCATATCTTTTGAACCATCTAGATAGAGCCTCCATATTTTGCTTAAAGATTCCTTGTGATAAGGGCTTTACATCCATACAAACAATTTGATCTGTGACCATGACCTTGACCTTTGACCTACTTGAAAATAGCATTGGTCATAACGTTTGAACAGATTGAGAGAGAGCCTCCATATTTTGCATGCAGGTTCTTTGTGACAAGGGCTTCACGTCCATACAAAAAATGATCTGTGACCGTGACCTTGACCATTGACCTACTTAAAATAAAAATATAACATTGGTCTAACTTTTGAACCGTTTGAGATAGAGCCTTCATATTTTGCATATGGGTTCCTGGTGACAAGGGCTTCACGTCCATACAAAAAATTGACTGTGACCTTGACCGTTGACCTACTTTAAAGAAAACAATAACACTGGCCATAACCTTAGAACTGTTTTAGATGGAGCCTTCATATTTTGCATGTAGGTTTCTTTTGACAAGGACTGCACGCCCAATAAAAAAAAATACATGTGACCTTGTCCTATTTTAAAGATACAATTATTATTGGTCATAACTTTTGAACCGTTTGAGTTCGAACCTTATATTGAGCATGTACATTCCTTCTGACAATGCCTTCCTACTCAAACAAAAAAATTTGACCTGTGACCTTGAACTTCGAAGTAAAAATGACCATGCCCGGGGACATATTCGTGTTTCACAAACACATCTTGTTTTTCTTTTCTATTTGAAAGCGGAACATTGTGCAGAAATGACAACAAAAAATAAAACCGACCACTGAAGCAAGCACCGCATTTTTTTTTCTGAGAATTTTTCGGGTTTGAAAATCGTTCCATTTTGGCAGGCACTTCAGAAAGCACCGCCTTAAGCGGAGTGTTGCATAGCACTCATAATCGCTTTGATCGGAAGCTTTTCAATCTCAGAAGGTTGCAGGCCCAATCCAAGGTGCAGACGGAGGTGCTAGACGGTTCCTCTTTGCTGATGACATGACAAAAGGTGCTCCTACAGAAGAGAAGATGCAAAAAGGTATAGATCAAGTTTCTGACTCCTGTGATAATTATGAACTCACAATCAGCATCAAAAAGGCTGAAGTAGTCTATCAGCCAGTACCTGATAAGCCTTTCAAAGAGCCCACAATCACAGTGAAAGGTCAAAGATTGCAAGTGGTAGACAAGTTCACCTATCTTGGGAGCACACTGTCAAGAGCCGGGCGCATTGATGATGAAGTCAATGCCAGGATTGCCAAAGCTAATGCAGCATTTGGTTGACTACGTGGTAGTGTCTGGGATCGAAGTGGAATTCGACTTGACACAAAAATGAAAGTCTGCAGAGCTGTGGTGCTGCCAACACTATTGTATGCATGTGAAACATGGACAGTTTACCAACGGCATGCCAAAAGACTGAATCACTTCCATACTAGATGTCTTGGAAAACTCTTAAAGATTAAGTGGCAAGACAGGATTCCAGACACGGAAGTCCTGAACAGGGAAGGGATGCAAAGTGTACATACTCTTCTGACATTAGCACAGTTAAGAAGGACAGGCCATGTTACCAGAATGCCTGAGGAATGTTTGCAAAAGAAAATTCTCTATGGAGAACTAGAAATGGGCAAATGTTCCCAAAGCGGTCAGAAGAAGCGCACAAAGACACTCTTAAAGCCTCCCCCCAGGGACTTCAACATTCCAACAGAGTCGTGGGAACAAATTGCACAGGACAGAGCAACGTGGCGACGTCTTATCAAAAGGGGTGCCAATGAATATAAGGCAAAAAGAATCAGTGAAGTTGAGCAGAAACGCGCACATCGCAAAGCCAGAGCTAAGGCATCACCAACAGGACTGTCTTCCTCTGGCCTCTGTTGCTCTATTTGCAACAGACAGTTCAGAGCTAGAATCGGTCTCATCAGCCATCTTAGAACACACAAATAGTAACATATCTCAATTTATGATTAAGATTAGTCATTGTCAGTAATGACAGGCGAACTATTATTACATAGCACTGACAAAGCGCTACAAAGCGCTATAAGTAAGCACTCGCCTTATGCAACTCTTCCCGGGTGTTTTCGACCGTAGGACTATATCGCAGAATATATCCTCGCAAATGTTTGATGTTATCCAATCAGACGTCGCGTTGTATAGGTAAGTGCATTACAATATACATTCTTGCATGGCCAACTATATCTGACATTAGCCCGATGACTTTCAACAGTGAGAGTCGCACAGAAAGTCAATATTGGGTTGTCTCCCTTTGACTGAGGCCTACGATAGGTATCCTATCGTGTAATCAATATTGTGTTTTAATCCGGCTGTGTGTGAAAATGACCCCGGGGGATATTGAACGATAGATACGTCTAGTTAATTTAGAACTGCGTGTTTTGGTACTTTAAGCGAGAAAAATTCTCTTTTTGTCAAACGGTTCAAATTGAGCCTTCTTGTACTAAATATATTATTGGTTCTCATAAATCCATTTTTTTTATGGAATTTGATATTCCACATTATTTAAAAAAAAAAAAAAAAAAAAACATTTACAGTTAATGGATGTCAGATTGCATTATTTAAAATTGCATTGTTTAGAAAAGCAACATGTTCATAAGTCCATGTAATTAAAACCCCTGTAAACCCCACTTTACATTATATACAGAAAAGAGAGGTTAAGAGGGGTTACAATGTGTGTGTTATCCGCA
This sequence comes from Lucinisca nassula, assembly GCA_963580285.1. NCBI lineage: Eukaryota > Metazoa > Mollusca > Bivalvia > Lucinida > Lucinidae > Lucinisca > Lucinisca nassula. The sequence goes on along the minus strand of OY757027.1, from coordinate 31,690,669 downwards.
CCAAGACATTGTCTTGTTTATCATAAAAATAATGTGCTTTTTTACATATAAGTTAATATTTCGAAGATAAGAAAGAAAACATTGTCACAAGGATATGTTTTCTTAATGGGTCGACAATCGTCAACACTGTATAGGTCAAATTGCGGACGTTGCTTCCAATTTTGAGTTTTACCCGACACTGAGATGACATCTCAAGCCCTGCCACCCAATGAAACCAGTAGGATTTATCTGCATGGACGGTCCAACTCGCACCACTTTTCATGGGCAGCCTTAGAGCCACATGCAGTTTACTAGTACGCATGTGCTGTGCAGTCAGTTTCAGCTCTGCGTGGAAGCATCATGCAGCCCAATCTATTTCTTCCCATCACGATAACACACCCTTGTGATATAGTGCATTTTTCATACCTCAAAAAAGGTCATCTTTCTGATGAAAATTTGTGATATTTTTCTTATTTATACTCAAAACATAAACCCAAGTTTTCTCTATATAAATTTGGGTATAATGGGGTGTTCATTTCACGGACTCGTTCACGCGATGAAGCCAAGCTGGGCGGAGGCCGTAATGGGTTGACAGCAAAGGCCCTGATCTAAGCTCGACGTCTGATCTGAGCATGCAGTGTTTCCAGCATAGGTGTCTATGTTTTGGCTTTCCCGTCCAAAATGCACTTAAATCTGCTTGACTATCATTATAATGTTAACAAGTCCATGTCACGGATGAACACCCCTTCTAAATCGAACTTTATATAGAGAAAACTGTGGTTTGTTGGAACAAACATATATATTTTTTCTATTACTTTTGTCCCAAACATATGTTGTGGGTACCGCGGTTAGAAGCGAGGCGGTTCCAACAAGATCCACAACCTATATTTAATGTAGTAATAAACTATGACACAATTTTTAATAACCGTTTTCTGCAACCTAAAGAATGCATTATTTCACATGGATGTGTTATCATAATGGTCACAATGATCATTCAATGTTGTAACATATCCATGTAAGGTAATGCTTATTACACTGTTTGAAATTAACTTGACTAATCAAAACTATAAAACGAAGCATTAGGTTTTAATTACTCTTGATTTACCTGCAACCATTTTAATTATCTATAATAACATACTGCAAATTCAAACATCAAATATTTATTCTGCAAAGAAAGATTCATTGATTGTTAATTTGTTTGTTTGATTCGAGGTTTAACGTCCCCGTCAACGCTGTATAGGTCATTTTGGAGACGTTGCTTCCAATTTTGTGGGACTTTTACCCGACATTGAGATGAAATGACATCTCAAGCCCTGCCGCCTAGTGAAAACAATAGGGTTTATAAGCATGGACGTTCCGACTCGCACCGGCTTAGATCCACTAAGCGGTGTGCAGTCGGTTTCAGCTGTGCGTGTACTTGCATCATGCAGCCCATCTATTTCTTCAAGCCCCGATGGGCGGGGCAGTTATTGATTGTTAATGTAAAGAAATATGTAAACTTGTAATATTTTTCTTATTTCTGCTCAAAATATAGATTCTGGGTACTCGTTAAAATCGAGGCGGTTCAATATGTAATCTAACGAATAACCACAATCTATATTTAATCTAACGAGTAGCCATAATCTATATTTAAGAGCAGAAATTAGAAAAAATTGCTTTACCCCTGTAAAACCCAGTTTTTCTACATAAGATGGGGTTCAACGGGGTCGAAATTACATAGGCGTGTTTTCATGCTTGTTACAACCGCCTCATTGAGGCATTTATAACGAGTATCATCAATAATTTTTTGAGCAAAAATAAGGAAATCAATTATTACCCTTGGGTTAAGAGTTGTGCTCATTACACGGACATGTTAACCTCCAAAATGGCCTTTACAGTGTTGACGGGGACGTTAAACCTCAAATCAAACAAACAAACAAAGATATAATAATAATGATAATAATAACAATAACAATTGGTACTCATTATCTAAATAGCACCAATACTTCATATGAATAAAGAATGCACAGTAGTACCCATGACACAATCTTTCCGGAAATAAGGTAATCCATTATACCTTGCACGCGTGTCCAGTTATCTTCGGGCTGCCTGACGGTCGGTAGCCGGAACGCAATACACAATCCACGTGTCATAAAAGCGATAATTGTCTTCTGCTTAAATACCCGTGATATTTTCCCCTGAGTGTAATAAAACGTTGATTATTGGCACAGAAGCGCCAAATTGAAATCTTTCTACCTATGTTTTTGTGTTTATTAAGTCAAAATCATGCTCAAAACATAGGTTGTGTGTGCTCGTTAGAACCGCCTCGTAACGAGTACCCACAACCTATGTCTTGGAGCAGAAATAAGAAAAATAATGAATACCCCCGTAAATCCCTTTTTTTCTCTATATAAACTGGGATTTAAGGGGGTCCTCATTTCTTGGACATGTTCGCGTGATGCATAAATAAATTAAAAACAAAAAATCAGAATGAGCTGGTTCTAAATAGTACCATCAATCAACGTATTGAGCCATAAATAAATTTTAAATAAATAAATCGTAAATAAATAAATTACGATAACACATCCGTGCGGCATAGTAGGGTATTCTTGATATCTCAAAAACAGTTAATTTATTAATGAAAACTTATCGATACTCAAAACCGGTTTTGTATTCTCGTTAGAACCGCCTCATTGAGGTGGCTCTAACGAGTACCCACAACCTATGTCTTGGAGAAGAAATAAAAAAATGAATACCACAGTAAACCCCAGTTTTCTCTATATAAAGCATGGTTTAAGGGGGTGTTCATTACACGGCTTGTTGTCATGATTAAAAAAACAACAGTGACTAAAATAATATAAAAGAATAAGAAGCAAGTACTTTCGAACTATGTTTTTGTGTTATGTTAAAATCAAGCCGATCCCTGAATATCCGACTGTTCAATATATAAAGTTGGGTTTACATGTAAATTATTTTCCCCGGTATGATGGAAAGAACACCAGAAAAGGTGTACACCCTTATCTTAATAAATCATTTAACAGTTGAAATAAATACATAAATATAAAAATAAATAAATCGGAATGAGCTGGTTCTCAATATAACCAACAATCCACGCATTGAGCAAAAATATAAACAAATTAATAAATAAATTACGATAACACATCCGTGCGGCTCAGTCGATTCTTGATAATTTGTTAATCAGCACGTGAACAAGTCCGTGAAATGAAGACCCCCTATACCCTACTTCATATAGAGAAAACTGGGTTTACGGGGGTATACATTATTTTTCTTATTTTTGTTCCAAAACATAGGGTGTGGGTACTCGTTAGAACCGCCTCGATGAGGCGATTATAACGATCGAGGCGGTTCTAACGAGCACCCACAACCCATGTAAACACTTTTACCCAATCAAGGAAATAATAATGAATACAAAACAATTTACATGGGCATTAATGGCCTCTTTAACGGCTATTATCTGGTATATCAGACGGAATAAATAATCAAACGTATGTTACGAAAAGGAAAAATACAAACATCTCTTTTGTGTTCTTGTATTCAATCAAAACAATGTGCGAATAGCGATATGTCAGAAATGCGAAAATGCGAACAGCGAAATGTCAGATTAGACTGCACATACGGCATCTTTCTTTCTGTCTTTCTTTCAATCTTATTACTAGCAATGTTTGTTTAAATTGCTGACTAAGTATAAAAAATCTAATCGGGTCATGAAAAATAAATAAATAAATAAATAAATAAGACGCAGATCAGACACCGCATTTTAGATTGATAAATAAATAAATAAATAAATAAATAAATAAATAAATAAGACGCAGATCAGACACCACATTTTAGATTGATTTACATTCCAAGGAGATGCCCAGGCGAAGATGTGTTTATTTCACGGTCGACGGAGAATGACACGCTTTGGGATTACACGCGTGTCTAGACGATAAAGCTTTTTCTGAATAAGCTCCAAGTTTAATCGCAAAATGCCGCTATTAAATATAATTTTGAAAGATTATGATTGCTATCAAAGTGCACAATATTGTAACCACATTGCGTCTGATGCGGGCGTTTGTTTGCAATATTAACAGAAAGTGAAGATTGTAGCCGTTAAAGTAGGGTACTGTCGTTGTTTTTCCACAGTTTTGTATGCTTCATATAAGGATTAAGGGTTGTTAATTTGAAAATAAAAATGCCGGCAGCTAATTAAATAAAAGTTCCACTTATTTGATATCTTTTTGAAGGTATTTAAACGGACAATTAGATTAAATCGGAACTTGTTTGTCAAATTGAAAAATAAATAAGTTATATTTGTTTAAAAAATAGTTTCCATTAAAGCGCCTGCTATTTCCAACAAGACATTCTGTACAGGTAAGCCGAGAAGGTCAGAGCACAGTAAAAGGCTTAATCCTTTGCGCCAACGGCATAAATGTCAATAATAGTTGCGGATGGCACGCCAGATAAGAAAATCCGTGGTTTTAGCTCGGGATAAAAATTATGTTCTATCCTGGTGTTCTTACCCAGAATCGAATATTCTCGCGTGTTTCATAAATGCATTGACGGAATACAACGTCATATGCGCCGTCGTTAAGGTTGACGTCACAGCACGTAACTTGACGTCGTTAATCATCACAATATGACCAAAGTGACTGCAGTATTAAAAACCCACGCTCACAAATGGAAGGTACGCAAGAAAAAAAATCCCACATGGGTGTGAGGGGTGGATAGAAAAATCCATCCATCGGGATCACTGTCGGGCATAACTCGGCAAACCTCGTGATGCCAGACAGTGACACTCGGGAGTAAGATGCTTATATTTTACCATGTACTTGCAGGGTTGACGCACAGCATGAGCACAGAAGAAATGTCTACAGAGTTTCCTATATTCGAAGTTTAAACATCACATTACAAGGGATAACTGTCACGTTAGCACCTGGCAATGTTCTTCTGGTAAGATATATAGAGAATACCAGGTGAGTGCCTTTTGATATCAAGTTAATCAGGCAAGGCTTCGAGAACGCTTGTAGAATCGCGAGGCTTGCCGAGCGGTTCTACATGCGTTCTCGAAGCCGAGCCTGATAAACTTGGTATTAAATGACACGAATGTGGTATTCTTTTTATCAGTTTATCCCCTTGTACACTGTTAAATAAGCAATTTACGATCATTAACCGATGGTCCTCAGTACACACCAACATTTCAATGGTGGATATATTGAGTATCAGCTGACCATACTATGATATTTTTTTTCAAGTAATTTTCCTTTTTTTTTGCTGTAATAATAACATTTTTGCCAATTTTTCTAGTAGTCCGGTTCATTTATAAAAGTGCAATGTCACGTTGACCTGATAAAGCCCACTTGTCCTGAGATAGCTCATATTTATCAGGTCAATGTGCTACAATGCAAATAATTTAGGGTGTAACCGATAATATTTGCATAGATGTCTGCTACAATGGTATTGTATTCAGTGGCAGCAATTTGCATAGATGTCTGCTACAATGGTATTGTATTCAGTGGCAGCAACCTTGGTCAGGGCCACAGTATTTGAACACGGTTATGCAGTTTCTTTTACGTAACATAGACGTGGCTCTCATTAAGCATATTACGCTCATGCCTGTGGCCCCCACCCATTTGGGCTTGGAGAAATAGGTTGGGCTGCATCATGCTTCCACATAGAGCTGAAACCGACCACACATGAGTACTTGTAAACCGCTTGGTAGGTCTAAGCAAAGACAAAAAAAAAAAAAAAAAAAAACTGATAATAATCACCTGTGCGACATAGTGCATTTTTCACATCTACAAATTTACAACTTTTCTGATGAAAATCCGTGATATTTTTCTTATTAGTGCTCAAAACATAGGTTGTGGTGCTCGTTAGAACCGCCTCAATGAGGCGCTTCTAACGAGTACCCACAACCTATGTCTTGGAGTAGAAATAAGAAAAATAATGTATACCCCCGTAAACCCCAGTGTTCTCTATATGAAGTGGGTTCTTCATTTCACAAACTTGTTCACGTGATGACATTTTCTATTATATGTCATACGGGCTGCCCTTGCCCCCATTGCAGAACAGGATCTACACTGTTTGATTAAACTAACTGAACGGTGAAAGAAGCCATCTGATCAGGATCTACACCGTTTGTCATTCAGTCATTAAAATTCAATTGAATAGAATATATCAAGTACATATTTGAATGGTTGAAAGTCAGAAACAGATGTGGCAAGCAGGATAATTCAGGGATCTAAACTGATAGGAAATAACGTGCTTCTCAGGAGCAAAATATACTTTCCTAAAGGGCGACAGGGCTTGAGATGTCATTTCATCTCAATATCGGGTAAAAGTCCCACAAAACGTCTCCAAAATGACATTTACAGTGTTGACGGGGACGTTAAACCTCAAATCAAACAAAAAACTTTCCTAAAATGTAGACCCCTATTGAGAAGTGATGCAAATATTTTTGAAACAGTTCTTCAGAAGCAAAGTATTTCTTTTAAGGGGAATGGGAACACCATCAGGGGAGGCAACTCCTGCAAAAGCATTTTGGTCTCTCATGTCAATATGGTCAACTCTTAAAGAAAAGAATTTACTCCGGGGGAGCAAATTCTTTCCTTTAAGAGTAGACCCCTTTTTCAGTTGGACAGGTCTTATAGGAAAGCAAACAGGAAGTCACGAAAGTTATCTCCCTTTGAAAATATAGGAACAATCGGCCAGGTGTTCCTATTCCCCCCTAACGATAGACGCTGATGATAACTGGGAAATATATATCCGCATTCTGAACACAATTAGGGGATAACTGTATTCAAACTTGTCATTTGGGGCGGTGAATCGGCGGTTTAATGGTTGTAAATTCGTTTTACGGCGACGCGTTGTCGGAGCTTGCGACCGTAAAACCGACGAATTACCTCCACAAATTACAATTTTCAATACATTATCCCCATTCTAATGCACTCATTCACATGTTTAGTTTAAAAACTGTTCTTTTGACCAAAACCGGGAACCGCTGCGAGCTGCGTAAAACCAAATACCAACCAACGAAAGGTGACGTTACATGATGACGTCGGGTTTTCGACAGTGTATCGTAGAATATGTTGTCGCAATTTTTTGACGTTATCCAGTCACACGTCGCGTTTAATACGTAAGTGCATAAGAATATATTTTCAACAGATTGATGGGGATGAGGTGACTCCACCATTCTACGGAGAACTCTTTAATATTACCTACTACAATCGTCAACTGGTTATGGTAGTTCTGGGTTGCGACTATACTGTGACTTACGATGGGAAGAGCCGGGCCTCGATCCTCGCTCCGAAGGAGTTGGGCGAGTACCTCTCTGGAATGTGTGGAGATTGTAAGTAAATTGAACTAAAGTTCTCTTAACTTTGTCCTCCGACGCCAGAACTTACGAATGTGGGTGACCACGTTAACGTGTCAGCAGAATGTACATGTTATCAGTTACCCCTTATATATAGTACATTGTAACACATTGACCTGATAAAGATATGCTATCTCAGGACAAGTGAGCTTTATCACGTCAACGTGACATTGCACTTTTTGAATGAACCGGACAACCGGAAAAATGACCAAAATGTTATTATTACGAGAAAAATCGAAAAAAAAGTACAATGATAATTATCAAAAGAAAAATAACGGTCAGATGATAGTATATATACTGGTCGATTATATTCCGCACCAGAATGCTGGGACGCACTGAGGACAATCGGTAAGCGATTTAAAAAGTTTACAAGGGGATAAACTGATAAATAGAATACCAGATTCGTGTCATTTGGTATCAAGTTTATCAGGCTCGGCTTCGAGAACGCATGTAGAATCGCTCGGCAAGCCTCGCGATTCTACAAGCATTCTCGAAGCCTTGCCTGATAAACTTGATATCAAAAGACACTCACCTGGTATTCCATATTACTCTCATAGATTAATGTCGGATCAAAAACTAGGTTACTATGTCAGATTTTGTTAATATAAGAATCTTATATGGGTGTGAGGGGTGGATTGAAAAATCCGTCTCGAGGGACACTGTCCGGCATCACGAGGCTTGCCGAGTGATGCCGGACAGTGATCCCGAGGGACGGATTTTTCTATCCACCCCTCACACCCATATTGGATTCTTTTTCTTGCATACCTTCCATGTCTATTGCGAATTTTTAATGCTGCTGTCACTTCGGTTACCAACGTCCGCCATTTTGTGATGACACAACAGGAATGTTTAGTGACGTCACGCATGACGACGCCGCACATGAGGTTGTAAACAACCAGTGCATTTATCAAACACGCGATTATTTTCGATTTTGGGTCGGAACACCAGGGTCAGAACATAAATTTCTATCACAGGGTAAAATCACGGATTTCCTTGTCTGGTGTGCAAGAAAACCCTGTATGCCCCTAGAGACCACAGTTTTGCTTCGATCATCATGAAACTTCACTGGAATGTTTGACTTGATGATATCTCAGTCAGGTTCGAATATGGATCAAAAACTAGGTCACTAGGTCAGATTTCGTTAAAACCTTGTGTGCACACTAGAGGCCACAAGTTTGCTTTAATCTTCATGAAACTTCATCTGAATGTCTGACTTGATGATATCTCGTTCAGTTTCGAATATTGGATCATGTCGGATCAAAAACTAGGTCACTAAGTCAAATTTCGTTAAAACCGTGTGTCCCCCCACCCAGAGACCGCAATTTTGCTTCCATCTTCATGAAACTTCACTGGAATGTTCGACTTGATGATATCTGGGTCAAATTCGAATATGGATCATGTGGGATCAAAAACTAGGTCACTAAGTCAAATTTCGTTAAAACCTTGCGTGCCCTGCTAGAGACCACAGTTTTGCTTCGATCTTCATGAAAGTTCACTGGAATGTTTGACTTGATAATATCTCTGTCAAGTTCGAATATGGATCATGTCGGATCAATAACTAGGTCACTAGGTCAGATTTTGTTAAAACCGTGTGTGCACCCTAGATGCCACAGTTTTGCTTTAATCTTCATGAATCTTCACTTGGATGTTTGATTTGATGATAGCTCGGTCAAGTTGGAATATTGGTCATGTTGGATCCAAAACAAGGTCACTTGGTCAAATTTCTTTAAAACCTTGTGTGCCCCCTACAGACCGCAGTTTTGCTTTGCTTTTCATGAAACTTCACTGGAATGTTTGACTCGATAATATCATGATCCAATTTGAATATGGATCCTGTCGGATCAAAAGCTAGGTCACTAGGTCAGATTTCGTTGAAAATTTTTTGTACCCTAGAAGCCACAGCTTTGCTTCAATCTTCATGAAACTTTACCTGAATGTTTGATATCTCAGTCAAGTTCGAATATGGATCATGTCAGATCAAAACTAGGTCACTAGGTCAAATTTCGTTAAAATCTTGTGTGCACTTTTGAGGAAACAGTTTTGGTTACTCTTCATAACACTTCACCTGAATGCATAACGAAAACAACGCCTGTACAAATACATTGCAAATTTTACCTCCAAAAAATGGTTCGATTTCAAAATAATATCAAAGGAATTTTCCTTGGGTGACCCTCCACCAAAATTGTTAAAATGGTTCTGCTCTGCTGAACAAAATGGCCACCAGAGCTAAAAATAGAGAAAAAAAACGACAACTCATCCTACAGTAGGCTGATGGTTTGATTTCAAAATAATTTCACAGGAATGTTCCTTGTGTGACCCTCTTCCAAATTGCTAAAATGGTTCCGCTCTGCTGATGAAAATGGCCAACAGAGCTAAAAATTGAATAATCATCAGGAGACATCTCCTCGGCTTATGGTCCGATTTCAAAATAATTTCACAAGAATAATCTTTCACTGACCCTCTATCCAAATTGTTAAAATAGTTCTTCTCCGCTGAAAATAATGAAAACTACACTGAGCAAAAAAAAAAAAAAAAAATAAATAAATAAAAATGAAAAAAAATAAAAAAAATAAATGAATAAATAAGAAAAATAATAATTTCAAAGGAATGTTCCTTGGCTGACCTTCTGCCAAAATTGCTCAATATTTCTAAAAAAAAGTTACAATTCACTGAAGAAAATGGCTGCCAAAGCTAAAAATAGAATAACCTCTGAATGACATATCCTTCTAAATAATTGGTCGAATTTCAAACCCAATTCACAGAAATGTTTCTCTTATACTTTTGTACCGAAATCGATTAAACGGTATGGCTCAGCAAATGCCTGTTCCATTGAAACATGCACCTCAATAATAATGAAAACAAGAAAGAATCAGAATCAAGGACTCAATTTGGAACCACTGAAAATCATGGTATGGGCCCCGTCAAGCGATTTTGGTACTTATCGCCTATGCGAGCAGCGAGGGTTCAGGCGAGCCTGCGCATCCGCACAGTCTCGCCAAAACCTTCGCTGCTCGCTCATACAAGCAGAGAATCAAGAGCAACCTTCAGACAGAAAGCCATATCCCTGACCCCTCTGAATGGCTGGGCATGCGCAGTTAAAATTTGTCATGACGGAATGCTCGAAGACACAAATTCGCTTGGCGGGGCTCAATTTGGAACCACTGAAAATCATGGTATAGAAGGAAGAGTAGTGCAAGTGGGTTTTCTGGGTTGTTTCCCTTAGTCTTTTTAACTGGTTCTCCGTTTTCTGATACATTTTTCACGGCCTTTAATGGATCCAGTTCCTGTACTGTAGGCAAATATTCACCATATTTGCATTATTTGCTGGCTCCCAGCTTCAACATTGTCAATAATGGAAAAACCGGTAACCAGACCCCCCTGACCTTGAAAGGTCAGGGGGGGGGTCTGGTTACCTGTTTTCCCAACACTTATAATCCTCAGACTAGGAACCAGCAGATAATGCAAATAAGGTGAATATACTGTAGAAATATAAACGCAGTAGGATGCCCCAAGAGATTCATCACCATCCCAGAAAGGAAAATTTACAATCTCAAAATCAAAATCATCGCATCCATCATAACTTTTGCAGGAAACAAACCTATCTACAATAGATAGATGTAAATAAAAAAAACGGGGCCTCGGTATCAGAAGAATTTGCTTTATTTCACTGAAGTTCTAGGGGTGCGGGGGTGGGGGTAAATTTGACTTATCAAACTATCAAAATAGGTATGGCAATATTTAATAAATCATCCAAATATCTAAAGAGTTGATCTGGGTCCTTGGCGTATATGATTGTATTGGGCTTAACCCTTAAGCTGCCGAGAAAAACTACATCTGCTTATGTCGTCTGCTGAATCTCATTACGAAAACACACCTATACAAATACATTGCCACCTTTTTGCGCCGAAAAAAATGAAAATTTTATCATGAAAAATTGTGATATTTTTCTTGTTTCTGCTCAAAATATAGATTGTGGGCACTCGTTAGAACCGCCTCATCGAGGCGGTTCTAACGAGTACCCACACTCTATATTTTTAGAGCAGAAATAAGAAAAATAAGATAAACCCCCGGAAACACCAGTTTTACTATATAAAAGTGTGGTTCAAGGGTGTCAAAATTATATGGGCGTGTTTTCGTGATGTCTTGCAAACTTTTGCATACAGGCAAACACTGTCGACCCAGATCAGACCTAATGGAGCAGTCTGATCTGGGTCTACACTGTTTGCAAAAATGACTTTTAAAGTAACCGGCAGACGACAAAGCAGACGACAGTTATTCATGGGTAAATATCAACTCTTTAGGGTCATTTTGTGTCTCAGAGAAAGATAGAAGAGGCACAAGAGAAGATGAAAAATGAAGGACAGGGGGGTGGGGGGGTGGGGGGGGGGGAAGAGGAAAATGAATGGAAGTTTAGAAACTGAAAAATTACAACATTCCCCCCTCCACCCTTACCTGTATCAAGGAAAGCTGGCTTCACCCTACTGTAAACAAATATCAGTTGGAAGCCCCATTTGGCGCAGTATACGTGACACCTTTGCCACATCTAACCGACCCATGGCTTATATGGTCGCCTACACACATGGTGTTGGCCATCGGGGCTTGAAGAAATAGATGGGATGCATGATGCTTCCACGCAGAGCTGAAACCGACCCACACACGAGTACTGGTAAAGCGCTTAGAGGATCTAAGCCTGCCCAGGCAAAGTGGTGCGAGTCGGACCGTCCATGCTTATGAACGCTATTAGTTTCATTGGACGACAGGACTCAATATATCATTTCATCTCGATGTCGGGTAAAAGTCCCACAAAATTGGAAGCAACGTCTCCAAAATGATTTTTTAACATTGTTGACGGGGACGTTAAACCTCAAATCAAACAAACAAACAAACACGCACGATGTTGATAGAAAATCTTACATGAGTGTTCATGCACTGTACTATTGGATTTATTAAAAGAGTTGAGGAAATGAGATAAAATGCGAGGCTTTGCCTCAACGCGTTTTATAAATTTAATAATACATGAACACGATTGCAAGATTCTATTTATCATATGACATTTTAAAACGCATTTTATTCACGATTATTTTTAATAAAAATGTCAACATTTCGCCATAAGTAAACGCGACGTCGTGTAACGTTACGGGGCGTATCTAACTAATTTGCATATTTAATCCACTAGTCGATTGCCGAATTTATTACATGGCGTTATTAAATTCTCAGATGCGACGCCCTATGATAACATAATTTATCCTATGACGTCGCTCCTGAGCGTGTAATAACGCCATGTAATAAATTCGATAATGGATTAAATATGCAAATTAGTCAGATACGCCCAATAACGTTAGGTTTACGACGTTATTAACGACGTCGCATTTTCAAATGGCAAAATGTTGACATTTTTGTAAACAAATTGTGAATAAAATTCTTTTTAAATGACATATGATAAACAGAATCTTGCATTAGTGCTCATGTATTATTGAATTTATTAAACTCGTTGAGAAAAAGGAATAAAATGCTCGGCAGAGCCTCGCATTTTATCCCTTTTCCTCAATTCGTTTAATAAATTCAATAATACATGAACACTCATGTAAGATCCTCTATATATTACATTTTTCAGGTAATGAAATTAAAAGTGATGATTTTGTACTGCCTAATGGCACTGATTTGTCAGAATTCAAGAACAGAGATGCCCTTTGGGGAAACTATTGGAGAGTTCCAGGCAGCACTGGACTTGTTCCAGGAACGTAAGTCATATCACGTTCAAAGTCCATGCCCAGCAGGCACATGACATAATTGTGACGTCATATCAACGCCATGACGTTTATGCAACGTCACATCTACGTCGGTGCAACGTCGTGACGTTGCGCCGACGTTGGTTTGACGTTGCCCCAGCCTAGTGCCTGCTGGGTTTGAATAAAACCCCTTATAAAATCCTCTTTGTATAGAGACAACTGGAGATTTGAGGAAATAATCCGATATACATATAAGGGGCCAGTGCAACAAGGGACTTAAGTCCACTTTTGAGCAAAATCGAGTTAACCATTATACCATGCAGAAAACCCAGTTCCTCATCGTATTAGCTCCCTTTGACCACAGAATTGCTGCAGAAATTCAAAATAATCAGATTAAAACAAATTACACAAAGGGCCTAACACCATTTTGCATTTTTATGCAACACAGGACCCAACTCCATGAATTCATTATTCGTGTTTATTTCAAAGCATTATTATCTACCAAAATCAGTTCTCATCCATTAAGCTGAAATGAGCAATATTTCTTACGAAACCATTCATTTCCAGCCCGATAGAGTAATTTCAATAATTTTAACATGAACTGAATTTTGACGATGGAGTTAGGACCTATATTTAATTAAAACCTATGCAAATCTGCGAAAAATATGCACAGACAAGGCCGCAGAAATCAATATTTTTCCACTTTAACCCTTACCCACTCAGATACGTCTTTGTATGTGTCTGACTCCCCCCCCCCCCCTTGAGCCACAGAACCACCTAATTCTGCATTCCCCACCCCTGGACAGCTATGTTTGCGTTAGGATTAGTTATCCCAAAACTGGCCTGTTTTTTCGCGCTGCTCCCAACTAAAAATATACCTTGTGGGGGGTGGGTGGGGGGGGGGGGGCTCTCACCGCGGACAAAAATGGGGGTATGGCCCAGCCGGCCGCTGAAATAAAATCTGAGGGTCTCTGGGGTCAAAAATGCCTCGAAATTGAAGCTGGCAAAACATGATGCAGACAGTGAAAATGGCCAGTGCCAAACCCATTAATTGTTGCCTTGACAGCAGTGTGAAGATAAAGAGTCTGTCTAAATACATATGAAATCACACTTTTTGACACTTTTGAGATGCCCCCTCGTTACCATGGCAACAATGATTTAACCTATAAAGGTTCCATTTGAAGGGCTTGTGCTCGGTGAACATTCCTGCCAAGTTTGATGTAAAACAGACCTTTCATTATGAAATAATGGTTATATGAAGTTGGTGTCCTAGACAACACTGTGAAAATCAGCTAAATTCACAAAGTCCCCAAGTAGGAATGGGTTAAGCAGTGAAATTATCACAACAACCCTTAAATTCAACATTTCTCAAAGTACCTTGTCATTGTATGAAAGAGAAATCAACTTATTTTGAGTTTCGTAAAAAAAAAATGAATTTTTCGCATTTTTCTCGAAATAATGTAAAATGGACTAGGTCCCTTGTTGCACTGACCCCTTCAATTATGATTCTCATCTCTGCTCCAAAACATATAGTGTAGGTTCTCGTTGAAGGGGCTCTAACAAGCGTCCACAAACAATGCATGGTTAGAGCAGATAATAAGATATATATGACAAAATTCCATAATAAAATCATCAATGATGAATGTATGAAAACAATGAACTACATCACATGGGCGTGTTATCCTAATGAACACCGACAAATGTCAATTAAGGGGAATGGGAACACCTTGAGGGGAGGCAACTCCTGCAAAAGTATTTTTGTCTCCTGTCAGTAGGGGTCAACTCTTACAGGAAAGAATTTGCTCCTCAGGAGCAAATTCTTTCCTTTAAGAGAAGACCCCTTGTTTCTATGGGACAGGGCTTATAGAAAAGCGAACAGGAAGTCCCGAAAGTTGTCTCCCTTTTAAAAATGGCGAAAACATCTGTCAGATTTCCCCTTAAGTTTATCATATAACTTCGCTTTTATTTAGTGGATAAATTCATATCAAAAATGATACACCAGCACAATAGATTAACCCTTTTTGTACCAAATGGAATTTCCCTCCTTAAATGGGCCCCCGCCCATCGGGGCTTGAAGAAATAGAAGGGCTGCATGATGCTTCCACGCAGAGCTGAAACCGGACGCAAACGAGTACTGGTAAACCACTTAGATGATCTAAGCCTGCCCAGGTAAAGGGGTGCGAGTCGGGCCGTCCAATGCTAATAAACCCTATTGGCTTCATTGGGCGACAGGGCTTGAGATGTCATTTCATCTTAATGTCGGGTAAAAGTCCTACAAACTTGGAAGCAACGTCTCCAAAATGACATATACAGTGTTGACAGGGGCATTAAACCTTAAATCAAACAAACTAACAAACCCTCCTTACAGACAGCAGGAGTCCACTTCAGAATTCAGGGATGTCAGGTTGTGTTTTCTTAAAACTTTATTTGGGAAATGGCTTAATTGTTCCCAAATGGTATAGGCCATTGCCATAACATGTGTGACATATTGCATACTTTCATAGATCACCAAACTGACTACTTTTCTTTTGAAAATTCATGGTATTTTTCTTATTTACACTGCAAACATAGTGTATATACAGTGGAGTTTAGGGGTGATCGTTTCACGGACTTGTTCACGTGATCATTCCATCTGCATCATGACTGACAATGCAATATTCAGAATCAGTGTGAAAGGTAAAACATGAACAGACTCAATAAAATCGAGTCTGCTATGTTCGCTGTTTGGTGTATTATTTGCTTCCATCAGAACTTATTTATTGTGTAACCTAAAGTATATTTATATAAATTTACTGGTGTATTTGCCTTTTAAATATGTGAAATAAACTAAAATACTCCCCTTACCTGGTCAACGACATATAATCTTGTGCGCACAAGATAATATGTTGTGCGAACAAGTTATTAGGTTGTCCGCAAAAGATATGTTATACACACAAGATAATATGTTGTGAGAACAAGATAATATCTTGTCTGCACAAGATAATATGCTGTTTGAACAAGATAATATCTTGTCCGCACAAGATATTATCTTGTGCGCACAACGTATATTAAAAAAAATTCATGTGCCTTCCCGGGTTACGTATTTTGCCTGTAAAATATATATATAATATACTGAAATACACCCCTTACCTGGTCAACTGGCGTCAGTGATAGTTTATTTGATATTTTTTATGCCCCGAACTTCAAATAAGTTTGAGGGGCATATTGCTTCTGGGTCGTTCGTCCGTTCGTCTGTTCAACGGTTCGTCCGTCCGTTCGTTACCGTTTAAATGCATAGCATAACTTAAGAACGATGTATGCTAGGGTTTTGAAATTTCATATATGGATTCCTCATGGAAAAGTAGCTGATGCTTTTTTCCCATCCGGATTGTGTCCCTTTCAAGCGTTATTGCCCTTTGAAAAAAATGGATAAAATCTTGTCAGCAAAATATCTTAAATACTATTGGAGCTAGAGCCGTGGAAGTTGATGAATAGATTGGCGGTGATGAGAACTTTTCACTAAATTCCGAAAAATACTTCATTAGTTGTGGGCCTTTGTCACTTTCTGTATTTGTACTTGTATGCTTTGTGATGCCCAGCATAACTTTAGAACCATGTGTGTTAGGGTTAAGAAGTTTCATATATGAATTCCTCATGGAAAAATAGCTGTCGCTAATTTTTTTCCTCATCCGGATTATGTCCCTTTCAAGAGTTATTGCTCTTTGATTTTTTTTTCATAAAATCTTGTTAGCAATATATCTCAAACACTTCTGTGGCTAGAGCCTTAAGAGATGGTGAATAGATGGGTAGTGGTGAGTAGACGATCTAAAACACATTTTTCATGTATTATTGAATTTATTAAACGAGTTGAGGAAAAGGGATAAAATGCGAGGCTCTACTGAGCATTTTATCCCTTTTCTTCAACGAGTTTAATAAATTATTGGTATAGAGGATCTTACATTCGTGTTCATATATTATTGAATTTATTAAACGAGTTGAGGAAAAGGGGTAAAATGTCAGGCTCTGCCGAGCATTTTATCCTTTTTCCTCAACGAGTTTAATAAATTCAATAACACATAAGCACGAATGCAAGATTCTGTTTATCGTATGCATTCCAAACGCATTTTATTCACGATAGTTTTACAAAAATGTCAGTATTCTGCCATTAGCAAACGCGACGTTGTTAAGGACGTCGTACGAGTAACGTTACGGGACATATCTATCTAATTTGCATATTTAATCCACCAGTGGATTGTCGAATTTATTACATGGCGTTATTACATTATCAGACGCGACGTCATATGATAAATTCCGTTTAATACTGCCTGAGTTATGGCCGTTTGTTACTTTGGGTATTTGTACATTGTATGCATTGTGATGTATAGCATAACGTTAGAACCGTGTATGCTAGGGTTTTGAAATTTCAAATAGAAGTTCCTCATTGAAAAATAGCTGACGTTTATTTATTTTTTTTCTCATCCGGATAATGTCCCTTTCAAGAGAGTAATTGCCTTTTGAAAAAAAGTTTGATAATATCATGTTAGCAAGATATCTCAATAACTACTGGAGCTAGAGCCTTGAAAATTCGTGAATAGATTGGTCGTGATGAGTAGATGACCTGGTTATCTTTTTATTTAATTTAGGAAAAAATACTTCATGAGTTTTGGCCCTTTGTCACTTTGGGTATTTGTACATTGTATGCGTTGTGATTCATAGTATAACTTTAGAACCGTGTACGCTAGGGTTTTTAAATTTCATATATTAGTACTTGATGGAAAAATAGCTGACGTGTAATTTTTTCTCATCCGGATTTTGCCTCTTTCAAAAGTTATTCCCTTTGGAAAAAATGTGATGAAATTTTGTTAGCAAAATATCTAAAAATATATTGGAACTAAAGCCTTGAAATTTTATGAAAAGATTGGTGGTGATGAGTAAATGACTTGATTAACTTTTGACTATATTCCGAAAAATACTTCCAGAGTTATGGCACTTTGTCACTTTGGGTATTTACACATTGTATACTTTGTGATGCATAGTTTTGATTTAGAACCGTGTATGCTAGGGTTTTGAAATTTCATATATGAATTCCACATGAAAAAATAGCTGGCCGTATTTTTTTCGTCCGGATTGTGCCCCTTTCAAGAGTTATTGACCTTTGGAAAAATTCGGATAACATCTTGTCAGCAAAAAAAAAAAAAAAAAATCTATTGGAGCTAGAGCCTTGAAAGTTGAATAATAGATTGTTGGTAATGAGTAGATGACCTGTTTAACTTTTGACTAAATTCAGAAAAATACTTCGTTAGTTATGGTTATTTGTCGCTTTGGGTATTTGTACGATGCTTAGCATAACTTTAGAACCGTGGATGCTAGGGTTTTGAAATCATGGAAAAATAGCTGATGCGTATTTTTTCTCATTCGGATTATGCCCCTTTTCGAGAATTATTTTAATAAAATTTTATCAGCAAAATATCTCTAAAACTATTGGAGCTAGAGCCTGGAAAGTTGGTACAAAGATTTGTGGTGATGAGTAGATGACCTGATGAACTTTTTACTAAATTCCAAAATTTACTACGTGAGTTGTGGCCCTTTGTCACTTTGGGTATTTGTACATTGTATGCGCTGTGATGCACAGCATAACTTAAAAACCGTGTATACTAGGATTTTGAAATTTAATAAATCAATTCCTCATGCATTTTTTTTTCTAATCCTGATTACTCCCCTTTCAAGATTTATTGCCCCATTGAAAACATTTTGAGAATATAAGAATCTTATATGGGTGTGAGGGGTGGATGGAAAAATCCGTCCTGAGGGACACTTTCCGGCATCACGAGGCTTGCCGAGTGATGTCGGACAGTGATCCCGTGGGACGGATTTTTCTATCCACCCCTCACACCCATATTGGATTCTTTTTCTTGCATACCTACCATTTCGTATCTCGGATTGTAATGCTGCAGTCATTTTGGTTACCGACGTCCGCCATACTGATATTGTGATGACACTACAGGAATATTTAGTGACGTCACGTAATGTGCATGACGTCAACCTTAACTATGGCGCATATGAAGTCGTATTCAACCAGCGCATTTATCAAACACACGATTATATTCGATTTTGGGTCGGAACACAAATTTCTATCCCAGGGTAAAATCACGGATTTCCTTGTCTGGTGTGCAAGAAAATCTTATCAGCAAAATATCTCAAAGACTATTTGAGCGAGCGCCTTGAAAGTTGGTGAATAGATTGGTGGTGATGTAAAATTTTCTTTGGTTATGGCCCTTTGAAAATTTTGGCATTAAGGGGTTATCATATATTTGGGGGTATTGTATTTTACAACATCATTTCTAGTTTCACATAACTTTAATGCTATTCAATGGAATCAGCAATCACATAAAAGTAACATGATCACATATGAACCAGCACATGACAAAAACTATAATAAGACAAGTACGCCCAACGAAGACTCAGATCGGCCTGCGCATCCACGCAGTCTGATCAGAGTCTTTGTTGTGCGCTCTAAGGATAGCTAAGGGCCAATGCTCCTTCATGCAGCAAAAGAAGTTTCTGGTTAGACTATGGATGCGCAGGCTGATCTGATTCTTCGCTAGACGCACATGTAACTTGTAGGAAATGCTGTGCCACCGCTTATATGTTGTCATACATTGTTACTCGCGCGTGACGCCATGGAGCTTTCCCTACAACCCTATGTTTTTTTTCTCTGAAATTCTTTTAGACCTTTTTGACAATCATTACGATAATTCGTCCGTACGACATACATGTAGGTCATTTTTCACATCTCCAAAACGGCTACTTTCCTGATGAAAATCCTTCATATTTTTCTAATAAATGCTCAAAACATAGGATGTGGGTGCTTGTTAGAACCCCCTCATTGAGGCAGTTCTAACGAGTACCCACAACCTATATCTTGGAGCAGAAATAAGAAAAATATTGTTTACCCCCGTAAACCCCAGTTTTCTCTATATAAAGTGGGGTTCGGGGGGAGGTTCATTTCACGGCCTTTTTCACGTAATGAAAATCTGTTTTGAAATCATTCTATGATTACAAGAATCTTGCTGTCGTGGCCACTTCATATGGAATTTACAGAACCCACGCAAGGCTCATTTGCTCTGTTTCATACGAATTGACCACTCGCTTAAGACCCTCTTTTCATTCTTTATAGCTGTGCCCAGGAAGATGTCCAGGCGCTGTGCTCTGAGCGGAATCACCACAAAGCTGATGACCTTTGTTCAAGAATCAACAGTGTTGATGGCCCCTTCTCAGAGGCATTGAAAGATGGCCTGGTAATAGAATATTGCATTTACACTTCAACTACAGTGAAATTCCGCTGTTAAGAACACCTAAAATTAGCACTAATTTTTATATAAAAAGCTTATTTTGAAGGGTACACTGATTTTTTCTTTGTGTGTTTTGCCTACAATATCCTCTGGTCAGGGACCACATTTGGGACTGTTCAAAAGTGGTCTTTAAGACCACTTTTGAACAGTTCCAAAGGTGGTCCTAATATAGATATTTTACTGTATTTTGTTATGCTATTGTTGTGCCTGTCAAAGCAGAAAAAGTGTTAGTTCATGATCTGTGTTATATCCTGACAAAACGTAAAGATTTGTATAAAAATGAACATTACAGCTTTCTTTAATTCTTCAAAACATCTTTAATCTCCAAAATTCTCCAAAATGGTATTCTCCGACCCTGACGTTGTTGTAATGAAATTTTGTGTTTATTTCTTGTTTATACTCCAAATATAGCTGGTAGGTGCTCGTTAGTGCCGCCGCACTGAGGCGGTTCTAACGTGTACCCATAATAAAAGTATTTTAGCAGAAATAAAAAAAAAATTTATACCCCTTTACACCCCAGATGTATCTTTATAATATGGAATTGTCAAAGAATGACAGTTTTAAGTTTAAAATATTTACTGATCAATATCAAACAGATTTTGTTTTGTTTGATTTGAGGTTTAACGCCCCGTCAACACTGTAAAGGTCATTTTGGAATTTATCGATAGTTTAATCGATTATACGATTAATCGTGTCAGCCTTAATGAAGATTGAATAAATATTCTAACACAGTGCGCCTATTTAAACTCGAAACATAGGTCGTGGGTGCTCGTTAGAGTATCCACAACCTATGTCTTGGTTTTGTTTGGTTTGAGGTTTAACGTCCCTGTCAACACTGTAAAGGTCATTTTTGAGACGTTGCTTCCAATTTTGTGGGACTTTTACCCGACATCGAGATGAAATGACATCTCAAGCCCTGTCGCCCAATGAAACCAATAGGGTTTATAAGCATGGACAGGCCGACGCCCACTGCTTTGCCTGGGAAGGCTCAGATCCTCTAAGTGGTTTACTAGTACTAGTGTGCGGGTCGGTTTCAGCTCTGCGTGGAAGCATCATGCAGCTCATCTATTTCTTCAAGCCCCGATATTCGGGGGCAGCTGTTGTACTATTGTTGTGCCTGCCCAAGCAAAAAAGATGTTAGTTCATGATCCGTGTTATATCATAACAAAACGTAAAGATTTTCTTTAATCTCCAAAATTCTCCAAAACGGCATTCTCCAACCATGACTTTGTTATGATGAAAATTTGTGTTTATTTCTTGTTTATACTCCAAATATAGCTGGCAGGTGCTCGTTAGAGCCGTCTTACTGAGCCGGTTCTAATGCGTACCCACAATAAAAGTATTTTAACAGAAATAAGAAAAATAACTTATACCCCTTTTAACCCCAGATTTATTTTTATAAAATGGAATCGTCAATGCATGACAGTTTTTAAGTTTAAAATATATTTACTGATCAATATAAAAAAAGATGAAATTATTAAATTGAGGCTAAATATTGGCTACGCCCATGAGCATAGACATTATAGATGGGCGTAGACATTATAGACATTGGATTTAACACCGAAGAACCACAATGCAGGTTGATCTTTATTTTTATATATGCAAAACAATTAATAGCTTTCACAAAAAAAGAAAAAAAGCGGCCCTTATCAAGTATAAGCTTCACACCAAAAGAGGCACACGGGCAGGGCTCTTCATTCGGCCTTCGGTCAGATGCGTGTCTGACTGGTTATCAGGATGACGCGGATTCGATACCTGACAAGGTCGGCAACATTCTTTCGTGGAGATTGATCATGAAATCTTTTCTACGGTCATTCTCTCCCTTCTGCTGATTCAAGAAGGACAGTTGTCAGTTTCTGGTGAAAGAATGTGCACTGTACTAGTTAACCTTTTACGTATAAGTCTGCACAGGAAAAGTGTGGCTAGATAAACTGAACGGCTCAAAAAAGACGTAAATAGTGTTGATTGGGCCGTTGAACTCCAGTACAAACAAACAAACAAACAAACAAACAGACGGGCAAAGTTCTGGTACAGAACTGATATCACATTTGCACAAGCCCATATTTGCAGCCATATGTGTACAGGCAAATACAAAATATACATCTACTGCCTATCCTATAAGCTCCCTAGGAGCCTTCCGCTCTGGTAAGCTAAAACACTTGCAGCGCTGATGGCAAAATTTTGGGGTTAATCCTGAATTAGTCGTCTTTAAAGTGTAAGAAGGTTGTCTACTTAACTTCTCCAACAGTATTCAAGCAGTCAATTTGATAAGATGATACACGCATATTGAAGTTGCACATGTGCCTTTTTAAAGATGAAAAAATACTTTTTGACAAAATCATAGCATTTTCAACTTTGACGTGTCAGACATTATACTTCAGTCAGCAGGATCCCGGATGCAGAGTGACAATCAGCATATTTCCAAAGGCAGTTAATTGTATAAAACACATTTCCGGGATATAACTATAGACATTCACATTTACTATGCGCTAAGCGTAGACCTAGCTTTTACAAGACCTAGCTTTTTGTAAAAGCTATACTTGTAGTTTAGCATGCCACTACCTGAACGGGGCGAGTCTGCCGGGGACATCGAATAATGCCGGAAACTCCCGGAGATAACTGTCACTAAGCTCCTAGACGGGTAAGATCAACATGTTTCTCCATATGGTCCAAAGCAGAAAACATGTCATTACGAAAACACGTCTATTCACCTTATTTGCATTATCTGCTGGTTCCTAGTCTGAAGGTTATCAGCGTTGGAAAAACAGGTAACCAGACCCCCCTGACCTTGAAAGGTCAGGGGGGTCTGGTTACCTGTTTTTCCAATATTGACAGTGTGCAAGCTGGAAGCCAGCAAATAATGCAAATATGGTGAATACAAATGCATATATAAATACATTGTCAACTTAACTACCGAAAAGACGAAAATTGTGATGCTTTTCTTATTTCTGCTCAAAATATAGATTGTGGGTACTCTTTAGAACTGCCTCGGACGGTTGGGCGGTTCTAACGAGTACCCGCGATCTATATTTTAGAGCAGAAATAAGAGAAATAAGGTTTACCCCTGTAAACCCCATTTAAAAATTACTATATAATAGAGGGGGCTTGAAGAAATATATGTGCTTCATGATGCTTCCAAGCAGAGTTGAATCCGGCCCGCACTCTAGTACTGGTAAACCACTTAGAGGATCTAAGCCTGTCCAGGAACCGCGGTGCAAGGCGGACCGTCCATGCTAATAAACCCTATTGGTTTCATTTGGCGGCAGGGCTTTAGATGTCATTTCATCTCAATGTCGGGTAAAAGTCCCACAAAATTGAAAGCAACGTCTACAAAATGACCTTTACAGGGTTGACGGGGACATTAAACCTAAAATCAAACAAACAAATATAATAGAGGGGCCCAGTTCCGGGGACGGATTATATAGGCGTCTTTTCGTGATGTGTTTTATGATCCGTGTTATATCCTAAGAAGAAAACGGGCCTCCGTGGCCTAGTGGTTTAGGACGCTGACTCTTAATCATTAGGTCTCTCACCGCCTGGCTCGGGTCACCTGTGAGACGCCAAGTTCTGCAACGGAAGGTCAGGTGGTTTTTCTCCGGGTACTCCAGTTTTCGCCCACCTCTGATTAACGATCGGATCGATATGAGTGAAATAATCTTGAAAGAGCCGTAAAATCAAAACCTAAAAAAAACAAAAACCAAAAAACAAAAAAAAACAAAAAAAAAAAAAAAATTCTAACAAGACGTAGAGATTTTGTAGGAAAATATAGAGGATCTTACACGAGTGGTCATTTCATATGATATTTATGAAACGAGCCTTCGGCGAGTTTCATAAATATCATATGAAATGACCACGAGTGTAAGATTCTCTTTATCATATGACTACTTTAAAATGAATTTTATCGCCTTTCAATTTGATAATTTTTCTATGAAAAATGCATTGTTGACATGGACGTCGTCATGACGTTACTTAATCCCGCCAAAGTGTTATTACACGTGTGGTCATACGATTTTTATTACACGACGTTATCCACTGCTTATCAACGACGTCATATGATAAGCACATATATGCCATTGCGCAACTGAAAACCAATATCAGTTGGACGCCCCAGTGACGCAAGATACACGACCCCATCGCCTCACCCAACCACCCTGGCTACCAAGTAAAGCCAGAGCAGACCCATTAAGCCATTTTATGCGGGGTACCTTGACAAACAGTGTAGGCCCAGATCAGACGCCGCAGAACGCGGCGTCTGATCAGGGCCTGCACTATTTGCTAACAGAACTTTCCGACACAAATACAATAAATTAAACGGAGTGGCTATTGACAGTCGACTGTCACTAGCCAAAATACGTTAAAATGGCTATTGACAGTCGACTGGCAATAGCCAAAATACGTTAAAATGGCTAGTGACAGTCGACTGGCAATAGCCAAAATACGTTAAAATGGCTAGTGACAGTCGACTGGCAATAGCCATTTCAACGTATTTTGGCTATTGCCAGTCGACTGTCACTAAGGATTTTTTAGACTTTTTGGCTATTACCAGTCGCCGTTTAATGTAAGTTTGCATCATGTTAACCTCTTGGATGCAGGCCATTTTTCCCGAAAATACAGTAAAAGAAACCCGCTGATCACGCGAGAATTCCTCAGCCTTTTATACATTCTGTCAGAAATTAAGTCCGCTAAGCCAATAAAAATTTATATAGAGAAAAGAATGGGTTTGTTCAGGGTAAACGTTGTTCATGTTCACATCGAAATCACTGCATTTTATTCATACGGTCGGGTTTGCCAGTGAGTGAGTGTTTGAGTTTACGTCTCACTAACAGCTAAGGTCATACGGAGACGGGACCTCGGTGTAAAGTCTCAATCGATAGTCTGGAGAGCCCGGGTTCGATTCCGCGACCCCTGGTTTACAAGGCGTGTAGGTCTAAATCTAGTTTGTGAGCAGATACCCATAAACAACAGACGTTTATATAATGCGAGGGCGAAAGAGAAATATTCTTCGCCACGAATTCCGTGTCTGCATCATTAGCGGTTGATGTCACAAAAGGTGTCACTATGACGAATTGACAAGAGCCCACTAGAACAATATCCCACTAGGACACTAGCCCACTGGACACTAGCCCACATGGGTCATAGCCCACTGTTAAACTTTGGCAGGGAGGAAAATAGCTCACTGCTTATAAAAAAAAAATGCTCAAAAGTCATATATTGAAAACTTTCATGACAAAAAAAATGTATACAAATCAAACCAACTATGCTACTTTTTTCACCTTTGCGATTTTTACCCGACATCGAGACGTAATGACATCTCAAGCCCTCCCACCTAATGAAACCAATAGGGTTAACCTGCGTGGATGCTCTGTCTCGCACTGCTCCCCTTTCATCACTTTGATGATACTTAACTGCAGCTGACCATGATCAGATTGCCAAATAAGGAGCAGTTTGCGCTCGATCTTCAAACTTTTTATGTCCGGATTGATGTATTTTCTAATGTTGTTTTCTATTAGATTACAGACAGCCATTAAAATATACAGTTATTTGTTTATTTGTTTGTTTGCTTGCTTCACAGCACCTTAAAAATTATTTCACTTCTGATTGGTAATGGCAGATGCGTACAGTGGAATTGCGCTATTAAGACCACCTGAAATTAAGACTAACTCTGCTTTAAAAAGCTTATTTAGTGATTGAAGTTATTCATTCTCGTGTTTTCTTCGTACAATATCCTCTGGTCAGAAACCACCTTTAGGACTGTTCACTTTTGATCAGTCCTAAAGGACTGTTCACTTTTGAACAGTCCTAAAGGTGGTCTTAATATAGGAATTCTACCATAGTTTCACGGGTAGTGATATTTTCAAGCTACCAAGCCCGAATAATAGCCACTCTTGTAGACCCCACTTCATTCAGATCTAGACGACCGAATTTTACATAGAACCTTTTTGCGATAGAGGGAGGGATGGGGGACGAAAATTTGTCTATGACGTCCGGGGCTCATTGAATTTGCTCGTGACGGATGAAGTTTACACAGCTTTACATAATCGTGTGCTGATATCACCAGAACTAGCAGCTTTCAAATACTGAGGTTTTTTTTAGAGGTTTCAAGTTTTGTGCGACTTACCCGACAATGAGATGAAATGACATCTCAAGCCCTGTCTCAAAATTAAACCAATAGGGTTTAAATGCACTGGATGGTCTGACTCGCACGTCTTTGCCTGGGCAGGCTTAATTTAGAAGTACGTATGTGTAATTTCGGTTCTGCCTGGAATCATCGTGCTGCCGAATCTATTTCTCCAAGCCCCGATCGGCGCGGATGTATGTAGCAGGAAATAAGAACCTATTCGACGGAAACACCATTTTAAGGCATTTGTAAACACAAATGAGTATCCTTGGGTTAGAAAATTGTGTCTGTCCAGGATCTGTATATGAAATATGACTTGCTGGAAAAAAATAACAATCGTATGATATAAGTTTGTCTTAAAAAAAAATAAATAAAAATACATAAATATAACAAAAAATAAAGAAGCAACTGGTAATAGCCAAAATACGTTAAAATGGCTAGTGCCAGTCGACTGGCAATAGCCAAAATACGTTAAAATGGCTAGTGACAGTCGACTGGCAATAGCCAAAATACGTTAAAATGGCTAGTGACAGTCGACTGTCACTAGCCATTTTAACGTATTTTGGCTAGTGACAGTCGACTGTCACTAGCCATTTTAACGTATTTTGGCTAGTGACAGTCGACTGGCACTAGACCTTTCCTAAATTAAATAATAAAAAATAGGCCGGACACCCCTTGTATGACAACTTGTCCAACATATAGCAATGGAAGAATCCACGAGCATACAATGGGTTAATATGTAATGGAAGATGCTATCATTTAGGTGATTTCTCTTTAGCATTACGAAAACAAGCCTATACAAATACACTGTAAACTTTACCTACGAAAATTCGTTTTTTTAGATGAAAAATTGTGATATTTTTCTTATTTCTGCTCAAAATATAGATTGTGGGTACACGTTAGAACCGCCTCTTCAAGGCGGTTCTAACGAGTACCCACAATCTATATTTTAGGGCAGAAATAAGAAAAATAAGGTTTACCCCTGTAAACCCCAGTTTTACTATATAAAAGTGGGGTTCAAGGGGGTCAAAATTATATAGACGTGTTTTCATGATGGTGCAAATTATTGACATTATGCACAATCTTTGTAATACGGAGGACCCGCGTTATAACGACATTCGTTATGACGGCAAAACTCGTTATAATGACAATTTCAATGGAATTAATTCTTAGCTCAAGGTTTAGCCTTGATTCCGAGCAGCTTGGGCTTCCCTCGGGTTAGAAATGTCCAAATCGAATCCATAGTCAGGACATATTCTTGTAATTTAGTATTCCAAGGAACAATTGTTATGCGATTCTAATAAATGTCTTTATCATACATTTAGTATAAAATACTTAGTTTTTGAATATGCGATACGAACGTGACACCAATGCACGTATCACGCTTGCACGTGCTGCCAAATCGCATGGGCTTTATCATACCCCAAACATCCATATCACAACCCTTTATCGCACCCCTAAGCCTTTATCATACCTCTGACGCCACCCTATTCGGAACACGCGGCGTTCTTCCTTTTGCGGCATTCGCATTTGTTGTTCAGGACGCCATTTTTAATTTCCAATATTTTCGTCAGGTTGCTGACAGACTTTTGGATCTGGATGAAGATAATGAGATTCTCATTGTAACTTTGCTATTAGGCAGATGCAATTAATACACTTTATTTTGAACATTTTTTTTTAAAGTGAAATGTATGATAAATAGATTATGATATGTCATTTTTCATATCATACCCCATATCAGCCCTCGACCCAAATCAGCCCTCGGGCCTTCGGCCCTCAGGCTGATATGGAAGTCTCGGGCTGATATGGGGTATGATATGAAAAATGCCATATGATAATCTCTATATAACATCTATTTCTTGGAGTAATTATGTGGAAAAGACCTTTATAACCTATCATAATCCTAACTGGGATTCTTTATAACGGCAAATTCATTATAGCGGCACAATAATAGGGAACAAATACTGTCGTTATAACGCGTGTCCTTTGTATGCGTAAAGTTTTTTTTTTTTTTTTTTTTTTAATTTGAGATTAAACGTCCCCGTCAACACTGTATAGGTCATTTTGGAGACGTTACTTCCAATTTTGTGGAACTTTTACCCGACATTGAGATAAATGACATCTCAAGTCCTGTCGCCCAATGAAACCAACAGGGTTTATATCATGGACGGCTTTGCCTGGGCAGGCTTAGATCCTCTAAGCGGTTTACCAGTACTCGTGTGCGGTCGGCTTCAGCTCAACTTGAAAGCATCATGCAGTCAATCTGTTTCTTCATATAACGAATGTGCGTTAAGGACGGAGTGCTCTTTAGCTGGTAAGAGTTTTAATGCAACGGGTGTAATGCCGATCATCTCTGGAACACAGTTTTACTGAGTTTTGTTTTTGCCACAGATTAAAGGAAAAGCCGAAGGTTCTTACGAAAGTTGTATGTTTGACGTCTGTCAGCAATTGGAGGATGGAGGCGATGCAACTTCTACAGCATGTGGAATGGTAGAAGCTTTTAACAAATTCCTCGAAGAGTCTGAGTTCGGACCCGTAAACTGGCGTTCAAATGATTTCTGTGGTAAGTTCTTTAGCAGATTGTCTGGCTTGTCTGAAAACTAGCTTGTCTGTCCCGCTTCATCACAACTGGTGTTAACCCTTTACCACTCAGATACGTGTTTTTACGTGTCTGCACGCCGCCCCCCCCCCCCCCCATTTAAAGCCCCAGAAACACCTAAAATCTGCATTTCTACCCCTGGATAGTTATGTATGCTTTAGGATTTGTTGGGCAAAAAAGTGATCTGTTTTTTTCGCGCGCCTCCCCACTAAAAATATTCTCGGGGGATTGAAGGGGGGCTTGCCCCCCCCCCCTCACATCCCGAAAAATTTTGGGTGTATGGCCCAACCGGCCGCTAAAAATTATACCTGAGGGTGTCTCGGGTCAAAATGCCTGAAAATGGATGCTGATAAAACATGCTGCAAACAGTGAAAATGGCCAGTGCCAAACACCTTAATTGCTGCCTTGACAGCTGTGTGAAGATTAAAATGTGGTCAAAAATTCACGTGAAAACACACTTTTTGCCAACTTTGAGATGCCCCCTCTTTACCATGACAACAATGATCAAGCCATGAAAGGTTGCATTTGAAAGGCTACTGCATGCCCAATGAACATTGATACCGAGTTTGGTGTAAAACAGACCATCAGTTACGAAAAAATGGCTAGTTGAAGTTGTTGTCAGGTGCAACACTGTGAAAATAAGCGAAATTCACAAAATCCCTGAGTGGTAAAGGGTTAACTGAGGAAATGCGTGGCAGCCGTAAAAAGTCTCCCTGTCCGTCATCATAGTATGAGGCTTTTCAGAGCTTTTTATGCCCTTTCCTCAACGAGTGTAACAAATTCAATAATACATGAGCACGAATGCAAGATTCTATATCATATGACATTTAAAACGCATCTTATTCACGATTGTTTTACAAAAATGCCAATATTCCGCCATTAGTAAACGTCGTACATGTGACGTTAATCTTGTGGACGTATCTGCCTAATTTGCATATTAAATCCACTAGTGAATTATTCAATTTATTACATGGCATTATTACACTTTCAGACGCGACGTCATATGATAAGTTGGATAACGTTACGTCATAAAAATCACGTGACCACATTTGTGATAAAACATCGTTTTTATATACCCAAAAATCGGCCCATTTTACTTTTTACAGAAGTTCCCGTCAGTATTATAATGTTATCAATCAAGTAATTATTAATTGACACCTTTAAAAACGTGATTACTGATTTTGTTCCGCCCCCGCCCATAGGGGTTTGAAGAAATATATGGGCTGCACGATGCTTCCACGCAGAGCTGAATCCGGCCCGCACACTAGTACTGGTAAACCGCTTAGAGCATCTAAGTCTGTCCAGGAACCGCGGTGCGAGGCGGACCGTCCATGCTAATAAACCCTATTGGTTTCATTGGGCCACAGGGCATGAGATGTCATTTCATCTCAATGTCGGGTAAAAGTCCCACAAAATTGGAAGCAACGTCTCCAAAATGACCTTTACAGTGTTGACGGGGACGTTAAACCTCAAATCAAACAAAACAAACTGATTTTGTTACCTCAGTGTTAATACGGATGACCTCTAAACAATACATGATAGTTAATTAATAATTTTCCACATTGCCCATAGTCAAAGTAGAAGTGAAGGCAATGATCAGGCATCAATGCAATCAACCCACAGCTCCCATCAGAGACACCAAAGGGAAAGAAACACAAATACCAAATAACTGGGCCCTAATGGAAACATCAATAGCGGAAAGCCAAAAGGACAGTTACTCACCCATGAAATGGCCAATTGGCTTGTATCCAAAACAAAACAATAAAAACGAGTTAATACTGCCTGTAGACAGGAAGTCTCGTTCACAACAGAACTATTTTCAAATAGTCCATTCCGATACTAAATGAGCCAGCGCACGACAAAACCTACAATAAGACATGTGCGCCCAACGAAGACTCAGATCAGCCTGCGCATCCTCGTTCACAACAGAACTACTTTCAAATTAGTCCATTCCGATACTAAATGAGCCAGCGCACGACAAAACATACAATAAGACGTTCGCCCAACGAAGACTCAGATCAGCCTGCGCATCCGCGCAGTCTGATCAGCGTCTTCGTTGTGCGCTCTAAGGATAGCTAAGGGCCCAATGCTTCTTCATGCAGCAAGAGAAGTCTCTAGTTAGACTATATGGATGCGCAGGCTGATCTGAGTCTTCGATGTCTTATTGTAGGTTTTGTCATGCGCTGGCTCAAATTTTGTCGTGCCTATCGACTGAAAGAACGTAAAGGAAAACGAATATAGGCTGCGACCAAGTGCATAAAGCGCATTTTATGCTAGCAAACATGACCTACCTGCAATCTGTTTAGCTTTTAGGAAATCAGGAGTATTTTGAAAGAAATAAAACGGAAACTTATGAAAAATGGTGTCCTGCGTTTTTAATGATGTCATAGCCACCAATGCTGACGTAATTATCACTTTGGCGCCATTGGGCGTGGTTTTTCAACATAACAACCTGCATTATTGTCCATTTACAACCACTTAAATAGATTTAATCTTATTTTGCGTTCAGATTTCTATGTCAGGACAGTTCAAGTTTTGTGTATATATACTTAGTCAAAAAAAAAAAAACAATACCAACTTCCGGGTGAAACTCACTAGATATCTGGCAGCTATTGAGCTAAATTTGGCTGTAGACACGTAAATCGGACGTTTAGCTAGAGTATGCTCAAACTTGCATTTGCCCATACCTTTCTGCTCCAGAGTTGTCTTTCAATATGTGCCTAGAAAGATTTTGGTAGAAAAATGGACATTGCGCATGCTCAGAAATATCTTTTTGTCTAAGATGGAAGACAATATCCTCTGAACATCGGATAACACTTTACTTTTACAATATCTCATGATCTCGCACTATAAGCGAGGTTTTAATTTGTGAAATTCTCAAATGATCTCCCTTCCAATTAAAAATATAGCAATTTTCGAGCTGCTGTAATTTTTATTCCTGTCAGTCTATGTTTGCCATTTTTTCAAAAAACGCTTTGTTTCCACCATTGCTGTTCATCATGATGGTAAAAATGCAGAAAATCATGTAGCATATGTAGCACTATCGATTGCGATTTTCGATGGAGTTCCCATTGAAAGCAGCATTTGCACACAACTTCTAAGAATTAGAGGTCAATATGTGATAGCCTGTTTCTCGTAGCTGATGCAATTTTAGTTCCAAATCTTTTGTAAATAGACACAAATGGTATCTATAGAAATGTAACATGTATCAAATTTTAGAATGTAGGGTACAGGGAAATTTTGTGATGTTAAATCATAGCATGTTTTAATGATTTTTTCTGCGAAAATGACACAGTGACCCCTTGGGTGTTTAAAGCAATAGTCTACGATGATGTGTTTATGAAAACAAAAGCGAGTGGGGCTTTTGCACGGAAAAATGAGTCTTCTTACCAAAACATAACAAACTTTGTATAGTTTTTATCTGTAGTAGCTATAGTAACAGAAGCAATTTTACGTATAGGAACTTTTTTGACTGAATATATCAAAAAGGTTACTGGCCAGTAGCGGCTCCGTAACGTCATGACGCTGTCCGTGACAATCTTAATGTTATTTCTGGATTTTTTCTGAACTTCTTCAACAACAAAATCCGATTTAACCCTTTTTGTACCAAATGGAATCTTCTTCCTTATATATAGCATATGTCCATTTCAAAATTTAGAGGTGTCAGTTTGTGTTTTCTTCAAAATTGATTAGGAAAATGGCTTAAAGTTTTGCAAACAGTATAGGCCCTGATCAGACGCCGCGTTCTGTTTGCCATTTACCCGTTTGGGGTTTCTGGTACTAAATGGGTTAAAATCGTTAAATGATAAACAGAATATTACACGGATGGTCATTTCATATGGAATTTATGAAAGTCGCCATAGGCTTGTTTCATAGATTTCATATGGAAGTGCCACTCCTGTAAGATCCTCTATATATGTAGTGAAATTATATGGGGTGCCGTTTTACTATTTAATCCATATTTATAGATATCCATAATTGGATTTATGGATATCCATAATTCGAATTATGGATATCCATAAATCAGCCAATTATGGATATCCATAATTCGATTTATGAATATCATTAATTCAGAGCGATTTATGGATAGCCATAAATCGAATTATGGATATCACTAATTCCAATTATGGATATCAATAAATCAAAATATGGATATCCATTATTCCTCTGATTTATGGATATCCATAATTCGAATTCCATAATTCGAATTATTGATATCACTAATTCCAATTATGGATATCAATAATTCAAAATATGGATATCCATTATTCCTCTGATTTATGGAAATCCATAATTCGAATTATGAATATCCATTAATCGACTTATGGATAGCTATAAATCGGGCTGAATTATGGATATCCATATTTCGAATTATGGATATCCACAATTCACCGCAAAAGCATTTGATTTCAGTCATTATTTATTGTATTTATTCGCCAAGACGATTTATGGATATCAAAAAATCGAATTATAGATATCCATAAATGGACGGAATTATGGATATCCATAAATCGATCTGAATTAATGATATCCATAAATAATTATGGATATCTATAAATAGGGAATAAATAGTAAAAGGGCCCCCCATATAATTATGCAGTTAAATCACGCATTTCATGAACATAAATCTCTGCCAGACACTGACTATCTAGCGTGAATGTTGGGGCGGTGTGTCATCAATCATTAGCTCTTCATCCTCATCACGTGAACAAGTCCGTGAAATGAAGACCCCCCTATACCCCACTTTATATAGAGAAAACTGGGGTTTAAGGGGGTATACATTATTTTTCTTATTTTTGCTCCAAGACATAGGTTGTGGGTATTCGTTAGAACCGCCTCATCGAGGCGGTTCTAACGAGCACACACAACCTATGTTTGCAGTATTTATAAGAAAAATATCACTGTTTTTCATCAGAAAAATGGCAATTTTGGAGATGTGAAAAAATGCACTATGTCACACGGGTGTGTTATCTTCATCCAAGCTAAACATTTTGACACAAGTACATGTACATTAACCATGATTCATTCTTTATTTCCTATAAAATACTGGTCCATATTACTTATCACTCCCAAAAACGACAAACTACGCCCCCACACACCAACCCGCAAATTCTTTTCTTTAAAGAAGCCTCCGTGGTGCAGTGGTTACGCTACTCGCCTTGTAAACCAGGGGTCGCAGGATCGATCCCGGGCTTCTCCAGACTTTCGGATGAGTCTTTAAACCGAGGTCCCATCTCCGTATGACCTTAGCTGTCGGTGGGACGTAAAACTCAAACACTCACTCTTTTCTTTAAGAGTTTACCCCTATGGACATGGGCAACAAAAATACTTTTGCAGGAGTTGCCTCCCCTGAAGTGGATCCCGCCCATCGGGGTTTGTACAACTAGATGGGCTGCATGATGCTTCCACGCAGAGCTGAAACCGGCCGCACAAGAGTACTGGTAAAGTGGTGCGAGTCGGACCGTCCATGTATATAAACCCTATTGGGCGACAGGGCTTGAGATGTCATTTGTTACAACGCATAATGAAGTAATGTAGTAATTTCTTCATTTTGAAATTTTTACTTCATTATGCGTTGGCATAGTCGATGCGAAATGAAATAAAATGTAGTTTTTACTTCATCATGCGTCGATACTTAGAGGTTTGTGCAAAATGAAAGAATCATTTCATTTTGCGGTGATAGGTGGCATACTTAATTTCAATTCATTATGCGTCGACAGTTTGTTTGTTTGATTTGAGGTTAACGTCACCGTCAACACTATTTAGGTCCTTTTGGAGACGTTGCTTCCAATTTTGTTGGACTTTTACCCGATATTGAGATTAAATGACATCTCAATCCCTGCCGTCAAATTAAACCCAAAAGGGTTAATATGCATGGATGGGCCGACTCACAGCAGTTTTCCTGGGCAGGCTTAGACCTTCTAAGCAGATAACCAGTACTCATGTGCGGTCGGTATCAGCTCAGCGTGGATGCATCGTGCAGCCCATCTATTTCTTCAAGCCCTGATGGGCGGGGGCGAATATGCGTCGACAGTATGAGGTCGGTTCTAAATGAAAAAAAAATGCACATGTATTTTGCTTTGAGAGATGGCACACTTTTCAAACATCACAGAAACAAAAGTAACCCAAATATTTAAGGCTAAAACATGCATGTGGAGACTTTTATAAGCAGAATGACGATGCATTATCAACAGAAAAGGAGCGAGGAAGGTCAAAAACATGTGGTGAGAAGTTTATATAAAAGTATGCAGTTCAAGACGCCAGTCGTTATGACGTTGGCCAAGAGCTCATGTGATGAGCTCTTGCGACATTCAGTGTGCTCTTGTGGAAGACCATCTTTGGGACTGTCCAAATTTGGTGTTAAAGACCACTTTTGAACTGTCTCAAATGTGGTCTTTATATTGGAATTTACCTGTATTGCTTCCTAAGTCTTTGGTCTCCTTTCGTAGACAGCTATGTTCTTCCATCATTACTTCATTTTGCGTCGATATGGTGCATATCAACGCGAAATGAAATATTTTTTACTTCATTTCGCGTCGACTACGCCAACGCATAATGAAATAAAAAAAAATCAAAATGAATGATTTACTACATTACTTCATTATGCGTTGTAACAGTCATTTAATTTCAATGTCGGGTAAAAGTCCCACAAAATTGGAAACAACGTCTCCAAAATGACCTATACAGTGTTGACGGGACTTTAAACCTCAAATCAATCAAACAAAACTTACCACTCCTTAAAACGACAAACATCGCCCCCGCCCCCCCCCCCCCCCCCATCCCCACCCCAAGAAAAAAGATCGAAGTATTTGGCTCAGATATTGAGGGTAATGGGAACACTTAGCAGTTCCCCCACACCCCCATTTTTCAAAGGGAGACTACTCTCGGGACTTTCTGTTCGCTTTTCTGTAAGTGTTGTCCTGAAAAAGGAGTCTACTCTTAAAGGAAAGAATTTGCTCCTCAGGAGCAAATTCTTTTCTTTAAGAGTTGACCCCTATAGACATGGGAAACAAAAATACTTTTGCAGGAGTTGCCTCCCCTGAAGGTGTAAGAATTCCCTTAAGAACGAGTTCGAATAAGCCATGATAACCGGGCCATCATAGTTCGATCTATTTACACTTGTTACAATATCTTTGTTTATCCTCATTTTAGCTGTACAGTGTGGACAGAATGAAGAATATGTGGAAGATATGAGTTGTCCGCGTACATGTGCGGATGACCCGGATGAAGAGGTGACATGTAATCAAGCGCTTGAGTCGGGTTGTGCTTGTAAACCGGGATTTCTACTCAGGTACTGTATCCCGTGCATTACTTGGTACCCGCCATCTGATTGGTGATAAGGTTTTGCGGAATTGTTCCTTTCTGAGCGCCCCCGCCGATCGGAGCTTGGAGAAATAGAATGGAATTGATAAAGACCGAACATGAGTACTGGTAAACCACTTAGAAGGTCTCAGCCTGCCCAGGCAAAGTCGTGTGAGTCGGTCATATTCACATCACTTTCCTGGGCAGGCTTAGACCTTCCAAGCGGTTTATCAGTACTCATGATTTGTCGGTATCAGCCCTGCGTGGAAGAACCATGCATATAAACCCTATTAGTTTCACGCGAGGCAGGACTTTGGATGTCATTTCATCTCATTGTCGTGTAAAAGTCCCACACAATTGGAAGCAATGTTCCCAAAATGACCCAAAAAGTGTTGATGGGGACGATAAACCTCAAATAGTCCATGATCTCAGTTTTCTGAATATGACTGCATTCGCTCTTAGTACGCAGAATCGATCCCGGGCTTCTCCAGACTTTCGGATGAGTCTTTAAACCGAGGCCCCGTCTTCCTTAGCTGTTGGTGAGACGTAAAACTCAAACACTCACTCACGCTTAGTACGACCTCATCATATCGACCTTGCTGTGAAGGTCATAGATGATCTTACATGAGTTTTCACGTATTCAAAATGGAATTTATTATACGAGTTGTGGTAAAAGGAATAAAATGCAAAGCTGTGTCGAGCATTTTAACCCTTTTTCCTCAACGAGTTTAATAAACTAAATAATACAAGCACGAATGCAAGATTCTACTTATCATACGACATTTAAAACGCATTCTATTACAGAATGTCAATATTCCACTGCAGTTAAACGTCTAACGTCGTTAGGGACGGCGTACGTGTAACATTAAGGGACGTATGTAATTAATTTGCATATTTAACCCACTAGTGGATTACCGAATTTAATACATGCTAATACATGCGTAATTACATTCTCAGACATGACGTCATATGGGGCTGTCTCAACTACTAAGCTTAAAACGACGAGAAAATCTACATCAGAAAATGTCGTCTGCTTATGTCGTCTGCTGAATGTTCTTGCAAACTTTTTGAAAATATTTTTGTGTACAGGCAAACAGTGTGGGCCCAGATCAGACTGCTCCTACAGGAGCAGTCGGATCTTGGCCCACACTGTTTGCAAAAATACTTAGACGGCAAAGCAGACGACAGTTGTCGTGATTGGCATTTTATGGGTTAATGTGGGTACTGGTGTGTATCGTCATGACGCTATCCGTGAAAAAAAAAACGGAAGTCCGTGACAAAACGAATGCAACAATCAGTAATCGATACAACATTCTCTAAACCTTATATATTCTTTTTAACCTCTTTGGCAATAAAAATTGAGCCAGCGCATGACAAAATCTATAAGAAGTCTTGAGCGACCAGCGAAGACTCAGATCAGCCTGCGCATTCTTTCCTTGTGTTTTCTGCATATACTCGGTTCCTCTGATCAGAAATAATCTTCAGGACAATTCAAAGAGGTCTTAAAGTCCACTTTTGAACAGTCCCAAAGGTGGGTCTTAATATAGGAATTTCGCTGTACTATTACAACGCACGTGTATAGGCCGTGGAAAAGTCTATGATTTGTTCCGCAATAAATCACTTGTTAAAAGTGATTGACGTGAACAGCTGCCTTTTCATGACGTCACTAGCCGATTCTATGACGTAAAATGGTGAAACGATATTTAAGAAATAGATCAGCCCTGTGATTTGTTGAGTAATAAATCACAGTTTGTCGATCAGTTGCAAGTAGACAAATCACGCGCGCTACACGCTCGTGATTTGATCAACTTCATAGCTGACCTCCAAACTGTGATTTATTACTCAACAAATCACAAACTAGAGCTGATCTATTTCGATTCCGACAGGCTGAAACTCGGCAATAATGCTGTTGTTTCTTAAAAAGTCTCACAACTTTTCGCCACTGTTAGAAATAATTCCGCTAAAATTTTCGACTGAAACACATGCATTTATATCCTTTTCTAACGTTTTCAGTGCGAGAAAATGACGTTACACCGTCTAACGTCAAAGAATTCGACTAGTGACGTCATAAATTTGCAGTTTTCAATGACGTCACTCGTCACGCTCTTCCGAGCTATGATTTGTTGCAGAATAAAACACAGTTACTTTCCATTGCCTCTATAGGCGCGATGTGTTAGAATTTCTTGCATCAAACATTACAAAAGAACATAAATGGGTGTGTTACATTAGTAAGTAAGTAAGTAAGTAAGTAAGTAAGTAAAGTCTTTATTTAAAGAGGGTTACACATTTAGCAAGAAGCTAATCTTCCATGTGGCCCTCAAATCCATTAACACTATTTACAAAGCACATATACATTAAAAACACAGATAAAGTGCAAACAAACACATATCAGCAGAATACATGTAATGATAACAAACCAAACCAATAAATTTAACCCATTTTGTACTGAAAGGAATCTCTCATCACGTGAACAAGTCCGTGAAATGAAGACCCCCCTAAACCCCACTTTATATAGAGAAAACTGGGGTTTACGGGGGTATACATTATTTTTCTTATTTCTGCTCCAAGACATAGGTTGTGGGTACTTGTTAGAACCGCCTCAATGAGGCGGTTCTAACGAGCATCCACATCCTATGTTTTGAGCATTTATAAGAAAAATATGAAGGGTTTTCATCAGAAAAGTAGCCATTTTGGAGATGTGAAAAATGCACCATGTCGTACGGGCGAGTTATCGTAATGCAGCTCACTCGATGGAGTTTAGGGTACCGGGCTAAGTAGAATTTAGATGTTCATATAAAATCGGATGATCTTTCTGCGAACAGTAAAGACCCTGATCAGGTGTTGCATTTTGTGTTTTGCAGCATCTGATCTGGGCCTGCACCATGTGCAAGTGACCTGTTTTGGTGTTTCTCTGCAAAAATGGGGTAAATCAGTAAAACAAAGTCTAAACTGGAATGAAAATATTTAAAAAAAAAAAAAAAAGTGACAGAGCTCATCTGGCGATACCAGTTTCTTTTAGACCATTTTATTCACCATTCAACCATTTAACACATCTTTTATGGAAACAGTCTAATGACTGAGAGTTCTTGATGCTATCAGGTAAGGAGTTCCATATGAGGCATCCAGAGTATCTCATGGATTTTTTTAACAAAACTTTATTTGGCTTAGGTGGGACAAAACAGCCTAAACTTGCTGATCTGAGAGCTGGTATGGTTTCATAAACTTGTCTAAGTTGAAAGTTATCTGCAATGGAGGGAGGGGCCGAGCTATTATAGATCTTGAACATTAATTTTGCTTTTCGAAAGAATATTCTATCAAAAATAGACATAATTCCCAAAGTATTCCTAGCTTCATTGGTATTTTCTACATTATAGTCTAATATGACACGACAAGCACGTTTTTGTAGCTAAAAAAATTATTTTTATTGTTTTCTGATGTATTACCCCAAATGATATTACAGAAATCAATGTGTCGCTGGATATAAGATCTGTATTACTGTACTCTGTGTGAAAGAGACAGAAAATGCTTAATTTTTGACAGAAGCCAAATGCTTGAATTTATTTTCTTAGAAAGGTATTTAACATGCTCTCCCCAAGATAAGTTATGATCAATTAAGACACCCAAGACTTTTTCATGACTCACATTACCTATAGATTCATTTTTGTAATGAAGGTTCAAGTCTTGATTTTCCATTCTTTGTCTTTTCTGAGATGTTGTAATCAGCATTAATTTAGTTTTTTCTGTATTTATAACCATTCCATTACATTTACACCAGCTGCTCAGTTTGTTTAAAGCTTCATTAAGGTTCCGCTCAATATCGGCTGTACTGCTTTGAATGTCAAACAGGGTTGTATCATCGGCATATAGCTCTGTATGTATATCGTCAGTATATAATGGCAGGTCATTAATGAACAGGAGGAATAAAAGTGGTCCTAAAATGGAACCTTGAGGGACAACACATGATGTAGGCCTTGTGTCTGACTTCACATTACCCATTGAAACAAGCTGTTGTCTTTGTGTTAAGTATGTTTTAAACCACACAGACGTTTCTTCCGACATTCCATACAGTTTAAGTTTGGACAATAAAATTTCATGATCAACTAAATCAAATGCTTTTTTAAAATCTATCAATAAAACCCCTACGATTTTATTATTATCAAGTGCCTCAAGCCACGAATCGACCATGCTTAAGAGGGCAGTTTCACAGGAATGGTTTGGTCTAAATCCAGACTGAGTTTTATGAAGCAACTCATGCATGTTAAGATGATGCATTAAGGTGTCATGGATATGTTTTTCAAGGATTTTTGACAGAGTCTGAAGAATTGAAATTGGACGGTAGTTGTTTATTTCTTCACAAGAGCCCTTTTTAAATAAGGGTGTGACTTTCGCTTCTTTCCACTTTTCTGGAAATGTAGAAGTTCTGACACTCTGGTTGCATATGTAAGTTATTTGATCTGCTATGTATGGTGCTGAAATTTTTGGTAGTCTGGGGCTTATGCTGTCAGTTCCTGTTGCCTTACTGACATCCATTGAAAGTATTTGCAACCTTAACTGGCTCTTCTATATACAAATCTCCACTCTTAATTGGACCACAATTTGTTTGTTCCTGCTGACCTTTACCAGCCCCGACTTCACGAAATAATTTAAAGATACTTCCAGGTTTCTGCTTATTTTGATCTATAAAAATTTCGTACTTTTCCTTTTTGGATTGCCTTATCATATTGGTTACTTTATTTCTCCAGGTCTTATATTCATCTTCATGGCCTAATCCTTTATGTCTGTCCCTTATTTTTATGGCATCCAATATTTCAGGTGTTAGCCACTTTGGTTGGGTCTTGTGCTTAACCCGATGTTGCCGTAAAGGTACATTACAATCAACTACTTCAAGGAAAAGGTCTGTCCAAGCATTTAACATATCATCAGGGTGTTTTATGATATCCCATGGAACTGATTAAAGCTCACTGATAAATTTATTTTCGTCAAAGTTCTTAAAGGATCTATATGTTATACTATGATGTTTTGTCTTAGGTAAAGAAGAGTTCATTTTTCGTGTGAAAAATATGGGAAAATGGTCACTTAATCCTATTTTCGGTACATGGGTACATGTTACATTTTCTTTGAAATTACAGTAAATATGATCAAGTAGTGTTTCTGAACTGTTAGTTATACGTGTAGCTTCAGTGATAACTTGAGTTAGGCCAAAGGACTCTGTATAATCGAGCCATGACGCCTTAACTTGCTGTGTTAGTAAATCCCTATTAAAGTCCCCTAAAATGTACATTTCTAGTTCTTGTTCCAGTGCTTTTTCAAGACTTTCTTCAAAAATGTCATTCCATTGCACAGGTGAATTTGGAGGTCGATACAAATGGGCAACCAAGAAAGATTTACTGTTGACTGGTTTAATTTCAATCCAAATGCACTCAATCATGTCAATTTCTAGATCAGATCTTCTTAAACATGAGACCCCATTTTTTACATACACTAAGAGACCACCACCATTGGAATTTCGATCTTTCCTAAAAGGTTTTTGATACCCATTTATTTCAAATACTGAATCAGCATGATGAGCACTTAATTTGGTTTCACTTAAACCAAGCATGTGTATTTGATTAGAGTGGGACTGTAACATGATTTTTATTTGAGCTATCTTATTGCCAAGACCCTGAATATTAATGTGGCCGATCCGTAGACCTTTACCTTTCAGACCAAGATTTGTTGTATCAAAGGAGTTCTCTGTAAGTGTTGTGTCACATAGAGAACTACCGGTACATTCACTGTCAATAACATGTGACCCCATTGGAGAATTAGCTAAAACATCTGATACATTCAAAACATTGTGACACTCAGAATCTGAAATATTCTGCGTAACATCAGTCAATGTTGAAAAGTCA
The DNA here is from genome assembly GCA_963580285.1 of Lucinisca nassula. Lineage (NCBI taxonomy): Eukaryota > Metazoa > Mollusca > Bivalvia > Lucinida > Lucinidae > Lucinisca > Lucinisca nassula. Next base: position 31,648,366 of record OY757027.1, on the reverse strand, counting down.
TGAATCGGAAACTCATTTTTGCATTTGTCATTTCGATTTGTGTCTAAATTTGCACCAAAATGAGACAGTGAGCTGGTGTAACAATTCTCACCCAGGTCTGACAAGCTGTATGTATTGTCATTCTGTACTTCACTTTGGACAGCAGTCTGATCAGTGTCGCAAACACATAAACTAAAATTACAGTTAGCACATGCATCTTGAAATACATAAATTCTATTTACAATAGGTACTTCAAACTTTTGTAGATACTTCTTACATATGGCATCATAGCCAAGTTCCTATATTCATTATATATATACATATATACATTCAATAATTGGGAAAAACGATTCAGGGACATTTGAAGAAAACAAAAATGAAATTGAATGACAGTTTTCACTGTTGGAATCAAAATCATAACAATACACGCCTATTCAAATATATCGGAAATTTTTACCATCAAAAAATGAAAATTTCTGATAAAAATTCTTATATTTTTCATATTTATGCTCGAAACATAGATTGTGGGAACTCGTTAGAACCGCCTCGGTAATCTATGTTTTTGGGCAGAAATAAGAAAAATAATGTTTACCCCTGTAAACGCCAGTTTCACTATATTAAAGTGGGGGTTAAGGGGGTCAAAATTATAGAGGCGTGTTTTCGTGATGAGATAAGCTCTAGTAAATTACGATAACACACCCGTGCGACATAGTGCATTTTTCACATCTCCAAAATGGATAATTTTCTGAAGAAAATCCGTGATATTTTTCTTATTTATACTGCAAACATAGGTTGTGGGTGCTCGTTAGAACCGCCTCATTGAGGCAGTTCTAACGAGTACCCACAACCTATGTCTTGGAGCAGAAATAAGAAAAATAAGGTATACCCCCTTAAACCCCAGTTTTCTCTATATGAAGTGGGGCTTAAGGGAGTGTTCATTTCACGGACTTGATCACGTGATGATGTGATTTGTTTGTGCTTGTGATTGTTTCTACTTTACAACTGACCTCCGAACTGTGATTTATTACTCAACAAATCACAGCTAAAATTGATCTACTTCTCAAGTTTGATAGTTGGGTATTTAGATGAACACCTATATTTATATCTTGTAGTGGAACTAAATGTGTACCACCTGAGCAGTGTGGCTGTAAAAGAGGCACGGGTAGGCGGGCCCGATATTACAAGGTCAGTACTGTTTTAACATGATATATAAACAGGATCTTACATGAGTGTTCATGTGTTAATATTTACATTTCCAGTGTAAAGTCTAATGTAAACCTATGTAGCGTGTACCGGGTCGTCCACGAAGTCAAGCAAGGCGGTCACCCATCCAGGTACTAACCGCAATCTCCGTTGCTTAACTTCGTGAATAAGCCAACCACTCTACCCGCGTCACTAAAAGAGCCGGCTCCTACAGAAAGGCTGTAGAAGTGATATTTATCCATAACCGTTACATTTCTCCCTCTCACCTCTTGACTTCGTCCCGAAGTCACACATGCCTCACAAAGCTAAACCCGAGGGCGGAGTCTATGTAACAAACCAGCGGCACTGTTTTCATCCAACCGCTGCCACCAATGTAGCGTGTACCGGGTCGTCCACGAAGTCAAGCAAGGCGGTCACCCATCCAGGTACTAACCGCAATCTCCGTTGCTTAACTTCGTGAATAAGCCAACCACTCTACCCGCGTCACTAAAAGAGCCGGCTCCTACAGTAAGGCTGTAGAAGTAATATTTATCCATAACCGTTACATTTCTCCCCCTCACCTCTTGACTTCGTCCCGAAGTCACACATGCCTCACAAGGCTCAACCCGAGGGCGGAGTCTATGTAACAAACCAGCGGCACTGTTTTCATCCAACCGCTGCCACCAATGTAGCGTGTACCGGGTCGTCCACGAAGTCAAGCAAGGCGGTCACCCATCCAGGTACTAACCGCAATCTCCGTTGCTTAACTTCGTGAATAAGTCAACCACTCTTCCCGCGTCACTAAAAGAGCCGGCTCCTACAGTAAGGCTGTAGAAGTGATATTTATCCATAACTGTTACACCTATATAAACAATGTAGTTTATACTTCCACGAATGCGTCAAATGACGTCATTCTAAACCATAACGGTTGCGGCCCCCGCCCATAGGGGCTTGAACAAATATTTGGGCTGCATGATACTTCCACGCAGAGCTGAATCCGGCCCGCACACTACTCTGGTAAACCGCTTAGAGGATCTAAGCCTGTCCAGGAACCGCGTTGCGAGGTGGACCGTCCATGCTAATAAACCCTATTGGTTTCATTGGGCGACAGGGCTTGAAATGTCATTTCATCTCAATGTTGGGTTAAAGTCCCACAAAATTGGAAGCAATGTCTCCAAAATGACCTTTACAGTGTTGACGGGGACGTTAAACCTCAAATGAAACAAACAAACAAACCATGGTTCTCTACGGGCGTTTGTGACATCAACCCTATTCCACACTTTGTCGAAAAACAGCGCGTAATTGTTTGTAAATATTGAAAATGAACTTAATTTTTCTGCTTGTCATGAAAGTATGAACCACACTGGGTCGCTAGCAAAGTTTACATGAACCCCTTTGGGGTTCATTTACTTTGCACTCGACCCACTGCGTTCACACTTCAATGAACAGCAGAAAAATACATTTCATTACTTAATTGAATTTATAAAACATTCAATATTTATAGCTTAATGATAAAACACCTCACTTAAAAGTGGGCTGTTATGATATACACGTGAACAAGTCCTTAAAATGAGCATTCCCCTAAACCCCTCTGTATATAGATAAAACTGGGGTTTACGAGGGTATATATTGTTATTCTTATTTCTGCTCCAAGATATAGGTTGTGGGGACTCGTTAGAACCGCCTCATTTTAACAGGCACCCACAACCTATGTTTGCAGTTAATAAAAAAGAAAAATATCACGGATTTTCGTCAGAGAAGTAGCCATTTTGGAGATATGAGTGAATGCACTATGTCACATGGATGTGTTATCATATTGTATCCTTTTGGTACATATTGTTTTGTGTTGTAATAAGTCTCTTAGGCCTAAAAAATCATCACGAAAATACCATTGAACCACACTTTTATATAGTAAAACTGGGGTTTACAGGGGTATACCTTATCTTTCTTATTTCTGCTCTAAACTATAGATTGTGGGTACTCGTTAGAACCGCCTCACTGAGGCGGTTCTAGCAAGTACCCACAATCTATACTTTGAGCAGAAAAAAGGAAAAATATCACAATTTTTCATCTGAAATTTTTCATTTTTACTGCGATGAAATTTACAATGTATTTGTATAGGCGTGTTTTCGTAATGTAGCCGTGTTTCTACTAACCAGATTGACCCTGCTTCAGACCCCCGACTTTACTATTTTTAACAATTACAGAACAAAATAAAAATTAAAAAAACTGACCCTTCCATTTTCAATTCCCGATCCTACCCGGTGTCGTCTTTGCATTTTCCCACAGTAATTTTACGTTTTAAGTACATTTTCAAGTGTAGTTTTGGGCATTTAGTACCTTCCAAAATACAGAGCTGACATTTTTTAGCATCTTAACTGAATAAAGATATACAATGCAAGTCTCAACATGACAGTTTTATTAACAAAAACATGTACAAAAAGAAAAACACATAAAAAATACAGGCCCGACCCTGTTTTTTACGGAAGAAAAAATAAAATAATAAAAAAAGTTTCCCCTACCTACCGACCATTTTTTTTCCCAGCATTTTAGAACATCACGGCAACAAGTCCATTAAATGAAGACCCCTCTAAACCAAACCCATAGCGTTTATGGGGGTATGCATTATCTGCCTTATTTTTGCTCAAAAACATTAATTGTGGGTACGCGTTAGAACCACCTCATTGAGCCGGTTCTAACGAGCACCCACAATCAATGTTGAAAGCAAAAACAAGAACGATATTATCATTTTTACCTTATATTTTGTCATTTCTGACACCATGTTGGCCGCCATTATTCACATGGACATGTTTTCTAATTAGAAACACAGCTATTGTTTTACGCCTTATACGTTTTGCAGATTGGCGATTCCTATATGAGCAAAAATTGTAAAGTAAAATATGTATGCGCCAACGAGGGGGGTAAAAGCCTGTTCAAGAAGCATGACCTCCCACCATGTCACAGGAAAGCCTCATGTAAGCTGGATAGAAAAAAGAGGTCTCGAGACTGCGTTTGTTACAACCGGCTTGTCGGAGATGGGCGAAACAATTGTGACCGTAAGTTAATCACATTTTTGTGTTGTCTAAATGACTGTCCACTACATTATACATGGTTGCCTGAGCGCCAGAAAGGGCGGGTTGTTGTGTCTGACGTTTAGTTGTGACTGTTTTACGTTAACTGGGCATACCTTTTGTATGCAGACCTCCCAGCAGAAACACGTCGCTAGTGCAACGTCAAATCAACGTCAGTGCAACGTCACGACGTTCAGCCGACGTAGATGTGACAATGCATAAAAGTAATGACGTTGCACCGACGTTTATGTAATGTCACAATTACGTAGAGCAGCAATGTACAAGAACAATGCCAAGACGAATCATCAATGTTGACTGATTTAACCCTTTTTGTACCAGAAACCCTAAAACGGGTAAAAGGCAAACATGCATGGCCAGATCAGACGCCACAGAACGCGGTGTCTGATCAGGGCCTACACTGTTTGCAAAAAAGTACATCCATTTTCCAAATTAATTTTGAAGAAAAATACAGCCTGAAAACCATAAAGTGTGAAATAGACTCCTGCTATATATAAGGTAAAAGATTCCATCTGGTACAAAATTCGGCCCCCCGCCCATAGGGGCTTGAAGAAATATATGGGCTGCATGATGCTTCCACGCAGAGCTGAATCCGGCCCGCACACCAGTACTGGTAAACCGCTTAGAGGATCTATCCCTGTCCAGGAACCGCGGTGCGAGGCGGACCGTCCGTGCTAATAAACCCTATTGGTTTCATTGGACGACAGGGCTTGAGATGTCATTTCATCTCAATGTCGGGTAAAAGTCCCACAAAATTGGAAGCAACGTCTCCAAAATGACCTTTACAGTGTTGACGGGGACGTTAAACCTCAATTCTAATGCACTTGCGTATGTAACGCGACGTCTGATTGGATAACGTCAAAAATTTGCGACAGTATATTCTGCGATATACTGTCGGAAATCCGACGTCACCGCGTAACGTCGCTTTTCATTGGCTGGCATTTGGTTTTACGCAGCTCACAGCGCTAGCCGTTTTGTGCAAAATAGGACAGTTTTTAACAAAACAACCGTATAAGTGCATTAGAATGGGGATAACTGAATTGCAAAATTGTGATTTGGGGAGGTAAATCGTCGGTTTTACGATCGCAAATTACGTTTTACGGCTCCGCTGACGCGTCGCCGTAAAACGAAATTTCCGACCGTTAAACCTCCGATTTACCTCCCCAAATCACAATTTTGAATACAGTTATCCCCTAAATCAACCAAAATCAATCTGGTAGAAAATGGGTTAAAACAAGGGATTTGGAGCCGTGTCATGAGAAAATCTGTCTTCTGTTTTCGACAAAGTAGGACACATTCCAGACCACTCAGCTACAAAAATGGACATGATTGATTCTTCAGCATATTTTATATAGAGGATCTTGCATGAGTGGTCATGTATTATTGAATTTATTAAACGAGTTGAGGAAAAGGGATAAAATGCGAGGCTTTGCCGAGCATTTTAACCCTTTTCCGCAACGAGTTTAATAAATTCAATAATACATGAGCACGAATGCAAGATTCTATTTATCATATGACGTTTAAAACGCATTTTATTCACGATTGTTTAACAAAAATGTCAATATTCCACCATTAGTTAACGCGATGTCGTTAAGGACGTCGTACATGTAACGTTACGGGACGTATCTAGCTAATTTGCATATTTAATCCACTAGTGGATTATCGAAAATAATACATGGCGTTATTACACTGTCAGACGCGACGTCATATGATAAACCATTTTATCATATGACGTCGCGTCTGAGAGTGTAATGACGCCATATTTTCGATAATATACTAGTGGATTAAAAATTCAAATTAGCTAGATACACTATGTTACGTTACATGTACGGCGTCCTTAACAACGTCGCGTTTAATAATGGCGGAATATTAACATTTTTATAAGCAATCGTGAATAAAATGCGTTTTGAATGTCATATGATAAATAGAATCTTGCATTCGTGCTCATGTATTATTGAAATTATTAAACTCGTGGATGAAAAGGCATAAAATGCTCGGCAATGCCTCGCATTTTATCCCTTTTCCTCAACTCGTTTAATAAATCCAATAATACATGAGCACTCATGTAAGATCCTCTATAAAATCTTTTGTAAATAGCATTTATTAACGTCTTGTCGTGTGTTTGCCCATGTGGCATGGACTACACGTTGTCATATTCTTCATTATGCAAACATGCCTATACAAATACATTGCCACCTTTATCGCCGAAAAAATGAAAAGTTTAAGATAAAAAATTGTGATATTTTTCTTATTTCTGCTCAAAATATAGATTGTGGGCACTCGTTAGAACCGCCTCATCGAGGCGGTTCTACCGAGTACCCACAATCTATATTTTAGAGCAGAAATAAGAAAATAAGGTATACCCCCGGAAACCCCAGTTTTACTATATAAAAGAGGGGTTCAAGGTGGTCAAAATTATATAGGCGTGTTTTCGTGATGTTGCACAAAATAAGCTAAGATTTGAGACTGTTTGCAGCATCACGTTTATAAATAAGTTGGTACTAATTCTATATCATTCTCGCTGTTCCAGAGGAGTGTGTTGCTGGGGAAAAATGCCACAAAGACGCCGAATGCGTTCGGAAAAAGGGTAAAACATTCTGTCAGTGCAAGTCGCCGCTGCAGGGTGATGGGATTACAGAGTGCAAAGGTAAGACACTGATTACACAAATAATCAAAACACTGAAAGTACTGGTGGGTCGATTGTCTCTGGGTGTAGTTGAGAAAAATGGGCCGGGGCTTGGATTGTTTCGTTTAACCCTTAAACTCCTATACTGAAAGCAAGCCGTGTAGACCCTGATCAGACGCTGCGTTTTTCGGCGCCTGACCCTTACATTCCAATACTCTAAGCAAACAGTGAAGACCCTGATCAGACCCCGCGTTCTGCGGCGTCTGATCTGGGTCTACACTGTTTGCCTAGCCCAACCCATGATTCCAGCCCAGATTTTACAGTTAACCTTTTACGTAAACACGCTGACCTCACTGCGATAAAATTCTATAAATAATCTGCGTGGATTCCTACAAATCAGTGATAGTCACGTGGACTCCAGCACTAATAGAGGTTTTGTCCTTTATACCTTTGTGTCGATTGATAAACAATCGACCCAAAAATGCTCGGAATGTTTTAGCTCTGTGTGGAACATCATGCAGACCAATCTTTTTCTATTTTTCTCCACGGGCGGGGATACGGCTTTCTTATGGTAAGTTTACGGCATACATCTGTCAGCAGAAAATTTTGCGACTATCGGCTATTTACAGCTGTCTGTCGCCAGCTAATTCACGTGGAATTTGCTGGTGTAAGACGTCTGTCAGCAACAAATTTCATGTGAATTGGCTGGTGACAGACGTCTGTCAGCAGCCACTCCGTAAAACACATGACTTTTATCATTTATCGTCGCTGTTATTTGTTGCTGTTTTTTAGCTCACCAGAGCTGAAGGCTCCGGGGGAGCTTATAGGATAGGCAGTTGTCCGTCGTCGTCTGCGTCTGCGTCGTCTGGCGTCAACACTTTCAAACGACATCTCCTCTGAAACCACTGGGCTGATTCAGCTCAAATTTCATCTGTAGCATCCTTGGGCTGTGGGATTGAAAGTTTGTGTTTTTTTTTTTAACAAAATCGGCTCATTAGTTTGGTTGCTATGGCAACTTGTATTTTCCATAGACTTATAATGGGGAAAATTGTAAAATGGCATTTACTGCCAAGCCTCTGCAGATATTTTGACAAAACTTACATAGAAATGTTCCTTAGGCAATCTACTATCTGCCGTATGATTTTAGGCCTACTGCTCATTTCTATTGGAAACCAAAATAAAAAAAAATGAAAAAAAAAAATTACTTCAAAAATCATCTTCTCAGAAACCCAAGGCTGAGAGTTTTTGAAAATATTCACCATATTTGCCTTTACAGATTTTGTGTGTGTTTTTTTTGTATAAAATTTGGCTCTTTAGTTTGGTTGCTATGGCAACTTAGACTTTCCATAGACTTATAATGGGGAAAATTGAAAAATGGCATTGCTGTCAAGTTATTGCAGATATTTTGACAAAACTTTTATAGAAATGTTCCTTGAGTGAATGTCTCTCAGCCATATGCTTTAATGCCAACATGGTGGTCCCCCAGGTTAAGCCGGGGCCATGCCCCGCCCCTCCACTTCATAAAAGGCCATATAACTAGGAAACCATCCAGATCCCCACCCCAAAACCATATATATTCATGTTCCTTATGATAAGATGCATTTAGTGACACCAACCTGGGGGTCCCCCGGTACGTTCCGGGGTCATGCCCTACCCCCTCCAATCCATAAAAGGCCCAATATCTTGGAAACCTTACAGATCCCCACCCCTAAACCATATATATTTTGTTCCGTATGGAAATATACAATCACTGACACCAACTTGGGGGTCTCCCGGGGTGCGACTGGGCCTTGCCCCAGCCCTTCTTCTTCACAAAAGGCCATATATCTCAGAAAGTCCCAATATCTTGGAAACCTTACAGATCCCCACCCCTAAACCCTATATATTCTTGTTCCTTATGAAGAGACTCATTCATTGACACTAATTTGGGGGGTCTTCCTGGGTGCGCCGGGGCCTTGCCCCAACCCTCCACTTCTCAAAAGGCCATCTATCTCAGAAACCATTCAGATCCCCGCCCCCAAACCTTATATATTCTTGTTTCTTATGATATGACGCATTCACTGACACTAACCTTGGGGTCCCCCTGGATGTGCCGGAGTCGTGCCCCATCCCTTCATTTCTTTTCAGACCCAATATCTTGGAAACCTTACAGATCCCCACCTCTAACCATATATATTGTTGTTCCTTATGATAAGAGGCATTCATTGACATCAACCTGGAGGTCTCCTGGGTCAAGCCAGGGCCTTGTCCCACCCCACCACTTCACGAAAGGCTATATATCTCAGAAACTGTTCAGAGCCCCACCCCTAAACCATATATAATTACCCTCTTTGTGATAAGACACATTCAAATAACACTAGCTATGGAGTCATCCGGACTGCCTGGGTCATGCCCACTGCTTTACTTCATTAAAAGCAATATATCTCAGAAATCATTCAGACCCCCACCCATAAACTGTAATATTCTTGTTCCTTATGTTAAGACTCATTCAGTCACACCAACCTGGGGGACACTTTGTGCTAGGGCTATGTTCCCCGCCCCTCCACTTTAAAAGGTCATATATTTCAGAAACCATTCAGATCCCCACCCCATATTCATATATGCTCTTGTTCCTTATCAATAGCACACCCACTTGGGGGTCGCAGGGGCCATTCCTCCCCTCTCCACGTCATAGAAGGGCCTCATATATCAGAAACCATGCAGATTCCCACCCATTAACCGGTTCCAAGATTATTTCACTCATATCGAACCGATCGTTAATCAGAAATTGGCGAAAACCGGAGTACCTGGATAAAACCAACCTGACCTACCATTCCAGAACTTGGCGTCTTACATTTGAACCGAGCCAGGGTCGAGCCGACACCGTCGGGAGACCTAATGATTTAAAGAAAGCGCTCTTATCCACTAGGCCATGGAGGCCCCGTCGCTGTTATTTTATAGTTAACACATTAATTAATTGTACTTAAATGATCTGTAGAAACAAGAAAAGATATGACACAAAGTGACATATCCAGTAACTCGATGGTGATTGCATTGTACCATTTCGGAAAGAAAGGCAATGTTTTCTCATTATTTAAGCCGTTTAGGTTTTAACTTATACCTAGAATTACGCGAACAATGAATTTGCAGTATCAAATGCCGGTTGTACATTTTTGTTCTTTTTTGTTGAATTTCATAGATTGAATATCTAAATTGACAGGGAAACCGGTGTTGAATGTAACAATGTATATTCATAGAGTTGAATTCGACCATGATTGATTAGTGAGGACAGCTGAGCGAAATTATAAACCGACAAGCACAATCAGCAAAAAGGACTGGTCTTCTTTATACTTTGAACCCTCCTTTCCAACATCAAGAACAACATATTATTATTTTTATCATTTTCATTATTAATATTGGAAGCAGTAGTAGTATTTTTATCATTTTTTATCATTTTTATTATTTTTAAATGTTCTTTCCTACAAACAATATTAGCTAGTGTTTATCCACTTTATTTTCATCACATTAATAATAATTATAATAATAATAGATGAAGTAATGGTAGTAGTACAGTTTTAGATTTTGTTTGATTTGGGGTTTAACGTCCCCGTCAACAGTGTATAGATCATTTTGGTGATGTTGCTTCCAATTTTTGGGACTTTTACCCGACATTGAGATGAAATGAATTCTGAAGCCCTGTTGCCCAATGAAACAATAGGGTTTACAAGCATGTACGGACCGCACTCGCACCTCTAAGCGGTTTACCAGTACTCGTGTGGGGTCGGTATCAGTTAGGCATAGAAGGATGACGCAACCCATCTATTTCTTCAAGCCCCGATGGGCGGGGGCCGAGAACAGTAATAGAAGCATCAGCAGTAGTAGTAGTAGTAGTAGTAGTAGTAGTAGCAGCAGTAGTAGAAGTGAGAGTAGTAGCAAGATACAATTATTATTACCATCGTTTTGATGATTATTATTATTGTTATTATTATTATAGTACCGAGTTGTAGTAGTGGGAGTAGAAGTAAGAGTAAAATTATTTTTCTCATCATTTTTTTTAAGATTATTATTTCCGTTTTATCATCAGACGTCGCGTCTGAGAGTCTAATAACGCCACATAATAAATTCTATACTCCACTAGTGGATTCAATATGCAAATTAGTTAGATATGCCCCATAACTTTACTTGTTCGACGTGCTTAACGATGTCGCGTTTTATTATGGCAGATTTATTGACATTTTTGTAAAACAATCGTGAATAAAATGCGTTTTAAATGTCATATGATAAACAGAATCTTGCTTTCGTGCCCATGTATTATTGAATTTATTAAACTCGTTGAGGAAAAGGGATAAAATGCTCGGCAAAGCCTCGCATTGTATCCCTTTTCCTCAACTCGTTTAATAAATTCAATAATACATGAACACTCATGTAAGATCCTCTATATAATAAGTAGTAACATCAGTAGTAGTTGTTTGTTTGTTTGTTTGACGGTATTGAGATTTTAACTTGTTTCAGATCTTGATATTGATACTAATACTCCTGATTCATGTGATTGTAAAAACTCAGTGTATTGCTATCCTGCTGCTGGTCATGAACCGGCCCCGATAGCTTAATTGGTAGAGTGTCCGCTCCGGGGAACGGGAGGTCACGGGTTCGATCCCGGGCCGCGACATACCAAAGTCGTTAAAAATTGGACTAGCTGCTCCTCGCTTGGCACTCAGAATTACTGGGTAGAGCTAGGACTGGTCGACCCAGTGTCAGGATAATGTGACTGGGTGTGGTATGATGTAAAGTGTCTGGGACGTGATACTTCAGTGGGGCAGTACTATAAAAGTGAGCATTGAGCTCCTTGTCGCAACCAGACACCGTCGTGATATGACTGAAAAATTGTTGAAAGCGAGGTTAAACCCAAATTCACACACACGCTGCTGGTCATGTAATTACTGGCAATTTGAAAATTATTCCTGATTCTAGGATAAGGAATATAATTTCTAAAGGACCGAAATATCGGTTTCCTTCTGAAATTGATTTCAGTAAATGTAGAGATGAAATCGCTGTTGCCTTGAATGAATTCGGTAATCGATGGTGTAAGCGAGAGTATGCTGAGCATAAAGCCCTTAAGGACTGGACACTTAGCATTTTAAAACTAGTGAATAAACGCATTACTTTCTATTTTCAATATACTAACTTATTACCTCCTAAGCCTAAGACGTCTTTACGTCATCTTAAACTAGGTATTCAAGAATTTCATAAGAAGTTTGTTTTTGGCCCCTGGAGACAAGGCCGCTAACAACGTCGTCGTTGTGTGTCGGCTCCACAATGTTAACACGCTTAAGCAGGAGCGTGGTGGTATCAAGGCCTATGAACTTCAGCCTTTAGCTGAAGAGAGAGCTATAGTAGATGAACATATTTGTCGTTCAGCCACCAAGTTTGCTGTGTGTGTTACAGAAGGCCAAGACAAGCTTTCTACGCTATACTGGTTACCAAAACTTCATAAAAGACCTACAAAGCCCGGTTTATTGCAAATTCTAGCTCTTGCACTACCACTGAACTTTCTAAATTATTAACTTCCTGTCTTACTGCTATTAAAACGCATGCGAATAAATTTTATGATAAAGTCTTTGAAAGTTCAGGAAGAAATAAAAAATTCGAATGAGGTTGTAAATAAATTGAAATCCAGACATTTTCGTGCTTCAAGTCTGTCTACTTACGATTGTTCCACTCTTTACACTACACTTCCTCATAATCTTATGAAAGAAAAGCTTAATGATTTAATTGAATGGGCTTTTCACAGAGAAGATTCTCTCTATCTTGCATGTAATGTCAGAAATGCATTTTTCACTTCTAAAGAGCATAAGAATTATACACTTTGGTCATGTCAGGAAGTGTGTGATGTCCTCACCTTTCTACTTGACACTATTTATATTAGATTCGATTCTAAATTATTTAGACAAATTGTGGGTATTCCGATGGGTACGAATTGCGCACCTCTTGTGGCTGATCTGTTCTTGTATTGTTATGAAAGAGACTTCATGTTGTCGCTTTCCATTGATAACCAATCTGAAATTATTGAAGCTTTTAGCTCTACTTCTAGATATTTAGATGATTTATTAAATATTGACAAAACTTACTTTGATGGTTTGATCAATCAGATTTATCCCCTAGAACTTCAGTTAAACAAGGCAAATTCCTCTGAAACCAGGCCCCCTTTTTGGATTTACATTTATCTATTGTAGATGGATTTGTTTCTTGCACAATTTATGATAAACGTAATGATTTTGATTTCGAGATTGTAAATTTTCCTTTTTTGGACGGTGATGTTGCTCGTGCGACATCGTACGGGGTTTATATTTCGGAGTTAATTCGATTGGCCAGAGTGTCTAGTCATGTATCCGACTTCAACACTCGTAATAAATTATTAACCGCTAAACTTCTTAATCAGGGGTATCGGTATCATAAACTACGTAAAGCCTTTTCTAAGTTTTATAGACGTCATTCTGATTTGAGTTCAGAATTCCATGTTGGACTTAAAACACTTCTGCAACAAGGCCTATCGGAACCCGAATTCTATGGTGACTTAGTATAAAAATTTAGAAAAATACATGCCTGTAATGACTTTTGTACCCAATTTCTTTCGTCGATATATAAAGATTGGGTACAACATTAATATTTATGTTGTTGTTTGTTACTTACTGTGTGTATCACTTGTGTCTTTTTACGTTGGATGGCCATTTGGCCATTTTGTGGGAAAGTAACTGTCCTTATAGCCTTCCTTTGTTTAGTTTTCCATTATGGTCATGTCGCTTCATGTTTGTGTTTCTTTCCCTTTGGTGTCTTTGATGGGTGGAGTAAGTTAATTGTATCGATTCCTGATGATTGTTTTACTTCTACTTTATGTTTCCGACAACATTATTAAGATCATTTTGAGACGTTGCTTCCAATTTGTGAGACTTACCCGGCCTTGAGCTGAAATGGCAACTCAAGCTCAAGCCCTGCCGCCAAAACAAACCAAAAGGATTGATATATAGGGACGGTCTGATTCACATCACTTTGCCCGGACATGCTAAGACATCCTAGGCGGTTTACCTGTACTCATGACTGTGAGGTCAGTTTTAGCTCTGCGTGGAAGCATCATGCAGCCCATTTTATTACTTCAAGCCCCTATCGGCGGGGGCCCAATGAAAGTAACAGTAGTGGAAGAGTAGTAACAGTATAATTGTTATCGTCGTTTTATTTTTAAAATTATCAGTAGAAGTAGCAGTAGTGCTATAGTAGTATCATTATTATTATTATTATTATTATTATTATTATTATTATTATTATTATACCCGCTCTTTTCGAAGAAAAATCGGGTCCAAAATGTATATTGTTTTGGTACCAGAGTTGAGTGGGCGTTAGTCCGTCTGTCCGTCCGTCTGTCCGTCACGTTTCTTGTATATGGATCGCTTCTGCAACCACTGAAGTTACACTTTTGAAACTTTGCATGTGGATAGTACATGGTTTGTAGATGGCAGTGGGCTACTTTTTTGTGACCTTGACCCCAACATGGCCCCAAGGTCAAAGGTCAAAAAGTATGACTTTGCCATATCTTAAGTTACACTTTTTGAAACTTTGCATGTGGATAGTACATGGTATGTAGATGGCAGTGGGCTACTTTTTGTGACCTTGACCCCAACATGGCCCCAAGGTCAAAGGTAGAAAAGAATGAATTTGCCATATGTTATGTTACACTTTTGAAACTTTGCACGGGGATAGTACATGGTATGTAGATTGCAGTGGGCTACTTTTTGTGACTTGAACCCAACATGGCCCCAAGGTCAAAGGTCAAAAAGTATGACTTTGCCATATCTTAAGTGTCATTCATAGAAAAAGCGGGTATTTGCGATGCGCAATCTAGTAATTATTATTAGTAGTATTTATGTACATTCCAACAAATCATAATGGCTAGTTTATTAAAATTATCAGTAGTAGTAGAAGTAGCAGTAGTGTTATAGTAGTATCATTATTACATTGTATGAGCGTGTTTTCATAATGATAAGTCATATTATGATAAGTCAATTGTCAATTGTCAGAGTCTTTAACAGATAATGAAAGGAAACAATCTAACAGAATGACACATTTGCAAAACTGGGTTAAAATGTGACTATAAGTTCCCATTCAGGTAACTAAGTTTTGCAGACCCGCTCGTTTGTGCATTTAACATACGCACACGCACTCCATGTAATACTCTTACGAGGTGTTTGGAGTAACTGGCAGATTCAGAGAAATAATATCCATTTCGCATAAAACGTTATTGCATACTTTCCTTCTGTCTCAGATGATGGAAATGACCAAAAAAATAATATATTAGCGGCACTCTAGCCAGCCCTATTAGACTTGGATAGAGTGCCGGTACTGGCACTCTAGACGTATTGGCTAGAATGCCGGTATCGGCACTCTAGCTAGCCTCTGGGTCTAGGGTGCCGGTACCGGCACTCTAGACACTTCGATTAACATAACAGAAGACGGCCGCCGCGCATCGAGGCTTGAAGAAATAGATGGGTTGCATGATGCTTCCACGCAGAGCTGAAACCGACCGCACACGAATTCCGGTAAACCGCTTAGAGGGTCTAAGTCTGCCCAGGCAAAGCGGTGCAAGTCGGTCCGTCCATGCTTATAAGCCCTATTGGTTTCATTGGACGACAGGGCTTGAGATGTCATTTCATCTCGATGTCAGGTAAAAGTCCCACAAAATTGGAAGCAATGTCTCCAAAATGACCTATACACTGTTGATGGGGACGTTAAACCTAAAATCAAACAAACAAACATAACAGAAGTAAAGGCACTGATCAGTCCAAGACATCAATGGGAAAGAAACACCAGAGCATAAAGCAGCTTCACCATAATTAACCCTTTTTATACCAAATGGAATATTCCTCCTTATACATGTATATAGTACAAGCCCATTTGAAATTTAGGGGTGTCTGGATGTGTTTTCTTCAAATTTTACGATTTCGAAAATGACAAAACATTTTGCAATCAGTGTAGGCCCTGATCAGACGCCGCGTTCTGCGGCGTCTGATCTTGGCCTGCACTGTTTGCCCTGGTACCCGTTTTGGGGTTTCCGGTACCAAATGGGTTAAAACGTCGCAAGTGGAAAGCCAAAATCTTTTAAAACCAGAACCCACATGGTAGGGCTGACTAATCGGAGCTGAAAAGATAATCGGTTATCGTTCCTGTCATTGCAATCAATAATCGATTGGTAATTATTGACGATTTGGTCATAATTTTACCTGGTTGCTTTTCTTTCTGAGCATGACTCCGACCGCATGCTGTACTTTGCCATATGTATTTGAACAGGCATGCCTGCGCAAACAGTGTAGACCCAGATGAGACGCCGCAGAACACAGCGTCTCATCTTGTTCTGCACTGTTTGCCACTCATACAGCTATTTTAGGCGCAACTTTGGGTATTAAGCTGTACTTATTAAATAATCGATTGCAAGTAAATCAGTAATGATAATTATTTTTGTGGAATTTATCGATTGAATAATCGATTATCCGATTAATCTTGCCAGCTTTCCCACACGGGTGGTCATTTGAGTACGAGGTTTCATTTTTGAGGCTTAATATTGCTCATATAGTTTATATTATTTTTTATTAATTGATTATCCTATATTACACAAGGTCAACCAATATTCAAAAATCATAAATCATGTTTTTAATTGCGTCAATTAATAAAATTGTCATTAATCAAGTAATTTCGTATTGGCCCAGTTACAGGTCCTCGGTCAGCTGTATTGGCCTCGGCCTTCGGCCTCGTGCCAATACAGCAGACCTCGGACCTGTAACTGGGCCAATACGAAATTATTTGATTAATAACATTATAGTATAGTCATTTGGTCATTTTGTGTGAAAGTGACTGTCCTTTTTGCTTTCCACTTGTGATGTTGTCATTAGGGTCTAGTTGTTTCATGTTCGTGTTTCTTTCCCTTTGGTGTCTCTGATGGGAGGTGCTGGTTGGTTGTATCGATTCCTGATCATTGCCTTCTCTTATATTTCATCACGAAAACTCACCTTTATGTTTTTGACCCCCTTGAACCCCACTTTTATGTAGTAAAACTGGGGTTTACAGTGGTAAACCTTATTTTTCTTATTTGTGCTCTAAAATATAGACAGTGGGTACACGTAAGATTCGCCTCGACCAGGCGGTTCTAATTTGCACCTACAATCTATATATTTTGAGCGGAAATGAGAAAAATATCACAATTTTTCATCTTAAACTTTTCCTTTTTCCGGTGTTAAAATTTAAAATGTATTTGTATAGGCATATTTTCGTAACGAATATTCGGTAGATTATAAGCATACCTTGTCGAATTTATTTCTGATCCAAAGAATTAATTACGGGTACTGATTGAATCCGCCAAGTAGAGGCGGTACTAATGAGCACTTGGTGTCCGTGCTTGGAACTAAAATAAGAAAATAACCGCAGATTTTTAACAGGTTGGGGTATATGAAGGAATGCATTATCTCACATATTAACCCTTGACCTGCCGAATATTTATATATGCCACACCCACCACTGCTTATCAACCAATCAGATTACTTGATGCAAATAATTGCGATAAATTCACAAACTGAATGACAAACAATGGAGATCCTGATCAAGTGGCTTCTTCGATCTTGATCTCCATTGTTTGAAAGATAAGACATATCCGGGCTCAGCAGGACAGGGGTTAATTGATTGTTTTGTGTTTAACGACATGTCAAACCTTGTAGGTCATTTTGTGTCGTCTTACTGTAGTTAATGACTCTTGACCTGCTGAATATTTAAATATGCCACACCCACTACCGATTATCAACCAATCAGATTACCTAATGCATTTTTTGCGATAAATTCATAAACTGAATGACAAACAATGAAGATCCTGATCAGATGGCTTCTTCAGAAGCCATCTGATCTGGATCTGCATTGTTTGAAAGATCAGACATATCCGAGCAGGACAAGGGTTAAGTATTGCTCGAGATCATAGAGTGTAGGTTCTTATTAGAACCACGTCAATGAGATGGTTCTTACGAGATCTATCTCATTGACATGGTTCTAATGAGCACCTACAATTGATATTTTCGAAGAGAAATAAGAAAACAATAAACGGGCCTCCGTGGCCTAGTGGATAAGAGGCTAACTCTTAATCATTAGGTCTTTCACCGCTGTGGGTTCGAGCCTCGCTCGGGTCATATGTGAGACGCCAAGTTCTGCCGCGAACGGATGGTCAGGTGTTTTTTATCCGGGTACTCCGGTTTTCGCCCACCTCTGATTAACGATAGGCTCGATATGAGTGAAATAATCTTGAAAGGGCCGTAAAACTAAAATGAAAAATAATAAATAAAAAAAAAAAAAAAACTAAAAAAAAAATAAGAAAAGAATAAAACATTTCGGCAGAAAAATACAAATTTTGGAGATATGATGGAATGCCCTCGTATGATCCTAATGTTGTTTTTTTTTCGTCACGAAAACACGCCTATATAATTTTCATTACGAAAACAAGCCTATACAAATACAATGTAAACTTGATCGCAAAAAAAAAAAAAAAAAAAAAAACAGACAAATTTTAAGAAGAAAAATTCTGATATTTTTCTTATTTCCGCTCAAAACATAGATTGTGGGCACTCGTTAGAACCGCCTTATCGAGGCGGTTCTAACGAGTACCCACATTATATATTTTAGCGCAGAATAAGAAAAATAAGGTTTGCCCCTGTTAACCACAGTTTTACTATAAAAAAGTGAGGTTCAAGGCATGTTCTCATGATGTGATCCCCCTTGAACCCCAATGTTATATTGTAAAAATGGGTTTTACAGGGGACAAACCTTATTTTCCTATTTCTGCTCTAAAATACAGATCGTGGATACTCTTAAGAACCTACTCAATTAGGTAGTTTAAACGTGTATCCACAATCTATACTTTGAGTAGAAATAAGAAAAATATCATAATTTTTCATCTTAATACAGTATTTTCTTGTTTTTTGGCGGTAAAATGTACCATGGATTTGTTGTATAGTTTTAACAATTTGACATGAGACTGATCTTTCTGCAAGAAATAAATTAATCAATGTTATCGCCTAATACGCCGGCTTTCGTAAACTTCTCGTGAATTTTCAGCATCTCGTGAATAACGACCCATTTACCGACCTCTATGTATTGTATAACAATATCGCCATCTTCGGAAAACGACGAAGATAAATATATACATTCAGTCGGGTGTGAAATTATGTTAATGGAGTTCACCAGTCTCAGGTCAATCTGTTCGAACTACAGTCAAATTCCCCTATTAAGACCACCTAAAATTAAGACTTATTCTGCTTTACAAAGCATATTTGAAAGTTTTCAGTCATTCTCTCTGTGTGCTTCCTGCACTAAGTGTCTTAAAGAAAGAGACCACCTTTAGGACAGTTCAAAAGTGGTCTTAAAGACCACTTTTGAACAGTCCCAAAGGTGGTCTTTTTATAGGAATTTTACTGTATATAAGAGTGTTTTGGTAATGATGAAATGATTTTCAGAGAAATGTGTGTGTACTGCGACTGGGGACCCACATTACAGAACTTTTGACGGAGACCTGATACACTACCAAGGCATCTGTACCTACCTCCTAGCAGCTGTGTACGACCCTAGATGTCCGTGGGAAGTTTATGTTAAAAATAAGCAAGTAGAAGGAAAAACCGTCTCCACAACAAAGGAGGTTACTGTTCGCATGGCAGGAAGCGAAATCAAACTTGGTCAAAGACTGAACATCTTTGTAAGTGTCGTTTAGATTAGATTGAGTGCATTACGAAAACATGCCTATATAAATACATTGTAATCTGTATCGACGAAAAAATGAAAATAATAAGAAGAAAAATTGTGATATTTTTTCTCATTTCTGCTCAAAATATAGATTGTGGGTACTCGTTAGAACCGCCTCATCGAGGCGGTTCTAGCGAGTACCCAGAATCTATATTTTAGAGCAGAAATAAGAAAAATGAAGTTTATCCCTGTAAACCCCAGTTTTACTATATAAAAGTGGGGTTCAAGGGGGTCAAAATTATATAGGCGTGTTTTCGTGATGGAGTGTTTATGTTTTCCGTCTCACCAGCAGCAAAGGTCATATGGCGACGGAACCTTGGTTTAAAGACTCGTCCGAATGTCTAGAGAAGCCAGGGATCGATCATGCGACCCCTGGTTTACAAGGCGTCGTTCAGATTTAGATCGCGTTAAAGTTACATGAACCAATACGAAAACAGGCCGATACAAAAGCATTGTAAAATTTATACCACCGAAAAAACGATAATCTTAAGATGAAAAAAATGTGATATTTTTCTTATTTCTGACCAAAATATGCCTCCTTGACGCGGTTCTAATGAGTACCCACAATCTATATCCTAGCGCAGAAATAAGAAAAAAAAGTTTGCCCCTGTAAACCCAGTTTTACTATATAAAAGTGGGGTTCAAGGGGGTCAAAATTATATAGGCATGTTTTCGTGATGAAGACCGTGCAATAAACACCCTTGAAATCCCTACTTAATATAGAGAACAGATATAATTTACATGCCGTATATGGATTTACCTTTAACGATAGCGGGGACATATTATTTGTGCCCTGTCTGTTTGTTGGTTTGTTTGTTGGGTGGACAACTTTAACATTGGTCATACCTTCTATACTGTTTGAGATAGGGCCTTCATATTTGGCATGCATGTTCCTTGTGATAAAGGCTTCCCACTCATACACAAATTTTGACCTGTGACCTTGATCTTAACAGGCAATTTACTTTAAAGAAAAAATCATTGGTCATAACTTTCTAACCGTTTGAGAAAGAGCCTATATATTTGGCATGTGGTTCCTTGTGACTAGGGCTGCCCCATTTATACAGAAAACTACGTGTGACCGTGACCTTGACCTGTGACCTACTTTAAATAAAAAATAGCATTAGTCATAACTTTCTGACCTTTTGAGGTAGAGTCACCATATTTGGCATGTAGGTTCCTTGTTACAAGGGCTTCCAACTTTTACAAACAATTTTGACCTGTGACCTTGACCTTGATTTGTTACCTACTTTAAAGAAAAATAATAACATGGTCATAACTTCCTAAGCGTTTGGAGTGGAGCCTTCATATTTGGCATGTAGGTTCCTTGTGACAAGGGCTTCCCACTTATACAAACAAATTTGGACCTGTGGCCTTGACCTTGTCCAGTGACCTACTTCAAAGTATACAATGACCCTGCCAGGGGACCTGTTCGTGTTTCACAAGCACATCTGGTTTAATTTTCTAAAGAGCAACCACAATCTAAGATTTCTGCATTTAAAACAAAAAACAAAAATGTTTTCAGATTTCTGTCCATGTTAAAGCCATAAAAGAGTACAGTATTACGTACAGCTGTTGTTGTCAGAAAAGATAGAAATGAAGGCAATAATCAGGAATCGATACCATCACAAAAACACACCAAAAAATTCTGACCCCTTGAACCCCACTTTTATATAGTAAAACTGGGGTTACATGGGTGAACCGTATTTTTCTTATGTCTGCTCTAAAATATAGATTGTTGGTACTCGTTAGAATCGCCTCGGTGAGGTGGTTCTAACGAGTATCCACACTCTATATTTTGAGCAGAAATAAGAAAAATATCACAATTTTTGATCGGTAAATTTCAGTTGTTTTTCGGCGGTAAAGTTTACAATGCAATTGTATAGGGGTGTTTTCGTAATGGAACTAACCCGCACCTCACATAAGACCCACCAAAGGGAAAGAACTGAAACCTTAAATAACTAGATCCTACTGGAAACATCAATAGCGGAAAGCCAAAAGGCCAATTGGCTATCAAAAACAAAAATATATAAGCGATACACATACTCAGAGACACCATAGCACAAATAAAATGCGACAACTACCTTGGACGATCAGTGAAAAAAAAATCATTGTGTGTATGTGTGTGTGTGTTGGGGGGGGGCTTAAATCGTAGAACGCGGCCGCAATCCTCGCCCTTAATTCCTTCGCGATTTAGACAAATAATTTGGTCAGTCCGCATTAAGGCTTCCTATCGATTGAAGCTTCCAGTAGAATTCGTTTCACTGACCGTTCCAAGGCGGTTCTTCTTTTGCGGTTTATTTTTGTTATGGCTTGACTTTGAGTGTGTGTACCACTTATATTCTTTTGTTTTGGATAGCCAATTGGCCATTTTGTGGGAAAGTTACTGTCCTTTTGGCTTTCCGCTATTGATGTTTCCATTAGGGTCTAGTTGTTTCATATTTGTGTTTCTTTCCCTTTGGTGTCTCTGATGGGAGCTGTGGATTAATTGTATCGATTCCTGATCATTGCCTTCACTTCTATTTTCCTAACTCATCAGTGCAACATCTCCGAGAACACAATCTCAAACAACCACAGAGATGAATTCTAACAAAGCGCGCCTATATAGGCAATGCAAAATAACTGTGTTTTATTCTGCAACAAATCACAGCTCGGAAGAGCGTCACGTGTGACGTCATTAAAAACTGCAAATTTATGACGTCACTGTCGATTTACTTGACGTTAGACGGTGTAACGTCATTTTCTCGCATCGAAAACGTTAGAAAAGAATATAATTGCATGTGTTTCAGTCAATAAATTTTAGCGGGATTTCTTCTAACAATGGCGAAAAGTTGTATGATTTTGAAGGAAACAACAGCATTAGTGCCGATTTTCAGCGTGTTAGAATCGAAACAGATCAGCACTAGCCAGTGATTTGTTGGGTAATAAATCACAATTTGTCGGTCAGTTGTAAGTAGACAAATCACGCGCGCTACGCGCTCGTGATTTGTCTACTTTACAACTGACCTCCAAACTGTGATTTATTACTCAACAAATCACAGTTAGAGCTGATCTATTTCTTAAACAACGGTGAGGACTCGACAGCAACAAACCACTGAAATGCTGGAGCAGAAGAAAACCAACAGTTAGTTTCCGATTGGTCTAACCAGAGACAAAGTTATTACCAAAACACGCCTGTACAAATACATAGTAAATTTTATCGCTGAAAAAAAAATTAAGATGAAAAATTGTGATATTTTCTTATTTCTGCTCAAAAATTTAGATATTTCTGCAAAAAATATAGATTGTGGGTACACAATAGAACCGCCTCGATAAGGCGGTATTATCGAGTACCCACAATCTATATTTAAGATACACGTTAGAAACACCTCATCGAGGCGGTTCTAATGAGTACCCTCAATCTATATTTAATAGCAAAAAAATAAGAAAACAAGAACTGTCACTGTCACTATAAGTGCGCAATGCCCCCGTGGGAGCCAATTTGAGGAAAGGGCCGTAACTCCTTCGAAAATGATAGGACCAACGTGAAAATTTTGTTAGGCATCGCTTCACCTCACAAGGAATGCATGTGCAAAGTTTCAGCTCAATCGTTGAAGAAATGTGGAAGAAGTTCGCATCACAATAAATGTGTGGACTTAAAAACGCACAAACCCACCAATGGACAATGCAAAAACTATATGCCCTCCAACTGGGGCATAAAAAAATAAGCTTTATCGCTGTTTACCCCAGTTTTACTTTAATAAAAGTAGGGTTGAAGGGGTCAGAATTATATAGACGTGTTTTCGTGATGTCACGTTTACACCTTCTAAGAATGTTAACGCCTTCAATCTCCGGTTTATACACAAAGTGAAGTTCAGAAGAAGAATCAATTTTTATTTGTACGTTAGGCCCTTGTACGTTGGGGCCGATTGTTCGTCAGTCGACCTTAAGTTATGAAGAAGATAAGTTTTACGCTGCGGATGTCCACGTGACTATCACTGATTTGTACAAAATCCAGGTAAAAGTTATTTATAGCCTCCCGCTCCTTCCCTTATGGCTGTGACGTCAGAATGTTTCCTGCAGGCACACGTCGCTATGGCAACGTCAAATCAACGTCGGTGCAACGCCATGACGTAGCACCGACGTAGATGTGATGTTGCACTAGATCATGACGTTGCACCGAGGTTGATGTGACGTAACAGTTACGTCATGTGCCTACTGGGTAGTAGCCTGTTTAATGATCTGGACCGTACTCATGTGTCTGGTTTTGCAAACAGTTTAGATACAGGTCAGACACTACAAAAAGCAGTGACTAATCAGGGTCTACAATGCTTGTTTAACGTGCAGGAATTTATGGATTAAACATAACAGTCTAGGACCTCATTCCCAGTCAGAGACAATAGATCCTCCGGTGTTGGCAGTGTTTTGATTAAATATTGCAAAGGTGTCTTTATATTATAATGTTATTAATCAAATAATTTCGCATTGGCCCAGTTACAGGTCCGAGGTCTGCTGTATTGGCACGAGGCCGAAGGCCGAGGCCAATACAGCTGACCGAGGATCTGTAACTTGGCCAATACGAAATTATTTGATTAATGACAATTTTATTAATTGACGCAATTAAAAACATGATTTATGATTTTTGAATATTGGTTGACCTGGTGTAATACAGGATAATCAATTAATAAATTTTTGTAATATACAGCGGACCCGCGTTATAACGACATTAGTTATAACGGCAAAATTCGTTATGAAGACAATTTCAATGGAATGAATTCTTCGCTCGTGGTTTAGCCTCGATTCCGAGCGGCTTGGGCTTCCCTCGGGTTGAAAATGCCTAAATCGAATCCATAGTCATGAAAGATTCTTGTAATTGGATACTTCTCGAAACAAATGTTATAGACATTTGTGAGAATCGCCTCATCGAGGAGATTCTGACAAATGTCTATGAGGCGATTCTGACAAATGTCTATAACATTTGTTTCTTGGAGTAATGATGTGGAAAAGACCTTTTATAACCTATCATAATCCTAACTGGGATTCTTTATAACTGCACAATAATAGGGAACAAATACTGTCGTTATAACGCGGGTCCTCTGTATCTTGCTACTGTCTATGCATTTTGTAGATTGATGGTTTGCTTCAAACAAGGACACATATCACAGAGGCAGATTACACTGTCCGACTTAATGGGGATTACGCCGAGGTTAAACATCGACATTGTGACCTTACGGTGATGTTTAATGGTAAACATAGAGCTAGAGTAATAATTGGTAAGGAGTTCGGACCGACGACTCGTGGTATATGCGGAACCTGTGATGGTTTACACAATGATTACCGCACCGCTGATGGAAGGGACGTGAGCAATGAAAAAAAGAGAGATTCTCTGATCGGGAATAGTTATCTTATACCACTGGCAACTGAGGAAGAGGAACAGTAAGTATACCGAAACGTTGATAGCTGGAACACAGATACAGTCGAACTTCGATGGCTCGAACACCTTTGGGACCTCGAAAATCTGTTCGAGACAGCGGTAGTTCGAGCCACAGAGGGATACTATTAGTGCCATACCAGGAGGCATAATGGAGATAATTGTGGATATATTTTTCAGTGTTCTGTATTATAAATGTACGTTGTGTGTACCCATTAGAATCGCCTCATCGAGGCGATTCTAATGAGTACACACAGCATACATTTGCAAGATAAATGAAGAAAATCTTCCTAAATTACCCCTATATCGTACTTTGGAGGAACTCCCTGCGGACTCAAGAACGGATTCGACTCATCCATGGTAAACGAGCCATCGGAGTTCGAGCGATCGAAGTTTTACTGTACAGTGAAACTTTGATGACTCGAACACGGATATTTCGCTTACATGGCTAATTCGAACTACAGTACAGCCGCCACGGATATTTTTGAACACGCGCAACAACGCGCTGAGCGGGCCGTGACAAAAAGGATTAACCAACTGTAAGCTAGTTGACTCTTCCATTGCTATATGTTGGATAAGTCCATTTTTAGCTCGGCTGTTTTCAAAGAAAACGACGAGGTATTGTCATAGCTCTGGCGTCGTCTGTGTCGTCGTCGTCTGCGTCGTCGTGCAAAAACTTGGCCATTTTGTACTAGCTCTGTCATTACGGAACATATTTACTTAAAACTCGGACTAGTTATTCATTATGAAAAGTGGATCTCATACCAATAGGTGAGGTAACCCTAAAAATATTTTTGGCACAGTTATGCCCCTATTTCGACTTAGATGTTTTGCAGCCGAGCGTTGGCACACGCATGCGGTGATCTTGTTTATATAAGGGGTGGCAGGCCTATTTTTCGTTTTTATTCTGTTTATTTTTACACAAAATTCTGTTTGCAAACAGTGCAGGCCCTGATCAGACGCCGCGTTCTGGGGCGTCTGGTCTGGGCCTGCACTGTTTGCCAAACGATGTGCAAAGGTGTGCCAAGGTACCCCCTTTAGGGGTTTCTCGCATACATGGGTTAAATTCGTGACAACTACCGCGGATACGCGCAGATCGAGGGAATCGCGGGGTAAATAGCGGTGTTTCCGCGGGGTTATATAAATATAAAATTGATTGTCCCCGAAACCTGTCTTATACCTTCTCATAGGTTTTGTCTTGTTTGATTTTAGGTTTAACGTCCCCGTCAACACTGTATGGTTCATTTTGGAGACGTTGCTTCCAAGTTTGTTGGACATTTACCCTACACTGAGATGAAATGATATGACATCTTAAGCCCTGTCGCCCAATGAAACCAATAGGGGTTATAAGCATGGACGGTCTGACTCGCACCGCTTTGCCTGGGCAGGCTTAGATCCTCTAAACGGCTTACCAGTACTCATGTGCGGTCGGTTTCAGTCCTGCGCGGAAGCATCATGCAGCCCATCTATTTCTTCAAGCCCCGATGGGTTGTGGCCCTAAATAATTAAAAAGCAGCGGATCCGCGGTGTGTACACCGCGTCATTGCGGTGGTCTTTAGCGCGGGGTCATGCGCAGAAACGCAGTGGAGCAAAACAAGTAGACCGCGCGGTTGCACGGGTTCCCAAAAAATCGCGGTGGAAGAACTGTAGTTCTTGCACACCAGACAAGGAAATCCGTTTCCCTATATCCACAATGCATAAGTTTAAAAAGGGGCAAAACTCCATTAAATATTTTCGGAATTTCGGCATAAGTTAATCAGAAACATCTACACATTAGATCCAAACTGTATGCCAAATATCATGAGCCTAGCTCAAGCCGTTCTCCAGATATTTTGTTCACAAGGTTTCCCCGTAGCCGCAATGCTGAAGTCGAAAAAGGCGCATAACTCCGTTAAATTTTTTCGGAATTTGGTCAAAAGTTAATCAGGTCATCTACATATTGCCGAGTGATGCCGGACAGTGTCCCTCGGGACAGATTTTTCAATCCACCCCTCACACCCATATAAGATTCTTATATTCTGGCAAGTCACATGAGAATATTTCACAAAGCTCCAGACATCCATGTACAGGTATGATTTTTTTCTTACATGCTTTTCAATGAATGATAGAGATTTATCAGTGAAATATAAATCGATATTTTCACTGTTTCAAACAGTGAAAATACGATTTTTTATTTTTCACTGTTTGGGACTACTTTTTTCTTCAAATCTAACTCTAATTTCAATTTTATCTTTGTCAGATAACTGAACAATACTGAAATGTGTTCTAATTGACGCATAACCCGTTAATGTGTGACGGGGACGTTACTGACGTCATTTATGACGCTGACGTCACGTCTTTTGTCGCGCGATGTTAGACTTGCCAGCAACTTCTTTGGAAAACTACTCTTTCAATTATTTCATTAATCATTCATAATAATACCATCCCAGGCCATTTCTCAGGTGCAAACTTTCAGTTTACACCCAATAGTATACCCACTAAACACGATGAACACCACTAAATTGACGCGAAACGAACAGGAACAAAGATAATTTTCTCCGAATGTGAGCGACACCATTAAAGACGCTAAATATTGCCTTTTGAAGCATGTAAGAAACAGAAAATTTGATTTTTTCAGTGCAAGATCAAATTTTATTTCACTCATGAACACCAAAACTGCTATTTTCACGAGTGGCGTAGCCACTCGTGAAAATAACAGTTTTGGTGTTCATTCGATGAAATAAAATTCGATCTTACACTGAAAAAATCAAATATCCTCTATATGCCCCCAACTTCGAAGAAGTTGGAGGGGCATATTGCTTCTGCCCTGTCCGTCCGTCCGTTACGCTTTAAGTACCTAGGCAAACTACAGAATGGCTTGAGATAGGATCTTGAAATTTCATATATGGCATAGCGGACCCGATTTTTTTTTTCTTTTCCGTCGGACTTGTCCTTGCGGCGTTATGCCCCTTTTTGGACTTATGCATTGTGGCAATAGGGAAACCTTGTGAGCAAAATATCTGGTGAACCGCTTGAGCTAGGCTCATGAAATTTGGCGTACAGTTTGGGTCTAATATGTAGATGACCTGATTAACTTTTGACCAAATTCCGAAAAAATTTAACGGAGTTATGCGCCTTTTTCGACTTCAGCATTGCGGCTACGGGGAAACCTTGTGAACAAAATATCTGGAGAACGGCTTGAGCTAGGCTCATGATATTTGGCATACAGTTTGGATCTAATGTGTAGATGTTCTGATTAACTTATGCCGAAATTCCGAAAATATTTAATGGAGTTTTGCCCCTTTTTAAACTAATGCATTGTGGATATAGGGAAACCTTTGAACAAAATATCTGGAGAACCGCTTGAGCTAGGCTCATGATATTTGGCATACAGTTTGGGTCTAATGTGTAGATGTTCTGATTAACTTTTGGCGAAATTCCAAAAATAGTTAATGGAGTTATGCTCCTTTTTGGACTTATGCATTGTGGCTAGAGGGATACCTTGTGAACAAAATATCTGTAGAACAGCTTGAGCTAGGCTCATGATATTTGGTATACAGTTTGGGTCTAATGTGTAGATGACCTTGACCTGAATAGCTTTTGGCGAAATTCTGAAAATATTTAATTGAGTTATGCTCCTTTTTGGACTTCTACATTTTGGCTATAGGGAAACCTTGTGAACAAAATATCTGGAGAACCGCTTGAGCTAGGCTCATGCTATTTGGCATACAGTTTGAATATAATGTTTAGATAACCTGATTAACTTTTGCCGAAATTCCGAAAATATTTAATGGAGTTTTGCCCCTTTTTGAACTTATGCATTGTGGATATAGGGAAACCTTTGAACAAAATATCTGGAGAACCGCTTGAGCTAGGCTCATGATATTTGGCATACAGTTTGGGTCTAATGTGTAGATGTTCTGATTAACTTTTGACGAAATTCCAAAAATAGTTAATGGAGTTATGCCCCTTTTTGGACTTATGCATTGTGGCTAGAGGGAAACCTTGTGAACAAAATATCTGTAGAACCGCTTGAGCTAGGCTCATGATATTTGGTATACAGTTTGGGTCTAATGTGTAGATGACCTGAATAACTTTTGACGAAATTCTGAAAATATTTAATTGAGTTTTGCTCCTTTTTTGGACTTATACATTTTGGCTATAGGGAAACCTTGTGAACAAAATAACCGGAGAACCAGTTTAGCTAGGCTCATGATACTTGGCAGTCCTTTTTGGACTTATGCAGTGTGGCTATAGAGAAACCTTGTGAACAAAATATCTGGAGAACCACTTGAGCTAGGCTCATGATATTTGGCAGTCCTTTTTGGACTTATGCAGTGTGGCTATAGGGAAACCTTGTGAACAAAATATCTGGAGAACCACTTGAGCTAGGCTCATGATATTTGGTATACAGTTTGGGTCTCATGTGTAGATGAATTGATTAACTTGTGATGAAATTCTGAAAATATTTAATAGAGTTATGCCCCTTTTTGGACTTACATATTTTGGCTATATGGAAACCTTGTGAACAAAATAACTGGAGAACCACTTGAGCTAGGCTCATGACATTTGGCAGTCTGTTTGCTACTAATGATTGTTTCAAATCTGTTAGTATTTGACAGGTTCATTTTTAATGCAAATGATCATGAGGTACTGTTTACTGTCCCATTAAGGGACAAGCATATGGTTGGGGCATAGTGTTTCACAAACACAATTTCTAGTTTGTTTTCAAGAGAATCGAAAAGATACATGTACCTTTATCATGCATTCAGACCGTGTGTTATGATTAAATGTTCTGAAAAGGGTAATCCTTTGAAAACAAGAACTACTGCACAGAACTGAAAACTGTGGAGTGTTAAAAACGTTTCTAGGCCAGACTAGCTAGTTTCGGTCAATCAGGCCTCATCAGTGACCTTCAAAATTCCGAAATTTCGAAATTCCTCAATGGAATCACTGATCCCAAAGGTTTAGAAGATAAAACCAACCCTATGATGAAGGGCAGGGAGACTTTTTTACGGCCACATATTCTTAAATTCTCAATCTAACCCACCTCAAACAAATTTTCATTCTCTTAAAGGTGATCGAGCCCATAGAAAGAGGCCGTTCTAACGAGCACCAAAATATGTTTGTGGAGCAGAAAAATAGGAAAATTACCCACATAACCACATACAGAGGGTCCGCGTTATGCAGTAACGACAGTCATTACGATAACTTACCCGTACGATATAGTGCATTTTTCACACCTCCAAAATGGCTACTTTTCCGATGAAAATCCTTGATATTTTTCTTATAAATGCTCATAACATAGGGTGTGTGTGCTCGTTAGAACCGCCTCATTGAGGCGGTTCTAACGAGTACCCACAACCTATGTCTTGGAGCAGAAATAAGAAAAATAATGAACACCCCCGTAAACCCCAGTTTTCTCTATATAAACTGGGGTTTAGGGGGGTCTTCATTTCACGGACTTGTTCACGTGATGATTTGTTCCCTCTTATTGTGCCGTTATAATGAATTTGCCGTTTTAAAGAATCCCTGTTAGGGGTATGATAGGTAATAAAAGGTATTTTCCACATAGTAACTCCAAGAAACAAATGTTATAGACATTTGTCAGAATCGCATTCTAACAAACGTCTGTAACATTTATTTCTTGGAGTAATAAATTACAAGAATGTTTCATGCATATGGGTTCGATTTGGGCATTTCCAGCCCGAGGGAAGCCCAAGCCACTCGGTATCGAGGCTAAACCTTGAGCTAAGAATTCATTCTTCCATTGAAATTGTCGTTATAACGAGTATTTTATGAGAACATCACGATAACACGTCTGGGAAACAAAGGCCCCTCTTTATCCCAATACAGTAGAACTTCGATGGCTCGAACCCCTTTGGGACCATGGAAATTTGTTCGAGACAGCGGAAGTTCGAGCCACTGTTGCATACTTCCAGAAAACATAACGGGGGTATTTTTGGACTCCTTTTCGGTATTCTGTGACATAAATGTATGCTGTGTGTACTCATTAGAATCGCCTCATTGAGACGATTCTAATGAGTACACACAGCATACATTTGCAAAATAAAAGTCGAAAATCTCCTTAATTATCCCCCAATTTTTCTAATGAAGAGGATTTCGCTAGGGGCTCAAGAATGGGTTCGACTCATCCATAGGAAACGACCCATCGGTGTTCGAGCCATCGAAGTTCTACTGTATATATAAAGAAAAATGAGGGTTTACCGGGGAAAAGATTATATGCCTGTTGCTCAAAAACATAGATTGTTTGTACTCGTTTGTATTCGTTTCCCATGGATGAGTCGAACCCATTCTTGAGCCCCTAGCGAAATCCTCTACATTAGAAAAATTGGGGGATAATAAAGGAGATTTTAGTCTTTTATCTTGCAAATGTATGCTGTGTGCAAATGTATGCTGTGTGCAAATGTATGCTGTGTGCAAATGTATGCTGTGTGTACTCATTAGAATCGCCTCGATGAGGCGATTCTAATGAGTACACACAGCATACATTATCATTATAGAACACCGAAAAGATGTCTAAAAGTATTTCGTTATGCCTCCTGACAGTAACCCTCGGTGGCTCGAACTACCCGTGACTCGAACAGGTTTTCGAGGTCCCAAAGGTGTTCGAGCCATTGAAGTTCGACTGTATATATAAAGAAAAATGAGGGTTTACGGGGGAATATATTATATGCCTTATTTTTGCTCAAAAACATAGATTGTTTGTACTCGTTAGTACTGCTTTGTGCACGTTAGAACTGCCTCATTGAGGCGGTTATAACGAGCATCCGCAATCTGTGCTGAAAGCACATATAAGAAAGATAATAAACTCCGTTCAGAAAATCTGAATCATCGATTTTTTCGTTTCTTCCTTTTAATACTCATTTTAGCCCATACATTACAATGGGAAAGTTGTAGACCTCACCCTCCGCCGATTTCTCCAGCAAGTCGTATGCCTCAGCGACAGCCAGGAAAGGCTGTGATTATTTGGGGAAAATTGCAAAATCTAAATTTTCGTTCACAGACTAAGATATTCTGACAGGTTCGACACACCTTTTAAACCATATATAGAAGTGACTACTGCTCTTGTAAATTACAAGGGCAGCTTTATTTTATTTGCACGATCACTTCATGGAAAATCATTAGCTGTGACACCACATCTGATATCGGAATAATTCATTTTGACCACTGTGACAGCACATCGCGCTAGTGGCTCCCCGTGCCTAGTGAGCTTCTATCTAGCCATTCGAATGTAAGGTATGTCGTAATTGCATATCTATTTATAAAGTGCATCACGTGGATTTGAATATGTATTATTTTACCTGACAATCATCATCAAATGGACTTAGTCTGTGGTCTCATTTCTTTGTTTTGCAATTTTCTCCAAATAATCACAGCCTTTCCTGACTGTCACAGAGGCAAACGACTTGCTGGAGAAGTCGGCGGAGAGTCAAGTCTAAAACTTTCCCATAGTAATGTATGGGCTAAAATGAGTATTAAAAGGAAGAAACGAAAAAATCGAATATTCAGATTTTCTGAACAGAGTTTAGAACTTTACCCAATATTTGTCATTTCTGACACTATGTTTAACGCCATTATTTCACATGGACATGTTTTCCAAAAGTGAATGCTACCTGACAGGCACACGTCGCTAGGGCAACGTCAAATCAACGTCGGTGCAAAGTCATGACCTTGCACCGACGTAGATGTGACATTGCATAATCCTCATGACGTACCGACGTCAATGTGACGTCGCAATTACGTCATGTGTCTGCAGGGTAGTTCCACAGATATGAAAAACACCATTGTGGCACATGGGTATGTTATAGAGGACATTTGATTTTTGCAGTGCAGGATCGATTTTTATTTCACCGAATGAACGCCAAAAGAAGTATTTTAATGAGTGGCGAAGCCACGAGTGAAAATACTTCATTTTGTGTTTATGAAGGAGATAAATATCGCTCTTAAACTGAAAAAAAAAAAACAACAACAAATCTTCTGTGTTTCTTATACAGTAAAATTCCGCTAATAAGACCACCTAAAATTAAGTCTACTTCTGCTTTAAAAAGCTTATTAAGAAGGATGCAGTTATTTTTTCTTTGAATTTCCCTGCACACAAGGTCCTCTGGCCAGGAACCACCTTTGGAACTGTCCAAAAGTGGTCTTCAAGACCACTTTTGAACAGTCCCAAAGGTGGTCTTAATAGCAGAATTTTACTGTATGCTTTCAATTGTAATTGTTAAAGCAATTTTAATGCGTAAGGCCTCACACCGGGAAAAAACTTTTTCCATGGGGATTTCATGTTTGTTTGTTTGATTTGAGGAAGTCAGAGTATGTATCATAGCTTTACGTCCCTGTTATTACAGAAAATCCATGTTTTTGAGCTTGTCATCACCGTAGCCCCATCAGTTTTGATCTTATCTTCTTATAATTTATATACAAGTAAGTCAGTGATAAGAGCTCGGATGAGTTAAAAAACTGGTTTGTTTGTTTGTTTGATTTGAGGTTTAATGTCCCCGTCAACACTGTAAAGGTCATTTTGGAGACGTTGCTTCCAATTTTGTGGGACTTTTACCTGACATTGAGATGAAATGACATCTCAAGCCATGTCGCCCAATGAAACCAATAGGGTTTATAAGCATGGACGGACCGACACTCACACCGCTTTGCCTGGGCAGGCTTAGATCCTCAAAGTGGTTAACCAGTACTCGTGTGTGGGTCAGATTCAGCACTGCATGGAAGCATCAGGCCGCCCATATATTTCTTCAAGCCCCGATGGGCGGGGGCGGGGGGATTTCGCGTCGATTTAGAGTATGCTGTGGGTATTATCTTGGTTGAAAACCGAAAGGCTGCTTGGAATGCTTCCTTATCAAATGGTTCACTTGAAATTTTAATAACGGTTAGCTAATTGACATCCAGCAAACACAAAATATTCACCTTATTTGCATTATATGCTGGTTCCTAGTCTGAAGGTTATCAGTGTTGGAAAAACAGGTAACCAGACCCCCCTGACCTGAAAAGGTCAGGGGGGTCTGGTAACCTGGTTTTCAAATATCGACAAAGTGCAAGCTGGGAGCCAGCAAATAATGCAAATATGGTGAATAACTGAACCAGCGCACGACAAAACATACAATAAGACATGTGCGCCCATTGAAGACTTAGATCAGCCTGCGCATCCATATAGCCTAACCAGAGACTTCTCTTGCTGCATGAAGGAACATTGAGCCCTAAGCTAACCTTAGGGCGCACAACGAAGACTCTGATCAGACTGCACGGATGCGCAGTCTGATCTGAGTCTTCGTTGGGCGCACGTCTTATTGTAGGTTTTCTCATGCGCTGGTCCATGTTATTTTTCGATTATACATCGAATTCACAAACAGCGAAAATAAAAATCATATTTTCACTGTTTGAAACAGTGACAATATCGATTTCACTGAGAAATTACTTTATTTAATCGAAAGCATGTTAGAAACGTACTTATATATTTTCTGCATCCAGTTGTAAGACAGATGAAATCCAACCGTCTTGTCCAGTTTCCGTTATGGAAGAAATTGCTGGGAACCAGTATTGTGGACTGATAACTGACGTGACCGGACCATTCCAAGAATGTATAAACGTGCTAAATGGACCGAACGGGAAAGAGAACCGCGTCGCTGAATTCCTCGAAAATTGCCATTTTGATATCTGCGAAACATGGGATGATCCTGCCGAAAAAAAGAGACTGAAGTGCGACTCGTTGGCGGCCTTCGTGTCGGAGTGTCAGAATCTTGGTGTTGGGCTGATTGAGTGGCGAACAGCGGATCTATGCCCAAGTTAGTTTACATAATTTCAAACTTAATCCTTAACCACCCCCAAGCAGGCATATAATGTAATTGTGACGTCACATCAACGTCAATACAACGTCATGACGTTTATACAACGTCACATCTACATCGGTGCAACGTTATGACGTTGTACTGACGCTGATTTGACGTTGCCCTAGCGACGTATGTCTGCTGGGCTCAGTCATGACATTTGCGGACATTTTCATGACATTTATCTTTAACAGGTAAAGTTGCCATCGACCCTAAAAAATTACGTTATTTCATTCTCAAATTTACGGAACCTGGGAAGGGACATGATTTTTTTTCATAAGTTGTGCGCACAATATATTATCTTGTCTGCGCATGATAATATCTTGTGTGCTCAAGATAATATGTTGTGCGAACAAGATAATATCTTGTCCACACATGATAATATCTTGTTCGCACAACTTCCCAAGATCTATGTTGTGCCCACAAGATAATATGTTGTGCGAACAAGATAATATCTTGTTGGCTCAAGATATTAAGTTGTGCGAACAAGATATTATCTTGTGCGAACAAGATAAATATGTTGTTCACACAAGATAAATTATGTTGTCATATCTTGTGTGCACAACATTTTATCTTGTCCACACAAGATAATATCTTGTTCGCAATCATAATATCTTGTTCGCACAACATATTAAAAAAATCCTGTCCCTTCCAGGGTTCCGTACAAATGCAACGTCACATGATAAAAACGATTTAATGTCATTATATGTTTGATTTGAAGTTTAACGTCCCCGTCAACACTGTAAAGGTCATTTTGGAGATGTTGCTTCCACTTTTGTGGGACTTTTACCCGACACTGAGATGAAATGACATCTCAAGCTCTGCTGCCCAATGAAACCAATAGGGTTTATAAGCATGGACGGGCCGACTCGCACCGCATTGCCTGGGCAGGCTTAGATTCTCAAAGCGGTTTAACAGTACTATTGTGCGGGTCGGTTTCAGCTCTGCGTGGAAGCATCATGCAGCCCATCTATTTCTTCAAGCCCCGACGGGCGGGGGCTGAATCATTATATGTTAACAGAATCATACACTCACCAGCGACGTATTTCATTAATTTTAATAGAACCGCCAACTCGTGAATAATGCCATTTATATAGAAGAATGAATTTTTTGTGAACTTCAAGATGATAGTTGCATTTTTATCATAATACGTCACGTCTGAGAATTTAATAACACCAAACAAATTCGTTATCCACAAGTGGATAAAATATGCAAATAAGTTACACGTACGATGTCCTTAACTGTGTCGCATTTACTAATTGCAGAATATTGACATTTTTGTAAAACAATCGTGAATAAATTGTTTTTAAATGTCATATAATAAATAGAATCTTCCATTCTTGCTCATGTATTATTGAAATTATTAAACGCCTTGAGAAAAGGGGGTAATGCTCTGCAAAGCCTCGCATTTTATCCCTTTTCTTCAACTCGTTTAATAAAATCAATAATGCATGAACTCTCATGTAAGATCTCCTATGTATTCAATGCTGTATTACAACAACATTATATTGAGACTCTGCAAACTGTTGTTTAAGAAATAGATCAGCTCTAGCAATGATTTGTTGAGTAATATATCACTGTTTGGAAGTCACGAGCGCATAGCGCAAGTGATTTATCTACTTACAACTGACCGACAAACAGCAGAGCTGATCTGTTTCGATTCGAACACACTGAAAGTCGACTCCTTTATATTCTCTCAACATTCCGCAATTGTTTAAAGAAATCCCGCCAACGTGTTTAACTGTAACACATGCAGTTACCTGTTTTTGTCATGAAAAACGTTACTCCGTCTAACGTCAAGAAAACGATCAATCACGTCGCAAAACGCCATTAAACGGCGGCTTTTCGCGTCACATATCAGGAAAGCACGCCTATATAATTTTGACCCCCTTGAACCCCACTTTTATATAGTAAAAGTGGTATTTACAGGGGAAAACCTTATTTTTTCTTTTTCCTGCTCTAAAGTATAGATTGTGGATACTCGTTAGAACCGGCTCGATGAGGCGGTTCTAACGAGTACACACAATCTATATTTTGAGCAGAAATAAGAAAATTAACACAATTTTTCATATTAAAATTTTCATCTGATCGGCAATATAGGTTAAAATGTATTTGCATAGACGTGTTTTCGTAATGGTTTTTCCCCCAGTGAATTGTGACTCAATATCACTGGATTTTACCATTGGCTATTTAGGCGATCAGTGTTAGAATTATGTATTTAGGTTTGCGTGGTTTGCTGTCTTCAAAGAAAGATTCTGCTGCACTTGAGTATATCATGCGACGTTTGACTGGAATAATGTTAAACTTTTGCGACAGTTTATTCTGCGGTATACTGTCGGAAATACTGCGTCATCGTTTAACATTGCTTTTCATTTGTTAGCATTTGGTTTTATGCAGCTCACAGCGCCGCTTTGTGCAGATAGAACAATGTCTAAAAACCAAAACGAATAAATGAATTCGAATGGGGATTACAGTATAGTAAATTGTCATATAGGGAGGCTAATCGTCAGCTTTACGGTTTTAATTTCCGCTGGCGCGTCGCCGTAAAACGCATTTTATTTTCCGACCGTAAAACCACCGATTTACCTCCAGATGATGAGTCTCAGGCTTTCTCCCAGTCTGTAATTTGGTTCTTGATCTGCTCAAAGGCAGCCTTTATTTAAGAAATAGATCAGCTCTAACTGTGATTTGTTGTGTAATAAATCACAGTTTGGAGGTCAGTTGTAAAGTAGACAAATCACGAGCGCGTAGCGCGCGTGATTTGTCTACTAACAACTGACCGACAAACTGTGATTTATTACTCAACAAATCACAGTCTAGAGCTGATCTATTTCGATTCTAACACGCTGAAAATCGGCAAAAATGTTGTTGTTTCCTTCAAAATGTCACAACTTTTCGCCATTGTTAGAAGAAATCCCGCTAAAATTATCGACTGAAACACATGCATTCATATCCTTTTCTTACGTTTTCGATGCGAGAAAATGACGTTACACCGTCTAACGTCATGTAAATCGACTAGTGACGTCATAAATTTGCAGTTTTTAATGACGTCACTCGTCACGCTCTCTCTTGCTGTGATTTGTTGTAGAATAAAACACAGTTGTTTTCCATTGCCTATATAGGCGCGCTGTGTTAGAATGTTTCGTAACATCCAACAAACAGTTATTAGAAAATGAATATAAATGTTAAACTTTCATTGAATAATGGATACATCACGAAAACTCGCCTATATAATTTTGACCCTCTTAAACCCTACTTTTATAAAGTAAAACTGGGGTTTACAGGGTTATACCTTATTTTTTCTTATTTCTGCTCAAAAATATAAATTGTGGCTACTCGTTAGAACCGCCTCGGTGAGGCGGTTCTAACGGGTAGCCACAATCTTTGTTTTTAAGCAGAAATAAGAAAAATATCAGATTTTAAATTTTCATTTTTTGTTGGTAAAATTTCCAATACATTTGTACATGTATAGGCGTGTTTTCGTAATGACATGGGGTAAACGTTAAATAAATTACATGTACCGTTATCCGCCCCCGCCCATAGGGGCTTGAAGAAATATATGGGCTGCACGATGCTTCCACGCAGAGCTGAATCCGGCCCGCACACTAGTACTGGAAAACCGCTTAGAGGATCTAAGCCTGTCCAGGAACCGCGGTGCGAGGCGGACGTCCATTCTAATAAACCCTATTGGTTTCACTGGGCGACAGGGCTTGAGATGTTATTTCATCTCAATGTCGGGTAAAAGTCCCACAAAATTGGAAGCAACGTCTCCAAAATGACCTTTACAGTGTTGACGGGGACGTTAAACCTCAAATCAAACAAACATGTACCGTTATAACTTACATTAACATTATTTTCCATTAATTATGTGACGAACGTTTCGTATTTGATGGCTAAAATTGAATAATAATAATCTACCGTATTTATAGAGGGTAACACATTTAGTAAACTAGTACTAATCTTTCATGTGGCCTGCTTTTCCTGGATAGAAACAAGTACTACGCAATGTGGATAAAGTCTCTTGCTCAAGGAAACAACACTTGCCGCTCGTGGGGATCGAACCCGGTACCTCTCGATCCCGAATCCAATACTTTACCACTGCACCACAGCGCTCCACAAAAAAACGTGAGCCAGCCGCCGAACTCCGTTCGTGTCAGAACCCGGGAAATGAGAAAACAATTCATCATGAATAATCTAAATAATTTTGACCCCCTTGAACTCCACTTTTATATAGTAAAACTGGGGTTTCAGGGGTAAACCTTATTTTTCTTATTTCTGCTCTGAAATAAAGATTGTGGGTACTCGTTAGAACCGCCTAGATACGGCAATTTAAACGAGTACCAACAATCTATATTTTGAGCGCAAATAAGTAACATATCACAATTTTTCATCTTGACAGTTTCATTTTTTTCGGCTGTAAATTTTACAGCGTATTTGTTAAGGCGTGTTTTCGTAATGGCACGCATTTTAATGAACAGTGGAGGAGCTTTGTTGACGTCATAAGAAGGCCATCGTCCTATTATATTGGAAAGAACCATGGTTTTACGTTACTTGGTGTTCATATGACCTCGCGTGAGTCAATAGATTTATTTGGGTATGAGTTACATTGCGTTCCAATAGTCATATATTTGGGTTTTCTTTAAAGGCATTTATTCTTGATAATTGAGGACTATCATGTCATTACATAATATTATGTAGCCCTCAGTGCCGACTGAAGAGAAGTCCTCTGTCTGCAACAGGTAAGGGGCCTCATTGGGGAAAATCAATAATTGACTAACTGTCAACTAGAGTGTACCTTATTTTTCCCCCTTAAGTGCCTCAGTCAGCAGGTTCAACAGGAGCTACTAATCACCCTAATAAAGACCGCCTTTGATCTGCTATATACTGTTTATCACAGGGGCAGTAAAACTATTATGAACACACGGTGTGACCTACTGTATAAGAATAAATGCCTTTAACCCTTATCTTGCTGTTCACAACAACCCCTATATTTGCAAACAGTGTAGATCCAGATCAGGTGGCTTCTGAAGAAGCCACCTGATCAGGATCTACACTGTTTGGCATTCAGTTTATGAATTTGTAGGAATAAATTGCATCATCAAGTAATTTGACTGGTTGATAGACAGAAATGGATGTGGCTTAAATCAATATTCAGCAAGAGAAGGGTTAAATACACTGAGAATGTAAACATTATCCATTGAACAGATATATGTAGGTTACATTATCTATCAAACCGTTATATGTAGGTAACATTATCCATTAAGCAGTTCGGCCCCCGCCCATCGGGGCTTGAAGACATATACATAATGCTTCTACGCAAAGCTGAAACCGACCCTCACACGTGTACTGGTAAACCGCTTAGAGGATCAAAGTGGTGAGAGTGTCGGACCGTCCATGCTCATAAACCCTATTGGTTTCATTGGACGACAGGGCTTGAGATGTATTTTCATCTCAATGTCGGGAAAAAGTCCCACAAAATTGTAAGCAACGTCTCCCAAATGACCTTTACAGTGTTGACGGGGACGTTAAACCTCGAACCAATAAGCAGATATACATAGGTGACATAATAGAAACTTACATTGTGCATTGAATGAGTATATGTTGGTTACATAATCCCATAATCTCATGTAGTGATTTATAACTTTATCTGATGTGGTTAATTTTCCCAAAAACAGTTTTGATGCTCTGTCTCTGGTCGGGCTCATCGGAGTCTAACTGTTGGTTTTCTTTTGCTCCAGCATTTCAGTGGTTTCTTACTGTCGAGTCCTCACCGTTGTCTCACCTCTATGGTTCTTTGATTTTTGTGTTCACGGAGATGTTGCACTGATGAGTTAGGAGGCCTTCATGCGGACTGAACAAATTATTTGTCTAAATCGCGACGGAAGTAAGGGCGAGGATTGTGGCCACGTAAAATCGATTTAAGCCCCCCAGTGGAAATCTTCCACTGACCGTTCCAAGGCGGCTCTTCTGTGGCGATTTATTTATGTTGTTGTTTGTTACTTACTGTGTGTATCACTTGTGTCTTTTGGTTTTGGATGGCCATATGGCCATTTTGTGGGAAAGTAACTGTCCTTATGGCCTTCCTTTGTTTAGGTTTCCATTATGGTCTGGTCGCTTAATGTTTGTATTTCTTTCCCTTTGGTGTCTTTTACGGGTGGAGTAAGTTAATTGTATCAATTCCTGATCTTTGTTTTACTTCTACTTTTTATATAGGTCACATGACATATCATCATGAAAACGTGTCTATATAATTTTGACCCCCTTGAACCCAACTTTTATACAGTAAAAACTGCGGTTTACCTTATTTTTTATTTCTGCCCTAAAATATATATTGTCGTTAGAACGGTTCTAACGAGTACTCACAATCTATATTTTGAGCAGAAATAGGAAAATTATCATACTTTTTCACCATCAAAGTTTCGTTTTTCTCCGGCGGTAAAATTTACAAAATATTTGAATAGGCGTGTTTGTGTAATGTAAATAGGTACAATGTAAATGTGGGCTATATATCCAATAAACAACTTAATTTATAAACATGTGGATAACATATCCTTTACACAGTCATGTCTGTGCTGCGTATCACATTTTATCAGTTACCCCCAATATATATTGCATTGTATCGCACTGACCTGATAAAGATATGCTATCTCAGGACAAGAGAGCTTTATCACGTCAACGTGACAGTGCAGTTTTACGAATCGGAACCGGACTACTGGAAAAATGACAAAATGTCATTTTTACTGGGGAAAATGGAAAAAAATACCTGAAAAAATATCATAGGAAAATATGGTCAGCTGATACTGAATATATCGACCGCTAGAATGCTCGGGTGCACTAAGGATCATCAATAACTGATCGTAAATTGTTAATTTAAGAGTGTAGAAGGTGATAAACTGATAAATCGAATACCAGATTCGTGTCATTTGATATCAAGTTTATCAGGCTTGCCTCGCGATTCTACAAGCGTTCGCGAAGCCTTGCCTGACATTGATATCAAAGGCTCGTCTTCGAGGATGCATGTAGAATCGCTCGGCAAGCCTCGCGATTCTACAAGCGTTCTCGAATCCTTGCCTGATAAACTTGATATCAAAAGACACGAACCTGGTATTCTCTATAACAGTAATATTTGTATTTCTCAGTGCCATGTGGAGAAAACATGGTATACAGCCCAGCTGTAAGCATGACCAGGCCTTCGTGTGATGATCTTCGACCAGAACAACCTATCCATGGACAACTGTCAGAGGGATGTGTGTGTCAGCAAGGTTTCCTGTACAATCCCGGGACAGACTCGTGTGTTTTACCCACCGAGTGCGGCTGTTCACACCCGACTGGTTATGTACCTGTATGTTGATCTTTAGAACTCACATATATTAGATTATCATATGACGCCGCGTCTGAGAATGTAATAACGTCGTGTAATAAATGCGGCAATCCAATAATGGATTAAGCATGCCAATTAGTTAGATACGTTACATGTACGACGTCCTTAATGACGTCGCGTTTACTAATGGTGGAATATTGACTTCTTTTTTATAAAGTAATCGTCAATAAAATGTGTTTTAAATTGCATATGATAAATAGAATCTTGCATTCGTGTTCATGTATTATTGAATGTATTAAACTCGTTGAGGGAAAGACATAAAATGC
Source organism: Lucinisca nassula (assembly GCA_963580285.1). NCBI lineage: Eukaryota > Metazoa > Mollusca > Bivalvia > Lucinida > Lucinidae > Lucinisca > Lucinisca nassula. The sequence continues at coordinate 31,605,805 of OY757027.1, read as the reverse complement.
TCGGCAATCCCTTTTCCTAAACTCATTTAATAGATTAAATAATACATGAACATTCATGTAAGATCCTCTCCCAGCAGGCACATGGTGCTATGGTAACGTCAAATCAACGTCGGTGCGACGTCACGACGATGCACCGACGTTGATGTGACGTTGCATAAACGTCATATTGCACCGACATTGATGTGACGTTATAATTACGCCATATGCCTGCTGGGCTATATATGTTAATGTCCAATGTCATATAGAAGCCCTTAGCGAGAATACCTGCCATCGATTTTTTTGGCCAGCTAAGTCACTAACCAGTTTGCTCAGTTATACACATCACGAAAACACGCATATACAAAAGCATTGTAAACTTTACCGTAGAAGAAAAACCCGAATATTTTCAGATAAAAAATTGTTATATTGTTCTTATTTCTTGAGCAGAAACATTGTGGGTACCCGTTAGAACCGCCTCGTCGAGGCGGTTCTAACGAGTACCCACAATGTATATTTTTGAGCAGAAATAAGAAAAATAAGGTTTACCCCTGTAAGCCCCAGTTTTACTATATAAAAGTGGGGTTCAAGGGAGTCAAAATTATATAGGCATGTTCTCGTGATGAAGACCGCGCAATAAACACCCTTGAAAACCCCTTCTTTATATAGAAAACAAATATAATTTACATGCCGTTTAGGCGCCCCCGCCCATCGGGGCTTGAAGAAATAGATGGGCTGCATGATTTCATAATGGCAGACTTTTAGGACTGGAAACTTAGCATTTTAAAACTAGTGAATAAACGCATTTCTTTCTATTCTCAAAATACTAACTTATTACCTCCTAAGCCCAAGACGTCTTTACGTCATCTTAAACTAGGTATTCAAGAATTTCATAAGAAGTTTGTTTTGGCCCCTGCAGACAAGGCCGCTAACAACGTCGTCGTTGTGTGACGGCTCCACTATGTTAACACGCTTAAGCAGGAGCTTGGTGGTACTAAGGCCTATGAACTTCAGCCTTTAGCTGAAGAGAGAGCTATAGTAGATAAACATGTTTGTCTTTCAGCCACCAAGTTTGCTGTGTGTGTTAACGAATGCTAAGACAAGCTTCCTACGCTATACTGGTTACCAAAACTTCATAAAAAACCTTACAAAGCACGGTTTATTGCAAATTCTAGCTCTTGCACTACCACTGAACTTTCTAAATTATTAACTTCCTGTCTTACTGCTATTAAAACGCATGTAATTAAATATTGTGATAAAGTCTTTGAAAGATCAGGAAGAAATCTGTTTTGGTCTATAAAAAATTCGAATGAGGTTTTAAATAAATTGAAATCTAGACATTTTCGTGCTTCTAGTCTGTCTACCTACGATTTTTCCACTCTTTAAACTACACTTCCTCATAATCTTATAAAAGAAAAGCTTAATGATTTAATTGAATGGGCTTTTCACAGAGAAGATTCTCTCTATCTTGCATGTAATGTCAGAAATGCATTTTTCACTTCTAAAGAGCATAAGAATTATACACTTTGGTCATGTCAGAAAGTGTGTGATGCCCTCACCTTTCTACTTGACAATATTTATATTAGATTCGGTACTAAGTTATTTAGACAAATTGTGGGTATTCCGATGGGTACTAATTGCGCACCTCTTGTGGCTGATCTGTTCTTGTATTGTTATGAAAGAGACTTCATTTTGTCGCTTTCCATTGATAACCAATCTGAAATTATTGAAGCTTTTAGCTCTACTTCTAGATATTTAGATGATTTATTAAATATTGATAACACCTATTTTGATGGTTTGATCAGTCAGATTTACCCCCTAGAACTTCAGTTAAATAAAGCAAATTCTTCTGATACCGAGGCCCCGTTTTTGGATTTACATCTATCTATTGTAGATGGATTTGTTTCGTGCAAAATTTATGATAAACGCGATGACTTTGATTTTGAGATTGTAAATTTTCCTTTTTTGGATGGTGATGTTCCTCGTGCGCCATCCTATGGCGTTTATATTTCGCAATTAATTCGATTTGCTAGAGGATGTAGTCGTGTAACTGACTTCAACACTCGTAATAAATTATTAACGGCTAAACTTCTTAATCAGGGTTATCGGTACCATAAACTACGCAAAGCCTTTTCAAAATTTTATAGACGCCATTCTGATTTAATTTCAAAATTCAATATTGGACTTAAATCTCTTCTGCAACATGGTCTATCGGAACCCGAATTTTATGGTGACTTAGTATATAAATTCAGGAAAATATATAACCGCAATGACTTCAGCACCGAATTTCGTAAAATCATTCTTCGATATAAAAAGATTGGGTACAACATGGATATTATACGACAGACTGCATGCATGGTAGTTAACCCAATCACGGTTGACAACTTTGCTTCCCTCTTTAATTGCACGCCGGTGGGTCAGGCCTCAGATTCTATGACGGCTCCAACGTAAAGGCTTATTGAAAATTAGAGAGATAATGTTGGTTGGTGCCTGATGCTCTGTCTCTGGTCGGGCTCATCGGAGTCTAACTGTTGGTTTTCTTTTGCTCCAGCATTTCAGTGGTTTCTTGCTGTCGAGTCCTCACCGTTGTCTCACCTCTGTGGTTCTTTGATTTTTGTGTTCACGGAGATGTTGCACTGATGAGTTAGGAGGCCTTCATGCGGACTGGACAAATTATTTGTCTAAATCGCGACGGAAGTAAGGGCGAGGATTGTGGCCACGTAAAATCGATTTAAGCCCCCCAGTGGAAATCTTCCACTGACCGTTCCAAGGCGGCTCTTCTGTGGCGATTTATTTATGTTGTTGTTTGTTACTTACTGTGTGTATCACTTGTGTCTTTTGGTTTTGGATGGCCATATGGCCATTTTGTGGGAAAGTAACTGTCCTTATGGCCTTCCTTTGTTTAGGTTTCCATTATGGTCTGGTCGCTTAATGTTTGTATTTATTTCCCTTTGGTGTCTTTTATGGATGGAGTAAATTAATTGTATCAATTCCTGATCTTTGTTTTACTTCTACTTTCCTAGCATAATGGAAGTAAAGGCAATGATCAGGAATCGATACGATTAACCCACAGCTCCCATCAGAGACACCAAATGGAAATTAATACGAACATAAAATAACTAGACCCTAGTGAAAGCATCAGAAGTGGAAAGCCAAAAGGACAGTTTCTTTCCCACAAAATAGTCAAACAGCTATCCAAAACTAAAATAAAATATATTTCCAATACATACATACGTAAAAAGACAAACTATAACTCAAATAAACCACTATGGAAGAATCGCCTTGGAACGGTCAGTGGAAATATTTCGCTGGAGGGCTTACATCGATTCTACATGGCCATAATCGAGCAGAAACCGACCTCACACGAGTACTGGTAAACCGCTTAGAGGATCTAAGCCTGCACATGTAAAGCGGTGCGAGTCAGACCATCTATGCTTATAAATCCTATTGGTTTCATTGGGTGACAGGGCTTGAGATGTCATTTCATCTCAATGTCGGGTAAAAGTCCCACAAAATTGGAAGCAACGTCTCCAAAATGACCTATACAGTGTTGACGGGGACGTTAAACCACAAATCAAACAAACAAAAACATGGCCATAATCCCCACCCTTGGTTCTGTCGTGCTTCAGACATAGAGGATCTTACATGAGTGCTCATGTATTATTGAATTTATTAAACGAGTTGAGGAAAAGGGATAAAATGCGAGGCTTTGCCGAGCATTTTATCCCTTTTCTTCAACGAGTTTAATAAATTGTTGATATAGAGGATCTTACATGAGTGCTCATGTATTATTGAATTTATTAAACGAGTTGAAGAAAAGGGATAAAATGCGAGGCTTTGCCGAGCATTTTATCCCTTTTTCTCAACGAGTTTAATAAATTTAATAATACATGAGCACGAATGCAAGATTCTATTTATCATATGATATTAAAAGCGTATTTTATTCACGATTGTTTACAAAAATGTCAACATTCCGCCGTTAGTAAATGCGACGTCGTTAAGGACGTCGTTCATATAACGTTACGGGACGTATCTAGCTAATTTGCATATTTAATCCACTAGTGGAGTATCGAAAATAATACATGACGTTATTACACTCTCAGACGCGACGTCATATGATAAAAATAATTTGTTCAGTCCGCATGAAGGTATTCTAACTCATCAGTGGAGTGGATCCCGCAGAGAGGAATATTTGTGGAACATATCCCATAAAAAGTACCCAGCAGGCACACGTCGCCAGGGCAACTTCAAATCAAAGCGCCTTTGATCTGCCATAGACAGAATATCACAGGGGGCAATAAAATAATTATGAACACACGGTGTGTCCTACTGTTACCGAATAAATGCCTTTAAGACCAAAAATAATCCCGTCTCTCTCTCTACTTAAGAAATAGATCAGCTCTAACTGTGATTTGTTGTGTAATAAATCACAGAATGGAGGTCAGTTGTAAAGTAGACAAATCACGAGCGCGTAGCGCGCGTGATTTGTCTACTTACAACTGACCGACAAACTGTGATTTATTACCCAACAAATCACTGGCTAGAGCTGATCTATTTCGATTCTAACACGCAGAAAATCGGCAATAATGTTGTTGTTTCCTTCAAAATCTCATAACTTTTCGCCATTGTTAGAAGAAATCCCGCTAAAATTATCGACTGAAACACATGCATTTGTATCCTTTTCTAACGTTTTGGATGCGAGAAAATGACGTTACACCGTCTAACGTCAAGTAAATCGACTAGTGACGTCATAAATTTGCAGTTTTTAATGACGTCACATGTCACGCTCTTCCGAGCTGTGATTTGTTGCAGAATAAAACACAGTTATTTTGCACTGCCTATATAGGTACGCTGTTTTAGAATGACAAATAGAAAGCAGTCTGGCTTTACCGTTGTTTTCTGTTTCAACACTTCCATTCATTTACAGTAGAACTTCGATGGCTCGAACACCGATGGCTCGTTTACCATTGATAGGTCGAACCCGTTCTTGAGCCCCTAGCGAAATCCTCTACAAAAGAAATAGTGGGGGATAATTAAGGAGATTTTGGTTTTTTATCTTGCAAATGTATGCTGTGTGTATACACACAGCATACATTTTCATTATAGAACACCGAAAAGATGTCTAAAAGTATCTCGTTATGCCTCCTGACAGTAACCTCAGTGGCTCGAACTACCCCACTCTCGAACAGATTTTCGAGGTCCCAAAGGTGTTCGAGCCATTGAAGTTCGACTGTATGTCTTTCTGCACTACCGCTCACTTTCATCTCCTCTATTATTTCTCTATCTCTTTTCTCCCTTTCTATGGGAGATGACACAGAATGAACACAAGGTTTGACATGTCATTAAACTCAAATTATACTGATTATTGCTTAAATTGCCGAGATGGATTTGTTCTGCTGAACAAAATGTCCATATGACTTCAGAGGTAAAGGTAGAAAAAATCATTAAAGAACATTTTCACCCCTCTGCCAAAAGTGCTTATTAGTGGTTCTGCTCCTCTGTACAAAATGGCTGTCAGTGCTAAAACATAGAAAAACTTGTAAACAACAATGTTAGTACATCATAACTCAGGTGAGCGAATTAGGTCCATCATTGACCTCTTGTTTATGCAAATGCTTGAAAACAGGATTTAATTTCTGTTCATTTGTCCTAAGGGGTACGTTTTGGTACTCTTTCAACTGCTGCTGCCTGTTAAGCTCTTTCAGAAACGAAAATGTTTTTTTTTTTCGGGGGGGGGGGGGGGGGGGGGGAGCAAAACGGCAAAATTGAAATTGTATTTTAGTTTTAATAAAAACACTTAAAACGAGATTTCTTGTTCAATGTTTGTTATGGGTAATCTCTGGTTCTATTTCAATTAACTGGTCTGATTGGCTCTTTTACAAAAGAAAATGAAAAGCCCGTCCATAATGCCTGTAGGTATTTTTCTTGCATTTATGTGTAGAGAAACAAAATCTTTAAGGGGATGCCAATGTACAAAAAGTGGGTGGGGTAATGGTGTGGTGTTCAAAATTTGTTTAATTGAATTTTGCAAAACTGTCAAGTTTTTTGAAAAGTTACTTGGCCCATAATTTATTTCAACTTATTCACATGTTCTATTAGAATTTTTTCAGAAATTCAGGAATTATTGAGAAAAACATACCTCTCTTTATGTGCTTCAATCCATTTGCGTTCATACATATTCTCCATGGTAATATAGCCAAATAAAATTGCATAAATAGGTTCACAGGTTATTCTACTACAATGTTTGAGAATGTCATTGCTCAAAAATATTCCACAGTAGAGTATACAGCAAATTTGTGCCCATACTGTGTATCAAAATAATACAATTTCCAGACATATGTGTTGCTGAAAAGTAGTCTAGAAAAAAGGTATGGTGGACAATAACTGCTGCAGCTACTACAACTGAATCATTGGAAGTTTTAGTTGTCTCCCTTGTTTTCATGTAACTGTTTTGTTTGATTTGAATTTTAACGTCTTCGTCAACACTATATAGGTCATTTTGGAGAAGTTGCTTCCAATTTTGTGTGACTTTTATCCGACATTGAGATTAAATGACACCTGAAGCCCTGTCGCCCAAAGAAACCATTATAGATAAGAGTAGGTACCTATCTGGAGCTGTTGGAGGATGTAGGAGAACCAGGTCCCATCCCTTTCAGTATCACCGTCCTAATGCTTACATGGATTGTTTTAAGAGACAATTGCAACTTGGAATGGCCTTACAATCGAAGCTGCCAATTTTGAGACAGTTGATTGGTTTCAGGCCAAAATATAATATCATAGGGTTGGGCAGGGGATAGGTATGGATTCCTTCCCCTGATAACTTCTTGTAAATAGTTTTTATCTGCTGTTGGCAGTGTCACAAAGCTCTTTTTTGGGGATGGGGATTGAAAACTTTTTGTGCCACACCCCAAATCTGTTATCATGGTCAGAATCGACCGAAAACAGTATTGGGAGAAAAAAAGAAAACCAAAAGGGTTTATAAATAAGCATGCAGGGTCCGACTTGCACGGCTTTTCCTGGGCAGGCTTAGATTCTCTATAAAACCGGTTTACCAGTCCTTGTGTGCATCCGGATTCAGCTCTGCGTGGAATCATCATGCAGCCCATTTATTTTTTCAAGCCCAGATGGGCGGGGGGGGGGGGGGGGCGATGATTACTGTGTAGGCTTTCATCCTGCAAACCTGGTGTGCATGTAATGTACACCTGCGAGTAATGGTCAGATGTGACCGATCGCAGTTTAAGTAGAAAGAAAGGATACACATTCAAAGGAGCCAAATTATTTTTGTCTCCCTTATCAATAAGTGTTTAAATTGAAAAGGAACAATTTTGGTCCTGTGGAGCAAATTCTTTCCTTAGAGAACTATGTATCTTTTTCAGGGCCACATATTTTAATTTTAACAACACTGACAGTATGCCACAAAATAATTGCAGAGAGCGCATAACTGCCGTCTTCTATTGACCACCATACATGTTTACATTTGGTCACGAGGTGTAGGTTTACTATCAATAACGTAAATTAGAGTAGATGTTGAAACACAAATAAGTGGTGTTTTCTCGACAATTGAATGAACTCTTGAACCTATTCATTCTTACAGCAAAATCCATAATCTAAATCTCTTTATAAATGCTTACCTTGATTCACATGTCTACAGTGCAAAATTTGTGAAATTTGTTAACATGTTTTTTTTTCAAAGGCTTGTCAATGAAACCGGAAACACCTAAGGACTTCCATATCTGGTGACAAGAACGCAAAAATATAGTCCCAAAATATTCATGTTTTTGAAGAATTACCATTTACTCAAGAACAATTTTAAGCAATTTAAGCACAAAAGTCATTTAGATTTATGAAACAACAAAAACTTTGAGGACATATCGGAATTTTTCCGATGTTTTGTCCTAGCTCCGCTTGAGGCGTAGTAATATTTATGTGAAAAAGCCATGACTTCCTCATGCTCAACAACAAATGTTTCCAATCAGCTGTTATGACTAAAAAATGACTATAAAATTGACCTGATGGATGATTAATCGTAAGTTTGTAAAATACTTAAACTTGCACAAAACGATGCAGAAAGGGTTCCTGTTTCACGGCTCATAGTTGTCATGTTACATCGTCGAGCCGATTTGGCGATATGCGTTTCCAAATAAGTGTTGATATTTTGTTTACAAATCCCATGAATGAAAAATGGCGACCAAATAACTTATGAAAAATATCTCGTGGTGGCACAAATGTTTCTTAGACAGGAGACAATTTTGATTAGTAATACTCTAAGACATTGTAGTTCACCCTTCCAAGACCAGTACACTGTACATTTTAGGTCCTGAAAAATTAGGTAAATATGACTGAGCGCAAATGCTATCACCCTCATTTTTTGCATCGGCTGTGTAAACCTACAAGCAGTTTGATAATTGCTTATAAGATAATGTTATGTTTGAAGACGTGTTACTTTCCAGTATATTCAAACTTTTTCTCCGACTCCGTGTTTTGGCTGAAAAGAAAAGTCATGTTGAGGGGTACCCCACCCACTTTTTGTACTTCGGTAAACCCTTAAATCAGCATTATTTAGAGCTCAATCACGGTGGATAACTTTGCTTGCCTCTTTAATTGTATGCCGGCGGATAGTCCTCAGATGCTCTCTACATCTACATCTATGGTATACGCGCTGTCCGTCAGCCTTGACTATTATTAGCGCGGGGGTGGTGCGACATAAGAAAAGAGAAAAGGCGGAAAAAATAGGACAGATAGAAGAAATTGAGCGAAAAAAAAATATAAAGCCAGAAAAAAGAAAAAAAGTTTGGCCAGATGCGTTTTCAACCCTTCCTTCCTGTCCAATCTAGCTTCCGTGGCGGTACCAGGGCACACGTGGTCCCCGCTAGCACAGCACAAGAGATCATTAGGAATTTACTTGCATCTGACCGGCCCTAACATTATTTAAAAGACTAGTTTTGAAAGCTCCCCCTTGAAGGATACCAGGGTGGGAGCATCGACAACAGATGCCGATAGGAAATTCCAGTGACGGACAGTCTTGGGAAAGAAGCTGTTCTTGTAGTAATCACTGGAAGCTTGGATCTGCCTGAACTTCTGGCTGTGTTGTGATCTTGTCCTTGAACAAGCAGGTGTAAGGTACTTATCCGGTGGTATGTCGACTAGGCCGTGTAGGATCTTGAACATCAAAGTGAGTTGGCACTTGATGCGTCTGGACTCGAGAGGCTCCCACTGAAGATGGTTCAACATAGAGGTCACACTACTCGTATTTCTGTAGCGATTGGTGACATACCTTGCTGCCCTGCGTTGTACCATTTCCAGTTTCTGAGTAGCTTCCTGGGTGTAGGGGTTCCATACAGTACAACAGTATTCCAATCCTGGTCTGACGAGTGAAAAGTAAGCAGCGGACTTTGTGTTCTCGTTGCTGACTTTTAAGTTTCTTCGTAGGAAGCCTAGCATACTGTTGCCTTTCTTTGTGATCTGGTCGACATGTCTGTTCCAAGAAAGGTTCGACTCTAATTCCACGCCCAGGTATTTAGTGGAGTCTTCTGTTTCCAATGAGTGTCCCTTTAGCTTGTATCTTGCAGAAATTGGTTTTCTTGACCTTGTGATGCGTAGGGTACTGCATTTGTCAGGGTGAAAGGCCATTCCCCACTTTATCTCCCATTCTGCAAGACGATCAAGGTCTTCTTGTAGGATCTGGCAGTCTTCCTTGGATTTTATCTGACGATACAGGATACAATCATCAGCAAAGAGTCTGGTGCTTGACTGGACACAATCTGGAAGGTCATTGATAAATATCAAGAAAAGGAGGGGACCAAGGACCGTGCCTTGAGGTACTCCGCTGATGACCTGAATACTGTCCGATGTTGAGCCCTCTACCAGTACTTGCTGTGTCCTTCCTGTCAAGAAAGCCTTTATCCAGCTGTGGGTAGATCCTTGAATGCCATAATGTTCCAGCTTCCTCAGTAGACGTTGATGGGGGACACGATCAAAGGCTTTGGAGAAGTCGAGGATGATAAGATCGTGTTGCTGTTTCTTGTCCAGGCCTGAGATCAGTTCCTCTGCTAGTGTGAGTAGTTGTGTCTCACAACTTCTTCTCGCCCTAAACCCATGTTGGCAGTCTGTGAGGATCTGGTGCTTGTCAAGATGTTTCAGTACATTGCTCGTTATAATATGTTCCTGGATCTTGCAGCAAATGCATGTAAGGGAAACTGGCCTGTAGTTGCTGGCTTTTGGTTAGTAATACTCTAAGACATTGTAGTTCACCCTTCCAAGACCAGTACACTGTACATTTTAGGTATGCTATGGTATTTTAGGTATGCTATGATGGCTCCAGCTTAAAGACTTGCTCTGTCTGAGGATTGGCCTACCGAAGTCTAACTGTTGGTTTTCTTTTGCTCCAGCATTTCAGTTATTTCTTGCTGTCGAAACCTTATTGTTGTTTATCTCTGTAGTCGTGATTTTCATTATGATAACACACCCGTGCGACATAGTGCATTTTTCTCCTCACCAAAATGGCTACTTTTCTGATGAAAATCCATGCTATTTATCTTATTTTATGCTGCAAATATAGGTTGAAGGTGCTCGTTAGAACCGCCTCATTGAGGCGGTTCCAACGAGTACCCACAACCTATGTCTTTGAGAAGAAATAAGAAAAATAATGTATACCCCTGTAAACCCAAGTTTTCTCTATATAAAGTGGGGTTTAGCGGGTGTTCATTTCACGGGATTGTTCACTTGATGAATGTTCACGGAGATGTTGTACCGATGAGTTAGAAAGTCTTCGTGCGGACGGAACAAATTATTTTTCTTGCACACCAGGCAAGGAAATCCGTGATTTTACCATGGGATAGAAATTTATGTTCTGACCCTGGTGTTCCGACCCCAAATCGAATATAATCGCGTGTTTGACAAATGCACTGGTTGATTACAACCTCATGTGCGGCGTCGTCATGCGTGACGTCACTAAACATTCCTGTTGTGTCATCACAAAATGGCGGACGTCGGTAACCGAAGTGACAGCAGCATTAAAAATTCGTAATAGAAATGGAAGGTATGCAAGAAAAAGAATCCAATATGGGTGTGAGGGGTGGATAGAAAAATCCGTCCCTCGGGATCACTGTCCGGCATCACTCGGCAAGCCTCGTGATGCCGGACAGTGTCCCTCGGGACGGATTTTTCAATCCACCCCTCACACCCATATAAGATTCTTATATTCTTCTCAACCACGATAGAACCAAGGGCGAGGATTGTGGCCACGTAAAATAGATTTACGCTTACCCCACCCCCCACATACACACACACTTCCCCGCCCAGTAAAATAACGTTTTTCTGACCATTCCAAGGCGGTTGTTCGGTTGTGGTTCATTATTTTTATGATCTTCTTTGCATGTATGTATTGCTAATATCTTTTTGTTTTTGATAGCCGTTTGGCTATTTTGCGGGAAAGAAACTGTCCTTTTGGCTTCCCCCTTGTGAAGTTTTCATTATCGTGAAAGTATTTTAGGTATGTGTTTCTTTCCCTTAATTGTATTATCCCCGCCCTCTACCTACAGCTAAAAGTTGGGACTTACCGGGTCTGGCGGCCGTCAGTTCCGACGCTGCTAGGCTCTATCCTTAGTCTGACTGTTCCTCGCATGTGCAGCTGCTATAAAAATGGCGTCCCGCACGAGATTCTTGCCCCAGAAATCATCTACGTAGTAGCCCGATACGTCACTTCCGGGTTCGTTATTTAGTTACAGCTCTCGCCCCCAGGACACCCAAATTCACCACACCTTTAACACTTGGATGGAGGTGTGAGGTAACTGTATCGATTCCTGATCATTGCCTTCACTTCTTTTTTGGAAATCTTCATCACGAAAACACGCCTATCTGATTCTGACCCCCTCGAACCACACTTTTATATTGTAAAATAGGGGTTGACTGGGGGTGAACATTATCTTTCTTATTTCTGCTTAAAAACATGAATTGTTGGTACTCGTTAGAACCGCCTCGATGAGGTGGCGCTAACGTGTACACGCAATCTATGTTTGAGCAGAATAAGAAAAACATCACAATTTTTATCAGAAAATTTCATTTTTTCGGCGATAAAATTTACAATATATAAGTATAGGCGTCTTTTCGAAATGATGATCGATTATCTGCATATTCGCTGAAACGAGCGATTATAGATAAATATTAATCCTAGCCAATAGTCGTCTGCTTTGTCGACTGCTGTTTACTTTAAAAGTCATTTTTGCAAACATATTTTTGAAGACATTTGCAAAACATTCAGCAGACGACATAAGCAGACATTTTTAGATGTAGATTTGCTCGGTGTCTTAAAGGTTAATACGGTACTACTTTAGTGTTCGAACGTTTTTGAACAATAACGCTATTCTTTCTAACAGTCTGTTGTCTGTTGTAATTCTAGCTTGGATTTCAAGTTATTAACGAAAACTGCACGGCTGCAAAGATTTGTGTTAAGCAAGGCGGAGGTCCCGGGTTTGCCCCTGTAGAACCACCAAGGTGTTTGATCAATGAAGTTTGTGAACCGAGAGATGGAATCAGGCAATGTGTATGTGCGCCAGGGTTTAAGAAGAGAGATGGCATTTGCGAAGGTATGTTGACTGCAACAGAGACGGTTAACCTTTATCACTCTCTGGGCCAAAAATCAGCAGACGACAAATTGTTGATCATTTTTTTTATAATTTTCTTATTTTTCCCAGATAACAGTACTCGACAGAAAAATCAGAAAAAAAATCAATGTCGTCTGCTGAAAAAAATAGCCAGCATGCAAAACATTAAAACAGAGTGACACTTTTTGTACCAAATGGAATCTTCCACCTTATATATAGCAGGAGTCCATTTCGAAAGTTAGGGTTGTCAGGTTGTATTTTCTTCAAAACTAATTTGGAAAATGGCTGCTCTTTATGCAAACTGTGTAGGCCCTGAACAGAAGCCGCGTTCTGCGGCGTCTGATCTGGGCCTTCAATGTTTGCCAATTACCCGTTTTGGAGTTTCTGGTAGAAAAAGGATTATTTACCGGCCCCGATAGCTCAGTTGGTAGAGTGTCCGCTCCGGGGAACGGGAGGTCACGGGTTCAGTCCCGGGCGACATATCAAAGTTGTTAAAAATGGTACTAGCTGCTCCTCGCTTGACACTCAGATTTACGGGGTAGAGCTAGGACTGGTCGACCCAGTGTCAGGATAATGTGACTGGGTGTGGTATCATGTAATGTGTCTGGGACATGATACTTCAGTGAGGCAAGCACTATAAAAGTGAGCATTGAGCACCGGTCGCAACCAGACAGCGTCGTGATATGACTGAAAAATTGTTGAAAGCGACGTTAAACCAGAATTCACACACACACACACACACACACACACACACACACACACACACACACACACACACACACACACACACACACACACACACACACACACACACACACACACACACACACACAAAAAAAAAAAAAAGATTAAACACAAACCAGCCTGCTCATTTACACAGAGTAGCAAGAGCCTTGAAATGTTAGGTATAAAAACTAAATGATAGGATCATTGCTTTTTGAGCTGGATACCAAATATATTTCATCGAGTGTGTTGAAAACATACAAATATTCACGAGTAAGTGACAGGTACTTTGAGCCATTGAGGGTTATTAATAGTGCCAGGGAAGAATATATGGAGCACATATTGTTCCTTGGTTACATTCCACAACCTCATACTTGTACAACAGTCATAAAATATGTGCTCCATCTTGCTAATTGCCACGGGCGTATAATGCCCCGCTTGCGGAGCTCTTGTTACAGTTCAAAGAGTGCTTTTCAAGGTATTTTACAGAAACATATGGATTTTGGCGAGAAAAAGTAGTCCGGGCTGCTACTGTGAAAATAACAAGGTGATATTATTTTTCACAGTGTGAAAATATCATTTATTTGCACAGTGTGAAAATATCATTTTATTTGTTTAAGATATGCATTGATTTAACTGCAAAGTATAAAATAAAGTGTTGTATTTTATGTAATCGATAAAAAAATTCTGTAAAATACATTGAAAAGCATTCTTTGAACTGTAAAAATGCTGTATCCAAAATGGTGATCCGTTTATATTATGAAACTGACAGTTGTGACGTCATAGCCGATTTAAAATTGTAACGTAGACAACGATTAATCAATTACCGTAAGTATCCTTATAAATTATAAAATAAAAAGAAGATTTAAAATTGTAACGTAGACAACGATTAATCAATTACCGTAAGTATCCTTATAAATTATAAAATAAAAAGAAAATTTACTTTTTTCGGCAGATACCAAAACTATTTTATCTCGTGTGTTGAGAACATCCGAATTTCCACTAGTTCTTCGCACTCGTGAACATTTGGATATTTCCAACACACTCCATGAAATATTTTTGGTATCCACCTCGTAAAAGTAAATATCCTCTGTTCATTAATTGACAATCCTGTTTTGTTCAGAGGTCATCCGTATTAACACTGAGGTAAGAAAATCAAGAATCATGTTTTTAATGGTGTCAATGAATGAAATTGTCATTTATCATATGACGTCGCGTCTGAGAGTGTAATAACGCCATGTAATATTTTCGATAATCCACTAGTGGATTAAATATGCAAATTAGCTGCATACGTCCCGTAACGTTACATGTACGACGTCCTTAACGACGTCGCGTTTACTAACGGCGGAATGTTGACATTTTTGTAAACAATCGTGAATAAAATACGCTTTTAATGTCATATGATAAATAGAATCTTGCATTCGTGCTCATGTATTATTGAATTTATTAAACTCGTTGAGAAAAAGGGATAAAATGCTCGGCAAAGCCTCGCATTTTATCCCTTTTCCTCAACTCGTTTAATAAATTCAATATTACATGAGCACTCATGTAAGATCCTCTATACCAACAATTTATTAAACTCGTTGAAGAAAAGGGATAAAATGCTCGGCTTTCAAAGCCTCGCATTTTATCCCTTTTCCTCAACTCGTTTAATAAATTCAATAATACATGAGCACTCATGTAAGATCCTCTATTTAATTGTCATTTATCGAAGTAGAAGTGAAGGCAATGATCAGGACTGGATGCACTTAACCCACAGCTCCCATCAGAGACACCAAAAGGAAAGAAATAGAGGATTTTACATGAGTGTTCATGTATTATTGAATTTATTAAACGAGTTGAGGAAAACGGATAAAATGCGAGGCTTTTATCCCTTTTCCTCAACGAGTTTAATAAATTCAACAATACATGAGCACGAATGCAAGATTCTATTTATCATATGACATTTAAAACGTATTTTATTCACCATTGTTCACAAAAATATCAATATTCCGCCATTAGTAAACGCGACGTCGTTAAGGACGTCGTACATGTAACGTTACGGGACCTATCTAGCCAATTTGCATATTTAATCCACTAGTGGATTATCGAAAATATTACATGGCATCATTACACTCTCAGACGCGACGTCATATGATAAACACAAACATGAAACACCAGACCCTAATTTAAACATCAATAGCGGAAAGCCAAAAGGACAGCTATACTTTCCAACAAAATGGCCAATTGGCTATCCAAAACAAAATAAAATAAGCGATACAAACACTCAAAGACAAACCATAACAAAAATAAACTGCTACAGAAGAACCGCCTTGGAACGGTCACTTTGGGGCTTAAATCGCTTTACATGGCCACAATCCTCGCTCTTACTTCTGTCGCGATTTCGACAAATAATTTGTTCAATCCGCACTGAAGGCCTCCTAACCTCCTAACTCATCAGTGAACACAAAATCAAATAACCACAGAGATAAAACAAAGGTGAGGACTCGACAGCGATAAACCACTGAAATGCTGGCGCAAGAGAAAACCAACAGTTAGACTCCGATGGGCCCGACCAGAGACAGAGCATCAGGCAACAACCAAAATTACATAGAATTGGATTCTCTCTAATTCTCATTGGCTGTATTGGCCCTAGGCATTTCGTATTGTCCCAGTTACAGGTCTATTGTCAGCTGTATTGGCCTCGGGAGACCTCGGACCTGTAACTTGGCCAATACAAAATTACTGATTAATAACACTATAGTAATATCCATGCAAGCTTTATAACTATTGTGGGCCGAGTTTGCTATGTGCCGAGTCTATATAGGCCGAGTTCGTTATGTGCCGAGTTGGCTATGTGCCTAGTTTTGGTATGTGCCGAGTTGTCCCGCTACCGGCTTACCTAGTGATGCTGGTTTGAGATACCGAAGGACAGACTTTTAATACCTCGCATACCCAGACAAGATTCTTTTTGTATACCTCTAATTTTTAGCGACGATTTTTATTTATATACATTCACCTTGGTTGGCCGTTCCGCCTAAATGTGATGACAGACAGACAAACAGACAGTTCATAAAAATGACATTTGAAGAAATATATGGGCTGCATGATGCTTCTAGGCATAGGTGAAACCGACCCGCACACGAGTACTGGTTAACCGCTTAGGGGATCTATGCCTGACCAGGCAAAGCGGTGCGAGAAGGTCCGTCCATGCTTAAAAACCTTATTGGTTTCATAGGGCGACAGGGCTTGAGGTGTCATTTCATCTCAATGTCGGGTAAAATCCCACAAAATGGAAGCAACGTCTCCAAAATGACCTTTACAGTGTTGAGGGGGACGTTAAACCTTAAATCAAACAAACAAAGACATATGATGATGTACATATTGCTTGTATATTGACATTAAAATTCCCGTATTAAGAGCAGTTAGACCACCTTTAAGACTGTCCGAAAGGTGGTCTCTTATAACGAGACATTAGGTGTAGAAAACTCAAAGGAAAGAAAGAATAACTAAAACCTTCTCAAGAAGTTTTTAGAAGCAGACTTAGATTCTCAGATTCTATGACGGTTCCGGCGTAAAGGCTTACTGAGAATTAGAGCAATCTAATTCAATGTAACGTTGGCTGGTGTCTGATACTCTGTCTCTGGTTGGGCCAATCGGAGTCTAACTGTTGGTTTTCTTTTGCTCCGGCATTTCAGTGGTTTCTTGCTGTCGAGTCCTCACCGTTGTTTCATCTCTGTGGTTGTTTGATTTTTTATGTTCATGGAGATGTTGCACTGATGAGTTAGGAGGCCTTCATGCGGATTGAGCAAATTATTTGTTGTCTCTGATGGGAGCTGTGGGTTAACTGTATCGATTCCTGATCATTGCCTCCACTTCTATTTTAGTCTCAATTTTAGGTGGTCTTTTTTTTTGGGGGGGGGGGGTTGGGTTTTACGGCCCTTTCAAGATTATTTCACTCATATCGAGCCGATCGTTAATCATAGGTGGGCGAAAACCGGAGTACCCGGAGAAAAACCACATGACCTACCGTTGCAGAACTTGGCGTCTCACACGTGACCCGAGCGAGGCTCGAACCCACGGCGGTGAGAGACCTAATGACTAAGAGTCAGCGCTCTTATCCATTAGGCCACGGAGGCCCTTTAGGTGGTCTTGAAAGCGGAGTTTTGCAAGTGACTTAAATCACGACGAGGGCATACATGTCCATTAGTCAAACACGCCTATACAAATACATTGCCACCTTTATCGCCGAAAAAAAATGAAAATTTCATGATGAAAAAAGTAATATTTTTCTTATTTCTGCTCAAAATATAGATTGTGGGCACTCGTTAGAACCGCCTCATCGAGGCGGTTCTAACGAGTACCCACAATCTATATTTTAGAGCAGAAATAAGAAAAATAAGGTTTACCCCTGTAAACCCCAGTTTTACTTTATGAAAGTGGGGTTCAAGGGAGTCAAAATTGTATAGACGTGTTTTCTTGATGTCATGGTATACCACCAGGAGAGGGAGAAGCCGCAGTGGTGTAGGGGTTATGCACACACACCACCACCGGTGAGGAGTCTCTGTTTTTTATCCTAACACTGGTAGAATGACCTTGTTAGGATAAGAATCGTGAGGATTTCCTGATCTTTTGCGAAAAAAATGTTTGTTCCCAAAACTCCTCGTCCTTTAGAACTAGATGTTTAACCCTTTTTGTACCAAATGGAATCTTCCTCCTTATATATAGCAGGAGGCCATTTCAAAATTTAGGGGTGACAGGTTGTGTTTTCACCATTTTTTTTGGAAAATGGCTGGACTTTTAGCAAACAGTGGAGGCCCTGATCAGACGCCGCGTTCTGCGGCGTCTGATCTTGGCCTGCACTGTTTGCCAGGGTACCCGTTTTGGGGTTTCTGATACTAAATGGGTTAACAGGGGTTTTTTTTTTTCTTATTTTCTTTTCTTTCCATCACAACACGAGGAAATATTTTTTTTCACTTATTTCTTCATAATAGCTGGTGTTGTTGGTAATTGTTAGATTCGGCCCAATGAGGTAATTCTAAAATGTATCCACAATATTGTTTTTTGAAGATGGAAAATTATTCCAGAATTTTACTCGATACCTGTTTAGCCCCCGCCCATAGGGGCTTGAAGAAATATATGGGCTGCATGATGTTTCCTCACAGAGCTGAATCCGGCCCGCACACTAGTACTGGTAAACCGCTTAGAGGATCTAAGCCTGTCCAGGAACCGCGGTGCGAGGTGGACCGTCCATGCTAATAAACCCGATTGGTTTCATTGGACGACAGGGCTTGTGATGTCATTTCATCTCAATGTCGGGTAAAAGTCCCACACAATTGGAAGCGACGTCTCTAAAATGACTTTTACAGTGTTGACGGGGACGTTAAACCTCAAATCAAACAAACAAACAAAACTCGATACCCGTTACAACACTCCGGTCCCTCCTCGATCCGGTTATACAACACAATTGCTTTTCTTGCACACCAGATAAGGAAATCTAAAATTTAAGCTTGGGATAGAAATCCTGTTCTACCCCTGGGTTTTTTTTCCCAAAATCGAAATTCTCGCCTGTTTGATAAATGGACAGGTTGAATACGACCTCATATTCGTCTTCGTTAAGGTTGACGTCACAGCACGTTAAGTGACGTCACTCAACACTCCTGTAGTGCCATCACAATATGGCAGACGTCGGTAACAGAAGTAAAATCCACGTTAGAAATGGAAGGTTTGCAAGAAAAAGAATCCAACACGGGAGTGAGAAATGGAAAGAAAAATCCGTCCCTCGGGATCACTGTCCGGCAGCACTCGGCAAGCCTTGTGATGCCGGACAGTGACCCTCGGGACGGATTTTTCCACCCAGCCCTCACAGCCATATAAGTTTCTTCTTTTCTTCCACAGAGGTTTGTGAGGACGACGGAGAAATGTGTAATGAAAATGCAGTTTGTATTAGAAAACAAGGCAAGAAACCAAAATGTAAATGTAAGAGAGGTTGGCGAGGTGATGGAAAAAGACAGTGTAACAGTATGTATCATTCATAAAGGATTTTACACGAATGGTAATTTCATATGATATTTATGAAACGAGCTTTCGGCGAGTTTCATAAATTTAATATGAAATGACCACAAGTGTGAGATTCTGTTTATCATTTGTCCACTTTATATTGGATTTTATTGCCTTTGAATTTCACATTTTTTATCCACAAAAATACGAGGGTAGGCTGAAAAGTTCTTAGCCTGACCAAGATCCAATGGTTTGTCCATGCTGAAAGTGCCTTATTTTTCAACATAGTCTCCCTTCCTGTGCACAGACTTCCTCCAGCGATGCTGAAGTCCTTGGATCCCAGTGGTATAGAAGGTCTCATCTTGGTCCCTAAAAAACTCCTCCACAGCAGCTATCATCTCCTCGTCTGACCGATAATGCTGCCCAGCCAAGTGCTTTTTTCATGTTTGGGAACAGGAAATAATCTGATGGAGCTAGATCAGGTGAATACGGAGGGTGATCGACAAGTGTGAAGCCATAGTCATGCACAGCAGCCATTGCGACAACCGATTTATGAGCAGGCGCATTGTCCTGATGGAACAAGACCCCTTTTGTCAACTTTCCGGGTCGTTTAGCCTTAATTGCTTTTCGCAATTGTTTTAGCAGATCTGCATAATACTCCCCATTAATTGTTCTGCCCTTTTGAAGGTAATCTATGAATATTATACCCTTGGCATACCAGAACACTGATGCCATCACCTTCCCTGCAGAGGAGATGACCTTTGCCTTCTTTGGTGGGGGTGAGCCAGGGTGCTTCCATTGCATAGATTGTCTTTTGGTCTCTGGCTCGAAGTGATGAACCCAACACTCATCCTGAGTGACAAAACGGTCAAGAAAGTCATCTTGGTCTGCTTCAAAAATAGCCAAGTTGGCTTGTGACAGGTTCAGTCTGGTCAACTTTTGGTCAGGCGTCAAAAGCCGTGGCACCCATCTGGCGGAAACCTTCGAGGTGGGTCGTGGGTCGTCCACATGGGTCATCATCTTCAAGGCTGTCCTTGCCCATCTTAAAATTTGCTGCCCACCTTTTTACGGTTGCAATCGAAGGAGCATCATCCCCTAATGTAGCAACCATATCGGCATGAATGTCCTTAGGAGCTTACCCCTTTTTATGGAGGTACTTGATGACACCACGATGCCAGATTTTGTCCATTTTCTCAAAAACGTGCTAGTATCAATTTTCAAAGTCTACAATTTCTACGTTATTGCGGGTAAACTTGAACTCATTTGAGTCAAATCAAGTAATAAAGGTTTGGATTTAATGAATACAAAATTTCATGGCTGTTCGATGCCTGCTTTTTGGTCAGGCTCAGAACTTTTCAGCCTACCTTCATACATTGTTGACATGGACGTCATCATGACGTTCCTTGATCCCGCCAAAGTTTTATTACACGTGTGGTCTTACGATTTTTATTACACGACGTCATGTTATAATATACATTCTGCAATGGTTCATTAGGACAATGTGGCATAAAGAGTCCTCTTTTACACCCAGAGGATGGTGATGATGATTTCGCCCTAGGAAACCCAGCGTTCTACTTGCCTTAGTATACATGTTGCAAATGTGTGTATTCCATCTCAAATTGTGTATGATTGTCACACCCAGGTATTAATTGGAATTAACGGGCCTCTGTGGCCTAGTGGATAAGAGCGCTGACTCTTGATCATTAGGTCACTCACCGCTGTGGTTTCGAGCCCCCCTCGGGTCGCATGTTTGACGCCAAGTTCTGCAACGGAAGGTCATGTGGTTTTGCTCCGGGTACTCCGGTTTCCGCCCACCTCTGATTAACGATCGGCTCGATATGAGTGAAATAATCTTGAAAAGGCCGTAAGACCAAACCAAAAAAAAAAAAAAATGGAATTCACATTCTGGAGGACCGTTCCCTCTTAGATGTAAGAAGTCTCAGTTTCATTGGTTCTCTGCCTAGTTATCAGCATAATATTGCATTTAACGGGGTGAAGCGTCTGCGAACAGTCTTATTTCTGAGTCAGTGTCAGTGGAAATATCATTGATGTACAGAGAGAATAACAGTGGACCAAGAACAGTCCCGTGTGGGACCAAATACAAAGCTGGAGTCCATACAGAAGATTCACCATTTACATAAAAAAAAGAAATCTATTCATTTGAGAGTCTTCTTTCCTAAATCCATAGCCAAATTACTCGGATTTAAGTAGTTCATGGGTTGGGGTGTCAAAAGGCATCTCAATGTCCAGAATAAAGGTGTCCATCTGTACCCCTATGTCCAAGATTTTTACCCAATCATTCATTACCATGCACTAATATTGTATTTCAGGAGAGTAAAATGCAATGAACAATGAGCTAGCCCACGACAAAACCTACAATAATACATGTGCGTCCAGCGAAGAATCAGATCAGCCTGCGCATCCATATAGTCTCACCAGGCCCTTTGCTATCCTTAAAGCGCATAACGAAGATTCTGATCAGACTGCGCGGATGCGCAGGCTGATCTGAGTTTTTTGTTAGGCGCACATTTATTGTAGGCTTTGTCGTGCGCTGGCTCAAATATATTTAAAGAGACTAAACTTCAAAGAAATATTCTGTCAATGTTTAGAGAGTAAAATACAAAGAAATATTTTTTTCGTATTTCAAGGGAGTTAAATACAAAGAAACATATCATATTTCAGGAGAGTAAAGTACAAAAAAAAAAACATCATATTTCAGGGGAGTTAAATACAAAGAAACATATCATATTTCAGGCGAGTAAAGTTCAAAGAAACATATTTCATATTTCAGGCGAGTTAAATACAAAGAAACATATCATATTTCAGGCGAGTAAAGTACAAAAAAAAACATATCATATTTCAGGGGAGTTAAATACATATCATATTTCAGGAGAGTAAAGTACAAAGAAACATATCATATTTCAAGGGAGTTAAATACAAAGAAACATATCATATTTCAAGGGAGTTAAATACAAAGAAACATATCATATTTCAAGGGAGTTAAATACAAAGAAACATATCATATTTCAGGAGAGTAAAGTACAAAGAAACATATCATATTTCAGGAGAGTAAAGTACAAAAAAAACATATCTTATTTCAGGGGAGTTAAATACAAAGAAACATATCATATTTCCGGAGAGTAAAGTACAAAAAAACATATCATATTTCAGGAGAGTAAAGTACAAAAAAACATATCATATTTCAGGGGAGTTAAATACAAAGAAACATGTCATATTTCAGGAGAGTAAAGTACAAAAAAACATATCATATTTCAGGAGAGTAAAGTACAAAAAAACATATCATATTTCAGGAGAGTAAAGTACAAAAAAAACATATCATATTTCAGGGGAGTTAAATACAAAGAAACATATCATATTTCAGGAATGTTAAGTACAAAGAAACATTATATTATATTTCTGGAGAGTAAAAATACAAAAACAATGTTTTGTCATATTTAAGGAGAGTAAAAATGCAAAGAAACTTATCTTATTCAAGGGAGTAAAAATACGAAGAAACATATTATAGTTCAGGAGAGAAAAATACAAAGAAACAATCTGCCATATTTTAAGAGAGCGAAAATACAAAGAAACATTGTATTTGGCTTCAGGAGAGTATATATACACAGAAAGATTCTACCATAGCGATTTCTTTTAGGAGTATGGCTTGAGATGTCGTTTCATCCCAGTCTTGGATAAACGGCCCACAAAATTGGACGGAATGTCTCTAGAATGATCTAAATAATGTTCATGGGGTGTAAAGCCACAAATCAAACAAACAAAGCCATATTTCAGGAGATTCAAAACATATTTCAGGAGAATGAAAATACAAAGATACATTGTGTCCAATTTCAGGAGAGTGTGTCTGTTTAGCGCACGGTGACCCGCATTATAGACTATTTGATGGCTATAAAATAGATTTCCAAGGACGTAACTGTAAGTACAGATTCCTCAGAGCGGGAACAGAGGATTGTGAGTTTATTGTTAACGTGCAAAATCAACCACATAAGAAAAGGGAGACCGTATCTACGACGGAACTGATGGAAGTTGTGGTGAAGCCGTCGACTGATGTCATTGTTATCAAGCAGAACAGAGTAGTAACTGTAAGTTCTCATTAGGACAAGACATCGGTGTCCTAAAATTAAGAAATAGATCAGCTCTAACTGTGATTTGTTGAGTAATATACCACAGTTTGTAGGTCAGATGTAAAGTAGATCAAATCACGGGCGCGTAGCGCGCGTGATTTGTCTACTAACAGCTCAACGACAAACTTTGAGTTATTACTCAACAAATCACAAACTTGAGCTGATCTATTTCGATTCTTACAGGCTGAAAATCGGCAATAATGCTGTTGTTTTCTTCAAAATCTCACAACTTTTCGCCATTTTTAGAAGAAATCCCGCTAAAATTATCGACTGAAACGCATGCATTCATATCCTTTTCTAACGTTTTCCATGCGAGAATAGGACGTTACACCGTCTAACGTCAAGGAAATCAACTAGTGACGTCATTAATTGGCAGTTTTTAATGACGTCACTCGTCACGCTTTTCCTTGCCGTGATTTGTTGTAGAATAAAACACAGTTATTTCCATTGCCTATATTTGCGCGCTGTGTTAGAATGTCCTTTATATCTTTAGGACTAGCATTTTTTAAGATGAATTTGTTTGATATTTTCCTTTTGTCTCGCACAAACATAGCTTGTTAGTCTTGGTTGGAACCGCCCAAGTGAGGTAGTTCTGATGAGTACCAACAATCTATGTTTTGATATAGGACAAAGGGAAAACTGTATATCCCGTAAATCAGACATTTGTCTGTAGTCTTCATTCATCACGATAACAAGCCCATGTAATGACTACCCCACTAAACCCTGCTTTGTATAGAGAAAATTGGGGTTTACGGGGGTATACATAAGTTTCTTATTTCTATTCCAAGACATAGGTCGCCCCCCGCCAATCGGGGCTGGAAGACATATATGGGCTGGATTATGCTTCCACGCACAGCTGAAACCGACCCGCACACGAGTACTGGTAAACCACTTAGAGGTTCTAAGCCTGCACAGGCAATGCGGTGCGAGTTGGCCCGTCCATGCTTATAAACCCTTTTGGTTTAATTGGGCGACAGGGCTTGAGATGTCATTTGATCTCAAT
Organism: Lucinisca nassula; assembly: GCA_963580285.1. NCBI lineage: Eukaryota > Metazoa > Mollusca > Bivalvia > Lucinida > Lucinidae > Lucinisca > Lucinisca nassula. The sequence continues at coordinate 31,581,380 of OY757027.1, read as the reverse complement.
GTCGGGTAAAAGTCGCACAAAATTGGAAGTTACATATCCAAAATATGACCTTTACAGTGTTGACGGGGACGTTAAACCTCAAATCAAACAAACAAACATTTCCTGGGCAGTTATTTCTATAATGATTCCATTCGTTCGTACGTTCGTACGTGCGTTCGTACGTTCGTCCATTTGTTGGTCAAGCCGTAAACATTTGCGACACTTCTAGCTTCGCCCAAATGTTCAAGTCCCTACAGACACGACATAAATTTTTTAGCGGAATTCTTCTTCGTAGAGTCGGGGCTAGGGCTGGCTAATCAGAGCTGAAAAGATAATCCATTATCAGCCCTGTCATTGCGATAGATAATCGATTGGTAATCGCTAAGGTTTTTGTCACAGTTTTACCTGTCGGGCTTCCTGTCTGAGCATGACTCTAACCACATGTTGCACTTTACCATATGTCTATCTGAACAGACAGGCCTGAGCAAACAGTGTAGACCCAGATGAGACGCCACATAATGCAGCGTCTCATCAGGGTCTGCACTGTTTGCAACTCATCCAGCTATTTTAGGCATAACTTTGGGTAGTAACTTGTACCTATCAAGTGATGGATAAAAAGCAAATCAGAAATGAAAATCATTTCTGTGGAATTTATCGATCGATTAATCGATTATACGATTAATCGTTTCAGCCTTAGTCGGGGCACAGCGTTTCCTACAATTTACATGTGCGCCCGGCGAAGAATCAGATCAGCTTGCGCATCCATAAAGTCTGACCAGAGACTTCTTTTGCTGCATGAAGGAGCATTGGACCCTTAGCTATTCTTAGAGAGGACAACAAAGACTGATCAGGCTCATGCTGATCTGAGTCTTGGCTGGTTGCAAATGTAAATTGTAGGAAATGCTATGCCCCGGCTTATTTCATCTCCCCGCTGGCTTGAATTACGAAAACACAGTTATTCAAATGCATTGCAAATTTTACCGCCGAAAAATGAAAAGATTTCAGATGAACAGCTGTGGCATTTTTAGCTCCGGGGGAGCTTATAGGATAGGCAGTTGACCGTCGTCGTCTGCGTCTGCGTCTGGCGTCAATATTTTCAAACGACATCTCCTCTGACGCCCCTGGGCCGATTCAGCCCTAATTTCATCTGTAGCATCCTTGGGCAGGGGGATAGTAAGTCTGTTTTTTTTTTATGAAAATCGGCTCATTAGTTTGGTTGCTATGGCAACTTAGAGTTTCCATAGACTTATAATGGGGAAAATAGAAAAATGGATGGCATTTACTGCTAAACCTTTGCAGATATTTTTACAAAACTTTTATAGAAATATTCCTTGAGTGAACCTCTTTTAGCCAAAAGACCCACCCCTAAACCATATATATTCTCGTTCCTTATGCTAAGACGCATTCAGTGATACCAACCAAGGGGTCTCCCAGGGTGGGCCGGGGCCATGCCCCACCCCTCCATTTCATGCATAAAAGGCGATATATCTCAGAAACCATCCAGATCCCCACCCCAAAACCATATATGTTCTTGTTTCTTATGATAAGACGCATTCAGTGACACCAACCTGGGGGTCCTCTGGGATGTGCCTGGGCCATGCCCCACCCCCACACCCCATCAAAGGCCCAATATCTCAGAAACCGTTCAGATCCCCACCCCTAAACAGTATATATTCTTGTACCTTATGATAAGACGCATTCAGTGATTTCAACCGGATCACCCGGGGTGCGCCGGGGCCACGCCCCACCCCTCAACTTCATAAAAGGCGATATATCTCAATATCCTTTCAGATCCCCACCCAAAAGCCATATATATTCTTGTTTCTTATGTTAAGATGCATTCAGTGACACCAACCTGGGGGTCCCCTTGGATGTGCCCAGGCCATGCCCCCCCCCCTACCCCATTTCATATAAGAAACCATTCAGAAAACATCTCACAAACCATTCAGATCCCCACCCCATAGCCATATATATTCTTGTTCCTTATGATAAGAGGCATTCAGTGATACCAAACCTAGGGGTATCCAAGGGTGCGCCGGGGCCATGCCCCACCCATCCACTTCATAAAAGGCGATATATTTTAGAAACCATTCAGATCCCCACCCCAAAACCATATATATTTTTGTTTCTTATGATAAGACACCTTCAGTGACACCAATCTGGCTGTCCTCTGGGATGTGCCCGGGTCACCCCTCCACTTCATAAGATGCGATATATGTCAGAAATCATTCAGATCCCCACCACAAACCATATATATATATATCCTTTGTTCCTTATGATAAGACGCATTCAGTGACACCAACTTGGGTATCCCCTGGGAATTGACCGGGCCATGCCCCACCCCCTCCACTTTGTAGAAGACTCAATATCTCAGAAACCATTTAGATCCCCATCCCTAAACCATGTATACTCTTGTTCCTTTTGATAAGACACATTTGTGATACCAACCTAGGGGTCTACCAGGGTGCGCTTGGGCCTGGCGCCAACTTCATAAAATGCCATATATCTCAGAAACTGTTCAGATCCCCACCCCTAAGGCATGTATATTTGTGTTCCTTTTGATAAGACACACTGATGAAGATTAAATATCAGAAAGGCCTCTGTGTCACTAAATTTGATATAGTCACACTTTAATTAATTCACGCCAACCTTGGGTGTATTTGTGCTAGGGAAATGTGTCGATGCCATGGCCCACCCCTCCACTTCAAAAAAGGCCATATATCTGAGACACCATTAAGATCCCCACCTCATAATCATATATATTCTTGTTCCTTGTGATAAGACACTTTCAGCCACAACAACTTGGCGGTCCACAGGGACCATTCCTCTCCTCTTCACTTCATAAGATGGCCTCATATCTCAGAAACAGTTCAGATCCCCACTCCTTAACAATATATTTTCTTGATCCTAATGATAAGACACATTCAAGGACAACACTCTTGGATTTCCTGGTATCTGCCAGGGCCATGCTCCAACCCCTCCACAGCTTAAAAGGCCTTATAGCTCTGGAACTGTACACATCCCCACCCCTAAACCATATATATTCTTGTTCCTTATGATAGGACACATTCAGTGATACCAATCTGGGCTCTGTTTGATCCATGTCCCATACCTCCACTTCATAAAAGGCCTATAATTTCAGATACAGAGTCCACATGGAATGGGGTTCGTTTGGGAGACTTTTTAATTGATAAATTGAAACCATACATGGCTGCCAGTGGGCAGTTCACGCCTGAACTCTGGTGAGCATAGTGGCCCATGGGCCTCTTGTTCTTATATCTGCTCAATATAGATTGTAGTGACACGTTAGACGTTCTCGAGGCGGTTCTAACGAGTACCCATAACCTTTATTAGAGCAGAATTAAGAAAAAATAAGATTTACCCCTGTTAACCCGAGTTTTCCTATTAATCATATGACGTCACGTCTGAGAGTGTAGTAACGCCATGTAATATTTTCGATAACCCACTAGTGGATTAAATATGCAAATTATCTAGATACGCCCCGTAAAGTTACACGTACGACGTCCTTACCGACGTCACGTTTACTAAAGGCGGAATATTGATATTTTTGTAAGCAATCGTGAATAAAATGCGTTTTATAAGTCATATGATAAATAGAATCTTGCATTCGTGCTCATGTATTACTGCATTTATTAAATTCGTTGAGGAAAAGGGATAAAATGCTCGGCAAAGCCTCGCATTGTATCCCTTTTCCTCAACTTGTTTAATAAATTCAATAACACTCATGTAAGATCCTCTATAAAAAGTGGGCTTCTAGGGGATCAAAATAATATAGGCATGATTTCGTGATGACAGTTTGCAATGGAAGGTCTGTATCCTCTGTCGTCCTCTTCGGACTGATCATCGGTTCGATACATAGAAATTTTCTTAAAAGGGCCGTAATATAATGTTCTTAACCAAGTAATTTCGTATTGGCCCAGGTATAGGTTCGAGATCTGCTGCACTGGCCTGAGGCCGAAGGCCGAGGGCCAATGCAGCTGACCCAGGACCTGTAACTGGGACAATACCAAATTACTTGATTAATGACAATTTTATTAACTGACACAATTAAAAAAATATGATTATTGATTTTTGGCCTCACTTGACCTCAAGTAATATTGGCTGACCTGGTGTTAATACGGATGACCTCCGATCAATACAGGATAGTCAATTATTAAAACCAAATAAATAAATAAAATCCAACACATGAAATGTAACGTAGACTGTGATCCGAGTGCGCAGATATGCAACCTGATCTCAGTCTTCACTGGTTGTATAGGTTTTATTGCAGATTTTGTGAAACTCATTCAATCAATCAATCAATCAATCAGTCTGTCAAATGATCAGTCAGTCCGTTTGTAGATACAGTCGAACTTCAATGACTCGAACACCTTTGGGACCTCGAAAATCTGTTCGAGATTGGGGTAGTTCGAGCCACTGAGGTTACTGTCAGGAGGCATAACGAGATACTTTTTGATATATCTCTAATGAAAATGTATGCTATGTGTACTCATTAGAATCGCCTCATCGAGGCGATTCTAATGAGTACACACAACATACATTTGCAGGATAAAAAACTAAATTCTCCTTAATTATCCCCCACTATGTCTTATGTAGAGGATTTCGCTAGGGGCTCAAGAATGGATTCGACACATCCATGGTAAATGAGCCATCGGTGTTCGAGCCATCGAAGTTCTACTGTAATAATGTCTTTTTCAGGTTAATGGTCAAAGAAAGCATGGTGTCATTGAAACTGATGTTTATAAAATTGAGAGAAATGGCAAATGGATGACAGTTACAAGCAAATGTGGTTTACTGTTCAAGGCGGAATTCGATGGCGACAAGACAGTTAGGGTCTCCATTCCTAAAGAGGTGGGTCCGAGTGCCACCGGGATATGTGGTAACTGTGATGGTAATAAGATTAACGACTTACGCTTGAAGAACGGTACAGATGTTAGTCACTTGAAGAAGAAGAGTGGTGTACATATAGGACACAGCTGGAGGATCCCTATAAATGATGATTCGGAGTCTGAGTGAGTTGGTTTTGTAGGGTTAACCGTTAAAACAGGGGTCAGTTGTTCATAGCATCCTTAGCTTTACGAGCTTGTTAGCATAACGAAAACACGCCTATACAAATACATTGTAAATTTTTCTCCGAAAATACTAAAATTTTAGGATGTAAATTTGTGATATTTTTTCTTATTTCTGCTCAAAATATATATTGTGGGTACTCGTTAGAACCGCCTCATCTTATGAGTACCAAAAATCTATAATGAGGCAGTTCTTACGAGTACCCACAATCTATATTTTAGAGCAGAAATAAGAAAGTAAGATTTATCCCTGTAAACCCCAGTTTTACTATATAAAAGCGGGCTTCAAGGGGACCAAAATCATATTTGCGTGTTTTCATGATGGTGGTCAAATTGTTAACTGTTTTAGCATGTCCAATATCAAAAAGAGTGGAACTTTTGCTGAAAAGAAATGTAAGGAGTAGTTTTACACTTGCAAAAACTGTTTAGAATTTCCAGCAAAAATACCTATATTTGAGTCGGCCTCGGTAGCTCAGTCGGATGCGCGTCTGACTGTTAATCAGGAGGATGCGCGTTCGATACCTGCCGAGGTCAGCAACATTCTTCGTGGAGATTGATCATGAAATCTTTTTTACGGCCATTGTCCCCCTTCCTCTTATTCAAGAAGGGCAGTTGTCAGTTTCATGCAAAAGAATGTGCACTGCACGGGTTAACTGCTTAAGTATAAGCTTGCCCAGGAAAAGTGTGGATAGGTAAACTGACAGGCTCAAAAATGACATAAATAGTGTACATGTTTTCTGGGCCAGACTAGCTAGTTTCCGCCAATTAGGCCTCATCAATGACCCTAAAATATTTTTGAAATTCCACAATGGAATCAATGATCTCAACGGACAAAAACATATAAACTACACTATGATGTAGGGCAGGGAGACTTTTTACGACCGCCACAAATTCCCAGACACCAGCTGTAGTGACGTTAAATATGTTCTATAAAAGGGTTATCCTTTGGAAGAAAGGAATACACCACAGAAATAGAAATGATGAAGTGTACATAGTTTCTGGGCCAGACTAGCTAGTTTCGGCCAATTATGCCTCATCAGAGACCCTAGAATAATTTCGAAATTCCACAATGGAATCAATGATCCTAAACGACAAGAAAATATAAACTACGCTACGATGTAGGGTAGGGTCACAAATTCCCAGACACCAGCTGTAGTGACGTTAAATATGTTCTATAAAAGGGTTATCATTTGGAAGCAAGGAATACACCACAGACCTGGAAAAGATGAAGTGTACATGTTTTCATGGCTAGACTAGCTAGTTTCCGCCAATTAGGCCTCATCAATGACCCTAAAATATTTTTGAAACTCCACAATGTAATCAATGATCCCAAAGGACAAGAAAATATAAACTACACTATGATGTAGGGCAGGGAGACTTTTTACGGCCGCCACACATTCCCAGACACCAGCTGTATGACGTTAGTAGTAATCGGGTCACTTTTGTGTCATGGACTGCGCATGCGCAGAATGACGTCACTCCCGGAAACGTAAGGGAAATGATTAGATCACGAAACTACCCTAAATATCGGACGAGTGTTTAATTTATTTTAATGACCGTAATTACGCCGTAATTATCCTAAAGTTTGAGGTCTCGGACGACGCTCGAAAGGCGTTCCCGCGGAATGGCGAAGTTCGCCGTCCCCCATCGGGTCAGGGCGATCGGGGTCTACACCGTTCGCTCGAGCTCTCCTATCCGTTTATTTAGGGGGATACTACCCGGTGTCGTATTGATATTATTTACAATCGCGGCGAACCACTTATCGCCTCGAGAACCGGAAAACAATGGAAGGTGTTGGAAGAGCTCGATTTGATGATCTGCTATCGATTCAATTACTAAAGGCGTGAGAAAGGACTGCGCCCCGGAAAAAAAAAGTTTGGTTTGTTCGATTTTAGGTTTAACGTCCCCGTCAGTGTAATTTAGGTCATTTTGGAGACGTCGCTTCCAAATTTGTGGGACTTTTGCCCCGACATTGAGATGAAATGACATCTCAATCCCTGCCGCCTAATAAAAACGATAGGGTTTATACGCATGACCGGGCCGACTCGCAGCTCTAAGCCCCGATGGGCGGGGGCGGATCAATCATTTTGCCCCCGTTTTCGACATAGAAATATTTTTACCCAAATGAAATAGATTTAATACGTCCGCAAAGTCTGCGCGGCGTGACGGGACTTTTTAGGCCTTATACCATTACGAAATTCCGCCCACGCAAATATATGGAAAAAATTACTAACCTAAAACTGAAAAATTTCGGGCGAAAAAATATTTTTTCTTATTTCCGCTTCAAACAGTTTGGTTGGTTCGGGTTTTACGACCCTTTCAAGACTATTTTACTCATACCGAGTCGATCGTTATTCAGAGGTGGGCGAAAACCGGAGTGCCCGGAGAAAAACCACCTGACCTTCCGTTGCTGAACTCGGCGTCACACACTTGACCCATACATTGTGGGTACTCGATAGAACCGCCTTAATGAGTCGGTTCTGAAAGGAAAAAATCGATGACGCGACGTTGGTGCAACGGCGTCTTATACGCATGTGTGTGTGTGTGTGTATGTGTGTGTGTGTGTGTGTGTGTGTGTGTGTGTGTGTGTGTGTGTGTGTGTGTGTGTGTACTCGCTTGTCCGTTTTATGTCCAACCAACGACTAAGGGGCATAGCGGAGACGGGGTGAAATATAAAGCTTGTCCGGAGCGTACCTCTGATAGTTTTAAAGGTAATTTAGTGAAACTCGATACACCGATGGGGGGCTATGAGAGAAATCGCGGAATGCGATAAACATAACCCTGCTAACACTATTTACGGAGTTACTGCCCTTCTTAATATGACCCCGCACAGTATTTTGGGTGCCCTAAAGAAATCACCGTGTCAGTCAGTTTGTCGCATCTAAACCAAAATATTTAACCGGTCATTACTTTAAAAGTATTTACCCTACGCTCACGAAACTTCGCATACATACCATCACAAGACCCTACATTCTGACAAACGGTCATAACTGTATTGATTTTGGGTGCGCGTTTGTCAGGCCAAAACCAAACGACTTAAACTCGGTCATAACTTCGAAAGGATTTGTCCTGCTGTCACGAAACTTCACACACACACATACTTACCATCACAACGCCCCCCCCCCCATGGGGCTCGAAGAAATATAGGGGCTGCGTGATGCTTCCACGCAGAGTTGAATCCGGTCCGCACACTAGTACTTGTAAACCGCTTAGAGGATCTAAGCCTGTCCAAGCAAAGCGGTGCGAGTCTGTCAGTTCGCGCTAATAAACCCTATTGGCTTCATTGGGCGACAGGGCTTGAGATGTCATTTTTATAACAGACCAACGACTGAGGGCATAGCGGAGGCGGAGCGATTTACGCGCTCGATCAGGGTTAGCTCCGTTTGGTCAGGGGCAGTCGGTCAGTCGTTCTTGCAAATTGTTGCGCGTGTTAAACGAAACGACGTCGTTTTAACGTTGTACGCGCGGCGTGTGCCAGTGCACGGCAGCAGCACTCTTCCAGTCCAACATTTAGGATATAACTACTGTCAAACGCTGGTGCGGTGTCATGGTCAGCTTAATAAGTGGGATGTTTGGCCTAGATCCTCTAAGCGGTTTACCAGTACTCGTGGGGGTGAAAGACACGTGCAGCCCGATCTATTTATTTGAGCCCTAGAGGGGCGGGGAGCTAAATATCACATACAGAGGGTCCTCGCTATAACGACAGTATTTGTTCCCTTCTATGGCACCGTTATCCTATATGCCGTAGAAAGAATGTGTTGTATATCGTTTGTCATTTGAGAAAAGTACACCGTGTGACTGTAGAAGACTGGTTGGAGAAATTCAATTTCTAAAGGCGCGAGAAACGTTGAACGATCAGGGTTAGCTCCGTTTGGTCAGGGGACAGTCAGTCCGTTTGTTCGTTTGTTTGTTTGATTTGAGGTTTAACGTCCCCGTCGACACTGTATAAGTCATTTTGGAGACGTTGCTTCCAAATTTGTGGGACTTTTACCCGACATTGAGATGAAATGACATCTCAAGCCCTGTCGTCCAATGAAACCAATAGTGTTTATAAGCATGGACCGTCCGACTAGCACAACTTTGCCTGGGCAGGCTTAGATGCTCTAAGCGGTTTACCAGTACTCGTGTGGGGTCGGACTCAGCTCTGCGTGGAAGCATTATGCAGCCCATCTATTTCTTCAAGACCCGATGGGCGGGGGCGGTCAGTCAGTCCGTCGTTAACGCAAATTGTTGCGCGTGTTAAGCGAAACGACGTTGTTGTAACGTTGCACGGTAGCAGCAGTCTTCCATCCCAACATTTAGGATATTACTACTGTCAGGTGCAGGCGCAGAGAAAGTCATCTTAATTAGGTTAACTCCATCAGATATAAGCTGAGCACGGGAGAGCTGTATTCGATACCTACGAGCGGATAGAAAAGTCCCATGCATTTGAAAGACCCCCATTGTATCCTTACTGTATCCTGACTGTATCCCCATTGTATCTTGACTGTACCCCCCGCTGTATCCTCACTGTATCCCACTATACCCTGACTTATTGAATGCTCAGAGACCAAGGACGTAAGAATGGAAAGAGTGAATAAAAAGTTAATCATGCCGTACAAATATACACGCGTGTGTCCAGTGTGTCAAAGGCCAGGTGTTATTAATTTAAGCAGTCATCTGCAAATGGTACATCAGCTCAACGATGCGAGAGAACGCGCTGACTATCTCAAGAGTGCAGTATTATGTCCTCCCGCTCCTACGCTACAAACAAGGTTGCCAAGCTTAGCAGTAAAAAACAAAGCGAACAAAATCAGGCGTAAGCATGGCAACCTTGTTTGTAGCGTAGGAGCGGGAGGACATAATACTGCACACTTGAGATAATCAGCGCGTTCTCTCGCATCGTTAAGCTGGTGTACCATTTGCAGATGACTGCTTAAATTAATATCACCTGGCCTTTGACACACTGGACACACGCGTGTATATTTGTACGGCATGATTAACTTTTTATTCACTCGTTCCATTCTTACGTCCTTGGTCTCTGAGCATTCAATAAGCCAGGGTATAGTGGGATACAGTGAGGATACAGCGGGGGTACAGTCAGGATACAATGGGGATACAGTCAGGATACAGTAAGGATACAATGGGGGTCTTTCAAATGCATGGGACTTTTCTATCCGCTCGTAAGTATCGAATACAGCTCTCCCGTGCTCAGCTTATATCTGATGGAGTTAACCTAATTAAGATGACTTCTCTGCGCCTGCACCTGACAGTAGTAATATCCTAAATGTTGGGATGGAAGACTGCTGCTACCGCGCAACGTTACAACAACGTCGTTTCGCTTAACACGCGCAACAATTTGCGTTAACGACGGACTGACTGACCGCCCCCGCCCAACGGGGCTTGAAGAAATAGATGGGCTGCATAATGCTTCCACGCAGAGCTGAGTCCGACCCCACACGAGTACTGGTAAACCGCTTAGAGGATCTAAGCCTGCCCAGGCAAAGCGGTGCTAGTCGGACGGTCCATGCTTATAAACACTATTGGTTTCATTGGACGACAGGGCTTGAGATGTCATTTCATCTCAATGTCGGGTAAAAGTCCCACAAATTTGGAAGCAACGTCTCCAAAATGACCTATACAGTGTTGACGGGGACGTTAAACCTCAAATCAAACAAACAAACAAACAAACGGACTGACTGTCCCCTGACCAAACGGAGCTAACCCTGATCGTTCAACGTTTCTCACGCCTTTAGAAATTGAATTTCTCCAACCAGTCTTCTACAGTCACACGGTGTACTTTTCTCAAATGACAAACGATATACAACACATTCTTTCTACGGCATATAGGATAACGGTGCCATAGAAGGGAACAAATACTGTCGTTATAGCGAGGACCCTCTGTATGGGATATTAAGCTCCCCGCCCCTCTAGGGCTCAAATAAATAGATCGGGCTGCACGTGTCTTTCACCCCCACGAGTACTGGTAAACCGCTTAGAGGGTCTAGGCCAAATATCCCACTTATTAAGCTGACCATGACACCGCACCAGCGTTTGACAGTAGTTATAGCCTAAATGTTGGACTGGAAGAGTGCTGCTGCCGTGCACTGGCACACGCCGCGCGTACAACGTTAAAACGACGTCGTTTCGTTTAACACGCGCAACAATTTGCAAGAACGACTGACCGACTGCCCCTGACCAAACGGAGCTAACCCTGATCGAGCGCGTATATCGCTCCGCCTCCGCTATGCCCTCAGTCGTTGGTCTGTTATAAAAATGACATCTCAAGCCCTGTCGCCCAATGAAGCCAATAGGGTTTATTAGCGCGAACTGACAGACTCGCACCGCTTTGCTTGTACAGGCTTAGATCCTCTAAGCGGTTTACAAGTACTAGTGTGCGGACCGGATTCAACTCTGCGTGGAAGCATCACGCAGTCCCTATATTTCTTCGAGCCCCATGGGCGGGGGGGGGGGGGCGTTGTGATGGTAAGTATGTGTGTGTGTGAAGTTTCGTGAGAGCAGGACAAATCCTTTCGAAGTTATGACCGAGTTTAAGTCGTTTGGTTTTGGCCTGACAAACGCGCACCCAAAATCAATACAGTTATGACCGTTTGTCAGAATGTAGGGTCTTGTGATGGTATGTATGCGAAGTTTCGTGAGCGTAGGGTAAATACTTTTAAAGTAATGACCGGTTAAATATTTTGGTTTAGATGCGACAAACTGACTGACTCGGTGATTTCTTTAGGGCACCCAAAATACTGTGCGGGGTCATATTAAGAAGGGCAGTAACTCCGTAAATAGTGTTAGCAGGGTTATGTTTATCGCATTCCGCGATTTCTCTCATAGCCCCCCATCGGTGTATCGAGTTTCACTAAATTACCTTTAAAACTATCAGAGGTACGCTCCGGACAAGCTTTATATTTCACCCCGTCTCCGCTATGCCCCTTAGTCGTTGGTTGGACATAAAACGGACAAGCGAGTACACACACACACACACACACACACACACACACACACACACACACACACACACACACACACACACACACACACACACACACACACACACACACACACACACACACACACACACACACATGCGTATAAGACGCCGTGGTATACAACGTTGCACCAACGTCGCGTCATCGATTTTTTCCTTTCAGAACCGACTCATTAAGGCGGTTCTATTGAGTACCCACAATGTATGGGTCACGTGTGTGACGCCGAGTTCAGCAACGGAAGGTCAGGTGGTTTTTCTCCGGGCACTCCGGTTTTCGCCCACCTCTGAATAACGATCGACTCGGTACGGGTAAAATAGTCTTGAAAGGGTCGTAAAACCCGAACCAACCAAACTGTTTGAAGCGGAAATAAGAAAAAATATTTTTTCGCCCGAAATTTTTCAGTTTTTGGTTAGTAATTTTTCCATATATTTGCGTGGGCGGAATTTCGTAATGGTATAAGGCCTAAAAAGTCCCGTCACACCGCGCAGACTTTGCGGACGTATTAAATCTATTTCGTTTGGGTAAAAATATTTCTGTGTCGAAAACGGGGGCAAAATGATTGATCCGCCCCCGCCCATCGGGGCTTAGAGGTGCGAGTCGGCCCGGCCATGCGTATAAACCCTATCGTTTTTATTAGGCGGCAGGGATTGAGATGTCATTTCATCTCAATGTCGGGGTAAAAGTCTCACAAAATTGGAAGCGACGTCTCCAAAATGACCTAAATTATGTTGACGGGTACGTTAAACCTAAAATCGAACAAACCAAACTTTTTTTTTCCGGGGCGCAGTCCTTTCTCACGCCTTTAGTAATTGAATCGATAGCAGATCATCAAATCGAGCTCTTCCAACACCTTCCATTGTTTTCCGGTTTTCGAGGCGATAAGTGGTTCGCCGCGATTGTAAATAATATCAATACGACACCGGGTAGTATCCCCCTAAATATACGGATAGGAGAGCTCGAGCGAACGGTGTAGACCCCGATCGCCCTGACCCGATGGGGGACGGCGAACTTCGCCATTCCGCGGGAACGCCTTTCGAGCGTCGTCCGAGACCTCAAACTTTAGGATAATTACGGCGTAATTACGGTAATTAAAATAAATTAAACACTCGTCCGATATTTAGGGTAGTTTCGTCATCTAATCATTTCCCTTACGTTTCCGGGAGTGACGTCATTCTGCGCATGCGCAGTCCATGACACCAAAGTGACCCGATTACTACTGACGTTAAATATGTTCTATAAAAGGGTTTTCCTTTGGAAGTACTGAACCCCACTTTATCTAGAGAAACATTACAAAAACATAACTATACAAATACAATTTGAATTTTACCCCCTAAAATACGAAAAATTCAGATGAAAATTTGTGATATTTTTCTTATTTCTACTCAAAATATAGATTGTGGGTACACGTTAGAACCGCCTCCTCGAGGCGGTTTTGACGAGTATCAACAATCTTTATTTTAGAGCAGAAATAAGAAAAATAAGGTTTATCCCTGTCAACCCCAGTTTTACTTTTTAAATGTGGGGTTTGAGGGGGTCAAAACTATATAGGCGTGTTTTCAAGATGACTGGGCTGCGTCCAAGGGATCTAACTATTCAGAAGTTATGTATCATCACTGCAGCTGGTGTTATGTCGTGTGGCGACCGTAAAAAGTATCGCCGTACATCATCATAGTGCAGATTATATTTTCTTGCACACCAGACAAGGAAATCCGTGATTTTACCCTGGGATAGACATTTATGTTCTGACCCTGGTGTTCTTACCCAAAATCGAATATTCTACCGTGTTTGATAAATACACTGGTTGAATACGACCCAGGGTGCGCCGTCGTTAAGATTGACGTAATGCACGTTATGTGACGTCACTAAACATTCCTGTAATGTCATCACAATATGGCGGACGTCGGTAACCGAAGTGACTGCAGCATTACAAAGTAATGGAATGTATGCAAGAAAAAGAATCCTATATTGGTGTGAGGGGTGGATAGAAAAATCCGTCCCTCGGGATCAGTGTCCATCATCACTCGGCAAGCCTCATGATGCCGGACACCTACCCTTGGGGCGGATAGAAAAATCCGTCCCTTGGGATCACTGTCCGGCATCACTCGGCAAGCCTCGTGATCCCGGACAGTGACCCTCGGGACGGATTTTTCCATCCACCCCTCACACCCATATACGATTGTTTTATTCTTGTCCTTCTGGGATCATTGAATTCATTTAGAAACATTTCGAAAATAGAGTTCTGCTTATGCCGGTGCTAGAGGGCGTTGCCGTTGTTGCACATTTCAGTACTGGTCATGAACAGACTCAAGAAAACCGAGTCTGCTATTTTCGTTTATTTGGTGTATTCTTTGCTTCCAAAGAATCCAACTATTCAGTACTTATTTGTATTAACTCAACTGAGCACGAATTGCTCGTGGTGAGCTTTTGCGATCAGTCAATATCCGGTGTGCGTTAAATAAAACTTCACAGGAATGTTGTCGAGTTGACTCCTACCAAAATAGCCAAACACTTTCCGCTCTGTTGAACAAGATGGCTGACAGAGCTAAAATAGACAACATCTTTAAACGACAACTCCACATGTACCATTCGGCCTATTTCATTCAAACTTCACAGGAATGTTGCTTAGGTGACCGTCTACTAAATTAAGTGACCCGGTTTTGCTCCGATGAGCAAAATGGTCACAACAGCTTAAATAGAAACCCACCATACTTTGTTTCAAACGCAAACTCCTCCTACACCCTTGCGGTCCCCGCCCATCGGGACTTGAAGAAATAGATGGGCTGCATGAGCTGAAACCGATCCCCACACGAGAACTGGTAAACTGCTTATAGGATCTAAGCCTGCCCAGGCAAAGCGGTTTGAGTCGGCCTGTCAATGCTTATAAACACTATTGGTTTCATTGGACGGTAGGGTTTCATCTCAGTGCCGGGTAATAGTCCCACAAAAAATGGAAGCAACGTCTCCAAAATGACTTTTAATAGTGTTGACGGGGACGTTAAACCTCAAATCAAACAAACAAAATCCTAAACCCTTGGGCCAATTAAATTCAAACTTCACACGAATGTTGTCTGGGTGGCTGCCTACAAAAAAGCTAAACCCCTTCCGCTTCGATGAACAAGATGGCGGCCAGAGCTAAAAAGTAAATATCTTAAAACGATAACTCATTCTGTACTCCTGGATCAATTTCATTCAAATTGTCCAAGTGAATCCCTACCAAAATAGACAACATCTTTCGGCTTCGATGGACAAGATGGCCACTAAAGAAACATATAGAAAAAATCTTTAAGCGACATTTCCTCCAGTACCTTTGGGCCAATTGTATCCAAACTGCATAGGAATGTCGCTTGGGCAACACTCTACCATAATAGCAACAACGGTACTGCTCGGATGAGGTTAATGGCCGCCAGAGCAAAAAAGAGAAAAACATTAAAATTGCATAAAACGCGAACTCCTTCTTAACCCTTGGGATATTTTGATTATGGCTGCCTACCAAAATAGCTAAAATCGTTCTGCTCCGATGAACAAGATGGCCACCAGAGCTAAAAGTAGAAAAATCTTTAAAAGACACCTCCTATGTACCATTGGGCCAATTTCATTCACACTTCCTAGGAATGTTGCTTAGGTGACGCTCTATCAAAAAAGCTAAACAGATTCGTTCAAATGAGCAAAATGGTCGCCAGTGCTGCAGATATAAAAAAATATATAATACATTTCCTTTAAACGCGAACTCCTCTTAAAATAGAAGTGGCGGCAATAATCAGGAATCGATACAATCAACCCCCAGCTCCCATCAGATACCAAAGGGTAACCTTTGGTTCAATTTAGTTCACAAGAAGGTTGCCTAGGTGACTCCCTACTTAAAAAAACTTAAAATTGTGCCACTTCGATGAATAAGAAGGCCACCAGAGCTACAATTGAAGAAATTAATTTAATGTAGTCGCAGATTTGATTATTAGGGGGGAGCCATCATTTGCTACTTTTTACAAAAAGGTAAATCAAGTCAGTTATTTGAATTCAACTTTAACATCGGCCATTTTAACGCGGGCCTTCTGTAAACAGTTATTTGGTGGTGTTTTGAGAATACATCAAGAAAACACTCCTATATAATTTTGACCCCTTGAACCCAACTTTTATACAGTAAAACTGGGGTTTACAGAGGTATACCTTATTTTTCTTATTTCTGCTCTAAAAATATAGATTGTGGGTTCTTGTTATAATCGCCCCGATGAGGTTATTAGAAAGAATCTAATTTTAGGTAATGTTTGTTGGAGCCTGATGCTCTGTCTCTGGTTTGGCCAATCGGAGTCTAACTGTTGCAACGTCTTCTTTTGCTCCAGTATTTCAGTGGTTTCTTGCTGTCGAGTCCTCTCCGTTGTTTTTTTCTCTGTGGTTGATTGATTTTTGTGTTCACGGAGATGTTGCACTGACGAGTTAGGAGGCCTTCAGGTGGACTGAACAAATTATTTGTCTTAATCGCGACGGCAGTAAGGGCAAGGATTGTGGCCATGTAAAATCGATTTAAGCCCCCCCCCCCCTCCAGTGGAATTCGTTTCAGCTGACCGATCCAAGGCGGTTGTTATGTCGCGGTTTATTTTTGTTATGGTTTGTCTTTGGGTGTGTGTATCGCGTATATTTTTTATTTTGGATAGCCTATTTGCCATTTTGTGGCTTTCCGCCAGTGATGTTTCCATTAGGGTCTGTTTTTAGCTCACCTGACCGAAGGTCATGGTGAGCTTTTGTGACAGTAAGATGTCCGGCGTCGTCGTGCGTCGTGCGTCGTGCGTCGTCCGTCGTCCGTCGTGCGTCGTCCGTGCGTAAACTTTTTCTTGTGAACACACTAGAGGCCACAGTTTTGGTCCAATTATCATCAAACTTGCTCAGAATGATAATCATGACAATATCTCGGTCAAGTTCGAATTTGGGTCATGTCGGGTAAAAAAGTAGGTCAGTAGGTCAAATCATAGAAAAACCTTGTGAACACTCGAGAGGCCACAATTTTGGTCCAATCATCATCAAACTTGCTCAGAATGATCATTGTGACAATATTTTAGTGAAGTTTGAATATGGATCATGTCGGCTTAAAAAGTAGGTCAGCGGGTCAAATCATAGAAAAACCTTGTGAACACCCTAGAGGCCACAATTTTGGTCCAATCATAATCAAACTTGCTCAGAATGATCATCATGACAATATCTTGGTCAAGTTCGAATATGGGTCATGTCCGGTCAAAAAGTAGGTCAGTAGATCAAATCATAGAAAAACCTTGTGAACACTCTGAAGGCCACTGTTTTGGTCCAATTATCATGAAACTTGCTCAGAATGACCATTGTGACAATATTTCAGTCCAGTTCGAATATGGGTCATATCGGGTTAAAAAGTAGGTCAGCGGGTCAAATCATATAAAAACCTTGTGAACACCCTAGGGGCCACAATTTTGGTCCAATCATAATCAAACTTGCTCAGAATGATCATCATGACAATATCTCGGTCAAGTTTGAATATGGGTCATGTCCGGTTGAAAAGTAGGTCAGTAGGTCAAATCATAGAAAAACCTTGTGAATACTCAGGAGGCCACAAGTTTGGTTAAATCATTAATCTTGCTCAGAATGGTCATTGTGACAATATCTTGGCTAAGTTTGAATAAAGGTCTTTTCGGGTCAAAAAGTAGGTCAGTAGGTCAAATTAAAGAAAAAACTTGTGAACACTCTAGTTTTACATAGACTTATATAGGGAAAATCTTTAAAAATCCTTTTCTCTGAAACCACAAGGCCTAGGTCTTTTATATTTGGTATGAAGCTTCATCTAAAAGACCCCTAACAAGATTATTCAAATGATAGTGCTGAGGCCAAAAATGTCCCCGCCCCCGGGCCCTTTGGTTTTACATAGGCTTATATAGGGAAAATCTTTAAAAATCTTCTGCTCTGAAGCTGCAAGGCCCAGGACTTTGATATTTGGTATTAAGCTTTATCTAGTGGACCCCTACCAAGATTGTTCAAATTATAGTGCTGGGGCAAAAAATGCCCCCGTTCCGGGGCCCTTTGGTTTTACATGGCCTTATATAGGGAAAATCTTTAAAAATCTTCTTCTCTGAAACCGCAAGGTCCAGGACTTTGATATTTAGAATGAAGCTTCATCCATTGGACCTCTACCAAGATTGTTCAAATTATCGCCCTTGGGCCAAAAATGCCCCCGCTCAGGGGCCCTTTGTTTTTACATAGACTTATATAGGGAAAATCTTTAAAAATCCTTTTCTCTGAAACCACAAGGCCTAGGTCTTTTATATTTGGTATGAAGCTTCATCTAAAAGACCCCTAACAAGATTATTCAAATGATAGTGCTGAGGCCAAAAATGTCCCCACCCCCGGGCCCTTTGGTTTTACATAGGCTTATATAGGGAAAATCTTTAAAAATCTTCTGCTCTGAAACTGCAAGGCCCAGGACTTTGATATTTGGTATTAAGCTTTATCTAGTGGACCCCTACCAAGATTGTTCAAATTATAGTGCTGGGGCAAAAAAAGCCTCCACCTGGGGCCCTTTGGTTTTACATAGGCTTATATAGGGAAAATCTTTAAAAATCTTCTTCTCTGAAACCGCAAGGCCCAGGACTTTGATATTTTGTATGAAGCTTCATCTAGTGGACCCCTACCAAGATTGTTCAAATTATAGCCCTTGGGCCAAAAATCCCCCTGCTCAGGGGCCCTTTGGTTTTACATAGACTTATATAGGGAAAATCTTTAAAAATCTTCTTCTCTGAAACCGCATGGTCCAGGACTTTGATATTTAGAATGAAGCTTCATCCAATGGACCTCTACCAAGATTGTTCAAACTATCGCCCTTGGGCCAAAAATGCCCCCGCTCAGGGGCCCTTTGTTTTTACATAGACTTATATAGGGAAAATCTTTAAAAATCCTTTTCTCTGAAACCACAAGGCCTAGGTCTTTTATATTTGGTATGAAGCTTCATCTAAAAGACCCCTAACAAGATTATTCAAATGATAGTGCTGAGGCCAAAAATGTCCCCGCCGCCGGGCCCTTTGGTTTTACATAGGCTTATATAGGGAAAATCTTTAAAAATCTTCTGCTCTGAAACTGCAAGGCCCAGGACTTTGATATTTGGAATTAAGCTTTATCTAGTGGACCCCTACCAAGATTGTTCAAATTATAGTGCTGGGGCAAAAAAAGCCTCCGACTGGGACCCTTTGGTTTTACATGGCCTTATATAGGGAAAATCTTTAAAAATCTTCTTCTCTGAAACCGCAAGGCCCAGGACTTTGATATTTTGTATGAAGCTTCATCTAGTGGACCCCTACCAAGATTGTTCAAATTATAGCCCTTGGGCCAAAAATGCCCCCGCTCAGGGGCCCTTTGGTTTTACATAGACTTATATAGGGAAAATCTTTAAAAATCTTCTTCTCTGAAACCACAAGGCCTAGGTCTTTTATATTTGGTATGAAGCTTCTTCTAAAGGACCCCTACCAAGATGATTCAAATTATAGTGCTGGGGCCAAAAGTGGCCCCGTCCCGGGGCCCTTTGGTTTTACATAGACTTATATAGGGATAATCTTTAAAAATCTTCTCTGAAACCACAAGGCCCAGGACTTTGAAATTTGGTATGAAGTTGCATCTAATGGACCTCTACCAAGATTGTTAAAATTATAGCCCTGGGGCCAAAAATGCCCCCACTCTGGGGCCCTATGGTTTTACATAGACTTACATGGGGAAAATCTTCAAAAATCTTCTTCTCTGAAACCACAAGGCCTGGGTCTTTGATATTTGGTATGAAGCTGCATCTAGTGGACCTCTATCAAAATTATTCAAATTATAGCCCTGGTACCAAAAATGTCCCCGCTCCGGGGCCCTTTGGTTTTGCATAGACTTATATAGGGAAATCTTTAAAAATCTTCTCTGAAACTGCAAGGCCAAGGCCTTTGATATTTAGTATGGAGCTTTATCTAGTGGACCTCTACCAAGATTGTTCAAATTATAGCCCTGGGGCCACAAATGCCCCCACCCCGGGCCGGGGCCCTTTGTTTTTACATAGATTTATATAGCCCTGGGGCCATTTGGTTTTGCATAGGCTTATGTAGGGAATATCTTTAAAAAAAATCTTCTTCTCTGAAACTGCAAGGCCCAGGTCTTTGAAATTTGATGTGTAGCTTTATCTAGTGGACCTTTGCCAAGATTGTTCTAATTATAGCCTTTGTTGATGTTTGGTATGAAGCTTCACCTTTAAGACCTCCCTCAACATTATGCACATTAAAACCCTGGGGCCAATAATGGCCCTCTCTGGGGCCCACTTGTTACACTATGGATCAGGTGAGCGATCCAGGGCCATCATGGCCCTCTTGTTTCATGTGTATATTTCTTTCCCTTTGGTGTCTCTGATGGGAGCTGTGGGTTAATTGTATCGATTCCCGATCATTGTCTTCACTGTTTTACCAGTTCTCGTGTGTGATCGGTTTAAGGTCTGCGTGGAAGCATCATACAGCCCATCTATACTTCAAGCCCCGATGGGCGGGGCCACAGGCGTGCGATTAAAGAGGGAAGCAAATATCAACCGTGATTCGGTTACCTATCATGCGTGCAGTCTGTCGTATAACATTTATGTTGTACCCAATCTTTTATATCGAAGAATAGGGCTGGCTAATCGGAGCTGGAAAGATAATCGATTATCATTTTCTGCCATTGTAATCCATTAATAATCGCTAAAATTGTCATAATTTTACCTGTTTGGTTTTCCGCCTGTGCGTGACTCTTACCATACGTTGTACTTTATCATATGTATATTTGAACAGGCAGGCCTGAGCAAACAGTGTAGACCCAGATGAGTGGCCGCAGAACGCGGCGTCTCATCAGGGTCTGGATTATTTGCCACTCATGCAGCTATCTTAGGCACAACATTTGGTAGTGAGTGAGTGTTTAAGTTTTACGTCCCCCCAACAGCTAAGGTCATACGAGGACGGGACCTCGGTTTAACGACTCATCCGAAAGTCTGAAGAAGCCCGGGATCGATCCTGCGATCCCTGGTTTACAAGGCGAGTAGCGTAACACTACACCACGGAGGCTTCTAAACTTTTGGTAGCAAATTGTACTTATCAAATAATCGATTACAAGCAAATTAGTATTGATAATCATTAGTGAGGAATATATCGATCTGTTAATCGATTTTCCGATTAAACATGTCAGCCTTATCGCAGAATGTATTTACGGAATCGGCCGTCTAAGTGATTCAGATCACACAGTAAAGGGTCCATTAAATAGAGGATCTTATATGAGTGTTCATGTGTTATTGAATTTATTAAATGAGTTGAGGAAAAAGGGATAAAATGCGAGGCTTTTCCTCAACGAGTTTAATAAGTTTAATAAGTTTAATAATACATGAGCACGAATACAAGATTCTATTTATCATATGACATTTAAAACGCATTTTGTTCACGATTGTTTACAAAAAATGTAAATATTCCACCGTTAGTAAACGTGACGTTGTTAAAGACGTCGTGCATGTAACGTTAAGGGACGTATCTAGCTATCATTGTACCATTTCTAACCACAGAAATGCTGCAGCAAAAGAAAACCAACAGCTAGACTCCGATGGGCCCGACCAGAGACGGAGCATCAGGTACCAACCAGTACTCGCGTGCGGTCGGTTTCAGCTCTGCGTGGAAGCACCATGCAAGCCCATCTATTATTTCAAGCCCCGATTGGCGTGGGCGAACACTCATGTAAGACACTCATGTAAGATCCTCTCTTTATATAAGGCATTGCGTAGTAGTGGTGCTTAAAACTGTTTATTGCATGGACGTGGTACCATAATGAATATCTGTAGAGTTGTAAGGAAGAATTTGTAATTTTGTAAATCGGAGTCTGACTGTTGGTTTTCTTTTGCTCCAGCATTTCAGTGGTTTCTTGCTGTCGAGTGCTTACCGTTGTTTCATCTCTGTGGTTGTTTGATTATTTACGTTCACGGAGATGCTGCATTGATGAGTTAGGAGGCCTTCATGCGGACTGAACAAATTCTTTGTCTAAATCGCGACGGAAGTAAGGGTGAGGATTGTGGCCACGTTAAATCGATTTAAGCCCCCCCCCCCTCCCCCCAGTGAAATTCGTTTCCGCTGACCGTTCCAAGGCTGTTCTTCTGTTGCGGTTTGTTTTTATTATGGTTTGTCTTTGGGTGTTTGTGTTGCTTATATTATTTTGTTTTGGATAGCCTATTGGCCATTTTGTGGGAAAGTAACTGTCCTTTTGTTATGGTCTGTCTTTGGGTGTGTGTATCTCTTATATCAATTTTGTGGGAAGGTAACGGTCCTTTTGGCTTTTCGCTATTGATAAATCCATTAGGTCTGTTGATTCATGATTGTGCTTCTTTCCCTTTGGTGTCTCTGATGGGAGCTTTGGGTTGATTGTATCGATTCCTGATCACTGCCTTTACTTCTATTTTGCAAATACTTAATCTGATCACTATTATATAGAGGATCGTACATGAGTGCTCATGTATTATTGAATTTATTAAACGAGTTGAGGAAAAGGGATAAAATGCGAGGCTTTGCCGACTATTTTATCCCTTTTCTTCAACGAGTTTAATAAATTGTTGATATAGAGGATCTTACATGAGTGCTCATGTATTATTGAATTTATTAAACGAGTTGAGGAAAAGAGATAAATGCGAGGCTTGCCGAGCATTTTATGCCTTTTCCTCAACAAGTTTAATAAATTTAATAATACATGAGCACGAATGCAAGATTCTATTTATCATCTGACATTTAAAACGCATTTTATTCACGATTGTTTACAAAATATCAATATTCCGCCATTAGTAAACGCGACGTCGTTAAGGACGTCGTACATGTAACTAGCTACGTATCTAGCTAATTTGCATATTTAATCCACTAGTGGATTATCGAAAATATTACATGGCGTTATTACACTCTCAGACGCGACGTCATATGATTAAACACGAATCTGCGATAAGATTTTGTAACGCTCATTTAGAAATAGATGAGCCCTAGCTGTTATTTGTTATCAGCTATAAATCACAGTTTCGAGGTCAGTTGTAAAGAAAATCGAGTAAAAAGCGCGTAACGCGAGTGATTTGCATACTTATAGATGTCAGTCGTAAAGTAGATCAAATCACGAAGCGCGTAGCTCGAGTGATTTGCCTACTTACAACTGACCTCCAAACCATACATCACAAAAGCACGCCGATATAATTTTGACCCCTTGAACCCCACTTTTATACAGTAAAACTGGGGTTTACAGGGGAAAACTTTATTTTTCTTATTTCTGCTCTAAAATATAGATTGTGGGCACTCGTTAGAACCGCCTTGATGAGGCGGTTCAAACGAGTGCCCAAAATCTATATTTTGAGCAGAAATAAGAAAATTAGCACACTTTTTCTTGTTCAAATTTTAGTTTTTTCGGCGGGAAAGTTTACCATGTATTTATATAGGCTTTTTTTCGTAATGTACTAGAGCTGATTCTAACAGGGCTGATTCCAACAATCTGAAGATCGGAAATTCTTGCACACACGACAAGGAAATCCGTGATTTTACCCTGGGATAGAAATTTATGTTCTGACCCTGGTGTCCGACCCAGGCAACTAACATAAATGCGCTTCAATTCTATTCAACTGCCGGAACTACTTCCGCAATACTTTTATTTTGTAAACAATATACATTTGCGAGCTGTCAAAACTAACCGGAGGTGTTGTGCAAGAAAAAGAAGCCAATATGGGGTTCTGTTGTAGATGGGCGTTTCCAACCCTCGGGATGACCGTGCTGAGCGGAACCTCGGCGTAGCCTCGGTTCCGCTCAGCACGGTCATCTCTCGGGTTGGAAACGCTCATCTACAACAGAACCCCATATCAGATTCTTATATTGTTGCACACCAAACAAGGAAATCCGTGATTTTACCCTGGGATAGAAACTTATGTTCTAACCCTAGTGTTCCGACCCTAAATCGAATATAATCGCATGTTTGATAAATGCACTTGTTGATTACGACCTCGTATGCGCCGTCGTTAAGGTTGACGTCACAGCACGTTAAGTGACGTCACTAAACATTCCTGCAGTGTCAACACAATATGGCAGACATTGGTTACCGAAGTCACTGCAGCATTAAAAATTCGCGCTTACAAATGGAAGGTGTGTAAGAAAAAGAATCCTATATGGGTGTGAGGGGTGGATAGAGAAATCCGTCCCTCGGGATCACTGTCCGGCATCACCCGGCAAGCCTCGTGATGCCGGACAGTGATCCTTGGGACAGATTTTTCCATCAACCCCTCACGCCCAGATAAGTTTCCGATATTGTTTAGGTGCATGACGGATGAAGAGGAACCTGTTTGTGATGCTGAAACTCTCATAACACTACAAGATCAAAATCATTGTGGCTTCATGAAAAAGACCGACGGTCCTTTTGCTGAGTGTTTGGATCTTGTTGACAAATTTTTTGATAGTTGCGTTTACGACACATGCGCTTTATGGGGTAACCCTGCAGACGTTGATGTACATATCTGCAATTCTATGGCGGCATTGTACCTCGAATGTCAGGATAAGATAGGACCATTTGTCTACAGAAGCGATACGTTTTGTCCTCCAGGTAAGTGTCTTTTGTACTGGCTTTTAACATTGTGCGCATTACGAAAACATGCCTACACGAATACATTGTAAACTTTATCGCCGAAAAAATGAAAATTTTAAGATGAAAAATTTTGATATTTTTATTATTTCTGCTCAAAATATAGAGCGTGGGTATTCGTTAGAACCGCCTCATCGAGGCGGTTCTAATAAGTACCCACAATCTATATTTTAGAACAGAAATAAGAAAATAAGGTTTACCACTGCAACCCCAGTTTTACTATATAAAAGTGGGGTTCGAGGGGGTCAAAATTATACAAGCGTGTTTTCGTGATGAATTAAGTAGATCCATTTGTCTGTCCATTTGTTGTGCTTGTTTATCCAGCTGTCAACATTTCCGGTAATTATGTCGATCCTAGTTATACCCCCGCAAACGAAGTTTGAAGGGGGTATATAGGAGTCAGCTTGTCGTCTGTCGTCTTCGGTCCGTTACAAAAAACTTTAACATTGCTCATAACTTCCTTATTCTTTGACCGATTTCTTTAATATTCACACACCACACACCTTGCCACTAGTACTTAAGATTGATATACACAAACCTGACCTTGACCTTTACGTTGACCTTCCTCAAGGTCAAATACTTGTAAAAATTTGTCGGTACAAAAAAACTTTAACATTGCACATAACTTCCTCATTCTTTGACCGATTTCTTTAATATTCACACACCACACACCTTGCTACTAGTACTTAAGATTGATATACACAAACCTGACCTTGACCTTCCCGTTGACCTTCCTCAAGGTCAAATACTTGTAAAAATGTGTTGTCGGTCCGTTCCAAAAAAACTTTAACATTGCACATAACTTCCTCATTCTTTAACCGATTTCTTTAATATTCACACACCACACACCTTGCCACTAGAACTTAGGATTGATATACACAAACCTGACTTTGACTGAGTGACACCTTGCATGTAATTGGATTTCTATGATTATAATAATATATCCGACGTTGACCTTCCTCAAGGTCAAATACTTGTAAAAATTTGTATATAAATACTTGTAAAAATTTGTTGTCGGTCCGTTCCAAAAAACTTTAACATTGCACATAACTTCCTCATTCTTTAACCGATTTCTTTAATATTCAAACACCAAACACCTTGCCACTAGAACTTATGCGGGGGTATAATTGGCGCCCGTTAGGCGGCAGCTCTAGTGTTAAGTACGTTCGATAAACTGTTTGATAGATATTATACACCGCAAATTGATAAAATGGCGTATATATTTTTTTCGGTGTGTGTGTGTGTGGGGGGGGGGGGGGGGACTGGCGGATTTAGAGTGGAGGCAGACTAGCTTATTTTTGCCAATTAAGCCTCATCAGTGACGCTCATAACTTTGAGTATGAAGGAAAGGTTGACTTTTTACGGCCACCCCACATTCCTCATTACGCAAACACGCCTATACAAATACATTGCCAGCTTTATCGCCGAAAAAATCAAAATTTTATGATGGAAAATTATGATATTTTTCTTATTTCTGCTCAAAATATAGATTATGGGCACTCGTTAGAACCGCCTCATCGATGCGGTTCTTACGAGTACCCACAATCTATATTTTAGAGCAGAAGTAAGAGAAATTAGGTTCACCCCTGTTAACCCCAGTTTTACTATATAAAAGTGGGGTTCCAGGGGGTCAACCTTATATAGGTGTGTTTTCGTGATGCTTCACCACAGCTGGTGTTAAGGCAATGTGTGGCAGCACTAAAAAGTATCACAGCCCTTCGTCATTATCTTGGTTCTTTTTCTATTCCTTTTGGATCATTAATTTCACTGCGGAAATATGTTAGGGTCACTGATTGGCCTTCTTAGCCGAAACTAGCTAGTATGACACAGATTAATCTTGAAAACTCCATCATCATACGGAAAACGTTCGGCCATGTGAAATCAAGGGAAATCAAGGGAACAAACCTGTACTGGCAGTTTTTCCAGGTAGCCTCCAGAATTACGCTACTTGACACCTGTTTTAAAGCAATTCGGTTATTGCCGGAAGCTTTCGGTGACGATCGGTTGTGACCGTTAATCCTTGTCTCAGAAATAGCTTAAGGGTATTACAATGGCATTTTTGCTTTAACTAAGTATGATGATTTATTGGTCCATATATAATACGGATTAAATTGCTTTTCAAATATAATAGTATTTTAAGGAAAAGTGTTTGTCTAATGCTGCATACATAACTGAGTTTTCAGGCCTGTGCTGTAGTCCTTGCTTTAAAGGATAACCCCTTTTTCAGAACATTCATTAGCACGGGCATTTTATAGAACATGTTTCCATTTATTTAATGTCTCACTTCTGTTTCTGATTCGACCATTTCCTGAAGTATCTATACTCATTTAAGGGGAATGGGAACACCTAACAGATTGTTCAGCCAATTTTCAAAGGGAGGCAACTTTCGGGGCTTCCTGTTCGCTTTTCTATAAGCTCCATCCCACGGAAAAAGAAGTCAACTCTTGAAGGAAAGAATTTGCTCCTCAGGAGCAAATCTTTGCTTTAAGAGTTGACATTTGCTCCTCAAGAGCAAATTCTTTCCTTTAGACAAAAAACTTTTGCAAGAGTTGCCTCCCCTGAAGGTGTTCCCATTCCCCTTAATTTCAATATTGAATATGTTAACCTGTATATGGGTTCCTGAAATCGGGCGTTGGCAAACAGTTAAAACCCTGATGAGACGCTGCGCAACGCGGTGCGTGATTAAGGTCTACACTTTTTGCTGAAAGCTGGTAATTAATGAGACTTCTATGGGACCATATGTTAGGGGACAGGTTTTTAGCTTGACCCGTCCTATATGATAAACGGAATGGTGGATTCCTGATCATTTTTGTAACCATAGATAAGAAGGCGTGTCTACATATTACTTTTCCTTTTTTCTGCATGAAAACATATATTGTAGGTACCCGCGCTTCTAATGTTTTGTTTGTTTTTGTTTGATTTGAGGTTTAATGTCTCCGTCAACACTGTATAGGTCATTTTGGAGACATTGCTTCCAATTTTGTTGGACTTTTACCCGACATTGAGATGAAATGACATCCCAAGCCCTGTCACCCAATGAATTCAATAGAGTTTATAAGCATGGGCGGTCCGACTCGCACCAATTTGCCTTGACAGGCTTAGATCCTCTAAGCGGTTTACCAGTACTCGTGTGTGGTCGGATTTCAGCTCTGCGTGGAAGCATCATTCAGACCATCTATTTCTTCAAGCCCCAATGGGTGGGGGCCGGCCGCGCTTCTACTGATTACCCACTAAATACGTTTTCATGCAGAAATAATAATAATAAAAAATATCAATACTTTTTTATGAAAATCTAGAGCTTATTCGGAGCTATTCATGATTTCACATAATACTAAACTGACGTTTTTCACACCTTAGAACTAGCATCACGGAAACACGCCTATATAATTTTGACCCCTTTGAACCCCACTTTTATATTGTAAAACTGGGGTTTATAGGGGTAAACCTTATTTTTCTTATTTCTGCTCTAAAATATAGATTGTGGGTACTCGTTAGAACCGCCTCATCGAGGCGGTTCTAACGAGTACCCACAGTCTATATTTTGAGCAGAAATAAGAAAAATATCACACTTTTTCATCTTAAAATTTGCGATTTTTCGGCGGTAAAATAGTCAATGTATTTGTATAGGCGTGTTTTCGTAATGCTTTTTATTGAAGAAAATAGTTGGTATTTTATTTCTAATCAAAGCATAGAAAAAAGATGATCATTAGAGTTGCCACCAACAGGCAATTCTAACAAGTACACGTGTTTTTGTTTGTTTTGTTTGATTTGAGGTTTAACGTCCCCGTCAACACTGTAAAAGTCATTTTGGAGACGTTGCTTCCAATTTTGTGGGATTTACCCGACATTGAGATGAAATGACATCTCAAGCCCAGCCGCCAAATGAAACGAATAGGGTTTATTAGCATGGACAGTCCGACTCACACCGCTTTTCCTGGGCAGGCTTACATGTAGATCCTCTAGGCGGTTAACCATTACTCGTGTGCGTGTCGGTTTCAGTCCTGCGTGGAAGCATCATGCAGCCCATCTATTTCTTCAAGCCCCGATAGGCGGGCGTACAAGTACAGGTGTAGCCACAACGTACGGTTTTCAGGAAAAGGAAGGAAAATAATATAAATAATGTACCTGTTATCTCTGTATAAGTTTGGTTTTACCGTGGTGTTCATTGTAATGACTTGTTAACCTGACGTTTGAAATTACCACCCCCACCTTCACAAAAAGGATGAAAAAAACATACGAAAGGCTTTCACCCGATTCTCTTTGTACAACGTAATTTCTGCATGAGCCCCGCCAAGCGAATTTGTGTCTTCGAGCATTCCGTCATGACAAATTTTAACTGCGCATGCCAAGCCATTCAGCAAGGCCAGGGACATGACTTTCTGTCTGAAGGTTCCTCTTGATTCACTGCTTGTATGAGCGAGCAGCGAAGGTTCTGGCGAGACTGCGCGGATGCGCAGGCTCGCCTGAACCTTCACTGCTCGCATAGGCGATAAGTACCAAAATCGTTGACGGGGCCCACATGATGTTGCAGATAAGGAGTGTACTGGAGCGAACATGACCTATGTCCAAGCCATAGATCAACAAAAGCCATCCTGCCAAGTTCCTAACCCACAACCAAGCACTGGACCACCTGTGGATGGTTGTGTGTGTGACGAGCCACTAATTATGGAAACTGATTTGAACCAGTGCGTCCCTCCTGACCAGTGTGGCTGCTTC
Source organism: Lucinisca nassula (assembly GCA_963580285.1). Classification (NCBI taxonomy): domain Eukaryota; kingdom Metazoa; phylum Mollusca; class Bivalvia; order Lucinida; family Lucinidae; genus Lucinisca; species Lucinisca nassula. The sequence continues at coordinate 31,551,985 of OY757027.1, read as the reverse complement.
ACTGGTGATACGCCACCTATATATTTCCCGGTTAGTATTGTAAATAAAAATCAAAAATGAGGTCCTTTAAGAGCAATGAAAACATTCATAAGAAAGAAGATGGGTCATACTACGTAGTTTCGGCTAATAAAGCCTCATCAGTGACCCTGTAATGATCCGGCAAAGAAAGCCGGAGGAAACATACTGCAATTTTGCGAATTTCGAATAGGCAGTCGATTCAAAGACTGATATAAATCAAAAATGGGTCCAAATAATTAAACACCTGTTTAGAATATGAGTCTAAACCAATAATTTATTTCTGATTTCTCAGAATATTCACGCTGATCTCAAAGGACCAAAAGTAAAATATAAACTGCACTATGGTTGATGTACGGGGAGACGTTTTACGGCCGCCACACGGCACAACACCAGCTGCAGTGAAGGCAAATAAAAATCAAAAATGAGTTCCTTTAAGAGCAATGAAAACATTCATAAGAAAGAAGATGGCTCATACTACGTAGTTTCGGCTAATAAAGCCTCATCAGTGACCCTGTAATGATCCGGCAAAGAAAGCCGGAGGAAACATACTGCAATTTTGCGAATTTCGAATAAGCTAGGTGATACATTAAGGATCTTACATGAGTATTCATGTATTATTGAATTTATTAAACGAGTTGACGAAAAGGGATAAAATACGAGGCTTTGCCGAGCGTTTTATTCCTTTTCTTCAACGAGTTTTATAAATTGTTGATTTAGAGGATCTTACATGAGTGTTCATGTATTATTGAATGTATTTAAACGAATTGAGGAAAAGGGATAAAATGCGAGAATTTGCCGAGCATTTTATTCGTTTTCTTCAACGAGTTTAATAAATTCAAGAATACATGGGCACAAATGCAAGATTCTATTTATCATATGCCATTTAAAACGCATTATTTTATCTATGACTGTTTAACAAATATGTCAATATTCCGCCATTAGTAAACGCGACGTCGTTAGGGATGTCGTACATGTAACGTTACGGGGCGTATCTAACTAATTTGCATAGTTAATCCACTAGTGGATTATCGAATTTATTACATGGCGTTATTACACTCTCAGAAGCGACGTCATTTGATAAATTGAAATTGTCGTCAAAATTGTCGTTGCGGGCGGAAAATAGTCGGTTCTGCGGTTGATAATTTCGTTTTACGGGGACACATTAGCGGTGCCTTACTGTTGGTTTTCTTTTGCTCCAGCATTTCAGTGGTTTCTTGCTGTCGAGTCCTCACCGTTGTCTCACCTCTGTGGTTCTTTGATTATTTGTGTTCACGGAGATGTTGCACTGATGAGTTAGGAGGCCTTCATGCGGGCTGAACAAATTATCTGTCTAAATCGCGGCGGAAGTAAGGGCGAGGATTATGGCCACGTAAAATCGATTTAAGCCCCCCCCCCCCCCCCCCCAGTGGAAATCTTTCCACTGACCGTTCCAAGGCGGTTCTTCTGTGGCGGTTTATTTATGTTGTTGTTTGTTACTTACTGTGTGTATCACTTGTGTCTTTTTATTTTGGATGGCCATATGGCCATTTTGTGGGAAAGTAACTGTCCTTATGGCCTTCCTTTGTTTAGGTTTCCATTATGGTCTTGTCGCTTAATGTTTGTGTTTCTTTCCCTTTGGTGTCTTTGATGGGTGGAGTAAGTTAATTGTATCGATTCCTGATCTTTGTTTTACTACTACTTTTCAAGGTGGTCAAATTTATATAGGCCTGTTTTCGTGATGCTTTTCGTAAATTAATATATCTATCTATCAACTTCTATTGCGATCGATAAAATTGGACCGTTACTTGCTGGTGTTTATGACGTATACACTACGTTTGCAGGGTGAAAGTCTACACCGTAATCATGTACATCACGTGAACAAGTCCGTGAAATAAACACACCTTTATATAGACAAAACTGGGGTTTACGGGGGTATACATTATTTTCCTTATTTCTGCTCCAAGATATAGGTTGTGGGTACTCGTTAGAACCGCTTCAATGAGGCGGTTCTAACGAGCACCCAGAACCTATTTTTGGAGTATAAATAATAAATATTTTTGGAGTATAAATAAGAAAATTATCACAAATTTTCATCAGAAAAAAACCTTTTTTGAGGTTTGAAAAATGCACAAAATCACCCGGATGTGTTATCGTAATGATTACGGTAGAGGTCTTCGGCATGCACTGGTGATGACCCTCCTTGCACATGGGGCCTCCGGTTAACTTCTCGATCCGAAGGACGTTGCACATTTTTGACAATCATAATAGAAGTGGAGGCAATGACCAGGAATCGATACAATTTACCCACAGCTCCCATCAGAGACACCAAAGGAAAGAAACACAAACATGAAGCAAAAGACCCCAAATGGACACACCAAGAGCGGAAAGCCAAAAGGACCGTTACCTTCCCACAAAATGGCCAACCGGTTATCCAAAATAAAACAATATAAGCGACACAACCACCCAAAGACAAACCATAACAAAAATAAGCCGCAACAGAAGAACTGCCTTGGAACGGTCAGCGGAAACGAATTCCACTGGGGGCATAAATAGATTTAACGTGGCCACAATCATCGCCTTTACTTCCGTCGCTATTTAGACAAATTATTTGTTCAGTCCGCATGAAACACCCCTGCAAATGATGCCAAAGGGGCGTGCTTGGACACCGAAATAATCGCCGCCGGGGATCGAACCGAGGCCACTAATATAAGACGCAATTGCACTAACTACTGAGCTACCGCGCTGCATATCATGATGATCAACATTGTGAAAACAGCAAAACCAAAGCACTGAGAATACTGGTGGGTCGAATGTCTCTGAGTGAAGGTTAAAGAAATAGTCCTGGACTGTGATTTAAACTGTTTCATTTAACCCTTAAATTCCGTTTTTAAGCAAATATTATAGATCATGGTCAGATGCCATCTTCTGTGGCGTCTGGTCTGGGTCTACACCCGTGATGGTCACTTGGACATTAGCCCTGAAATAGCTTGGTTATTTGTTCCAGTCTTAGGCCAGAGTGTTGCGTACATGTAAGAGAGTTACCTGTAAAATTTGACTGGAATCATATGTTGGATTTGGCAAACAGTGTAGACTACGATCAGATGCCGCTGATCAGTGTCTTCACCGTTTGCATTATGTACAAGAACTTAAGGGTATACAGAAACAGTCCAAGTCCCCGTTCATGACCGTATTCCCAGCTTGCACTCAGAGACTATCAGCCAGTGAGTGTTGTCACTGCTTTGATTTATTTACCCTCAAACCCCTTTCACCCTAGAATTTGTGGAGTGCACTTATTCCATCACTGAAGTTTGGCACGTCCATCCTACAAAAAGGGCGTCCAGCTGAATAGGATATGATGGCTCCGAGCAATCACATCAAGACCTACTCTGTTTACATAAGTATCTGTGCCGGGCTTCAGGGTTGTAAGAAGTATCCTTTGTTGTTGCATAATTATTATGTAATAACATATATTGGAATCGAAATGGACACTTGAGCCCCGCCAAGCGAATTTGTGTCTTCGAGCATTCCGTCATGACAAATTTTAACTGCGCATACCCAGTCATTCAGAGGGATATGGTTTTTGTGTCTGAAGGTTCCTCTTGATTCACTGCTTGTATGAGCAAGCAGCGAAGGTTCTGGCGAGACTGCACGGATGCGCAGGCTCGCCTAAACCTTCGCTGCTCGCATAGGCGATAAGTACCAAAATCGCATGACGGGGCTCACTTTGAAACCGTAGATTGCACATTCTATGCAGGAATACAGACATAGCTGTCATCTTTTTCAAACACTGAATATTCATTTAGAGAAAATACCAATATGAAACATCAGAAATGTACTAACTAAAATCAGAGCATCACGCACAAACCAGCATTACATAAAATTAGATACTGTCTAATTCTCGGTAAGCTTTTACGCTTGAACCGTCATAGAATCTGAGGCCTGACCCACCGGCGTGCAATTAAAGAGGGAAGCAAAGTTGTCAACCGTGATTGGGTTAACTACCATGCATGTAGTCTGTAGTATAACATTTATGTGGTACCTTATTTATTTAAATCGATGAATGATTTTTCGAATTTCGGTGTTGAAATTTGGTCCTGCAAAATATTTTCCATGAAAAGATTATACTAAACGTTATACTATGAGAGCAAAGACTAACCCACATGACAGAAAATTGTGGAATGTACAAATATTTCTGGGATAGACTGATATAGCTAGTTACGGCCAATTAGGCCTGATAAGTGATGTTCAAATATATGCATCATCAAAATTCCACAATGGAAACAATGACCCAAAAGTACTATAAATATAGTCTGCACAATGATGAATGGTTAGGAGACTTTTTACAGCCGCCACTCAGTCGTGGTTTTACTATATTATAGATTGGTACCCGGTTTGTGAACGCTGACTGTACTTTGGAATCCATCTGCCGTCACGAGCAAGGCGTTTCAGATTTAAAACCAACAACGTTACCAGGTTGTGGTTTACATGAAGTATGTCGTCCTGATCCGTCAGAGGGCATTAACAAATGCATGTGTGAAGACGGTTATAAGAATATTGGAAACGGTTGTGAGTTAATCGGTAAGTTGCTCATAGATGATCTTACATTAGTGCTCATGTATTAGTGCTCATGTATGCTCATGTATTATTGAATTTATTAAACGAGTTGAGGAAAAGGAATAAAACGCAAGGCTGTGCCGAGCATTTTATGCCTTTTCCTCAATGAGTTTAATAGATTGTTGATTTAGAGGATCTAACATGGGTGTACATGTATTATTGTATTTAAAAAAACGAGTCGAGGAAAATGGATAAAATGTGAGGCTTTGCCGAGAATGTTATCCCTTTTCCTCAACGAGTTTAATAAATTCAATATTAGATGAACACGAATGAAAGATTCAATTTATCATATGACATTTAAAAATCATTACTTACGATTTCTGTACCAAAATGTCAATATTCCGCCATTAGTAAACGTGACATTGTATAAGACGTTGTACGTGTAACGGTACGTATTTAACTAATTTGCATATTTAATCCACAAGTGGATTATCGACTTTATTATACGGCGTTATTGCCTTTTCAGACGCGACGTCATATGATAAATTAGCTGAAAGGAAATTGTTCATGCCTATAGGATATGTACTTATCATATGACGTCGCGTCTGAGAGTGTAATAACGCCATGTGATAAATTCCGTAATCCACTAGTGGATTAAATATGCAAATTAGTAAGAAACTCCCGTAACATTACATGTACGACGTCACTAGTGACGTCACGTTTACTAATGGCGGAATATTAACATTTTTGTGGAATAATTGTGAATAAAATGTGTTTTTAATGTCATATGACAAATAGAATCTTGCCTTTTATCATTTTTCCTCAACTTGTTTGATAAATTCAATGATACATGAACACTCATGTAAGATCCTCTTTATTCTTCATTTTTCATATCCCTTTTCCCTCCCTGTCATTTCAGTGCCATCTTGTTTTTTATAGTTTAACGACCCAGTCAACACTGTTTAGGTAATATCGAGACGGTCAGTTTACATATTCTAACACTGCTCGCCTATATAGCAAATATTAAAAAAAACAAACTAATTTTTATCCCGTTACAACTTACGTAATTCTAACAATATCAGAACCATAAATACGAGAACAAGTCAGTATCACCAATCATTCTCACCATTCATAGTAAGATGTTGGAATGACTTGCCGTTGAAGTCCAACAGTTCAATACAGTAAGCTCCTTCAAAAACTACTTAAATAAAGATAAAACACAAAACCCCCATTATTTTTACACTGGTAGCAGAAAAGCTCAGATTCTGCACATTCGTTTGCGCACAAACTGCAGTTCTTTAAACGCACACCTTTTTATGAAAAATATTACTGACTCTCCTTTATGTAGTTGTGGTAGTGTAGAAGATACCCAGCACTTCTTCTTCCATCGTCATAAATATCAAGCTCAACGAATTGAACTCTTAAACTCTATTTCTTTGTTTCAGACACCAACTTTACATCTTTTATAACTCGGAGAAAGTTTTGGATAATACAAAATACTTTAATTAACCAAGAAAATGGTTATTCGATTTTGTCAGTCATTAAACAACGAATTTTAGACCAGTATAAGCATTCTAAGTACAGTGATATAAACAATTCACAACGTCTTATTTCATACAACCGCTTTAAGCACACTTTTGAATTAGAGGCAATCTTGATAATATAAAGGACAAAAAGAACTTAAGATTGCATTATGCAGATTCCGATTATTGTCTCATAAATTAGAAATCGAACGAGGTAGGTATCGTAATATACCACGACTAGAGCGACTATGCAAATTTTGTACCCAAAAACTTTGTTGAAAACGAATACCACTTCCTTTTAACATGTACATTATACACAAACTTGCGAAAACAGTATTTAAACCAATATTATTATAGGTGGCCAACTTTGAACAAATTCGATAGACTGATGGGGTGACCTAACAGAAACGATATCTTAAATCTTTCGAAATACATATATTATGCAAATAAACTGGGGAACGAGTTTGATAATTAAATAAATGTTTTTCATCTATCGCTGTCCAGATGTATAAAATGTCCAATATAGATCTCTTTCTGTGTACATTGAATGAAATATTTTTTTCTTCCATGTTTATGACATTACATTGTGAATGTAGACAAGAATCAATGTTGTTGCTTAATGCTGAATAAACAATTTGTTTGTTTGTTTGTTTGTAATACGGATGACCTCTGACAAATACAGGATAGTCAATTCATGAACATGCTCATTAGGGCCTTGACATTTCAGATATTGAAATTAGAGGTTTCACATTACAGAGGACCCGCGTTATAATGACCGTATTTTTTTCCTATTATTGTGCCGTTATAATGAATTTGCCTTTCTAAAAAAATCCCAGTTAGGAGTATGATAGCTTATAAAAGGTATTTTTCACATTATTATTCTAAAACGATGATGTGATTCTAATAAATATTTATAACATTTGTTTCTTGGAGTGTTAAATTACAAGATTCTTTCATGACTATGGGTTCGATTTGGGTATTTCCAACCTAAGGGAATCCCAAGCCGCTCGGTATCGAGTCTAAACGTTGAGCTAAGAATATATTCAATTGAAATTGCCGTTATAACGAGATTTGCCGTTATAACCATTGTCGTTATAACTTGTGTCCTCTGAACCAAAGAAATAAACTAAAATACGCTGACCAGTCTGCTCAGATATGCAGACAGAGTTTAGTCCTTCGTGAATGGTAAAACAAATTTCTCATTTTAATATTGTCTCTGCTAACTTGAAGATATTCTGCATGCTGGTTACTTAGTAGTTTATAACATACAGTCGAACTTCGATGGCTCGATCCCCTTTGGGACCATGAAAATTTATTCGAGACAGGGGGTAGTTCGAGCCATTGAGGGTGGCTGTCAGGAGGCAGAACGAGATCCTTTGAACATCCTTTCGATGTTATATAATGAAAATGTATGCTGTGTGTACTCATTAGAATCGCCTCAACGAGGCGATTCTAATGAGTACACACAGCATACATGAGGCGATTCTAATGAGTACACACGGCATACATTTGCAAGATAAAAGACTAAAATTTCCTTAATCATCTCCCACCATTTCTTATCTTGAGGATTTCCTTAGGGCCTCAAGCACGAGTTCGACCAAGCCATGGTAAACGAGCCATCGGTGTTCGAGCCATCGAAGTTCTGTATATTTTAAATGTAGCTTTGTCGGATTTTCCGAAGGACTCTTCTTGTTGTATATGCTTATGGTTATGTATTATTGTTATTATCATGATTGTTGCGCATTATGTCAGAAAATGATTTAATTTCCATCAACTGTGCCCCGCCCCGCCCATCGGGGCTTGAAGAAATAGATGGGCTGCATGATGCTTCCACACAGAGCTAAAATCAACCGCGCATGAGTACTGGTAAACCGCTTAGAGGTTCTAAGCATACCTAGGAAAAGTGGTGCAAGTTGGACCGTCCATGCATATAATAAACCCTATTGGTTTCATTAGAAGGCAGGGCTTGAGATGTTATTTCATCTCAATGTCGGGTAAAAGTCCCACAAAACTGGAAGCAACGTCTCCAAAATGACCTATACAGTGTTGACGGGGACGTTTAACCTCAAATAGGACAGTCATCAAGTGTGCCTGTTTCACCATAATCACCTCTTGTGTGGAAGAGGGAGCTAGATAACATTAAGATAACACACTCGTGTGACATAGTGCATTTTTTCACATCTCAAAAATGGACATTTTTTCTAATGAAAATCCGCGACATTGTTCTTCTAAATACTGCAAACATAGGTTGTCGGTGCTCGTTAGAACCGCCTCATTGAGGCGGTTCTCACGAGTACCCACAACCTATGTCTTGGGGCTAAAATAAGAAAAATAATGTATTCCCCCGTAAACCCCAGTTTTCTCAATATAATGCGGGGTGTAGAGGGTCTTCATTTCACGGACTTGGTCACGTGATGTGCGCTGCTTGTGATTCCTTTTTTTTTTTTTTTTTTTCCTTTTTAGCACGAAGTGCTCATTGTGAAGTATTGTGATAGTTCCATCGTCCGCCGTGCGTCGTCAACCATTACGCAAACACGCCTATACAAATACATTGTCACCTTTATCGATGAAAAAATGAAAATTTTATGATGAAAAATTATGATATTTTTCTTATTTCTGCTCAAAATATAGATTCTGGGCACTCGTTAGAACCGCCTCATCGAGGCGGTTCTAACGAGTACCCACAATCTATATTTTAGAGCAGAAATAAGAAAAATAAGGTATACCCCCGGAAACACCAGTTTTACTATATAAAAGTGGGGTTCAAGGTGGTCAAATTATATAGGCGAGTTTTGATGTTTTGATTTTTTCCTTTTTAGCACAAAGTGCTCATTGCGAAGTATTGTGATAGTTCCATCGTCCGCCGTGCGGGGTCAGCAATTTGCTTTAAATGCGAACTATTCCTAAACCCTTGGGCCAATTTGATAAAAAAAAACTTCACAGGAATGTTGCCTGGGTGGTTCTCTAACAAAGTAGCAAAATATGGTTCCGCTCCTATGAACACGTGACCGCCAGAGCTAAAAATAGAAAAATCTTTAAAATTCAACTCCTCCTATATCATTAACCGAATTTCATTCAAACTTCATAGGAATGTTGTTTAGGTAACCATCTACCAAAATAGCTAAAACGGTTCTGCTTCAATGAACAAAATGGCCGCAAGAGCTAAACATTGAAAAAAGAAAAAAACATTTATTTTGGTTCAAACGCGGGGCTTTGATATTTGGTATGTAGCTTCATCTAGAGGCCCCCAGCCAAGCTTGTTCAGATTATAGCCCTGGGGGCAAAAATGGCCCCATTCTGGGGCCCATTTGTTTTACATAGACTTATACCTCGAAAAAATTCTTCTTGCATGAGACCTTTGATATTTAGTACACAGCTTTGTCTAGTTTCTCAAAACTTAGGGGCTTACGATATTCATTTTTGTGTCCTATGGCATATGGTTGGGGAACCGGGCGTAGCGTAGTAACTGTTGGAATCACGTCTTACTGAGAAGCTAAAGGTTGCGAGGTTGAGATCCAATCCGACTACATACATGTACTTCAATGAACATTAATCATAAAATGTTTACTACCATCATTCTCCCCTTCTGCTAATCCAATAAGGGCAGTTGTCAGTTACTAGCGAAAGTATGTATACTTAGATGTATTACTAGATAACCACTTAGGTCTAGGCCTGCTCAGGCTTAGTGTGGTTAGGTTTACTGACGACATACATCAATAAAACACGCCTATACAAACACATAGTAAATTTTGTCGCCGAAAAAATGAAGATTTTTTATGATGAAAAAATGTGATATTTTTCTTATTTTTACTTAGAGTGTGGGTACACGTTAGAACTGCCTCATTGAGGCGGTCCTATCGAGTACCCACAATCTATAATTTAGAACATAAATAAGAAAAATAATTTTGATTGTTTTTCTTTTCATTTATTTATTATTTTTTTACTCTGTATTTTATTTTTACCAAATGTATTTTTTTTTCTCTTAATTGTTATATTTTGAACTTGATATTATTTATTGATTATTTATTTATATATTTATTTATCAAAGACTTCTGGTTATTCATGATATATAGTATTAAATTAACGAAATGTTATGTAAAAATCGCCTCATTGAGGCGATTCTAACAAATGTCTATAACATTTGTTTCTTGGAGTAATAATGTGGAAAATACCTTTGATCAGTTATCCCCTACCTATTTTGCATTGTAACGCAATGACCTGATAAAGATATGCTATCTCAGGACAAGTGAGCTTTATCACGTCAACGTGACATTGCACTTTTACGAATGAACCGGACTACTGGAAAAATGACAAAAATGTCATTTTTACTGGAAAAAATAGAAAAAATACTTGAAAAAGAATATATCGTAGGAAAATATGGTCAGCTGATACTAAATATATCGACCGCTGGAATGCTGGGACGCACTGAGGACCATCAATAATTGATCGAAAATTGTTAATTTAAGAGTGTACAAAGGGATTAACTGATAAATAGAATACCAGATTCGTGTAATTTGATATCAAGTTTATCAGGCTCGGCTTCGAGAACGCATGTAGAATCGCTCGGCAAGCCTCGCGATTCTACAAGCGTTCTCGAAGCCTTGCCTGATAAACTTGGTATCAAAGGACACGAACCTGGTATTCTCTTTTTATACGCTACCAAACTCCTAGCTGGGATTCTCCATGACGGCAAATTCATTATAACGGCGCAATAATAGGGATCACATACTGTCGTTATAACGCGGGTCCTCTGTATCTCGTCTATCTCTTTTCTTCCTTTCTCTGGGAGACGACACAAAATGACCCATAATTCTGACAGTGCATATTAAATCTATTAAAATCTATTAAACCTGCCTGGGGCTCGTTTCATAAATATTGTCGTTGATAAGCAGTGGATAACGTCGAATAATAAAAATCGTGTGACCACACGTGTAATAACACTCCAGCGGGATTAAGTAACGTCATTGCGCCGTCCATGTTAACATGCATTTTTGTGCAAAACTTGCCAAATTTAAAGGCAATGGAATCCAATATAAAGTGGTATATGATAAACAGAATCTTACACTCGTGGTCATTTCATATGAAATTTATGAAACGAGCCTTTGGCTGGTTTCATAAATTTCATATGAAATGATCACGAGTGTAAGATCACGAGTGTAATGACCACGAGTGTAAGATCACGAGCGTAATGACCACGAATGTAAGATCACGAGTTTAATGACCACTCGTGTAAGATCCTCTATATAATTTCTGCCTCTAACTTTTACAGGTTATTGTACTGCTGGTCACTTTTATCAAGAGGAGACGGAGACATGTGAGCTGTGTCAACCAGGAACGTTTACTGCTGTCATGGCAAGCCGGTCATGTACACCGTGTAGTGTTGGCGAATTCCAGGCAGATGCTGGAGCTACTAGCTGTGAAACATGCGCCCCTGGAACGTACTCAACATCATTGGCTAGTGTGACCTGTACTCCATGTCTGCATGGTCAGCACCAGCCCAACCAGGGCCAAACATCCTGCATTAAATGCACAGGTGGAACATTTTCTAGCTCAGGGCAAGCTTCCTGTACAGAGTGTCCGGATGGAACTTACTCCGAAGATGGGGCAGTATTCTGTGTCAACTGTCCACCTGGTACCCGTTCGAATGCTGCACATTCGGGCTGTGTTGAGTGTCCAGCTGGTTCATTTTCTAACATTCTGAATGGTAGTAAAACCTGTGACTTGTGTGTATCTGGTCAGTATCAAGACCAACCTGGACAGACTACTTGTAAACCGTGCTTACCCGGAAGCGTGTCAGGTAAAGGCGCAGACTCGTGTACACCATGTGGCGCTGGGGAAGTGGCAAACACAGATCAGTCAGCTTGTACACAGTGTTCTGTAGGAAAAGTACCAAGTGCGGATAAATCAATCTGTAAATCTTGTCAATCTGGTTATGTATCACTAGGAGCTGGGCAGATAACTTGTACCCTATGTTTGGAAGGAACAGCGCCGAACCCTGCTCGATCAAAATGTGAAGGGTGTGCGTCAGGTTCTTTTAACAGAATGCCTGGCTCTTTGGAATGTACCCTGTGCTCCCCAGGGATGGAACAACCGCTTACAGGACAATCTAGTTGCAGTCCTTGTCAGACAGGACACTTCTCGTTGGAACAAGGCCAGTCTAGTTGTGAACCGTGTCCACCGGGAGAGGAACCAAATGATGCTCGAGATGACTGTGTACAGTGTGATGTCTCCCGTGTGTCTTCTGGTGGAGAAGTGTGTACACCATGTCCTGTAGGGAACGAACCTGATCGGGATCAGACAGAATGTGTGGCTTGTTTAGCGGGGCATGTTTCTGCAGGAGCACAAGAAAGGTGTACGCCATGTCCTGCAGGTGAAGGTCCAGATCCTGCAAAGGAGTTTTGCATGTCGTGTGATGTAGGAACTGTGTCAGCTGGAGGTGAAGACTGTGCACCATGTCCTCTTGATTCCATACCATTGTCAAACCAGACAGGCTGTTCCATTTGCCCACCGGGTACCAATCCAAACAAAGGCCTTACATTGTGTAAGTACAATTGGTCTCCTTATGTCAGGGTGTATAAGATGATAATATTGCAAGTATGTGACTGTGTTAAATTGCTTCATGATAATATTGTAAGTGTGTGTCTGCGAATTATTATACCTCACGTGACTTTCCCATACAAAATTCCCATAGGCCTGAGGGTGATAATTTTTACTATCACCCTGTGGTAATTTCGACTATCACATGCCCGGAATTGGGTGCACGTACGGTTCGGTTCTTCTGTGAAGCTGGAGAAAATGAGTCTAAACCAAACATTTTAACACAGTCGACAAATGTTGGTACCAAAATTTTTGATGAAATTAAGAAAACGCATAACCATACTTTAGGGTTTTGTTCAGAAATAACGGAGTTATAAGCGTTTTAACTTCTGAATTTCTGTTTCACTATCTAACGTCGCTTATGTAGAAAGCCGACGTTATCCGATAATTAGGAACTTCATGGCGTCAAAATAGAAGTAAAACATGGATCAGGAATCGATACAATTAACTTACTTCATCCATCAAAGACACCAAAGGAAAAGAAACACAAACACGAAGCGACCGGACCACAATGGAAACCCAAACGAAGGAAGGCCATAAGGACAGTTTCTGTTGTTTGTGAGCTTTTTCTGTATTGTTCATTAAAAAACCCTTACCATAATTATTGGTTTTAGTCGGTATAATAAAATAAATATTACATTCCTGAGAGGGTGATAGTGAAAAATGTCACGCTTCGAAATATGAATATCAACCTCGGCTGCGCCTCGGTTGATATTCATATTCCTGAGGGTGACATTTTTCACTATCACCAATAGTGAAAAATGTCACCCTTTGAAATATGAATATCAACCTCGGCTGCGTCTCGGTTGATATTCATATTCCTGAGAGTGACGTTTTTCACTATCACCGATAGGGAAAAATGTCACCCTCCGAAATATGAATATCAGCCTTGGCTGCGCCTCGGTTGATATTCATATTCCTGAGGGTGACATTTTTCACTATCACGGATAGTGAAAAATGTCACCCATCAAAATATGAATATCAACCTCGGCTGCACCTCAGTTGATATTCATATTTCTAAGGGTGACATTTTTCACTATCACCCTCGCAGGAATGTAATATTTATACATTAGCGCTTGATGATATTACTGTAAGTGTAGGACTGTGTAGTTCTGCTTGTGTGTGACATTGTGATTGTATTACTGCAGGTGGGTGATTGTGTGATAGTTACTGATACTGCTTGATAATAACACTGCAGGTGTGTGACTGTGTGATAGTAACTGATACTGCTTGATAATAACACTGCATGTTTGTGACTCTGTGATAATAACTGACACTGCTTGATAGTAATACTGCAGGTGGGTGACTGTGTGGTAGTTACTGATATTGCTTGATACTAATACTGCAGGCGTGTGACTGTGATAGAAACTGATAATGCTTGATAGTTATACTGCAGGTGTGTGACTATGTGATAGTTACTGACACTGCTTGATAGTAATACTGCAGGTGTGTGACTGTGTGATAGTAACTAATACTGCTTGACAGTAATACTACAGGTGTTTGACTGTGTAATGGTAGCTGATACTACTTAATAGTAATACCGCACGTGTCTGACTGTGTGATAGTAACTGATACTGCATGGTAGGAAAACTGCAGGTTGTGCTATGTTTGACGCTTATACAGTAGTATCAACTCACTGGTTTATATTGTATACTTTATTTCTTATTTGTGTTCAGACAAGGATTTGGTGACTAGTTAAATATGGCGACACATTAAAACCGACTTAATTGGGTGGTCTGTGTATCGCTTATTTCTTTTTTTTTTCGGATAGCCAGTTAGCCATTTTGTAACTGTCCTTTTGGCTTTCCACTGTTGATTTTTCCCTCAGGGCTTAGTTATTTAATATTTGTCTTTCTTTTCCTTTGTTGCTCTGATGAGATGTGAGGGTTAATTATATATCGATTCGTGATCATTGTCTACAGTTCTATTTTGAAATAAAGTTGAGTGTTTGAGTTTTACGTCCCACCAACAGCTAAGGTCATACGGAGACGGGATCTCGGTTTCAAGACTCATCCGAAAGTCAGGAGAAGCCCGGGATCGATCCTGGGTCCCCTGGTTTATAAGGCGAGTAGCCGAAACACTACACCACGGAGGCTTCTTCTATTTTGAAATAAAATAAAAAAGAAGATTGAAATACCACAAAGACAATAGCCATGAAGTAAGCATTATATCATTACGAAAGCACGCCTATACAAATACATTGGAAATGTTACCGCCGAAAAAAAAAGATAATTTTAAGACATAAAATAGTAATATTTTTCTTATTTCTGCTCAATATATATAGATTGTTGGTACTTGTTAGAACCGCCTCAATATAGAATATGGGTACTCGTTAGAACCGCCTCAATGCGGCGACTCTAACGAGTACCTACAATCTATATTTTATAGCAGAAATAAGAACAATAAGGTTGACCCCTGTGAACCCCAGTTTTACTGTATAAAAATGAGGTTCCAGGGGTCCGAATTATATAGGCGTGTTTCGTGATGTTACACCAGTCAACCAGCCTAATTTGGATGCAGTGGAAATTTAATAGCTCGAAAGCCTTTGAGACCAGTCAAACTTGTTCGAGACTTGATGGATACTAATCGTGCCATAGTACGAAAACCCACCTATACAAATACATTGTAAGTTTTACCACCAGAAAAACGAAAAGATAAAGATGAAAAACTGTGTTATTTTTCTTATTTTTCTTATTTCTGCTCAAAAAATAGATTGTGGGTACACGCTAGAACCACCTCATCAACACGTTAGAACCGACTCGATGAGGTGGTTCTAGCGAGTACCCACAATCTATATTTTAGAGAAGAAATAAGAAAAATAGGATTGAGCCCTATTAACTCCAGTTTACTATACAAAAGATGGATTCAAAGGGGTCAAATTTATATAGGCATGTTTTCGTGATGCTGATAGATACTCATGGTGACAGATTATTGATAGCTTTTTAGTTCTTTTAAATAAATATATGCCGTGTGTACTCACTCGATGCGATTCTGATAAGAACACACATCATTCATTTTCAAGATAAAACTATTACATTCTCCCTAAATTATACGAAACATATCAATACCTGCAGTCATGGAAATGTTTTCCTTGGGAAGTAACCCCTTCTAGGCGGGAACCCCCAAAACGGGTAGGCGGGAACCCCCAAAACGGGTAGGCGGGAACCCCCAAAACGGGTAGGCGGGAACCCCCAAAACGGGTAGCCAGGCAAACAGCGCAGGCCCAGATCAGACGCCGCGAAACGCGGCGTCTGATCAGGTATGCACTGTTTGCTAGCACGATTTTCCGCCAAGAAAGGAATAAAAATGTAAAAAATACGCCTGACACCCCTTAAATGACAAATGGTCTTGTCCAACATATAGCAATGTAACAGTCCAACAGTAAGCAAAGGTTTAAGCAGCCACGGTAAACAAGGCGTTTTCTTTGCCATGTCAGGGGTGGAGGCAGAGAATAATGGAAGCCAGAACTGATAATGTATGTTAGCTTTTTTCCTCGGCCAGACATTCGAAAACAGGGCTGTGCTCTGACACATTTGGCAGTCGAAACTGGCAACACGTCATCACATACTGGAGCCCGTCTTTGGTCTGATTCCTGCACTCAAAATTCTAAAACCGCTATAGAACTGTGTTTCTTAGGACAAACGCTGTACCTTGGGTGCGATTTGTGCCTTCCTCCGATTAAGAGTTCAGTATATTCCCATTGGTCAGCTGACACCTGTCGAATTGACAAGTGCCAGCACATTGGGGGCCCTGGGAAGAGCAGTTCATAAACTAATCCCATTTAGCGAGATGGGGGTAGCCCCTATGTGCTTTTAGCGCCCGGTTACCTTACAAAATCTATCAAGTCAAGTCAAGCCACGGTAAACGTGCCATCAGTGTTCGTGTTATCGAAGTTTCACTGTTGTTTGTTTGTTTGATTTGAGGTTTAACGTCCCCGTCAACACTGTATAGGTCATTTTGGAAACATTGCTTCCAATTATGTGAGACTTTTACCCGACATTGAGATGAAATGACATACTAAGCCCTGCCGCTCAATGAAACCAATTGGGTTTATAAGCATTGACGGGCCGATTTGCACCGCTTTGCCTGGGCAGGCTTAGATCCTCTAAGCGGTTTACCAGTAATCGTGTGCGGGTCGGTTTCAGCTCTGCGTGGAAGCACCATGCAGCCCATCTATTTCTTGCACACCAGACAATGAAATCCGTGATTTTACCATGGGATAGAAATTTATGTTCTGACCCTGGTGTTCCGACCAAGAATCGAATATAATCGCGTGTTTGATAAATGCACTGGTTGATTACAACCTCATGTGCGTCGTCGTCATGCGTGACGTCACTTAACATTCCTGTTGTGTCATCACAAAACGGCGGACGTCGGTAACCGAAGTGACAGCAGCATTAAAAATTCGCAATAGAAATGGAAGGTATGCAAGAAAAAGAATCCAATATGGGTGTGAGGGGTGGATAGAAAAATCCGTCCCTCGGGATCACTGTCCGGCATCACGAGGCAAGCCTCGTGATGCCGGACGGTGTCCCTCGGGACGGATTTTTCAATCCACCCCTCACACTCATATAAGATTCTTCTATTCTTGAAGCCCCGATTGGCGGGGGCCGTAAGCAGCCATGGTAAACGTGCCACTAGTGTTCGAGCTATCGAAGTTTCACTGTTGAATGTTTCAGGTGTCGGAGTGTGTGATATCTCACCGCCGTGTGAACGAGGTACTTGCGAGAATGCTGAAAATCCCATCGGCTACACTTGTAAATGTCCTGCGGGTTGGATAGGTACCAACTGCGAGAAAAGAGTTCCCATTGGCATGCCAGCTCCACCAGGAGAAGAGACACCACCACCACCAGTTCCGGGGCCAATGTTACCATCGCAACCAACAGGAAGCCCACCCATCAGAGGTAAAACATTTATATCAAATGGAATTTACTCTTCTATTAATGAGCCAGTGCACAGCATTTCCTACACCTTACATGTGCGCCCAGCGAAGAATCAGATCAGCCTGTGCAACCATAAAGTCTAACCAGTCTTTATCGGCATGAAGCCGTATCGGTCCCTTAGCTATACTTAGAGAGCATAACGAAGACTCTGATCAGACTGCGCGGATGCGCAGGATGATCTGAGTCTTTATTGGGCGCACATGCATTATTGTAGGTTTTGTCGTACGCTGACACATTTTATGATTTGTACAAGTAAGTGTTTGAATTGTACGTCTCGCCAACAGCTAAGGTCATACGGAGATTGGGCCTCGGTTTAAAGACTCATCCGAAAGTCTGGAGAAGCCCGGAATCGATCCTGCAACCTCTGGTTTACAAGGCGAGTAGTATAACTACTACACCACGGAGGCTTCTAATATGATTTGGACAATTCTTGAGTTGTGGGATGGGAATATATTTACTTTCTCAGTACATTTACAGAAAACCCCTATACTTATACCCATTTTTGAAGAAATGGGTGGTATACTGGTTTTCATCTGTCCAGTCTTCCTTTTTAGCCGTTTTTTCTGTGATGGATCATATTTTGAATAGTTTATGACCCTGAATCTTTAAATGTGGTACACAAGTTACGCACCTTAGCAATAATTGTTCAATAGAAAAGCCAGCTTTCCTTGTATTTGTCAATTTTTATTCTATTTTATAGCTCCAGCAAAAGCCCCCGCCCATCGGGGCTTGAAGAAATAGATGGGCTGCATGATGATTCCACGCATAGCTGGATCCGACCGAACACGCGTGCTGGTAAACCACTTAGAGGATCTTAGCCTGCCCAGGCAAAGCGATGCGAGTCGGACCGTTCATGCTTTTAAACCCTATTGGTTTCATTGGGCGACAGGGCTTAAGATGTCATTTCATCTCAGTGTCGGATCAAAGTCCCACGAAATTGGCAGTAACGTCTCCAAAATGACCTAAACACTGTTGACGATGTATATAATACTTATTTTGTCTACTTATTAGGGCCCCGCACTGAAAGTGTGGGTGCCCTATAGTAATCACTCTGTCCGTCCGTCTGTCCGTCCGTCCGTCTGTCCGTCCACAAATTTCTGATAGCGCTGCCGGGGCCCTAGTCAGTTTCACTGACAGCTCTAGTTTGCTCTAGTTGCGTAACGGAAACGCACGAAGTTAAAGTACCTAACTCATTTACCATATAATGTATGCAATTTGTATTCACTGTTAGGGCATGACGAAAACACGCCTGTATGATTATGACCACCTTGAACCCCACTTCTAAATAGTAAAACTGTGATTTGCAGGGGTAAACCTTATTTTTCTTATTTCTGTTCTAAAATTTAGATTGTGGGTACTCGTTAGAACCGCCTCGATGAGGCGGTTCTAACGTGTACCCACACCCTATATTTTGAGCAGAAATAAGAAAAATATTACAATTTTTCATCTTAAAATTGTCCTTTTTCCGATGATAAAATTTACAATGCTTTTGTATAGGCGTGTTTTAATAATGGTTAACTTGAACAGAAAATAACCGGATGCTACTTGAAATCTCTGTTTTTTTGTGACTGTTAGAATTTCTGTAGCAGGATTATTCCCGCAACAATAACTTGTTTTACCCGTTTTTCGTGATTCTGTCTATTCTATTAATAGGATGTCCCCCGGGACAGCAACTTGTTATCTCCGTATGTCAGGACTGTCCCACTGGCACCTTTAAAGCAAGCCCTGGGAAAGATAGCTGCCAGCCATGTCCAGTTGGAGAGTTCCAGGACAAAATGGGTCAAGAATCATGCGAAAAGTGTTCATTGGGCCATTACCAGGATCAGACCGGGACGGCAGCCTGCAAACCATGTCCAGCTGGAGAATACCAGAATAAAATAGGCAAAAGTTCCTGCACAAAATGTAAACCAGGCCACTTCCAAAGTCAGACAAGTTCGGTAAATTGTAAAAAGTGCACATACGGAACTTTTACAAACACGGTTGGCAGTTTAGTCTGTGAGCAATGTCCAAGTGATACACCATATTCTACAGAGACCCGTACTGCATGTAAGTTATACACAAAATACATATACAGTGGAACTTCAATGGCTCGAACACCTTTTGGACCTCGAAAATCTGTTCGAGACAGGGGGAGTTCGAGCCACTGAGGTTCTTGTCAGTGTCAGGAGGCATAACGAGATACTTTTAGACATATTTTCGGTGTTCTATAATGAATATGTATGCTGTGTGTACTCATTAGAATCGCCTCATCGAGGCGATTCTAATGAGTACACACAGCATACATTTGCATGATAAAATACTAAAATATCCTTAATTATCTCCCACCATTTCTTATGTAGAGGATTTCGCTTTGGGCTCAAGAATGGGTTCCACTCATCCATGGTAAACGAGTCATCGTTGTTCGAACCATCGAAGTTCTACTGTAATAAGCATAACGAAAACACGCCTGTATAATTATGACCCCCTTGAACCACACTTTTATATAGTAAAACTGAGGTTTGAAGAGGTGAACCTTAATTTTCTTATTTCTGCTCTAATATATAGATTGTGGGTACTCGTTCGAACCTCCGAGTCGGTTCCAACGAAGATCCACAATCTATATTTTGAGCAGAAATAAGAAAAACAGCACAATTTTTCATCTTAGAATTTTCATTTTTTCGGCGATAAAGCTTACAGTGTGTTTGTATAGGCGTGTTCTGTGTGTACTCATTAGATTCGCTTCAATGAGGCGATTCTAATGAGTACACACAACATACATTTTATTATAGAACATTGAAAAGATGCCCCAAAATTAATCCCTTTATGCCTCCTGGCAGTGACCCTCTGTGGCTCGAACAACCCCTCTCTCGAACAGATTTTACGCTGTCCCAAAGGTGTTCGAGCCATCGAAAGTGGACAGTACACAATTATTGGAACATTGTGTTGAGTCCCTAAAAGTCTCAAAATAAACTAGTTGCATAGTTCAAATGAAACTTATCCTAATTTGATATAATGTTCCAAACAGCAAAATCATCTAAAATAAGCTCAGTGAACTCAAACGAAAACAAAATATACATCAAAATGAAGGTCAGGGCGACCACTCAGTCTCATAACGTCACCGTAATGAAGGTAAATAAGGCCCTTTGGAAACTAATAAATTATACAACCAAAGCACTGACGGCACTGGTGGGCCGACAATGTAAGAACGCTTCTTATGGTTCGGGGTTGGGGGTCTGTATATGGCACGACTTCTAACTTTAAAACAACACCATGCCATGTCAAATTGTGGGCGGATCATGCCTTGCACGTGCAAAAAAGTGACTCGCGATTCTTTCGTATCTCGCCCCTGTAGCTATGCGAAAGGAGATAAACTTTACCATTATGACAATATTTTGGAATACCATAGAAAGTAAACTATTAAAATGGATTTTTTTCAGGATGCTGAATGGCATGCCTACGCGAAAAAAAGATCGAATTATGCAAAATTCCGCCATGCTATTCAATGTTATATCCACGGACCGTAAATATATTGGACAAGCCATTGCTTTTTGTTTGTTTGGTTGGTTGTTTGAATTGGTGACACTATGAAGGTCATTTTGGAGACGATGCTTCCTATTGTTGGGACTTTTACCCGACATTGAGATGAAATGACATCTCAAACCTGCCGCCCAATGTAACCAGAAGGCTTATATGCATCACGCCGCTTTGTCTGGGCAGGCTTAGTCCTTCTAAGCGGTTTACCAGTACCCGTGTGCGGGTCGGTTTCAGCTCTGCGTGGAAGCATCATGCAGCCCAACCTGTTTCTCCTAGCCCCGGTGGGCGGGGTCGAGAAGCTATTGCTTTTACCAAAATTGACTACGGAACTTTAAGTTCACTGTAGTTACCGATCATTTTTTAGATTTTCCTTCATCAATCATGTCGAAACACCTAATAAAAAGATAAGGCAGTATAGAAAAAAACGTTAAAGTGGTTTAATATTGCTAAAAAATGCATCAGAACAAGACACAAGATTATTCATAAAATCCTTAAGTGTTGGTTAAGTTGGTTTTGGTGTTTAACGGCGCAATAAACACTTTTTAGGTAAATTTTTAGCTGGCCAGTTTACCTATCCATACTTTTCCTGGACAGGATTGCACGCATTACGAAAACACGCCTATAAAATTTTGACCCCCTTGAACCCCACATTTATAAGGTACTGTTGTGTGAAAACTGGGGTTTTCAGGGGTAAATCTTATTTGTCTTATTTCTGCTCTAAAATATAGATTGTGGGTACTCGTTAGAATTGCCTCGATGCCATCTATATTTTGAGCAGAAAAAAGAAAAATACCACAATTTTTCATCATAAAATCTTCATTTTTTCAGCGAAAAAAATTACTTTGTATTTGTATAGGCGTGTTTTCGTAATGGTAAGTGGTAAACCAGTGTAGTGCACGTTTTTTTTCGCCCAAAACTGACAACTGCTCTTCTTGAATCAGCGGAATGGTGAGAATGACCGTGGAAAAGATTCCATTATCATTCTCCACGAACGAGTGTCGCCGACACCGGCAGGTCTCGAACCCGCGTCGTCCTGATCGCCAGTCAGACACGAATCCGACTGAGTTACCTAATCCGGCCGTTAAGTGTTTGGCTACGCGATCATGAGTGTAACTTAACTGAATTCAGTGCGACAGATGAGTATTCGTGAGTGTTGCACGACCCAAACATTATGAAACGAAAAATAGATGGGAAGCCTAAATGAGAACGTCTATACCAAATCCCGCTAAAATGCATGCCATATTTTTAACCATTTCCACTTGGATATGTTTGTTCTGCTTTTATTGATCTTTTAAAATCATTCACATATTGGGGTTGGGGGATCCTTAATCAGAGTCGGGCGAAAACGGGAGTTCTTGGAGAAAAAAGCACTTGACCGTACTTTGCAGAACTTGGCGTTTCACATGTGATCCAAGTGGGGTTCGAATCACAGCGGTTAGAGACCCAAAGATGAAGAGTCAGCTCCCTTACCCACGAAGCCCGCAAGACCCGGTTAAATCACTTGCGCATAGTGTCACTGTTTATATCTGCTATCCAGCACAATCTGAAGATGTAACACTGCTTACCGCAGTCATAATAGCATACTGGATATTGTCTTTAACCACAGCTCGAAGTTCGCTTGTGTGAAGAAGTTTTTTGATGTACTGAAAACACAATTCCACAGGGTTTAATATGGGCGCGAAAAACATGCGTGAATACGCATGCAGTGCCTGTTTGCCCCAACATTACAACCATAATACATTGACCTGATAAAGATATGCTATCTTAGGACAAGTGAGCTTTATCAGGTCAATGTGACATTACTCTTTTATTAATGAGGCAGACTACTGTACAAATGACAAAAATGTTATTGGTACTGGGAAAAATACTTGAAAAAAAATATCATTCGTAAATATGGTCACCTGATACTAAATATATCGACCACTAGAATGCTGGGACGCACTGAGGACCATCAGTAACTGATCGAAAATTGTCGATTTAAGAGTATACAAGGGGATAAACTGATAACTAGAATACCAGATTCGTGTCATTTGATATCAAGTTTATCCGGTTCGGCTTCGATAACGCATGTAGAATCGCTTGGCAAGCCTCGTGATTCTACAAGTGTTCTCGAAGCCTTGCCTGATAAACTTGATATCAACCGACACGAACCTGGTATTCTTTATTTACCTTTCAGGTGAGGGGAAATGTGACATCGCTGAGCCTTGTCAGAATGGGGGATCTTGTACAAATACGGATGGGGATTTGGGATACAGGTGTGACTGTATAAACAACTATAGCGGCGTGAATTGTGACCAACCGCCACCAACCACTGCTCCTCCACAACCACCTCCGCGACCAACGCCACAACCAATGACGAAACCGAAGCCACCAGTGCCACAAGGGGTACCAATTAAAGGTATGGAATTATCAAGGATCCAATATATTTTCCTTATTTTGCTCTAAAGCATTTGTTGCTGAATCGTGATTTTTCAAGGGTATTCTTATAAAGAATACCAGGTTCTTGTCTTTTGGTATCATGTTTATCAGGCAAGGCTTTCAGAACGCTTGTAGAATCGCGAGGCTTCTCGAAGCCGAGCATGATAAACTTGATATCAAATGACACGAATCTGGTATTCTATTTATCAGTTTATCCCATTGTAAACTTTCACATTTGTTTTCTTTTTTTTTCCAACAGTCCAGTTCACAAGAGTGCAATGTCACGTTGACCTGATAAAGCTCACTTGTCCTGATATAGCATATCTTTATCAGGTCATGGTGTTACAGTGCAATTAATATAGGGGATAAATTAGACTGACTCCGGTCGTTTTTGTTTCATATTCATCTCTGTCATTCTTTACATTATTTTCTCCTGTTCCGCTTTACGGGCCTCCGTAGCCTAGTGGATAAGAGCACTGACTCTTAATCATTAGGTCTCTCACCGCTGCGGGTTCGAGCTTGGCTCGGGTCACATGTGACACACCAAGTTCTGCAACGGAATGGTCAGGTGGTTTGGCTCCGGGTACTCCGGTTGTCGCCCACATCTGATTAACGATCGGCTCGATATGAGTGAAATAATCTTCAAAGGGCCGTAAAACAAAAAACTGTTCCTCTTTAATCCAATTTAAAGTGACCTTTCCCTGAACTAAAACCTTTCTTTCTTTCTAGCCAAGGGACTGAAGTAAAACAAAATTCTATATGTCCCTTCCAGAAAAAAGAAAAAAAAGTAAAGAACGGGTCTGGAGCAAGGCAAGGGGTAACTAATAAATGATAATGTTTCTTAGTTTTTGTGTGGTTACTCATTAGAACCGCCTAACTAGCATGGACAAGCTAACCTGAAGCAAAAGTAAATAGAATCGAAAAGTAATCAGCAAAATAAAAGCTGTTTTTTTTAATTTGCTCAAAACCAGAGTAGATTGATAAAAATGGGGTTTGTGGATGAATACTTTATTTTTCTTAGTTTTGCTAAACACGAAGGATTTGAGCACACATACACACGCACGCACGCAAGCACATTGTGTTACTGTTTAATCCATTGCATTTTCAGTCAAGAAGGGAATAAAAACAAAAAAAAAGGTCTGGCACCCCTCATAAGACAAATGGACTTGTCTAACATATTGAAATGGAAGAGTTCAATAGTAAACAATGGGTTGATTATGATAATTGATAAGGTCGTTCTTTCGATGTCAGGTATCGAGCGAGTAAGGGCGAGGATTGTGGCCACGTAAAATCGATTTAAGCCCCCCAGTGGAAATCTTCCACTGACCAATCCAAGGCGGCTCTTCTGTGGCGATTTATTTATGTTGTTGTTTGTTACTTACTGTGTGTATCACTTGTGTCTTTTAATTTTGGATGGCCATATGGCCATTTTGTGGGAAAGTAACTGTCCTTATGGCCTTCCTTTGTTTAGGTTTCCATTATGGTCTGGTCGCTTAATGTTTGTATTTCTTTCCCTTTGGTGTCTTTTATGGGTGGAGTAAGTTAATTGTATCATTTCCTGATCTTTGTTTTACTTCTACTATACACCACGTAAAAGAAAATGGTGCAGTTTAAAATTATTTTAGTTACAATCGAATCATTCACTCCAAAGCCTAAGGGCAAGTATATAAAATCCTATATATGTGTGAGGAGTGGATGTAAATATCCATCCCAAGGGTCGCTGTCTATCATTACGAGGCTTGCCGAGTGATGCTGGACAGTGCATACCTTCCATTTCTTAGCGCGAATGTTTAATGCTGCAGTCACTTACCGCGTCCGCCATATTATGATGACACCACAGCACAGTTTAGTGACGTCGCGTAACGTGCTGTAACGTCAACCTTAACAACGGCGCATATGAGGTCATATTCAACCAGTGCATTTATCAGACAAGCGAAAATATTCGATTTTGGCTAAGATCACAAGGTTAATTTCTATCCTACGTTAAAACTATTTATCATATGACGTCGCGTCTGAGAGTGTAATAACGCCATGTAATATTTTCGATAATCCACTGGTGGATTAAATATGCAAATTAGCTAGATACGTCCCGTAACGTTACCTGTGCGACGTCCTTAACGACGTCGCGTTTACTTATGGCGGAATATTGACATTATTGTTAACAAATCGTGAATAAAATGCGTTTTACAAGTCATATGATAAATATAATCTAACATTCGTCTTCATGTATTATTGAATTTATTAAACTCGTTGAGGAAAAGGGATAAAATGCTCGGCAGAGCCTCGCATTTTATTCCTTTTCCTCAACTCGTTTAATAAATTCAATAATACATGAACACTCATGGAAGATCCTCTGTGCATTTCCTTGTCAGGTGTGCAAGAAAATATAACCAACACTGCCAGCCATAGAGTAGCACCAACTGTAGTGAAGCTTAATAAATAGAGAATACCAGGTTGGTGTCTTTTGATATTAAGTTTATCAGGCAAGGCTTCGAGAACGCTTGTAGAATCGCGAGGCTTGCCGAGCGATTCTACATGCGTTCTCGAAGCCGAGCCTGGTTAACTTGATATCAAATGACACGAATCTGGTATTCTATTTATCAGTTTATCCCCTTGTACACTCTTGCATTAACAATTCACGATCAGTTATTGATGATCCGCAGTGCATCTGAGCATTCTAGCGGTCGATATATTTTGTATCAGCTGACCATATTTTCCTATGATATTTTTTTTTCAGGTAATTTTTTCCATTTTTCCCAAGTAACAATAACATTTTTGTCATTTTCCAGTAGTCCGGTTCATTCGTAAAAGTGCAATGTCACGTTGACGTGATAAAGCTCTCTTGGCCTGAGATAGCATATCTTTATCAGGTCAATGCGTTACAATACAATATATATTAGGGGTAACTGATAAATTCTATGTTCTACGTTTTTATTTTAGAATGTATTGATGATAAAGACATATATGGGGTGGATTACGCCGGAACTCAGAGCACCACCACATCTGGAGCCACATGTCAGGACTGGTATAGCATGTACCCACACGCTCATGCCTACAGGGACTTATTGAAGACGCAGAGGAATTATTGTCGGAACTGGGCGCCTGGAGCTATTCTTGATTATCCTTGGTGTTATACAACTGACCCTGACATTATATGGGAATACTGCTATGGCATACCATATTGCTGTAAGTTTTACCAACAACTGGCCCTGACATTGTGTTATGCCATATCATATTGCTGTAAGTTCCAAGGCGGCTCTTCTGTGGCGATTTATTTATGTTGTTGTTTGTTACTTACTGTGTGTATCACTTGTGTATTTTAATTTTGGATGGCCATATGGCCATTTTGTGGGAAAGTAACTGTCCTTATGGCCTTCCTTTGTTTAGGTTTCCATTATGGTCTGGTCGCTTAATGTTTGTATTTCTTTCCCTTTGGTGTCTTTTATGGGTGGAGTACGTTAATTGTATCAATTCCTGATCTTTGTTTTACTTCTACTTTGTCAACAACTGACCCTGACATTGAGTGGGAAAACTGCTATGCCATATCATATTGCTGTAAGTTTTGTTAACAACTGACCCTGACATTGTGTGGGAATACTGCTATGCCATATCATATTGCTGTAAGGTATGTCAACCACTGACCCTGACATTGTGTGGGAATACTGTTATGCCATATCAAATTGCTGTAAGGTATGTCAACCACTGACCCTGACATTGTGTGGGAATACTGTTATGCCATATCATATTGCTGTAAGGTATGTCAACCACTGACCCTGACATTGTGTGAGAATACTGTTATGCCATATCATATTGCTGTTAGGTATGTCAACCACTGACCCTGACATTGTTTGGGAATACTGCTATGCCATATTATATTGCTGTAAGTTTTGTCAACAACTGGCCCTGGCATTGTGTAGGAACACTGCTATGCCATATCATATTGCT
This sequence comes from Lucinisca nassula, assembly GCA_963580285.1. Classification (NCBI taxonomy): domain Eukaryota; kingdom Metazoa; phylum Mollusca; class Bivalvia; order Lucinida; family Lucinidae; genus Lucinisca; species Lucinisca nassula. The sequence continues at coordinate 31,524,495 of OY757027.1, read as the reverse complement.
GTAAGTTTTGTCAACAACTGGCCCTAACATTGTGTGGGAATACTGCTATGCCATATCATATTGCTGTAAGGTATGTCAACCACTGACCCTGACATTGTGTGGGAATACTGTTATGCCATATCATATTGCTGTAAGGTATGTCAACAACTGGCCCTGCATTGTGTAGGAATACTGCTATGCCATATCATATTGCTGTAAGGTATGTCAACCACTGACACTGACATTGTGTGGGAATACTGTTATGCCATATCATATTGCTGTAAGTGTTGGCAACAACTGGCCCTAACATTGTGCGGGAATACTGTTATGCCTTATCATATTGCTGTAAGTTTGGTCAACAACTGACCCTGACATTGTGTGGGAAAACTGCTATGACATATCATATTGCTGTAAGTTATGTCAACAACTGGCCCTAACATTGTGTGGGAATACTGCTATGCCATATTATGTTGCTGTAAGTTATGGCCGCCATGGACTAGTGGTTAAGAGCGCTGTCTCTTATTCATTAGGTCTCTCACCGCTGTGGTTCGCGCCATTCGGGTCTCACGTGAGATGCCAAGTTCTGCAACAGATGGTCAGGTGGTTTTTCTCAGGGTACTCCAGTTTTCGCCCACCTCTGATTAACGATCGGCTCGATATGAGTGAAATAAAAAATAAAATAAAGTTTAGTCAACAACTGGCCCTGACACTGTGTGGGAATACTGCTATGCCTTATCATATTGCTGTAAGGTTTGTCAACAACTGGCCCTGACATTGTGTGGGAATACTGCTATGTCATATCATTTTGCTGTACGTTTTGTCAACAACTAAACCTGACATTGTGTGGGAATACTGCTATGCCATATCATATTGCTGTAAGTTTTATCAACAACTGGCCCTGACATTGTGTTGGAATGCTGTTATGCCATATCATATTGCTGTAAGTTTTATCACTAACTGGCCCTGACATTGTGTGGGAACACTGCTATGCCATATCATATTGTTGTGTGTTATGTCAACAACTGACCCTGACATTGTGTGGGAATACTGCTATGCCATATCATATTGCTGGAAGTTTTGTCAACAACTGGCCCTGACATTGTGTGGGAATGCTGTTATGCCATATCATATTGCTGAAAGTTTTGTCAACAACTGGCCCTGTCATTGTAAGGGAATACTCCTATGCCCTATCAAATTGCTGTATGTTATGTCAACAAATGACCCTGACATTGTGTGAGAATACTGCTATGCCATATCATATTGCTGTAAGTTTTGTCAACAACTGGCCCTGACATTGTGTGGGAATACTGCTATGCCATACCATATTGCTGTTAGTTTTGTCAACAACTGGCCCTGGCATTGTGAGGGAATACTGCTAAGCCATATCATATTGCTGAAAGTTTTGTTAACAACTGGCCTTGACATTATGTGGGAATTCTGCTATGCCATATCATATTGCTGTAAGTTTTGTCAACAACTGACCCTAACATTTGTGGGAATACTGCTTTGCCATATCATATTGCTAATAGTTTTGTCAACAACTGGCCCTGACATTATGTGGGAATACTGCTATGCCATATCATATTGCTGTAAGTTTTTTTCGCAGCTGTCATAAACGCCGCCTGTTAACCCTTAAGACGTGACATGCTGAATATTTATATATGCCACGCCCATGACTGTTTATCAACCAATCCCATTACTTGATGCAAATTATTGCAACAAATTCATGAACTGAATGACAAACAATAAAGATCCTGCTCAGATGGCTTCTTCAGAAGCAATTTGATCTGGATCTCCATTGTTTGAAAGATAAGACATATCCGGGCTCAGGACCACAAGTGTTAAGACGCTGAGAAAAACTTCATCTGAAAATGGCTTCTGCTGATTCTTTTTGCATACTTTTTAGCTCATCTGGGCCGAAGGCTCCAGGGGAGCTTATAGTATAGTTGGTCCTCCGTCGTCCGTCCACCATTTTGTGCAGCTATATCTCTGCAGCCTGCAGGCTGATCTTAATCATTTCTCATCTGTAGCATGCCTCTGGTGGGGCATTGATGACATAAGCTTTGTTTCGAAATCGCACGAAAATTTTGGTTACTATGGCAACCACAATGTCCCATAGACTTACAATAGGAAAATGCTTGTCATCACCGAAGCGCCTTCAGTTTTGATCGGATCTTGTATGGAAGGTGGCTGGGGATAAAATATCGGAAGAATTCGAAAACCTGCTATGTTTGCCCATTTATTATAGAGTTATGTCCCTTTGATTGCTGAAAATGCCAATTGTTGACCTTGTCATCACCGGCGCCCCTTCAGTTTTGATCGGATCTTTCTGAAACTTATATGTAAGGTAGCTGGGGATATATCCTCGAATGAGTTCGAAAACCGGCCAAGTCGGACCATTTATCATAGAGTAACGTCCGTTTGATGGCTGAAAATGCCTAATTTTGACCTTGTCATCACCGTAGCCATTTCAGTTTTGATCGGATCTTTCTGAAACTTATATGTAAGGTGGCTGGGGATAAAATCTCGGATGAATTCGAAAACCGGCCAAGTCGGCCCATTTATCATAGAGTAACGTCCGTTTGATGGCTGAAAATGCCGAATTTTGACCTTGTCATCACCGTAGCCATTTCAGTTTTGATCAGATCTTTCTGAAACGTATATGTAAGGTGGCTGGTGATAAAACCTTGGATGAATTCGAAAACCGGCCAAGTCGGCCCATTTATCATAGAGTAACGTCCTTTTGATTGCTGAAAATGCTGATTCTTTACCTTTTTATCAACGTAACCCCTTCAGTTTTGATCAGATCTTTCTGAAACTTATATGTTAGGTGGCTGGGGAACAAATCTCGGATGAGTTCGAAAACCGGCCAGGTCGGCCCATTTATCATAGAGTTATGTCCCTTTGATTGCTGAAAATGTCTATTTTTGACTTTGTCATCACTGTAGCTCCTTCTGTTTTGATCGGATCTTTCTAAAACTTATGTGTAAGGTTGCTGGGGATAAGACCTCGAATGAGTTCGAAAACCGGCCAAGTCGGCCCATTTATCATAGAGTAACATCCTTTTGATTGCTGAAAAAACCCAATTATGATCTTGTAATCACCGTTTCATGTTTGTGCTTCTTTCCCTTTGGTGTCTCTGATGGGAGCTGTGGGTTGATTGTTTCGATTCCTGATCATTGCCTTCACTTCTATTTTGTTAATCTTGAAACCCAAAGACACTAGCAGGCCAATGTGAACAACACAGACTCTGATCAGACAGCGCAATTGCTAATGTGTTTCTCTCTAGGTTTAACGGCTTTTAGTGTCTATGATGGGAGAAGCTTGGTAATTGTATCGATCCCTGATCATCGCCTTCACTTTTATTTCAACATTCTTGTTTTTTTCGGTGCCAATATAATTATGTATACAGAGGACCCTCGTTATAACAACATTATTTGTTCTCTATTATTGTGCCCTTCTAAAGATTTTACCTCGGTGAGGCGATTCTAACAAATATCTATAAGAAGGCAAGACCCATTCATGCTATGGACTCGATCTGCGAATTTCCAACCCGAGGGGAGGCAGCGCCGCTCGGAACCGAGGCTAAGCCTTTAATTAAGTAGCCATTCAAAATTCCGTTATAACGAGTTTTGCCGTTTTAACGAATGTCGCTGTAAAGATGGTTGACTGTATTAAGCTTCGGGTATATGCGGACCGTACTTACTCAGATCAGACAGAAAAAGCCATGTCATAAAAATAACATCACAATAACAAGTCCGTGAAACGAGGACCTATGAAAACCCCACTTTATAAAGAAAAAAATCGGCCCCCGCCATCGGGGCTTGAAGAGATAGATGGGCTGCATAATGTTTCCACGCAGAGCTGAAACCGACCCGCACACGAGTACTGGTAAACCGCTTAGAGGATCTAAGCCTGCCCAGACAAAGCGGTGCGAGTCGGCCCGTCCATGCTTATAAACCCTACTGGTTTCTTTGGGCGACAGGGCTTGGGATGTCATTTCATCTCAATGTCGGGTAAAAGTCCCACACAATTGGAAGCAACGTCTCCAAAAAGACCTTTACAGTGTTGAACAAACAAACAAACAATATATAGAATGTAGAAAAAGTGGTGTATATGGGGTATTCATTATCTGCCTTATTTTTGCTCAATGACATAGAGTGTGAGTACTCGTTAAAACCGCATCGTTGGGGCGGTTCTAACGAGCACCAACAATTTATGTTGAAAGCAGAAATAAGAAACGTGTTATCATTTTAACCCAAAATGTGTAATTGCTGACACTTTGTCGGACGCCATTACTTCAAACGGACATGTTTTCCTGATGGTTAGTCCTTTAATTGTCAGTGTAGGGTCATCAACGCCCGGTTTGCATCCCATTACCTTAACAGGCACGTGTAATAAACCACATCTAACCCCCACTTAATATTGGGAGAAAAGTGGGGTTTACGGGGGTTTCATTATTTTTCTTATTTCTGTTTCAAGACATAGGTTGTGGGTACACGTTAGAACCGCCTCATTGAGGCGGTTCTAACGAGCACCTACAACCTATGTTTGCAGTATGAATAAGAGACATATCACGAATTTTCATCAGAAAAGTAGCCATTTTGGAGATGTAAAAATGCACTATATCGCACGGGTGTGTTATCGTATTGGCATGACTACACGGGCAATAGCACTTAGTCCCTGGCGCATATCGCCATGACGTCGTCCATGACACACCTATGTTTTTTTAAACTTCTTGTGGAATCAGATCAGATCTTATTTATTATGTTTTTAGCAGAACATTACATTCGTGGTCATTTCATATGAAATAATTGAAACTCGCCGGAAGCTGTTTTTATATTTAATATGAGATGACATTTCGTATTAAGATCCACCCAGCCAGCAAAGAATGCCTAGGCAACGCAGTGCCGACAGCCGTCGTATCGCTTTCGGCCTGATGTTGACCCGCTGTTTGTTGTTGGCTAGGTTCTTGTTTGGTTCGGAGTTTAACGGCTCAGGTTATGTATTATAGTGCAATAAATATCTAATATTGAGAATGCGCGATAAAATCAGAGGAATATTCACACGCTTACTCGGAAACCTTCGAATTTTATCGTTCGTTGATATTACATCTGATGACTTCTCGCGGCATTGACGTCACGCGAAAATTGTTTAACGTTCTTGTATATTTTTTTTATTCTATTTTATTTTTATTTTTTGCAAAAATGAGAAAAAGAAAACAACTACTTGTAATTATGCAAAATGTTTATGTTGATCAGTTTGCGCGAATGTTAACGCTAATTTGCCTTTTCTCTGATATCATATTGCAATATTTAATGTTTACAGACTAATTTGTATAATTTCAGCCAGGGTGAATGAGACTAAACAAGTTGTACCAGAGGACAAAGGTAAGTAAATACGACTTGTGCACTGAAAACGGATGAGTATGAGAGGTGATTAGAAATTCTCTGTCCGATGCCTGACTGAGATACCGGGCGAGGGCCGCACAGTAATCACGAGGCATGGATTTTTCTTTGTATCCCATCACGCAAACACACCAATACAATTCTGACTCCCTTGAACCACACTTTTATATAATAAAACTGGGGTTTTCAGGGGTAAACTTTATATTTCTTATTTCTACTCTAGAAAATATATTGTGGCTACTCGTTACAACCGCCCCGATGAGGCGGTTCTAAATTGTACCCACAGAGTCTACATTTTGAGCAGAAATAAGAACAATATCACAAGTTTTATGCCCCCGCCTTTCGAAAAATGGTGGAAGGGCATATAGCGTTGCCCTGTTCGTCCGTCCGTCCGTCCGACACTTAAACGCAGTCAATAACTTAACCATCATGAGACGATGTGTCATGTGCAAAACCCAGGCCTGTACCTCCAAGGTCAAGGCCATACTTAGAGGTCAAATGTCAAAAAAGGGTCCAAAACTTAAACGCAGTCAATAACTTTCTTATTTCTGGATGGTCCTAAAACTACTTTGTAGGAATGTTAACCATCATGAGACGATGTGTCATGTGCAAAACCCAGGTCCGTACATCCAAGGTCAAGGCCATACTTAGAGGTCAAATGTAAAAAAGGGCCCGAAACTAAAACGCAGTCAATTACTTTCTTATTTCTGGATGGATTTTAAAATTACTTTGTAGAAATGTTACCATCATGAGACGATGTGTAATGTGCAAATCCTTGGTCCGTACATCCAATGTCAAGGTCATACTTAGAGGTCAATTGTCAAAAAAGGGTCCGAAACTTAAACGCCGTCAATAACTTTCTTATTTTTTGGATGGATTTTGCAAATACTTGGCAGAAATGTTAACCATCGTGCGACAATGTGCCATGTGTAAAACCCAGGTCCGTACCTCCAAGGTCAAGGCCATACTTAGAGGTCAAAAGTGAAAAAAGGGTCCAGAACTTAAATACCGTCAACAAGTTTCTATGGATTAATACGAACATAGACATATTTTAAGGCGGAGGCATCCGTGTCCTATGGATGCATTTCTAGTTCATCTAAATGTTTTTCATTTTCATGACGGAAAATTTCGTGTATTTGTATAGTCCCTCACATTTATATAAGAACCTTTGTCAGTCCACATTACGAAAACACGCCTATACAAATACATTGTAAACTTTACCCCCTAGAAAACGAAAATTTTAAGATGAAAATATATTCTATAAAGATTCGATATTTTCACACGCTGACAGTGCAGTGGAATTCCGCTATTAAGACACCTAAAATTAGGACTCTTTTTGCTATAAAAAGCCCATTGTGAAGGTTTCACTGAATTTTTCTTGTGTTTTCTGCCTGCTGTGGCCTGTGGTCAAGAACCACCTTTGGGATTGTTCAAAAGTGGTCTTAAAGACCACTTTTGAACAGTCCCAAAGGTGGTCTTAATGTAGGAATTTTACTGTATTATAAACTGCTATTTCCTTATAAAGAATACTGTCAGTGCAGCTTGCTCAGACTAGTTACGAAAAGCTTTTCATCAGTTACCCCCTTTATTTATTGCATTGTAACAAATTGGCCTGATTACGACCAGGCAAAGTGGTGTGAGTCCATGCTTATAAATCCTATTGGTTTCATTGGGCGACAGGGCTTGAGATGTCATTTCATCTCAATGTCGGGTAAAAGTCCTACAAAATTGGAAGCAACGTCTCAAAAATAACATATACAGCGTTGACAGGGACGTTAAACCTCAAATCAGTCAATCAAATCAATATATTTGGACGATTTATTAGATAGTTATAGTGCCGACTTCGATGGTTTGATCAGTCAAATATCCCCAAGAACTTCAGTTAAATAAAGCAATTATTCTGACACCGTAGCCCCGTTCTGGAAAAACATTTATTTATTGTAGATATGCTTGTTTCTTGAAATTTTTTTGATAAACGCGACGATTTTGATTTTGAGATTTTAAAGTTTCCTTTCTTGTTCCTCGTGCGTCATCCTACGGTGTTTATAATTCGCAAGTAGTTCGATTTGCCAGGGTGTGTAGTCGTGTAACTGACCTCAACACTCGATATAAAATGTTTAATGCTAAACTTCTTTATCAGGTTTATCGGTATTATGAACTACGTAAAGCCTTTTCTAAGTTTAATAGACGTCATTGCGATTTTGTTTCTCAATTCAATGTTGGACTCAAATCTCTTCTGCAACAAGGCCTATCGGAACCCGAATTTTATGGTGATTTAGAATATAAATTCAGAAAAAAACACGTGCTTGCAATTACTTCAGCACCAAACTTCGTATGATCATCCTTCGATATAAAAAGATTGGGTAACAACATAAATGTTACACGACAGACTGCATGCAAAGTAGTTAACCCAGTCACTGTTGATAAATTTGCTTCCCTCTTTAATTGCACTCCGGCTGGTCAGGCCTCAGATTCTATGACGGTTCCAGAGTAAGGGCTTACTTGAAATTTAAGTAATGTTGGTTAGTACCTGGTGCTCTGTCTCTCGTTTGGTACACCGGGGTTTAACTGTTGGTTTCCTTTTTCTCCAGCATTTCAGTTACTTCATGCTGTCGAATCCTCGCCGTTGTTTACTCTCTGTTATTCTTTTTAGCTCAACTGTCACGAAGTGACAAGGTGAGCTTTTGTGATCACATTTTGTCCGTGCGTGAGTCCGTAAACAATTTCAAATAAGTAAATCTCTAATACCCTACGGCCAATCTTGAGCAATTTCATTAGGAGCACCATCAGGTAGGAGCAAAGGCTGCGTAAGGTTTTTGGGCTGATCGGATAGACTTACAATGGAATCAGAATAAAAAATCTTCTTCTTTGAAACCACATGACCAAGAGCTTAGATATTTAGCTTGTAGCAATGTCAAGTGGTAACCTACATAAATCCTGCCAATCATGCCCCTGGGGTCTAAATTGGCCACACCCCGGGGCCCTTATCTCCTATAGACTTATAATGGAAAAACAACTTTGAAAATCTTCTTCCCTGAAACTATGAAGCACAGTGCTTAGATATTTAGTATGTAGCAACATGAAATAGTCACTTACATAAATCCTGTTAACCATGCCCCTGGGACCTAAACTGGCCAGGCCCCGGAGCTCATCAGCTCCCATAAACTTATAAGGGGAAAAACATAAAAAATCTTCTTCTCTGAAACCACAGGGCTCAGAGCTTAGATATTTAGTATGTAGCAACAGCAGGTGGTCACCTACATAAATCCTGCCAACCATGCCCCTGGGGTCCAAATTGGCCACGCTTCGGGGTCCGTTAGCTCTCATAGACTCATAATGCAAAAAAAGCTTCAAAAATCTTCTTCTCTGAAACCATTAACTACAGAGCTTAGATATTTAGTATCTAGCAACATAAAATAGTAACCTACATAAATCATGCCAATTAAAAATCAAAAATTAGTTCCTTTAAGAGCAATGAAAACATTCATAAGAAAGAAGATGGGTCATACTACGTAGTTTCGGCTAATAAAGCCTCATCAGTGACCCTGTAATGATCCGGCAAAGAAAGCCAGAGGAAACATACTGCAATTTTGCGAATTTCGAATAGGCAGTCGATTCAAAGACTGATATAGATCAAAATGGGGTCCAAATAATTAAAAACCTGTCTAGAGTATGAGTCTAAAACAATAATTCATTTCTGACTTCTCAGAATATTCACACTGATCTCACAGGACCAAACGTAAAATATAAACTGCACTATGGTTGATGTACGGGGAGACGTTTTACGGCCGCCACACGGCACAACACCAGCTGCAGTGAAGGCAAATAAAAATCAAAAATTAGTTCCTTTAAGAGCAACCCTGCCACTGGGGTCAAAATTCGCCACGCCCGAGCTCATCAGCTCCCATTGACTCAGAATGGAAAAAAAGCTTATATCAATTTCTTCTCTGAAACCATAAAGCCCAGAGCTTAGGTATTTAGTATGTAGCAACGTCAAGTGGCCACCTACATAAAATCCTGCCAATTATGCCCATAGGATCCAAATTGGCCACACCCCAGGGCTCTTTAGCTCCAATAGACTTACAAAATCTTCTTCTCTGATACCAAAGAGCCCAGAGCTTTAATATACTCAGTCAAAAAAGTACTTTTACCAACTTCCTGGTAAATTCCAGTAGCTGTCCGGTAGCCATTCAGCTAAAGCTGGATGTAAACATGCGAATCGGACGTTTAGCTACAAAATGCAAAAATTTGCATTCGCCCATACCATTCTGCTCAAGAGTTGTCTTGCAATATGTGCCTGGAAAAGATTTGCTAGAAATTTGGCATTGCGCATGCGCAGATGATAATTTTTCATCTGAGATGAAAGATCGTATCCATTGAACAGCGAAACTCACTTAACATTTACAATATTTTATGATCTTGCTCTACTATCATGGCTTTAATTTGTGAAATTATCATATTATCTCCCTTGCAATTAAAATATAGCAATTTTAAAACATTTGTTCTTTCTATACGTGTCATTCCATTTTTGTAATTTCTTTAAAAAGAGCTTTGTTGCCAAAATTGCTGTTAACCATGATGGAAAAAGCTGAAAATTCATGTAGCGTGTAGCACTACCAACTGCGATTTCCTATAGAGTTTCCATTGAAAGCAGCATTTTGCAAGACGTTCAAAGAACCGGTGGCCCATACGTGATTGTTTGTTTCTCTTCGCATATGGAACTTAAGTTCCAAATCTTTTGCGAACAGACACACAGGGTATCTAATAAAAGATTGCATGTATAAAATTTTAGAAATCTTGTACTAAGTGTAATTTGGTTTGGTGTTAAATCTTGGCATTTGTAGTAATTTATTCAGCGAAATTGTCACAGTAACCCCTTGGGTGTTTAAAACAATAGCCCAGGCTGGCGAGTTTACATAAACAAAAACAGTTTGGGTTTTTGCATGGAAAAATGAGTCTTCTAACCAAAACAAAACAAAGTTTATATATTTTTCTTTTTTGCTATGGTATCAGAACCAATTTTATGTATAGGAAATTTTTTCACCGATTATATATAGCATGTAGCAACGTCAAGTGGTCACCTACATAAATCCTGCCAACCATGACCTTGGGGTCAAAATTGGGCATGCCCATGGGCCCATTAGCTCCCATAGACTTATAATGGAAACAAAAACTTCAAAAATCTTCTCCCCGGAAACCATAAGTCCCAGAGCTTAGATATTTAGTATGTAGCAACATGAAATGGTCATCTTAAGAAATCCTGCCAAGCATGCCCCTTGTGCCAAAATTGGCCGCGCCCATGGGCCTATTAACAACCATAGACTTAAAATGGAAAACACACTTAAAATGAAAAAACTTCAAAAATCTTTTTTTCTGAAACCATAAGGCCCAGAGCGAAGGTATTTAGTATGTAGCAAAATCGAGTGGTTGCCTACATGAATTCTCAAATCATGCCCCTGGGGTCCTAATTGGTCGATTTCCTGTGACCCCTTAACTTCTATAAACTTATAATGAAAAAAAAAAACTTCAAAAATATTCTTCTCTGAAACCATGAAATACAGACCTTAAATGTTTAGTATATAGCAACATAAAATGGTCCCCTACATAAATCCTGTCAACCATACATTTGAGTCAGAATTGGCAATGCCCCAGCGCTCATTAGCTCCTATATACTTATACTAAAAAAAAAAACAACTTCAACAATCTTCTTCACTGAAGCCATATGGCCCAGAGCTAAGATATTTAGTATGTAGCATTATGTCAAGTCTCCTACACTAATGATTTTCTGGTACACAGGTGAGCGATATAGGGCCATTTGGTCCTCTTGTTTATGTTCTCGGAGGTGCAGCAGCACTGGCAAGTTAGGTAGCCTTCATGCAAACTGAACAGATCATTTGTTTATGCCACGACAGAAAGAAGTAAGGGCGAGGATTGCGGCCACGTAAAATCGATTTAGCTCCCCCACACCCACCCACACACACACAGTGAAATGCTTTTCACTGACCGTTCCAAGTCGATTCTTCTGTCGCGGTTTTAGCTCACCTGTCACGAAGTGACGAAGTGAGCTTTTGGGATCACTTTTTGTCCGTCGTGCGTGCGTGCGTGCGTGCGTACGTGCGTACGTGCGTGCGTCCGTCCGTAAACAATTTCTTCAAACAACATCGCTTCCTAACCCACTAATCAGTTTGGTCCAAACTTCACAGGAATGTTCCTTAGGTGGTCCCCTTTCAAAGTTGTGCAAATGGTTCCGGTCCGTTGCACATCTAGGTCACAGGAGCCAAAACTAGATTTTTTCACTGAAACTTCTCTGAAACCACAAGGCCCAGGTCTTTGATATTTGGTATGAAGCTTCATCTAGTGGACCCCTACCAAGAGTGTTCAAATTATAGTGCTGGGGCCAAAAGTGGCCCTGTCCCGGGTCCCTTTGGGTTTACATAGGATTATATTGGAAAAATCTTTAAAAATCTTCTTCTATGAAACCGCAAGGCCCATGTCTTTGATATTTGGTATGAAGCTTCATCTAGTGGACCTCTACCAAGATTGTTCAAATTATAGTGCCGGGGCCCAAAATGCCCCCTGCCCTGGGGCCCTTTGGTTTTACATGGGCTTATATAGGGAGAATCTTTAAAAATCTTCTTCTCTGAAACCGCAAGGCCCAGGTCTTTGATATTTGGTATGAAGCTTCATCTAGTGGACCCCTTCCAAGATTGTTCAAATTATAGTGCTTGGGCTAAAAATGCCCCCGCCCCGGGGCCCTTTGGTTTTACATGGGGTTATATAGGGAAAACCTTTAAAAATCTTCTTCTCTGAAACCGCAAGGCCTAGGTCTTTGATATTTGGTATGAAGCTTCATCTCGTGGACCCGTACCAAGAGTGTTCAAATTATAGTGCTTGGGCCGAAAATGGCCCTGTCCCGTGTCCCTTTGATTTTGTATAAGATTATGTATGGAAAGTCTTTAAAAATCTTCTTCTCTGAAACCGCAAGGCTCATGTCTTTGATATGTGGTATGAAGCTTCATCTAGTGGACCCCTACCAAGATTGTTCAGATTATAATGCTGAGCCAAAAACGCCACCGCCCTGGGGCCCTTTGATTTTACATGGCCTTATATAGGGAGAATCTTTAAAAATCTTCTTCTCTCAACCCGCAAGGCCCAGGTCTTTGATATTTGGTATGAAGCTTCATCTAGTGGACCCCTACCTAGATTGTTCAAATTATAGTGATTGGTCTAAAAATGCCCCCGCCCCCGGGCCCTTTGGTTTTACAAGGGCTTATATAGGGAAAATCTTTAAACATCTTCTTCTCTGAAACCGCAAGGCCTAGGTCTTTGATATTTGGTATGACGCTTCATCTAGTGGACCCCTACCAAGATTGTTCATATTATGGTGCTGGGGCCAAAAATGCCCCTGCATCGGGGCCCTTTTGTTTTACATAGGCTTATATAGGGAAAATCTTTAAAAATCTTCTTCTCTGAAACCCCAAGGCAGAAAGCTTTGATATTAGGTATGAAGCTTCATCTTGTGGACCTCTACCAAGATTGTTCAAATTATAACCCTGAGGCCAAAAATGCCCCCACGCCGGGGCCCAAAGGTTTTACATAGGCTTATATAGGGGAAAACCTTTAAAAATCTTCTTGCCTGAAACCAGGAGACCCGGGTCTTTGATATTTGGTATGAAGCTTCACCTAGTGGACCTCTACAAAGATTGTTAAAATTATAGCCCTCCGGCCAAAAACGGCCCCGCCCCGGGACCCTTTGGTTTTACATGGGCTTATATAGGGAAAATCTTTAAAAATCTTCTTCTCTGAAACCGCAAGGCCCAGGTCTTTGATATTTGGTATGAAACTTCATCTAGTGGACCCGTATCAAGATTGTTGAAATAATAGTGCCTGAGCCAAAAATGCCCACTGCCCCGGGGCCCTTTGGTTTTACATAGACTTATATAGGGAAAACCTTTAAAAATCTCCCCTCCAAAACCCCAAGACCCAGGTCTTTGATATTTGGTATGAAGCTTCATCTAGTGGACCGCTACCAAGATTGTTCAAATTATAGCCCTGGGGCCAAAAATGCCCCCACGCCGGGGCCCAAAAATTACATAGGCTTATATAGGGAAAAACCTTTAACAATCTTCTTGTCTGAAACTAGAAGGCCCAGGTCTTTGATATTTGGTATGAAACTTCATCTAGTTGACCTTTACCAAGATTGTTCAAATTATAGCCCTCGGGCCAAAAACGGCCCCGCCCCGGGGCCCTTTGGTTTTACATAGGCTTATATTGGGAAAATCTTCAAAAATCTTCTTCTCTCAAAACCACAAGGCCCGGTCTTTGATATTTGGTATGAAGCAATATCTAGTGGACCCGTATCAAAATTGTTCAAATAAAAGTGCTGTGGCCAAAAATGCCCCCCATCCCGGGCCCTTTTGTTTAACATAGGCTTATGTAGGGGAAAATATTTAAAAATCTTTTTCTCTGAAACCCAAGGGCCCAGGTCTTGATATTTGGTATGAAGCTTCATCTTGTAGACCTCTACCAACATTATTCAAATTAAAGCCCTGAGGCCAAAAATGTCCCCGCTCCGGGGCCCTTTGGTTTTACATAGACTTATATATAGGGAAAATCTTGAAAAATCTTTTTCTCTGAAATCACAAGGCCTAGGTCTTTTATATTTGATATGAAGCTACATCTGGTGGACCTCTACCAAGATTGAACAAATCATAGCCCTGACACCAAAAATGCCCCCGCCTCAGGCCCTTTGGTTTTACATAGACTTATATTGTGAAAATCTTTAAAAATCTTCTTCTGTAAAACCACAAGGCCTATGTCTTTGATATTTGGTATGAGGCTTCATCTAGTGGACCTCTACCAAGATTGTTCAAATTATAGCCCTGGGACCAACAATGCCCCCGCCCTGAGACCCTTTTGTTTTACATAGACTTATATAGGGAAATCTTTAAAAATCTTCTTCTCTGAAACTGCAAGGCCCATGTCTCCTATATTTGGTATGGAGCTTCATCTAGTGGACCTCTACCTAGATTGTTCAAATTAAAGCCCTCGGGCCACAAATGCCCCCGCCCCGTAGCCCTTTGGTTTTACATAGACTTATATAGAGATAATCTTTAAAAATCTTCTTCTCTGAAACAGCATTGTCCAGGTATTTGATATTTGGTGTGAAGCTTCATCTAGTTGACCTCTATCAAGATTGTTTAAATTTTAGTCCTGAGGCCAAACATGCCGCCGCCCCGGGGCCATTTGGTTTTACATGTTGGCTTATGTTGGGAATATCCCTAAAAATCCTCTTCTCTGAAACTGCAAGACCCAGGTCTTTGATATTCGGTGTGTAGCTTCATCTAGTGGACCTTTGCCAAGATTGTACAAATTATAGCCTTTGTTGATATTTGGTATGAAGCTTCACCTTTTTAGACCTCCCTCAACATCATGCACATTATAGTCCTGGGGTCAATAATGGCCCACCCCGGGGCCCACCAGTTACTCTATGGATCAGGTGAGCGATCCAGGGCCATCATGGCCCTCTTGTTTTATAGTTCGTATCGCTTATATATTTTGTTTTGGACAACCAGTTGTCCATTTTATGGAAATGTGTCTGTTTCCGCTAAGGATGTTTCGGTTAGGGTCTAGTTATTTCATTTTCGTGTTTTCCCCTTTCGTGCCTCGTGTGGGTTAATTGTATGGATTCCTGAGCATTGCACTCATGTCTATTTATCACGTCAACGTGATTTTGCAATTATATGAATGAACCGGAATACTGGAAAAAATGGCAAAATCTTATAATTATCGGAAAACTATACTAGATATATGAACCGATTATTGCACGCCGGAATGTTGAGACGTACTGAGGATAATCAAATAACTGGTCGTAAATTACATATTTAAAGAGTGAATAAGGGGATAAACGGATAAATAGAATACCAGATTCGTGTCATTTGATATCACGTTTATCAGGCTCGGCCTCAAGAACGCGTGTAGATTCTACATGCGTTCTTGAAGCCTTGCCTGATAAACTTGACATCAAAAGACACGAACCTGGTATTCTCTATGTATTTGTTCTTATTTATTTTACAAGCATAGAGTGTGTTTGCTCGTTAGAACCGCCTAAATGGGGCGATTCTAAGATTGCTCCAGCATTTTATGGTTTAGGATTTAACGAGAAAATTACAGGAAACTAGTACACCCCATTTTTCTCTGTATAAATTTGGGTTTACAAGTGTGTTTTGAACATTTGTAATATTTACTGATTTTGACAGCAGATATAGGTCGGGGTTTTTGCATTCATTCGAACCGCCTCAAGTATATCAAAGTTCTAGCAAGTACCCACAACCATTGTTTTTATCTGAAATTTATCTATCTATCTATCTATCTATCTATCTATCTATCTATCTATCTATCTATCTATCTATCTATCTATCTATCTATCTATCTATCTATCTATCTATCTATCTATCTATCTATCTATCTATCTATCTATCTATCTATCTATCTATCTATCGCCAACTTTCTTCTTCAGAAAAATGGGGTTTATATCAAGGTAACGAGCCCTTATGGCATAGTACTTCCTTCTTAGCTCAAAAACAGATATGTTTTTTTTTTTTTCAGATTAAAATTTGAGTTATTTCCTTGATTTTGTTGCAAAAGTAGATTGTGAATGCCTCTTTATCATATGATGTCGCGTCTGAGAGTGTAATAATGCCTTGTAATATTTTCGATAATCCACTAGTGGATTAAAAACGCAATTAGCTAGATACGTGCCGTAACGTTACATGTAAGACGTTCTTAACGACGTCGCGTTTACTAACGGCGGAATATTGACATTTTTGTAAACAATCGTGAATAAAATGCGTTTTATCATATGACAAATAGAATCTTGCATTTGTGCTTATGTATTATTGAATTTATTAAACTCGTTGAGGAAAAGGGATAAAATGCTCGGCAAAACCTCGCATTTTATCCCTTTTCTTCAACTCGTTTAATAAATTCAATAATACATGAAGACTCATGTAAGATTCTCTATTGAATGATCGCAGTGAAGTTGTTTTATCACCTTAACAAGTCGGTGCACTGTAAAATGAGCTAGCGCACGACAAAACCTACAACAAGATATGTGCGTCCATCGAAAACTCATATCATCCGGCGCATCTATATAGTCTAACCAGAGACTTCTCTTGCTGCATGAAGGAGCATTTGGCCCTTAGCTATCCTTAGGGCGCACAACGAACGCTCTGATCAGACTGCGCGGATGCGCAGGCTGATCTGAATCTTCGTTAGGCACACATGTCTTATTGTAGGTTTTGATATGCGCTAGCTCAAATAGAAATGAAGACACTGATCAGGATTCGATACAATTAACCCACAGCTCCCAACAGAGACACCAAAGGGAAAGAAACACAAACATGAAACAACAGACCCTAATTGAAACATCATTAGCTGAAAGCCATAAGGACAGTTACTTTCCCACAAAATGGCTAATTGGCTATAAAAAAACAACAAAATAATATAAGCGATACAGACACTCAAAGACAAACCATAACAAAGATAAACCGCCACAGAAGAACTGCCTTGGAACGGTCAGTGAAACGAATTCCACTGGGGCGTTTAAATCGGTTTTATTAGCCGAAACTACGTAGTATGACCCATCTTCTTTCTTATGAATATTTTCATTGTTCTTAAAGGAACTCATTTTTGGTTTTTATTTACGTGGCCCCCTCGGTAAATGGCAAAAGCTGGGATTTACCAGAAGTTTTAATATTTCTGCGCCAAGACATAGGTTGTGGTTACTATGAGGCGGTTCTAACGAGCACACACAACCGGTGTTTGGAGTAAAATAAGAAGACATCACAAAACATGCCTATATAATTTTGACCCCCTTGAACCCCACTTGTATGTAGTAAAACTTGGGTTTACAGGGGTAAACTTTTTTCTTCTTATTTCTGCTCAAAATATAGATTGTGGGTACTCGTTAGAACCGCCTTGATGAGGCGGTTCTAACGAGTACCCACAATCTATATTTTGAGCAGAAATAAGAAAAATATCGCAAGTTCTCATCTTAAAATGTTCGTTTTTCGGCTGTAAAGTTTACAATGTATTTGTATAGGCGTGCTTTCATAATGAATAGCACAAAAAGTAATCATTTTGAAAGGTATCATTTTGGAGATATGAAACAATGATCTGTGTCTCACGGATGGGTTATCGTAAAGAACGAATTACCACACTTTCTTACATGCTTTTCAATGAATGATAGAGATTTATCAGTGAAATATAAAACGATATTTTCACTGTTTCAAACAGTGAAAATACGATTTTTTATTTTTCACTGTTTGGGACTACTTTTTTCTTCAAATCTAACTCTAATTTCAATTTTATCTTTGTCAGATAACTGAACAATACTGAAATGTGTTCTAATTGACGCATAGCCCGTTCATGTGTGACGGGGACGTTACTGACGTCATTTATGACGCTGACGTCACGTCTTTTGTCGCGCGACGTTAGATTTGCCAGCAACTTCTTTGGAAAACTACTCTCTCAATTATTTCATTAATCATTCATAATAATACCATCCAAGGCCATTTCTCAGGTGTAAACTTTAACTTTCAGTTTACACCCAATAGTATACCCACTAAACACGATGGACACCACTAAATTGACGCGAAACGAACAGGAACTAAGATAATTTTCTCCGAATGTGAGCGACACCATTAAAGACGCTAAATATTGCCTTTTGAAGCATGTAAGAAACAGAAAATTTGATTTTTTCAGTGCAAGATCAAATTTTATTTCACTCATGGACACCAAAACTGCTATTTTCACTCGTGGCTACGCCACTCGTGAAAATAACAGTTTTGGTGTTCATTCGATGAAATAAAATTCGATCTTACACTGAAAAAATCAAATATCCTCTATTTGTTTTAGTAAGCATGAAGAACACAAATTGAATGTCTACTGTTTAACCCATATCTTTAGCGTAGTAAGTTTATAGTGGTCCATCACTAGTTCAAGGAGGGGGGGGGGGGGGGTGTCAGGTTTGTTTATGTTTGTGGCAAATTAAAAAAAATGAATGTTCTTTACGCAAAAAGTGTAAATTTAGGTTAGTTGCCACATTCTGCGGCGTCTGATCTTGATCTGCACTGTTTGCAAGTGGTCCCCGCCCATCGAGGCTTGAAGAAATAGATGGGCTGCATGATGCTTCCACGCAGAGCTGAAACCGACCGCACACGAGTACTGGTAAACCGCTTATAGGATCTAAGCCTGCCCAGACAAAGCGGTGCGAGTTGGACCGTCCATGTTTATAAACCATATTGGTTTCATTGGGCGACAGGGCTGGACGTGCCATTTCATCTCAATGTTGGGTTAAAGTCCCAAACATATTTGAAACAACGTCTTCAAAATGACATGTACAGTGTTGACGGGGACGTTAAATCTGAAATCAAACAAAACCAAACTGTTTGCCAGAAAAGGGCCGCAAGAAATGTATTGGTAAAACCCCACTTTTCTCCATATAACATCACGCTAAAAATTCCATGCAATAAACACCCCCTTACACCCCACTTTATATAAACAAAACTAGGGTTTACGGGGGTATACATTATTTTCCATATTTCTGCTCCTAGACATAGCTTGTGGGTACTCGTTAGTATCCACAACCCATATTTTGAATATAAATATGAGTAATATCACAAATTTTCTTCAGAAAATTGAACGTTTTGGGGGTGTGAAAAATGCACTATGACGCGAGGGTGTGTTATCGTAATGGGACACACGGATTTGATGCTTTCATTACACAAACACGCCTAAACAAATACATTGCCACCTTTATCGCCGCAAAAGTGAAAATTTTATGATGAAAAATTGTGATATTTTTCTTATTCCTGCTCAAAATATAGATTGTGGGCACTCGGTAGAACCGCCTCATCGATGCGGTTCTAACGAGTACCCACAATCTATATTTTAGAGCAATAATAAGAAAAATACGCCCCCGGAAACCCCAGTTCTACTATATAAAAGTGGGGTTCAAGGAGGTCAAAATTATATAGGCGTGTTTTCGTGAACACGAAGTTGATTATTATGAAACATTATTAATTGACTATCCTGTATTGATCGGAGGTCATCCGTATTAACACCATATCAACCAATATTAACTGGGGTCAAGGGAGGTCAAAAAATCAATAATCATGTTTTTTTAATTGTGTCAATTAATAAAACTGTCATTAATCAAGTAATTTCGCATTGAAATTACAGGTTACAGGTTTTTTCGCATTGAAATTACAGGTTACAGGAAATTTACAGGTCCTCGGTCAGCTGCAATGGCCCTCGGCCTTCGGCCTCGGACCAATGCAGCAGACCTCGGAAACTGTACCTGGGCCAATACAAAATTACTTGATTAATAACATCATATTATCTTTTAATTTAGGATGTTATCACAGATCAGACAAAGGGGCAAGCTACGAGGGACCTGTGTGGTACACTCTGAGTGGCAAGATTTGTGCTAAGTGGACGGATTACAGCTTTGAATACAATGACAACTTGTGTCGCAGCCCTACTCCTAATTCACGCGGCAGGCCCTGGTGTTTCACTGAAGGCACTGGTGGCTGCTTTGAATATTGCAGGGTCCCAAGCTGTGGTAAGCAATAACACTTAACTTTCATTGGCTCGAACAATGATGGCTCTTTTGCTGTGGCTATTTCGAACTCCCTTTGAGTCACTAGAGTATAATATTCTGACATGGGTTTGATTTGTTTGATTTCAGGTTTAACGACCCCGTCAACACTGTAATGGTCATTTTGGAGACGTTGCTTCCAATTTTGTGGGACTTTTACCCGACATTGAGATGAAACGACATCTCAAGCCCTGTCGCCCAATGAAACCAATAGGGTTTATTAGCATGGACAGTCCGCCTCGCACCGCGGTTCCTGGAAGGCTTAGATCCTTTAAGCGGTTTACCAGTACAAGTGTGCGGGCCAAATTCAGCTCTGCGTGAAAGCATCGTGCAGCCCATATATTTCTTCAAGCCCCTATGGACAGGGGCCGTACCTGGGTTTGAAGGTGGAAAGAACAATCCGTCCCGAGGGTCACAGTCTGTTATCCCGAGGGACGGATTTTCTATCCACCCCTCACAACCATGTTGGATTCATTTTCAGACTTCCATATCATTCATTTCTGAGCGTTGGTTTTTAATAATACATTATCCTCGGTTGCCAAAGTCCGCCATTTTGTAATGACCATGGTGTGACGTTTAGTGGCGTCACATAACATGCTGTGACGTCAACATTAACGACGGTGCATATGAGGTCGTATTCAACACGTGAAAATATTCGATTTTACCCTGTCCCTGGATAAGAACAGCAGGGGTGGAACAGAATTTCTAGCCTAGGCTTAAAAAACGGATTTCCTTATCCGGTGTGCAAGAATACGAATAAGAATCTAATATGAGGTTCTGTTGTAGACGGGCATCTAAAACTCGAGGGATGACCGTGCTGAGCAGAACCGAGGCTACGCCGAGGTTCCGCTTAGAACGGTGGACCCTCGAGTTGGAAACACCCGTGTACAACAGTACCCCATATAAGATTCTTTCTCTTGCAAATCACCACCGAACATTTTCTGAAAATTTTGATATCGTGGTGAAGTCTCTCCTTAATATTCCTGAGCTATTCTACAATACTGATTGGTCGAGAGTATGCCACGCCCAAGGCAACAAATTATCATATTCACCTGCAAAGTGTACTTGTGGTCGCGTGCAAAAAGAATCTCTTGAAGTCAGAATTCGGTATAATAAATCATTTGCAGCCCTTCGCCCTCAGGCAATATTGCCTGCACAGGTGAACAAATCGTCATATTCCCCTTACACAAGGGCAATAAATGCATAATAAACGTATAAGAAACTGCAAATTAAAGAAAGACACTGTGTACGTCCTCCGGTGTATGTAGTTCTTCAGGTAACAGCTTTATTAATGACCGGTATTTCATATTAACCGCTTTTGTTGTGGTTATTATTTGAAAAAGTTGGGGGCATATTGCTTCTGGCTTGTCTGTTCGTTCGTTCGTTTGTACATTCGTCACACTTTCTTGTGCAGAGCATAATTTTAGAACCATTTATCTGAGTGTTTTGAAATTTCATATATGGATTCCTCATGAAAAATAGTTGACCAGTATTTTCTTCTAATCCGAATTATCCCCCCTCTTCGAGTTGTTTCCCTATTAATTAAATAACATAGACATCTCGTTAGCAAGGTATCTGACAAAGTATTTAAGGTAGAGCCTTGCTATTAAGTAGACTGATTGGGACTGAACAGGAGATCACCTGATTAAATTTTTAAGCAATTTATGGAATTTTGATTGAGTTATGGTCCTTTGAACTTTCTTGTCATTTAATTATGTTCCTTTCTTGTGCATAGCATAACATTAGAACCATGTATCGTGATAGTATTTTGAAATTTCATATATAGTTTCCTCATCAAAAGACAGTTGACCGGTATTCTTTACTTATCCGAATTATCTCCCCCTTTCGAGCCATTTCTCTTTTAATTAAACAACATAGCCATCTCGTTATCAAGATATCTGAAAAAGTATTTGAGCCAGAGCCTTGCTATTTGGTACACAGATTGGGACTGTGTCGGAGATCACCTAATTTAAATTTCAAGCAATTGAATGGAAATTTTATGGAGTTATGGCCCTTTGAAATTTCTTGTCATTTCAATGCATGCATACACATACACGCACACATGCACACATACATTTGAATGCACACACACGCTTGCGTGCACACATGCATGCATGCACTCATGCATACACGCATGTACACATATACACATGCACTCATGCATACTTGCATGTACACATACATGCATATATGCACACATGCTTGCATACAAACACACATCCATGCACACATACACCAATGCATGCAGGCATGCATGAACACACGCATGCATGCACATGCACCTTTACAGATGCATGCACGCACACACACACATACACACACATGCATGCATGCGTGCACACGTACATGCAGGCGTGCATGAACGCACACATGTACCTTTATGCATGCATGCACACATGCATGCACTCACACATACATACATGCATTAACACACACATAGAACGGGCCTCCGTGGCCTAGTGGATAAGAGCGCTGACTCTTAGTCATTAGGTCTCTCACCGCCGTAGGTTCGAGCCTCGCTCGGGCCACGTGTGAGACGCCAAGTTCTGCAACGGAAGGTCAGGTGGTTTTTCTCCGGGTACTCCGGTTTTCGCCCACCTCTGATTAACGATCGGCTCGATATGAGTGAAATAATCTTGAAAGGGCCGTTAACCCCAAACCAAAAAAAAAAAAAAAAAACAACACACACATAGATGCATGCATACACATGCATGCATGCATTCATGCAAGCATATACACATTGTTATGGACCCTGGAAAATCGGGCATTTCGGTTTGAGCATATGGTTAGAGTCATTTTGTTTTACAAACACCATTTCTAGTTTGGAAATATTGAAGCAATGAAATTCATATCTGGTAGACTCATATTTTGCTAAAAGAGCCTCCCTGGTGTAGTGGTTACGCTACTCGCCTTGTAAACTAGGGGTCGAAGGATCGATCCCGGGCTTCTCAAGACTTTTGGAGAGTCTTTAAACCGAGATCCCGTCTCCGTATGACCTTAGCTTTTGATGGGACGTAAAACTCAAATGCTTACTCACTCACTCACTCATATTTGTGAACAATATTATACTCGTTTGGAAACATAAACCGTGCTTCTATTCAATACGATTTTACTTGTCCCTTTTACATATATGGCTTAAAAATATGTATTTTGCCATGGTCTTGTCAGCACACTTCAGAACTAGATTAGTCATTTTCTTTTCTATCTTTTTGCAGATTCACCAGCACCAGATCGTAAGTAAATTCTTAACCCTTGACCTGCTGAGTATTTAAATATGCCACACCCACCACTGATTATCAGCCAGTCAGATTCCTTGATGCAAATCGTTGCAACGAATGCATAAACTGAGTGACAAACAATGAAGATCCTGATCAGATGGCTTCTTCAGAAGCCATCTGATCTGGATCTACATTGTTTGAAAGATGAGACATATCCTGGCCCAGCAGAACAAGGGTTAAAACCACTTTACATGTATATGTATCTTTATCATTTGACGTCGCGACTGAGAGTGTAATAACGTCATGTAATAAATTCGACTATCCACTAGTGGATTAAATATGCAAACTAGTTAGATACGCCCCAAACGTTACATGTACGACGTCCTTAACGACGCCACGTTTACTAATGGCGGAATATTGGCATTTCTGTCAAACGACCGTGAATAAAATGCGTTGTAAATGTCATATGATAAATAGAATCTTGCATTCATGCTCATGTATTATTGAATTTATTAAACTCGTTGAGGAAAAGGATAAAATGCTCGGCAAAGACTCGCATTTTATCCCTTTTCCTCAACTCGTTTAATAAGTTCAATAATACATGAACATCCATGTAAGATCCTCTATATCAACAATTTATTAAACTCGTTGAAGAACAGAGATAATGCTCGGCACAGCCTCGCATTTAACCCTTTTTCTCAACTCGTTTAATAAATTCAATAATACGCGAGCTTGCATGAGTGCTCGTGTATTATTGAATGTATTAAACTCGTTGAGGAAAAGGGATAAAAATGCTCGGCAATCGTGCTCATGTATTATAAAGCCTCGCATTTTATCCCTTTTCCTCATCGAGTTTAATAAATTCAATAATACATGAACACTCATGTAAGATCCCCTATGTCTGAGTATTGCCAGTGATATTTGAAATCTGTTCTTTAGAAAGCAAGGATTGCAATACAGAACAGAAAACTGAATTTTCCTGCATTACGATAACACATCCGTGTGATTTAATACATTTTTCAAACTTCAAAAAGGGCATTTTTTTCTGATGAAAATTTTTGATATTTTTCTTATTTATTCTCCAAACATAGGTTTTGGGTGCTAGTGAGAACCGCCTCAGTACCCAAAACCTACAAGAAATAAGGAAAATATTGTTTACCCCTGTAAACCCCAGTTTTCTCTATATAAAGTAGGATTTAGTGGGGTCTTTATTTCACGGACTTGTTCACGTGATGGGTACAGACCAGTTAATTTCGGCCAGTTGGGCCTCATCATTGACCCTCAAACATTTTAAAATGCCGCAATCATCACGAAAACACGCCTATACAAATACATTATAAATTTTGCCAAAGAAAATGAGGGGTATATATTATTTGTCTTATTTATGCTTAAAACAGGCGGTTCAAACGAGTACCCACAATCTATGTTAGCAGAAATAAGAAAAATAATATATATCTCCCCCCCAACCTCTGCAAACCCCATTTTTACTATATAAAAGGGGGTCAAATTTATAAAGCATGTTTTCGTGATGGGAATCAATGGTCCTAAAGGACTAGAATATATCAACCACATTATGATGAAGGAGACTTTTTACGACCGCCATACCTTTCCTTAACACAAGCTGTGTTGAAGTTAAATATGTTCTCTAGAAAGATGATACTTCTAAAGCAATGACTACAGCACAGAACCGAAAACTGTTGAGTGTTCAAGGTTTTTAGCTCACCTGGGCCGACGGCTCCAGGTGAGCTTATAGTATAGTATAGTATAGTGTTGTCCGTCCGTCCCTTGTCCGTCTTCTGTCCCTCCTCACCTGTTATATACTGACCGGAAATAGAAACTATACACTTTTAAATTGTCTCGCCTGACAAAACAAGTGGATAATTCAGTTAAAAATTACTGATTAAGGACTTTACTAACTATCGACATGAATCCTGTAACAATTTAAAGAAAATCTGGTGTTCAAAATAAAAGTTTTGGGGAAAAATGTAAAAAAGTGCATTTTTCACAAAATCTGTTTGTAATCGAAATTTGACTTCAACATTTTTTGCGTATAGGTAACAAGTAAAAAGCAAGGAATAAAAAAATAACAAAACATCTAAAAATTATCGAGAAACAAACATAGTATTGAAATCTCAAAAACTGCTTTTTTTCAGCGAAATTTTCAAAATAATGTTTCAAGCCAAAAATCGACCCGAAAGTGCCTTCAATCGTTTTAGCATTCTCAGCTGTGTCTTAAATATTGATAACAACAAAAACCGCAATCAGAAATGCCATACTTTTCGCTCACTTCCGGTGGTTTGGTCCAATATTTAAACGTCGATAACATTTCAACCATTGTGAAAATTTTCATTTTGTAAACAATATTCCCAACGTTAGATGATGCGTAATAACTGGTACAAATGAGAATCACATTCGCGACACAAAAAGTTTGACCCAATGGAAACTTGAACAGCATAATTTTGACCCTTGCTTTGAGCCTGTGGCTCTACCCGTTAAATCGTAGCTATCATTAAGCATTTTATGCGATAAATCAGATATGCCACTGATGATAATTTATATAATTGGAATTCAAAGGATGGGTTACAGTTTTCTATTGCAAAGTGCCTACTGAAAGAGCGAATTCTTGAAGTCAACAAAAACTGATCAAAATACACTCATAAGGTGACCAAATATCTCTGGTTTGTTGGACAAATATTTACTTTTTCATCCGCACGCATTTTCGTAACAAAATTTCCAGTTGATTACATGCACTACTGGTCATGTGTAACATTGCGCCTATGGAAAAAGTGAAGACCCCTGTGGTGTTCAAAGGAAAATTGCATGGTCGTCCACATCGTTAACCAGAGAAAACTACACACCACTTTATTTCAGAAACAATAATGCTTTCAAAAATGCTGATGTTTTGGCGGTTAACGATGTGGAGGATGTTGAAAAATAAACTTTTATCGATAAAATAAGTGAGAAAATCAATGTAATCAAAGTACTGTGCACACTCACACGGGAAAAAGTCAATATAGACTACATATACAGCAGGACAGCGGCTGGCCATCTGTATGAGCACGACCATCATTCCTTGCTGGGCAAACGGGAATGCTATCCATTGATGAATTAAAGGTCTATCATGTTTCTGCTGTCACATGCTGTGCATGTTACTTGTGTGACATACATTCATGTTTACCTTCCATTACCAGTTTCTGTCTTATATTGTTTACAGGGTATGTAACATTTCATATTTTCTGCAGATGTACCCTGAATGCTGGTATAAATAAAAATGTTTTCAGAGGAAAACAATGTCTCCTCACCATAAATGTATCTTAAACACATATTTGACTTTAATAACTACATTAACGTCAACAAAATGTAAGCTGCAAACAAGCCATTTTGGTCAAAAGCTGACGGTTTTTGTGGGAGCCTATGACCTTAAAAAACAAACAGTCATTAAAAAGCTCAGATCACCAGGCAAATTTGGCATACTGCAATTAAATATTGTACCGATTTTGACCAACATTCATGAATTCTTAAATGATATAGGTTACAGATAAGCCATTATTGGCCCTAATGGAACAGGTTTCGGGAGACCTTGGCCTTAGAGTGCAGACAATAAGTTGCAGACAGGGCTATCCTTTGGAAGCAAGGAATACACAACAGACGGAAAATATGGATTGTACATGTTTTTTGGAGCCACATTAGCTAGTTTTGGCCAATTGGACTTCATCAGTGACCCTAAAATATTTGCAAAATTCAACAATGGAATCAGTGATCCCAAAAGGACAAGAAAATGTAAACTACACTATGATGTAGGGCAGGGAGACTTTTACGGCCGCCACACATTCCGAGAAACCAGCTGCAGTGACGTTAAATAAGTTGTAGAAAGGGTTATCCTTAGCCTTTTATTGCCCAAAATTGACTGTTTTATTTATTTATTTTTTTTTTTTTGGGGGGGGGGGGGGGGCGGGTGGCTGTGACCTTGAAAAAAAGTCAAGGTCACCAAAATCTAATCAAATCTGAGGTACGTTGTAATGGTATATTATACCAAGTTTGAATGCAATTAATCGATTTGTTAATGAGAAATTGTGCAGTCAAGCCTTTTTTTGTCCCAAAATCATCTGTTGTGGGAGCCTGTGACCTTGGAAAAGGTCAAGGTCACCAAATTCTAACCCCATCTGCGGTATGCTATATTGATATATTGTACCATGTTTGACGAAAATTGGTCATTCTTTAATGAGATAGACAAAATTGACTGTTTGTTTTTTTTTTGGGGGGGGTGGGGTGACCTTGAAAAAAATTTCAAGGTCACCAAAATCTAATCAAATTCCCGGTAGGTTGTAATGATATATTGTTCCAAGTTTGATTAAAATTAATCAATTCGTTATTGAGATAGAGTACAGACAAGCCATTTTTGACCTTAAAATTACTGTTTTTGGGTTGCTGTGACCTTGGTTTAAACATATTTTATTTCCAAACATGTTACAAACATATTTCAACATAAATACAATAACTTACATAGGGATCCAGAAAGAAGCCAATAGGCTTATGTGAATCTGTTTCCCTTCTAACTTGCACATTACAAATATTCGGTGAAATGAATATTACAAAGACAATCAAATAACTAAATAAACCAGTTATCATACATACGGGAAGTAGAAGGAGAACACTATGAGAGAGAGAGAAAGAGAGAGAAAGAGAGAGAGATAGAGAGTCCTCACGTTTTGAAGCGCTTACTGTCTGTGATGAATTTTTGTACAGCAAGAAATATCTCACAGTTTTGGTTATAACTTAACTCGGTATCACCAAACAAGAGAGTGTTGGTGGTCGGTTGACAATACACTGTGACCTTTGTCAGCATATCGATTCGTATTCCGTTGTATCTCTGGCACTCAAATAAGTAGTGTTTGCTAGTTTCGATTGCCCCACAAGTACAGTTGGGGTCATTCACGATATTCTTAAGAAAGAGATGATGGTTGAGGGAGCTGCAAGAAGTTCTCAGTCGAGTATGATGAATCTGAGAAAATCTTTCACCTATGAAATAATATTTTGGGGGTTTCATTGTATTTTCATTCATGCGGTGTTTAAAAATTGCCAGGGAGTTTACATCTCGTACGTCAGGACTAAGTTCGTTCCAGGCTCTGATACAAGAGGGTAAGAATGAGTTATAATATAACTGGGTTCTACACATTGTTTGTCTGATATTAGTTGCATTTCGAAGATCATAGGTCGTGGTATTTTCTACAAGAGGAGGTATTAAAGCGGAAAGGTAAGCAGGAGTAATATCATTAGTCATCTTATAAAATAGAAAAAGTTTGTGATTTCTACGTCTGTTTTCTAAAGTTTCCCAGCCGGTGTCTCTATAGAGCATTTCTAATGATACCAATTTAGTTGCACCTGTTACAATTCGTGCTGCTTCTATCTGAATTTTTTCCAGGGCAATTACTTCGTACCTGGTGCAGTTATCCCATACGACATCCGCGTATTCTAAAAGTGGTCGGATAAAAGAGACGTATATCTTTTCTAGGGCCTGTCTATCAAGAGTAAATTTGAACTTGCGCATAACATTTATTCTAGTCCAGGCTTTTGAGGTTATATAATCAATATGTTCATGCCAAGTTCCGTCACTAGAGAGATAAATGCCAAGGTGTTTATGAGAACTTACTTCTTGAATTGGTTCGTTATTCATCAGAAGTGGCGGATGGAGAGGTCTATTTTTCTTTCTGGAAAGGAGTAAGGATTCGGACTTAGCGGGGTTAAATTTGACAAGCCAGCGTTCTGCCCAAACATGTATTTTTTCTAAATCGGAATTTAATTGTCTGGCAACTACATGAGGGTCATCGACAATAAGATATAAGGTTGTATCGTCGGCGAAGAGACGGACAGAAGAATCTATGTTATCTACGATATCGTTAATATAAATCAAAAAGAGAAGCGGTCCTAATATAGAGCCCTGTGGCACACCAGCGTGAATATTAAGCCAATCTGAAATCCCCCCTGGTAAGACTACTCTCTGTTTTCTGTTTGAAAGATAACTCGCTAACCAATGTAGAAGAGTTGACTTTATACCTACTTTTTCTAACTTATGCAACAACCCTCTGTGCCAAACCCTGTCAAACGCCTTGCTTATATCACAAAATATTGCCCTCACCTCTTTACCATCATCTAAGGCTTTACAAAAAGTGTTATAAATGTCAACAAGTTGATTGACTGTTGAGTCTCCTGGAGAAAAACCCGACTGTAAGCATGTGATTAAGCTGTGCTCTTTAAAATAATTGAAAAGATGCTTGTGGACAATCTTTTCCATGACTTTTCCTATTGTACTGAGAAGAGATATTGGTCTGTAGTTACTTATAAGTGATGGGTCGTCCTTTTTGAACAAAGGAGAAACATTAGCCTCCTTCCATTTATCTGGGAAAACACATTTCGCTAAAGAATAATTGAAGAGGTCACATAACGGATTTGACAGAGGTTCTGCAAGTTCTTGAAAAATGAGGTCAAGGTCACCAAAATCCAATCAAATCTGTTGTATGTTGTAATGATATATTGTACTGTTGTTTTCTTTCTGCCAACATTTTAAAGATATATTTCAGAATCGAAAATTTCATTCCGTATTATTAAGCACTTCTAACATATACTAAATACATATAACTTCACTGCGTAGCATATCATACTGGTGAGGCATTGGTAACATAAGCTTTTTTGTCGAAATCGAATAAAACTTTGGTTGCTATGGCAACTGCATGTTCCCACACAGTTATAATTGGAAAATGCTTGCCATCACCGTTGCGCATTTAGTTTTTTTCGGATCTTACTGAAACTTACGAATACGTTGGCTGGGGATAAAAGCTGGGACGAGTTCGAAAACTGGCGAGGTCGGTCTATCTCTAATCGAATTATGCCCCATTGATTGCTGAAAATGCGTATGCTTGACCTTGACGTCACCGTAGCCCCTTTAAGTTTTTTTTAATCTTCTTGATTTCATGGTCAAGTGATTTTGGGTTCAAGACATCACGAAAACACGCCTATATGATTTTGACCCCCTTAAACCCCACTTTTATACAGTAAAACTGGGGTTTACAGGGGTAAACCTGTTTTTTCTTATTTCTGCTCTAAAATATAGAGTGTAGCTACTCGTTGGAACCGCATCGATAAGGCGGTTCTAACGAGTACCAACAATCTATATTTTGAGCAGAAATAAGTAAGATATCATAATTGTTCATCTTTTTTTTTCGGCGATAAAGGTTACAATGTATATGTATAGGCGTGTTTTTTGTAATGAAAGCTGGCACTCCAGCACACAGATGCCCCCAATAGGAATGCTTTCTGATGAGTGGCAGTCGACATGAAATTTGGAAAAAAAACAGCACTTCGAAGTTGAACGATTTTTAAGTTAAACTTAGCAAGGTAAAGGTTAAAAAACGAATTTATTCCTATAGAGCTATTTTTATATCAAACATTACGTAAACACGCCTATTCAAATATATTGAGAATTTTGCACACCCCCCACCCTAAAAAAAAAAAGAAAATTTTCCGATAAAAAAATCCATTTTTTTTTCTTCATATTTCTGCTGTTAACAAAAATTTTGTGTACTCGTTAGAACAGCCTCGAGGAGGCGGTTCTGACGAGTATCCATAATCCAACTTTCTGAGCATAAATAAGAAAAATAATGTGTACCCCTGTAAACCTAAGTTTTACCATCACGCAAAAATGCCTATACAGTTTTGTCCCCATTTAATCCCACTTTTATATAGTAAAACTCGGGTTTACAGGGTTTAACCTTATTTTTTTATTTGTGCTCTAAAATATAATTGTGGATACTCGATAAAACCGCCTCACGAACGTTCTAAGGAGTACCTACTAAGGAGTATCTATGTTTTTGAGCAGAAATAAGAAAATTATCACAATTAATCATCTTCATTTGTTATTTTTTCGGAGATAAAGGCTGTAATGTATTTGTGTTTGTTTGATTTGAGGTTTAACGTCCCCGTCAACACTGTAAAGGTCATTTTGGAGACGTTGCTCCCAATTTTGTGTGACTTTTACCCGACATTGAGATGCAATGACACCTCAAGCCCTGTCGCCCAATGAAACCGACAGGGTTTATAAGCATGGACGGTCCGCCTCGCACCGCGGTTCCTGGACAGGCTTAGATCCTCTAAGCCGTTTACCAGTACTAGTGTGCGGGCCAGATTCAGCTCTGCGTGGAAGCATCATGCAGCCCATATATTTCTTCAAGCCCCTATGGGCGGGGGCTGCAATGTATTTGTATAGGCATGGTTTCGTAATGTATATGAAAGTGTGTTTTAGGGCGTCAAGATTGTAGGCGTGTTTCAATGGTGGCGTAACGACTTAATTTTCAGTAAATATGATGTAGAATCAGCAATAAACATCACGATAACACACCCGTGCGACATAGTGCATTTTTTCACATCTCCAAAACGGATATTTTCTTATGAAAATCAGTGATATTTTTCTAGTTTATACTCAAAACATTGGTCGTGTATGCTCGTTAGAACCGCCTCACTGAACCTATGTCTTGGAGCAGATATAAAGAAAATAATGTATACCCCCGAAAACTCCCAATTTCCTCTATATGGAGTGGGGTTTAATGGGGTCTGATGAAAATCAGTGATATTTTCCTTATTTATACTCAAATCATAGATCGTGTGTGCTCGTTAGAACCGCCTCACTGAGGCGGTTAGAACCGCCTCACTGATGCGGTTCTAACGAGTACACACAACCTATGTCTTGGAGCAGATATTAAGAAAATAATGTATGCCCCTGTAAACCCCCAGTTTCCTCTATATGAAGTGACGTTTAAGGGGGTATGATGACAATCGGTGATATTTTTCTTATTTATACTGAAAACATAGGTCGTGTGTGCTCGTTAGAACCGGTTCTAACCAGTACCCAACACCTATGTCTTGGAGGAGAAATAAAGAAAATAATGTATACCCCCGTAAACCCCAGATTTCTCTGTATAAAGTGGGGTTTAAGGGGTATGTCATTTCACGGACTTGTTCACGTAATGTCCCATTTCATTTCTTAGCAAAAGAACACCACTGCATTGTAACGGAAGATGCCTCCTTATGTGAGTTCAAGAAGACCTTCGAAGGCTCCTGCTTTTACAAGTTCGGCTTTGGTGATGAGTGCGACTTTACCTTTGTAACGGATAACAGACAAGAATTTGCTGTATACCTGAATGGAATTGATAGCGATGGTGGAAACGTCCACGAGTTACATTGGAATGCTATTGGAGCTCCTTCTAGGTTTGTTTTTGCATTTGACACATTACGATAACACATCCGTGTGCTATGGTGCGTTTTCATACCTCAAAAAAGGTAATTTTTCTGAAGAAAATTTGTGATATTTTTCTAATTTATATTCCAAACATTGGTTTTGGGTACTCGTTAGAACCGCCTCAATGAGGCGGTTCTAACGAGTACCCACAACCTACGTCTAGGAGCAAAAATAAGAAAAATGCTGTTTACCCCCTTAAACCTCAGTTTTCTCTATATAAAGTGGGGGTTAAGGGGGGTCTTTATTTCTCGGACTTGTTCACGTAATGATGAATGAATAAGCCTCTATGTATGGAAACCTACAACCACCGCCTTAGAATACCGTGCAGTTCTATCCACTTAAGAGTTTAAAAAGATTCTATAGAACGCAGATCGTCTCTCTGTGTTCAATATAAGTTTTTGTTTGTTTGATTTGAGGTTTAACGTCCCCGTCAACACTGTAAAGTTCATTTTGGAGACGTTGCTTCCAATTTTGTAGGACTTTTACCCGACATTGAGATGAAATTACATCTCAAGCCCTGTCGCCCAATGATTGAAACCAATAGGGTTTATTAGCATGGACGGTCCGCTTCGCACCGCGGTTCCTGGACAGGCTTAGATCCTCTAAGCGGTTTACCAGTACTAGAGTGCGGGCCGGATTCAGCTCTACGTGGAAGCATCATGCAGCCCATATATTTTTTCAAGCCCCTATGGGCGAGGGCTTCTGTGTTCAATATAATACTCTTATATTGGTGTAAGGGGTGGATGGAAAAAATCCGTCCCAAGGGTCACTGTCGGCATCACAAGGCTTGCAGAGTGATGCCGGACAGTGATCCCGAGGGACGAATCGTCGCCCTGTGTTCAAATATTGCTCAAAACACATTTGGCCCGCTCAGAAATTTCCTCACCCGATCAGTGAGACATCACACAAGTTATCGCATTGCATACAAGTGGTCTTTACCATTATTTTAATTCGGATAAGCCCATTTGTCGTATAAGGAGTGTCAAGCCTATGTTTTCTTTTCTCTACTTTTTTTATCGTTTTTATTCTAGTTTTGACGGAAAATTCTTTTAGCAAATAGTGTAGGCCCTGATCAGTTCTGCGGCGTCTTAGCTTGGCCTGCAGTGTTGCCAAGGTACATCTTTAGGGGTTTCCCGCATGCAATGGTTAAACCACTGTAATGAAACAAAAGCTGAGGGTTCATGGCTAGCGGTTTTTTATTTTACGAAGACATTTATATATAATAATTGTATATATTATATGAAATGGCAA
This sequence comes from Lucinisca nassula, assembly GCA_963580285.1. Classification (NCBI taxonomy): domain Eukaryota; kingdom Metazoa; phylum Mollusca; class Bivalvia; order Lucinida; family Lucinidae; genus Lucinisca; species Lucinisca nassula. Next base: position 31,490,688 of record OY757027.1, on the reverse strand, counting down.
TACGTTTGAGGTCCTTTATATATTACTGTTCATTATAAAAGGCGGTTCTTCTGTCACGATTTATTATGCCTCCAACTTCGAAGAAGTTGTGGGGGGCATATTCGTTTTGCCCTGTTCATCCGTCCGTCTTTCTGTCCTTCCGTCCATCCCGCTTTTTACTGCATAGCATAACTTAAGAACCATGGGTGCTAGGTTTTTGAAATTTCATATATAGATTCTTTATGAAAAAATAATTGGCCCGCGTTTTTTTTTCTCATCAGGATTATGCCCCTTTCTTGCGTTATACCCCTTTGCAAAAATACTTTAAAATCTTGTAAGCAAGGTATCTCAAAAACTGTTTGAGCTTTTGTCCTGAAACTTTACAGACTGGTTTGGGATGATGAGTAGATAAACTGATTAGCTTTTGAAAAAAAAAATAAAAATTTATGGCCCTTTGGTTTTTTTTTGCGTTTTAAGCTTGTAAGCAAGATAACTAAAAACTGTTTGAGCTTTTGCCCTGAAACTTAAAAGAATGGTTTGGGATGATGAGAAGATGAACTGGTTAACTTTCGACAAAAATCCAATCTTTATTTTTCTCGTCAGGATTATGCCCCTTTCTTGAGTAATGTCCCTTTGCAAAAAAAATACTTTGAAATCTTGTAAGCAAGATATCTCAAAAACTGTTTGAGTTTTTGCCCTGAAACTTTACAGACTGGTTTGGGATGATGAGTAGATGAACTGATTAACTTTTGAACAAAATCCGAATGTTTTTTCTTGAGTTATGGCCCTTTGATTTTTTTTTTTTCGTTTTAAGCTTGTAAGCAAGATAACTAAAAACTGTTTGAGCTATTGCCCTGAAACTTTACAGAATGGTATGGGATGATGAGAAGATGAACTGATTAACTTCTGACAAGAATCCAATTTTTATGCCCCCAACTTTGAAAAAGTTGGGGGGCATATTGCTTCTGGCTTGTCCGTTCGTTCGTTCGTTTGTTCGTTCGTTGGTTCGTACGTTCGTCACACTTTCTTGTGCATAGCATAACTTTATAACCATGTATCCCCGGGTTTTGAAATTTCATATATGGATTCCTCATGAAAAAATAAGTGACCTGTATTTTTTTCTTATACGAATTATCTCCCCTTTTCGAGTTATTTCCCTTTTAATTAAATGACAAAGACATTTTGTTAGCAAGATATCTGAAAAAGTATTTGAGCCAGAGCTTTGATATTTGGTACACTGATTGGGACCGAGGCGGAGATCACCTGATTAAATTTTCAACAAATCTAATGAAATTTTGTTAGAGTTATGGCCCTTTGCAATTTCTGGCCATTTAATTGTGTTGCTTTCTGGTGCATAGCATAACTTTATAACCATGTATGCTAGTGTTTTGAAATTTCATATATGGATTTCTCATGAAAAAATAGTTGACCCGTATTTTTTTTTCTTTTCCGAATTATCTCCTCATTTTGAGTTATTTCCGTTTTAATTAAATAACATAGAAAGCTCGTTAGCTGGATATCTCAAAAAGTAGATTACCTGATTAAATTTACAAGCAATTTGATGGAATTTTGATGGAGATATGTCCCTTTGAAATTTCTTGCCATTTAATTGTGTTGCTTTCTTGTGCATAGCTAACTTTAGAACCATGTATCCTTGTGTTTTGAAATTTCGTATATGGATTCGTCATGAAAAAATATTTGACCCACATTTTTTTTCTTATCCGAATTATCTCCCCTTTTCACGTCATTTCCCTTTTAATTAAATAACATAGAAAACTCGTTAGCAAGATATCTAAAAAAGTATTCGATCTAGAGCCTTGATATTTGGTATACTGATTGGGACTGAGGAGGAGATCACCTGATTAAATTTTCAACTAATTTCATGAAAGTTTGTAAAGTTATGGCCCTTTGCAATTTCTGGCCATTTAATTGTGTTGCTTTCTGGTGCATTGCATAACTTTAGAACCATGTATCCCAGGGTTTTGAAATTTCATATATGGATTTCTCATGAAAAAATAGTTGACCCATATTTATTTTCTTTTCCGAATTATCTCCCCTTTTTGAGTTATTTCCCCTTAAATTAAATAACATAGAACTCTCGTTTGCAAGATATCTCAAAAAGTATTTGAGCTAGAGCCTTGATATTTGGTATACTGACTGGGACTGAAGAGGAGATCAACTGATTAAATTTTCAACAAATTTAATGAACTTTTGTTAGAGTCATGACCCTTTGCAATTTCTGGCCATTTAATTGTGTTGCTTTCTGGTGCATAGCATAACTTTATAATCATGTATGCTAGTGTTTTGAAATTTCATATATGGATTTCTCATGAAAAAATAGTTGACCCGTATTTTTTTTCTTTCCGAATTATCTCCCCTTTTTGAGTTATTTCCCCTTTAATTAAATAACATAGAAATCTCGTTAGCAAGATATCTCACAAAGTAGTTGAGCTAGAGCCTTGATATTTGGTATACTGATTTGGACTAAGAAGGAGATTACCTGATTAAATTTTCAACCAGTTCAATGAAATTTTGTTATAGTTATGGCCCTTTACAATTTCTGGCCATTTAATTGTTTTGATTTCCTGTGCATAGTATTAATTAAGAACTATGTATGCTAGTGTTTTGAAATTTTATTTATGGTTTCCTCATGAAAAAATAGTTGACCTGTATTTTTTCTTATCTGTCTTATCTCCCCTTTTCGCCTTGTTTCCTTTTTTAATTAAATAACATAGAAATCTCGTTATCAAGATATCTCAAAAAGTACTTGAGCTAGAGCCTTGAAATTTGGTATACTGATTTCGGCGGAGGAGGAGATTACCTGATAAAATTTTCAATCAGTTTAATGAAATTTTGTTGGAGTGAGTGCCTTTTGCATTTTCAGGTCATTTAATTGTGTTTCTTTCTTGTTGCAAGATATTTAAAAAACTATTTAAATGGTTGCCTAAAAACTTGACAGGCTGATTTGGAATGACAAGTATATCGCCTGATTAACATTTGAAAAAAATCTGATTTTTTTTTTTTTGCGATAATGGTCTTTTGAAAATTTGGGCAATAATGGGCAAGTATATGGTTGGGGGTATAGTGTTTTACAAACACCATTTCTAGTTTTTCTTGAGTTATGCCCCTTTGAAATTTTGCGCGTTTTAAGATTGTAAGCAAGATGTCTCAAAAACTGTTTGAGCTATAGCTCTGAAACTTTACAGGCTGGTTCAGGATGAGGAGTAGATGAACTGATTAACTTTTGAAAAAAATCCGAAGAAGTATGCCCCTGTCTTGAGTTATGCCCCTTTGCAAAGTACTTTGAAATCCTGTAAGCGAGATATCTCAAAAACTGTTTGAGCTTTTGCCCTGAAACTTTACAGACTGGTTTGGGATGATGAGTAGATGAACCGATTAACTTTTGAAAAAATCCGAAATTTTTTTCTTGAGTTATGGCCCTTTGAAATTTTTTTGCGTTTTAAGCTTGTAAGCAAGATAACTAAAAAACTGTCCGAGCTATTGCCCTGAAACTTTACAGAATGGTTGGGGATGATGAGAAGATGAACTGAATAACTTTTGACAAAAATCCATTTTTTTTTTTTTTTAGTTATGCCCTTTGAAATTTTGTGCGTTTTAAGCTTGTAAGCAAGATATCTAAAACCTGTTTGAGCAATAGCTCTGAGACTTTACAGGCTGGTTCAGGATGATGAGTAGATGAACTGATTTACTTTTGAAAAAATCCGAAATTATTTTCTTCAATTATGGCCCTTTGAAATTTTTGTGTTTTAAGCTTGTAAGCAAGATAACTCAAAAACTGTTTGAGCTATTGACCTGAAACTTTACAGAATGGTTGGGGATAATGAGAAGATGAACTGATTAAAATTTGACAAAAAATCCATCTTTTTCTTGAGTTATGCCCCTTTGAAATTTTGCGCGTTTTAAGCTTGTAAACATGATATCTAAAAAAAAATCTGTTTGAGCTTTTGCCCTTAAACTTTACAGGCTGGTTCAGGATGATGAGTAGATGAACTGATTAGGTGAATGTTAATGCTTTGCATTTTTGGGGAACTAAATGCATTCTTGCTTAAGACAGGTTGCTCGCTTTATAGAGGTGGACACTAAGACAGGTTTGACTGTGTCTCTAAAACTGTATGAGCTATTGTCCTGTAGCTTAAAACACTTGTATGGGGGGATAAATAAATGACCTGATTAATTTCAGTTTTTCTTGTGTTATGTTCCATCTAAAATTTCAGCATTGCAGCCAAATAAAAAAAAGATATCTCAATTACTAGCAGTGTAAGGGTCAAGCAGTTGGGGGCATTGTGTTTCATAAACACTGGCTCTAGTTTTTGTCATGGTTTGTCTTTGGGTGTTTGTGTCGCTTATATTATTTTGTTTTTGGATATCCAACTTGCCATTTTGTGGGAAAGTGTCTGTCCTTTTGGCTTTCTGCTATTGCTGTTTCCATTAGGTTCTGGTTGTTTCTTGTCTGTGTTCCTTTTCCGTTGGTGTCTCTGATGGGAGCTGTGAGCTAATTGTATCGATTCCTGATCATTGCCTTCACTTCTACTTTACCTATAGCTAACGGTTATTTTTATAATACACAACAATTATATGCTCAGCATGTGGCACGGCACAGTGATATTCTACTAAACAGCGCATTATTACATGGCAACACTGTTTTTCACTTCTGATCTCTTACCTTACATTTAACTATCTCAACAGACCTAATTTCTTTATACATAGCAGTGAAATCAATGATATTTTCACAGTGTGAAAAATAACATGACCATGTTATTTTCACAGTAGCAACTCGGACTACTTTTCTCGCCTAAATTCATGTTATCTATAAAATAATTCTGTAAAATACCTTGAACAAGCATTCGTTGAACTGTAAAAATGCTGTATTAAAATGGTGATCTGTTTATGGTTGGCAACTGACAGTTGTGACGTCATAGCCAAGTCAAAAATTGTGACCTAAGATCTGATTGATCAATTACAGTAAGTGTCCTAAAATATTATCAATTTTTTTTTTTTTATAAAAATAAAAAATATTTCATTTCGTGTGTTGAAAACATCAGAATTTTCACTCGTGCTTCGCACTCGTGAAAATACTGATATTATCAACACACTTGATGAAATATTTTGGTATTCATCTCAAAAAAGTAAATATCCTCTATTTATTGAAGAAAGAATTGCATGAAGATACTTTATATTTCATATAATTAATGTTTATTTTGCAGTTTTACGGATCAACGATGTGGCACAAGATTTCAAGTAGACGAGTTCAACAAATTTACTTTATTACAGGACATTTGTGGTCTCTGTGCCAAGAAGTCACTGGATATCTTCCGGAATGATATCACTACTGGGCAAAAAACGTGTCCTAAACGACCATAAGTTTTAATGATTAGAGCCGACCCTTAAGAAAAGGGTCCTCAATGCTATTTAAATTTGCTTATTCAGTCAATTATGTTTAAACTTCAGTCATTCCAATTCTGCATCATTATGTACATTTCGAATAATTTGGTAGGTTGTAATAAAAGTGTTATACTCTGAAAAATACTATGAGCAAGAATCTCACAACATTACAAAAACACGCCTATACAAATACATTGTAAATTCTACCGCTGAAATAAATCGAAAATTTTAAGATGAAAGATTGTGATATGTTTCTTATTTCTGTTCACAATATAGATTGTGGGTTCACCTATGTTGGCATGTTTGCGAGATGAAATCCACAAAAATGGAATGCATTCCTATCGTCACGAAAACATGTCTATATAATTTTGACCCCCTTGAACCCCTCTTTTATAAAGTAAAACTGGGGTTTGAAGGGGTAAATTTTATTTTTCTTATTTCTGCTCTAAAATATAGATTGTGGGTACTCTTTCGGACCGCCTCGATGAGGAGGGGTTCCTAACGAATACCCACAATCTATATTTTGGACAGAAATAAGAAAAGTATCACAATTTTTCATATGAAAATTTTAGTTTCTTTGGCATTAAAATTAACAATGTATTTGTATTGGCTGTTTTCATAATGGATTACTCGAACAGAGATGTCTCGTTTATCTTGGCTAATTCGAATTAGCTCTTGAGTCCCTAGAGGATTTTTCCAAAAGCTTCTGCATCACGACAACACGCTTATATAATTTGGACCACCTTCAACCCCACTTTTATACAGTAAAACTGGGGTTTGCAGGGGTATACATTATTTTTCTTATTTCTGCTCAAAAACATAGATTGTGGGTACTCGTTAGAACCGCCTCGCCGAGGCGGTTCTAACGAGTATCCACGATCTATGTTTTGAGCAGAAATTAGAAAAATATCACAATTTTTCATGTTAAAATTTTCATTTTTTTAGGCGACAAAGGTTACAATATATTTGGATAGTCGTGTTTTCATAATGCGAAAAATCCAAATACACCCAAATCCATCTGAATTACCCAAATCGACTTAATATTGTACCCAAATCAACCTGTATCTGGCCTACATGCATTTGTAGTCATTTAAATTTTTTTAACGTTTATATGATTGAATATTCAAATTTTATAATTTTGATTTAAGAAATAGATCAGCTCTAACTGTGATTTGTTGAGTAATAAATCACAGTCTGGAGATTAGTTGTAAAGTAGATCAAATCACGAGCGCGTAGCGTGCGTGATTTGTCTACTTACAACTGTCCAACAAACTGTGATTTATTACTCAACAAATCACAGACTAGAGCTGATCTATTTCGATTCTAACAGGCTAAAAATCGGCAATAATGCTGTTGTTTCCTTTAATATCTCATAACTTTTCGCCATTGTTAGAAGAAATCCCGCTAAATTTATCGACTGAAACACATGCAATTATATCCTTTTCCAATGTTTTCGATGCGGGAATATGACGTTACATCGTCTAACGTCAAGGAAATCGACTAGTGACGTCATAAATTGGCAGTTTTTAATGACGTCACTCGTCACGCTCTTCCTTTGTTGTAGAATAAAACACAGTTAGTTTCCATTGCTTATATATGGCATGCTGTGTTCGAATAATGTATACATGACAGTTAGGCAGTAATTATTTATCATACATAAATTAAATGCTAACATCCACCAAATACCATAGTGACTTCTTTTTGATAGACCTCATCTATAAATATTTATTTAATTTTTTAATGTAGACCAAAATAAGTCGAATAATTCTAAACCAGATTATTTTTGGATAGCCGATCGGCCATTTTGTGGGAAAGTAACTGTCCTTTTGGCTTTCCGCTATTGATCTTTCCATTAGGGTCTAGTTGTTTCGTGTTTGTGTTTCTTTCCCTTTGGTGTCTCTGATGGGAGCTATGGGTTAATTGTATCGATTCCTGATCATTGCCTTCACTTCTATTAAAATAAATAAATATATAAAAAAGTCTTTCTGGGTTCATAGACTGTTTCAGTTATCTGCATGCATTCACGCAAATATGCCTATATAGTCATGAACCCCTTGAACCCCACTTTTATATGCTCTCAAATATAGATTGTGGGTACTCGTTAAAACCGCCCCGATGAGGCGGTTCTAACATGTACCCCCATCTATATTTTGAGGAGAAATAAGAAAAAAAAATCAAGTTTTCATATTTTTTTTTTCATTTTTGCGGGGAAAATTGACAGTGTATTTGTATAGGCGTGTTTTCGTAATGCATTCTGCATTGACATTCTGAATAATTTTGTTTTGTTTGATTTGAGGTTTAACGTCCCTGTCAACACTGTAAAGGTTATTTTGGAGACGTTGCTTCCAATTTTGTGGGATTTTTACCCGGCGTTGAAATGAAATGATATCTCAAGCTCTGCCACCCAATGAAACCAATAGGATTTATAAGCATGGATGGTCCGACGCGCACCGCTTTGCCTGGGCAAAGTAGTTTAACAGTACTCCAGTGCGGGTCGTTTTCAGTTCTGAGTGGAAGCATCATGCAGCCCATCTATGTCTTCAAGCCCCGATGGGTGGGGATGTACATTCTGAATAAACGATATACTGTGTTCTTATGTTGGTTTTTGGTCCGGATGGATATATATTCTATCCTACAACCTTTAAGGGGAATGAGAACACCTAGCAGATGTTTCCGCCATTTTTCCAAGGGAGACAACTTTCGGGACTTCCTCTTTGCTTTTCTATAAGTCCTGTCCCACGGAGAAAGGGGTCTACTATTAACGAAAAGAATTTGCTCCTCAGGAGCAAAATCTTTCCTTTAAGAGTTGACCCCTATTGACATGGGAGACAAAAATACTTTTGCAGGAGTTGCCTCCCCTGAATGTGTTCTAATTCCCCTTAAAACACCCAAAATGACTATAAATATGTCGGATATAGGTAGATTTGGGTAAATATTGGTTGGATTTGGGTGTAAATGGGTTTTTCGTTCTAATCCTTTCTGATTGCCACATCATGTCAAGAAGTCCATTAATTCAATACACCTCTAAACCCCACTTTCTATAGAGAAAACTGGGGTATACAGAGGTATACATAAGTTTGCTTATTTTTGCTCCAAATTAAAGGTTGTGGATACTCGTTAGAACCGCCTCAATGAGGCGGTTCTAACGAGCACCCACAATCTATGATGGGTATATAAATACGAAAACTAGCACAAAATTCCATCGGAACCATTTTTGAGAAATGAAAGAATACTCTATGTCACACGGATGTGTTATCTTAATGCATATTTTTTGTTGTTTTCCGGAGTTTTTCTGATCTTATCCTCTGAAGGTATGTTGTGTGTACTTATTAGAATTGCCTCAGTGAGTACACTCAACATTCCTTTCCTTTAAAGACTACTGGCATCACGATTACAAGTCCGGGAAACGAAGACCCCTCTAAACCCCACATTATATAGAGAAAAGTGGGGTTTACGGGGTTATACAATATCTGCCTTATTTTTGCTCAAAAACATTGATTGTGGGTACTCGTTAGAACCGCCTCATTGCCTCAATGAGGCGATTCTTAAGAGCACAAACAGTCTATGTTGAAAGCAGAAATAAAAAAGATGTTATCATTTTTACCCAAAAATTGTCACTTCTGACACCATGTTGGATGCCATTATTTCACACGGACATGTTTTTCTAATGAAAAGATATCCTTTGGTAATCCCCATAAAACTCCATGTTCAGGTGATATGATCAAACATCAATTAGGGGATAACTGTATTGAAAATTGTAATTTGGGGAGGTAAATCGGAGGTTTTAGGGTTGGAAATTTCGTTTTACGGCGACGCGTTAGCGGAGCCGTAAAACGTAATTTGCGACCGTAAAACCGACGATTTACCTCCCCAAATGACAATTTTCAATACAGTTATCCCCATTCTAATGCATTTTTTTCGGTTGTTAAGCTGAAAATTGTACTATTTTGCACAAGGCGGCAATCACGGTGAGCTGCGAAAAACCAAATGCCGGCCAATGAAAGGCAACGTTACGTGATGACGTCGGGTTTCCGACAGTATATCGCAGAATATACTGTCGCAAATTTTGACGTCATCCAATTTTGACGTCGCGTTACATACGCAAGTGCATTAGAATTTATGTTCTAATCGTTATTGAGCCAATATTCGTGGCCTCACAGGTTTAAAGGGGTCATAATTATACAGGCGCGAATATGAGATCGGTGAATTTGGAGCTTTGTACCAGTATCCAGCCCGTCCACCTGACCGTGTTATTAATTAAAAGTATTCTGGTTTCACACTGTCTTGCTGGTTGTTCTACCCCCGTTATTCATCTGATTTACGGTACATAGTGAAAGTATCCATGTATGATCTGATTATTTAGGAAGAATCTAGCTTGCGTGTTGAAGTGACAAAGATGGCGTCCTTTCAATTTAGGCGTACAAAAATAGCTGTGTTTCCGCTAACATGCTGAAAACAATTTTGGTCGTTAGGTAGGAGAAACTTTTTTAATATTTAATTTTTCCCCCCGAAAAAAAAAAAAACATGGTCGGGCTCTATTTTTTATGTGGTTTTGTTTTTGTACAGTTTTTTTTTTATTGAGACTTGCACTGTGTATAATAATTCATTTTAGATGCTCAAAATGTCAGCTCTGTATTTTGGAATGCCCAAAATGCCCCAAAAATGTACTTAAAACGCAAAATTACAATTGGAAAATGCAACGACGACACTGGGTAGGGTCGGAAATTGAAAATGGTAGAGTCGGTGATTTAATTTTTATTTTGTTCCCTTACTGATAAAAATAGTAGAGTTGGGTTCTGAAGCAGGGTCGGTCGGGTTAGCGGAAACACTGCTATATTTTTAGGCCTTAAACAAGCTTAGAAATATCAATGTATTTACATGAAGTATAACATTCAAATTTGTGGATAGCTAGAGAATGTTCGTGTCTTTTGATATCAAGTTTATCAGCCAAGGCTTCGAGAACGCTTGTAGAATCGCGAGGCTTGCCGAGCGATTCTACATGCGTTCTCGAAGCCGAGCCTGATAAACTTGATATCAAATGACACAAATCTGGTATTCTATTTATGTTTATGCCATTATACACTTACATTTTTGCCATTTTTTTCCAGCAGTCCAATTCTAAGAAGTGCAATGTTACGTTGAACTGATAAAGCTCACTTGTCCTGAGATAGCATATGTTTATCAGGTCAATGCGTTACAATGCAATTCATATAGGGGGTGACTGATAAATTATTGTATTTTGTGCCACATTTTGTCTAATGTTACATATCGTCTGCTTGATGCAAAAAAGGTGTAAGTGTAAAATTGCAACTTTTCAGGAGAGACAAAAACTGTTTTATTATACAGTGACAAAGAAAACCATCCTAAGCTTGTTACTTGATTTACCTTACTTCTGTCCGCCCCAGCCCATCGGGGCTAGAGGAAATAGATGGGCTGCATGATATTTTCACACAGAGCTGAATCCTACCACACATTAGTACTGGTAAACTGCTTAGGGGATCTAAGCCTGCCCAGGCTAAGCGGTTTGAGTCGGACCGTCCATGCTTATAAATCCTACTTGGGCGACAGGTTTGAGATGTCATTTAATCTCAATGTCGGGTAAAAATCCCACAAAATCGGAAAAACGTCTCGAAAATGACCTATACAGTGTTGATAGTGACGTTAAACCTCAAATCAAACAAACAAACAAGCCTTACGTTTGTGTGAAGTTGATTGTTGAACAAAATGGCATTTATTGAAAAATATTCACCTTTTAAATATTGATAGACACATTCTCTGCTGAGTGTGTTGGCGCAAAAATAGTGTAAGTGCATTGACTGTTAAAACGGTGTAAATGTACACACATTTCATTAAGCTTTCACGTTGTGAAGCAGTAAGTTATAGGCACTGGTTAGGTAATAGGCCACATTTTATACATTCTGCATGGCACTTACATGCTTACACTCTCATTCTGCAATATCAAGCAGCAGGATTCAATATTTAAGAGGTTTTAAAAACGTTGATCCAGAAGAACACTTACACCGTTTTTGCACCAACATTTTTCAAAACGACAGAGCAGAAACCGTGCAACTGACAAAAATGCAATCATGATTTAGGCAGCTGTATCACTTATTTGCTAAGTGTGTTATGTCCGTAGACACCCATTTACTCCCCCCCCCCACTTAAAAAACAACAACAACAACAAAAAAAAAAACCAATAAACATTTGGCCAAAATGTCATTTACACTGTTATTGCACCAAGTAGACGATGTATATCTTGGTTTAGGTAATATGCTGCCATTGTGTTGGTTGATCGGATATTGTCTTTATGTACATATTTGGGTATTGTTGTATTTAGAGGGTAAATTGTTTTGGGATATTTTAGGATTGCATAGTCATTGCTTATTACACCATGGGGTTCATATAGGCCTGTGTTTATAAGAGGGAATTCATGTTATGTGGCTAGGCTTAACGCTCTGCATGTGGGTTTTTGTTTTTCAACAGACAATATTTTGAAATATTTTTTCTTATTTTTCCTAGAAAACAGGAACGAATCAAGAAATAAGGAGACAGTTTGCATGAAATATCAAATCCTGTTTTCTTTGAGAATAAAGAATAAGGAGACAATTTGAATGAAACGTCAAATCATGTTTTCTGTGTAAATTAAGCATTAGGAGACAATTCGCATGAAATGTCAAGTCCTTTTTTCTGTGGCAATGTGCTTGAAATATCAAATCCTGTTTTCTATGAAAATTAAGAATTAGGAGACATGTTGCATGAAATGTCAAATTCTGTTTTCCGTGAAAATTTAGAATTAGGAGACACTTTGCATGAAATGTCAAATCCTGTTTTCTGTGAAAATTAAGAATTAGGAGACATTTTGTATGAAATGTCAAATTCTGTTTTTCGTTAAATTTTAGAATTAGGAGACACTTTGCATGAATTGTCAAATTCTGATTTCTGTGACAATTAAGAATTAGGAGACAGTTTGTTTGAAATGGCTAATCCTGTTTCCGAAAAAAAAACTGTTTCCTGTGAAAAGTAAGAATAAGGATAAAATTTGCCTGAAATCTCAAGTCCTATTTCATGTGACAATTTGCATGAAATGTCAAATCCTGTTTTCTGTGAAAATTAAGAATTAGGAGACACTTTGTATGGACAATTTGTATGGAATGCCAAATCCTGTTTTCTGTGAAAATTAAGAATGAGTCAATTTGCAGGAAATGTCTAATCCTGTTTTCTTTGAAAATTAAGAATAAAGAGACAATTTGCATGAAATGACAAGTCATGTTTTCTGTGAAAATGACAACAGTATGTCAACTGCTAAATTAGCCAAGAGTAGAAGGCCAAATTGAGTCTTCTCTCAGTGAACGTTTACACATAACCTGTCACGTGAACAAGTCTGTGAAATGAACACCCTTAAACCCCACTTTATATAGAGAAAACTGGGGTTTATGGGGCGTATACATTATTTTTCTTAGATCTGATTCAATACGTGGGTTGTGGGTACTCGTTAGAACCGCCCCATTGAGGCGGTTCTAACAAGCACCCGCAACCTATGTTTGCAGTATAAATAAGGAAAATATCATGGATTTTCATCACAAAAGTAGCCATTTTGGAGATGTGAAAGAATGCACTATGTCGCACGGGTGTGTTTTCATAATGTAAGTCAAAAGATAAAAATAATGTATTAGGAAAACACGCCTATTCAAATACATTGGTAAAATTTATAGCACCAAAACCTGAATATTTTCCGATAAAAATCCTGATATTTTTTTATATTTTTGCTCAAAGCATAGATTGTGGGTACTTTTTAGAACCGCCTCGGTGGAATTGGTCGAAGCTAAAGTTTGGCCTATATAATGCAGACGGACCAAATATACATTATTCATTTATGGCCCTTTTCATTACGAAAACGCGCCTATAGCTACAAATACATTGCAAATTTTATTGCTGAAAAAAGAAGAAAATTTTAATATGAAAAATTTTGATATTTTTCTATTTCTGCACAAAAATATAAATTGTAGGTACACGTTAGAACCGCCTAATCGAGGCCGTTCTAACGAGTACCCACAATCTATATTTAAGAGCAGAAATAACAAAAACTATTGTTTACCCCTCTTAACCCCAGATTTACTATATAAAAGTGTAGTTCAAGGAGGTCGGAATTATATAGGTGTGTTTTCGGGATGGCTAGGGGTTTATCCTCGGGCAATATTACCTGCTCGGGTGAACAAATCGTCATATTCCACAAGGGCAACAAATGATTTATTATAATTGAGCCCCGCCAAGCGAATTTGTGTCTTCGAGCATTCCGTCATGACAAATTTTAACTGCGCATGCCCAGCCATTCAGAGGGGCCAGGGATATGGCTTTCTGTCTGAAGGTTCCTCTTGATTCACTGCTTGTATGAGCGAGCAGCGAAGGTTCTTGCGAGACTGCGCGGATGCGCAGGCTCGCCTGAACCTTCGCTGCTCGCATAGGCGATAAGTACCAAAATCGCTTGACGAATTCTGACTGAGATATTCTTTTAGTGAATGCACTATTACTTCTGAACAGGCAATAGTACATGCTAAAATGATAATTCATGGCCCTGCGCGTGACTTCGAGATTCTTTCAGTGAATGCACTTGTACTTTTGAGCAGTGACGTCAGAGGGGGGATATTGCAGGGGAATATGATAATTCATGGCCCTGCGCGTCCCTTCGAGATTCTTTCCGTGAGTGCACTTGTACTTTTGAGCAGTGACATCAGAGGGGAATATAGCAGGGGTATATGATAATTCATGGCCCTGCGCATCCCTTCGAGATTCTTTCAGTGAATGCACTTATACTTTTGAGCAGTGACATCAGAGGGGAATATAGCAGGGGTATATGATAATTCATGGCCCTGCGCATCCCTTCGAGATTCTTTCAGTGAATGCACTTGTACTTTTGAGCAGTGACACCAGAGGGGATATTGCATGGTAAAATGATACTTCATGGCCCTGCGCGTGACTTCGAGATTCTTTCAGTGAATGCACTTGTACGTTTGAGCAGTGACGTCAGAGGCGAATATTGCAGGGTAATATGATACTTCATGGCCCTGCGTGTCCCTTCGAGATTCTTTCAGTGAATCCACTTGTACTTTTGAGCAGTGACGTCAGAGGGGGATATTGAAGGGGAATATGATAATTCATGGCCCTGCGCGTGACTTCATATTCTAGACAAGTTTGTAATTAATTGGACCCCATTTTGATTTATATCAGTCTTTGAATCGACTGCCTATTCGAAATTCGCAAAATTGCAGTATGTTTCCTCCGGCTTTCTTTGCCGAATCATTACAGGGTCACTGATGAGGCTTCATTAGCCGAATCTACGTAGTATGACCCATCTTCTTTCTTATGAATGTTTTCATTGCTCTTAAAGGAACTCATTTTTGGTTTTTATTCGAGATACTTTCAGTGAATTTACTTGAGCAGCGCAATCAGAGGGTAATATTGCAGGGGAATATGGTATTTTATTGAACCTGAGCGCGGCATGCTCTGGCCAACCAGAATACTAGAATAGCTTATGAATGTATCTGAGGTATAATAAATACGTGCATGTATATTGGGTCCGTGACAATGCACAATTACCCTTTCTGATAGAACTTATTCCATTGTAGGCGTGAAATCCCTAAAGGGGTACCTTGACAAACAGTGCTGGCCCAGATCAGACGCCGCAGATCAGCGTCTACACTATTTGCCAACAAAATTTTCCGTCAAAAATAGAATAAGAACGAAAGAATAGGTCTATCGCCCATTATTTTCACGAGTGCGAAGCATGTTATTAAAAGCTGTTCAATTACAGCACATCGCCAAAGTCCCGTATAAAATAAAAAGAACAATTACATTTTTTCGATAAATTCCTAAAAATATTTAATCTCGTATGTTGAAAACATTAGAATTTTCTCGAGTGTTGTCAAGTGTGATGTTTTCAACACACTTGATGGAATATTTTTGGTATTTATCTCCATTACGAAAACATGCCTATACAAATGCAGTGTTAACTTTACTGCCGAAAAGCGAACTTTGTTTGATGTAAAAATTGTGATATTTTTCTTATTTCTGCTCAAAACAAAGGTTGCGCGTACTCGTTAGAACCGCCTCATCGAGGCGGTTCTAACGAGTACCTACAATCTATATTTTGGAACTGAAACAAGAAAAATAAGGTTTACCCCTGTAAACCCCAGTTTTACAATATAAACGTGGGATTCAAGGGGGTAAAATTTATATAAGTGTGTTTTCGTGATGTCAAAAAGGTAAGTATACACTAGAAGTACTATATCTTGTTTCTGATGAAACCATTGCTGCTGAGATCCCTTTGTTTAATGCATTTATCGTTGTTATGTAGTGTAGATGCAAATCATATATATAGGATGTGATGGGACTAATTATAGCTATTGAAACTGAAGAGCTCAATAATAAACACTGCAGTATTGTCTTCGTTCAATGTTTCCATTAGAAGCCTCCGTGGTGTAGTGCTTACACTACTTGCCTTATAAACCAGGGAACGCAGGATCGATCCCGGGCTCCTCCAGACTTTCGGATGAGTCTGTAAACCGAGATCCCGTCTCCGTATGACCTTAGCTGTTGGTGGGATGTAAAACTAAAAAAACTCACTCACTCAGTGTTTCACTTACATTACCAATCACATATGAGTCATGTCATCAGAAATCCTATTTTAACATTCGCGAACAACAAAATGGAAGCAAAGATTACAAGACAGTACTGAAAACCGTGGAATGAAAAGATTTTTTGGGCCAGACTAGCCAGTTTCGGCCAATAAGGTATCATCATGAACCGTCAAACACTTTCAGAATTCCGCAGTGGAATCCATGATCGCAATGCTCCAAAATGACTAGAAAATATAACGCACTCTATGATGAAGGACTATATTACTTTCTACGGCCGCCACACATTCCCTTAACACCAGCTGTGGTGAAAAACAGAAGTGAAGGCTATGATCAGGAATTGATACAATTAATCCACAGCTCCCATCAGAGACACCAAAGGGAAGGAAACACAGACATGAAATAATTAGACCCTAATGGAAACATCAATAGCGAAAAGCCGAAAGGACAATTACTTTCCACAAAATGGCCAATTGGCTATCAAGAACAAAAAATATATTTGATACACACACTCAAAGACAAACCTTAACAAAAATAAACCGCGACAGAAGAACCGCCTTGGAACGGTCAGTGAAACGAATTTCACTGTGGGGCTTAAATCGATTTTACGCGGCCGCAATCCTCGCCCTTACGTCCGTCGCGATTTAGACAAATGATTGTTCAGTCCGTATAAAGGCCCCATAAATGTATGTACAACATCTCCGAGAACACAAAAATCAAACAACCTCAGAGAAGAAACAACGGCGCGGACTCGACAGCAAGAAAATACTGAAATGCTGGAACAGGAGAAAATCAACAGTTAGACTCCGATGGGCCCGACTAGACATCAACCAACATAAAATAAACTTTTGGCTCCCGCCCATCGGGGCTTGAAGAAATAGATGGACTGCATGAGAGCTAAAACCGGCCCGCACACGTGTACTGGTAACCGCTTAGAGTATCTAAGCCTGCCCAGGTAATGCGGTGCGTTTCATTGGGCGGCAGGGCTTGAGACGTCATTTCATCTCAATGGCGGGTAAAAGTCACACAAAATTGGAAGTAACGTCTCCAAAATGACCTTTTACAGTGTTGACGGGGACGTTAAATTTCAAATCAAACAAACAAACATAAAATAAATTTCTAATTATTAAAGAGGTAAGCAAAGTGGTCAACCGGGATTGGGTTAACTACCATACATCCAGTGAGTCGTATAACATTTATGTAGTAACCTATCTTTTTATATCGAATAGTGATTTTACGAAATTTGGTGTTGACGTCAAATCTTTTCTATAGGAAGACCAAGGTTACAACACTGAAGTGAAAACCGTGTGTAAAATATTTGTCTGGGGCAGGCTAGCCAGTTTCGGCTAATACGTTCTTATCAGTGGCCCTCAGACACATTCAGAATTCCGCAGTGAAATCAATGATCCAAAAGGACTAGAAAATATAACCCGCACTTTGATGGACAGGGCGACTTTTTACGGCCGCAACAAATTCGTTGAACACAAGCTTTGGTGAAGTTAAATATGTTCTATATAAAGGTAAATCGGCCCCCATCGGGACTTGAAGAAATATATGGGCTGCATGATGCTTCCACACAGAGCTGAATCTGACCCACACACGAGTACTGGTAAACCGTTTAGATGATCTTAGCCTGCCCAGGCAAAGCGGAGTGAGTGTCGGGCCGTCCATGCTTACAACCCTTATTGGTTTCATTGGGCGGCAGGGCTTGAGCTGTCATTTCATCTCAATTTCGGGTAACAGTCACACAAAATTGGAAGCAACGTCTCCAAAATGACCTTTACAGAGTTGACGGGGACGAAACACTTCAAATCAAACAAACAATATAAAGGTAAACCTTTGGAAGCAAGGACAAAGACACAGAACTGAAAATCGTGGAGTTAACAAGTATTTTTCTGGTCCAGACAAGCCAGTTTCGATCAGTTAGGCCTCATCAGTGACTCCTACACATTTTCCCACCAACGTTCATAACTCCACAATCAATCAATGATCCAAAAGGACTAGAAAATATAATCTATACTCTAATGAAGGACGAGGAGACGTTTTACGGCTTCCACACATTCAGCGCATAAAGCATCTTCATTAAATGAATAATATCGCAAACATTGAGAAGCCATGATGATAGGAGTAATGAATGAACAGAGAAGTGATGTTCATAGAAATAAATGCAAATAATGAGAAAATAGCAGAGGATCCAGGAATTAGCAGATAGTGGAAATGTATGATCATTACGAAAACATGCCTATTCAAATATATTGGTAAAATTTTACCTCCAAAAATGAAATTTTCGAGGTAAAAATCGTTATATTTTTTATATTTCTGCTCAAAACATAGATTTTGGGTACTCGTTAGAACCGCCTCGACAAGGCGGTTCTAACGCGTACCCACAATCTATGTTTTTGAGCAGAAATAACACAAAAAATGTATACCCCTGTAAACCCAAGTTTCACTATATAAAAGAAGGGGTCAAAATTATATAGGCGTGTTTTCGTGATGTCACACATTAAATATTACAAACGAGAACCGTAAATATTATTTTAAGACAAAACTACAAGTGACCGTTGCAAACAGAAACTTCCATTACCCGTTTCAAATGAAACTCCCATACCCATTTCCAAAAGAAACTTCAAACCCTACTGAAACATAATGTGTGAATTTCTAAAACCACTGCACACATTTACATTAAATCTGATCCAAACATTTAATGAAGTGAACATCAAAGTAGAAGTAAAACAAAGATCAGGAATCGATACAATTAACTTACTCCACCCATCAAAGACACATCTGACCATCATTCAGTTCAAACATACTAAAATCATGGACTAACTTGCCAACTGTCTAAGAGAGTTCACATGCGGATGAGACAATAGGACTTCAAAACAAAATTGCATGGGTTATGCATGGGAGTAAAAAAACATGAAATAACAAACTTCTATCATAACGATATTTTCAATTTTTAATTCATGGATATAATCTAGCTGACTATCATAGTGTAGATTATATTTTCTTGTCCTTTGGGATCATTGATTCCATTGTGGAATTTTGAAAATATCTGAGGGTCACTGATGAGGCCTAATTGGCCCAAACTAGCTAGTCTGGCCCAGAAAACATGAACACTCCATATTTTTTCAGCTCTGTGGTGTATTCCTTGCTTACAAAGGATAACCCTTTTATAGAACATATTTAATCCCGAAGCACAACCATACTTACTGATACAGTTTGTCTATTAGAATATTTTTGGCTGCCATTCAAAATAGAAGCTGCTTGATAAGCAACGGACACATCTGTATCCTTTGAGCAGGTCAAGCCGTCTTCAATTTCCTGAACTTTTAAACTACGACTGATCTTGTTCATACAGTCTAAACACTCAGGTTTTTTTTACACCTACGATTAGGGTTCCGGGACACAGCATCTGCATTTTTGTGAACAGAACGACGACGATATTCAATGTCGAATTCATTAATGGATAAAACATTGAGCCACAATTCCTTCTGGATTGTTTAAGTTTTTAATCCATTTAAGTGAGGAGTGGTCTGACCTTACAATAAATTTTCGACATCAAAGTGAATGCCTGAAATGTTTAACACATGTTACAAAAGCGAACATCTCTCTTTTTGGCGGTTCAATTTTGCTTAAAATTTTACTTGCATATGCTATAACTCTTCCCTCATTTAACTGTATTCAAGAGTACGGCTTTAATGTCATGCACGTAGCGTCAGTGTCCAATATGAAATTGTCATTTTCTGTTGGATATGACAGAATTGGACTTGAAGTCAATTTCGATTTGAGTGTGTCGAATGTCACCTGGCATTCCCCAATTCAAACAAAGGCTTTCGATTTACGGTTAATTTCCTGCTGTTAATAAGTTCTCACAAAAGCGCCTGGGATACCTAACTAAAATTTTTCTATTCAGAAACGTTCGCTGGAACATGTCAGTTTTGTACTGATTTAGTTTTCGTAGGGTCACCGGATATGCAAGACTTGGAAACAACATGACCAAGCAAACTGACTTCAGTTTGAAACAAAGCTCCTTTCGAAGTTTGAGTATCTGAGCCGATCAAAAATTAGCTTGTGATTTTGAAGAGCTTCTTCAAGTGTTTACCAACGATGATAATATCATTCAGGTAGGATACACACATTTCCCAATGTAAGACCACGGAAGACCAGTTCCATAAGTCATTCGAAATCTGCAGAAGCATTGCAAAGACCAAATAGTAAAATTGAAGTGAATGCAATGATCAGGAATCGATACCATTAACCCTCATCTTCCACCAGGGACACCAAAGGGAACGAAACACAAACATGATATAACTAGACCCTGATGTAAATATCAATAGCGGAAAGCCAAAGGAGAGTTGCTTTCCCAAAACAAAACTATATTAGCGATACAAATATTCAAAGTCATACTGTAACAAAATAAACCGCGACAGAAGAACCTCCTTGGAACGGTCAGTGAAAAGTATTTCACGTGGTGGGAGAGGGGACTTAAATCGATTTTACGCAGTTGTAATCCTCGCCCTTACTTCCGTCGCGATTAAGGCAAATAATGAAATAATTTGTTCAGTCCGAATGAAGGTTTCCTTGTCTTAATCGCGTCGGAAGTAAGGGCGAGGATTGTGGTCACGTAAAATCGATTTAAAAGTCCCCACAGTGGAATTCGTTTGACCTTTCACTGACCGTTCCAAGGCGGTTCTTCTGTCGCGGTTTATTTTTGTTATGGCTTGTCTTTGGGTGTGTGCAACGCTTATATTATTTTGTTTTGGATAGCCAACTGGCCATTTTGTGGGAAAATAACTGTCCGTTTGGCTTTCCGCTATTGATATTTCCATTAGGGTCTAGTTGTCATGTTTGTGTTTCTTTCCCTTTGGTGTTTCTGATGGGAGCTGTGGATTAATTGTATCGATTCCTGATCATTGCCTTCACTTCTATTTTCCTAACTCACCAGTGCAACATCTCCGAGAACACAATCTCAAACAACCACAGAGATGAACCCACGTTGCGGACTCGACAGCAAGAAAACACCGGAATGGTAGAGCAAAAGAAAACAAACAGTTTGACTCCGATGTGCAGAAATCGGAGGCAGAGCATCAGGTACCAACCAACATTACGTAAAATTTAATTTTAATTCCAAGTAAAATAGAAGTGAAAACAAAATCGTGATCCCTAAATTAAATTAGCTTAACGTTATTTATGTGTGACAGAAATTACGTCACGCATATTTTCTCGTCATCTGGACGTTGACGACGTCAATTTTTCACATTTGACCGCCATAGAAATATGTGTCCGCACAAAATGTAGTCCGGTTTGGCGCAGTAATCAAAATGTACACGCGTATTAGTTATCCTATAAGCGCAATACAAACTTTTGAAGCAGACGACTTGAGGATTTTATCTTACCTTTCAGAGAATCGATTCAGCATTTCATATGAATCATTTGCGACGGGTTTTGCAAAGACTATACCCAGATCAATGCGGCGTCTGCTCAGTCGTCTGCTCAGATTGTACACTGTTTTCTAACAGTGCTGTCAATATTTAACCCTTAAAGACCAGTCTGCTGTAGGACCAGGTCAGCTGCAGACAAGAATATTAATGGATTTTTCTGACTTTCGAGGTAAAGTCTAGGTCAGTTACAACTTAAGTGTATATTTTAGACATTGCGTGGTGGAGAAATTGGGAAGAAAGGCTGTCCCTTTCAACCCTGGAATATGGTACAGATACTTATGCAAACAGTGTAGGTCCTGTGATATAATTCTAGGTGCCATAGTTAGCAGTATGGACGAGCCTAACAGTGATGGAAGAGTGCAATCCAGAAACTCAAGGCAGTTAATAAATCAAAGCACTGACAAAACTCATGCCGATTGTCTATGAATGCAGGCTGGTCATGAACGGGGACTTGGACTGATTCGTTGAAACTTAAGATGTTGGGAACTAATGCAAAAAATTGTAGAACAAGATCAGCACCGTGTTCTGCGGCGTTTGTCTGAGTCTACATTGTTTGCCGGATCCAACATTTTGTTCAAGTGCAGATTTTACAGATAACACTTACATGCAACGACGCGGCTATGTTTGGGTTGATTGTTTGGCATTCAACCCAAAGTTGCTAATAAGAAAAGCGCTTCAGTGCAAACGTCTACGTGACTATCGCTGACTCGTCAGAATAACCTTTTTTCTTATAGAAAATAGCCGCAGTGATATCAGGGTATTCCATAAGACTGAAGATGGTTATCCTGGAATCATAGGGTGAGCTTGGCAAACAGTGTAGACCAAGATCGGACGCTGCAGAATGCGGCTTCTTATCAAAATCTTCACTATTGGTTTGGCATTTCAGAGTTAAATGAAACAATTTAAATCTCAGCCCAGGACTATTACCCAAACCTACACCCCACCAACACTCTCAGTGCTTTGATTCTGAAACCAAACAATTGCATGATTACAACACGCTTAGGCACCGCGCCCTTAAGCTAAAAAGGTTAAATCAATCAAACGTGACGTCTGGTTACGTCGCTCCTGTGCACCACCTTCGCACCAGTACAAATTGAAACTACATGTTCAGGATCAACCTTTTGATGTGTAAGGTTTTGTTTGTTTGTTTTGGAGTTAAACGGCCCAGTCAACACTATTTTAGGTCATTTTTGAGCCGGTCAGTTTACCTATCCACACTTTTCCTGGGCAGACTTATACGTAAGCGGTTAACCAGTACAGTGCACATTCTTTGCCAGAAACTGACAACTGCCCTTCTTGAATCAGCGGAAGGGAGAGAATGACGGTAGAAAAGATTTCATAATCAATCTCCATGAAAGAATGTTGCCGACCCCGGCGGGAGTCAAACCCGCGTCCCCCTGATCACCAGTCAGACGCGCATCCGACTGAGCCACCGAGGCTGGCTTGATGTGTAATGTAAGGTCGTGCATAGAAAAGAAGAAACAGAAATGTGTTCTCAAAAAACATTAAGTGAGAGCGTATTGCAACATTTGTCATTAAAGGATCGTAAGCGTGCCCCTTGGTCGGAAAGCGGATAATGCCAAATGTGTGTTAACTATCGTCTGTTGTAGCGACATCTTACTATATACGGAAGACGCTAGTGGACGTTGACGTTGCGAAGACCTTCAAGATCGTTTCATCCGACAGACGCATAGTATGCGAAACAGATTTCCGCCGGCAGCGGCTACACTGTGCCTGTAGATAAACAAGGGGTCTCAATAACCGACTAATAAGCACTGAAACTGTTCGTCGCCCTTATGCGATGCACGTTTGAGAGCTAGACGTCCCTGTCGTGAACAAAGTTCGACACAGTACGAAACACTTACGCTAGTGCATGAAATACGTAGATTGGCGTCTAAGCGACTGACATATGCGTTTCAGTGACAGATCGCACTTCAGCGTGGACCGCGCCGATTGTCGTTTCCGGGTGTTTCGACGTATAGGTCAAAGGTATACCGAGGCGACGCGTGCGTAATAGAGCATGACATATCGGGTGAAAAAAAGCGTAATTGTGTTGCGAGCTATATGGCATGTAGTTAGCGAACGCAGCTTAGTGGCATTAAGAACATTCAAGATCATGCTGAGACGTGAACTGAACAGCGAGACGTTACATCATTTAAGTGTTTCGGCCTCACATGGTTCCATTTATTTGTTTACGCTCAGAATCAGGGATTTCTTATCCATCAGGATTACGAGCGGGCTCATAGTGCTGTTCTTACTCAAAAATGTCTTCAAGCCAATGGGATTCATGGACTGGACTAGCGAACCTTTCTCCTCCGATCTCTTTTCCATAGAGTATCATTTGGAAGAGGTAGCCACAACCGACCAGAGAAAAATTGTTACTTATGGGCAGAAGCATTGTTAAAACTTGAATTTCAATGCTTGGTTTTGAAAACGTAAATAGTTTCTTTCAAAACTTGGAAACATCGAATGGCGTTTCATAATACCACCGGTCTACAAACATCTACAAACATATCATATATTGGAATTTGCAGAACTACCTTTCTAAATTGTAAAATCTTTTTAGAAAGGTGTTCTGTAAGTTTTCACAGTGTTATGATTTTCTCATAGAATCTGTCATTTCAGCACCTTTGGCACTTTGATTATTTTTAGCTCTTAAGCTAAGCTACACCCCTGCGAAGTTTGTATGAAATTAGGACATGGGCATTGCAGGAGTAGTCGTTTAAATTTTTTTTTTCTGTGTATTTATAGCTCTGAGGGTTTTAGCCATTTGGTAGACAGCCACCTAGGCAACATTACTGTGACAGAAGAATGAAAACTGATGACGAGGGATGACGTACGACGGACGACCGACAATCACAGATCACAATAATAATGCATTAAGAAAACACGCCTATACAAATACATTGTATACTTTACCGCCTAAATTAAAAAAAAAAAAAATTAAGATGAGAAACTGTGATTACTTTCCTATTTCTGCTCAAAATATAGATTGTGTGTACTCGTTAGAACCACCTCATCGAGGCGGTTCTAACGAGTACACACAACCTATATTTTAGAGAAGAAATAAGAAAAATAAGGTTTACCCCTGTAAACCCCAGTTTTACTATATACAAGTGGGGTTCAAGGCGGTCAAAATTATATAGATAATGTTTGCGTGATGGGCGAATAATAATATTTTTTTGTTGGTGTTGGGTGGGGGATGGGGGTGCAGGGTGCATTTGCAAATAAGGTACCTGGAAGTTGATAGACCCCGCCAATTGGGGCTGGCTGCATGATGCTTCCGCGCAGAGCTAAAACCGGCCGCACACGAGTACTGGTAAACCGTTTAGAGGATCTTAGCCTGCCCAGGCAAAGCGGTGCGAGCTTATAAACCTTATTGGTTTCAGTGGGCGACAGGGCTTGAGATGTCATTTCATCTCAATGTCGGGTAAAAGTCCCACAAAATTGGAAGCAACGTCTCCAAAATGACCTATACAGTGATGACGGGGACGTTAAACCTCAAATCAAACAAGCAAACAAACAAAACCCGAAAGTTGCTGGAATATGAATAATTTTACCTGTCTCATGTAAATTTCACCACGATATGACAGTTCTAGTTCTATGCTGGTGAGGATTTCAATACTTGAGACATGAAAAGCAATCATAGACTAAACCAAAACCATGGTAGATTGGCAATGACTGTACTACAAAATGCAAGCCACAGATGATAATAAATTTTATGTTTTTCAAACCCACCGTGAAAAAGAATTGAGCTATAAATGGACTCAATAGAAAATTCCTCGCCCCCGCCCATCGGGGCTTGAAGAAATAGATTGGGCTGCATGATGCTTACTCGCAGAGCTGAAACTAACCACACATGGGTACTGGTATGTAAACCGCTTAGAAGGACTAAGCCTGGCCAGGCACAGCGATGTGAGTCAGACCGTCAAATCCTTATAAGCCTTTCAGTTCCACTGGGCGGCAGGGCTTGAGATGTCATTTCATCTCAATAACGGGTGAACGTCCCACAAAATTGGTATCAATGTCTCCAAAATGACCTAAATACTGTTGGTGGGGACGTTAAACCTCAATTCAAACAAACAACAATAGAAAAATCCGGACTCGTCGAATGAGACTTTTAAATCCTTTCTGTCTAGCCTTGCCATGGATTTTTGTACCCTTTTTAAGCCCTATAAGCAAATAGGTTTAATTATATATGGGTTTATTTATGTTGTGGTTTGTTACTTACTGTATGTATCACTTGTGTATTTTTATTTTGGATGGGCATTTGGCCATTTTGTGGGAAAGTAACTATCCTTATGGCCTTCCTTTGTTTAGGTTTCCATTATGGTCTGGTCGCTTCATATTTGTGTTTCTTTCCCTTTGGTGTCTTTGATGGGTGGAGTAAGTTAATTGTATCGATTCCTGATCTTTGTTTTACTTCTAATATGGGTGTATGTTTTGGAAATTTAGTTTAAGAAATGGCTGAACGTTCTGTAAATTCAGACACCGCCCGTGGTGTATGATCCGATCTTACACTGGTCCGGTCGAAAATAAAGCTTGGACTGAATAAACGCTTCATATCCTTGTACATGTATTTTATAAGCAAGCATAAACATCGGTGGATTCACCAGCCTTCATGAGCTGCTACGGATGTTGCAAAGGCTTTAAGTCCAGCAAATGTCTCCTCCACGGTCGGCTGGATTAACCATGTCGGAAGTACGAATCCATATCTGCCAGTGTCACGTAACTCTACGGTATAGGAATATTTGATACCTGCACTACCTTTTGCGTAGTCATCAGAGCCGCCAGCAGCCGGATCTGCAATGGAAAAAGCATTAAGAGATCACATCCGTGTGACATAGTGCATTTCTTGTATACCTCCAAAATGTCTACTTTTCCGATGAAAATCTGTGATATTTTTTATTTATACTCCAAACATATGTTGCGGGTGCTCGTTAGAACCGCCTCATTGAGCGGTGTGGTGCAGTGGTAAAGCATCGGATTTGAGATCGAGATGTAGCAGGTTCGATCCCCGCAAGCAGCAAGTGTTGTTTCCTTGAGCAAGAAACTTCATCCACATTGCTGTGTACTGGTTCCTTCCAAGGAAAAGAGGGCCCCATGGAAGATTAGTATTAGTACTAAATCTATTACCCTCTATAAATAAGGTCGATTATTATTATTATTATTATTATTATTATTATTATTATTATTTAATTATTATATTTTTATTGATTGTTATTATATATTATTATAATTATTATTATTATTATTATTAGTAGTAGTAGTAGTAGTAGTACCAACAACCTATGTTTAGGAGCAGAAATAAGAAAAATAATGTATACCCCTGTAAACCCCACTTTTCTCTATATAATTTGGGCCCCGTCAAGCGATTTTGGTACTTATCGCCTATGCGAGCAGCGAAGGTTCAGGCGAGCCTGCGCATCCGCGCAGTCTCGCCAGAACCTTCGCTGCTCGCTCATACAAGCAGTGAATCAAGAGGAACCTTCAGACAAAAAGCCATATCCCTGGCCCTCCTGAATGGCTGGGCATGCGCAGTTAAAACTTGTCATGACGGAATGCTCGAAGACCCAAATTCGCTTGGCGGGGCTCATTTGGGGTTTATATGGGTGTTTATTTCACGGACATGTTATCATGATGGAGTAACATGATCCAGACTTAACTTGTCTCTGGGGACAAGAGTAGCCCAGATAGATATGGCGTGGCACTTCGGAACTGGGGACACTCTTAGGTTAGTTCCTTGTCATTTATCTCAAAGTTAGAAATGTGTGTGTGTGTGAATTCGGGTTTAACGTCGCTTTCAACAATTTTTCAGTCATATCACGGCGGTGTCTGGTTGCGACAGGGAGCTCAATGCTCACGTTTATAGTGCTGCCTCACTGAAGTATCATGTCCCAGACACATTACATGATACCACACCCAGTCACATTATCCTGACACTGGATCGACCAGTCCTAGCTCTACCCCGTAAATCTGAGTGCCAAGCAAGGAGCAGCTAGTACCATTTTTAACGACTTTGGTATGTCGCGGCTCGGGATCGAACCCGAGACCTCCCGTTCCCCGGAGCGGACACTCTACCAACTGAGCTATCGGGGCCGGTCATTAGATGATGTGTTGCACACAAGACCCAGCTCAATACCGCCAATGTCAAGGTTATACTTAGCAGTCAAAAACGGGGGAGACATCTGTGCTTTTGTAGAAAAACAAATTCTAGTAAAAGAAATTACTTTTCATAACGAAAACACGCCTATTCAAATACATTGAAGATTTCAACGCCAAAAAAGTGAAACTTTAAAGCTGAAAACTGATGATTGCGATATTTTTCTTATTTCTGCACAAAATATAGATTGTGTGTATTCATGAGAACCGCCTCACGAGAACCCACAATCTATATTTTAGAGCAGAAATAAGAAAATATAAGGTTTACCCCTGTAAGCCCCAGTTTTACTATATAAAGGTGGGGTTCAAGGGGATCAGATTTATTTAGCCATGTTTTCGTGGTAAAAACGCTTACACATGCAGTGCTCAATGTGTTTCCATTATTGAATAGGGTCCCATGGAACATTGGCAAAAAGTGCGGACCCAAATTAGACCCCATATAGTGTAATGAGTATTTTTGGAGTGCTATGTGCTGGAATTTTAAGAGGTTGGCTTGGTTATCTAGAGACAATATCATGGAATGGATGACTGAAATGGAGCAGATCTTGGATGCACATGTTTGACAACAGCTCATTACGAAAACACGCCCATACAAATACACTGTAACCTTAATCGCAGAAACAATGACATTTTTAAGGCGACAAAATATGATATTTTTCTTATTTCTGCTCAAAAGATAGATTGTGAGAACTCGGTAGAACCGCCTCAAAATATAGATTGTGAGTACTTGGTAGAACCGCCTCATCGAGGCGTTTCTAACGAGTACCCACAATCTATATTTTACAGCAGAAATAAGACAAATCAGGTTTACCCCTGTAAACCCCAATTTTACTATA
Source organism: Lucinisca nassula (assembly GCA_963580285.1). NCBI lineage: Eukaryota > Metazoa > Mollusca > Bivalvia > Lucinida > Lucinidae > Lucinisca > Lucinisca nassula. Next base: position 31,462,236 of record OY757027.1, on the reverse strand, counting down.
TATAAAGTGTGGTTCAAGGGGGAGAAAATAATATAGGCGGTTTTCGTGATGTTAGCTGAGTTGAAAGAAAATAAAGACGATTGATGATTGGTGACGTTTTAAATTTAGTTTAACTGTCTTCTATTTTGAAAATATTTGAGGGTCACTAATGAGGCCTAATTGGCCGAAACTAGCTAGTCCGGCCCAGAAAACATGCACACTCCATATTTTTCAGTTCTGTGGTGTATTCCATGCTTCCAAAGGATAATTCTTTTATAGAACATTTCTAAAATTAACGTGTTCAATAGTTCTTCATCTTTTAATCGGACGCTATTGACGTCGCTTAATAAACAATGACGTAACGCGTGGGTTTGTAACGTGCTCTTGGCGTCACGTCACGTCACCTGTCGCTGTTTGAAACAGATTTGAGATTCTTGCTCATGGAATTTATAGAAGTATAAAACTTCTATTTCAACCCATCAAATTGTTCGAAATGTTCATAGTGAGGGAGAATTGGATTTATGTATTGTAAGGGATGGGTTCAACGGGAAGTGTAATGTGGCAGGTACCTCTGATGTCTTTGAAAGACATTGCCAATGTTTGTGACGTTGTGCGAAAGTTTGCATAGCGTTTAGACGTCGTGATGTCGTGACGTCATGGTATTACTGTCTCAAACATTGGAAGGCTATATTGGAAAGTCGTGCAAAATGTAAAGTGCGGAGTCACATATAAACTTGATGAAGAGGGGAGACCCTCGAAAGTCTGGAAAGAGTTGGATGAAAACAATTAGGTGGGAAAAAGTCAAGACCTAGATCAGACGTCGCGTCTACAATGTTTGCATTAAGTACAATGATTTAATGGTTAAAAGAAACAGTCTAAGTCCCAATAAGCACCACGTTTCCCAGCCTACTTTCAGAGACACTCGACCAACCAATGCTGTCAGTGCTTTGATTATAAAATGTACACAGAAGGTAAATCCTTTCGTTGGGATTTTTAACCCAAATTCTAACACAGCGCGCCTGTATAGGCAACGGAAAGTAACTGTGTTTGATTCTACAACAAGAGCGTGACGCGTGACGTCATTAAAAACTGCCAATTTATGACGTCACTAGAAGTTGGACGGTGTAACGTCAGTTTCTCGCATCAAAAACGGTAGAAAAGGATATAAATGCATGTGTTTCAGTCAATATTTTTTGCGGGATTTCTTTCAACAATGGCGAAAGGTTGTGGGAATTTGAAGGAAACAAAAACAGTATTGCCGATTTTCAGCGTGTTAGAATCGAAATAGATCAGCTCTAAACTCCGTTCAGAAAATCTGAATCATCGATTTTTTCGTTTCTTCCTTTTAATACTCATTTTAACCCATACATCACTATGGGAAAGTTTTAGACCTGACCCTCCGCCGACTTCTCCAGCAAGCCACATGCCTCTGCGACAGTCAGGAAAGGCTGTGATTATTTGGAGAAAATTGCAAAACAAAGAAATGAGACCACAGACTAAGTCCATTTGACGATGATTGTCAGGTGAAATAATAAATATTCAAATACATGTGACACACTATATAAATAGATATGCTATTACGACACACTTTACATTCGAATGGCTAGATAGAGGCTCACAAGGAACAGGGAGCCTCTAGCAAGGTCATTCACGATGGCCGCTACGCCCATGTATGGTCAAACACTTATGAACTCATCTTGTCCGGAATCAAACTGTCAGCGGTATTGGCACTTGGTATGCAGCATTAAAGGCTATGATGCTGCATAGTTTCGTTTTCAAATGAAGATCATAGACTTATCCAAAACTTGTTAACACAGAGGTTACCTGGGAGATTGGGTCGGTGTGACATGGGTGGATGGATGGATGAGGATGAGGATGATAAAAAGGATGGATGGATGGATGCTGCATATATGTATGTATGTATGTATGTATGTATGTATGTATGTATGTATGTATGTATGTATGTATGTATGTATGTATGTATGTATGTATGTATGTATGTATGTATGTATGTATGTATGTATGTATGTATGTATGTATCACATTCGAGCAATAGCGTTTTTCATTTTTTGATGGATTTGGAAATTCCTTGGCAGAAATATTAACCGCTACGAGACGATGTGTCGCGCGCAAGGCCCAGGACGGTTCCTTCAAGGTAGGGGTCGTTCTCAGAGGTCAGGGGTTAAAAAAGGATTGTTTACGTGTTCGGACAAAAACTTTCTTATGCCTGGATGGATTTCAAAATAACGTTAATGATTATCATTATGAGACGATGTGTCACACGAATGGCCAAAGTCGGTACCGCCAAAGTCATGGTCCTACTTAGAAGTCAAAAGGTCAAAAAGGTGTTGTATCATGTCTGATCAATAATTTTTTATTATTATTTTTAAAATTACATGGCAGAAAAGTAAAACCATCATAAGACGATGTGTCGCGCGCAAGACTTATGTCGGTACCCCTAGGTCAAAGTCATACTTAGAGGTCAAATGTCAATGAAAGGCCTTTTCCGTGTCCAGTCAGTAACTTTCGTTTTTGTTAACCATCCTCAGAAGATTTGTGGCTTGCTAGAGCCAGGTGGATGCCACCAAGGCCAAAGTCATCTTTAGAGGTCAAATATCAAAAAGGGTCTTTTGTGAGTCCTGTCTATAATTTTCGTATTCCTGCATGGATTTTTAAATCACCTGGCGAAAATGTTAATCATTATCAGATGATGTGGCATACATAAAACTCAGGTCCGTAGCTCAAAGGTGAGGTCATAAATGTTTTCCTCACACAGACTATACATAACACTCATTTCTGTGTCCAATGTCATATGGCGGGGCATCCGTGTTCTATAAACGCAATTCTAGTTTCTTTCTTCTTTTTCTCTATCCCATCTTTTCATCTTTTGATGGACCCTTTCTCGTAAGACGGCTTAAGGTGAACGGCTCTTCTAGACTCGGCCGTTGACCACCGGTTGTTATCAGGGTGGGGTGGGGTGCGATCTCACATAAGTACTTGTAACTGGCCGGCCCGACGAGGTCTTTAACTGTTGACCATAAGGCATAACTTAAACAGTGCTAGCATTCACTGTCGTAACAAATTGTCACTGTTTCGCTCACCTTCGTACGTATAAGAGAGAGAGAGAGAGAGAGAGAGAGAGAGAGAGAGAGAGAGAGAGAGATGCATCATGAGTTGAATATAAAGGGTTCGCAAAAGTGCTTTTCGTGTGTAATTTATTCCAAGGCCGATAAAAAGGCATTGTACGTTGAATCTGAGAAGAAAGTTGGATTTGTGTATACATATTTTTCTTGATACATACGCCAGTTTGTAGCAGTCTTATAAGTTTAAACTATACAAGAAAGCAGTCTGAGGGACAGCCAAATCCCCCGCCGCACTTTGTATCAGGGTATAACCTTGTGACCTTGAACTTGAGTTGGCAAGGTTTATTTATGGGTTCTGCACATCAACGCGCCGAGGGGGGTATATTTCACAAAAGTTTAATGAAAATCCTTCCATGGGTAAACGAGATATGGAACGGACACAAAATTCCAAGTTCAAACACGTGACCTTCACCTGTGACCATGACCTTGAGTTGGCAAGGTTTATTTATGGGTTCTGCACATCAGCTCACTGAGAGGGATATTTGATGAAAGTTTAATGAAAATCCTTCCAGGGGTAAAGGAGATGTGGAACGGACACAAAATTCGAAGTTTCAAACTCTTGACCTTCAACTATGACATTGACCTTGAGTCGGCATGGATTATTTATGTGTTCTGCGCATCAGCTCACTGAGGGAGACATTTGACCAAAGTTTAATAAAAATCCTTTGAAGGGTAAAGGAGATATGGAGCGGACGCAAAATTCAAAGTTCAAACTTGTGACATTTCAATGTGACCTTGACCTTGAGATGGTTCATTAATGGGTTCTGCACATCAGCTCACTGAGGTGGGGGCTGGGGGGATAATTGACCAAAGTTTGATGAGTATCCTTGCAGGAATAAAGGCGATATGGAGCGGACACAAAATTCAAAGTTTCAAACTCTTGACCTTCAGATGTGACCTCGACCTTGCGTCAGTATGGTTCATTTTTGGGTTCTGTACACCAGCTCACTGAAAAGAATATTTGACCAAAGTTTAATGAAAATCATTTCAAGGGTAAAGGAGATATGGAACGGACACAAAATTCCAAGTTTTAAACTCGTGACCTTCAACTGTGACCTTGACCTTGAGTCGGCATGGTTTATTTATGGGTTCTGCACATCTGCTCTTTGAGACGAATAATTGACCAAAGTTTAATGAAAATCTATCAAAGGGTTCAGGAGATATGGAGCGGACAAGAAAGTGTTACGGACTGACAGATGGACTGACTGACGGACGGACAGACGAAGGCCATTCCTATAATCCCCGTCCCGCTTCGCGGCGGGGGATAAAAATGTGATGTACTGTCAACAGTGGTCAAAAGAATTATACCGATATCAGACGTGGTGTCACAGCTAATGATTTTCCATGAAGTGATCGTGCAAATAAACCATATACGCCCTTGAAATTCACAAAAGTAGTAACCCCTTCTATATATGGTTTAAATGGGTGTGCCGAACCTGTCAAAATGTCTTAGTCTGTGAAAGGAAATTTCGATTTTCCAATTTTCTCCATATAATCACAGCCTTGCCTGACTGTCGCAGAGGCATGCGACTTGCTAGAGGAATCGGCGGAGGGTCAGGTCTAAAACTTTCCCATAGTGATGTATGGGCTAAAATGAGTATTAACAGCAAGAAACGAAAAAATCGATGATTCAGATTTTCTGAACGGAGTTTAGTCTGTGATTTGTTGGGTAATAAATCAATGTTTGGAGGGCAGTTGTAAAGTAGATCAAATCACGAGCGCGTAGTAATTAATCGCAGTTTAGAGGTCAGTTGTAAAGTAGATCAAATCACGAGCGCGTAGCGCGCGTGATTTGTCTACTTACAACTGACCGACAAACTGTGATTTATTGCTCAACAAATCACAGTTAGAGCTGATCTATTTCTTAAATTGAATTTGTAGCCGTCGGTATATCATTGACCGGAATAAGAAAATCTGAAAAAGAAAGTTAGACATGACAACGCCGGTCAAGAAACGAAATCCAATAATTTCACAAGTCAATTTCAGAAAAAATGCAGTACTGCTGTTAAAAGTAGAAATAGAACAAAGATCAGGAATTGATACAATTAACTTACTCTACCCATCAAAGACACCAAAGGGAAAGAAATACAAATATTAAGCGACCAGACCATAATGGAAACCTAAACAAAGAAAGGCCATAATGACAGTTACTTTCCCACAAAATGGCCATATAGCCATCCAAAATTAAAAGACACAACTGATACACACAGCAAGTAACAAACAACAACATAAATAAATCGCCACAGAAGAACCGCCTTGGAACGGTCAGTGGAAAGATTTCCACTGGGGGGCTTAAATCGATTTTACGTGGCCACAATCCTCGCCCTTACTTCCGCCGCGATTTAAACAAATAAATTGTTCAGTCCGCATGAAGGCCTCCTAACTCATCAGTGCAACATCTCCGTGAACACAAATAATCAAAGAACCACAGAGGTGAGACAACGGTGATGACTCGACAGCAAGAAACCACTGAAACGCTGGAGCAAAAGAAAACCAACAGTTAGACTCCGATGGGCCCGACAAGAGACAGAGCATCAGGCACCAACCAATATTACCTTGAATTAGATCTCTCTAATTCTCAATAAGCCTTTACGTTGGTACCGTCATAGAATCTGAGGCCTGACCCACCGGCGTGCAATTAAAGAGGGAAGCAAAGTTGCCAACCGTGATTGGGTTAACTACCATGCATGCAGTCTGTCGTATAATATCCATGTTGTACCCAATCTTTTTATATCGAAGAATGGTTTTACGAAATTGGGTGCTAAAGTCATTGCGGTTATATATTTTTCTGAATTTATATACTAAGTCACCATAAAATCCGGGTTCCGATAGACCGTGTTGCAGAAGAGATTTAAGAGACATGTCGAAAGAACAAATAAGTTTTCATTGTGTTCCAAAATTATTCCTCGTTTTCACCACAATATTTTGTCTCCAGCAAAAATATTGTTATATGTTATTTAGATACTACTGTTAAAGACATGTTTTGCAGGACAAATAAGCTTTCATTGTGTTCCCAAATCATTCCTCGTTTTCACCACAACAGTTTGCCTCCAGTAAAAATATGGTTATATGTTATTAAGATGGGGGAAGGCAGTTTTATAAATTAATTTATGGGAAGAAAGTTTCATAAATTAATTTATAAAATCAAGCGCCTAAAACAATCGGCAAAAGGGTATTTTTTTTAAAGAAACTCAAACTAAATTGTCCCTATTTCCCAAAGGATATGCCTGTATGGGCACAAAATCACCGGGCCGTGAAATCTCGGTCAAGGCCAAACAGGATTACCTGCATGAAAGTTGTCACTCCTAGATGCCCAGTAAACTCATAAATATCGGGAAATTGAGTCTTACAATGAGGCGATATGGATGCTTGCATTGAAGTTGCCATTCCTTGATGTACGTTTATGAAGCTCATGTAGGTCTCAAGAAACGAACTCTTACCCCAGGGTGAAAGTTAGGGTGGTCGCAATATTTCACGACGTCAATGAGCCATGAAAAGTGGGTGCGAGATGCGAGTCTGTACCAATAAAAAGCTAAAATGTTTTTTTTGAACGAAAATTAGGGACTCGGTGTTATTGTGTATCTTCATTCACAGCAATATTAGTTTGCCACAGCAATATAGTTTGCAGGGCTGCATACGCCTCCTATCACCCCCTAAAGCGGTATTCGATTTTCAATGAAACCAGAATGGTCTCAATGATCCCAAAGGAAAAGAAAATATAGCCTGTTCTATGATCTGCAAGTATCACTGTTGAAGCTTATAATTCCCGAGAAATTGACCCTTACATAAGTGTGAAAGTTAGGGTGACGGTTTGACGAAAGGACGGAAAACCGGACTCATATATCGCACCATACATAACCCATTTAGTATCAGAAACCCCAAAGCGGGTAGCCTGGAAAACAGTGCAGGTCCAGATCAGACGCCGCAGAACGCGGCGTCTGATCAGGGCCTACACTGTTTGCAAAAAGTCCAGCCATTTTCCAAATGAATTCTGAAGAAAACACAACATGACTCCCCTAAATTTTGAAATGGATTCTTGCTATATTTAAGGAGGAAGATTCCATTTGGTACAAAACGGGTTAAAGCAGGCTCGAAAAGAAAAAAAGGAAAAGAAAGAGAATTTGCATCACATTGAAATACAGTATTTCTACTATTGTATAAAACAGGTAATACGTCTAATTGGTTATTATTCACTCTGGATGTTGAGATGAAAAGAAAATAATAAAGCAAACAAGGTAAAGGACTCAAACAAGAGTTCAGTCATTTGCTTTTTGATTTGAAAACCTGCAAAACAAACGCATCTTGAAACAAGTTCTAACGACACAACACCAAAACTTACAAAGTGTTCGTTTTGCTGAGCCAGTGGTATAACGAGTATCATATAATTTCTCAAGATTTTTCGTGGTGAACCAAGCAATGACATCCTGGAAGAAGCGTTTGAAATATATAATTATATTGTTAAGCTTTGGTTTTTTCGTCTTTAAAACTAGCCATTGGAAGAGATGGCAAATCCCCGACCAAAATTCTATATGAGCTTCAGAAGATTGTTCACCAATGGGAATTGCACCGGAATTAAACCAGCAATATATCACAAAAGTATTGCAGTTATGGCCATCACAAGATTATACTTCAGGATAGATAAATAAAAAACCAGGATTCTCAGAACTGTGGTTCTTGCGCATGACATGTCTACTTAAAAGCTCATGCATTTCTGTACAAAGTACCATCAAAATGTCTCAAAGGGTGTTGGAGATCACAAGCTGGTCATACTGTTATATTGGAAGGGTAGATAACTCAAATATTTATCACAGCACCCAGAATTGTGGTTCTTAGGCATGAAGCGCCGTCTCAACCGTGTATACAATTGTGACAAGTACCATCAATATATCTCAGAGGCTACTGAAGTTATGGCCATCAAAAGGTTATATATTGTCAGGGGAGATAATTCAAAAACCGGGGCATCCACAGTTGTGGTTCTTGCACGTGACACACCTGCTTAACCTCATGTATAACTGTAGCAAGTACCATCACTATATCTCAAAGAGTATTGGAGATGTAGCCATCACAAGGAGGTGATTCTATTTTATTGGAAGGGGAGATAACTAAAAATCCATGGCATCCATAGTTGTGGTTCTTGTATATGACTCACCGTCTCGGCCTTGTAAACAACTGTGCCAGGCATTCTAAATATATCTTAAAGGGTATTGGAGTTATGGCCATCACAAGGTAGTCACTCTATTTTATTGGAAGGGAAGATAACAAAAAAACATGGCAGCCAGAGTTGTGGTTCTTGTACATAACACACCGCCTCGGCCTTTTAAACAACTGTGCCAGGTATCATCAATATATCTTAAAGGGTAATGGAGTTATGGCCATCACAAGGTAGTCACTCTATTTTATTGGAAGGGGAGATAACTCAAAAACCATGGCAGGCAGAGTTATGGTTCTTGTGCATGACACGCTGTCTCAGCCTTGTGAACAACTGTGCCAGGTACCATCAATATATCTCAAAGGGTATTGGAGTTATGGCCATCACAAAGTAGTCATTCTATTTTATTAAAAGGGGAGATAACTAAAAAGTATGGCAGCCAGAGTGCTGGTTCTTGCGCATGACACGCCGTCTCAGCCTTGTGAACAATTGTGCCAAGAACCATCAATGAATCTCAAAGGGTATAGGAATTATGGCCATCACAAGGTTGCGTCTACGGACGGACTGACAGACGGACGGACGCCAGGCTGATCGGTATATCCCTCGAACCTATTCGGTCGGGGGATAATAATTAGATGAAATTTCAGAATTGTGCCTCTTGTGCCTCTGCATAGCACATATTTAGAGAAATAGAGAGAGAGAGAGAGAGAGACAGAGAGAGAGAGAGAGAGACAGAGAGAGAGAGAGAGACAGACAGAGATATTAGCTTAACAATTTAGCTTAAGCATTTTCTCAAATAATTGAATGGCGCACGGATATTGCAGCAAATTGCCAATTTTGATTGGCACCAAATGAGAGAGAGAGAGATTGAGAGAGAGAGGTCCTATTGATATAAGCTTAACAAACACATAGGAGTATCTATTTACATTACGTAAACACGCCTATACAAATATATTGTACATTTTAACGTCGAAAAAAGGGTGTTTTCTTTCTTTATATATTTCTGCTCAATATAATATTATGTTATATATTTTATAGTATAATATGACAAGATGTTGGAACCGCCTCCACCGCCTCATCGCAGCGGTTTAAAACAACACCCACAATCTATATTTTAGAGAAGAAATATGAAAAATATATTTATTCCTGTACAGATTTACTAAAAAAGAGGGGTTTAAGGGGGTCAGGATTATATAGACGTGTTTTCGTAAACAAATGGTTTTAGGGTGAAAAATTTTAGCAGCTTTTGCAAATGCAGAGTTATTCATAGAAAAACATACTAAACGATAAAATTTTAACCCTTATCTTGCTGAATATTCATTTAAGCTACACCCATTTCTGTATATCAACCAATCAAATTGTTTGATGTAATTTATTGCGACAAATCCATTAACAAAATGCCAAACAGTGTAGATCCTGATCAGATGGCTTCTTCAGAAAACCTGTACTGGATCTAGATAAGGGTTAACTCTGTACTAATGACGTCGTTAGTTTTTAGCAAATAACACCATGCAGGTTCTTATTAATTGGTGAATTTGCATAACCTGGCAAACCTTTCCCTTTCCAAAAATATAATTTGATTTGGTAACATATTTGACCATAACTCACAGTCGTATAACGCTTATGGTAGGACCACAAAATTATAAATATGCATCATGTTAATCGGTTTATACCATTTTCATGCAATCCGCAGTTAAAATACTAAGAAATGTCCCTTTCAATTTCTTACAAGCACCTTCAAATATACCATCTAAGTTGATATATTTGTCATATCATCTAAATTGAGATATTTGTTACATCATCTAAGTTGAGATATTGTCACAACATCTAGGTTGAGATAGTTGACACATCATCTAAGTTGAGATATTTGTCACAACATCTAAGCTGAGATATTTGTCAAATCATTTAAGTTGAGATATCTGTCACAATAACTACGTTTAGATATTTGTCACAACATCTAAGCTGAGATATTTGTCACATCATCTAAGTTGAGATATCTGTCACAACATCTAGGTTTAGATATTTGTCACATCATTTAAGTTGAGGTATTTGTTACAATATCTTAGTTGATATATTTGTCACATCATCTAAGTTGAAATATTTGTCACATCATCTAAGTTAAGATATTTGTCACATCATCTAAGTCGAGATATTTGTCACATCTAAATTGAGATATTTGTCACATCATCTAAGTTGATATATTTGTCACATCATCTAAATTGAGATATTTGTCACATCATCTAAGTTGATATATTTGTCACATCATCTAAGTTGAGATATTTGTCACATCATCTAAGTTGAGATGTTTATCACATCATCTTAGTTGAGATAACTGTCACATATACAGTAAAATTCCACTGCTAAGACCACCTAAAATTTAGATGAATTCTGCTATAAAAAGCTTATTTATTAGGTCCAAGTTATTTTTTCATTGTGTTGTCTGCATGCAGTGTCCTCTGGAAAGGGACCACCTTTGGGGCTGTTCAAAAGTGGTACTAAAGACCACTTTTGAACAGCCCCAAAGGTGGTCTTAATAGAGGATACTGTAATACCTAGATGTGTGTATTAATTCTTTTCTGGAATTAATTTAGCACCAAGCTTCCAAGTTCGTTCAGATTTCAAACACTCCGTTCTTCTCATTCATAACAACTACAGCACTTTAACAGCCCATGTACTAATCTCCGCAGACAAGAATACATACTTGCAGAAGATATTCTTATCAGTTCATCAGCACCTGCTTTTGAGTATAATTCTACAAGCATGTCGTCTGCCACGGTCGGACAAGTCAGCTTTATATTAAGAATACATAACCCTAAGCTCGACACTTCAAATTCATATAAAAACCATCCAGGTAAAACAAAACCAAAAAGGGGAGATAATTCCCCCTTGAGTGTCTCTTCTAGTATTGGGAACCAGTCTAAATTGCATCCTTGGACTCTTTCACAGCTGATCATACTCTTTTAAAGATTTTGAAGTGCTTTAAAAATAACTTTATCTAGACAGCATTATACAACTAACCCACAGCTCCCAGAGACACCAAAGGGAAAGATGCACACACATGAAACAACTAGACCCTAATGGAAACATCGACACCGAAAAGTCAAAAGGACAGTTACTTGCCCATAAAATGTCCAATTGACTATCCAAACGCAATACCATAAGCAAAAATAAACCACGACAGAAGAACCGCCTTGGAACGGTCAGTGAAACGAATTCCACTGGGGGGGGGGGGGGGGGCTTAAATTGAGTTTACGTGGCCACAATCATCGCCCTTATTTCCGTCGCGATTTAAACAAATAATTTGATTTGTTCAGTCCCCATGAAGACATCCTAACTCATCAATGCAATATCTCCGTGAACACAAAGATCAAACAAACACAGAGATGTAACAATGTTGAGGACTGGACAGCAAGAAACCACTGAAATGCTGGAGCAACAAAAGACCAACTCCAATCGATTGTCTTTCATCCAGAAAGCAGGCATATAGACGACTGCTGGTTTCTTTAGTAAAGTACATGTATATAGATTCCCTTAGTGTAAATGATGTCATTAGACAGCCGGAATGTTTTTGAAACCCACATAAAGGGGATGTATTTATGGCTGAATATTATCAAAAAGCTCAATACGAGTCAACAGTATCCTCTTAAAACGTTCCAAGATAACAGATGAAAGTGTGATAGCCCTATTGTTATCCGGGTCATCATTTTTATCATTATCGCCCCCCCCCACCCCCAGGCTTGAATAAAGTTATAATAACACCTTTTTTCATATCACCCGGTGCATGAGATAGTTTCAGCATTGCGGTAAACACAATAGCAGGGGTATATAACACTTCGCCTCCATATTCAATATGGTCTTACGTAATACTGTCTTTACTTTTCTTGCCATGACGTACAGCAGCCTGTACCTCCTCTGCACTTATGATCGGCGGAAATAACAAATTTTCATTAATAATTTGGTTTAAACATATTTATTTCTGGTCAATCAGTTGACATGCATTTGATATTTACATACAATGACACAGATGAGATTGGAATGGAAGCATCGTGCTTATTGAATTCCTTTCCCGCTATCGATGTAAGGAGTATACAATATTGGCAGGTCTAGTTGTAACTGAATATATGTTAGTATGTTCTTAAACATTCTCCTACTAATTGGAGTCAAGATCAGTGAAAAGGCATTTAACATCTTTAGTTGGTTGGTTGGTTGATTTGAGGTTTAACATCCCCGTCAACACTGTATAGGTCATTTTGGAGACGTTGCTTCCAATTTTGTGGGACTTTTACCCGACATTGAGATGAAATGACATCTCAAGCCCTGCCGCCCAATAAAACCAATAGGGTTTATTAACATGCTCCCGAATACTCCCGTGGTCCGCCTCGCACCGCGGTTCCTGGACAAGCTTAGATCCTCTAAGCGGTTTACCAGTACTAGTGTGCGGGCTGGATTCAGCTCTGCGTGGAAGCATCATGCAGGCCATATATTTCTTCAAGCCCCTATGGGTGGGGGCCATTTAACATCTTTACGCTAATAGTATAACTGGCAAGCTAAGTGTAAAATGTGAAAAGAAAGAAAAAAATAATAAGGAATAAGAAAAAATGTATTATGCGCGGAGCGAAAAAAAGAAGAAGAAAAAAAAAAAAAAAGATCACATTAATAATTTGCAATTGCCTCAAATGTACGAGGGATGTTCGAAAAGAATTTGCTTATTTTCAAATTTCAAGTTTGCCCAAAAGTGCTCATTTCATGCTCCCGAATACTCCCCGTGGCTAGAAATGCAAAGTTGCAGCCGATGTATCCACTTCTTGAAGGCGTCACGGTTGGCTGATTTGGGCACAGTAATAAGATACCAATGACTGGCAGATCCAAGTGCCTGTCGGGACTGCTGTTTCAATGTTTTCAATTTCGGAGACAAGAAGGAATCACATGGGCAAGGTCTGGGGAATACGGGATTGGGTGAGGCAAATCATTTACTTTTTCTTTCTTCAGAAACGCCGTAACTATTGCGGGGGTAAGAGCGGTTGCATTGTCATGTAGAAGACGGACATGTTTAAACCCAGTGGAAGGGCGTCGTTTTCGATTATACTTTTTCAGTTTCTTCAGTACTACACCTTTGTGGTACTTTCCGGTGATGCTTTTGTCCTTTTTCACCTGCACTTTTATTGCGACTCCTTCACCAAAGAAGAAGCTTGCATACATAGAGGATCTTACATGAGTGGTCATGTATTATTGAATTTATTAAACGAGTTGAGGAAAAGGGATAAAATGCGAGGCTTTGCCGAGCATTTTATCCCTTTTCTTCAACGAGTTTAATAAATTGTTGACATAGAGGATCTTACATGAGTGTTCATGTATTATTGAATTTATTCAACGAGTTGAGGAAAAGGGATTAAATGCGAGGCTTTTCAACGAGTTTAATAAATTCAATAATACATGAGCACGAATGCAAGATTCTATTTATCATATGACATTTAAAACGTATTTTATTCACGATTGTTTACAATAATGTCAATATTTCGCCTTTAGTAAACGCGACGTCGTTAAGGACGCCGTATATGTAACGTTACGGGACGTATCTAGCTAATTTGCATATTTATTCCACTAGTGGATTATCGAAAATATTACATGGCGTTATTACACTCTCAGACGCGACGTCATATGATAAAAAACCTTCTTTGTACTCAAACTATTGGGCGTTGGCTGTGTTTAGTGACCCAGATCTTATTGCTACCCTTCCTGACGGGCTCAAAATAATGGACCCAGGTTTCATCATCTGTGACGACATTGGCAAACTGCTTTTTCTCATATTTTAGAAACATTTGAAGCAGCTTTTTGGCCACTTTAACCCGTTGCATCTTTTGCTCGTCAGTCAACAGATGTGGCACGCATGTATCTCCGTCAACAATTTCCTTTATTTTGGAAACGATTTCTTTACGAGATGCAGATATTGGCCTACCTGATTTCGGTGCATTTTTGTTGGACCCTACACCAGACTCAAATTTCTTTTTAACCGCCGAACTGTGTCATAATACATACAAGAAGATCCAAAAGCGGTAGAGATTTCTATCATCAGCTTCTTCAAAGAACAACCAAGTTTTGAGCAAGCTTTGATGTAAGCCCGTATTTCATCGTTTAAGTCGACGCTTCTACCAACCATTTTTACTGCAGTGGTCAATGACTGCATATATTCAAATGGTAAATTTTATGTCTTATACTTAGTCTAACATGTATATTTATACACCATTGTGTAGATATTCAATAGCACTATACAAGTATGTATTGGTTCTGATCGTGCCCCACGTGGATATTGAACTAGAGGACAATAAGCAACTCTTTTCGAACATCACTCGTACTGTTTATGTTCATTAGCAAATCGAATATCTTCAGAAGCTTTGTAAAGATTAGCAAAATGTTTGGCTTATCCATGGGTAATTTCCTGAGGATAACCAGCCAATGTACCGTGAAAACTAATCTCCTATCCAGGTGCTGTCCCAGATTGCTTACGCCGCGCATTAACCAGTTTCCAAAATAGACTACTGGAAACCTCTGCTCACCGACCTATATCTTCAATTTGGCTTTTCAAATAAACTGTTTGGCGATGTTTTCTTCTAAAATTGCGTTTAGCTGTTTTTTTTTTTCCAACAAATATATGACAATATTTAATAATAATAAAAATAATAATAATGATAATCAAAATCAAAATACTTGTTGTAGAAGTAGCAGTAGCAATTTAAGCACTAGTGGAAGTAGTTGTAAGTATAATTATTATAATCATCGTTTTGATTATTGAAATTATTATTATTATTATTGTATTATTATTAGTAGTACTAGTAGTCGTAGTCGTAGTAGTAGTAGTAGTAGTAGTAGTAGTAGTAGTAGTAGTAGTAGGAGTATTAGTTGTTGTAGTAGAAGTAGTGGGAGTAGTAATAAGTGAAGTATAGTTTGTTTGATTTGAGATTTAATGTCCCTGACAACACTATTGAGGTCATTTGGGAGACGTTGCTCCCAATGTTGTGGGAATTCAGTGAAATTCGTTTCCGCTGACCGTTCCAAGGCGGTTCTTCTGTTGCGGTTTATTTTTGTTATGGTTTGTCTTTGGGTGTTTGTGTCGCTTATATATCTTTATGCTCTCCGAAGTGGGGGGCCATATAGTCGCCGCTTTGTCCGCCCGTCCGCCCGTCCGTCCGTCACACTCTATATCTCTAAAAGTATTAAAGATATTTAAGTGAAACTTGATATACTGATAGAGGGCGATGGGGGGAATCGTAGAATATAAGAACCATAACCCTGTCACCAGTCTTTATAGAGTTACTTCCCTTCTTAACTATTTCAATGTAAAGATTGTCCGGAGCATATCTCTGAAAGTATATAAGAGATTTAAGTTATTTCCCTTTTTAGTTTTTGCTATATTAAGCTTGTCCGGAGCATATCTCTAAAAGTTTTAAAGGTAATTTAGTGAAACTTGATACACTGATAGGGGGCTATGAGAGAAATCGCAGAATGCAAGAAGCATAACTCTGCCAACAGCATTTACGGAGTTACTTCCCTTCTTAATTAGGGCCCCCACAGTATTGTGTGTGCCCTATAGTAATCCCTTTGTCAGTCAGTTTCAAATCTAAACCAAAACATTTAACCGGTTATAACTTCAAAAGTATTATTCCTACTCCGATGAAACTTCACACGCATACTAACAATCACAAGACCTACATTCTGACAAACCATATTGCCTTTATCTGTGTTTGTCACGCCTTAACTTAAAAAAACTTAATCTCGGTCATAACTTCAAAAGTATTTGCCCTACTCTCATGAAACTGCACACACTTACTTATTATCACAAGACCTACATTCTGACAAAAGGCCATAACTATATTGCTTTTTGGTGTGTGTTTGTCATGCTATAACCAAAATTTAAACTCGGTCATAATTTTAAAAGTATGTATCCTACTCTCAGGAAGCTTCACACACATACCATCACAAAACCTACATTCTGACAAAGAGCCATAATTATGTTGCTTATTTTCACTGAATTATCTCCCCTTTCAAAAATATCTCCTGTTGTTTCAAAACCATGGGTAATAGGGCTTTCGTATTTCACATATGTACATGTATTCCTTGTGACATTCTTCATTGAAAATCACTGACTAGGGAACACAAAACTGAGTTTCTTTGTCTTATGGTTTAAGATTTACATGCCCTTGCATGGAAGGGGCCTTATATTTCACCTTATTTTTGCAGTCTTTGTTGAAATTCACTAACTAGGGAATTCTTAGACTTTTGGTTAAACCCATGTGGTACGGGAAACCCCAAAAGGGGTAAGTGGCAAACAGTGCAGGCCCGGATCAGACGCCACGGAACGCGTGTTTGTCACACCTTAACCAAAAAACGTAACCTTGGTCATAACTTCAAAAGAATTGGCCCTACTCTTATGAAACTTCACATACATACTTACCATCACAAGACCTACATTCTGAAAAAGGAGAATAGCTCGTGTGTTTGTCACACTTAAACCAAAAACCTTAACCTCGGTGATTACTTCAAAAGTATTGTGTCTACTCTCATGAAACATCACACACATAATTACCATCACAAGACTTACATCCTGACAAATTACTTTTGGGGGTGTGTTTGTCAGGCCATACCCAAACAACTTAAAGACCGGTCAAATTTTTAAAAGTACAAAAACCTACATTCTGACAAAGGGCCAAAACTATATTGCTTATTTTCACTAATAATCTCCCCTTTTTCCAAAAACTATCTCCTGTTTTTTGCATACCATGGGTAATAGGGTTTTCAGGTTTCACATGTGTATTCCTTGTGACATTTTCCATTGAAAATCACTAACTAGGGAACACAAAACTGAACTAGCCTTATTGTTTAAGATTTACAGGTCCTTGCAGGGAAGGGACCTTACATTTCTCCTCTTTTTTAATTCTTTGTTGAAAATCACTAGCTAGTTTCTTTATTTGTACTTCAGACATCAGCTGAGGGTACTCGTTAGAACCTCCTCATTCAGAGGATTCTAACAAGTACCCATAACCTTTGACTTCAAACAAATCTTATCAAACTTCAAAGTGTATAGGATCATTTCACTAAAACCGGCCCCGATAGCTCAGTTGGTAGAGTGTCCGCTCCGGGGAACGAGAGGACACGGGTTCGATCCCGGGCCGCGACATACCAAAGTCGTTAAAAATGGTAGTAGGTGCTCTTCGCTTGGCACTCAGATTTACGGGGTAGAGCTAGGACTGGTCGACCCAGTGTCAGGATAATATGGCTGGGTGTGGTATCATGTAATGTGTCTGGTACATGATACTTCAGTGAGGCAGCACTATAAAAGTGAGCATTGAGCTCCCTGTCGCAACCAGACACCGTCGTGATATGACTGAGAAATTGTTGATAGCGACGTTAAACCCGAATTCACACACACACATCATTTCACTAAAATAACCCTCCTACTACTGCGCATCTTCGGGGAGCATCCCTCGGTTTCACCGATGCTCTTGTTTATTTTGGACAGCCCATTTGCCATTTTGTTGGAGAATTAACTGTCCTTTTGGCTTTCTGCTATCGGTGTTTCCGTTGGAGTATGTTGCTTCATGTTTGTGTTTCTTTCCCTTTGGTGTCTCTGATGGGAGCTGTAGGTTAATTGTATCGATTCCTGATCATTGCCTTTATTTCTGTTTTACCCTGCATTGAGATGAAATGACATCTCAGGTCCTGCCGCCCAATATAACCACTATATGAACAGGGTATGACATAGTAATGTTATGCACATGATATTTTGCATAGGCATGTTATCATGTGTATGACTGGAATATTGTTGAAGGTGTGTAAGAATGTTGATATGACTGAATGAGTGTTGAAAAGGCAGTAAGCTTCTGTCTCAGTACTGTTATGAAAATATTAAGCTTCAATTCTTATTATGAAACTGCTTCATTTTAAAACCCTGAAACATCAATTATATAACTTTGGATAAATTGCAGAGATGCACTGGAATTGCACATACATGTACTTGGCAGCCATTCAAATCATAAATTGGTTATGAGCCAGCTTAATTTCGTAATAACATATGACTCTGACATTTCCTTTTAAAGGTTATTTAAGCAGGTGTTCATGTGAAGTACTTTAGAAACCTGATGAAACTGCATTTTAAAGATCATATTGCACGACCCGCAGAAAAAGCGACCGACTGAAGTCGGTTGATTTCTAAGAGTGCCCTAAAATCACCGTGTCATTCTGTCATTCTGCCAGTCTGTCAGTCTGTCTGTCCGTCCGTAACCCGTTTGTGAAAATTGGTGATAGTGACTTAACCGCTTGGGATATTTAAACAATTTTTGGCATACTGATAGATATCAATGAGATCTAACCAATGAACTTGTGAAATATTACATTCCATTTTGTATAGCCTCGCCGAGGCGAAAAATGTGAAAATTTTCGAACTGCTTCTCCTCGGAAACCGTTGGGCCGATTGAAGTCAAATTTCATATGGAGCCTCTATGTGATGGGAGAAACCAAAATTTGCTCATGGGGTCCAGGTCACATGACCAAAATGGCCGCCAAGCCATATATGGTCTGTCCGTCTGTCCGTCCGTAACCCGTTTGTGAAAATTGGTGATAGTGACTTAACCGCTTGGGATATTTAAACAATTTTTGGCATACTGATAGATATCAATAAGATCTAACCAATGAACTTGCGAAATCTTACATTCCATTTTGTATAGCCTCGCCGAGGCGAAAAATGTGAAAATTTTCGAACTGCTTCTCCTCGGAAACCGTTTGGCCGATTGAAGTCAATTTCATATGGAGCCTCTATGTGATGGGGGAAATCAAAATTTGCTCATGGGGTCCAGGTCATATGACCAAAATGGCCGCCAAGCCATATCTGGTAAAAACCCTTCAAAAATAGTCTTCTCCAGAACCACTGGGCAGATATCCACGAAAATTTTCGAATTGCTTCTCCTCGGAAACGGTTGGGCCGATTGAAGTTAAATTTCATATGGAGCCTTTATGGGATGGGGGAAACCAAAATTTGCTCATGGGGTCCAGGTCACACGACCAAAATGGCCGCCAAGCCATATATGGTAAAAACCCTTCAACAATAGTCTTCTCCAGAACCACTGGGCAGATTTCCACGAAACTTAATAAATAGCATCTGGGACGTAGGCCAATCATATATTGCTAAAATGGTGACCCTGTGTTGACCTTGACATTCTTTGTGCCTAGGTCAAACTTTGACACATATGCTTTTGTATTGGAAAAGTGAGAATGCATTTTATCCTGCAAACAATTCAGAATGCAGTACTAAAGTATAAGATATATTTTCGCTCCTTACGATAAGGCGCATTTATTGGTGGAACCGTTTTAGGTCCAGGTAAAATGACCAAAAAGGCCGCCATACCCATATATGGTAACACTCATAAAGCTAAAAGCATCCGGCGGGTCGTGCACTTCAGCTGAAGCACTGGTTATTAGTGCAGTCATCAAAATCATGACAGATAGCTTATAGTTAGAAGATATTTTGGCAAGAGTTGTGAAAACAAGCATGATGCAATGAGAGAAGGATATTGCGTGAGATTTTTGTAGTGATTATAAATACTGGGGTCTCTGACCAAGACTTCAGATGTCTACTTGATCAGCTTGCAGACCGTTAGTCTGGTTTAGGAGTTGTGCACTCGTATGAGGTGCCTGCCTAATAAAGCTGCTGAAACTTTCAATATGACTTTAGTTATATTTTATAATTAAGAAACACTATACGATCACAGTCAAAGGTGTATAGCTACGCTATAAGGGTCTATATGCATGGACGGTCCCACTCGCCCAACTTTGCCTGTGCAGGCTAATAGTAAGAGTTGTAGTTAGAGTATAATTATTATAATAACTGTTTTTAGTATTAAAATTATCATTATTGTAAGTAGTAGAATTAGTAGTAGTAGTAGTTTGTTTGAATCCCCGTCAACACTATTTAGGTCATTTTCGGAGCGTCAAACTTTGTCTTGGCAGGCTTAGACCCTTTAAGCGGTTTACCAGTACTCATGTGCGGTCGGTTTCAGCTTTGCGTGGATACATTATGCAACCCATTTTATTTCTGCAAACCCCGATGGGCCGGGGCCCATGTAATAGCAGTAGTAGTTTAATTCTTGTCATGATCGTGTTCATTGTTAACATTATTATCCGTAGCAGTAGTAGTAGTTGTTTTTATTGTGATATTATTATTATTGTTATTATTATTACTATTATTATTATTATTATTATTTTTACTATTATTATTATTATTATTATTATTATTATTCCGACAAACAAATTGGCTAGTGTTTATCAAATCTCATTTTCAAAGTCCGTCTGAAATAATGGCGTCCAACATGGCGTCAGTAATGGCGTCAGTATTATGATGACAGGTTTTCGGGAGTACTATCTGTCAAATTTAAAGTCAATATACAAGTAATCTAAAACAGCTACGCCCGAGACTACAGGTTTTAAAATGAGTTGCATTTAATGACAAGTTGATAGACTTGTTTTAACCCTTGTCTTGCTGAATGTTCATTTAAACCACACCCGTTTCTGTCTATCAACCAATCAAACGTGATATAATTCATTGCTACAGGTTCATGAGCAGAGTGTCAGACAGGGTATATCCTGGTCGGATGGCCGAAGACGTCTGATCTGGATCTACACTGTCTGCAAAGATAGGAGTTGTTGCGAACAGCAAGATAGGGGTTATTTTACCTTAAAATGTGCATGATGCCCGAGGAAGCAAAAACGTGAACAGTTCTAGACTTTCTTTGCTGTCGCAAGAGCGTGCGAAGAATGCCCCGATGAGACTGCGCAAGTCGTTGCGCAGTGTCACTGGTGGCTCCGCAGCACTTACCTTGGCATCTCGACGCCTGTGTATTGCATATCCCAGTGAACCCCAACTCACACAGAGAAAAGTGGGGTTTACGGGGACGTAATTTGTCGTACTTATTTCGGCTCTAGGATTGGTGGTTCAGAGCTACGACTCCCAACTATTAGGACTCCCACCGATGTGGTTCAGGGCGTACGGAGATCATATGTGAGACAACAATCTCTGTAACGTAAGGCCGGCTAACGGAAATTTGGTATTACTAGATAACGACTTTTGGATACGGGCTGGGGCTAGTGATAGTTACCTGATTAGCACTGGCCCTTCCCCGGATGACCCTGAGAATACCTGAACCTAGGCTCGAACCACAGATTTTGTTTAACAAGCATATATTTATTATTATTATTATTATTATTATTATTATCATTATTATTTGTACTAATCACTGCCCCGATTGACCCCCACCCATATGAACCATATCTTTCCTTTTGGATCAGACGCTTGTCTATAATAAGCAAATGTCTGAGCCGAAAGAAAAGAAACTACAAATTCAGAATGCCAACTATTTAACACGATATATCACTAAAACTGTTGATCACTATGCTTCATTTTATATGTTGAACATGCTATTATTGTCCATATGTCATTGTATGACCTGGATTGAAAATAAAGGAATTGTAGTAGTAGTAGTAGTAGACAAATTTTAGTTAAAATTGATAACATTGTTTTATTTCTGCTTTCAACATAGATTGTGGGTGCTCGTTTGAGCCGCCTCAATGAGGGGGTTCTAATGAGTGCCCACAATGTATGTTTTTGAGAAAAAATGTAAACCCCTGTTAAAAAAACACACTTTTCTCTATATAAATTGGGGTTTGTCGGCCTCAGTTCGATGGTAAAGCCTATCCAAAGTTGTGGTATCTTGTTGCACAACCCCTTGCATTTACTGAATTGCAATAAATATGATTAACCGCGCAGTCTATCCTTAATTATTCCAAAACCCCTTTTTTATTTGGATTGACCTCGCCGCGACAATTTGTTAAGGGCTCGCCTAAGCTCGCCCGTTAAAATTGTATAAGGTCAACCTATTATATTACCCTAACCATGTATTTACTATATAACAAAATTGATCCTTTGTCTTCAGCAACATCGCACAAATTTTAACATTTATACAAAACCTGATAACATTACTAAATAAGATATGCGGGAAAAACCAAACCCAGCAGGCAAATGACGTAATTATGACGTCACATCAACGTGGGTACAATGTCGTGACATTTATGCACCGTCATGACGTTGCACCGACTGTGATTTGACGTTGTCTTAGTGACGTGTGTATGCTGGGAAGTGTTTTGACAACGCACGACGTGTGAACAGTATGATGATGAACGATAATCAAGCCGCGACAGGCGAAACTGTGTGTCCAGATATTCACCTTATTTGCATTATCTGCTGGTTCCCAGTCTGAAGGTTATCAGTGTTGGAAAAACAGGTAACCAGACCCCCCTGACCTTCAAAGGTCAGGGGGGTCTGGTTACCTGTCTTTCCAATATTGACAATGTGCAAGCTGGGAGCCAGCAAATAATGCAAATATGGTGAATGTGTCATCAGAGACTCGGGTCAGTCTGAATATCCGCAGGTGTCATCAAGCAAAGCTCATATGAGCCTGCGTATAAGTGCCGTCTGACCCGAGCCAAGGTCGTGTATTGAATGAGTGAACGCGTAGAAGTGCAGTCTGACCCGAGCCATTGCCGTGTATTGAATGAGTGAACGCGTATAAGTGCTGTCTGATCCGAGCCAATGTCGTGTATTGAATGAGTGAACGCGTATAAGTGCTGTCTGACCCGAGCCAATGTCGTGTATTGAATGAGTGAACGCGTATAAGTGCTGTCTGACCCGAGCCATTGCCGTGTATTGAATGAGTGAACGCGTATAAGTGCTGTCTGACCCGAGCCAATGTCGTGTATTGAATGAGTGAACGCGTATAAGTGCTGTCTGACCCGAGCCAATGTCGTGTATTGAATGAGTGAACGCGTATAAGTGCAGTCTGACCCGAGCCATTGCCGTGCGTTTAATGAGTGAGTGACTGTTGGCCGCACGCTTCTACAGTTAGGCAGGAAAAAACTTTTCTCAATGGATGAGTACGCACACAGAATTGGGTCTTTTAGGTGTGCAGATTTCTAGTTTATACTAATTTATTTTAAGTTTGATTGCGATGAAAGCTTCAAGCTTATTGAATCGCTCTCGAACACTCATTCCGGTTGTTTTCCCGCGCGCGAGAGAGAGGCACCACTGCTACCCATTTACACATGGGTGGAGTGGAGCAGTGTCATTACGTGTCTTGCCCAAGGACACACATTTCTGTGTCCATATTTTCAAATATTAACCCTTCTCTTGCTGAATATTCTATTTAGCCACACCCATTTCTGACTCTGAACCAATCAGATTACTTGATATAATTTATTCTTACAAATCCATATATTGAATGTCAAACAGTGTAGATCCTGATCAGATGCTTCTTCAGAAGCCATCTGATCTCGAGCTACACTGTTTCCATGGATAGGGGTTGTTGTGAACAACAAGATTAGGGTTAATGTCGGTTTTAGGAAAATCGAGGGAAGGGTTCCTTTCACCACGATTGTCGCTAGCTAACATCACGAAAACACGCCTATACAATTTTGCCCCCTTGAACCCCACTTTTATATTGTAAAACCGGAGTTTTCAGGGGTAAAACATTTTTTCTCATTTCTGCTCTAAAATATAGATTGTGGGTACTCGTTAGAATCGCCACGACGAGGCGGTTCTAACGAGAACAAACAATCTATATTTTGAGCAGAAATAAGAAACATATCAATTTTTCATCTTAAATTTTTTAGTTGTTTTCCGCGGTAAAGTTTACAATGTATTTTAATAGGCGTGTTTTCGGAATGATAACAACACTTACATAACAATCTTGTAGACGATCCTACTGAGTAATGGGTAGTGAAGGCTTTCGTTGCTGCTTTGGCCATTGATTTCTGTTGAAATAATGTTGTATAAATGTAAGCTGGTTATTTCGTACCCAAGCTATTTTGTATCCGAGTCGTTTCATACTATTTTGGTCATTACGTACCTGCTTTTATTTTCAATTTTGTTATTTCGTTCCCACTTTAGTCATTTCGTATCCACTTTTAGTTTTTTTCCTAATATGTTTGTGGTCATTTCGGACCCAATTTTGGTCCTTTCGTATGTATGTTTGTTTGTTTAATTTTAGGTTTTAACAAACCAACAAACGAAATGTCCAAAGTTGGGTACGTAACTGGAGTCATAAATAAGTTTTACCCTAAATCTGCCAATCTGCCAAATGGAGCCTGTGTGTAGTTTTATTCAGGTCAAGAATATTCACGCACCGGAATCTATTTTAAGGTTTAAATTAAAATTTACAAACATGTCTTAGAGTTGTCGTTGTCATGGATTGATAAAAAAGAGACGTGTCTAACATATTGAAGGAACCATGGTATCAGTGTTGTTGAATGGTAGACGTGTCAAATATTTTGTAGACACAATTGGTATCAGCGTTGATGAAAGGTAGACGTATCCACCAGCTGTAGACACAATTGGTGTCAGTGTTGATGAATGGTAGACGTATCCAACATATTGCAGACACAATTGGTATAAGTGTTGATGAATGAGAGACGTGTCCAACATATTGTAAACACAATGGGTATCAGTGTTGATGAATGGTAGACGTGTCCAACATGTTACATACACAATGGGTATCAGTGTTGATGATTGGTAGACGTGTTCAACAAAGTGTAGACACCATGGGTATCAGTGTTGATGAATGGTAGACTTGTCCGACATGTTGCAGACACTATGGCTATCTGTGTTGTTGAATGGTCGACGTGCCCAACATATTGTAAACACAATGGATATCACTGTGTTTGAATGAGAGAAGTGTCCAACATATTGTAAACAAATTGGGTATCAGTATCGATGAATGGTAGACGTATCCAACATGTTACAGACACAATGGCTGTCTGTGCTGTTGAATGGAAGACGTGTCCAACAGATTGTAGACACAATGGGTATCAGTGTTGATGAAAAGTAGACGTGTCCAACAAAGTGTAGACACAATTGGTATCAGGGCTGATGAAAGGTAGACGTGTCCACCATCTGTAGACACATTTGGTATCAGTATCGATGATTGATAGACGTGTCCTACACATTGTAGACACAACGGGTATCAGTGTTGATGAATGGTAGATATGTCCAACAGACACAATGAGTATCCGTGTTGATGAATGGTAGACGTGTCCAACATATTGCATATGCAATGATGAATGAGAGACATATCACACAATGGGCACAACAGTTTGTAGACACAATGGGTATCCGTGTTGATTAATGGTAGACGTGTCCAAATAATTGCATACGCAATGGGTATCAGTGTTGATGAATGATAGACGTGCCCTTTATATTGTAGACACAACGGGTATCAGAGTTGATGAATGATAGATCTGTCCAACAGTTTGTAGACACAATGGGTATCAGTGTTGATGAATTGTAGACGTGTCCAACATATTGCAGACACAATGGGTATCAGTGTTGATGAATGAGAGACGTGTCCAACATATAATAAACACAATGGGTATCAGTGTTTATGAACGGTAGACGTGTCCAACATATTACATGCACAACTGGTATCAGTGTTTCATAAGAATTTCATAAGAAGTTTGTTTTGGCCCCTGCAGACAAGGCCGCTAACAACGTCGTGATTGTGTGGCGGCTCCACTATGTTAACACGCTTAAGCAGGAGCTTGGTGGTATTAAGGCCTATGAACTTCAGCCTTTAGCTGAAGACAGAGTTATAGTAGATAAACATATTTGTCATTCAGCCACCAAGTTTGCTGTGTGTGTTACCGAAGGCCAAGACAAGCTTCCTACGCTATACTGGTTACCACAACTTCATAAAAGACGTTATAAAGCGCGGTTTATTGCAAATTATAGCTCTTGCACTACCACTGAACTTTCTAAATTATTAACTTCCTCTCTTACTGCTATTAAAACGCATGTGATTAAATATTGTGATAAAGTCTTTGATATTTAGAAAAATTGTGGCCATCCGATGGGTACGAATTGCGCACCTCTTGTGGCTGATCTATTCTTGTATTGTTATGAAAGAGATTCATGTTGTCGCTTTCCATTGATAACCAATCTGAAATTATTGAAGCTTTTAGCTCCACTTCAAGATATTTAGATGATTTATTAAATATTGATAATACCTATTTCGATGGTTTGATCAGTCAGATTTACCCCTCCCCCCAGAACTTCAGTTAAATAAAGCAAATTCTTGTGATACCGAGGCCTCGTTTTTGGATTTACATCTATCTATCGTAGATGGGTTTGTTTCGTGCAAAATTTATGATAAATGCGATGACTTTGATTTTGAGATTGTAACTTTTCCCTTTTTGGACGGTGATGTTCCTCGTGCGCCATCCTATGGCGTTTATATTTCGCAATTATTTCGATTTGCTAGAGTGTGTAGTCATGTAACTGACTTCAACACTCGTAATAAATCATTTACGGCTAAACTTCTTAATCAGGGTTATCGATACCATAAACTACGCAAAGCCTTTTCAAAATTTTTTAGACGCTATTCTGATCTAATTTCAAAATTCAATATTGGACTTAAATCTATTTTGCAACAAGGTCTATCGGAACCTGAGTTTTATGGTGACTTAGTATATAAAATCAGAAAAATATATATCCGCAATGACTTTAGCACCCAATTTCGTAAAATCATCCTTCGATATAAAAAGATTGGGTACAACATGGATATTATACGACAGACTGCATGCATGGTAGTTAACCCAATCACGGTTGGCAACTTTGATTCCCTCTTTAATTGCACGCCGGTGGGTCAGGCCTCAGATTCTATGACGGTTCCAACGTAAAGGCTTATTGACAATTAGAGAGATCTAATTCAAGGTAATGTTGGTTGATGCCTGATGCTCTGTCTCTGGTCGGGCCCATCGGAGTCTAACTGTTGGTTTTCTTTTGCTCCAGCATTTCAGTGGTTGTTTGCTGTCGAGTCCTCACCGTTGTCTCACCTCTGTGGTTCTTTGATTATTTGTGTTCACGGAGATGTTGCACTGATGAGTTAGGAGGCCTTCATGCGGACTGAACAAATTATTTGTCTAAATCGCGACGGAAGTAAGGGCGAGGATTGTGGCCACGTAAAATCGATTTAAGCCCCCCAGTGAAAATCTTTCCACTGACCGTTCCAAGGCAGTTCTTCTGTGGCGATTTATTTATGTTGTTGTTTGTTACTTACTGTGTGTATCACTTGTGTCTTTTTATTTTGGATGGCCATATGGCCATTTTGTGGGAAAGTAACTGTCCTTATGGACTTCCTTTGTTTAGGTTTCCATTATGGTTTGGTCGCTTAAAGTTTGTGTTTCTTTCCCTTTGGTGTCTTTGATGGGTTGAGTAAGTTAATTGTATCGATTCCCGATCTTTGTTTTACTTCTACTTTGTTGAATTGCAGAGGTGTCACCCATTTTTTAGACACAATAGGTACCAGTGTTGAGGAATGGTAGATGTGTCAAACAAAGTGTAGAGACAATGGGTATCAGTGTTGATGAATGGTAGACCTGTCCGATATATTGCAGGCTCAATGGGTATCTATGTTGTTGAATGGTAGACGTGTCCAACATAATGTAGACACAATGGGTATCAGTGTTTTGAATGGTAGACGTGCCCTAAATATTGCAGACACAATAAGTATCTGTTTAAATGAATGGTAGACGTGTCCGTCATATTGTAGACACAATGGGTATCAGTGTTTTTAAATGATAGACGTGCCCTACATATTGTAGACACAACTGGTATCAGTGTTGTTGAATTGTAGACGTGTCCAACATAATGTAGACACAATGGGTATCAGTGTTTTGAATGGTAGACGTGCCCTAAATATTGCAGACACAATAAGTATCTGTTTTAATGAATGGTAGACGTGTCCGTCATATTGTAGACACAATGGGTATCAATGTTGTTGAATGGCCGAAGTGTCCAACTTATTGTACATACAATGGATATCTGTGTTAATGAATGGTAGACGTATCCAATATATTGTAGACACAATGGGTATCAGTGTTGATGAATGGTAAAAGTGTCCGACATATTGTAAACACAATGGGTATCAGTGCTGATGAATGGTGGACGTCTCCAAAATATTGTAGACACAATGGGTATCAGTGCTATTGAATGGTAGACGTGTCCAACATATTGCAGGCACAATGGTTATCAGTGTTGATGAATGGTGGGTGTGCCCTCCACATTGTAGACACAATGGGTATCAGTGTTGATGATTGGTAGACATGTCCATCACAAATTGTAGACATAATGGATGCTTCCACGCAGAGCTGAATCTGGCCCGCAAACTAGTACTGGTAAACCGCTTAGAGGATCTAAGCCTGTCCAGGAAACGCGGTGCGAGGCGGACAGTCCATGCTAATAAACCCTATTGGTTTCATTGGGCGACAGGGCTTGAGATGTCATTTCATCTCAATGTCGGGTAAAAGTCCCACAAAATTGGAAGCAACGTCTCTAAAATGACCTTTACAGTGTTGAGTGGGACGTTAAACCTCAAATAAAACAAAAAAACATAATGGGTATCAGTGTTGATGAACGGTAGGCGTGTTCAACATATTGTAGACACAATGGGTATCAGTGTGGATGAATGAAAGACCTGTCCAACGTATTGTTGACACAATAGGTATCAGTGTTGATGAATGGTAGACGCGTCCAACATGTTACAGACACAATGGGCATCAGTGTTGTTGAATGGTAGAGGTGTCCAACATACTGTAGACACAGTGGGTATAAGTGTTGATGAATGGTAGACGTGTCCATCAAAGTGTAGGCACAATTGGTATCAGTGTTGATGAATTGTAGACTGGTCCGACATATTGCAGACAAAATGGGTATCTGAGTTGTTGAATGGTAGACGTGTCCAACATATTGTAGACAAAATGCGTATCAGTGTTGATGGATACAAGACGTGTCCAACATATTGTAGACACAATGGGTTATTAGTGTTGTTGAATGGTAGAAGTGTCCAACAAATTTCAGACACCATAGGTATGAGTGTTGATGTATATGTGACGCGTTTAACATATTACCAACTTCATGGGTATCAGTGTTGTGAATGAGAGACGTGTATCTGTGAAGCTTGGGTATAAACCTTTCTCTGTTAATTCTTTGTTTTGCAGGCATTCTGAAATGGGTTCCCGGACCGGAGGCTATAAAAGACTTGAAAACTCATGTAGATCTGGCTGACCTTGACAGTTCTTTCAAAACATGCTTGACCCAAATGAGTACTAGGTTCACCACTTTGATACTGAATCCAAAATTTAAAGCAACAGTGGAACGATCTTAGATTTCTGCCTCCAAAAAGGTTTAATCCCATTACGAAAACACACCTATACAAATACACTGTCACCTTTACGCCGAAAAAAGAAAAAAATTAAGATGAAAAAATTGCGATTTTACCCCTGCAAACCCAAGTTTAACAATATACATTTTGGGTTCTAGAGGGTAAAAATTTTATAGGCGTGTTTTCGAGATCTTATATCTCTGCCTCCCAAAACGTTTAATCCTATAGCATCTGTTGGACTTACACTTTAGCACGAATTGCATTAGAGCAAAAGTCGATACTGGATTTTACTCGCTGCCTTCAACATATTTGTTTGTTTGATTTAAGGTTTAACGTCCCAGTCAACACTGTATAGGTCATTTTGGAGACGTTGCTTCCATTTTTGTGGGGCTTTCGCCCGAAATTGAGATGAAATGGCATCTAAAGCCCTGTCGCCCAATGAACCCAATAGGGTTCATTATTGGGTTCATAAACATGGACGGTCAGACTTGCGACGCTTTGCCTGGACAGGCTTAGATTCTTTAAGCGGTTTATCAGTACTCGTGTGCTGCTAGACCACTAATTGAAGATATAGGAAAGTCTGCTCAACAATCACTTCTTTCAAAGATTCTTACCAAATCCATGAAGTCTGCAGGAAGCGCTGAAGTATAACCCCAAGGATAGAGCCACAGCTGTCCATACGAGTGGATAGTAAGATAAGCCACAATGGTGTGGTTGTGGGTAGCCTTTAGAAAATTAGCAAGATTCTGTGTTTCAAGCTCTGAACCGGCCCTTGGCCCACTGTAGAGTTCACTGCATGGATTGAGGCTTCCTCCGATATCTGAAGAAAGAACAGAAACACGATTAATGTAATCATGTAAGGCACACATCACTTGACAAGAATTGTAACGTATTAAAAGTTTGAAATTAGGAATTTCTGTTTCGCACCATCTGTGCCGGAGAAACATATCGAGAAATAAAGCTGGCACGATTAATCGGAAAATCGTTTATTCAATCGATAACTCCACAAAAAATAATTATCATTACTGATTTCCTTGCAATCGATTATTTGATGAGAACCATTTTCTACCCAATGTTGTGCCTATAATAGCTGTACGAGTGACAAACAGTGCAGACCCAGATGAGACGCCGCGTTCTACAGCGTCTCATCTGGGTCTACACTGTTTGCTCCGGTCTGTCTGTTCAAATACATATGGCAAAGTACAGCATATGGTAGGAGTCGTGCTCAAACAGAAAGCCAGACGAGTAAATTATGATAAAATCTTCAGTGATTTCTAATCGATTATCGATCGAAATGACATGAATGATAATCGATTATCTTCAGCTCCGGTTAGCCAGCCCGATCGAGAAACACGTGATAATGAGTATCTGACAGCGCATGTTTTCTTCAGTTGGCCAACCTTTTTGTTAGTTGTAAAAATATTTGTAAATATGAGACCTGACAACAATAGAATAAGCTCAAGCATATTTGGTAGCAAAGTCAGAGACAGAATGACCAGGTTATTTACTGTGGGTCATCCGATATCTGATCCAATCTTAATTCCTGGTCGAAAAACAACATTGTTTAATCGTTACTTGTTTTAACCAAAGACGGAACCGTCAGTACCCAAGCAGTGTCCATGAAAAACAAACAAGAAGCCCATGGGCCACAATGCTCACCAGAGCTCAGGTGCGCACGGCCCAATGGCAGCCATGTTTTTTAACATGATATCATTTTAATCTACCAATTATTAAGTCTCCCAAATGAACCCCTATATCCAAATGATCCCCCATGTGGACTAAGAATCTGAAATGTTAGCCCTTCTTTGAAGTAGAGGGGGTTCGGCATGGACCCAATGGATCCCTGGCTGGTATCATTAAATGCGTTTGATCGTAAGGAACAAAAGTATATACCAATGGGGATATGTAAGCCGGCAATATAAGGCCTCTTAAGCTGTTAAGATGGGTTGGGGCATGCCCTATTGATCTCAGGAAAGCCCACGATTGCTGTCCCTAAATGAGTCTTATCATAAGGACCAGGAATGTATATGGTTTATGGGTGGGAATCTGAATGGTTTCTGATAATTGAGGCCCTTCTATGAAGTGGAGAGGAGAGGAATGGCCCTATGGACTCCCAAGTTGGTGTGCTATTGATAAGGAACAAGAACATATATGATTATGGGGTTGGGATTTGAATGGTTTCTGAATATATTGCCTTTTATGAAATGGGTTGGGGCACATTGCTCCAGCAAAAAGAGACCCTAAGGTGTGTCATTACATAAGGAACAAGAATATATATAGTTTAGGGGTGGGGATCTGAATGATTTCTGAGATATATTGCTTTTAATGAAGTAAAGTATTTACTGAAGTGAAGTAGTGGGGCAAGGCCCGGCACTACGGAGGACTCCCAAGCTGGGGTCATTTGAATGTGTCTTATCATAAGGAAGATGAATATATATGGTTTAGGGGTGGGGCTCTGAACAGTTTCTGAGATATACATGTATGGCCTTTTGTGAAGTGGAGGGGTGGGGCCACGCCCTGGCTTGACCTGGGAGACCCCCAGGTTGGTGTCAATGAGTAAGTCTTTTCATAAGGAACAACAATATATATGATTTAGGGGTGAGGATCTGTAAGGCTTATGAGATATTTGGCCTTTTATTAAATAAAGAGGGTTGGACATGATGCCTGCATATCCCAGGGGACCCTCAGGTTGATGTCACTGAATGCGTCATATCATAAGGAACAAGAGTATATATGGTTTAGAGGTGGGGATCTGAACAGTTTCTCAGATATATGGCATTTTGTGAAGTGGAGGGGGTGGGGCAAGGCCCCGGCGCATCCCTGGAGACCCCGAGGTTGGTGTGAATGAATACTTACATGTATCTTAATAAGGAACAAGAATATATATGGTTAAGGGGTTGGGATCTGTCAGGTTTCCAAGATATTGGGCCTTTTATGAAATAGAGGGGGTGGGGTATAACCCGGCGCATCCAGGGGACCCCAGTTTGGTGTTACTGAATGCGTTTTGTCCAAATAAACAAGAGTATATATAGTTTAGGGGGGATCTGAATGGTTTCTGATATATATGGCCTTTTATGAAGTGGATTGTTGGGGGAAGGCCCCGGCGCACCCCGTGAGACCCACAGGTTGGTGTCAATGAATGTGTCTCTTCATATGGAACAAGAATATATGTGGTTTAGGGGTGGGGATCTGTAAGATTTCCGAGATATTGGGCCTTTTATGAAATGGAGGGGGTCCTATGAGCTGCCCTGGAGCCTTCGGCTCTGGTGAGCTAAAACACACACATACACACACACAAAAGAAAACTTTGATATTTTGACTGGGGATATACATAATCATTATACCATCCCAGTGTTCATTAAGAAGATATGAAATACTTAATCTAGGGATGTAAAGACGCATTATACCAAATCTGTGAAGAAGATTTGATATACTGACATCGGGGATATACAGACGCTATCAGTGTTAATGAAGAAACTTTGATATTCTGACATTGCGGATATACAAATGCACTCAGGGTTCATGAAGAAATTTGATATTCTGACATTGCGGATATACAGACGCATTCAGTGTTCATGGAGAAACTTTGATATTCTGACATTGCGGATATACAAATGCACTCAGGGTTCATGAAGAAATTTGATGTTCTGACATTGCGGATATACAGACGCACTCAGTGCTCATGGAGAAACTTTGATATTCTGACATTGCGGATATACAAATGCACTCAGTGTTCATGAAGAAACTTTGATATTCTGACATTGCGGATATACAGACGCACTCAGTGTTCATGGAGAAACTTTGATATTCTGACATTGCGGATATACAAATGCACTCAGTGTTCATGAAGAAACTTTGATATTCTGACATTGCGGATATACAGACGCACTCAGTGTTCATGGAGGAACTTTGATATTCTGACATTGCGGATACACAGACGCCCTCAGTTTTCATGAAGAAACTTTGATATTCTGACATTGCGGATATACAAATGCTATCAGTGTTCATGAAGAAATTTTGATATTCTGACATTGCGGATATACAGACGCACTCAGTGTTCATGAAGAAATTATGATATTCTGACATTGCGGATATACAGACGCACTCAGTGTTCATGGAGGAATTTTGATATTCTGACATTGCGGATATACAGACGCACTCAGTGTTCATGAAGATATTCTGACATTGCGGATATACAAACGCACTCAGTGTTAATGAGGAAACTTTGATATTCTGACATTGTGGATATACAAATGCACCCAGTGTTCTTGAGGAATCTTTGATAGCTGACACTGCGGATATGCAGACGCATAATACCCACTCTGTTTTAATGAAGAGACACTGCGGATATACAGACGCATAATACCCACTCGGCGTTCATGAAGAAACTTTGATATTCTGACACTTCGGATACAGAGACGCACTCAGTGTACTTATTGAAGATGTGATATTCTGACACTGCGGATATACAGAAGCACTCAGTGTTCTTGAGGAAGCTTTGATAGCTGACATATACAGACGCATAATACCCGCTCTGTTTTCATGAAGAAAATTGGATATTCTGACACTGCGTATATAGAGCCGCATAATACCCACTCTGTTTTCATGAAGAGACACTGCGGATATTCAGATGCATAATTCCCACATTTGTTTTCATGAAGAAACACTGCGCATATACAGACGCATAATATCCACTCAGTGTTCATGAAGACACTTTGAAAATTGCATATTCTACCACTGCGTATATACAGACGCATAATACCCACTCTGTTTTCATGAAGAGACATTGCGGATATTCAGATGCATAATTCCCACATTTGCTTTCATGAAGAAACACGGCGGATATACAGACGCATAATATCCACTCAGTGTTCATGAATACATTTTGAAAATTGGATATTCCGACACTGCGTATATACAGACGCATAATACCCACTCTGTTTTCATGAAGAGACACCGCGGATATACAGACGCATAATACCCGCATTTGCTTTCATGAAGACATTAAGGTTATAGAGACGCATAACACCCTCTCAATGTTCATGAGAAAGCGTTGATATTCTATCTCAGACTTTGAGTGTTTACGGAGATGTTGCACTGATGAGTTAGGAGGCCTTCATGCGGACTGAACAAATTATTTGTCTAAATCGCGGCGGAAGTAAGGGCGAGGATTGTGGCCACTTGAAGTCGATGTAGCCCCCCACACCCAGTGGAATTCGTTTCCGCTGACCGTTCCAAGGCAGTTCATCTGTCGCGGTTTATTTTTGTTATGGTTTGTCTTTGGGTGTTTGTGTCGCTTATATTATTTTATTTTGAATAGCCTATTGGCCATTTTGTTGGAAAGTAACTGTCCTTTTGACTTTCCGCTATTGATGTTTCCATTAGGCTCTGTTGTTTCATGTTTGTGGTTCTTTACCTTTGGTGTCTCTGATGGGAGCTGTGGTTTAATTGTATCGATTTCTTATCATTGCCTCCACCTCTATTTTGACATCACGAAAACACGCCTATATAGTTTTGGCCCCCCTTGAACCCCACTTTAATATAGTAAAACTGGGGTTTCCGGGGGGTATACCTTATTTTTCTTATTTCTGCTCTAAAAAAATAGATTATGGGTACTCGTTAGAACCGCCTCAATGAGGCGGTTCTGGCGAGTGCCCACAATCTATATAAAAAATAGATTGTGGGTACTCGTTAGAACCGCCTCAATGAGGCGGTTCTGACGAGTGCCCACAATCTATATTTTGGGCAGAAATAAGAAAAATATCACAAATTTTCATCATAACATTTTAATTTTTTCGGCGATAAAGGTGGCAATATATTTCTATAGGCGTGATTGCGTAATGAAATGGGTACACGTTCACTTGGACTGGCACTTGTCGCGGCCCAAAATGAACCGTGAGATTCTGAAACTAAACTCATTTCATGAATTCTGATTTAATGATTTTCTTTTCATTTCTTGATGCATAATCGACCGCCGACTTTTCAAGCTGACTGCCAGTCAATGAGAGATTATTTAGAGAAAATTGCAAAATCAAAGTTTTCAGACATTACCAGGTTACTTAAATGTAAAAAATACGCAAATATGCAATATATCGAGATAAGTACATTTATTTTATTAGGGTGGATAGATTGAATACTTCGCATATACATTGATATAGAGTTGAAAAAAAATCACTAAACTGGAAATGTTTTCAGAGGAAAACAATGCCCCCGCCATACATATTACTCAAACACCAATTTGGCTTTAATGACTAGGTTAAGATCACCAACATGCAAGGTGCAAACAAACCATTTTTGGCCAAAACTTACATTTTTGGGGTTAGGATGCAGACACGTCTGTTTTAGGAGGCCTGTTCCCTTGACTTGAAAAAATATCCTGGTCACTAAAATCCAAACAAATCTTTGGAAGGTTGCAATGATATATTGTACCAAGTTTGATAGAATGTCACCATTTCGTTCATGAGATAGGATGCAGACAAGCCAAAACTGACAGTTTCTCGGGGCCTGTGTGCTTGAAAATAAGGTCAAGGGCACCAAACTCTTATAAAATCTTTGGTAAGTTGCAATGATAAATGGTATCAAGTTTAACCATATTTCATTAATTCGTTCATTAGATAGGGTGCGGATAGGCCAAAATTGACAGTTTTTAGGGGCCTGTGTTCTCGACAATAAAGTCAAGTTCACCAAAATTAAATGACATCTTTGGTAGGCTGCACTGATAGAGTGTACCAAGTTCGACTAAATTAATGAGACAGGGCACAGACAAGCCAAAAACCACTTTTGGGGCATGTGCCCATGAAAGTATGGTCATGGTAGCCAAAATATAATCACATCTTTGGTAGGTTGCAATGATATATTATACCACGTATGACCAAAATTCATCCATTCGTTCATGAGATAGGGTGCAGACAAGCTAAA
Organism: Lucinisca nassula; assembly: GCA_963580285.1. Lineage (NCBI taxonomy): Eukaryota > Metazoa > Mollusca > Bivalvia > Lucinida > Lucinidae > Lucinisca > Lucinisca nassula. Next base: position 31,425,796 of record OY757027.1, on the reverse strand, counting down.
ATTCATAGATTTTTTAGGCATTTGTCCTTGAAAATAAGGTCAAGATCACCAAAACATAATCGGCAGCCTCGACAGCTCAGGAATTAGCGCATTCGACTTATGATCGAAAGGTTGTGGGTTCGAATCTGGCCACCGGAGGCGAAGTGTTTTCTTGGGCAAGACACGTTATGCAACTGCCCCACTCTACCAGGTGTCACGGGAAACAGTGGTGTAAAAGTTGCAATGATATACTGTACCAAGTTTGACAAAATTGCATCCATTAATTCATGAGATAGGGTGCAGCAAAGCCAAAATTCACAGTCTTTGGGAGCATGTGCCCTTGAAAATAAAGTTAAAGGTCAAAATCTAATCAAATCTGCGGTATGTTAAATTGGTATAGTGCACCACCTTTGACCAAAACTAATCAATTTGTTCATGAGATAGAGTGCAGACAAGCCATTTTGGGCCCAAACTGGACTGTTTTCGGGGGTATGTGCCCTTGAAAATTAGGTAAAGGTCATTATAACCAAATGACTGTTCTCCCCCATCGTAGTGATATAACCATGCACGTTTGATCGGAATCCATTCACATGCTAAGGAGCTATATTGTTTCAAACAGGCTACGCCGACCCATGCGCTGTCGCTGATGCTGACGCCGACGCCAACGCAAACAGAATCCGCACCAATATGCCCTCTTACCTCCGATGTGAAGTGGGCATAATGATCTTTCCAAGTTACGTTCTTTCAAAATGCATATACATTGTATACTGCCGCATAGATTGGTTAAGCTACAGGGGTCGTGAGATCGATTCCGGGCTTCTTCGAAACTTTCGGATGAGACTTTAAACTCAGGTGCCGTCTCAATATGAACTTAGTTGTTGGTTGAACCTAAAAGTCAAACAGACATACACACGCACCCGTATACAGATCTGAGCATAGTAATGGGTTTTGGCGAGAATACGTAGGCTCGGGTCGCCTACGTGATACGTATGTTCTGCACATAGGCTCGATCAAATTTTGGGACCTATTGATACATATATCATTATCAAGATATACTATCTATTATTTCATGTTTCATTCTATAATTACAAAAACACGCCTATACAAATACATTGTAAACTTTACTGATGAAAAACGATCACTTTAAGATAAAAAAAAATGTGATATGTTCTTATTTATGCTGTAAATATAGTTCCACGAAAACATGCCTATATAATTTTGACCCCCTTGAACCCCATTTTTATATAGTCAAACTGGGGTTTACAGGGGTAAAGCTTATTTATCTTATTTATGCCATAAATATATAGATTGTTGGTACTCGTTAGAACCGCCTTAAAATATAGATTGTGGGTACTTGTTAGAACCGCCTCCATGAGTACCCACAATCTATATTGAGCAGAAATACGAAAAATATCACAATTTTTCAGCTCATATTTTTCATTTATAAGGCGGTGAAATTTACAGTTTATTTGTGTAGGCGTGTTTTCGTAATGGATTGTGGGTAGTCGAAAACGGATACCAACAATCCATAACGAAAACACACCTATACAAATACACTGTAAATTTCACCGCCATAAAAATGAAAAGAAAGTGATCTATATTTTGGAGCAGAAATAAGAAAAATAAGGTTGACCCCGTTAACCCCAATTTTACTATATAAAAGGGGGGGGGTCAAAGGGGTCAAAATTATATAGGCGTGTTTACAACATGTCTCGCTTAAATGTTGACAAGCTTTAAAGGCACTTATTCTTGTAACATTAGGACACACCGTGTGCTCATAATTTTTTTATTGTCCCTGTGATATACCGTCTGTAGCAGATCAAAGGCAGCCCCTAATAGGGTGATTAGTAGCTCTTATTGAATCCCCTGACTGAGGCACTTAAGGGGGAAATCAATAAGGTACACTCTAGTTAACAGTTGGTAAACTATTGATTTTCCCCCAATAGGTCCCTTACCTGTTGAAGACAGAGGACTTCTCTTCAGTCAGCACTGAGTGCTATATAATATTATCTAATGAAATGATTGTCCTAAATAATCAAGAATAAATGCCTTTAAGCATATTTTTTCCAAATGTATGCCCACGTGTGCGGGTCGGTTTCAGCTCTGCGTGGAAGCACCATGCAGCCCATCTATTTCTTCAAATTTGTTCTGTAAAAGGGTTATCCTTTGGAAGCAAGGAAAACACCACAGAACTGGAAAATATGAAGTGTACATGTTTTCTGAGCCAGACTAGCTAGTCTCGGCCAATTAGGCCTCATCAGTGACCCTCAAGTATTTTCAAAAGTCCACAATGGAATCAATGATCCCAAAGGACAAGAAAATATAAACTACACTATGATATAGGGCAGGGAACCTTTTTACGGCCGCCACACATAGGCCGTATCAGGCCGTATAGGCGGGGGCCGATTCCTATGATAAAATTTACTGAAATTCATGCATAAATTTTAACACATTGAGTACTAGAACCCCCAAAACAGATGCCCTGACAAACAGTGCATGCCAGATCAGAAGCCGCAGAACGCGGCGTCTGATCAGGGCCTCCACTCTTTAGGCCAGATCAGACGCCGCAGAAGGCGGCGTCTGATCAGGACTTCCGCCCATCGGGGCTTGAAGAAATATATAGGCTGCATGATGCTTCCACGCAGAGCTGAAACCGTCCGCACACTAGTACTGGTAAACCGCTTAGAGGATCTAAGCCTGTCCAGGAACCACGATGCGAGTCGGACCGTCCATGCTTATAAACCCTATTGGCGTTTCATTGGGCGACAGGGCTTGAGATGTCATTTCATCTCAGTGTCGGGTAAAAATCGCACAAAATTGGAAGCAACGTCTCCAAAATGACCTATACTGTGTTGACGGGGACGTTAAACCTCAAATCAAACAAAACAAACCTCCACTCTTTGCGTAAAGTTCAGTCATTTTCAAAATAAATTTTAATGTAAACACAACCTGTCACCCCTAAATTTTGAAATTTTGAAATCGTCAGCCTCGATAGCGCAGTGGTTAACGCGTTCGACTCATGGTCGGGAGGTTGTGCGTTCGAATGCGGCACCCGATATCGAAGTGTGTCCTTGGGCAAGACACGTAATCACACTGCCTCAGTCCACCCAGGTGTAAATGGGTAGCTGTGGTGAAATAGTCATTGTCTCTCTCGCGCGCGCGTGGAAACATCCGGAATGAGTGTTCGAGAGCGATTACATAAGCTTGAAGCTTCCATCGCAATCGAACTAAAATAAACTAAATTTTGAAATGGACTCCTGCAATATATAAGTAGGAAGATATTATTTGGTACAAAAAAGGTTAACTTACTGGGATTCCAGTGGAATGGGAAATTTCTGTTCAGATCAACTCCAGAACAGGAACCCGTGAATCTGCGATTTTTACGCCACAAACGTTCCTAAAATATCAATATTTTGACACTGAACTATACATAACCATGCTCATTTAAGTTGTGAAATATTCGGATCGAATTCATATGTCGAAGACGCATGGGCTTGCGAGTGCGTCTATGCCATATGATCGAGTGCCGAATATTATAAAATATAAAGTCAATTACCTTTTTATTATATACCCATAACTTAAACGATCTGTCAGAATTCAGGACTGTTTGGAATAAATCTGAACGTAAAATCAGTTTATTTATCTTTAAGTGGTTTGAAATTGAAAATAATCCTGGTCGTTAAGTGTCTTCCAACACGTTGAAAAAACCACGCCAAATGGCGACAAAGTGAAGTGACGTCATTAAAAACGCTTTGAAAACAAAGAGACAACAAAGGCAAATTAACACAAACATGAAAGCCCGTGTTCCTTATTTCCTGACAGATTGTTTGGAAAATCTTAACCGACTGCAAGTAGATCATATTTGCTAAATCAAATGCGCTCTATGCCCTTTGTTAAGCCTATAGTCGTTTTGTTTTACGTTGTTTCAATCGACAGGATAGCTGTCGCCCTTTAGAATTAAAAGTATTCGTTTTAAGGCATGAGACTGCTTTTTACTTGACTACGGGCGATTTGGAAAATTATAGCATGCTCAGAAAAGTTACTTTGTACAGAAGTTATCGGTCAATAGTTTTCCATATTGTACTCCTGCGTATAACTCCCAAATAGTTGCTCAGACTGAGCAGACCAATTTATCAAATATATGACAGCTGTTGCCTTGCTGGTATAGATATAATGGCATGAAGTTGTAATTAATTCTGATTTATTCAGAGAATTTTACAGCCAAGCATGCTAGAGGTTTAAAATTAGACAGTGCAGTACCAGACTGAAATGTTTATCCTAGTAAAGGTATACACATCTGTTCATTTTGTACCAGAAACCCCAAAACATTCAATTGGCAAACAGTGCAGGCCCTGATCAGACGCCGCGTTCTGCGGCGTCTGATCTGGGCCTGCACTGTTTGCAAAACTGATTTTTGTTGCCATATGCTTAGGCAATTAGTGAGGCTTATCAGTGTGAACCTGAGATTTATTGAAGTTCATTTTGACAAATGAAAATAAACAGAACTGTTGTTCTGGAGAGACTAAAATGTCCATACCTGGATTTTCAGGGTACTAAAACCCAGGAGTAATTGCCCGTAGTCATGTTCATATTGCCAGTAGATAAGTAGTCTCGTTCCAATAGAATAAGTTAAACATGTGCTTTCAAATTTGTCTATGTTGAGTCGAAAAATGGACAGCCATCTTGTCCTGCGAATCGACTGGAAGAACGTAAACCAAATCGAATATATGTTGTGACAAAATGAATAATGCATAAAGCGCATTTGATGCTACCAAATATGACCTACCTGCAATCTATGTAGGTTTCAAAAATATTCTTACAGGGAATTAGGAGTTTTCTTAAGAAATAAAACGGACAATCCGGAAAAATGGAGTCCTGTGTTGGTGAACGTTATCCTTTTAAATGACGTCAAATCCATCAACGTGAACGTCATTTTCCATTGAGCGCCATTGGGCGTGCTTTTTATACATGTGGAAAGACACTTAACGATAACTGACCAAAGTTTACTGAGAATCCTTGCAGGGGTAAAGGAGATATGGAATGGACACAAAATTCAAAGTTTCAAACCTTCAAATGTGACCTTGACCTCGAGTCGGCATGGTTCATTTATGAATTCTGCACATCAGCTTACTAAAAGGAGTATTTGACCAAAGTTCAATGAAAATCTATCAAAGGGTTCAGGAGATAAAGTGTTACAGACAAACAACCGGATGGAAGGACGGATGTACGAACAGACGAATGTATTCCTATAATACCCGCTCCGCTTCGCAACGGGTGGGGGGGGGGGGTATTAATTAAGAAACAGAAGATTGCAAATTTGATGGTTCACATCTCCCTCAACGCCCTGAACGCTCCTACAGATAAAAGGTCAGTTTCCCGACTAAATCAGTGTTTTGTGCATATGTTTTTTTTTTCTTTATTATCGAACTGAAGTCTGACTTGGTATAACCTGTAAATACCTGTAACCAAATATAACGGACTAATGCAGTCAAAGTGTTGGAATCAACGCTGCAAAACAAGTTATTTCCAGTGTACAAACATATTTCGCACGTGAAGTGAACGCTTTTCCGGCGGAGTATACAGTCATATTCTAAGCACGAGAAGCTTTTGTTTGAATAATATATATATGGCTGACGTCTCGTTGGTATTTCACTCAAGTAAGATAATTTTGAAGAAGCTACACTATTGTGAATTATTGTGACAGCTGTACATCACGAAAACAAGCCTATATAATTTTGACCCCCTCGAACCCCACTTTTATAAAGTAAAACTGGGGTTTGCAGGGGTAAACCTTATTTTTCTTATTTCTGCTCTAAAATATAGATTGTGGCTACTCGTTAGAACCACCTCAATTATGCAGTTCTAACGAGTACACACAATCTATATTTTGAGCAGAAATAAGAAAAATATCACACTTTTTCATTTTAAAATATTCAATTTTTTTGGCGATAAAGGTTACAATGTATTAGTATAGGCGTGTTTTCGTAATGAGAAAATCACATATTGCTAAGCGGAATCTTACTCGCCATATTAAAGAGGCTCATATGGAGATCCAGCCATGAAACTATGTTGTTCAGAACGGTAAAGTTTATCCGTTGGAGCTAACTTTTAACACATTTTAGGCTTTGCCATAGTTTTGACAGTGCTACTGCTCGCAAGATGTTTTGCTCTGGGATTTATTACAGATACGGATTAGGATAGATACATAATAGTATACGCCCTTCTGTTCTGGTCGGTGACTTGTGTTGAATCGGAGCAATAATCCGATTGTGGTGGTGAAACGAGCGAAAGTAAAAAAAAAAAGTTCTCCTCTGAAGTTGTCATTTAAACATTGTTCTACTTTTAAGTCTGACAGCCATCTATTAATTTGAGTAAAACCATTTCGGTAAGGGGTCCCCTTAGCTCCCTTCCTATGACGTTTGAATGAATCTGAACCATAGGTATAGGCGTTCTCATTTTAACAGATCTGGCACTTAAATTGGTGCTCAGAGTAGAGCTGTTTAGCTTTTCAGTATAGGGTAACCTAAACAGAAGTGAACTTCACTTCAAGGCAATCATCATGGAATCGATACAATTAACCCACAGCTCCCATTAGTGACACCAAAGGAAAAGAAACACAATTCAAGTGGAGTTTGAATGAAATTTGACCGAAGTTATAGAAGAAAATTTCATTGTGAAGTTATTTTTCTATATAAGGTGGCCATATTGTTCATCCAAGCAAAAACATTTTGGTAGATGATAACTTAAGCAACATTTCTGTGAACGTTGAATGATACTGGACAAAAGATATATTGGAAAACAGCATTTATTTTTGTACTTCAATTTTAGCTCTGTCTGCAATTTTGTTCATTTGACCGGAACCGTTTTAGCTATTATGGTAGAGGGTCACCTAACGCCAGATAAGAAGGATAAATAAGACAAGAATAACAGTTAATAATTTAACAACAGGTAGGTTTTTTATCAGTTACCCCCCATGGATATTGCATTGTAACACATTGACCTGATAAAGATATGCTATCTCAGGACAAGTGAGCTTTATCACGTCAACGTGACATTGCACTTTTATTAATGAGGCGGACTACTGAAAAAATGGCATAAATGTTATTATTACTGGAAAACAAAATGGAGAAAATACTTAAAAAAATATCATAGGAAAAATTGATGTCAGCTGATACTGAATATATCGACCGCCAGAATGTTGGGACGCACTGAGGACCATCGGTAACTAGTCATAAATTGCTACTTTAGGAGTAACAATGGCATACATTGATGAATAGAATACCAGATTCGTGTCATTTGATATCAAGTTTATTCGAATTCTACAAGCGTTCCCGAAGCCTTGCCTGATAAACTTGATATCAAAAGACACTCCCCTGATATTTTCTATTTAAACACATCCAGAAAGCACAAAAATAGAGAGGGAAAGAGAACTGAGGAGAACCTTGGTTACAAATGCAGCTGCAATTCACAACCACGAACTACAGTAACATTCCTATATGAAGACCACCTTTGAGACTGTTCAAAAGTGGTCTTGAAGACCACTTTTGAAAGTCCCAAAGGTGGTCTCTGACCAGAGGACACTGCATGCAGAAAACACATAGAAAGAATAACTTCAACTTTCTAAATAAGCTTTTTAAAGCAGAATTAGTCTTAATTTTTGGTGGTCTTAATAGCGAAATTTTACTGTATTTATTACAGCAACTATACATAGTTAACAAGACAGTGTAATAAACATCCCCTAACCCCACTTTGAACAGAGAAAACTGGGGTTTATGGGGTTGTACATTATTTCTCTTATTCCTGCTCCAATGCATAGGTTGTGGGTACTCGTTAGCACCGCCTCTTGTCTCAATGAGGCAGTTTTAACGAGCACCGACAACCTATGTTTGGAGCATGACTCAGAAAAAATATCATAGATATTGATCAGGAAAATAACAATTTTCGAGATACGAAAAACTGCACTATGTCCCACGGATGTGTTATCGTTGTGTATTTTACGAGAAAACTGGCATCAAGAGCGCGACCAGGCAAGAACATCGAGCCAAACAATGCAGCAAAAGCCATCAAAATTCCAGCCACAGGAACCACCCAACTAGAAAACACGATTGTACCGATATGCCGGCTTCCAAATGGCAAACAAACCCAGATCAGCTCCTGAGGCAGCTTAACTAGTCCGTGTATATTGTTTTATACCACAATCAGACATTCTAGTAACCTAATAAAGGGGGTCGAATAACTACACGCTATAATCGGTAGTGACCTACAATACCTTCTACTGACCTATAATACATCTAGTGACCGTTTATAGACCGGAGCTACTTTTCAGGTCCCTAATTTACAAGTGTAAACAATAACATGCAACCTATAACACATGGAAAACAACGAAACTGAAATTTAAAATCTTTGCAATATTTATTTGAACAGATTTTCAGAAATCTCAGCTAAATTCTTACCTTCTCGGCCTTTCCTGGTTTGAAAGGTCCGTTGGAATAACTGCACATTGCTACTGCAGTTGCGTCTCGACCTCGAAAATAATTTCTAAAGCTAAAATAAACTATTTATTTGCAGATGTTCATACAGAATGTAAAGCCCTGAGAAACTTTTATTCGAGCGTCCATGTTGTTTCCTACGTCTTTGTGACCCGGTAACGTCAAAAACTTTGCACTCGTTGACGTCACGTTATACTACGTGTGCGCGCCATGGCACTGAATGTCGTTTAACATGTCACACTGTCTGCTGCCTTTTTTGCTTAAATTTGCTTAATTATTGCAAAACCCCGTGATTGTTTTGAATTGCGGTATAAACTAATACATGATTAGTGTCTTTATTAATAAAATATAATCGGCTCGCCGCGACTACTTTATAGGGGCTCGCTAAAGCTCGCCCCTATAAAATGTGTCTAAGGCTCACCGATTATATTTTATTATTAAAGACACTGACCATGTATTTACTATATTAAGGACTTCTTACATGTATTTGTTTTGTTTGTTTTGGAGTTTTACTGCCCAGTCAACACTAGTTAGGTCATTTTTGAGCCGGTCAGTTTACCTATCAACACTTTCCTGGGCAGGCTTATACGTAAGCGGTTAACCAGTACAGTGCACATTCTTTCGCCAGAAACTGACAACTGCCCTTCTAGAATCAGCGGAAGGGACTTCTTACATGTATATAGCATGACTTGAAACACGACAAATTTATTGCGTGTACAAATTAGCAAGAACAGTTCAGAACATGTTAAAGAAGCCTCCGTGGTTTAGTGGTCATGGCATGTTCAGATATATCACAGAAGGACTCGCTGAGATTGGTTGTTTGCCACTCATCCAGCTATTTCAGGCACAACTTTGGGTAGTAAATTGTACTTGTAAATTAATCGATTACAAACAAATCAGTAATGATAATCATTTTTGTTAAATTTATCGATTGATTAATCGATCATTCGATTAATAGTACCAGCCTTACAAAGGGCTGTAGATTAAATTATAAAGGCCGATCGGAATCTTTGATAAACAAGTCTGATGGCACATTTTTGCACAGAATGTTAACTTACGTGTTGTCGACTGTATTCATAACCGTCTGGATTTACAACAGGCAGCAGGTAAAAGTCAAACTTCTGAAGCATTGTAGATATTACAGGATCTTGACTTGGGTTATATGCGAGCTGAAAAATAAACAAGTTAATTATTTATTTTCGAGATCCCATTAATGAAGTTTATTCCTTCGTCCAACAATGTGCATCGTTTTGTCTTCATCACACTGGAAGGACTGTACTCCTGAGGCCACTAATCGATCAGTAATCACTGAAAATGTTTTTCATAATTTCATAACTTTACTGTCTGGCTTTCTGTCTGAGCATGAATCTTATCATATTGTAGCGTGTACCGGGTCGTCCACGAAGTCAAGCAACGAAGTCACCCATCAAGTCACCATCCGCAATATCCGTTGCTTAACTTCGTGAATAAGCCAACCACTCTACCTGCGTCGCTAAAAGAGCCGGCTACTACAGCAAGGCTGTAGAAGTGGTATTTATCCATGACCGATACATTTCTCCCCCTCATCTCTTGACTTCGTCCCCAAGACTTCGTCCCGAAGTCACACATGCCTCGCAAATAAAAATCAAGAATGAGTTCCTTTAAGAGCAAAGAAAACATTCATAAGAAAGAAGATGGGTCATACTATGTAGTTTCGGCTAATAAAGCCTCATCAGTGACCCTGTAATGATCCGGCAAAGAAAGCCAGAGGAAACATACTGCAATTTTGCGAATTTCGAATAGGCAGTCGATTCAAAGACTGATATAAATCAAAATGGGGTCCAAATAATTAAAAACCTGTCTAGAATATGAGTCTAAACCAACAATTTATTTCCGATATTTCAGAATATTCACGCTGATCTCAAAGGAACAAAAGTAAAATATAAACTGCACTATGGTTGATGTACGGGGAGACGTTTTACGGCCGCCACACGACACAACACGAGCTGCAGTGAAGGCAAATAAAAATCAAACATGAGTTCCTTTAAGAGCAAAGAAAACATTCATAAGAAAGAAGATGGGTCATACTATGTAGTTTCGGCTAATAAAGCCTCATCAGTGACCCTGTAATGATCCGACAAAGAAAGCCAGAGGAAACATACTGCAATTTTGCGAATTTCGAATAGGCAGTTGATTCAAAGACTGATATAAATCAAAATGGGGTCCAAATAATTAAAAACCTGTCTAGAATATGAGTCTAAACCAACAATTTATTTCCGATATTTCAGAATATTCACGCTGATCTCAAAGGAACAAAAGTAAAATATAAACTGCACTATGGTTGCAAGGCTAAACCCGAGGACGGAGTCTATGTAACAAACCAACGGTACTGATTCCATCCCATCGCTGCCGCAAATGTAGCTTGTACCGGGTTGTCCACGAAGTCAAGCAACACAGTCACCCATCCAGGTACTAACCGCAATCTCCGTTGCTTAACTTCGTGAATAAGCCAACCACTCTACACCCGTCGCTAAAAGAGCCGGCTCCTACAGCAAGGCTGTATAAGGGGTATTTACCTATAACCGTTACAATACGTTGCATTTTACCATATGTATTTGAACAAACAGGCCTTAGCAAACAGTGTAGACCCAGATGAGACGCCATAGAACGCGGCGTCTCCTCAGGGTCTGCACTGTTTGCCACCCATCCAGCTATTTTAGTCAAAACGTTGGGCAGTAAATTGTACTTATCAAATAGTCGATCACACGTAAATCAGTAATGATAATCATTTTTGTGGAATTTATCGATTGATTATCGATTAACAGATTAATCGTACTAGTCTTAACTGAGCCCTTTAGGTGCATGTTTCGTTCTTAACATCTACCATGCGAGTAGGGGGAGCACACTTGTTTGTGATAGTTGATGTTTAACGTCCCCGTTAACACTGTATATATAGGATCTTACACGAATGGTCACTGTCCGGCATCCCGCGCCTTGCCGAGTGATGCTGGACAGTGATCCAAAGGGACGGATTTTTATATCAACCCCTCACACCCATAAAGGATTATTTTTCTTGCATATCTTCCATTTCTTAGCGCGGGTTTCTAATACTGCAGTCACTTGGGTTGCCAATGTCCGCCATATTGTGAAGACACTACAGTGATAGTTAGTGACGTCACGTGACGTGCTGTGACGTCAACCTTAACGACGGTGCATATGAGGTCGTATTCAATCAATGCATTTATCAAACACGCGAGAATAATCGATTTGGAGTAAGAATACCAGGGTTGGAACAGAATTTCCATCCCAAGCTAAACTATGGATTTCCTTATCTGATGTGCAAGAAGATAAATTTCTGACCACAGTCTTATGAACAGTTGAAAATCATCTCGGGTATGTTGGTTTTTCTTTTGCTTGAGCATTTCAGTTATTATCTCCAATTCTCCCCCACAGTATCACAAGGGAAAGAAGTCGAAATATGGAGTGACGACAGTAAACAAAACAAACCACTGTTAAACCGAAACAGCAGCTCTTTCCTAAAGAGGAGGTGAATCAGAAAATCCCAACTTAACTAAAATAAACAACACACAGAATGGGGAAAGAATAAGCAACATTTGTTCTGGTTTTACGGCCATTCCAAGATTATTTCACTCATAGCGAGCCGATCGTTAACCAGAGGTGGGCGAAAACCGTAGTACCCGGAGAAAAAATACCTGACCTTCCATTGCAGAACTTGGCATCTCACATGTGAACCGAGCCAGGTTCGAACCTACAGCGATAGAATCATCAACGAAGCAATACACAATTAGGGAAAAAATAGAACCACCAATATAAAACAGGCAGGAGCCACAGCAAAAAACACCGAACTTGAGCGGTCAGTAAACAATACTGGTGGGCTTAACTACGTTCATCGGGATCCCAACCCTCGCTCTCACTTCCATTGTGGTTCAATCATGTATTTATAGGTTATTGACTTTATATTGTGAAATATTCGGCACGAGTTCATATGGCGAAGGACGCACGAGCTTGCGAGTGCGTCTTCGCCATATGAACGAGTGCCGAATATTTCACAATATAAAGTCAATAACATTTTTATTATATACCCCAAAATTCAAATGTCGGCTAGAATTCAGGATTGCTGGGTATGAATTTCTACACGTAAAATCAGATTATATATCTTAAAGTGGTTTGAAATGGAAAATAATGAAGGTCGTTAAGTGTCTCCCTACACGTTGAAAAACCACGCCCAACGGCGCCAAAGTGAAGACGACGTTAACGTTGATGGATGTGACGTCATTAAAAACATTGACGTTTCCAAACACAGGACGCCATTTTTTCCGAAGCGTCGGTTATATTTCTTTCAAAATACTCCTGATTTATTAGAAGAAAGTATTGAAAATTTAAACACATTGTAGGTAAGTCATATTTGACAGCATAAAATGCGGTTTATGCACTTCGTCAGAACCTATATTCGTTTTGTTTTACGTTCTTTCAGTCGATACGCACGACAAGATGGCTGCCGATTTTTAGTATCGAAATGGACAAATTTGAAAGTAGTTCTATTGTGAACGTGACTGCTTATCTACGGGCAATATGAACTTGACTACGGGCAATATGGAAAAATATTGACCGGTAACTTCTGTAGAAAGTAAACGGGACATTTTCTGGGTATATAATAATTATTCGTTCCGCGTGAAAGTTTTCTAACTCATCAGTGAATTAACTCGGTAAACGAAGAAATCACAATTAAACCGAGATGACACAAGAATGAAGACTCGACAGTAAAATGCGTTGAGACATCCGTTGCTGCACACAACGCCACAGGAACACTGGAGCAACGAAAAACAACAGATGAACCCCGCTGAAAAAAAAAACAAAACAAAACAACAGACATAAAACTTCCGGCTATAAAACTAATAAAAAGCTTTAAAGGACATATACAAAAGTATAGAAATCCATTTAATTAAAAATAAACAGACACTGATTTAAGGAATTGAAGGCCGAAAACCACATCAAATTATCTTAACTATTTTCCAAGATATTACAATTTGAAGTGTGAAATAAAACATGGAAACGGAGCATCTGCAGATGTAAATTTAAGTTTGAATTTCGAAATCAAATGCGGCAGAAATGTTAACCATCATTAGACGATGGGTTACGCGCAAGAAACAAGTCGATACCTCCTATGTCAAGCTCATACTTGATGCTGATGATCTATCTCTGGTCGGGCCCATCGGAGTCTAACTGTTGATTTTCGTTTGCTCCAGCATTGCAGTTGTTTCTTGCTGTCGAGTCCTCACCGTTTTTTCATCTCTGTGGTTGTTTGATTTTTGTGTTAACTGGGATGTTGCACTGATGAGTAAGGAGACCTTCATGCGGACTTAACAAATTATTTGTCTTAATCGCGACGGAAGTTAGAGCGAGGATTGTGGCCACTTAAAGTCGATTTAAGCCCCCCCCAGTGGGATTCGTTTCCGCTGACCGTTCCAAGGCGGTTCTTCTGTCGCGGTTTATTTTTGTTATGGTTTGTCTTTGGGTGTTTGTGTCGCTTATATTATTTTATTTTGGATAGCCTATTGGCCATTTTATGGGAAAGTAACTGTCCTTTTGGCTTTCCGCTGTTGGCGTTTCCGTTGGGGTCTGTTGTTTCATGTTTGTGTTTCTTTCCCTTTGGTGTCTCTGGTGTGAGCTGAGGGTAAATTGTATCGATTCCAGATTATTGCCTCCACTTTTATTTAGCAGTTTTGTTTGGTTGATTTGTGGTTTAACGTCCCCGTCAACACTGTAAAGGTCATTGTGGAGGCATTGCTTCCAATTTTGTGGGACTTTTTACCCGACATTTGGATGAAATGACATCTCAGTCCCTGCCGCCCAATAAAACCAATAGGGTTTATAAGCATGGACGGTCCGTCTCGCACCGCTTTGCCTGGGCAGGGTTAGATCCTCTAAGCGGTTTACCAGTACTAGTGTGCGAGTCGGTTCCAGCTCTCCGTGGAAGCATAATGCAGCCCATCTATTTCTTCAAGCCCCGATGGGCGAGTCCGATCATGCTTAGAAGTGAAGGGTTAAAAGGGACTTTCTTTGTGCCAGGTCAATAACAGTTTTACTCCTGAAGAGATTTTTAAAATAACTCGGCATAAATGTTAACCATCATAAGACGGTACCTTCAAGGTCAAGGACATACTTTGAGGTCAAAGGTACAAAAGGATTTACCTGTTCAATAAAGTACAACACGGTGGCCGGGGCAATCCATTCTCTCGCATGTATTCCTCCATCAATAAATATAGATTTCTTCGATGTTTGAGAACTAGGCTTAAATATCTGCAAAATATATATTTTCTTCAGCCAAATCTACACTCTAACAACACCTAAAACGGTAAAAAACGTGCTGCGGTTGGTTGGTTTTAGTAGAAAACCGCAGTTACCAACAGTTTTCTATTTTTCTTTGTTTTGCTTAGCATTTCTCCCGTCACTGACGGACTTTCAGTAAAATCTCCCAATATTTCCTCCCAGTAAAAAATCAAATAAATCAGCAGATCGGTTTTCATTCCGTTTTTCGATTGGCTGAATAAACTCGCCGGCATGAAAACACGTGTTCAAAACTACAAATCCATTAGTATTTTCTGACGGACCGATACATATAGGGAGACCGACTTTCTCCTCGCTTTATTCGCAAAATATTTGCTGTATATTATTATATTGTTCTACTGTTGCGTATGAAAATGAGTTTCAGCGTTTATTTCAGAGGTTTGCCTTGGCTAATGACATTGTCATCTCTATGTAACGGTATCAGACGGATCGGCCCGTGTGACGTAATGCTCAATAAACAAACATCAACCTGTACCAGATCTGCAAAGAAATGTTTCACATGCACACATCAGAATTGGGCCCCGTCAAGCGCTTTTGGTACTTATCGCCTATGCGAGCAGCGAAGGTTCAGGCGAGCCTGCGCATCCGTAAATTGTAATTCTGTCTATAAACAAGAGGACTATGAAGTCCTGATCGCTCCCCTGAGCTCTGAGTATTATTTGGTCTTTTTTCGTTATCTCAGTCCCCAAGACCTTAGCTCAAGATCGACCTGGGTCATTACAGTAAAATTCCGCTATAAATACCATCTTTGGGTGTCAAGCACACATAGAAAGAATAACTAAAACCTTCTCAATAAGCTTTCAAAAACCGATTCAATCTTAATTTTAGGTGGTCTTAACAGCGGAATTTTACTGTATTTATAAGGCCTTATAGTACTCAATTACATGAAGCTGCATACAATGTTACAAGAAATCAGCCCAGCGGTTCTGGTGAAGAATTTTCATGGCGATTTTAATTCATCTCCAATAAATGCTTTTTCAACTATTCAACAAACAAATAATGTATATCAATTGTTTGTTTGTTTGTTTGTTTTATTTTAAGTTTAACGTCCTCGTCAACACTGTAAAGGTCATTTTGGAGATGTTGCTTCCAATTTTGTGGGACTTTTACCCGACATTGAGATGAAATGACATCTCAAGCCCTGCCGTCCATTGAACCAATAGGGTTTATAAGCACGGACGGGCCAAATAGCACCGTATTGCCTGGGCAGGCTTAGATCCTCTAAGCAGTTTACCAGTACTCGTGTGCGGGTCGGTTACAGCTCTGCGTGGAAGCATCATGCAGCCAATCTATTTTTTCACGCCCCGATGGGCGGGGGCCTGTATATCAATTGTTTTCTTCATCTCATTTCTTCGTCTCATTTTATCACACATCGGTGTGATATAGTGCAATTTTTCATACCTAAAAAAAAGGTAATTTTCCTCATGACAATTTGTAATATTTATCTTATTTATACTCAGAACATAGGTTTTGGTTGCTCGTTACAACCGCCTCATTTGGGCGGTTCTAACGAGTACCCACAACCTTTGTCTTGGAGCAGAAATAATTGAAATAATATTTACCCTCGTAAACCCCAGTTTTCTCTATATCAATTGGGGTTTAGGGGGGTCTTTATTTCACGGACTTGTATTCACATTGACATTATTGTTTTCATGCATGACCTACTCATGTACATGTATGACATTTCATGATCTAACCAGAGACTTCTCTTGCTGCATCAAGGAGCATTGGACCCTTAGCTTTTCTTAGAGCGCACAACGAAGACTCTAATCAGACTGCGCGGATGCGCAGGCTGATCTGAGCCTTCGTTGCGCGCACATGTCTTATTGTAGGTTTTGTAATGCGCTGGCTCAAATATATCATCTACTGACAGCATTGTTGGGTTTTGAGATTAAAGTCTAATACCTGTAACAATGACTAGCATATTTTCGGAAAAAAATGTCTCATTTTTGTAGAAGTGCGGCCGGGTTGTATCGATGACCAAAATTCAAGGCATTAATTTGCTCACTCACGACATATTCAATTCTGTACTTACGTGCTGTATATTAGCTCACGCACTTCAGATTCAATTCTGTACTTACGTGCATTATATTAGCTCACGCACTTCCTATTTAAATTATGTAATTACGTGCGGTATATTAGCTCACGTACTTCATATTCAATTCTGTACTTACGTGCATTATATTAGCTCACGCACTTCACATTCATTTCTGTACTTACGTGCATTATATTAGCTCACGTACTTCATATTCAATTCTGTACTTACGTGCAGTATATTAGCTCACGCACTTCACATTCATTTCTGTACTTACGTGCAGTATATTAGCTCACGTACTACATATTCAATTCTATACTTACATGCAGTATATTAGCTCACGTACTTCATATTCAATTCTGTACTTACGTGCAGTATATTAGCTCACGCACGTCATATTCAGTTCTGTACTTACGTGCAGTAGGTCCACCTGCCGACCCTCATATGTGTGGCCTATATTGATTTTTGTGGCTTGGACTCCGTCCGGAAGGTGTGACGATGATACATGGTTGAGATACGAAATAATCTGTAATCAAAGAAAGTCTGATTAGCGCATTCTGTTGTACCTATCAGCGGCTCATTTGTGTGTCCACCTCATTACAAAAACACGTCTATACAAATGCATTGGAAACTTTACCGCCGAAGAAACGAAAATTTTAAGATGAAAAATTGTGATATATTTCTTATTTCTGCTCAAAATATAGATTCGGGTACTCGTTAGAAATAGAGGCGGTTCTTACGAGTATCGAGGATCTAAATTTTAGAGCAGAAATAAGAAAAAATAGGTTTACCCTGTAAACTTCAGTTTTACCATGTAAAAGTGGGGTTTAAGAGTGTCAAACTAATATAGGCGTGTTTTCGTGATGCAACGAAAGTCATATTAGCGCATACTGTACCAAACAAACATTTGGATGTATGTTTCCAACGTTTTATTTTGTTTCCAATCTGCTTTTTGAAGTAAATGTCCCACAAAAGTACACATTACGGTAACACACCCATGGGCCGAAGGGCATTTTCATATTTCCAAAAATTGGCTACTTTCTGATGAAATTCGTTGATAATTTACTTATTTATGCTGCAAATATAGGTTGTGGGTGATCGTTAGAACCGCCTAGTATAGGCGGTTCTAACGAGTACCCAAAATCTATGTTTTTTAGCCGAAATGAGAACTATAATGTGTACCCCTGAAAACCCAAGTTTTTTCTCTATAAAGTGGGGTTAAGGGGGGGGGGGGGCAGGGGGTTCATTTCACGGACCTGTTACAGTGATTCTTGAAAAAATGACCCAATTTTGAATATACCCTGTCGCTAATGTTTGTCCCTTCATGGTGGCTAAACAACACTGTCTATGGGTGTAAATAAGCCATATAAGCCAAGCGGCATATTCAGGAACTTACTTCCAATTCTAAAACCAATGCCTTCTAGTACGATTACTGAGTTAGCACCATTAATATACCAGTTGGGTATGCGTTTTTGCCATGTCACAAGGCATGGTTACATACTGAAGTGCAAATATCTAACATTTTATTGTTTAGATGGAATGGGATTACAATTGCGGTTCAACGATACGATGCTTAGGAAACAATTAGCAGAATTTAAAGACTTATTGCATTCAGTGTCTGGACACAATGCCGTTTGTTTGTTTGTTTGATTTGAGGTTTAACGTCCCCGTCAACACTGTAATGGTCATTTTGGAGACGTTGCTTCCAATTTTGTGGGACTTTTACCCGACATTGAGATGAAATGACATCTCAAGCCCTGTCGCCCAATGAAACCAATAGGGTTTATTAGCATGGACGGTCCGCCTCGCACCGCGGTTCCTGGACAGGCTTAGATCCTCTAAGCCGTTTACCAGTACTAGTGTGTGGGCCGGATTCAGCTCTGCGTGGAAGCATCGTGCAGCCCATATATTTCTTCAAGCCCCTATGGGCGGGGGCGGAGGACACAATGCCGTAAAAATAGGGTGTCGCTAAAACAGCACTCACCTACCGTAACGGATCTATATCTGGTCAAAGTGTGCAGACTGGAATAATTCTCTGCTCATAACTATGTCTTATATCCCTCCATAGGAATGTTCTGATAAATAAACCATTACGTGTTTGATCTTCTTTCGAAATAAACATAATATGAAATCTGAAAGTGGATAATTAATTTGTCACTTTTCAGAACCTCACCTCCGTAACGGTGCTTTCAAAAGGTCAGTGGATGGAAAGGAACACTTTAAGCTAATTGCCATATATATTGCATAAGATTGCACTGATATGAAACATAATATTGACCATTGGTCCAACAACAACGGTTTGGTTGATAAAAAAACAAACTGTCCTCCACCTCCGTAACTTCTCTCCTCCGTAACGTAAAAACCTAAGCCGATATAGGTATCGGAACATCTTTGTGTGCATCGAGTGCTATTTGTGCTAGTAATATCAAATCACTAAAGCAAAACATCGGATTTTGGCCTAGCTACAGACTGTGGGGAGAAATCTATCGTTACGGAAGAGATGTTACGGAGGTTAGTGAAAATGTTACGGAGGCGAGCAATTTTAGAAGTGAGCGTTACTTATTCAGACAATCAGTAGCCCAAACGAAGTATTGTTTGTTGGCATAAGCTATGAGTTTAACTTCATAAATATACCCTTTGGGTTAGCATAGACTCTTGGATGAAACAGCCACATGGGCTTAAAAATATAAACTCTCCTCCGTAACGAGCATGTTGTTCTGTCAAAATCTCAAAAACTATTGAAATGGTGTGGGTAAAAGTTTGGGTCAAATGTTAAAATGTGGAAATAAACAGAACGAAAACATATCAGTCGAAATTCCATAAGGTTCATTTTTCTACCTTTTTGGTTTCATAATTGGGCCATTTTTTTCAAGAATCACTGGTTAACGTGATGAGGTAGAAAGAGGTATACAAGGATAAAGGTTTCTCGCTGGACTAGTTGATCAAATTAAAAAAAAAAAAAAAAAAAAAAAAAAAAAACAAGAGGGCCATAATGGCCCTGGATCGCTCACCTGACCCTTACTGTACAAATAACATGGTAGGTAATACAAGGTGGCGTGGATTGTTTTAGCATTACTGGTTGACAGTAACTCAAGAAACATTTCTGGGAAATTATTTCAAAATCACTCTAGCTATTTAAAAGCTGTAGCCTTTTTAAGTGTTGTACATTTTTAGTTCTGGTGACTACCGTATTCAGTGGAGTGATAAGATTTTGAACAATATTGTCAGAGAGTCACCCATGGAATTTTCTTTCAAAGTTATTTACTTTTTGAGGATGAAGTCTTCGAAAAGTTCCAACTGACAATACAGAGCTTACTTGTATGTCACTATCTGGGCACCATGTGGAGTGGACATTGAGGACCAGGTCCTAGTGCACCGGGCGAAGATGAATCTGCTCAGTGTAATCTCGTGGCGGCAAAGGAATGGGAGGGGTGGACTGGTTTCTAAAGCTAGACTTATGAGTCCGTGCTTCTCTTTGACAACACAGACTGACTTGTATGTAACTATTTGGCCACCCTTAGGACATTGTTGGTCAATGTCAAGTATGAAAAATAGAAGTGGAGGCAAGGATCAGGAATCGATACAATCCACCCACAGCTCCCATCAGAGACACCAAAGGAAAAAAACGCACAAACATGAAACAACAGACCTTAATGGAAACACCAACAGCGGAAAGCCAAAAGGACAGTTATTTTCCCACAAAATTGCCAAAAGGCTATCCAAAATAAAATAAGCGACACAAACGCCCAAAGACAAACCATGACAAAAATAAACCGCGACAGAAGAACCGCCTTGGAACGGTCAGCGGAAACGAATTCCACTGGGGGGGGGGGGGCTTAAATCGATTTTACGTGGCCACAATCCTCGCCCTTTTCCGTCGCGATTTAGACAAATAATTTGTTCAGTCCGCATGAAGGCCTCCTAACTCATCAGTGCAACATCTCAGTGAACACAAATAATCAAACAACCACAGAGGTGAGACAACGGTGAGGACTCGACAGTAAGAAACCACTGAAATGCTGGAGCAAAAGAAAACATACAGTTAGACTCCGATGGGCCCAACCAGAGACAGATCATCAGGCACCAACCAACATTACCTTGAATTAGATCTCTAATTCTCAATAAGCATTTACGTTGGAACCGTCATAGAAACTGAGGCCTGACCCATCGGCGTGCAATTAAAGAGGGAAGCAAAGTTGTCAACCGTGGTTGGGTTATCTACCATGCATGCAGTCTGTCGTATAACATTTATGTTGTACCAAATCTTTTTATATCGAAGAATGATCTAACGAAATTGGGTGCTGAAGTCATTGCGGTTATATATTTTTCTGAATTTAAATACTAATAAAAATAAAAAAAGAGTCACCATAAAATTCGGTTCCGATAGCCCTTGTTGCAGAAGAGATTTAAGTCCAATATTGAACTTTGAAATTAGATCAGAATGGCGTCTACAAAATTTTGAAAAGGCTTAGCGTAATTTATGGTACCGATAACCCAGATTCCTTGAATCTCCAAATAGGAATCAAGCAAAGTCTTTCTAACAAAAATACAAAATAAAATAAAAAGTAAAAAATAAATAAATGAAATTGTAACCCTTTTTATGTCCGGGGACAAATTGTTTTTGCATCGTCTTTTTGTTAGTTTGTTGGACAACTTTAACATTGGTATGTTGGGTTCCTTGTAACAAGGGCTTCACACCAATACAAAAATTGACCTGTGACATTGACATTCACTTTGACCTGCTTATTGGTGTATCTCCAACGGTTCATAAATTATGATAAAGTAGGTCACAGGTCAAGGTCAATGTCACAGGTCAAAATTTTCAAAATGAGTGGGAAGCCCTTGTCACTATTAACCTACATGCTAAATACGAAGGCTCTATCTCATATGGTTCAAAACTTACGTTTGATCAGGTCACAAGTCAAGGTAAAAGTCACAGGTCAAAATTGTATGGATGGTTGGGAAGCCCATGTCACAATCCGGATGAGATAAAGATGTATCAGTTATTTTTTCAAGCGAAATCCGTATATGAAATTTCAAAACACTAACATTTATGTTTCTAAAGTTATGTTATGCATGACAAAGCATACACAGTACTAATTCCCAAAGTTACAAAGAGCCATAACTCATGAAGTGTTTTTCGGAATTCAGTCAAAAGTTAATGAAGTCATTTACTCATCACCACCAATCTATTCACCAACTCTCAAGGTTTTACTTCCAACATTTTTTGGATAATTTGCTGACAAGATTTAAGCTCTTTTTTTTAAGAGCAATAACTCGTCAAAGGGGCATAAGTTGGATGAAAAATTAAGTATGTGTCATCTATTTTTCATGAGAAATCCATATATGACGTTTCAAAACTCTAGCATACATGGTTCTAAAGTTATGCTATGCATCACAAAGCAGACACTGTACAAATGCTCAACGTAACAATGGGTATGACTCATGAAATACTTTTCGGAATTCAGTCAAAAGTTAGAAGCCTCAGTGGTGTAGCGGTTACGCTACTCGCCTTGTTTGTTTGTTTGATTTGATGTTTAACCTCCCCGTCAACACTGTAAAGGCCATTTTGGAGACGTTGCTTCCAATTTTGTGGGACTTTTACCCGACGAAATGAAATGACATCTCAAGCCCTGCCGCCCAATGAAACCAATAGGGTCTATTAGCATGGACGGTCCGCCTCGCACCGTGGTTCCTGTACAGGCTTAGATCCTCTAAGCGGTTTACCAGTACTAGTGTGCGGGCCGGATTCAGCTCTGCGTGGAAGCATCATGCAGCCCATCTATTTCTTCAAGCCCCTATGTGCGGGGGCCGCTACTCGCCTTGAAAACCAGGGGTCGCAGGATCGATCCCGGACTTCTCCAGACTTTCGGATGAGTCTTTAAACCGAGGTCCCGTCTCCGTATGACCTTAATTGTTGGTGGGACGTAAAACTCAAACACTCATTCACTCAGTCAAAAGTTAATCAGGTCATCTACACATCACTACCAATCTATTCACCATCTTTATGAAAGGGCTAAATTTCTGGAAACGATTTTGCATGCGTCTTTGGTAGTTCTATTCAAGTCCATCAAGGAGAAAATTTATCGACAATACTGTTTTCATTATTCTTAAATGACCTTACTCTAATTACGTCTAATACTATGGTGTTATAAATGCACTTACTGGCAAAAGTTCACTAGTGTTCACTAGTTGTTTGACAATCAAGATATTGATATGTATTTTAACCTTTATCTGCTCCTCTTCATTGACGATAGTGTTATTGTTGCGGAAACCGCACACGATCTGTAACAAGCCCTTCAAACCATGCAAAGCTATTATGATACTTAGCGTCTTGAAAATAATACGTCTTAAACTAAATATGCTATATTTTCAAAAGGCAAGTTAAGGAACACATTCGATTTCTCTTATGAAAAAAACCTAGAAAGTTGTCTTTGCACATTGATTGCAAGTTGCACTTGTTTGGCAGTAGCATCGTGCATATATTGCAATATGGTTCAGACGTATGAGGTTGTGATAATGTTGATATTATAAACCAGGGTTTAAAACAGCCAACGTCTAACATGGTAACCAGTGCTTCAGCTGAAGTGCACGACCCGCCGGATGCTTTTAGCTTTATGAGTGTTACCATATATGGGTATGGCGGCCATTTTGGTCATGTGACCTGGACATAAAACGGTTCCCCCAATAAATGCGCCTTATCGTAAGGAGCAAAAATATATCTTATACTTTAATACTGTATTCTGAATCATTTGCAGGATAAAATCCAACACAAAAGCATATGTGTCAAAGTTTGACCTAGGCACAAAGAAGGTCAAGGTCAACCAAGGGTCACCATTTTAGCAATTTATGATGGGCCTACGTTCCAGATGCTATTTATCAAGTTTCGTGGAAATCTGCACAGTGGTTCTGGAGAAGACTATTTTTGAAGGGTTTTTACCAAATATTGCTTGGTGGCCATTTTGGTCATGTGACCTGGACCCCATGAGGAAATTTTGGTTTCCCCAATCCCGTAGAGGCTCCATATGAAATTTGACTTCAATCGGCCCAACGGTTTCCGAGGAGAAGCAGTTCGAAAATTTTCACATTTTTCGCCTCGGCGAGGCTGTACTAAATGGAATGTAATATTTCGCAAGTTAATTGATAAGATCTCATTGATATTTATCAGTATGCCAAAAATTGTTTAAATATTCCAAGCGGTTAAGTCACTATCACCAATTTTCACAAACGGGTTACGGACGGACAGATAGACAGACCATATATGGCTTGGCGGCCATTTTGGTCATGTGTCCTGGACCCCATGAGCAATTTTTGGTTTCCCCCATCCCATAGAGGCTCCATATGAAATTTGATTTCAATCAGCCCAACGGTTTCCGAGGAGACGCAGTTCGAAAATTTTTCGCCTCGGCGAAGCTATACTAAATGGAATGTAATATTTCGCAAGTTCATTGGTTAGATCTCATTGATATCTATCAGTATGCCAAAAATTGTTTAAATATTCCAAGCGGTTAAGTCACTATCACCAATTTTCACAAACGGGTTACAGACGGACAGACAGACAAACCATATATGGCTTGGCGGCCATTTTGGTCATGTGCCCTTGACCCCATGAGCAAATTTAGGTTTCCCCCATCCCATAGAGGCTCCATTTGAAATTTGACTTCAATCGGCCCAACGGTTTCCGAGGAGAAGCAGTTCAAAAATGTTCGAAAAATTTCACATTTTTCGCCTCGGCGAGGCTATACTAAATGGAATGTAATATTTCGAAAGTTCATTGGTTAGATCTCATTGATATCTATCAGTATGCCAAAAATTGTTTAAATATTCTAAGCGGTTAAGTCACTATCACCAATTTTCACAAACGGGTTACGGACGGACCCAAAGAAGGTCAAGGTCAACCCAGGGTCACCATTTTAGCAATTTATGATAGGCCTACATCCCAGATGCTATTTATCAAGTTTCGTGGAAATCTGCCCAGTGGTTCTGCAGAAGACTATTTTTGAAGGGTTTTTACCATATATGGCTTGGCGGCCATTTTGGTCATGTGACCTGGACCCTATGAGCAAATTTTGGTTTCCCTATCCCATAGAGGCTCCATATGAAATTTGACTTCAATCGGTCCAACGGTTTCCGAGGAGAAGCAGTTCGAAAATTTTCATATTTTTCGCCTCGGCGAGGCTATACTAAATGGAATGTAATATTTCACAAGTTCATTGGTTAGATCTCATTGATATCTATCAGTATGCCAAAAATTGTTTAAATATTCCAAGCGGTTAAGTCACTATCACCAATTTTCACAAACGGGTTACGGACGGACAGACAGACAAACCATATATGGCTTGGCGGCCATTTTGGTTATGTGACCTTGACCCCATGAGCAAATTATGGTGTCCCCCATCCCATAGAGGCTCCATATGAAATTTGACTTCAATCGGCCCAACGGTTTCCGAGGAGAAGCAGTTCAAAAATGTTCAAAAATTTTCACATTTTTCGCCTCGGCGAGGCTATACTAAATGGAATGTAATATTTCGTAAGTTCATTGGTTAGATCTCATTGATATCTATCAGTATGCCAAAAATTGTTTAAATATTCCAAGCGGTTAAGTCACTATCACCAATTTTCACAAACGGGTTACGGACGGACAGACAGAATGACAGACTGACAGATTGACAGAATGACAGAATGACACGGTGATTTTAGGGCACTCTTAGAAAAAACCGACTTCAGTCGGTTGCTTTTTCTGCGGGTCGTGCAATTTGGGAATCACATCTCTGAGTATATGTATACAAAATAGGATTTTGATTTTTGACAATGATTATCAAGGGTAAACCAGACAAGATAAGTAAATATAAGTTTAAAGTATTATATGAACTTAACAAAAGAAACATTTATCAGTCACAAAGGAGTACATGTGATCAGCCTCCTCAGATAAATTAGGACTTTCATATACTTGGCGTTCTCAAACAGTCAATAACTTGTATACTTTTAAAACACGGGTGAAGTCAGTTTTACACATAATAATATTATACAAGCTTGGAAAAGCTTTTTGAATCCGCTTAACTACAGAATTTATAATGTAAAAGACACTTTAAAATGTCAAACTTATCTTAATTTTCGACCTCGCAGGTAAGCTTAAGTGATGTCAAATTTCAGTGTTCCGATCATAAATTGCCAGTCGAACAAGGACGGTACTTTGGTATAGACGGAAATCAGCACCTGAGTACACTTATAATTAAAAACAACTAGGAGACGTTTATCCAATTTTAAACATATTCCAATGTCACTTTTTCTTTACAGACAGACGCAGGTATCTTCCCACATATTACCGACAAACTGCAAATACTCACAAGTATGCATGTTTCATGAACTCAACAGATACAACTGTTCTTACAATACATAGTCTGTTGCTAAAAAATCTTGCATTGTTTCTTAAACGTCTTATGTACAGATTTCAATAATGTGTTTATTACTTGGTAAGCTTAACATATACCCCACTGCCTCATTGTTGCAGCAATGTTAGGGCTCAAGCCGTAAATTGTGTCGGACAACCCATGTTGTCTCTCAGCAGAAATGAATGGTTATATGGAAAAATGACCAATAACATGTATGTCAATCTATACGTTTTTAGTTGCAGATTTCGACCGTGTATATTCGATACCAATATTAAAAAAAAACTGTTATGAAGAGGCCAAAGTTTATTTGATCAACAATTTTATGATTCTTTAAAATGTTACATGTACAATGATACATGTATATTACAATGTATGTATGCTTTTTGTTGTTGTTGAAGTCGTTGTTGTTGTTTTTTGTTTGTTTTTTTTTCTTCATTTTTCTGATTGTCTTGCAAGGTTTGTTGTACTGATATTTCTTCCAATAAAAAGAAAGTGGAGGCAATGATTAGAAATCGATACAATTAACCCACAGCTCCCATCAGAGACACCAAAGGGAAAGAAACACAAATATGAAACAACTAGACCCTAAAAGTCGGATGCATGAAATGCCTCAAGTCGCACTTCTTTTTCCCTATATATTTTTTTTCTGAAGTGTCAGTAATGATCCTAGGCCTAAACTCTTAGCTTAAGTATGTTTAAATCTTAATTAAAAACAATTTTAAATTTTTGTATCCTGTGAAGCCAAAGAATTCCGAGTGTAGAACCCTGAGTGAGGATGTAATATAATGCCTAGTCCTTCAAAGTCAGGAGACATACCACTGCACCACTACCACTCCCTGTACTGTAATTTAAGGGGATTAGTAATGCTCCTTGACCGGAATGCTTACTTGAAGTTTTTAAAAACCTCAAATAATAATGTTTCCAAACTTCTGTATTCAGTAGCTCGAAGGAAATCCTTGTGTAAAACGAATGCGCTATTAAAACACTTCAAATAGAAACCCTACCGCGGACGGGTATTTCATGGGCATGAATAGAGGATATTTTACTTTTTAGTGTAAGATGGATTTTTATTTCACCGAATGAACACCAAAAGACGTATTTTCACGAGTGGCGAAGCCACGAGTGAAAATACTGCTTTTGGTGTTCATGAGTGAAATACAAATTGATCTTACACTGAAAAAAAATAGTTTTCTGGTTCTTTCATGCTTTTGATTGTCATTTGTAGCGCTATTTCAAAACGTCAGCAACCGTCACAGAGAACAAGCTTTTTCCAGGGCGATTTCGCGTCTGTTTAGAGGTGTTCAGCGTGTTAAATTGGTATAATATTGGGTGTAAACAAAAAGTATGCACCTGGAAAACAGCTTGGAATGTAATTTTATCAAATGGTTCACTTGAAATATGCACACAAATAATGTCCGCAGTTGCTAAGTTAGGTTGGCGTCCCGTGCATTATTTACATTGCGCAGGTGCAAAACATGACGTCATCAACGTCGGAATGACGTGAAAACGTGCGTGACGGAATTCTATCACAAATTAATAACGTTTGGCTAATTGACTTTTCACAAACAGAACATATGTTATTTTTTAGGATACATCGAATTCACAAACAGTGAAAAATAAAAAATCGTATTTTAACTGTTTGAAACTGTGCTGATATCGATTTAGACTCTACCATTTAAACGCATGTAAGAAAGCGTAGACCTGTTCCATGAATTGTTGACGACCCGAACTTTGCACTATTCTATAGGCACTATAACTTACAGAATTATAAGGATAGTACATCGTCTCTACAGCATACCCACTGCTCCTCGACGTTGCTCTTCTTGTTCGATGGTGAATAGTGAATTCTGGTTCTTGGTTTATTAAGCTGAAATATACATAGCGGATATTATATGAGTGCCCATGTATTATGGAATTTATTAAACGAGTTGAGGAAAAGGAATTAAATGCGAGGCTATGCCGAGCATTTTATCCATTTTCTTACACATTTAATAAATTCTATTATACATGAGCACGAATGCATGATTATTTATCATATGACATTTAAAATGAATTTTATTTACGATTGTTTAACAAAAATGTCAATATTCTACCATATAGTAGGGCGGCATCTAAGGCCGTTGCTATGATTGTATTCGCAATCTGCTTCCGCCGGTTGGGACTATATTTTGTAAAAAAAAAATAAGGAAGAAAATCACAAGAACTTCCGGTAATTTATGGGCCATTACATTTTGTTACGAGCTGTAGATGGAGAAAAATGAAGGACAATTAATGAGAATGATCTTTTCTGAGGTCTATAGAAAAGGGTAGAGAGTGTGAAGGCTTAAACCGACTTAGCAGACGTCGCGAAACAATGACCCCTCAATTTATTGACGTCAAAGTACTTTGATACACATGTTGGGAAAAAATGGCACAAAAAATGCTCCCCTCCAGATTAAGATTATTTTTCGCACATTTGTCAAGGACATATCAGTCCGTCTTAAGGACTGAGTGAGAGTTGTCGCGAGCGTGGTACATTAAGAAACTCCTTGTTCAACTGAGAGCCAATTCTGCATGGAGTTACGAAGAGTACGCATGCGCGTTTCGATATTTTGTCAAGTCATTCTTTTCTCGCATGATTCAGGATTATAGGGGGGACATTATTTAATATGCTGTGCAGTCTGATGAGTTGAATTATTTTGGTAATCTAACCATACTTTGGGTGAGAGAGAGAGAGAGAGAGAGAGAGAGAGAGAGAGAGAGAGAGAGAGAGAGAGAGAGAGAGAGAGAGAAAGAGAGAGAGGGAGAGAGAGAGAGACCCAGCCAGCAGAGCATGTCGGACCAACGTCGGGCCGACAGCGATACGACGTGTCTGTCCGGGCCCGACGTTGGCCCCCTTTTTATGCTAGCAGGAGAGAGAGAGAGAGAGAGAGAGAGAGCGAGAGAGAGAGAGAGAGAGAGAGAATCAAAATGAAAGTTTACAGATACGCGTAAGGAATGCACCATGAACCGAAAGAAATGACGACGAGAGAGAGAGAGAGAGAGAGAGAGAGAGAGAGAGATCGAGATCGAGAGAGACCAATCTGTCAGTTAAAAAAAAAAAATCAGTAGTTTGTGGACTTTGATTTAGTCGATAAGATTTACTGACGTCATTTAATATGACGGAATTTAATATGATTTCGTCACACCAAACCGTCTACACAGCTGTGACATGCTTGTGTAAATATACTGTACATTCAGTGTATTGACAAAATTATTGATGTAAATTATAAACAAACATGGTTGAAAGGTGGATTGTTCAGTGAAGAAGATGAGTTTGGTGCCACAAGACTTGCATTCAACTCGCTTTTCATTCGTAGTTATCAAATACAGGGGAATTCTGTGAGTTTTACTTAAAACTTTTAGCCAAACCTGCCATTTTGGAAAGAAAAAAATGGTTTTGTACACACGTTTCGACCGGAAGTCGGTAGAAAAAAATGGCACAAAAAATGCTCCCTCGCCGATTTTGGCACAAATTTCAAGGTGAACAGATTAATATATGCCGGAATTGATGATATAGGTGAGAATAATCGCGAGGAATATTATAATAGTTTATTTTTGTTTTCCCCGATGGTACCGACATGGTTGAAAATTCGCTATTTTCAAACCCTTGGTCTGCCCACACCAAAATGCTAATTCAGGTTTTAGTCTTTATATTGAATACAGCAATATTTATATATATCGCTTTTATCATTGTCAAAGCTAAAAAATAAACGACAATCACGTAATTTGATGTGAAAATAGTTAGTCGAATGGGGGGCATCAAAATCGGAAGTAGTCCCATCGAATCGACGCACGAGAATTTTGTTTTTAAATCTACCTACGCTGGCCACTTTAATGCCCTACTGATAAGTAAACGCGACGTCGTTAAGGACGTCGTACATGTAACGTTACGGGGCGTATCTAACTAATTGCATATTTAATCCACTAGTGGATTATCTTATTTATTACATGACGTTATTACATTCTCAGACGCGACTTCATATGATAAAATAAGCTATTATACGAGGGTCAGCCACTATTAGGTGAGACTTGTCTTATAATTTACATATAGGATTTTTAATATTCCACGCCGATCAAGAAAGATAATAGTGTTTATTATAAACCGTGGGAGGTTGAAGATCTAATAAAGAAACAGGTTCGCTTGCGCACGAATTTCTTTATCGGATGTTCAACCTCTCGACGTGGGTGGTATCACGTTTTTAAGCTTGGGCAGACCGAAGCGCAAAAGGATGCGTTCTGGCTGAATTGCAGCCACAATCAACGCTCTCGCGCAGAAAAATGTGAAAAAATATGTATATCCCTGCAAACCGAAGTTTCACCGTATAAAAGTGGGGTTCGAGGGGCTCAAAATGATATATATGCGCCATCGGACTCAACATCTTCCTACATGCTTTTGTATGAAATATAGAGATTTCTCAGTGAAATCGAAAACGATGTTGTCACCTTGAGTCGGCATGGTTCATTTATGGGTTTTGCACATCAGCTCACTGAGACTAATACAATGTAATTGGCCAAAGTTTAATGAAAATCTATCAAAAGGTTCAGGAGATATGGAGCGGACAAGAAAGTGTTACGGACAAGCAGACGGACAGACGAAGGCCATTCCTATAATCACCACTCCGCTTCGCGGCGGGGGATTAGAAATATTATCACTAAAATAACTTGGTCTGCCATACAGTACGAGACGTCTCGCGTCTCGCGTCTCGTGTGCTACGTTAATCTGGCCACTCGACGTGATACAATGCGGCAGATCATGTTATCGTTGCAATAATTGGTATATACCATACCTTTGGACATCTTCAATAAACACGCTGAGTTTGGCACCAAGTTTTGCTATTTCGGCAGAAAAATCCTCTAACTTCTTGGGGTGAACTCTCAGATGTAGTGTCTCATTAGAACTGCGGGGTAAATTCCACCAATCTGCCTGTCAAATAAATAGAGAATACCAGGTGAGTGTCTTTTGATATCAAGTTTATCAGGCAAGGCTTCGAGAACGCTTGTAGAATCGCGAGGCTTGCCGAGCAATTCTACATGCGTTCTCGAAGCCGAGCCTGGTAAACTTTATATCAAATGACACGAATCTGGTATTCTATTTATCAGTTTATACCCTTGTGCACTCTAAAATTAGCAATTTACGATCAGTCATTGATGGTCCTCAGTCTGTCCTAGCATTCTGGCGGTCGATATATTTAGTATGAGCTGACCATATTTTTATTTTGATATTTTTTTTTTTCATATAATTTTTCCATTTTTCTCAGTAGCAATAACATTTTTGTCATTTTATCAGTGGTCTGGTTCATTCATAAAAGTGCAATGTCATGTTGACGTGATAAAGCTCACTTGACCTGAGATAGCATATCTTTATCAGGTCAATGCGTTGCAATGCAATATATATAGGGGGTAACTGATTAATAGAGGATCTTACATGAGTGTTCATGTATTATTGAATTTATTAAACGAGCTGAGGAAACGGGATAAAATGCGAGGCTCTGCCGAGCATTTTAACTCTTTTCCTCGACGAGTTTAATAAATTCAATAATACATGAACACGAATGCAAGATCCTATTTATCATATGACATTTAAAACGCATGTTATTCACGATTTTGTTACAAAATCGTCATTATTCCGCCATTAGTAAACGCAACGTCGTTAAGGACGTCGTCTGTTGTAACGTAACGGGGCGTATCTAACTAGTTTGCATATTTAATCCACTAGTGGATTATCGAATTTATTACATGCCGTTATTACATTCTCAGACGCGACGTCATATGATAAAAGATGTATCAATCTACTGAACGTTAGAATGTCTAACATGAAATTCATATTCGCTTGTATTGTCTGTTTTAGTGTGTTGGTGTGTGTTAAGGTTTTACGTCCCCGTCAACACTACTCGGGCCATTTTGAAGACATTGCTACCGATTTTATGGGACTTTTATTCGACACGGAGATGAATTTTTCTTTCCAAGAAATTTTGGTCAACCATCGTGCAAAATTTTAAATACGTAAATCAGTTAATGAAACGATATAAAGCAGTGATCAGTTAATTTTGGCTGACCCTCGTCTATGAAATTTCAAAACACTAACATACATAGTTCTAAAGTTATGCCATGCACAAGAAACCATGACTTACGAACGAACGGACGAACGGACAAGCCAGAAGCAATGCCCCCAGATTTACATATGAAAACTAGAAGTGAAGACAAGCATCAGGAATCGATGCAGTTAACCCACAGCTCCCATCAGAGACACCAAATGGATAGAAGCACAAACATGAAACAACTAGACCCTAATGGAAACACCAATAGCGGAAAGCCAGAAGGACGGTTACTTTCCCACAAAATGGCTAAATGGCTATCCAAAACAAAATATTATAAGTCAAACACACACTCAAAGCCAAACCAAAACAGAAATAAACCGCGACAAACATTACGCTAACACACCTATGCGAAATAGTGCATTTTTCACATCTCCAAAATGGCTACTTTTCGGATGAAAATCCATGATATTTTTCTTATTTATACTGCAAAAATAGGTTGTGGGTACTCGTTAGAACCGCCTTATTGAGGCGGTTCTAACGAGTGCCCACAACCCATGTCTTGGAGTAAAAATAAGAAAAATAGTGTTTACCCCCGTAAACCCCAGTTTTCTCTATACAAAGGTTGGTGTAAGGGGGTATTCATTTCACGGACTTTTTCACGTGATGAATTCCACCGAGGGGTGGGGGTGGGGCTTTAATTTAACGGGGCCGCAATCCTCGCCCTTACTTCCGTCGCGATTGAGACAAATCATTTGTTCAGTCAGCATGAAGGCCTCCTAAGCCTTAATGGGGTGGAGGAACAAAAGGTTGTCCAAATGGTTTAGGTCACATGACCAAGATGGTTGCCATGAACCCTTTAAAGATCTTCTCAGAAAACAAATGGGCCCCGTCAAGCGATTTTGGTACTTATCGCCTATGCGAGCAGCGAAGGTTCAGGCGAGCCTGCGCATCCGCGCAGTCTCGCCAGAACCTTCGCTGCTCGCTCATACACGCAGTGAATCAAGAGGAACCTTCAGACAGAAAGCCATATCCCTGCCCCCTCTGAATGGCTGGGCATGCGCAGTTAAAATTTGTCATGACGGAATGCTCGAAGACACAAATTCGCTTGGCGGGGCTCAAATAGCTTCATAAATCCTCAGCACTCAGGTGAGCGATTCCGAGCAATCGGTCTTCTGGTTTACAGATGATTTTGTTTGTTTAATTTAAGAAATAGATCAGCTCTATCTGTGATTTGTTGAGTAATAAATCACAGTTTGGAGGCCAGTTGTAAAGTAGACAAATCACGTGCGCGTAGCGCGCGTGATTTGTCTACTTACAACTGACCGACAAACTGTGATTTATTACTCAACAAATCACAGACTAGAGCTGATCTATTTCGATTCTAACACGCTGAAAATCGGCAATAATGCTGTTGTTTCCTTCAAAATCTCTCAACTTTTCGCCATTGTTGGAAGAAATCCCGCTAAAATTATCGACTGAAACACATGCATTTATATCCTTTTCTAACGTTTGCGATGCGAGAAAATGACGTTACACCGTCTAACGTCAAGTAAATCGACTAGTGACGTCATAAATTTGCAATTTTTAATGACGTCACACGTCACGCTCTTCCGAGCTGTGATTTGTTGCAGAATAAAACACAGTTATTTTGCATTGCCTATATAGGCGCGGTGTGTTAGAATGTGTGGTTTAACCCTTGTCCTGCTGAATATTCATATATACCACACCCACTACCGATATCAACCAATCAGATTACTTGATGCAAATTATTGCAACAAATTCACAATCTGAATGGCAAACAATGTAGATCCTGATCAGATGGCTTCGTCAGAAGCCATCTGATCTGGATCTCCATTGTTTAGAAAATAAGGCATATCCGGGCTCAGCAGGACAAGGGTTAAAGTATCAATACTGTACAGGTCATTTTGGAGATTTTTTTTTTTTGTTTGACTTTTACCCGACATTGAGATGAAATTACATCTCAGGCCCTGCCGTCAAATGAAACCAATACGGTTTATATGTATGAACGGTCCAACTCGCACCAATTTTCCTGGGCAGGCTTAGACCCACTAAGCGGTTTACAAGGACTAATGTACGATCGGTTTCAGCTCTGCGTGGAAGCACCAGGCAGTGCAATCCATTTCTTCAAGCCCCTATAGGCGGGGGCCAGGTCTGCAGATGGGAAAGCACAGAATGTTCTGAGCTAATTTTGAAATTTATGGAATTAACATTTAAAAAATGAGAATACATGTATATCTACTGCTTTTTTGTTCGTATTCTTTTGCGAATTCGGTATTACTTTCTTTCTTTCTTTCTTTCTTTCTTTCTGTTTCGCCTTTACCCGAGGAGGGGACACATACGGTGTATTTTACATACACTTCAGTTTTGCAGGATAAAAGCCTACACAGTAATCATGTAATTACGGTAGGGTTCTTTAACCTGCGCCGGAGATGGTTCTCTCTGCACAGGGGGCCTCCCGTTAACGCCCCGATCCGAAGGTAGGTGCACTTTATGACATTCATTCCTGCAAATGATGCCAATGGAGCATGTTTGGACACAGAAATTTTATCACCGGTGCCGGGGATCGCACACGGGACCTCTAGCATCAGGGGCAAGTACACTAACCACTTTTTCTCTGTTGTACCATTGACAAGTATATAGGGATACAGATTCGTATAAGTCCTTGACTTTCTTATGAATCCCTTTTCTACAATCTCATTTATTTACACTTTGTATTTATATGCCTGCTATACGAATAAAATATGTTTATCACGCTTTTTTTTTACTTTGCAATTGTACGCTCGAAACCCTATGAGACCTTGCCAACAAAATATCTGGTGAACTGCTTGATCGACTATTGACACTGTAATCGTGGAAATTACGCCTCATTAACGAACTTTCCTCAGTACTTCTAATACAGTCAACGCTCTTTATACCGACATTCGTTATGACGGCAAAACTCGTTATAACGTCATTTTGAATGGAATGACTAGAGGCTAAGCTTCGGTTCCGAGAGGCGTGGTCTTCCCTCTGGTTGCAAATGCACAAATCGAGTCCAAAGCATGAAAGGGTCTTGTAATCTAATACTCCAAGAACCAAAAGTTATAGATATTTGTTAGAATCGCCTCACCGAGGCGATTCTAGCAAATGTGTATAACATTTGTTTCTTGGAGTAATAATATGGAAAATGCGTTTTATTACCTAACATACTCCTAACTGGAATTCTTATCACGGCAAATTCTTTATAACGGCACAATAATAGGGAACAAAATACTGTCGTTAAAACGAGGGCCCACGGTACTTTGATCCTGGCTGTATAATCAAAACATTTTTAGCCTTTTGTTTGTTTGGTTTGATTTGAGGTTTAACGTCCCCGTCAACACTATTTTAGCCTTTACCTGGAATTTATGTCCAACATCGATTATTTTCGGCAACTGATCGTCGGAGTCGTGATGAATTT
Source organism: Lucinisca nassula (assembly GCA_963580285.1). Taxonomy (NCBI): domain Eukaryota; kingdom Metazoa; phylum Mollusca; class Bivalvia; order Lucinida; family Lucinidae; genus Lucinisca; species Lucinisca nassula. Next base: position 31,390,034 of record OY757027.1, on the reverse strand, counting down.
CTACAACTTTATGTCTGAAACATATAAATATTAAATTTAAGGGGAATAGGAACACCCGGTAGATTTTTTTCCACCATTTTTTCAAAGGGAGACAACTCTCGGGACTTCCTGTTCGCTTTTCTATAAGACCTGTCCCATTGAAAAAGGGGTCTACTCTTAAAGGAAAGAATTTGCTCCTCAGGAGCAAATTCTTTCCTTTAAGAGTTGACCCCTATTGACATTGGAGACAGAAATACTTTTAAATGAGTTACCTCCCCTGAAGGTGTTCCCATTTCTCTCAAAAGTGAGTGCATTAACATCCAGTGCAGGTTACACTGTCAAACTTACGGGTTACCCTTTTTGTACCAAATGGAATCTTCCTCCTTACATATAGCACAAGTCCATTTCAAAAGTTAGGTGTGTCAGGTTGTGTTTTCCTCAAAATTTATTTGGAAAATGGCTGAACTTTTTGCAAACAGTGTAGGCCCTGCGTTCAGCGGCGTCTGATCTGGGCCTGCACTGTTTGTCAGGGTAAAATCTTTGGGTTTCCGGTACAAAATGAGTTAAATTTGCACCCGTCAGAAAGAATTTGCTCATAAATTGATGCAGAGCCGCAGTCTGAAAAAAAAAAAACAATCACACGATATATGTTGTGTAAACAAGATAATATCTTGCGCGCAAGATATTAAGTTGTGCAAACAAGATATTATCTTGTTCGCAAAAGATAATAACTTGTGTGCACAACATATTATATTGTTTGAACAACATGTTAAAATAAGTTGCATGTCCCTTCCAGGATTCCGTAAAAATGTAATTAACCTCAAAGAAAAATAAACGCTGCAATCACCGCATGATGCCCCGCCACTACAATTACATCGAGCAAGTGCCTCATGGCTGTCGGGACGATTATTGGGTACGCATTACTAACGCAACTAGCGTTAATACCAAAACACGCCTATACAAATACATTATAAACCTTACCGCCGAAAAAAACTAAAATTTTAAGATGACAATTTGTGATATTTTTCTTATTTCTACTCAAAATATAGATTGCGGGTACTCGTTAAGACCGCATTGAGTCTGTTCATGACCAGTACTGAAATGTGCAACACCGGCCACGCCCTCTAGCACCGGCTTCAGCAGAACTCTATTTGGGCCCCGTCAAGCGATTTTGGTACTTATCGCCTATGCGAGCAGCGAAGGTTCGGGCGAGTCTGCGCATCCGCGCAGTCTCGCCAGAACCTTCGCTGCTCGCTCATACAAGCAGTGAATCTAGAGGAACCTTCAGACAGAAAGCCATATCCCTGGCCCCTCTGAATGGCTGGGCATGCGCAGTTAAAAATTGTCTTGAAGGAATGCTCGAAGACCCAAATTCGCTTGGCGGGGCTCATTTTCAAAATGATTCTAAATGAACACAATTATCCCAAAGGACCAGAAAAATAATCTGCACTATGATGATCTTTGTATTGTTTGTTTGTATGGGAGTTTAACGGCCCAGTCAACACTATTTAGGTAATTTTTGAGCCGGTCAGTTTACCTATCCACACTTTCCCTGGGCAGGCTTATACGTAAGCTGTTAACCAGTACCATTTTTTCACAAGAAACTGACAACTGTCCTTCTTGAATCAGCGGAAGCGATAGAATGACCGTAGAAAAGATTGCATGATCAATCTCCACGAAAGAATGTTGCCGACCCCGGCAGGAATCGAACCTACGTCTTCCTGATCACTAGTCAGACGCACATCCGACGGAGCTACCGAGGCCGGCGCTATGGAGACTTGTTACAGAGCTTCGACCCTGTGTGGGGCAGACCAAAACAATTAGATTCAGATCGCATCGAAGCCGCAAGGAACCAAGTTGTGCAGTATTGATAAGATGATCTCGGGTCTAGGATGGGAATCTAGAGACGCGCCCAGCATGCACACACTCAGTATTCTTAGTACCCAGCAGCGGGACGGGTTTGTGATATAAATCTGTCCACAACGAAAACATGCCTATACAAATACATTGTAATGTTTACCGCCGAAAAAATGAAAATTTTGAGATGAACAATTGTGATATTTTTTCTTATTTCTGCTCAAAATATAGATTGTTGTACACGTTAGAACCGTCTCATCAAGGCGGTTCTAACAATTACCAACAATCTGTATTTTAAAGCAGAAATAAGAAAAATACGGTTTACCAATGTAAACCCCAGTTTTAGTATACAAAAGTGGGGTTCAAGGCCGGTCAGAATTGTATAGGCGTTTTTTCCTGATGCGACATTAACTATGTTTTGCTTTTGCACTCCTGTTCTCGGCTGCCATCACGAAAACATGCCAACATAATTTTGACCCCCTGAAACCCCACTTTTATATAGTAAAACTGGGGTTTACAGGGGTAAACCTTATTTTTCTTATTTCTGCTCTAAAATATAGATTGTGGGTACCAGTTAGAACCGCCTCGATGAGGCGGTTCTAACGAGTACCCACAATCTATATTTTGAGCAGAAACTTATTTCTGCTCTAAAACATAGACTGTGGATACCTGTTAGAACCGCCTCGATGAGGCGGTTCTAACGAGTACCAACACTCTATATTTTGAGCAGAAATAAGAAAAGAAATCACAATTTTTCATCTTAAAATTTTCAAAAGCTACGATGTATTTATATAGACGTGTTTCCGACATGCTCAGTCGGATTCGTGAAGTAGATCGAAGATTCCATCCCCTACGGGTTGGCAACGTTCTTTAGTATGGGGCGCCCTTTTACTATTTATTCCCAATTTATAGATATACATAATTATTTATGGATATCCATAATTCGATTTATGGATATCCATAATGCAGATTGATTTATGGATATCCATAATTCGAATTATGGATATCTTTTATTCGAATTATGGCTATCCATAATTCGGTCCATTTATGGATATCCATAATCGATTTATGGATATACATAACTCGTCTTGGCAAATAAATACAATAAAATTATGGATATCCATAATTCAGCCCGATTTCTAGACATTCAGAATTCGATTTATTGATATCCATAATTCGAAGTATGGATATCCATTATTCGGCTGATTTATGGATATCCATAATTGAATTATGGACATCCATAAATCGAATTATGGATATCTATACATATGGATTAAACAGTAAAAAGGCATCCCATACTTTAGTTGATATCGATCATGAAATATTTTCTACGGGTATTCTCTCATTTCCGGCTTGTGGTGAAAGACTATGCTCTGTACTGGCTAAGCACTTACGTGTAAAATTGCCAGGAAAAGTGTTGTAAGGTTTACTGACCGCCTCGACATGACTTAGATAGTGTTGACTGGGCCGAACCAAACACAACCAAAATTCAATTAACACTTTCTTCAGTGAACATTAGTTTATTAACTCCCGCGCAAAGCTGTTTACGAAGTATGAGGTGTTTGGCTGGTTGGCTGATTTGAGGTTTAACGTCCCCGTCAACACTGTATAGGTCATTTTGGAGACGTTGCTTCCAATTTTGTGGGACTTTTACCCGACATTGAGATGATCTGACATATCATGCCCTGCCGCCTAATGAAACCAATAGGTTTTATATGCATGGACGGTCCAACTCGCACCACTTTTCCTGGGCAGGCTTAAATCCTCTAAGCGTCTTACAAGTCCTCGTGTACGGTCGGCTTCAGCTCTGCGTGGAAGCACCATGCAGCCCAAATATTTCTTCAAGCCCCGATGGGCGGGGGCCGAAGTACGGGGTGTCACCAACCGCACTGAATAAATAAATGAATAAATGATGAACAACCGTTTGAGCCAGCGCATAACAAAATCTACAATAAGACCTGGGCGACCAGCTAAGACTCAGATCAGCCTGCGCATCCGCGCAGTCTGATCAGAGTCGTCGCTGTTCGCATGAGGCTTCTATAGCCTCTAGACTATTCATAGGACAACAAGAGAATGCTCCGACCCGGCTGGCCTGACGGACCGGCTGAACTGAGTCTTCGACCATAGCACGGGTCTTATTGTAAGTTTTGTGATGCGTCGGCTCAATTTTAAAATGAGACTTAAATGTGTACAAAGAAAACGACGTACCCGTCATAGCGTATTTTCTGAGAAGGCTTAGCCGTACCTGGCAGTATAAGACCGGTCAACAGAAGACAGAGTGAAAGTACAAACATTCCCATGTCGCTGGATAAAGCTGGCAAAATGAAGAATAAAGAATACAGTAGAACTTCGATTGCTCGAACACCGATGGCTCGTTTACCATCGATAAGTCGAACCAGTTCTTGGGCCCCTAGGGAAATCCTTTACAATACCCCTCTAAATTGGGCGGATAATTTAGATTTTCGTTTTTACTTTGCAAATGTATGCTGTGTTTACTCATTAGAATCGCCTCGATGAGGCGATTCTAATGAGTACACACGGCATACATTTTCATCACAGAACACCGAAAACATGTCAAAGTATCTCGTTATGCCTCCTGGCAGTTACCGTTAGTGGCTCAAACTACCCCTCTCTCGAACAGATCATCAGAGTATCGCGGTCCCAAAGGTTTTATTTGTTTGATTGTAGGTTTAACGTCCCTGTCAACACCGTTAAGCTCATTTTGGAGACGTTGTTTCCAATTTTGTGTGACTTGTACACGACATTGAGATGCAATGACTTCTCAAGCCCTGTCGCCCAATGAAACCAAACGGTCCCAAAGGTGTTCGAGCCATTGAGTTCGACTATTATTATGACAGCGTAACAACATAAAAACAAGATTGAATAATAGAAATTGCCATTGAAATGAGCCGTCAAGACAAAATGTGTTCAGAAGCATGTACACTGAATGAATACTGAACCATTCTTCATCATTGCCTCTACTTCCATTTTCATTTAAGAAATGAATTTTGTTTTTCTGCTCTCCATGGAAGTATGAACGCAGTGGGTCGCGTGCAAAGTAAATGAACCCTTCGGGGTTCATGTAAACTTTGCTAGCGACCCATTGTCGTTCATACTTTCATGAAAAGCAGAAAAAAAAAGTTTATTTTTTATGTTTATATTCTTTGCCTCTCATCACTGGGCGAAAAAAATGCTTATAGGACAAACTTTTAAAGCTGAAAAACGTTAACACGCTGTTTTTCTACAAAGAGCGGAAGAGCGTTGACGTCACCAACGCCCGTAGAGAACAATGGGTTAGAATGACGTCACTTGACGTCACTGAAAATCATGCGACTCGGTGCGTTCACGGAAGTATGAACTACACTGTTTACTATAGGTTTACATTAAGCTTTACACTGGAAATGTAACTATACTATTATGAAAACGCGCCTATCCAAATATATTGGTAGAAATTTAGCACCAAAATTAAATTTTTTCAGATAAGAAATTTGGATATTTTTCTAATTTCTGCTCAAAATATAGACTGTGGATACTCATTAGAACCGCCTCGATGGATAATTTTCTTATTTCTGCATAAAATATAGATTGTAGGTATACATGTTAGAACCGCCTAGTCGAGGCGGTTCTAACGAGTACCAACACTCTATATTTTGAGCAGAAATAAGAAAAATAAGGTTTACTCCTATAAACCCCAGTTTGAATTTTATATGTGTGTTTTCCTGATGTCTATTACATAGAATACAGAGCGGCCCCCGCCCATCGGGGCTTGAAGAAATAGATGGGCTGCATGATGCTTCCACGCAGAGCTGAACCCGACCCGCACACGAGTACTGGTAAACAGCTTAGAGGATCTAAGCCTGCTCAGGCAAAGCGGTGCGAGTTGGCCCGTCCATGCTTATAAACCCTATTGGTTTAATTGGGCAGCAGGACTTGAGATGTCATTTCATCTCAATGTCGGGTAAATGTACCACAAAATTGGAAGCAGTGTCTCCAAAATGACCTTTACAATGTGGACGGGGACGTTAAACCTCAAATCAAACAAAAAAATCTGTTGACAGATGTCTCGGCCACCAGAGCGCAAAACACTCAAGTGCGCTAACATTCTCAATCACTTGCAATAGAGTTTCCGGTGAATGTTTGAAGAAGAGGCTTTCTTTATGACAAAACAGCAAAGATTCAAATCATACATATCTCTGTTTAGGCACACATTTTCTAACATGCTTTCCAATGAAATATAGAGATTTCTCAGTGAAATCGAAAACGATTTTGTCACTGTTTTTATTGTCACTGTTTTAAACAGTGACTCATATCAATTTTATTTTTCACTGTTTGGGACTACTTTTTCTCGAAATCTAATTCTGACGTCAGTTTTTCCATTGTCAGATGATTGAAAATTAATGACTTGTAATAGAAGTTAACACGTCATGAGGACATTAATGACGTCATTTTCGACGCTGGCGTCAAGTAGTTTGTCGCGCGACGTTAGATCTGTCCCCGCCTTCTTTGGGAAAATCATCTCAAATATTTTGGAAACCATTCATAAAAATGCCACCAAGCTATTTCTCAGGTGCAAACTTGAAGTTAACACCCAATATTATACACAGTTAATACGTTGGACACCACTAAATTGACGCGAAACGACCAGGATCAAAGTTAATTTTCTATGAGTGTGAGTGAAACGATTTGTGAAGATAAATATTGCCATTTTGAAGCATGTAAGAAACAGAAAATTTGATTTTTTCGTGTAAGATCAAATTTTATTTCATCCATGAACACCAAAATTGTTTTTTTTCACTCGTGGCTACGCCACTCGTGAAAATACTGGCTTTGGCGTTCATTCGGTGAAATGAAATTTGACCTTACACTGAAAAACAAAAATCAAATATCCTCTATTTATTTCAATTTACAAGGACATCAAAGTGGATAGAAAGAATTCTAATAAAATGCTAGGCCCCTGTTTGAAGAAAAAAGAAAGAAAGAAAACGTTATTTTCATTTCCATAAAATTTCATCGCTACTTTGGTTGTGCATTCCAAAAGAAATGAATTTATCAACTTTATTATTATTATTAATAATCATAAAAGATAGTAAGCGGGAAAAAAAAACTTTCCCGCAAAGCGAATTTATATGAACATTCCTGTATTGTTTCAGCCAACAGTGGAAATAATTTGAGCCATGCCATGAAAAATGAGCTATGTCATTACGGAAACACACCTATAGAAATGCATTGTAAACTTTACCACCGAAATAACTAAAATTTCAAGACGAAAAAATTGTGATATTTTTCAAATTTCGGGTCAATATATAGATTATGGGTACTCATTAGAACCGCCTCATCGAGTACCCACAATCTTTATTTCAGAGCAGAAATAAGAAAAATAATGTTTACCCTGTAAACCCCAGTTTTCTATATGAAAGTGGGGTTCGAGTGGGTTAGAATTATAAAGGCGTATTTTTGTGATGGAATTTACCAACTATTTTTTTTTTTATTTTTATCCATAAAAGACGGACACGAAAAAAAAAAAATCCCACAAAGCGAATTTATATGAACATTCCTCAACATACTCCTTAGTTCAGTAGAAATAATTTGAGCCATGTCATGAAAATGAGTTTGTCATTGCGAAAATACGCCTATACACATGCATTGTAAACTTTACAGCCATAATAACTAAAATTTCAAGATGAAAAGTTGTGATATTTTTCTTATTTCTGCTCAAAATATATATTGTGGGTACTCGTTAGAACCGCCGCGACGAGGCGATTCTAACGAATACCCACAATCTATATGTTAGAGCAGAAATAAGAAAACTAAGGTGTACCCCTCGATGAGGCAGTTCTAACGAATACCCACTTTATATATTTTAGAGCAGAAAAATAAGGTTTACCCCAGTAAACCCCAGTTTTACTAAATAAAAGTGGGGTTCAAGTGCGTCAAAATTATATAGGCGTGTTTTCGTGATGGAATTTACTAACTTTTTTTTATTTTCATCCATAAAAATAATGAAAAGAAAGAAGAAATAAACTTTTTACACGAACATTCCTGTATGGTTTCAGCCAAGATACTCCTTAGTTCAGTAGAAATAATTTGAGTCATGCCATGAAAATGAGCTTTGTGTTATAAGCGGCCAGCACAGTCTTAGATCAGTCTGCGCATTAGCGCACCTTTATTATATCACTTTATTTTCGATTGAAGCTCCAATGTATCCCCGTTCTATCTGGGATAAACAAATACAGTGAAATTCCGCTATTAAGACCACCTAAAATTGAGACTAATTCTGCTTTAAAAAGCTTATTTTGAAAGCTGCACTTAATCTTTCTTTGTGTGTTCTGCTGTAGTGTCCTCTGGTCAGGGACCACCTTTGGAATTGTTCAAAAGTGGTCTTTAAGACCACTTTTGAACAGTTCCAAAGGTGGTCTTAATATAGGAATTTTACTGTATAGCACTTGCCATGCTTTATAGCCGTACATGTGGCGATACTTATTGGATGTGCACGAAGCCATCGTTTTTTTTTCCATGGTGCGACTCTATTAGACTCCCTCTCACAAATAACAGAATGAGGCACAAGGGATCTCATTTGTGATCAGGGACGGATCACTTTCAAGTCATAGCCAATAAAAATATCAAATCCTGCGTTTGGCATCAGCTGTACTAATGTATTATTCGTGATTAAAAAACCCACGAACATCCTTGTACGTCTATGAATATCTCACCACAGCCTTCTGACATTACGAAAAGACCCCTATACAAATACATTGTAACCTTTATCGCCTAAAAAAATGAAAATTTCAAGATGAAAAATTGTTATATTTTACATATTTCTGCTCAAAATATAGATTGTCGGTATTCGTTCTAACGAGTACCCACAATCTATATTTTAGAGCAGAAATGAGCAAAATAAGGTTTACCCTTGCAAACCCCAGTTTTACGATGTAAAAGTGGGGTTCGAGGGGTCAAAATCATATAGGCGTGTTTTTGTGATGCTTTCCACAAATACTCAGCTTGTCACATCAACCTCGATACACGGCCCCCACCCATCGGGACTTAAAGAAATAGATGGGCTGCATGATGCTTCCACGCAGAGCTGAAACCGACCCGCACACGAGTACTGGTAAGCCGCTTAGAGGATATAAGCCTGCCCTGGCAAAGCGATGCGAGTCGGACCGTCCATGCTTATAAACCCTATTGGTTTCATTGGGCAGCAGGGCTTGAGATGTCATTTCATCTCAATGTCGGGTAAAGCCACACTAAATTGGAAGCAACGTCTCCAAATATGACCTTTACACAGTTGACGGGGACGTTAAAACTCAAATCAAACAAACCAAACAAACAAATCCCACATACGTAGTCGGAAACAGCGCCCAAAAGTCCCACAAAATTGGAAGCGACGTCTCCAAAATGACCTTTACAGTGTTGATGGGGACGTTAAACCTCAAATCAAACAAACCAAACATCAACCTCGATACAACGTCATTGTGCCTCCGCACAGAGCTGAAACCGATCGAACTTAAGTACCTTTTAGGCCTAAGCCTGTCAAGGAAAAGAAGTGCGAGTCGGACCGCTCCTTTAGGGTTTGAGATGGTATTTAGTCTTATCGTCGGGTACAAATCACACAACAGCCCCCGCCCATCGGGGCTTGAAGAAATAGATGGGCTACATGATGCTTCCACACAGAGCTGAAACCGATCCGCACACGAGTACTGGTAAACTGCTTAGAGGATCTAAGCCTGCACCGGTAAAGCGGTGCGAAACGGACCGTCCATGCTTAAAAAACCCTTTGGTTTCAATTGGCGGCAGGGCTTGAGAAGTCATTTCATCTCAATGTCGGGTAAAGCCCCATTAAATTGGAAGTTACGTCTCCAAATATGACCTTTATACCGTTGACGGGGACGTTAAAACTCAAATCAAACAAACCAAACAAACAAATCCCACATACGTAGTCGGAAACAGCGCCTGGAAAAATGACCCAAATAATGTTGGCGGGACGTAAAACCTCAACACAAATAAACGACGGTGCTCTCACGTAAACGTGTTTGCTGGGATGCCATATGAAATATGATTTCTTTCTTTGTTGGATAATTGTCTTCCGTTCTTGGACACAGACATTGAGCCACAATATACGCATTACGAAAACACGCCTATTTTACATGCATTTAGTGGATAACTGTATTCAAAATTGTCATTTGGGGAGGTAAATCGGCGGTTTTACGGTCGGAAATTTCGTTTTACGGCGACGCGTCAGCGGAGCCGTAAAACGGAATTTGCGACCGTAAAACCGACGATTTACCTCCCCAAATGACAATTTTCAATACAGTTATCCCCATTCTAATGCACTTATTCTTTTGTTTTGTTTAAAAAAAATGTTGTTTTGGCCCTAAATGGCAAGCGCAGTGAGCTGCGTTAAACCAAGTGCCAACAAATAAAAATCGACGTTACTTGATGACGTCGGATGTCCGACAGTATATCGCAGGATATACTGTCGCAAATTTTGGACTTTATCCAATCAAACGTCGCGTTACATACGGAAGTGCATTAGAATGTATATTTTACCGCCGGAAAATGAAAAAGGCCAGATGAAACTTTTTTTATGTTTTTAAATTCTATGCAAAATGTAGATTGTATACGCACACACTAAAACCGCCTATAAACCCATGTTTAACTTTATAAAAGTGGGGATTAAATGGGCCAAAATATAAAGCCATGTCTTTGTGATAAATAATGATCGTGAAAGGGAATGGCTGTGTTATGTGCATGTGATAAAATATTTTACAGTTATAGTCAGTCAGTTGATAGGACTTTCATGAAACGCATTACAAAAACACACCTATAAAAATACATTTATAGCCGAAAAAATAAAAATCTTAAGATGAAAAATTGTGATAGTTTTCTTATTTCTGCTCAAAATATAAATCGTGGGTACTAACAATCTATATTTTAGAAATAAGAAAAATAAGGTTGACTCCTGCAGACATCAGTTTTACTATATTAAAGTGGGATTCAAGGGGTTCAAAATTACATAGATGCGTTTTCACACACGTTCCAAATTACATAGATGTGTTAACACACACGCACGCAAGCACGCATGCACGCCTTTTTTATCATGTGACCAGTTTTTCTTTGTAAATACGCGTAAGTAGACAGTTTACCGTCATATAACCCATTTTGTACCAGAAACCCCAAAACACATTACGAAAACACGCCTATACAAATACATTGGAAACTTAACCGCCGAAAAAAACGAACATTTTAAGATAAAAAATTGTGATATTTTTCTTATTTCTGCTCAAATTATAGATTGTGGGTACTCGTTAGAACCGCCTCGTTGAGGCGGTTCTAACGAGTACCCACTATCTATACTTTAGAGCAGAAATAAGAAAAATAAGGGTTACCCCTGCAAACCCCAGTTTTACTATAGTCATGTGCATTTATAAGTAAAAATAATTCTCGTATTTTTTATTTTTACGGCCCCTTTCAAGATAATTTCACTTATTTTGAGCCGATGGTTTATCCGAGGTTGGCGAAAACCGGAATACCAGGGGAAACACCAGGCTGACCTTTCGTTTCAGAACTTGGCGCCAATAATACTAATAATTGAGCCGGCGCATGACAAAACCTATAATAAGACAGGTGCGACCAGCAGAGACTCAAATCAACCTGCGCACCCATCCTCTATGACAAGACCTTTTACTAATGTCTCTTTGGATAGATATTAGCCTTAGTAGATCGGCGAAGACTGTGATCAAACTGCGCGAATGTACCATTACGCTAACACACCCGTGCGACAAAGTGCATTTTTCACATCTCCAAAATGGCTACTTTTCGCATAAAAACCAATGATATTTTTCTTATTTATACTGCAAACATAGGTTGTGGGTACCCGTTAGAACCGCCTCATTGAGGCGATTCTAACGAGTACCCACAACCTATGTCTAGGACTAAAAATAAGAAAAATATTGTTTACCCCCGTAAACCCCAGTTTTCTCTATACACAGTGGGGTGCAAGGGGGTGTTCATTTCACGGACTTGTTCACGTGATGACAGGCTGATCTGAGTCTTCGCTGGTCGCTCAAGATTTCTTGTAGATTTTGTCATGCGCTGGCTCAAAAATAATAATAATAATAATAATAATAATAATAATAATTATTATTATTATTATTATTATTATTATTTAACTATGTATCTGGAAGTGTGTGAACCGTTTTGTTGCAACAACAGCTTTACTAACCAAAGCGCTACACCGGGTACTGAAATGTCAAATTCTGTCAGAAATTCCTGAATATCAAGATAGAAGTAAAGGTAATGACAGGAATCGACATAATTACCCAACACTTCCCATCCAAGACACCAAAGAGGAAAGAAGCACAAACACAAAGGCGTCACAATGATAAAAACCCCACAAGTGGAAGCCGAACGGACAGTCACTTTAAAAAATGGCCAAACGGCTTTCCAAAATAAAAAAAAGACAGCAACAAGAACCAAAATAATAAAAACCACGACAGAAGAACCGCCTTGGAAGGATCAGTAAAAGTAAATCTTTGGTTAGTTATGCTGTTGTTTCAACAAAACTGTTCACACATAATGGATTCCAGAAACAAAGTTTAATAATAATAATAATTAATAATAATATTATTATTATTATTATTATTATTATTATTATTATTATTTCCGCCAAGTTCTGCAACGGAAGGTCAGGTGGTGTTTCTCCGGGTATCCCGGTTTTTGCCCACCTCTGATAAATGATCGGTTCGAAATAAGTGAAATAATCTTGATATGACCGTAAAAAACAAAGATAGGAGAATTGTTTTTATTTAAGAAATAGAACAGCTCTAACTGTGATTTGTTGAGTAATAAATCACAGTTTGGAGGTCAGTTGTAAAGGAGACAAATCACGAGCGCGTAGCGCGCGTGATTTGTCTCCTTACAACTGACCGACAAACTGTGATTTATTACCTGACAAATCACTAGCCAGAGCTGATCTATTTCGATTCTAACACGCTGAAACTCGGCAATAATGCTGCTGTTTCCTTCAAATTCTCACAACTTTTCGCCATTTTTAGAAGAAATCCCGCTAAATTATCGACTGAAACACATGCATTTATATCCTTTTCTAACGTTTTCGATGCGACAAAATGACGCTACACCGTCCAACGTCAAGGAAATCGACTAGTGACGTCATTAATTTGCAGTTTTTAATGACGTCATTCGTCACGCTCCTCCTTGCCGTGATTTGTTGTAGAATAAAACACAGTTGTTTTCCATTGCCTATATAGGCACGCTGTGTTAGAATTAAAAATACACGCCGGCCTCGGTAGCTTAGTCGGATGCGCGTCTGACTGGTGATCAGGAGGACGCGGGTTCGAAACCTGCCGGGGTCGGTAACATTCTTTCGTGGAGATTGATGATGAAATCTTTTCTACGGTCATTCTCTCCCTTCCGCTGATTCAAGAAGGGCAGTTGTCAGTTTCTGGCGAAAGAATGTGCACTGTACTGGTTAACCGCCTGTATATATGCTTGCCCAGGAAAAGTGTGAATAGGTAAACTAACCGGCTCAAAAATTACCTAAAATGGTGTTGACTGGGCCGTTAAACTCCAATAAAAATTAACAATTTATAAATACACATGTCTATTTAAAGATCATGTGAGCAAAAGGAAGGTTTTCTCTCAACTGGTTTTCAATCTCTAACTGTGCAGAATAAGGATCTGTACGTTTTTTTATTTATTTATTTATTTTATTATTTATTTATTTTTTTTTTTTTTTTGTTGATGTTTTTTTTTTTTTTTTTTTTTTTTGCTTTAAAACAGATTTCAACTAAAATACTTTCGCCCCCGCCCATCAGGGCTTAAAGAAATATTTGGGCTGCATTGTGCTTCCACGCAGAGCTGAAACCGACCACACACGAGTACTGGTAAACGGCTTGGAGGATCTAAGCTTGCCAGCGGTGCGGGTAGGACCGTCCATGCTTATGGGCCCTGTTGGTTGCATTGGGCGACGGGGCTTGAGATGGCATTTCATCTCAATGTCGGGTAAAATTCCCACAAAACTGGAAGCAACGTCTCCAAAATGACATATACAGTGTTGACGGGGACGTAAAATCTCAAATCAAACAAACAAAACAAAAACTAAAATAGTTACTCGAACCTAACACGTGTCCGACGGACGATATTCTACTTTGAAACTAAGCTGCGAAAGTGCAACAAACCGCACAATGTCTTTGTAGGCCTTTTAGTGACATCAGTCTACTTTAGAAACTAAGGGGCGAAAGGGTCAAAGCCGAAAAGACTTTAATGAGTTACACTGATGAGTAAGGAAGCCTTCATGCGGACTAAACAAAATTAGTGTATACCGCGACAGAGGTAAGGGCGAGGATTATGGCCAGGTAAAATCGATTTAAGCCCCCAAGTGGAATTCTTTCCACTGACCGTTCCAAGGCGGTTCTTCTGTGGCGGTTTATGTATGTTGTTGTTTGTTACTTTCTGTGTGTATCACTTGTGTCTTTTTATTTTGGATGGCCATTTGGCTATTTTGTGGGAAAGTAACTGTCCTTGTGGCCTCCTAATGTTTAGGTTTCCATTATGGTCTGGTCGCTTCATGTTTGTGTTTCTTTCCCTTTGGTGTCTTTGATGGGTGGAGTAAGTTTATTGTATCGATTCCTGATCTTTGTTTTACTTCTACTTTAATATTTCGTGTAAACATGAGCATATTCATTACTGAACAATTTCCGGCTGAAATACAGTGCTTAACTTATTTGCAACATGTAGACCCTCTCCTGTATTTTTCATTTAAATCACTTGCTTTGTTCGGTATAATAAAAAAATATTACATTCTTGAGAGGGTGATAATGAAAAATGCCACCCTTTGGAATATGAATAATAAACCGAGGCGCACCTGTCTTATTAAGACAGGTTGAACGTTTCCCGTCGAGTTTTCCTAACGTGTTTCGAACAAGCTGATATCTCGTGTGTACCCGATGAACCGTGTATTGAAATGCACGCAATATAGTTTTCTCACGCAGACAACACGCGATCTAATCTGTGATTGACAATCTTCTATCTTTGCTCTCTTTTCAATCCACGCCCGCTCGATGTCATTTAAATACACTGTATTTAAGATCGAAAATTAGACGTTTTTACGGAACCCGGGGAGGGACATGATTTTTTATTTTTATTATGTTGTGCGAACAAGATAATATCTTGTTCGGACAAGATATTATCTTGTGCGGACAAGATATTATCTTGTTCGCACAAGATTTTATCTTGTGCGGACAACATAATATCTTGTTCGCACAAGATATTATCTTGTTTGCACAACATAGATCTTGGGACGGTTGTGCGAACAAGATATTATCTTGTGCGGACAAGATATTATCTTGTTCGCACAACATATTATCTTGAGCGGACAAGATAATATCTTGTGCGCACAAGATAACATCTTGTCCGCACAAGATAATATCTTGTTCGCACAAGATCTATGTTGTGCAGACAAGATATTATCTTGTGCGGACAAGATAATATCTTGTTCGCACAACTTAATATCTTGTGCGGACAGGATAATATATTGTCTGCACAAGATAATATGTTGTCTGCACAAGATAATATGTTGTGCGGACAAGATAATATCTTGTCCGAACAAGATAATAACTTGTCCGCACAACTTATAAAATAAAAAAAACAATCATGTCCCTTCCCGGGTTCCGTACCTACAATGGAAAAAAATATCCAGGTACGTTTCATGAAGGTCATAACAAATGCTGCAAATTTACGCTTTAAATTTTCTGACATTGACGGCTGTTTACATATAACCCGCTTGTATAGTACCTTTTACAGAACGTACTGTGCAATAACGTTTTGTGAAGTAACAGAGTGATGTCATACAAAATTGCCTATATAGTTTTGACCCCCTTGAACCCCACTTTTATATAGTAACACTGGGGTTTAAAGGGGTAAACCTTATGTTTCCTATTTCTGCTCTAAAATATAGATTGTGGGCGGTTCTAACGAGTACCCACAAGTTATATGTTTAGCAGAAATAAGAAAAATATCAACATTTGTCATCTTAAAATGTTCGTTTTTCCGGCGGTAAAACTTACCGTGTATTTGTATTGGCGTGATTCCATAATGCATACGAAATCATCACGTGAACTAGTCCGTGAAATGAAGAACCCCCTAAACCCCACTTTATATAGAGAAAACTGGGGTTTACGGGGGTAAACATTAATTTTCTTATTTCTGCTCTAAGACATAGGTTGTGGGTACTCGTTAGAACCGCCTCAGTGAGGCGGTTCTAACGAGCACCCTCAACAAATGTTTTGAACATTTATAACAAAAATATCAAGGATTTTCACCAGAAAAGTAGCTATTTTGGAGATGTGAAAAATGCACTATGTTGCACGGGT
Source organism: Lucinisca nassula (assembly GCA_963580285.1). Lineage (NCBI taxonomy): Eukaryota > Metazoa > Mollusca > Bivalvia > Lucinida > Lucinidae > Lucinisca > Lucinisca nassula. Next base: position 31,373,808 of record OY757027.1, on the reverse strand, counting down.
GTGTTATCGTAATGTAAAAACAACTCATACATGTACTTTATATCGTAGTCAGCAACTAGAAGCCTAATAAAGGGTGTTGAATAAATATACTCAATAATCGTATGAGACCTGGGGAACTTTCTACAGACCAAGAATGAAATAGATCTTCTTTTGGGGTGCTTTATTTGTAAGTGTATGGAATAAATCATATTCCAGTTATCCAGATAAACAACCTAAACTTCAGTTTTTTTTATAGCTATAGTTATTAAAATAAACACTAATTTAAATGAATTTCAGTTTGATTCTTTAACTTCAGGAGTTTTTCTGACGTGCTTCGAACAAGCTGAAATCTCGTGTGTACGCGATGAACCGTGTATTAAAACGTACGCAATATACGTTTGTCTCGCAGACAACACGCGGAAATGGTTAGGCTCAGCGCGATCTAATCTGTAATTAGCATTCGTCTTTTAATCCAATGCCGCGCGATGCCATTCAAATACATTCTATTTAAGATCGTTAATTAGACGTTTAAGTTCTTCAATGGAAAAAAATATCCAGGTACGTTTCATGAAGGTCATAAAAAATGCTGCAAATTTACGCTTTTAATTTTCTGACGTCGATGGCAGTTTACCTATAAAAAACAGAAGTGGAGGCAATGATCAGGAATCGATATGATTAACCTACAGCTCCCATCAGAGACACCAAAGGGAAAGAAACACAAACATAAAACAACAGACCCTAATGAAAACATCAAACGCAGAAAGCCAAAAGGACAGTTACTGTCCCACAAAATGACCAAAAGGCTATCCAAAATAAATTAATATAAGCGACACAAACACCCAAAGACAAACCATAACAAAAATAAACCGCGATAGAAAAACCGCCTTGGAACGGTCAGCAGAAACGAATTCCACTGGGGGGCTTACATCGATTTTACGCGGCCACAATCCTCGCCCTTACGTCCGTCACGATTTAGACAAATGATTTGTTCACGCGCTAATATAGTACCTTCTACAGAACGTACTGCGCAATAACGTTTTGTGAAGTTACAGTGTGATGTTACACAAATTGCATACGAAATAAAAAAGCATACTTTAAATTCTAACATGACGTTAACGTTTTTCCCATTGAACCCAGTGGAAACGTCAGCGTTTGCAAATATGCGATAATTCACGTCGTCAACGTGGTGCGTGCAATTTGGCGTCATCGTGACGTTGCATGTAAACATTTCCTTCTGTCGACATCCGCTGCAAAATAGTCCCCAAGATAACGCTTTGTTACTACTGTATTTCAGTTTAGCATCATGTTAGAATCGAAATAATTTCCACGCACCCGGTGTGTTATCGTGATTAACACACGGTGTTGTCGGGCAGATGCGAATATTAATTCACTCCGGCTTCGCCGTCGTGAATTAATATTTCGCAATCTGCCCTCCAACACCGTGTGTTAATCACGATAACACACGGTACGTGGAGATTATTTCTTAAACAACGTTTTGTGTAGTTACAGTGTGATGTTACACAAATTGCATACGAAATAAAAAAGCATACTTTAAATCGTAATCAGCAGGCGAACAACAACTAACAGGGTGTCGAATTGAAGCTAGAAGCTGATGTCGAATCAGCAACTTACAGGGTGTCGAATAAATATACTAAAAATCGGATGAGATCTGGGGAACTTTCTTCAGAGCAATTATGAAATAGACCTTCATTTTGGCGTGCTTTATTTGTAAGTGTAAGCAATAAAATCATATTCCAGATATAAATAAAAAACAACAAAAAATGCAAGTTTTTTATAACTATATAGTTATTAAAATAAACATTAACCTAAATCATTTTAGCTTGATTCTTTACCTTCAGGAATTGTCTGGCTTTTAATGGTCCGTTGGAACAACGGCGCGGTTCGGCCCCCGTCCATTGGGGCTTGAAGAAATGGATGGGCTGCATGATGCTTTCACGCAGAGCTGAAACCGACCGCACACGAGTACACTGCTTAGAGGACCTAAGCCTGCCCAGGCAAATTGGTGCGAGTCGGACCGTCGATGCTTATAAACACAGTTGGTTTCATTGGGCGACAGGGCTTGAGATATCATTTCATCTCAATGTCTGGAAGCAGTGTTGACGGGGACGTTAAACCTCAAAATAAACAAACAAACAACTACGCGTCTAAACATCGAAAATGATTTTTAAACCTAAACTAAATTGTTGACTTTCTCACTCGCTTTGCTTACTTTTATTTTCTATTTATCATATGACGTTGCGTCTGAGAATGTAATAACGCCATGTAATAAATTCGGTAATACACTAGTGAATTAAATATGCAAATTAGTTAGATACGCCCCGTAACGTTAAATGTAATGCGTCCCTAAAGACGTATCGTTTTTTAATGGCGGAATATTGACAATTGTAAAACAATCGTGAAATAAATGCGTTTTAAATGCCATATGATAAATAGAATCTTGCTTTCGTGCTCATGTACGTTTGAATTTATTAAACTCGTTGAGAAGAAAAGGATAAAACGCTCAGCGAAGCCTCGCATTTTATCCCTTTTCCGCAACTCGTTTAATAAATTCAATAATACATGAGCACTCATCTTAGATCGTTTATAAGCCGCATATTATCCCCCTTGTCTATCCAAGAAATGTAGCTGTCAGTTATTGAAGAATGTAAAAATGCATGTTTATGATCCTATTTAAGTTATGAGCTATGTAAGCGAAGTGTCTGCCTGCTAGACATTACAGAAATGGTTTCTATGGGTCCCTTCAAATTAGTAGCAAATAAAATGCTAATAGATTTTTTTAAAAATTAACATACCTTATGTTTAAACATACGACCGTTGAGAAAGAAGGTCTCACCACTTATCTTTCTTAAGACTTGCACTACTGATAAGACACTTCAGCACGACCTCCTTGCGATGACACACCAAACGTGCTATGATTGTGTCTTTCATAATTGAGTCAGTGCACGACAAAATCTACAATAAGGTCTGTGCGACCAGCTAAGACTCAGATCAGCCTGAGCATCCGCGCAGTCTGATCACTGTCTTCGCTGATCGCATGTACCTACTATAAACTAATATCTAGGCAAAGAGACATAAGCAAAACGTCTTGTCATAGTGGATGGGCGACTAGGTTGATTTGCGTCCCAACTGGTCGCACCGGTCTTATTGTCGGTTTTGTCATGCGCCGGCTCATATCTCTAAAAGTAACATTTTTCAGATTGAATAGAGCACTGAGTGTTGATTTAACAATATGAAGATTGTGTGCTCAATGACCTTTTTAATGATGATGATGAAACAGACTTCTGCGAAAATACCGGACCCGATGCGTTAGCCAGTTCTGTAAGGACTCTAGGATTAAGCTTTTAAGGAAAGTAACTGTCCTTTTGGCTTTCCGCGATTGATGTTTCCATTAGGGTCTAGTTGTTTCATGTTTGTGTTTCTTTTCCTTTGGTGTCTCTGATGCTGGGAGCTGTGGGTTAATTGTATCGATTCCTGATCATTGCCTTTACTTCTATATATTTAGTTGGATCTAAGCCCTTAAGTGACCTTATAACTCCAACTGATGAAACTACAATCTTTTCCATGAAAGAAGCTAATCTCTCAGTTAATATAACCACCTTTTATTCAATGAATCACTGAACTAATCCTCAGGGATTAAATCTTCCACTGACCGTTCCAAGGCGGCTCTTCTGTGGCGATTTATTTATGTTGTTGTTTGTTACTTACTGTGTGTATCACTTGTGTCTTTTAATTTTGGATGGCCATATGGCCATTTTGTGGGAAAGTAACTGTCCATATGGCCTTCCTTTGTTTAGGTTTCCATTATGGTCTGGTCGCTTAATGTTTGTATTTCTTTCCCTTTGGTGTCTTTTATGGATGGAGTAAGTTAATTGTATCAATTCCTGATCTTTGTTTTACTTCTACTTTACCAATCAATTCTTCTGACCGTTCAGGATCTGATTATGCAACACCAATGCCACCTTTTTTTTTTTTTTCGTACTATTGCTGTGCCTATAGAAGTCTATGGGGTTGCCTTTCCATTACCTGCCAAGTTATTCACATATACGTTGTTGCTTAAAGTGTGTCTTAATTTCCCTTCTCAAAGTTTCAGATTTTGTTCGTAGTTTACTGCTACCTGTCCTTGTTGCCTTGGCACGAATTTTACTCCTTCTATGGAACTTCTATCTTGTCTCTGGAGTGACCCAAGGACTCCTGGAAACCGTTCTACAAGTTTTTGAGGGGATATACTTATCAGCTGAACGTTGAATGAAGGAAGTTATTAGATGGACAGATCGAGCATCTGGGTGACCATTAAAATATTTCCCTTTGCAAATTTTAACGCATCCTCACTCATAGCTTTATAATCGCCTTTCTGGCATGAAAACACTTTTCTCTGAGGTTTCTTTGGGGCTTGAACGTTGAGTTTGTAAAATTCTACAACAATGTCGTGACCACTAAGTTTGTCTGGAGAATGAATATCTTCAAACTGACCTTGCAAAGAGGTGATAATCAAGTCCAAAGTATTCTTATCATGAGTAGGGAAGCTAACCAGTTTTTTCCAAGCCATGATCATTCATTTTATCCAATAGTACTTATCCTTCAGACTGGCTCAACATTGTACCTGATTTGCTGAGTTTGTCAGCCCAAACGATTTCGCAAAAGTTGGCGTCACCTAGTACATGAACCGATGAAAGTGTTCTGCCTTTATGTTGGGACTTTATGCGATCAAGCTGTTCTCGAAACAACTGGAAGTCTTCGACAGTATCACCTGGTTGACGATACCAGCTTGCCACAAAATGAAAAGTTTTGTCTGTGAACACCTTAACTCAAACTAACTCTGAATCATTTTCCAGTTCAATTATTGACATGTCCCAGCAGGCACACGTCGCAGGGGCAACGTCAAATCAACGTCGGGGCAACGTCACGACGTTGCACCGACGTTGATGTGACGTTGCATAAACGTCATGACGTTGCACCGACGTTGGTGTGACGTCATAATTACGTCATGTGCCTGCAGGGGTGAGAGATGTCTCTATGAATGAGCAGCATCATCCCACCGCCGTGAGCATTCCTGTCTTTTCTGTTTATACTGTAGTCACAAGTTTCTGGAAAGTGTTCAGAAGCCGTCAACTGTCAATATTTTTTTTTTTTTTTTTTCGCTTTGAACAGCCACAACATGTGGTCGGTGGATATCGAGGAAAGCCAAGAGTTCAAATATTTTGAGAAAATTCTAGCACTTTAACTAAACTGTGCATAGTTCTGTCAAGAATTAGGGGATAACTGTACTGAAAATTGTCATTTGGGGAGGTAAATCGGAGGTTTTACGATCGGAAATTTCGTTTTACGGCGACGCGTTAGCGGAGCCGTAAAACGTAATTTGCGACCGTAAAACCGACGATTTACCTCCCCAAATGACAATTTTCAATACAGTTATCCCCATTCTAATGCACTTATTCAGTTGTTAAGTTAAAAACTGTACTGTTTTGCACAAGGCGGCAAGCGCGGTGAGCTGCGTAAAACCAAATGACAACCAATGGAAAGCGACGTTACATGATGACGTCGGATTTCCGACAGTATATCGCAGAATATACTGTCGCAAATTTTTGACGTTATCCAATCAGACGTCGCGTTACATACGCAAGTGCATTAGAATCTGAGATTAACCTCCTTTTTCCCTATACAAAGCTTCAAATCTGTGTCTCTTACTGTATCAAGTTTCACTGAAGAAAGGTTCATCAAAATTGCAAAACTTCACCACAGAGATAATGCACTGATGGGTTAGGAGGCCTTCATGTGGACTGAACAAGTTATTTGCCTAAATCGCGACGGAAGTAAGGGCGAGGAGTGTGGCCATGTAAAATCGATTTAAGCCCCCCCCCCCCCCCCCCCCCCCCAAGTGGAATTCGTTTCGCTGACCGATCCCATGCGATTCTTCTGTCGTGGTTTGCTTCAATTGTGGTTTATCTTTGAGTGTGTATCGCTTATATAGAGGATCTTACATGAGTGCTCATGTATTATTGAATTTATTAAACGAGTTGAGGAAAAGGGGTAAAATGCGAAGCTTTGCCGAGCATTTTATCCCTTTTCTTCAACGAGTTTAATAAATTGTTGATATAGAGGATCTTACAAGAGTGTTCATGTATTATTGAATTTATTAAACGAGTTGAGGAAAAGGGATAAAATGCGAGGCTTTGCCGAGCATTTTATCTCTTTTCCTCAACAAGTTTAATAAATTATTGGTATAGAGGATCTAACATGAGTGTTCATGTATTATTGAATTTATTAAACGAGTTGAGGAAAAGGGATAAAATGCGAGGCTTTGCCGAGCATTTTATCCCTTTTCCTCAACGAGTTTAATAAATTCAATAATACATGAGCACGAATGAAAGATTCTGTTTATCATATGACATTTAAAGCGCATTTTATTCACGATTGTTTACAAAAATGTCAATATTCAACTGTTAGTAAATGCGACGTCGTACATGTAACGTTATGGGACGTATCTAGCTAATTTGCATATTTAATCCACTAGTGGATTATCGAAAATAATGCATGGCGTTATTACACTCTCAGACGCGACGTCATATGATAATATTATTTTGCTTAGGATAGCCAATTTGCCATTTTGTGGGAAAGTAACTGTCATTTTGGCTTTCAGCTACATGTAGTGATGTTTCCATTAGGATCTAGCCCTGCAGGCACACGTCGCTATGGCAACGTCATATCAACGTCGGTGCAACGTCATGACGTTGCACCGACGTAGATGTGACGTTGCATTAAGGTCATGAAGTTGTACCGACGTTGATGTGACGTCAGAATTACGTCATGTGCCTGCTGGGAGGTGTTTCATGTTTGTGTTTTCTTTCCCTTGGTGTCTCTGATGGGAGCTGTGGGTTACTTGTGTCGATTCCTGGTCATTGCCTTCCATTTTGTTTCACATTTAGGTGACTGAGGAATACCATAATCTTTACAGAAATTGGCCCGCGCTAATCGTGGCATGAAACAAGAGGCCCATTGGCCACTATGCTCACCAGAGCTCAGGTGGGCACTGCCCAATGGCAGCCATGTATTTTAACATGATATCATTTTAATCTACCAAATGAACCCCCATTTCCAAATGAGCACCCATGTGGACTCAGTATCTGAAACATTATGCCTTTTATGAAGTAGAGGGGGTGTGGCATGGGCCCAATGGAGCCCTGGTTGGTATCACTAAATGCGTCTTATCATAAGAAACAAAAATATATATGGTTTAGCAGTGGGGATCTGTAAGGCCCCTTGAACAGTGGAGGGGTTGGGGCATGCCCTGTTGATCCCAGGAAAGCCCCAGATTGTTGTCCCTAAATGTGTCTTATCATAAGGACCAAGTATATATATGGTTTAGTGCTGGGAACGGTTTCGGAGATTTGAGGCCCTTTTATGAAGAAGAAAGGATAGGAATGGCCCCTGCGGACCCCCCTAGAGTAGGTGTTCTAATAATAAGGGACACGAACATATATGATTATGGGGTTGGGATTTGAATGGTTTCTGAAATATAAAGCCTTTTATGAAGTGGATGGGCGGGGCACATTGCCTCAGAACAAAGATACCCCCAGGTTGGTGTGATTGAACGAGTGCTATCATAAGGAACAAATATGTGGTTTAGGGGTGGGGATCTGAACTATTTCTGAGATGTATGACTTTTAATGAAGTAAAGCGGTGGGGCTTGGCCTGGGCGTGCCCCGGGAACTCCCAAGCTGGTGCCACTGAGTGCGTCTTATCATAAGAAAGATGAATATATATGGTTTAGGGTGGGGCTAAGAACATTCTCTGAGATATAAGGCGTTTTGTGAAGTGGAGGGGTGGGGCAAGGCCCCGGGAGACTCCCCAGTTGGTGTCAATGAATGTGTCTTATCATAAGGAACAAGAATATATATGATTTAGGGGTGGCCATCTGTAGGGTTTCCGAGATATTGTGACATTACGAAATGGAGGGGGTGGGGCATGGCACCAGCACATCCCTGGGGACCCCTAGGTTGGTGTCACTGAATGCGTCTTATCAGAATGAACAAGAATATATATGGTTTAGGGGTGGGGATCTGAACAGTTTCTGAGATATATGGCCTTTTGTGAAGTGGAGGGGTGGGGCAAGGCCCCAGCGCATCCCTTAGGACCCCCAGATTGGTGTCAATGAATGTGTCTTATCATAAGAAGCAAGTATATATATGATTTAGGGGCGGCGATCTGTAAGGTTTCCGAGATACTTGGCCTTTTATGAAGTGGAGGGGGTGGGGCATGGCCCCGGCGCATCCCGGGGACTCCAATTTGATGTCACTGAATGGGTCTTATCATAAGGAACAAAAGTATATATGGTTTAGAGGGGGGATCTGAATGGTTTCCGAGATATTGGGCCTTTTTTAAGTGGATGGGGTGGGGCATGACCTCGGCGCATCCCTGAGGACCCCCAGGTTGGTGTTACTGAATGCGTCTTATCAACAAGAACAAGAATATATATGGTTTAGGGGTCGGGATCTGAATGGTTACTGAGATATATGGCCTTTTATGAAGTGGAGGGGGTGGGGCATGGCCCCGGCACAACCTGGGGGACCCTCAGGTTGGCATTTAAGCATATGGCTGAAAGAAGTTTACTCAAGAAACATTTCTATAAAAGTTTTGTCAAAATATCTGCAATGACTTGGCAGTAAATGCCATTTTTCAATTTTCCCCATTGTAAGTCTATGGAAACTCTAAGTTGCCATAGCAACCAAACTAATGAGCCGATTTTCATACAAAAAAACACAGAAACTTTCAATTCCCCAGCCCAAGGATGCTACAGATAAAATTTGGACCCAATCGGCCCAGTGGCTTCATAGGAGAAGATGTTTAAAAGTGTTGACGCCAGAAATACGACATACGACATAAGACGACGACGACGATGACGGACAACTGCCTATCCTATAAGCTCCCCCCCCCAGCCTTCGGTTCTGGTGAGCTAAAAATGAGCAGTAGGTCTAAATTCATATGGCAGATAGATAATTGCCTAAGGATTATTTCTATTAAAGTTTTGCCAAAATATCTGCAGAGGTTTGGCAGTAAATGCCATTTTTCAAGTTTCCCTATTATAAGTATATGGAAATTATAAGTTGCCATAGTAACCAAACTAATGAGCTGATTTTCACAAAAAAACACAAACTTTCAATCCCCCAGGCCAAGGATGCTACAGATAAAATTTGGGTCCAGTCGGCCTAGTGGTTTCAGAGGAGATGTCGTTTGAAAGTATAGACGCAGACGCCGCAGACGACAACGGATAACTGCCTATCCTATAAGCTACTCCGGAGCCTTCGGCTCTGGTGAGCTAAAAACACAAAACCTGTAAAGGTATATATGGTGAATATGTCCATAAACTCTCCGCCTCATAGAGCATACGGTTTCTGAGGAAAGGATTTTTGAAAGTTTTTTTTTTTTCATTTTGGTGTCCCTGGCAACGAATAGAAATGAGCAGTAGGCCTAAAATCATATGGCAGATAGTAGATTGCCTACGGAACACTTCTATGAAAGTTTAGTAAAATATCTGCAAAGGCTTAGTATTTAAGGCCATTTTTCAATTTTCCCCATTATAAGTCTATGGAAAATCTAAGTTGCCATACCAACCAAACTTAAGAGCCAAATTTCATAAAAAACATAAAACTTGTACAGGCAAATATGTGAATATTTCCATAAACTCTCAGCCTCATAGAGCATATGGTTTCTGAGGAGATGATTTTTTTTTTTTATTATTTATTTATTTATTTATTTATTTTAATTTTGGTTTCCATGGCTACCAGCCAAAATAAGCAATGGGCCTAAAATCATATGGCAGATGGAAGATTGCTTAAGGAACATTTCTATGAAAGTTGTGTCAAAATATCTGCAAAGGCTGGGCAGTTAATGTCATTTTTCTATTTCCCCCATTATAAGTCTATGGAAAATCTAAGCTGCCATAGCAACCAACCTCAAGAGCCACACAAAAAAAAACACAAAACCTGTAAAGGCAAATATGGTAAATATTTTCATTAAGTCTCTGCCTCCTAGAGCATATGGTTTCTGAGGAGATGATTTTTAAAGTATTTTTCTATTTTTTGCATTTTGGTTTCCATGGCAACCAATAAAAATGAGCAGTAGGCCTAAAATCATATGGCAGATAGTTGATTGCATAAGGAACATTTCTATGAAAGTTTTGTCAAAATATCTGCAGAGGCTTGGCAGTAAATGCCATTTTTCAATTTTCCCCATTATAAGTCTATTGAAACCCTAAGTTGCCATAGCAACCAAACTAATGAGCCTATTTTCATACAAAACACAAACTTTCAATCCCCCAGCCCAAGAATGCTACAAATAAAATTTGGGCTCAATCGGCCCAGTGGCTTCAGAGGAGATGTCGTTTGAAAGTGTTGACGCAGACGACGCAGACGCAGACGCAGACGACGCCGGACAACTGCCTATCCTATAAGCTCCCCCGGAGCCTTCGGCTCTGGTGAGCCAAAAATATATTGGGCTACATGATGCTTCCACGAAGAGCTGAAACCGACCGCACATGAGTACTGGTAAACTGCTTGGAGGTTGAAAGCCTGCCCAGGAAAGTGGTGCGAATCAAATCGTCAATGCATATAAACCCTATTGATTGCATTGGGCGGCGGGGCTTGGGATGTCATTTCATCTCAATGTCGGGTAAAAGTCCCACAAAATTGGAAGCAACGTCTCCAAAATGGCATATACAGTTTTGACGGGGACGTTAAATCTCAAATCAAACACACCACATGAGCTTGAAGTTATGTCCATAAGAAGTTCTTAATGTTCCTTGCTTCTGAAAGCTTTCATATGGAATTTGGTTACAAATGGCCCAGTAGTTCCGATGGAAAATAAGTTATAATTTTCATATCTGCATGACCTAAAGCCAGTGCATTACCTTGACCTTGAATACTAATGTTATTCACTCATTTAGCTAACTGCATCTACCAATTTTCACAATAGATTATGACAAAAATGATATTGACTTTTTTTCCCATACAAAAGCATAAGTTACCAAATTTGACTTCGGCGTAAAATTGGTCAAGGTCAACCAGGGATCAAAATTTGAACAAACTATGACTGGCTTCCCGGTGCTACATACCAAGTTTCATGACAATCG